>JAGYVD010000003.1:4397835-5863781 GCA_021209875.1 Rosellinia necatrix
GATGGTGTTGATCAGCATACGGGCAATTGGTAAGCGATGGCCGATATTACCCGCATTGCCGTGGAACATCAACACGGTACAATTGGTAAAACGACCGCGTTTCGGCCCACGGATATAGAAGGCGGACAACTTCTCGCCATCGTTCGTCGGTATCACGAGCTCCTCGAAGTCCTTCAGGCCGAATTGCGAGGGTCGAGGCACTTCAGTTCGAGCATTCGCGGGAATATTGGCGGGATAAATCAAAGCCCTGATAGCAGCAGGATTGGTCAGCGAACCATACATCACCAGGTGTCACGCGCCGGCGGCGTGGATAAGGCAGAGCCAGACCGGCACACTACTCACTTCTGCTTGAAGTACAGGAGGGATGTCAAGACAGCGGCAATGCCCTGGGCGACCTCAGTTAGCTCGGCGGCGGCACGGCGACGGCTTGCAATAGCGGACTGGGCGCGATGGTAGGCTCGAGTCAAAGACGAATTCTGGGAGGAGACTGAGGTAGAGGTTGTTGACCGGAAGGACAATGACCGTAGAGGCATACCGAAGTCGCCAACGCCGGTAGGCGCACGTAGCCGGCGACGGTGCTGAGCAGCGAAACGGACTGCTGCAGATAGGTTGGATGTGACATTGAGGCTCCCGGGGGAGACATATCGATGTAGACGGGGTCTCGTCTGGGTAGGGGGCCCAAACAGAGAGGCAAGGCAAGACACGACGGAGACGGACGGGGGGCAACGGAGAAGCCTAGCCAATCTATACGTCCGGCCTCATAGACATACACCGTGTACACATACACGTATACATACACTACAAACAACACGCACTAAGCACCGGGCAGGGAGTAGGTATATACTGTAGGGTAAGGTAGGTAGGTAGCTAGGTGTACACTATGTGTGGTTGGCAGGTGTTGGTGTGGGCGTGGGTGTATGTGCGTGTGTGCGTGTATGCGCGTGTTCTCGTGTGTGTGTGTGTGTGTGTGTGTGTGTGTGTATATGTGTATATGTGTGTGTTGGGTCGTTACTGTAGGTAAGTAACTACCTACCTACCTATTGTGCAAATCGTCGATTGCCCTGCTTACACCGTACTTCAGTGCTGTACTGGTACCGTATATACTGCCTACCTACCTAGTGTACTATGCAAGTAGTATTTGGTACCTACCTACCTGAGGTAGTGTATAAGTACCGACTGCATGCCTCGAACCTTGCAAGTCAGCTCTCCCCTAGCCTGACGAATTATCTTTCCGCTGAGGCTGGAAACAAAATCCTTACATCGTGGACCCTGGGTAGGTTCTGCTCAGGCAATGGAAAAACGACAGGGTTGACGGGAAACAACCCACCTTGGCATTCCGGCTTTGTTCTCTCCCCCCCGGTGCCTTGACACGTGTACGTGTTCATGCAAGAAAGAGCAATCAATTTGGATTCAATAATGGGGGGGAGGAGTTATCACTGGTGTATCACTGGCTGGTGGGTGTTGCTTTGGACCGTTTGAAGCCGTCGTCCTTTGGGCCGATTTAGGTTTAAGTTGCTCATAATTCGGCTGTGTTTCGGGACTATCGAAAGATCGAGCAGCTCGAGATGGTATAGCCCTGGAGGTCATGTTACAACGGCTATAGCTTTTTGTTGATTACATGGATATGTATATACCGGGCTGGATCTATACTGCATTATGCAATTGACGAGATGCCCGGGTGGGGGTCTCGGGGTTCTGTCCTTTAATAAGGATGCACTACCTAACTTAGGCATTTCTTAAAACAGGCCCAAACCCGACATGAAGGACCTCGAGAACCTTCTTTGGGCAAAGAGCGACGTGCGCCTTCACGGCGGCATTTCGCTTGCATGTAACCGTCCAGATGTACCATTTAGATGCAGTAGTAGGTACTATTACTCTTTAGTATGTGGCAATACAACCATCGATACTTACATGGTAGGTACACGTAGTCATAACTATGTACGGTAGCTACACATATTAAAGCCAATAGTTGACGTTAATTAGTAGTATATTACACTACACTACAATACACCGGGGCTAGAATCTGCCCTCATTCCGTGAGTGTGATTGAATATTTGCTGCTCTTACTGTAGCCCACAGTGGACACCAGAGGCAGTGCTATGTACCTACCGATGGGTGGCTTTGGATGGTTATGTGATCTCAGGTAAGGGGGCCGGGGAATGAAAATTGTGGCATTTTGTTTGGGGCCCTTTATGAATGTAGAGCTATTGGAAGTGGGGGCGGATCTCCGGAAAGACAGGAGGTAATCTCTAGAGCTGCAAAGGCTTCTGCAAAAGAAAGAATACGAATAAATGTATTGAGACCTGCGGAGGTTCACATCGCTTGTTGGCATCGTGAAGGATTTGGGGGGCAGCTACATACATAAGCGCGACGTGTGTGGATTCGCGATTCCCAGTCCCGTCCGTGCCAAATTAGAAACAGCCGGCACGCCGTTGTGATTGGCGTCTTTCATGCATCGCGTTGCTTCGTGTGTTTGCCAAGGGCGTGTCTCGATCCGTGTGTCTCTCTTCAAGTCGTGGTGCTGGTTCCTGCGCGGCCGGAGATTGTGATTGCTTAATGCTTCCTATCTATTCACCAATGTAGTCAGTAATCTTGTCATCAACCCCTTGATAACTTCGTCTGTTGGCGAATTGGCCTCAGCATTAATGCTAGGAATTGAAGGAATTGAAAGGCTGTTGCAGCTGGCCTGATGTGTCCTTTCAGCATGTATCATCCTGGTCAGCCCGTCCTACTGCGTAGTGTCAGCCGAAAAGCACCTCCAGTAATGTGCTGCTTGTTGTTTTAGCCCCGCATTCCCAAAGAAGAGGCTGCTTAGGTGCTTTAAATAGGAAACTAAGCGGTGCGGTCCCCATCACTCGACTAATCGGCTAGCTGAAACTCGTGAAGCAATGCAAGTCGGGGTTCTGACCAGCGAACATCGGACGAGGCATCGACTGAAGTTCAGATGGAGCCCTTAACGTTGGAGCACATGAATATGGGATGGGGCTGGAGATACAAGACCTAAGAACGGCCTTCCCTGGTTTCCACTCTCGCCACTATGCGGGAAAAGCGTATTCGTAGATAGACAGTCAGTCAGTTGATGACATCAAATTAAAGCGGGAGGTCATGTGTGGTTGCTAATCCTCCCACCACTTTGATTAGTATGACCTGACGAGATGATGATCCGGCCAATCGGAGCACGGCGCCATGGCAATGTTTTGACTTTCTGGGCAGATTCTGGGGTAGGTAGGTTGATTGACGGCTCTAACGTGAATAAGGTCGACCCGACATATTTGGGGTGATGGGGTTTCGTGTTGTGTTTGAGCTTGAAGGACAAAGCACGAGGAGATATCCCGGCAGGGGGTAAGGGGTGTGATACAGTGATACCGCGATATCTGGACCGGCAGGATTGACGAAGCACCAACTTGCCCTGACAACACCTGGCGGAGAGCTAAGAGAGCTACCCACTTAGGCACTAGTCCAGAAATGAGTGCACAGAGGGCGGGGTGGGACTTAGATAGGTTAGACATACTATCAAGCTCCCCTCCAACCTCCAATTTCTCACCTTATAGCCACCAGTTATCAAGAGAGCGAGGGAAAAAACAACAAAAAGCTGTGGCTGCAAACGACAACAAATCACTCCCTATTGGTACCTCCTGTAGGCAATTGCCATACTACTGGAATATCCTATACGATATACTCTCCGGCTAGGATGCTGTTACATTGAATTCCTCATTTCCTATTTGCCAATTTTCGTTGTCACAACACTCCTTATCGTTAGGCGCTTGTGTGTTCTGGTACCCCCATCTCGGCTCAGCCCAAGCACCCAATACATGCTCTCGTTACTATTTACATACCTACACTACTACTACAGTACCTACATCCCTATTTACATCCTGCCCACGCTGCACAAAACAACCCCGGACCTGAATAGGACCTGAATAGGAAATCAGCCTGCTAAGCCCCTCCACAAGTTTCTAAAAACAAACTCCTATCCAAAGCGCGAAACGTCACCACCGTTGCAACCCCCCCATCTGTTTGCGACGGGTTTCTCGACGAGGTTCGCATTTCACCTGCCTGCCTATGTGACGCGAAGACGCGCACGTAAACACATACACATCCGCTCCCGCTCCCTGTCATTCACTCACTCACTCACTCACTCACACGTACATTCGTACATTCGCACATTCACACATTCGCGCATACCCACATACGCACTACGATTGGTGCTCTTACACTACGGCTTACTCGACCCCCTTCGACTCTGTGCGTCGGCTAGCTATCTATCTCCGGCTATCGACTATTACATAGTGGTTGTGATACCCTGCCTTAAGTATAGCCCATTAAAGCCCAACGGAGCCGGGGTATCTTCAGGCATTGAGAGTGTCCGACTTCTGGACTTCTTGTTTGGGGGTGATATATTGTCGGCGCTGGTCCTCCCACTGTCGTCATCTCGATCCCGGCTGTTCGCTACGCACAAGCACATTAAAGGCATTATCGATCGCTTAGGTTAGCCGTAGCTGGTAAAGAAAAAGACCCTCGACGACGCGTACTGAGGGAGTCCCGTCCAATCGGAGCGGCGGCAGTCGTAAACCATTCAGGCGCTACCCAGCGACAATGGTTTCCTTTTCTTGCGAGGTACGTAAACTTAATAAGCCGAAGATGCCTGACATCACCGCTCTGCTGCTGCCGTGTGTACCCAACGCCTGGTGTCTGAGTCCTGCCCTCCCTCTGCTCACGGATCACGAGCAATAACAACACGCAACGCCCGTACCATCCCATCCCATTCCACAGCACCCCTTCGCAGATCCAAGCAAACCCACTCCTCCCTCCACCACCACCACCACCACCACATTCCTCCCGATCGCTCTTTTATCTATTGATCTGTGTGATCACTATTGATCTCCATTCGCCAACCCTGGACACTGATCTGCCGTTTCTGGCCCCTTCCCTGCCCCATTCCTCACGCGCTAGCGCTGCTGGGGCTGCGACCTTACCCCTGGCCCGCCCCGGCCCTCCCTCGCCATCCCGCCCCGTGAAGCAAACCACCTGAACCGCCGTCATCTCCTGACCTATTTCACCCCTCCACCCCTCCTACCCGACAGACACACCACGTCAACTTCAATTGTATTCGTCTCTTTCGTCCCGCTTGTTTAATTATCTTCGTCTCATTCGCCTGTAAAATCTAACTGTATTATTCTATTCATTCCTTCACAGGAGTGTGGTGATGTTTTGACCAAGAAGAAACTCGACCCGCATAGAAACCGTTGTCGAGGCGCAACCTTTACCTGCATCGACTGCATGGTCCATTTCCCTGGCTTTGAATATCGCGCGCATACGGTACGTCCAATCAAGCCGCAGGCTCCTCTCGCCTCTTAGCCCCCCCCCCCCCCCCGTGTCGCTCACACACTGGATAGAGCTGTATGACCGAAGACCAAAAGTATCAAGGCGCGCTATATAAACCCAAAAAGCAAAAGCCCAATCAGACAGAAACACCCGTCAACCAGGACACCATGGCGCATCGGGCCTATGTCGAAGATGCGACGGAGGAGTACGAAGGATATCAGCAATACCAGGTCGGCGAATCAGAAGTAAACGGTGCCAGCGCGTACAATGGGATGCCGCCCCCCGGCTGTTGGTGATGGCGTGGATTTGAATGTCTTCGACTACCAAGTATTGGACATGACCCCGAATGTCTCCAAGGTGAATTACCAGCCACAACAAACCCCGATGGGGTTTGAAGGAGGCCGACAGCTTGTACGATTCGACCGCGATGAAGACAACTACGTTGATGAAACTGGCTATATGATTGACGATGGCGCCATGGGCCAATACGGACCGGCCTATGAAACACCGGCTCCCAAAGTATACAAAAAGAAGACCAAGGATGTCGAACGTGAACTTAAAAAGGATAAGAAGCGGAAGCGGTTACACATCGAGACGAGCCCAGCTCTGTTGGAACCTCGTAACGACGAAGTCATGACGGACGCACCCCCCGTTTTGCATTCTGGTTTAACGGGCGGACTCAACCGTATGATGCGCCCGTCGCAATTCCCACCCTCTCCGGATTATTCTGGAGGCGATGCCGGTGAACCTTCGCCAGCGAATTCGATCAAAAAGAAGAAGCCTTCGAAATCGTCCAGGCCTAGACGGGCTGATAGTTTTGGCAGTAACCTCAAGGCTCTTGTCTCGGGAACTTCAAAGTCAAAGGTCTCTAAAACGCGGAAACATTCGTCGGAAAGGAAGGAAAAGAAACGTCGAACCCATCATCGCTCTACGCCCGAGAAGTCTCCCAAGCTTATCGAGTATCGGGCCAAATCGGCCGACGAAAAGGGCGATGAGAGCGGTACGCTGGTCGTCTACCGACCCCGGTCGGATCTCTTCTTAAGCCTGTGCACAAAGGGCCCGGAGAGCGAGCGAGGTTGCAGTGTCAACAAAGCCCTGAAGCGTTTCCATCGCGAGCGAACGTCGTCGGGCACTAGCCTTGGCAAAGGGGTGGAAGAAAAGGAACTGTGGAGGTCACTGCGTATGAGGCGCAACGAGCGTGGCGAGATCGTTCTTTTCTCGCTTGAAGAAGAAGAAGCAGTGTAGGGTCGTATATTCACGGAATTCTAGATTCGGACACGGCGTTTCTGCATGGCTTGCTTGCTTTTGGAAAGGGGTTGAGGCATCTCGGAAACATGAAACATCAATGATACCTACCTGCAGCGTACGATATGGGGGGCTGGTTTGGGGGTGCACGGTTGGCTTTCGGACACCATTTTCTTTTCACACGAACACACACCTCTTGGGAATTCGTCATACCACAACCTTTCTGCTCTTGAAGCTGGACTTGGAGCCCTACTCATAGAGCGAAATGGAGGGAGCATGTAACGAAGTGGCTGGGATTGAGCTCAAATAAAGAGAAACGCGGAAATATCACTGGGCTCCGTGGGTCCTGGATCTAATCTGGGGAGTAGTTGAGCATGGTGTGAAGGTCTTTTCGCGACTTGCGGTCAAATCGGCTGTGAGACAACTACGGTTGATCGGGAAGAACCTGAGTAATCATTGTTGATTGTTGGCTGCTGCTACTGTCTTTTTTTTTTTTTTGTTCTTTTACTGTTATGCTGCTTATGTGCATCGCAGGCGGAGACTGAAGATAACAAATGTCTGTTTACGCATCCTGCTACTCTTGTTTCCTTCCCCGACCCTGTAACCAATGTAATGCTGGACAGGATTTTGCACGGAATCTACCTCCGTAGGTTAATAGCTATCAAGTATATCCCAAGTAGGACCACAGCTATGAGTCAGATGATATATAAACCTAGCCCGCATGGTATGATGTATATATATATTAGCGACGTTAAGCATAACATGAGTCTTCGATCGTACAGCGATTATGCGGTGTTAAACGTTCCCGTATCCGACCTAGTACGCCCGCAAGGGTAGAATATGCTGCACCATGGCCTCGCGTCGGCAGAGCGGGCACTCGGGCTTCTCTCGCGGACCCAGTCGCCGATACAGGACCAGCAGAAGACATGGCCGCACTGGGTGGCGGCGGGGTCCTTCAGCTCCTCCAGACACAGGGTGCACTTGCGCTGCTGCGCGCCCTTGATCCAGCGCATGGCGTCCTCGTCCGCGAGGTCATAACGCACACCGTCTCCTCCCTCCCCTCCTCCTCCTCCTCCTCCTCCTCCTCCTCCTCCTCCTTCTCCTCCCGCCCCGGCTTTAGAAGAAGACAAGGGCCGCAGCGGCGGCGGCGTGTGCGTCACGGCTGCGAGGTTGACCCGCGTGGCCTGGCCACCGCCGCTGCCGCCGGGCGTGCCCATCTGGGTTAGCAGGATGGCGTTGTTGGCGCTGTACGCGTGCTCGTCTAGCGAGACCTCGACGCCGCCGGCGGTGCCGCGCTCGCGCGAGGCGAGGAGTTGCTGTTGTTGCTGTGAGGAGGAGGAGGAGGAGGAGGAGGAGGAGAAGGAGGAGAAGGAGGCGAGCGTCGAGCGCACGTGCAGGTAGCCCTGGACGGCCATCTGGACGGCGAGCAGCACGCCGAGGACCTCGTAGCCGGCGGAGCGGTCCGCTGAGGGCTCGTCGCCGCCGCCGCCTCCACCGCCTGCGGGTACCCGCGAGGCGAAGACGTAGCGCAACCCCGCGAACCGCTTCGAGAGCTCGTAGTACGACCCGCTGAAGTAGAAGAGCGCGAGCCCGAGCGCGTGGACGGGCGCGGGCGACGTCAGCGCCGGCAGGTTGGCGAGGAGGTACGTCTGGAGCTTGTAGGACCACGGGAGCGGCGGCGGGCCCTTCGTTGTCGTTGCTGTCGTCTTCCCTCCCTTTAGGCTGCTGGTACTGGGACTACTGGGCTTCGCGTCCGTCGTCGTCGTCGTCGTCGTTGTCGTCGTCGTCGTGGCTTGCGCGCGGCGGGCGTCGGCGCGCGCCAGGTTCCGCTGTAGACGCGCGCGGAGCCGCGCTCGGAGGGCAGGGAGCACCTTCGCCAGGCCGTACGGCAGGAGGATACTGCCGGCGATGTAGGCGGCGCGCCGCTCGATCGAGGGGAGTCGGCGGCCCTGGTGGTCGGCGGGGCGCGGTGATGATGATGGTGATAAGGGCAACAACGACGACGACGACGACGACGACGCCTCTACCTGGACCAGTCCGCAGTACTCCTCGCCCAGCGTGCGGTTCCCTAGGAGTGTTGTTAGGCACAGGTATACGAGGTCGGCGAGCGTGCGCGACTCGGTGGACCAGGCGTGCGCGGACCGCGCCCCGAGAAGGCGTCGGTGCAGGTCGGTGAGCTGGTTCGTCAGGAGCCCCTGGAAGTAGGCGTCCTTCTGGTGCGCGCGGATTATGTCGGGCGCGAAGGCGTACGGGTACGGCGCACTGGCGAGCGGGGAGGATGTCGCCGGTGGGGGCCCGGATGATGATGATGATGATGATGATAATGATGATGTCGCCATGGCGGGCAGTTTGTAGGCGGGCGGTATATGTGTGTATGTATGTACGTATGTATGTATTATGTATGTATGTATCTGGAATTCTATCGCGCGGCTGCTGCTGCGAGAGCTCACGTTGGCATTTTCGATTGCCAATTCACTTGGCGGTAGTATGTGTTTCTCGTCGGGAAAGTAGTGCGGAAGAGCTTTTAGGAAGATGGTTATTGCGTTTGACGTAGTTGTCGTCGCCGATGGGTACTGATTGATCGTTGAGGCTTCATTTGTTTGGGTTGAGGCTGGTTTGGTTTACACGGCTCATGTGTTGGACCTCGGCGCAATCAACCAAGCGCCGGACCGGTAACCGACCCGCTCTGGTCCCAAGTTCTTTTAGCAAGGTAGCGACTGGGGCTCCCGGGTGGAGACAAAGTATAAGTGCTGCTTGGCGCGATTCAAAGCTAGCAGGGATCTGGGTGACGTCGCTCCCTAAAATAAATGCTCGTGCGAGATGGCAGTGCAGACTTAAGTACCTATTTCACTTCAAGTTCTGGCTTCAACCACGCTCGTTCGAAAACTCTCTTTCCATTCCCCGCGTCCGACCCTACCAATCGCTTGGCCACAGCCCCGAGCGTTTGATGGCTCGATGCCTATTATAATAGCGCTTCGACAAAATGGACGGTGATCCAGCAGTTGAGTCGGAGCTTGACTCCTTCAGTCTGACTTTCCCTCTGCCGTACCGCGTCGCCTTTATTGTTGTGCTAGGTACGTCGCACTCTCAATGGCTACTCTAGTTGTGGCCACCGAACCCCCCCCCCCCCCCTCCCCGGCCCCCCCTCAAGATATCTATCTGTACGTGTAGGTGCTAACGGAAGACCCTCGCAGCCGTTTGGGGTTGGGGCATCAACCTACACTACCTTTACCTTCTCAAGATCGACGTGCCTGCACTGATTCGATATCCCGGCCGACCGTCGGCGCACCACCCACCGCATCATCGATCCGTATACCGTCTGGCCAGCGTTCTCTCCTCCGTATTCGGCTTCTCCCTCCTCATCTTCTGGACCTTCACCCATCGGAACACGGGTCTCGTGCTGGCATGGGACTGGCTGCCGCTTGCGTACCTCGTCGTGCTCTTCGCGTTCCTCATCGTTCCTCTCCCTCGCACGACGAACATTGCGCATGCCGGCCGTGTGCGCCTCCGCTCGACATTGCGCCGGATAGCCCTCGGCGGCATTGCGGAAGCGAAGGACGGCAAATTTGGGGATATTCTCCTGGCCGATGTGTTGACGAGCTACGCCAAGGTTTTCGGCGACCTCTACGTGGCGTTATGCATGTTCCTGAGGACCGGCGGCTCGGCGACGGCGCGGCCTGATCGCGCATGTGGCGGCGCAATACTCGTACCCGTCATCCTCGCGATCCCCTCCCTGATCCGACTCCGCCAATGCCTGATCGAGTACAGCCGCGTGCGTCGGGGCCCGATCAGAGAGTCGACGGGCTGGGGTGGCCAGCACCTGGCCAACGCGCTCAAGTACTCGACGGCATTCCCCGTCATCCTCCTCAGCGCGCTCCAGCGCAACTGGGACCCGGACTCTCCCGTGGTCTACCGTCTCTGGATCGTGGCCTGCGCCGTCAACAGCTTCTACAGCTTCTACTGGGACGTCGCCAAGGACTGGGACCTGACGCTGTTCGACGGCGAGCGGGCGCGCAGCAACCCCGAGCACGCCTTCGGCCTCCGGCGGACGCTGCGCCTCGGGCCCCCGAGGCTGTACTACGGCGTCATCGCCCTCGACCTCGTCTTGCGCTGCACCTGGAGCCTGAAGCTGAGCCCGCACCTGGACCGCATCGCCGACTTCGAGAGCGCCATCTTCACCATCCAGCTCCTCGAAGTCGCCCGCCGCTGGGTCTGGATCTTCTTCCGCGTCGAGACGGAGTGGATCCGCAACAACAGCCCCCCCGTCGGCCTCGGCATCGACGATATTCTGCTCGGCGACTACCAGGACCGGTACGAGGACGAGGATTAGAGAGCGCCCCGTCTGAGCCCGCCTCCCGGTATTAAGAGAGTGTGAGACGATTGGATTTGACTTGACTTTACTTCGTCCGACCCGGTTCGGACCGGCCTTGACGATTGCTGTCGTTGGTGTCGTGTTGTACGTATATCATGAGGGGACCTGGCTTGGAACGCGCTCAGGCGCCCTAGGGGTCAAAGTGGTGGATAAGGCGTTCGTGATGCATTTGTCGGGGCGCTGTATAGACGTAACTTCTAACGGCATACATGGAAAATAATACAAGTATACACAACCTGGTTGCATTCTACTCAATGTCCCTTTTACGAGGTTGAACTTTTTTCCCTTTTCTGAAGACTTCATTTTATTAAGACGCGTATACGAGTGTATACAGTTCAAAATACAGATCAATGACAATACGTGGTATCTTATGCGCCATCCGAACTCCATCCGATGCTGCCTAGGTTTGGATATCCATGCCTTTGGATCGTTTCGGAACCAACTATTCCAGCTGTTTTCTCCCATATGCTCCAGTGGCCCCGAACTGCTGATCGCGTGCCATGCTTGAATGCTTTGCCACTTTCGGGATGCTTCGCTCCAAACATGAACTCCCCCAACGATAGTCCCGGTGATTATTCTCTCTACGAGAACCATCCTCTTTTCCGAGCGTTCGGCTGCTTCAGCCTGTCATGACAATAGGAATCATAATTACGCGGGCTTTCGCTCTTGCATTCGCATCGGCAGCCGACCCCGCCTGTGATCTCGGGTGACCACGGCTTGTTGTCTGCTAGAGCCAACGAATCAGGCAGCTGGCCGTCCGGCGCGTTCGCCGGGCATTGGTAGAATTTATCGTGCCGGTACCCAATGTCTTCGAAATGGTGCACTTGCTGAGGGTTTGCGAGCATGGCAATGGCAAGTGAGTGTACGACCGCGTCACCCCACTGCCAACAGAAACCTAGTTAGCCAAGGAGAACAAACAGGTAAAGGATTCGGCCGAAGGCGGAGCATTGGAATAAACATACCCGCTCGTTGTAGAAACCACCTTTATCATCCAAATACTCGAAGTAATCCTGATACGCCCTGGAGCGGAAAAAGTCCATGTCGGCAATCTCGAAATTGCTCCAGTAATGACACAAACTCCAAGCGTCGCCATGCTCGTCACGATGGGGTATCCAGCTCAGGAGGCGACGGAAGGGGAAAGGCATCCAAGACGCCTCAACCATGGCTCTCCACAGACTTGTTGTGCTGACACCTCTCATCTTCTTCCACTCCGTCGTCGCGCGGAAGAGACCAGGGCACGACCGGCCGACTTCCCACAGCGCAATTGTATAGCCATACACCTTTTCATGTTTGGCCATTTGGACGAAAGGGTCGTATGTAATGGCACAGGTGAAATCAACATCTGGTTCCAGCCGCCAATACCATTTGTATTTCTTGAGGGCATCAAGCTGGTAGAACTTCCTAAATGCCAGGACGTAATAGGTTAACGAATTTTCTTCCGCGTCTTTGCACCCCGCGGCGCCAGTGCCGTACTCACCCCGAGTAGAACCGGCACATGTGATGGTAGCCTTCTTGCCCAGCATGCGGAATACCGGCCTCGCCCTGCTCTTTTATGCTCTGCTTGGCGGCATCTGGGTCTATCCAGTCAGGGAAGGTCCATTGCTCTTTCGGGATAACCTCGAATATGCCCTTGCCGCCGGCAGTCTCATTTAGCTCAGTCACGAACCGGGTGTCCCAGGGCTCGTCATTGAGGAAGACGATGGGGTAGTTGAACCACCGGTTGAAGTGCGCCTCGATAGACCGAATCGTCTTTTTCGCCTTCTGACGCTCCTTGTTCCGCGCCAACATGACGAAGACGGCATTCTCACGCTCGGCATTGACATCGGGCTCCTGGCAAGAGGTGAAGAAGGGAGGATCAAGTTCGGCGGCCGGTTGTGGAACGCGGTATCGCCAGGCGTGTACCAAGACCTCGACAATGAAAGGCGCCACAGTGAGCAGCAGGAGCAGGATAGGCAGCCGTCGTGCAGCGCGTTTAAGGCGCCACAGCAGCATCATGTTGATTATCTAGTATATCGTTTGTGTTAGGGGTTGCGCATGTTCATCCCATCGTTCAACGGAGATGCTCCAATCAGAGTATGTAGGTCGGCGCAGTAATAGATACCGCTAATAATTCCTATGAGGGGCAGGGAGGATGGCGTCTATGTATTTCACTATTCTGGTCCAACGGTGGGAGAGGGAGGAGAGGGGGGAGGTGGGGGGTTTGAGGTTAGACAGGGAAAATGTTAGAGATCGTTCACCATACTTGTATATATGATTTTGCTTTGGTTATTCTTCAGGTCCTCCGGCCCTTACTTATGGTAAGTAGATACCTAGATTAGGTACCAAACTACCTGCCGAAGGTGCAAGCGAAGCCGTTAATGAACCTTCAAAAAGGTTGCTGCCTACCTACCAGCTAATGCACCTTTGGCAGGTAGGTAGGTACCTCAGCCTAAAATAATGAATACCTACAGGCAGCTAACTTAAAGTACCTACTATCACATATCTGCTCACTGTCAGATGCTAAATAGCAAGAATGGGACTCATGGAAGTAGGTACCCACATAAGGCCCTTGCAGCGATGTGCATAAACTTGGCAGGCACCTATCTATCTACTAAGTACCTAAATATGACGAGTACATCAGCTACCATGTAACTTTCAATTGTGAGAGCAGGTACCTACTGTATTCAAACACACTGGCCTTAGTAGCTTATTGACGAACTAAATACCGGGATATAGGGGGACGGAAGGTACGAAGCAAGAGTATTATCAACCCCTTGTAGTGAATTTTGACGGTCGCTACGTCGTGACTACAGGTTACAGAAATTGTGCACTATCTAGCCAAACAATAACTATGCCCCTCTAACCTCACTTTTACTCAATCATCATGAGAATTCAATGGCTTCGAAGCTCAAGATTCCACCATGATGCCGCTTCATTTTTCACGGTAGCTGTCGCTAGAGATAGGCTAATGAAGATCATCAGCAAGAAGTCATGAAGTTGCTGCTGCTACTGCTGCTGCTAAGATAATAGGCTCATGATAAAGACTCTTGCACCGCTAAAATTATCGTACAGATGACAACGACAAATAAATGAGATATAGGTGGGCACTAAGATGAGAAGAAGCTTAGAACTATTGTAAATTAGATACTCCTTCGAGTTAGCTCAGACAAGCCATTCTTGAAGCTGGGGTGACTTCATGATCTCTTCAGTATGACTCTTCAGCTATCTGCATGTTGGTCTAACAACTAAGTGGTTTTTCTTCCCAATACGGGAGGTATAGTTAGGCACTGAACTAATTGCCACTATCGCAGCCATTACATTGAACAAGGCCCACTACTGTTCCAGCTATAAAATATAATAAGCCGTTAGGACCATTTTTATTTATATGTTAATTGAGTAAAGACAAGAATTGCTGGTAAAGCTGTTAACCTCAATAATATAAATTATTATTAAAACATATAATAAAATACTCCCTATTTTATAATATAGCTTTCAAACCATATCTATATATTTAAAAAATGCCCCTTGACCTGTTGCCCACTCGCCTTAGAGCCCAATTGTCCAAGCATCCGGGTTCACCTCGCACTTGTAGAACCATTGACTGTTTCGGGGGCCTTCTCTCTTGCCCCTGTTTATATATCTACGGTTATTGATCATGACCTCGCAGCTTCCATTTGGAATGGACCTTCGATCGCCATCGGTACCACGTGCTAGCTCAATATCCACGGGAGAGCCATCGTTTTCGATAATAAAGTCTATGGTCAAGTGTTGATGGCCGTAGCCATCTGGTTTCCCACCCCAATGAATCTTGGTCGATGATATGCTGACGTTGAAGTGTTGCACTGGCGAATCGGGGTCAGGTAGGATGAATGCAGATGGCGTTAAAAGTCCGATCTCCCCCCAGTCAGAGTTGATGGTAAGCCGGCACTTGGTCCGATGGCGCCGAGGATGCGAAACAATCCACAAGTATGCGTTCTCGACATCCCGAGAGCGACGGGATACCTCTGGGTCTGGCGATGTGTTCATAACATCCCAAAGCGCCACTGTCTGAACGGATATGACACTGGAGTGTTGTTGATGCGTCTGGACCCACTCCTGGAATTTCTGATAGACGTTGTCATCCTCCGCCGCACCAGAAATGATAGCCGTTGCCAAGATGGCATCTCCGCCAATACAGGAGCATGTCTGTTGCATCTTATTGGAAAATGTCCTGTATTGATCAGTCCCGGCCACGGCCACGTCAATCCTCCCACTGGTGACGAGGCCCTTGAAGGCGAAGCTTAAATTTGCGTGGAAGTTCTGATTCACAGAGCTATCGGAGTTCTCGCATCGGATGTGCTAGGAACGATTTGGGCGATTAGGATGCTATGCCACTACATTCATGGCTGAAACTCACCAATTGCAAGCGAGCTCCAAAATTTAACCCGGTAATAATATGGCTACCAAGGTTCCTGAAGAGATTGGCATACGCGGCGACGATGACGGGGTCGGGGTTGCTTGGGCAAAAGGATCCGATACTGGCCAAACGCTGTTTCAGAACATCTGAATTGATATCGCTGTCCCACCCATCAAAGCCGACGTGCGCCGTGGCATGACTGAAAGAAAACATCGAGTATTGCATGGAGGAGTCGAACGACTGGCTAATAGAATGATGTATAGATGCGCTCCCAGAAACGGCCATGAACTTTGCCGATACTGACGCGTCAGTTTTCAGAGCATTCGAAGCTGCTATACCGTTTTCATAGTATTCATATGCGGCTGTCGGGAGCGTTAGCTAAGCACACCGAAACAAGTTGTTAAGCCAAGAGTGTGAAGAGTACTAGAACTGGTATTGGCACCACTCGAAAAAAGAACGTTATCGGGAACGGCCCATGTGGTATCACGGATGGTTTGATGGGATGATGTCCCAGACAGCTTAAGGACACGGGATGCTCTCAAAACACCATGGGCGATCGAGTTGATATCAATCGGCGAAGCCAGGGTCATATCCAACCCAAAGCCTAGCCAGCTGCGTGGAGGAAAGAGAGATTCGCCCATGTTAACAACAAAGCATTGCTATGTTGGCTCGGTTGAAGAGTCTAAAGGACTAGATGCCAATTTCGCTCCAAGCTATACTATAGTGCGACTCTCAGTAAGTTTAATTGCTGGTGCTAAAGCTCGAAGATGGCTGTGGTCATCTTCTGGACCTTCGACTAACCCCGCACGTTGGACATTTGTTTGGTTTAGTGCCTAGCCGGCGAGTGCTAGGTGCATATGGCTGGTGTTTCGCTCGCATGCTTCTAGGGTGCAGCTGTGGCATCGCAAATGTATTGGTAGATGGAGGACAACGCCACGGACTTAAAGCGGGTGCGATGGAAGGTAGGAACCGAGGAGAAGCTCTGGCGTAGGGGAGCTAATGTCAACCACTATGTATATACCAGTGTGCTGGCAGCAGCGTGTGATCGTGGTAACCTCTTCATCGTTGAGAAACTGTTACAATGGGGAGCCGAAATCAACTCCGTGCCACAGTCACCTGGGAACAGCGACAACATGGCCACTTGCCCGTTGTCGGGCTCCGGCTGGCAAAGGAAGCCGACGTCAACACCCCCCTGACCCGATCATACGGGTCTGCTGCCCATGGATGGGTTGGCGATGACCTGTATAAAACGGTCGGGCGACTCGATCGCAGCGCTCTTCACCATGCCTGCACCAGTGGCAACGCAGAGGTCGTGAAGCTGCTGCTTAACAGGAGCGCCCGAATTAACTTTACAATTATACCGAACAATTCGCTCAGCCCCAAGACACGCTCGCTCCTAAGAGATACTAGGGTACAATGCAACCCAGCAACCTTCGGGGCTCGGCTGAAGCTCAATATCGCAATCCATAGAATCCGGAATAAGCGGAGAGCTTACATATGTCTGATCTGCCTTCTTCACGAGAAATTCCAGCCAGAGTTACAGAGAGCAGGATAGCCCCTTGCGTATTGTCTTGGACAGTGGTGTTGCTAAGGGGAAAATCATCCACAGCTTCGAAGCTTACTAGGTGTAGATACACTCTCACAGCCGTGGGCAATTACCTACCTAGTACACTAGTAGTAGTAATATTAACGTCTAGTCTAGGTGTAATTACCTACCTAGGTAGGTAGTGAATAGGCCCCTGCACCATGTGATGACGTAATTATACAACTACTATACTCTTTAGTGCATATATGTGCATTGATCAAATGATATGCACTAGTAAAAGGATATTTTCACTAGCTAGTTATCTACCTAGGCAGGTTACCTAGGTACATGACCAACTCTTTGGACGGGTTGGCCGGAGACACCCCACGTCCTCCAAGTGCAGCAGGAGAGGAAAGCCTTCGAATTTGTTCGAGCTGACACCAAAGCTGCATCGATACACCTCGTTGGCTTTCCAATTTCGCACAACCAACAACCTCTGCACCCAAGGGACGCGACCGTCTTTGCATACCGTAGGCTGGAAACAACCCTATTTCTCGACATGGACTACGTTCAGGAGCGAATGGTCCAAGAAGCGGCCAAGGACGCAGGCGACCTATAGTTCGTACCCAACCTTACCTACCTACCTACCTCTCCCATCATCTGCTTCCCCCTTCCTCCCCTCCCCCCTTTAAAACCCCCCACAAAAAATTGCCCTCCCTTCCACGCGATCCGGACTAGCCGAGCTAACGGGCGGAACCATAGCGCGGGGCTCGCGACGCCGCTGAACCTGATCCTGGCGGTCGTCACCCTGTACACGGCGTACCTGCTCTACAAGCCGGCGCCGCCGGCGACGCTGCCGCGGGAGCCGCCGGCGGTGGTGTTCCGGACGTTCACGCCGCGCACGCTGCTGCCGTACAGCGGCCTGGACGGCATGCCCGTGTACATGGCCGTGCGCGGCCGCGTCTTCGACGTCACGAGCGGCCGCAACTTCTACGGCCCCGGCGGCCCCTACGAGAACTTCGCCGGCCGCGACGCCAGCCGCGGCCTCGCCTGCCACAGCTTCGACGAGGACATGCTCACCAAGGACCTCGACGGCCCCCTCGACACCCTCGAGGGCCTCGGCGACGAGGAGATGGAGAGCCTGCAGGGCTGGGAGGAGAGGTTCCTCGGCAAGTACCTTGTCGTCGGAAAGCTCGTTGCTCAGGGAGAGAAGTGAAAAGAAAACTGCTGAAAATTTTTTTGGGAAAGAGCTACGGTGTACGTATGAATGTACATGTTACTCCGGACACTCGGTCCTTGGTTTTACGCTATTATAGTTGGGTCGTTGTGAATACAAGTCCTAGGTCTTAAACTATGCTGGATGTGTCATAGAGACGGAGCGTCAAATGTCAGCCAATACACCAAGTCGGATTAGAATCATGCTAATTTCCGATCGGATTCAAACCAATATCCACGCGTATGGGCGCTCCATAAGAATGTCTACAAGTCTTACCGCTACTCCCGGAAGTATTGTCTTCGTCAAATTTGTGTCTTCGATAGTTACCCGGCCTGACCCATACGACTAATTTCGTTGCGACGATAGACAACACAATCAACCTCTAAACCTGCTTTAGGGATTGATCCCAAGCCATTAGGTCAACTTTAGCGAACTCTTAGACTCGGCCATCGTGGCCTTGAAGTATTAGCGCGCAAAGCGGGGTGCATATCTAGTGAATAGGCGGCCCGAGCCAGCGTGGTAATCCTTGACCATTCGGCCTGCACATGTCAGGACCCTTAGGTTCAGTGTGGGACAGCATCTTTTCGGGGGTCACTGCTGTCTAGCTATTCGTAATGATAAGAGTAAAATATCGTGATTGATAAGACGCCGCTAAAAAACCAGATCATCTCGCGAAATACTCTTGTAGTGGTTGTGGTTGTTTAACCTCTGGTGTGTCCTTGAAAGAGCGATCGGACATTGTTCAGCAACCAAGACTAGACCGCTTGAAGTTCGTTCTCGGCTCAAGCACAGAAGCATGTAGGTAGGTAGTAGCACTGACTACATTATAAACTGAACATTATGGACAATAGAAAGAAACAGAAGAGTAGCCTGCCCATGATTATTGCGATAGATATATTTAGTTTCAGAATAGGATAGCTAGACTTTCGCGTTGGGTTACTGGGGGGACAGCGATGGGGTCGAGATAAAATGCATACCAGCACCACCTAATATTTAATTGCACCGGAACTACAGTGAGGTCTAGAGAAGGAGACAAAATGGGTAGTAGTTACCATAACGAAATACCTGGGCAACTAGGGAATATATCAGACGTTGAAGCGTCTAATCGCCTACAGAGTTGACGGGGCAATACAATTGTTCAGTATATTTCAGAGCTAACGATAACATAAATAGATATCTCGATTAAAGCGGGTTTAGTTGGTATCATCGGGTAAGTAGGTGGCCGACATCATGCGACGAGGCAGAGTAGCATTGTGGTCGACAAGACGGGTGACCAAAGGCATTAAATAATGTACCCTATACAGGTGTCCAGAGGCATGTCCAAACTAAAAGCTGTGGCCCGTATCGCTGTGAAAAGAGCTGTCTCGTCTCCTTGCACTTAGGACAGTCTTGTCCCAGGGGGCTATTCCGAACAAATTTATCGCAAGACACGCATTTATCACTCCAGTGGTGTGGGAGGCCCCGCCAGCTCATCTTGCTGGCAGTTTGTCCACCTGTGGAAAGATGTCGCCCATTCGCTAGGGGAAATCGCCACCTTCGAGCCCATGTGACTATCGTTTCCATATCATCACGTTTATCTTCAGACGTCTCGAAGTCGATGGTCAGGGTCTTTAGCTTCAACATGTGTGAGAATGCCTTTCCCCATGCACCTTCTCTGAATTCAACATTCCCTGTCTCTGCTTCCATATCTTGGTGCATGAGACCCACGGTGTGTCCGTGATAACAATTGCCTCTGAATGGATTGATGCGTGGGACTGCATTTCGCTCCCAGTCCCACCAGTCGCTGCGGCGTAGCGTGATCCGAAGATGCTCGAGGTTTGCGAACCATACGCTCGTGTTCACAAATTGTAGAAAAGTATCTTCTAGCCAGAATTGCTGTGTAAATAGGCGCACCGAATGCACCAAATCCTTCTGGTATAGGCCCGGGACCGGAGCCGGATTGCTCAAACGGTTCGTTATGAATTTGCCTATATCTACGCGGGAACCCTCCGAATTGCCACTGTAAGGGCCACGATGACAGTAAAACCGTTGTTCGGTTCTTAACAATGGCAATGAATGGGCTTCAAGATAGGCTCGTCGGCAAGCCAGCAACAAGGTGGTACCGACCTTCATGGGCTCAGTGTTGTCGAAACGAAGCCAGTCGAACCCATCTCGCGGCTCACGGGAATGTTCTCTCGTGTAAGGGCGCACTGTTACACATGCCTTTAGTAATATGAAGGTGAGTGACCGGCATAGATGAAGTACGGGATCGCAAGGCTACACGGCGCTAGACGACACCAGTCACCTGGCTTCCCATGGAATTAAACAAACTGTGACTGACTGTGATGGCGGGGGCGAACTATGCCTTGGATTTGATTCCTGAAGCGTTCGGAGATGCTCTCCTCGACTGTTGAAGGACCGGCACTTTCCGGTATGGGCATCAAGTCATGCGATTCCTGGACAAAGGCATCAGATTTGATCGTCCGGGCCTTGGGAGATGCGAACTCTGTGACGGCGAGTTCAAATATCAGGTCCCGGATCTCGGGGGGGATACGAGCGTATAATGGAGACGAGAGCTGGGGGTCAACGTCTTCTGTCTCAAGGCGCTGGCGTAGGTTGAACCAACCGCGAGGCTCTGGTACTTGAGCATCGGCCGCCATGGCTGACCGAAAGCCCAAACGATCCCTCATATATAAATCTAACGAAATGCGGAGATGGCAATTGTCCTGGATGCCGCGCACCGATTCTATCACCTAACGAAAGCAGACAGCGAGCAGCGAGGGGTATGAGCTGAGGGGGCCTCGGGAGGGTAAGATGCCGGCTTTAGCTTCGGCTGCGTCAATGGTCTGTTTGCTGTGTCTATGATCGGCACCGCCGTATACTTAAGTAACCTATGTATAGGTAGCCCGCCACTGAATCGTTTCAGGCAACAGCAGCGGCGATGCGGTAGTAACGGCGGTACGTACGCAGATCGACGATGATTGGCGGTTAGTAAGAGTTATTGACTAACATTAGGTTTCACCTGAGACGACCAGCGAGGTTGAGGGGTATCCTAGGAAGGTGGTGATCGGAGATCCTCGGCTATATTCACGTCCAAATAGACCGCGTCATGCCTTTCTTTTGAGGATGATGGGTAGTGTGATAATGATTACGCCGTACGTAGGTAGTAATTATATTATAACTGGGGATTATCGGGCTTGGGAATAAACTCTTCGAACTGTGCACGTTTGGCGGTCACATAACTAGTGGGAGAACGACAGGAATATGGTTAAAATATCAAAAGTAAAGTCTCTACTACGGCTGAGGAAAAGATGGTTATGGGAGGGTAGGCATGGCCCCTTTTGTGATGTTACCTGAGGGTTTCTCTAGGTACCTGGTAGGTTAGGTAGGTACTTAGTGCCTGTTACCTGTAATTACATTAAGTACGTAGTAGTTAGCAGAATCATCTGTAGGCTGTAGCGCAAGTTGTTGGATCCAGTGGTCTAGAGCATTAATGACGTCGGTATGCACAGCCACACCGTCGAAGAGTGGATGGGTGTGGCTCATGTGCGCTAATAACCTTACCTAAATCTGCTAGTACAGGATAGGACAAGGTACCTACTTTTACAAGCTTTCAAGACTGCAGAAGAGGCTCCTGCGCGCATCGCGACTCCGTTCTCCGTCAAGCCATCAACCCACGTTTCCGATCCTCCAACGCGGACGGCTCGCCACCCACTCCTCATCTCTCGCATCAGAGCACCAAAGTACACCACAGAGTAAAGATGCCGGTCGTCAAGGGAGGAGTGTGGACGAACATTGAGGACGAGATCCTCAAGGCCTCCGTCTCCAAGTATGGCCTGAACCAGTGGGCTCGCGTGTCGTCGCTGTTGCCGCGGAAAACCCCCAAGCAGTGCAAGGCCCGATGGAACGAATGGCTGGATCCGAGCATTAAGAAGATCGAGTGGAGCAAGGAGGAGGATGAGAAGCTGCTACATCTGGCGAAACTGATGCCCACGCAATGGCGGACCATTGCCCCCATCGTTGGTCGTACCGCGAATCAATGCCTGGAGCGTTACCAGAAGCTCCTCGACGAGGCCGAGCAGCGTGAATCCGCCGGCCTTGGTCTAACAGGACCGGACGGCGGCGAGACCCAGGCGCCCACTGCCGACGACGTCCGGAGACTGCGCCCCGGAGAAGTCGACCCCGATCCTGAAACCAAGCCGGCGCGGCCCGACACCATCGACCTCGACGAAGACGAGAAGGAAATGTTGAGCGAGGCTCGAGCCCGCTTGGCGAATACACAAGGAAAGAAGGCCAAGCGGAAAGCCCGCGAGCGCCAGCAAGAGGAGTCGCGTCGCTTAGCTGCCCTACAGAAGCGCCGCGAACTCAAGACGGCTGGTATTAACATCAAGGTCATCACTCGTAAACCCGGTCAGATGGATTACAATGCCGATATTCCATTCGAGAAAGCCCCTGCGCCCGGTTTTTATGACACCATCGACGAACAGAAGCGGAATGAGTTCCAACGGTCCAGCTTCGACCCCCGCAAACAACAGCTCGCAACCAAGCGCAAAGGAGAGCAGGACGACGATGCTGAACGAAAACGACGGAAGAACGAAAAGGATGCCCCTTCAGCTGCTACTCAAGCTGCCATCAAGGCTGGTCAAATGCAAAAGATTCGCGAGGCGGAACAGAGCAGTAAGAGGAGGGCGCTCGTCTTGCCGTCGCCGCAAGTAAGCGAAGGCGAACTCGAAGATATTGTCAAGATGGGCATGATGGGCGAGCGCGCCAACCTGCTGGCGCAGTCCAGCGAGAATGATGCAACGAGAGGACTGGTTAATACATATTCAAGTCTGAACACGCGAACACCGATCAGAACCCCAATGGCGCCAGCACAGGAAGATAGAGTTGCCACAGAGATCAGGAATATTCGCGCCCTCACCGAAAACCAATCAGCCCTTCTTGGTGGGGAGAACGCCGACCTGAATGAGGGATCCGGGTCTACGGGCTTCGAAAGTGCCACACCCCGGAAGCAAGTGATTGCGACTCCTAACCCCATGGCTACCCCATTGCGCACTGGCATGAATGGTATTGGTGCCACCCCTCAAAGAGTTGGCCAGACGCCTCTAAGGACACCTCGAGACAGCTTTGCACTCAACAGGGGCGATCCTGAGATGGGTTTAGCAGGGGGCGCTTCTAATGACATGCGTCTTCGCGAGTCATCTATGAAGCATCAACTTAAACAAGGGCTGGCCTCGCTGCCAAAGCCTAAGGAAACCGAGTGGGAACTCGAGCTTCCTGAAGACCAAAAAGAAGTTGTGGCCGCAGGTGAGCTTGAGGAGGACTCCGAAGTGCGAGACCGGCGGGAACGTGCAATTCGGGAAGCCCAAGAACAACTGGAGTTGAGGAGACGAACTCAGGTGATGCAAAAGGGTCTGCCTCGACCAGAATTTGTGGATTTCGAGACTCTGATGAAGGATGTGGCGGGAATTGACGGCCCAATGGAGGCCCTAATTGCCAAAGAAGCTGCTCTTCTTATTGCTCATGATGCTGTGCGGTACCCATTGGCTGGCTCGAAGGTCAGGGGTAATCCAACCCGTCTACAACAGATAGATGATACTTCACTGGCCGAGGCCCATCTGCAAATATTAATGGAGGTCAAAAACAAGCCCAAGCCGGAAGAGGTCCAGGCAGTTTGGGAAAGAGAGGGCAGTAACGCATTGTTACTAGGGCTGGGATGTTACGAGGACGACGAGGAGGAACAACACGTGGCCGCGATGAAGTCTGCGTTTGATGTAAGTCACACCTCAGTCCCCGATATTGAATTCTTCAGGTTGGTGCTAACCTTTTCCGCCTCTTTCCCCAGATCGCGCAGGAATCTACGATAGCCACTGCAGAAAAATGCTCCAAGTTGGAGAAAAAGCTAAACCTCCACTTAGGAGGGTATCAACAGCGAGCAAAAATGCTGCGCTCAAAAATGGGAGAAGCTGCCGAGGCGCTCGAGAAAGCTAAGGTTGCACTAGGAGGCTTTAGGACCCTGGCTATATCCGAGGAAATCACGATCGGGAGTCGTCTAGCTGCGCTTCGAGAGGAAGTCAACTACATCAGTCGTAGAGAGAGAGAGGCACAAGAAGCGTACCGTCAAACCAAAGAGGAACTCGACGGATTCACTGACGGCGTCAATGGATATCACTAATGCATACGTATCAATCGGGACACGGAAAAGAATTGTATGATAACCAGCACGCTGTAAAATCATCGCCTGGAGGAAACTAAATAAAGAATGAACTTAGATACCCGGATTGCCGCTCGGCTTAAGATTCATCGTCTTCTCCGCCAACGTGTCTACTAAAAATATGTTAAGGTCTACTACCTATCTACTTTTTAAACGTAGCCTCTTCAGAGATGACGCTTTTTCTTTTCTTTCTCTAATTCTGTCTCTAGCTCTGTTTTCTACCCAAGCGCGGTAATCTAACGGGCAATAGCAGCAAAACGCCGATCAACGCAACACCCACGCAAACCAAGAACGTAGCCCTGCAGGCGGCCTCATAGCTCATGACGACCTGGTCTTTCGTCGGGCCATCAGGCAGCTGTGACACGGCCTCGATGTTACTGCGGACGCGCTCGACGAGGTCCCTCTTCCACGCCTCGCCGTCCTCCCCGGGTCTGGCGGGGGCCGGGACGACGAAGGCGCGGAGGTAGCGCAGGAGGGCGTTCTGGAAGACGAGGCTGGAGCCGGCGACGCCGAGGACGTTGCCGAGGGAGCGCCAGAGCTGGAGGGCGGCGGTGACGACGGCCTGGTCGCGGGGCGGCGAGGCGGCGAGCACGGCGACGAAGGAGCCCGGGAACTGCAGGCCCTGGCCGGCGGCGAAGGGCGCGAGCGCCGCCAGGCACGCCCACGCGGGCCACGCGCGCCGCTGCGCCGCCAGCACCGCCGACCCGGCCGCGAACAGCACCGCCCCGCTGAGCAGCGGCCACGCGAGGCGGCCCGTCCGCGTGATCAGGAGGCCCGTCGCCGCCCCCGTCGCCGACGCCACGACCGTCGGCACCAGCAGGTACAGGCCCGACTGCGTCGCGGACTTGAGGAGGACTGCGCGGATGAAGAGCGGGCTTTCGGAGTACGGGAAAAGAGAGAAAATGTCAGCCGTTGCTTCTGCTCCGATATGCTATGCCATGCTATGCTTTCGTTCCTCCGCCTGTAGGCTTGGCATTCTTCTATGAATAGGGAGGAGGGGAAATTTGGACTCACACGTTGAATAGGATGGCGTTGAGCAGGAAGGAGCAGATGAAGTTCGAGAAGATGATATTAGCCCGCGGCGAGCTGTGGAGGAGGGCTAGGGGCATGATGGGCCGCTCGGCGCTGCGCTCGACGTAGAGGCACGCCGGGAAGCAGACGCCGAAGATCGCGAGCGAGGCGATCACGAAGGGGTGCGACCCTGAAAGTCTGTTAGTGAACCGTCGTTGTCGTCGTCTAGGGTATATACGAGCTCGCTGGACATCTTGGTGAGAGACGGAGCAGGCAGGAAGGCTGTCATTGCGAGATGGACGCAAAAGGGGCAAAACGTACACGGTAGGATATTGCCGCCGAGGTTCTATCACGCAAGATCCCCCTATCGTCAGCATGCCGTTACTATAAAATCTCAGCCCGGGATAACCCGGGCCGAGGGGAACAAGGGGGGAAAAAAAGGGGGGGGGGATATTTTGCAACTCACGAGTCCCAGGATCAGAAAGGTAGTAGACACGGTCAATAGGGCAGAGCCGGCGAAGTCGAAGCCGCGCAGCGCCTGGACGAGCGAGCGCTTCTGGGGCTCGCGGCCGCCGCGCCGGCGCGGCAGGCCCAGGTCGGCCGGCATGGCGGTCGAGGCGGCGAGGCACAGCGCCAGCGGCAGGACCTGGATGCCGAACTCCCAGCGCCAGCCTAGCGTGTCGGCTAGCAGGCCGCCGAACGCGGCCCCCGACGCCGCGGCCATTCCGTAGACGATGTTGATGATGCTCTGGTAGATGCCCCGTCGTCTAGGGGAAGGAGGGATGTTAGTCAGCTTCACGGGGACGGGCTCGTTCACAGTTACACGTCCCTTTCCCTCCCGCCCTCTCACGTCTTGTAACGCCAACCAATTAAACCATTGCATGTATGTTTTGCAATGGAGCAAATACACGCAAAACGAGGCAACAAGGGGAGAGAGAGGGAGAGAAAAGAGGAAAATAGACGGCGCGAAGAAGGGGAAAGGAGCAAAGGTCTTACTCGATCGGGACGCAGTCGCTGATGGCGATGGCGCCGAGGGTGACCATGCCGCCGGCGCCGAGGCCGCAGACGGCGCGGGCGGCGATGAAGCTGGCGATGCCGGGCGCGAGGGCGCACCAGACGGTGGCAGCGGCGAAGACGGCGACGCAGGCGACGTAGGGCGCGCGGCGGCCGAGGGCGTCGGACAGGCGGCCGGCCAGCGGCTGGAAGGCCGTCGACGTCAGCAGGAAGGCCGTCGTCAGCCACGACGCCGCCTGCGACGCCCCGAAGTGCGACGTGATCACCGGGTGCGACGACGCCAGGATCGTCGAGTCCACGTTCGCCATGAAGTACGTCAGCATGATCCCCCCGAACAGCACCCGGAACCGCCGCGGCTCCGTGTCCGCCAGGAACCTCTGGGGCTCGTCCTCCCCGTCCTCCTCGTCCTCCTCGTCTTCGTCTTCGTTTTCGGGTATGCCTTCTTCTGGCGACACTTCTAGAGCGGGTGTTGATCTCGGGCCACCGCACACACGAGACATGTCTTGTTCTGTGCCACGGTCTCCTGCATTTGGAGTGACGGTTTCATGCCGGATGTCTCGCCCATGTCGTAGAAGACAGGTGTGCTCGTCTGGTTGACCATCCTCATTTCTTGTCTCTCCGGCTTGCTGCCCATTGCACGTCATCGCGTCGTTGCCCTCTCTCTGTTGGCGTTCCCCAGTAAGTAGGGCCAACCTTCCGTACAGGGAAACCTCTCATCAGCGCACCGCGGGGCTAAATCAAACCCCCAACTCTCATGAATCCGGAAGACAAGCCGGGTTGTGTAGCCCGATACCGCAGTTATGGATCTTCTGGTGGCTGGTATTATTAGTCATCGGGCATACACGGCCTGCGACTGCCAATATGAGTCTCTTACGGCGTTGTAACCGGATGTTGATGGCCAGAAGTGCATATTACCAACCCCTCAATTATGCATGTAAGTGCTTACTTATCTATATCCCGGAGACAACTATTAGGGCGGCACTGCTGCCTGCTTGTGTAGTGTAGTGTATGACCGTGAGGCGCACACACATCAATCAGTCTCCGCCAGCATGTAGATAGTCAAGTCACTTATTCGGCATATCCAAGTTGTTAATTTGCAAATTCCTCTTGGGGCAGTATTTCATTTTCTACTTAGAATACACGATCCTACAGCATCGGCGCTATTGGAGTCTCATAACCCATCTAGATATCTATTCCACGGCTCTGGGTATTCGTTCGTCATCGTCAAACAGCCCGTCTACAAAATAGATCATATTGGATATTTTACACATCTTTCGATTTTGTTTGCGAGGCACCACACAAGACGCCGGCGCCCGTGATTCCCCCGTCATGACAGGGACTTAGAATCAGCCGAACGGGGGCGTGCGTCCCAAATTCCGCATCAATGATCGAATCCAAGAACAACTGGCAATCCGATAGATAGTCCTGGAAGTGTACAATGCAGCCGCCGGTGTACCCTACTACTAGATTCATCTTGTCGGTGTTTCCATTTGTACAATTTTGGTTCGTCCCGTCATCTGGCGGCCTTGAGAGCGGGATGTCGTCAGCACATGCCAGCAGTCCTATAATGGCAGCTGCAATAAATGCCGCACCCCTAACCTCAATAGACTTGGCAATATGATATAGCGTTATAGCAATCTCTTCCGTCCATTCAATGGGTAGTTGGGAGGTGGTTGGCGGAAATTCTACCTCAAGCTTTTGGAGTAAGGTGGACGGGTGCGGCGGTTGGTAATGGCTTAGAAAAGTCGTTGTAAGCCCAAATCGATGTAACAACTGAGGAGGTAGGTTCCCTTCCGAAAGGCCGAGGTGAGACTTTACGTAGTCCAGAAAGATGAGACGCGTCAATTCGCCTAGGTATCTTCCCGACGTCATGTATTCGAAAGGCTGGAATCCGGGGGTCTCTCCTTCGGCATCAAGCTGGATGTCCCACTTACTGACTAGACCTAGCTTCTGTAGAGGCTCAATGGAACCGCTGATACTCCATTCGGTATTAACTGCAATCTTGATATCCTCGACCTGGTCCTCGGCCCTAACAGTTATCTTTCCGGGTAGCTTGGCAGGGTTGAGGGTGCTTTGTCTAAGGGGAATTGTTGCGTTGGTACCTGTGCCACATATAAAACCCATTGCCGCTTTATGGTTGTGGTCTTCTTGGAACTGATAAACGAAGGAAACCAAGGTGGCGACGGCGTCATTTACTATAGCAGTGACTTTGATGCGTGGAAGATCAGGCGGTTTGGACTTTTCGTATCCATTCACCAGAAGAGTTCCCAGATCTAGCTTGGAGGTGACGGCGAACCCTTTGCCCATTGCCATGATAGTGGCCTCTGACAACGTATGTTGCACGACAGGGAAGCTAAAGGCCACACCCATCGGAAGCTCGTCGTTTAGTTCCAAGTTCAGGGCTTCGACACCCTCTCTCACGACTTGGGCAATACAGCTACCGATCCAAGCAAACAAGGAGTCGGGGTTCTCGTTCTTGAGTGTTTCCTGGATAGGCCATGATCTCTCCAAGACTCGCCGCAGGTTGGAAGGTGCCCGGTGGTCAGAATGATTCCCGTTGATAGTAACTCCGCCACTGGAGGGAGCGCTCTCACTACCTAACAATTCAATAAATCCTACTCTTAAATTCGTGCCGCCACTATTGAACATTAGCCGGTAAATACCACCATCATGTAGCTGGCTCGTAAGACATACATGTCTATGGCAAGATACCTGGCACGAAAATTAGCGATTTGGTGCCCGATATGCAAGTCAGATCCAGGACTTCGAAGTGGACATACCGCCCTCTTTCCCGCCCCTCTATTGGGCGTAGGATAGACTCGGATATAGGGGTTGGTAAGAATTGTGTCAAAGACTCAGCAGCCAAGTGTTGATATGTCTGGTGCAGCTCCCTAGCGAGCACGTGAGCTTTCGCCACATCGATGTGAACGGGCTCGAGAAAACGCTCCAGCATAGGTGCCATAGGTGCCATAGGAGCCAGAGTCGACATGTTGTCTGCTGGTGCCTTATCCTGCGCCATCGATTTGCCGTGTAATGCACATATGAGCAGGTGTTGCCGTATCTGCTGTGGCTTATACCAAAAGGCGAAGACGAATTGGTGTCTGGTTTGGTATAGATGGAAACCGGCAGTCACCAAGGCGGTTCTGAAGAACACCGGATCTCGGGACTCGATGGCAGACTTTGACTGGCCTTGTCCAGCGGTTTATATCCGCCTGGGTGTAAGGTGGTGCCTATATTAAGTATGAGCATACTCACATATAAACGACGGCTCCTTGGAAGGCTGCAGGTGTGGCAAGGGAGAAATGCCGACTCTGGGAACGTTGCAGTTGCAGGGAGGCAGGGAGGATGGTGCCAGGTACACCCTGACTGACGTGGGGATGGCTGCCAGGTCAGATCATGGTCTGTATGTATGTATGTATGTATGTATGTATGTATGTATATATGTATGTATGTATATATGTATGTATGTACGCACATACGAATACACGTATAATTATACGTACATACCTACATACAGTAGGTAGGTTAGGTAGGTAGTAGGTAAGGGCAGGAGGACGAGATGGTTCATAGGCCATACCAGAGCCAATCCTGGAGCCAATCCTGGAACCAATCCTGAAGGAAGAACAAACGCAGTAATAGGGCCGGTCTACGCACCCACCTAATAGTAGTGTATATATCACGCAACACGGTATGGCGTATAGTATCCGAATGACATGTATGAAACGTGCGTAACCCGTGGGGTTGGAATATGTTTGTTTGCCTCTCTTAGGGTAGTGCGTTGTAGTCGTCGTCGTAGGGGTTGTGATGGTTACTGTGGGTGAAGTAGGTGGGTGGTGTAGTGGGCGTGGTTGGGCCTGAGTGCTGCTGTAGAGGCTCAGGGACCATCAGTCACGCCTTATTAAGATCGTATAACCGCTACTACCCAGGTAGGTAGCTTGGTAGGTAGATAGCTTGGTAGGTAGATAGCTTGGTAGGTAGATAGCTTGGTAGGTAGATAGCTTGGTAGGTAGCTTGGTAGGTAGCTTTCGGAAATGTTCCTCGTCCTGCGCAAACGGAAACGCTTGCGGATGGGACGGCCAGGGTGGGGGCCACGAATCAGCATTACAGATGGGCAGTTCGCAGCTATGTATCTGATGTTGTTGAAAGATTCCCGGGGAGTCCCCAGACCAGAGGTTGGTTCGAGTACAGTATGATAACTACCTAAGCTACCTACCTACCACTATGTGTGTAACCACTCGTAGTGTATCTACCTACATACCTAAGTAGGTAAGTAGGTACTTTAAGGTACCTGGTCTGATTACTCAACACTACCTACCTAACCAAGGTGCCTATCCAAGTCTGAGGGCAGAGCCTGATTGGCTAGAGCATTCTGCTGAAAGGTCCCCATGATGACGGACGTTGGGTCAGCTGTGCCAACATTGTGACCAGCCCGAGTGCTCAGCGAAGTACATGAAGTACCTGCATGCCTGCTCAGTGGCGCTGCCTGTCTTTAGGGGGTATCCATGCTCACTGCTAGGTATCTAGGTATCTAGGTACCTAGCAGCTGCCTTGGGATAGCCACGCCACATTTCGACGATTACACTACTGCACGATAGGGAATAGGTACCACTTTGCCTTCATCTTCGTCTCACCATTATCATCATCATCGTCATCGTCATCATCGCAACAGCTTTGGTTTACGCTGGTGGCTTTACAATTCTCCTTGTGTCATACTTATCATTATTATGAGCTACTCGGCAACTTCCATCCGCCGTTAATACCAAATCTAATATTACTGTTCGCAAAGTCTCTAGTTATTGGCATACTAGGCGTTTATTGGGTACCTTAACCAATCCTCATAATCAGACCGCCATGGCGGCCAAAATCACTCTTCCCCTCAGTGAGTAGTGCCCTCGGGTTATCGATGCCTCTCTTCAGCTGAGGCTGGCTATCGCCACCTTTCTAGATGTCTCATCGAACAGCTGGTACTTGCCGAGTTATCGGTTCTTGGCTGACGCGACTGCAGTGGAGGATAAACGACCGATACGAAACCGAACTCGTCGCCGACACCGACCCGTTTTACTGCTCTTGCTTGTTGCTACAACCCTCTACGGTCTGTACGCCTTTGACCTATTCCCATCGTTTACAGCCACATCGTCGCCGTCTCGTACCGAAGGCAACCATGTCCCTGGGCCCCATGGCGCGAACCATGTTACCGAACCTACTACGCCAGCCACCACTCAGGAGTTAGTCCCCTTGGAGGCGCACATAATCAGCAAATGCCCAGACACAAGGGACTGTCTCAAGGAGCTGCTTCTCCCCGCTATGATCCGAGTACACGACAAAGTGAACTTCACACTCACTTATATCGGAACCCCAACCGAAAACGACGGCGTCGAATGCAAACACGGCCCCGGAGAGTGCATGGGTAATATCATCGAGCTATGCGCCCACCACCTGTATCCGGATCCCAAGATATGGTTAGGGTTTACTATGTGCTTGACCAGGGACTATCATTCAATTCCTGAACGCGAGCTGGTAGAAGACTGCGCGCTGGAACATGCCGTCGATTTTGAAAAGCTGAATGAATGCGCAACGAGGGATGACGGCGCTTTTGGTATGGCCATGCTACGGGCAAGCGTCCAGAGGTCTGGTAACGTACGTTCAATCCTAGTCCGTCGCAAACACATGAGATACTAACATTCTATTCGCCTAACAGCTGGGCATAAAGACGAGCTGCACGGTCCGCCTAAACGAAGAGACATACTGCGTGCGTGATGGCGGGGAATGGAAGGACTGCCCCGCCGGGCCGTCGGTCAATGACCTGGTCATCGCGATAGAGAAGAGCTACCGTTCTTCTTGAGAGGTTCAAATATCGCCGTCCACAATTCGGACGCTTCGCCTACTGTATAGCTTATCGAAATATTGTCCATACCCGTCTCTTCGTCCCCTACCATATTCTCAAGCTGCTCGATGATGCTATCCAGGCCGACCGCCTTGCCTAGCGACTGCGTCGAGTTCGCCTCCAACATGACGTGCACGACGTGAATGTGGAGATGATAGTACGTCGGGTGGTAGTGGCAGAATAGCTTGATTTGGTCCTCCTCGATCTGTGGATACGTCTTGACCGTCGCGTCGATCAGCTTGACCTTCATATGTCTGAGCCAGGGAAGGTGTTTCTTCTTCAGGTCCCGCAAGCTCCAAAGATCCCGGCGCTCGACGATGCCTAGCAAATGTAATGCCTCGATAGTTTTTTGATCCCAGTGTAGGTTGGGCAGCAACAGGAAGCCCTCGTCGCCGTCCCGCCCCAGCGGTGTCCTGTATATAACGTCGTCGACTTCCTTGCGCCCCTCAATGATGTTGTGGACCCAGTTTAGGTGACCCTGTTCGCGGTTCGCCTGCATGAGTGGCCGCACGCTGTCGCGGTATATCTGGGGCGTCTCGGTCACGAAACGAAATCCCTGACGGCTGTGCTTCTTGATGTGCTTGTCGGTACAGGGGCAAATAAGGTTGATCTTGAAGTCGGCAAACTGGTCCTTCTCGTCGTTCTTGAATACCGGGCCCCCAGAACCCAGAAACCAGGCGTAGATGTCATTGTTCCCGAGGTTCGTTATACTACGCAGATTGGTGGGCAGGGCGGACAGGTATTCGGGCGCATCGGAGAAGGGGGCCCGCTCGAGGATCAGGAGGGCAGGCTGTGAATCTACCTGGCCGTAGAGGTTGATGCGTCGGCCCGCCTCATCTGCGATAAGTCAGCTTTCGTCTGTACCCAAACGAAGCAGTGGGTTTGGTTTCGTGTTGTCCTATTTCATTATTTCACCATTTCACTATTTCAGTATAGCTCACCTTGATTTAAGACGCGTTCGAACTGGAACTTGGGGATCAGTGCCTCGGCACGCCTCTTGCTCTCTTCGGTAGTTGCCATAATTGAAGATGAAAGACGAGCTACCTCTAGCGATATGTTGATAGTGGCAGGCAGTGACAAATGCAGCTCGCTAACCTAGAACCCGGTGTTGATCCAGCCGCTGCCTGTTTGATTATTAGCTTGGTATCGATAGAGTTAGATAGATTGGGGCTCCCAACGGGTTGGGTACCAAGTCTATGTACTTGCAACGAACTTACCCACAGGAACGGCTGTCATCGACCCCTCAGTCGGTATGACTCGAGATCGGCGTGCATGCAGGGTCCCGTCCCGTCCCAACTACCCCGCCAAATCCCCATAGCATACCAAGGTAGGGGATGGGGGATGGGGGATGGGGGATGCAAACAGATGCAAACAGATGCAAAGCACAGTTGCATCCCTTAAGTACCTCCAGTGCCTTGAAGATCGAAGTCGAACATTCCCCACTGTTACCTGTTTAATAACCTACCTACCTGCCTACCTACCTAGAGGTATTCAACAACCACCGTACATACATCTATGTACTACGTCGGGACACTAAAACTACCTAGGGTCTTCATCCCACGGTTATTTCGGAAACCACCTCCCATCCTTCTCGACAGATATAGTCGGTCATTTCTTACCTATCATCTTATACACTATACTCGTCCCAAGGTCTACGATATCTCTGGGACAGCAACTGACAACCCGAACTACCTAGGTACTTAGCAATTCTCCATATCTACCTGATCAAACAAGTTATCCATGCTCAAGGCAGCAACGTCGAGAGCAGCAACGTCGAGAGCAGCAACTTCGAGAACAGCAACATCGAGAACAGCAACGTCGAGGGCAGCAATATCGAACTCGTGACCTCTCGTCTATTTTTAGGGATATACATGCTCCGCAATGCAACGGCGTCGTTCCTTATCGAGTGAAGTATATACGCCACGACAGAGGCTTCTGAGCTACCATTTGCTTATCGTAGCCAAAGACATGTTAGGTATCTATCTGCCATATACTGCAGTGCGCGGGGGTTCTGTGGCGGTCACGGAACTAAACGAACGAAATGAACTAAATATAGATTGCCATATTATAGGTCGGGCCGGCGAATGAGTGTGCACGACTTAGGTCCGGGTTGCTTGCCTTGTGTTCCTATCTCGCAGCCTCTCCTTCGATGAGAGTATCGCTTGAGGTACAACGAAGCGGACAACTCGGGGGATTTCCGCTTTAGTATAGTCTATGCGCAATGCGTGATCGGTACGCGTGTTCTATACACCTTTTGCAACGTTGCCGTCGCTCCGTTCCGGCCACGGACAGCTCTCGGCCGGCATGGGGGTGGCTTTTCCGCAATGCGTCTTGCTTCTCATTGGGAACTGCCAAATATGGTTACGTAAATAGAGGGCAGATGGCATGACTGAGCTTGATATCCTTTGAAGCGTATTCAGGTTTCTTGTTTCTTTTTTCTCTCTCTTTTCTTTTCTTTTCCCAATGAATTGGAACGTTCTCGAGATTCATAGGTCGGCCCTGGTCGTGTCATACATGGAGGCACGGACACTCTTTAAGGTCATATCAGGTCAGACCCCAGGAATATGGGTTCGGCGGAAATAGACCGCGCAGTTAATCTATGAGGTAGCTCCCAGTGTGGATAGATGGTTCGTGAGCAGAACACAAAAAAGCAAGTCCAGCCCCGTACACCGTTCGCGGTACGACAAGCGCCGTCCATATCATGAAGGCTCGACAAGTGCGGCTCCGTCACCCCAAGTCAGGATATCCCCGAGATGCAGCTTGCGTGGCCCTTTAAAGAGAGAAAGACGTTATTGTCGTCTGCTGAAGAAGCATTGGTAATGCTTATCGCAGTGTGCGAGGGGAGGGCAGCCCGGCCACGTCGACCAGGGCGCAGAACGAAGCTCGTTGGTGGAAAATATCCCAAAACAGCATACGACTTAACCTGGACCCTGGTGTTTCCGTGGTAGCGAGCTAGTGTATACATGAGGCCGTAGCACATTACCATGCCCTACGCCATCAGCCATTGGCCAATTTGGTTCATTCTCTCTCGTTCTCGCGCTTCGTCGCCAGGTCCCTCCCTGTCAAGTTACGCCTCGGTAAACCTGCTTGAAAAGAGCCTGAATGCTGAGTTGACAAATACTACATACTTACATCCTCACATGCTTGCATGCTTACATACATAGGTAGGCACATGTCTAGTAGTTAATAGACATGCGACCACGAGCTGCAGGTTGAATCGTGGACTTCAAAGAGGCCGGGTCGCCATGCTTTGTTCGAAACAAGCTTGCTCTTCCGGACGGACTTTTAATTTATTTATTTATTTAAACATCTTCCCAATTGCCTCGGGTCCCGCCAAAACTGGTTGTGCCTGCCAAAAGGAGTGACGAGAATCCCAGCGCAATGATAACTACCCTTGGTTATAGTTACAATATAAACGACGCCCCTCCGGCCATCCATATCGAATTAACTCGAACCAGCCCAAAAGCGCATGCCAGGTAAAATAAAAACAAAAACAAAAAGATCAAGAAGAAGAAGCAGAAGAAAGGGCAAAATGATAACCGCACATAATCGTCACATACATCAATCACTCGGACTCCTTGCCAGACAGACTTAGTCTTTTAACACAATTTAGTCAACCCCAGATATAAGATTAAAACAAGGCCAGCCCAACACACCAGATCACCAGCCAGCTAGCCAGCCAAACCCTTGTCTCCGTGTTTTTGACACCCCAGCGAAAAAAAAAAACCATCTCAGCCAATGGACCCCGTGACACCGACGCGAGAAGATTTCCGGAAACGACAAAAAAAGGGATCCAGAGAAGGACAAGAAGAGAAAAGGGGAAATATCCATTCAATTTTGACGCCATCTCACCAGAAGCCGGTAAATGGGGGGGTATTTTTATGACGATATAACAAGAAGAGGATTAGAAGTGGCGGCTGGTGGCGTGAGTGTATGTTTTGTGTGTATGCGTATGTGTATGAGAGAGGGAGAGGGAGGGAGGTGGAGGTGGGTAGGTATTTGAAACCCAAAACGCCACGATCGTGATTAGAGGGCTAGGCCACTGCCGTCCCCGGTCCAGCGATACAGGGCCAGGAGTTCGCGGCGTCGCTGGTGCTGCTCGCCGAGGTCCTCGGGCACCCGGCCGCGGACCTGGGCGAGGGCGCTCCGCATCACTCTACTGAAATTACGCTATTTTGAGGGGAAATGGTGTTAGCAACTGAGCACGAAGAAACAAGGAAGAAAGGGAGGGGAGGGTAGAGGAGAGAAAGAAGGAGAGGATGAAGGAGAGAATGAGGGAGGGATAGGAGAGGCAGGGATAGGAGAAGGAGGGAAGGAAGAAAAGAGGGGGGAAGGGGGAAGGGGAGGCAAAGAATATACCTGGTATTCGGTGTTGAGGGTGACGACGCAGGCCTCGTGGGCGCGGATGATGGTCTCGCAGGCGCGGACGACGCTGGCGGAGGCCTCGCCCTGGAGCTTGTCGGCGATGAGGAGCAGCAGGAAGGAGCCCTGGAGGAGGTAGATGCCGTAGAAGAAGGGCATGAACTCGAGGCCCGGGTCGAACTCGAGGATGTTGCTGATGGCCTCGGCGGCGGAGACGGCGTGGCCGGTGGCCGTGATGAAGCTCTGCGACGAGATCCAGAGGTCGTTGTCGTCGAGCAGGTTGATGGGATCCCACTTGCTCGTGAGCAGGATGTGCAGCACGTGCATGACGTGTGTGCCGTACGAGGCCACGATGCGCGTCTGGATGTCCGACTCCGTCATCCGCGACGCCCCGAGGCTGCTGCTCCTACCGCTGGTACCGCCGCCACCGTTAATGCTAGCAGCAGCAGCAGCAGCGGCTGACGATGATGAAGACGACCGCACCGACGACGACTCCAGCCGCTCGAGCTCCGACGGCATTTCAAGCGTCGCCGTCGCCGTCGCCGCCTGCTCGTTCTTGTCCTCGGTGCTGGCGTTGAAGTGCCGGCGCTCGAAGCTCTTGAGGCTGGCCTCATACGTCTCAAGGTGGCGCACAATCTCGGCCTGCTGGTCGTCCCACTCGCGCGCCGGCCGGAAGCCCACGCCGAACCGTGGGTGGTTGCGCGCGTGGTGCAGGTCCACGATCTCGCCCAGGATCGTCATCAGGGGCAGAAAGTACCCGAAGATGCTGTGCCCCGTACATTCGAACTGCGGGCCATGGGCGCGCCGCACCTCACCGCCTCGCCGCCTCTGCCTCTGCCTCCGCCTCCCCCGCCTCCCGTCTATGTCATCGTCGCAGTCGTCGTCGTCATCGTCGTCGTCGTCGTGATGGCATCCGTGACCCCCCAGGTCGTCGCCTAGCGCCGGATCCGTCGTCGAGGACGGGCCGAAGTTGCCGTTCTGCCACTCCGTGTCGTCCATCGGCTGCAGGAGGCCTTCGCACTCGATGTCGAGCAGGGACAGCGGCCGGTTGTAGCAGAGCGCCAGATGCCGGTCCATGACGTAGACGAGCCACCAAATCCGCCGCCGCTCCTCGCGCTCCTCCTCGCCGACCACGCTGCCGCCGCCGCTGCTGCTAGTCCCCTCGCCCTCGAGCTCGCCTGTCGGGTCGCCGCCGCGCTCGGCCTCGTCTGCGTCCCGGCCTGCCGCTGTCGCGGGCGCGTTTGGGGGCAGCTCTCGCCCTAACTTCAGCTCCCGCGCGAGCGACCACGCCGCGTTCCACCACCGCATGCTGGCGCCCTTGTACTCGCTCGCCGAGACCACCGTCGCGAGGTGGATGTACGTGACAACGTCGTCGAGCGACCCGGCGGCCCCGAAGGCGCCCGGGTCGCCTCCCCCACCACTGCCACCACAACCGCCGCCGCCGCCGCCGCCACCAACGCCGCCGCCACCGCCGATGCCTTCCATGCCCATGCCGTTGGGCAGGCTCACGCCGAGGCCGCCGAGGGAGACGCCGTCGATGGTGGGGCTCGAGAGCGGCGAGGCGTCGCCCGAGGAGGTGTGGATCAGGGGCCTGAGGAGGTTGACGGTCAGCTCGAGCAGCTTCTGGCAGATCTTGCCGCGGGCCGAGGGCACCTGGGTCAGGAAGGGGGCGTCGCTCGTCTGGGCGGCGACCCAGAGCATGCTGGCGAGCAGCGCTGGCTGGCACGGGCGCGGCTTGCGCGGGTGCAGGAACGAGCGCTTGCGGAAGATGAAGCCCAGCACGTACGGCGACATGGGGTGCGCGTGCGCCGACGACGAGCTCGAGAAGTACAGGTCCACGAGGTCGCACGCGAGCGACACGGGCACGATCCCGCTCAGGTGCCCCAGAAGCGGGTTCAGCACAGGGTACCGCAGCGGCTGGTGGTACGCGCCCGCCGCCGCCATGTGCGTCTGGTACTGCGGCTGCGGCTGCGGCTGCGGCGGTGGTGGCGGCGAGCCCATGTTCATCCACCCCGGCGAGCCTGCGTCCCCGCCGAGCGGGTACGCGCCGATCGAGCCCGGCTCCATGCGGAACGCCGCCGACGGGTTCGTGGAGTAGCCGGTCGGACTGTGCGCCTGCAGCGCGTACGGGAGGTCGGGGTAGTTCGATAGACCCCCTTGGCCGGGCCCGTAGCCCCCGTGTGACGGGTTGCCCATCAGTTGGCTGATAGTCTGTCTGTCGAACGGGTTGTGAATATTGCCGTACCCGTTGAAGTCGAGCGGTGCCGGGCTCTCCATGTGTTCTCTGTCTAGGCTCAGGGAGTGGCCCACCAAGTTGGCCTGTTGCGAACCGAACTCGGCCAGGCTGTCGAGGCTCCCCGTCCTCTGGCTGCGGTTCATCGCGTCCTCGTCGATCTCGGCCATCATCTTATCGGACGATGCGTTCTGGTGGACCTGCTTCAGGGAGGTCGTGTCGTCCGCCGGGCCCTCGTTGCCCGACCCGTTGTCGTCGTTGTGCTCCGGTGTTTTCTGGCCCGCGGCCGCCGCAGCCTGTGCCGCCGCCTGCTGGGCAAGGTCTTTCCGGGACGCCTTCCCACGCTTTTTCCGTTCGCGGATATACTCGCACCCAAGTCCGAATTCTGTCAGCTATCAGCCACCGTACCATCGTAACCCCTCCCGCCCCCCGGACTCGTCTGAACGAAGCTGCGTGATCCTACCTATACAGTGGGCACATGGGTGCTGCCCATCACATTTTGTCCTCAGCTGGTTGCATTGGTCGCAGGCTCTACTGATCCTTCTCCTTATCGGTCCGGAGGATCCTGTCGACCTTGCGCCCGGCCCGCCATACGGGTGTTGACGGTGCTTCTGTTGAGGTGCCCTGGTGAGATGAGGAGCATGGATGCCAACGTGTTGCTGGAGGTGCTGGAGGGCGTATTGGGGCCCGTGGCCAAACGTGTCTAAGCCGGCCGCGTGAAGGTGGCTCCCGGGGACGTGACCGTTGGATAGGATAGTATTTGACGGTATCGAATGATACGGGGAGAACCGCTGGAGCGGGTTCGACAACATTTTCAACTGGCCTAGTTGCCGTCGTGATGATTTTTTTTTTTTTATGTAGAAATGAGTTTTGCTGTCCGATGTAATTGTCTAATAAATGACCATGGCAGGAACCTGCGAACTTCGAACGAGTGCGAGCAGTTGGGTGAAGTGTGGGTGCGTCCAGAGTGCGTGAAGTCGGAGCTAAGCCGAGGAGACGTGCGATGGGTAGAGCTATATGCTCCACGAGATAGATAGTAGCTATAACGTTTTTGCCTCGCTTTGACTATAGTTGTCCCCCCCCTCCCTAGTAGTATGGTGGTTTGTCTAAGGTACGGACCGACACCCTCTCGTTAATGATGGAGCTAGGAGCATGAGCATAATGATAGGGCGATCTGCATGGTGGGCTCAGAGCAGCAGGCAGAGGGAAGATGATCAGCACCACTTGGACACACGGCACAGCTCTCCACGCAGAATACAGGATACGCAGGATCCCAGGCGGGTAGCGGGGTTGGCGTGTAAGAGCGCAGACGAGTGGGTGTTGGACGATATCCAGGGGTCTTGGACAAGGCCAGTCCGTCGAGAATTGGTGTGCTAATCTGCCACGTTCCGAAAAGCGTCTGTGACTGAAACCCTCAGCAACGTCTCCCAGGCTTGCAATAATAGCGACCAAGTTAACGCCAGGGATGACTAGCACAATTCGGAGGGACGATGGACCAAGGGAAGGCCAGAAATATCCGATCTGATCAAAGCGACGTCCTCGGTCTGGGTCGTCCACCTTCCCAACGACTGTTCGCAATTCCGCGTGCTTGGCGTGCATATAAAGAAGGGGTTCCTGGCCTTCTCCAACCTGCTTCGATTGGCGAGGAAGGGGGCCCTCACGCACCAGGGCAATATACAGAGGCAGAGTAGGTGTATATTGTGCTTAATATACGACGACGGCACGATACTATGCTGTGGCAACTGAGGTGACTAACTGGCTGGGGTGGGAGAGGGCCAGAAGTTTGGTAGCGTTTCAAGAACGGTCGCTCTAGCGGGAACCGCATCTCGGCCTTGCCTGTTATATGGCCCGCTTCGTGACGGCGAGAGGGACAAGGGTCCTCAGTGGCTCGGAGGAAGCGGGCAAGGAGTGGGAGACTAGATGGGGGCATTCACATCGGCTGGGGAGTACTATGACCCACCAGTCATGATGGCGTTAACAAGACCACTAAGTAGTATATGCGTACTGTACCGTAGAGCCGACCTTGAAAGTTCGTGAAGCTGCTGGAAGAAATCCCTCTCGAGGAGGTCAGATCGGACTGTCTCTCTTTACAGTCCAATGTACTCAGGGGGATTACCTACGGTCATAACTATCTAGAGGATAGAGTCAACACACACATAGATACACACACACACATCACATATACACGCACACGCTCGTGTATACATGATCGAAACGCAAATCACTAGCCTGGGGCCCTCTAGCTTTATGGGTGTATGGCATCTCAGTAGTAGCAGGGGCAGGTGTCCGTCCGGAAATATGCCATCCACGAAGCCCCGTCCATACAACGACTTCGTAGTTGTCATGACTGTCGAGGCCAGCAGTGCCGGAGTCGAAAAGGGCCTTCATGATCCGGATCGGTTGACGGAATGCCAATATATTACGGGGGCAAACAAGTCCGAGAGGAAAAGAATTGCCTGTCCCCAGCTTTTTTCAGCGGATCCGTGCCATCCATGGCGATCGATGCAACCCTAGTAGGTCTTGGCAGACGGTCAGCGTTCAGCGTCGGTAGTTCGTCGCTTGAAAGAGAGTCCTGCCTACCATACTGTGCCTTCTCTCAGAACATTTCGATACTTTTGCCCTTTTGATTGCACCCGTGCTTATACAAGACAGAGTAGCAGAACAACTTAATTATTCACACACAACACAAACGACCATTGTAAGGCATACATACCTACATACCTACTAGCCAGCCCCGGGCGACCGGGCGACCGGAGACCGTCGCACGCTGCGGGAGGCCACCACTAACACTAGCAGCGTTGCAACGAAGGCCAGGCAGGCAGGCAGGCAGGATCTACTCGATGTGCATCTTCACCCCATTTTGACCGTGTTTGAGAATGCACATCACAACACTGTCGACGCGCAAATAATAGTTCCAGCTTCCCGTGCCCGTGATTTCCCTGTTTGAGGAGAGCGGCTCAACAATTCAGGAATATGTAGGAATTGCGATAATCAAAAGGTAGGTAACTAGGTAATGTGAAATAGGCAGTGATTCTGTTCACCTTGAAGCACAGTAACCTACCAGAACGACATCGGCCAAATATCAAGTCAATAACTATCGATAGAGCTTAGTATTTACATAGACTGTCATACTATTAGTTAATTTAGTGCCAGCCTATATGCCGGTCCTTTCGAAAGGACAGATTACATTGGATTGAGCAGAGTTGAGGAAATCCGAGGTGGCTTAAACACCCTAATTCCCTTCATTATCCATTCACTCTCATAACTAAGCATTTTTCATCGGCTGTCACGAGCTTGATCATAACAGAGTGCGTTCCGTGATATTGTATCCAAACAAATCATTCCATGCATAGTGCAATCTCCTCATAAGCAAGACTCGGCCCTTTAGAAACGCGCCCCTCGGCCTCTAACCTGCCCGTCGTACGACCATCTATAGACGCCCTCACGATGGACTAATTTCTGAAGGTTGCCAAGGCGGACGGGCGAATACCTTCCCTAAGTGTCATCCCCCATGCCACTTACTACAGCGCGCGCACTAAGCCCGACGTTCTGTCATTTTCTAAGCCCTCTAACTAGTCTATCTAGGTCAGGGGGCCGAGGAGGAGCCCCTCGAGGAGGAGCCCCTCAAGGAGGAGCCCCTCACGGCGGTCAAGCTTCTCCGCGCGCGCGTGCTTGAGGGTCCTTTTCGTTCGTTCACCCCTCACGAGCATCGAGCATCGAGCATCGAGCATCGAGCATGCGGGCTCACCATATGGCTCTTGCATACGTGCATATGCACCGCATCGATTAACTGTTTCCCGCATGCAGGAATGGCACGCTGTTCTGTTTTGGGGGCGCATACAGAACCGTTGCACCCGATCTACCGTCACGGGGCCGCCGCCGCACTGAGGTAAGACAGGCCCGTGGCATCGCATAATAGCACGTCGGTATTGTAGAGAGACACGTTGTTGAGGCCGGTGAGCACGCTCGCCCCAGGCACCGCAAGATATGTATACGTTCATTTCACAGGCGGCTGACTGACCTAATCACCTTAATAAAATAGATAATTCGGTACAGTAACCTTTCCGAACGGGCAGCCCGTACGTGGGATAGGAGTGTTGAGTATAGAAAAGAACAAACGGTCGAATTACAAGAATGGTCATTTGAGCCACTGAGGCCTAGTTATTCCATATGATCATTTATTCTTATGGTAGTTATTTAACTGGATCTTGTTTTATGTTATTTTATGTTATTTTATTTTATTTTATTTTATTTTATTTTATTTTCCCTCTTGCTCTTACTCCTACTCTTACTCTTGCTCTTACTCTTACTTTTATTGCCCCTGCACTTTCCTCCCGAACGACATGACCTACGAATAGGCTACCTCGTTCGGGTGTCACCGAGCTGCCTATAGTATTTTCTCCTCAGCTAGCTCTGTGCTTAAAGGGGCGGGGTTCTTGGATTAGCCACCCCTCAATAGGGCATGGTCTTCCCCTGTTCACTGTCAAAAATGTGGGGGGTTCATTGATTGATCTTAGATCCCGGGGAATAAGACAGCAAGTAGTAACTAGTAGTTGTAGGCCATCTCAAAGTCGCTCTCATATGTTTCGCTGTTTGCTTCCCCATCTACCTACAAAGTTCTAAACTGTTAAATGAAATGGAATCCGGACGTGGGTTCGTGTAAGTCAAGTGACATCATGCGAACGATTGAGAGCAGCGTCAGACGACATAACAGGCAGTCGCAGTGCAGTCACTGCTGCTGTGTTACCGCTGTGGAAATCCGGGGGTTCTGATCTGGGGAAAAGATGCCGAAAGGAGCCGGGGGGTCGGTCCGAGTTTCCTGCCAGTACCAAACTTCCTGGGCGAATGAGTTCTCGCAAAGGCTTCCTATTCGTCCGCTTCCCAAACAGAAAATTGCCGGTGAGCAGTTGACCAATGTACAGGTAACTTGTACATTGATCATGCACAGAAGACCCAACATGTGCCAAACACCTTCACCTAAACGGGCCCTTAGGGCTCTGGAGTATACAGCACCTGGATAGAGGATCAGAGCCCGGGCTGTGGCGCACATTGGCCCTACCATTGGCCCTACCATTGGCTCTACCCTACGTCTTCTTCCTTCGATGCGATGAAGGATCCCATTCCAACTGCCGATCACCAGAAAGCTGAACGGCGACACCAGTCTCCGTATTCAGCGGGATAGAATTTTCAAACCCAAGCCTGGCCAACACCTTCGACAAGCCTCGTCAAAAGTTTCGCGTTTCTTTGTGTGAGGTCGGGGATTAATAGACGCCCGAAATGCTACAACGCCGCGCGGATCTCTGGCTTCCAAGCCCGTTTCCCGAAAGAAAACAGAAAAAAAAAAAAGTAATTCCTCTCGGCCATGCGCCCAGGCACTTCGCTATGATAGTCCGATGAGGCGGTAGCGAGGAGAACAAAGCGATCTAGGCAGCAGACCCAGAAGAGCTCGCGTGCGATCGTGAGGTTCAATCTATCTAGATGCTCACTGGCAGAGACAATTTACTACGAATGCAAGCAGAGACCTACGCTCGATTCCCAATTTGAAATCGTTGGCCTCGGACCTGTAGGTACGGATATAGATCTGGCCCAGGCGAGCACTGACACGCCGTATCACCGTCACTACGCGTGCATTAGTAATATTCCGTTGCATCACCCGTCTCATGGGGCTATGAAACGAGGGAGGGCTGAGTGAGCCTCTCTTTCTCTCTCTTTCTCTCTCTATATTTCTCTATATCTCTTCGTTTAACATTCAACAAGGTACCCGGCCCAATAGAGATGTGGCCGACAACACTAATAAGGACGAGCTGCCCTTATAACATGCAATATGTCAGATGACAATTCTAGCCTTGCCTCTTCTTCCCCAATAAACCGAGTTAAACTGGATCTGAGCTAGACAGTAGGACAGGCACACTTCGCGATACATATGCTGGGCATTATAGGCTGCGCTCAGACTTCGATGTTGCAGTGTTAGCCGCTATCCCGACACCGGAAATCTGGACCGAGAGTCCACCGCCGGCTCGGTTACATACTCACTAACTGCCCCGTCAAACCACAAGGGCCGGAGAGCCCACAGAGACCGAGACCTTGCCCCAACGGCCAACCAACCACAGCTGCCCCTTACCGGTAAACGCCAGATAGCCCTAGCAACGCGGTGGGCCGTGGTAGGAGTGCAGACATGCGAAGCCAGTGTCCCGCTCCCAGCCATCATTGGCTTCAGTGCGCACGAGAGCGTCGACGCGTGGGGAAGTACCCGGTTGTGAGGTGGTATCCGTACCTGTTTACATCGCCCGGTGAAACGGTCACACTTTGACACGAGTCCCAGGAGCACGTCATGCGTATGACAGCTTCCTAGAATACCGCCTATATCCTCGCCTATCTAAACGCCGTGCGGCATCGTGAGGATACTTGTTGAGAGAAGAAGGAAAAAAAACCCCTCGAGAGTGCTCACCGCTATCCTACCGACAAGTCACCCCCGGGACGGCGTATCCTGAGACAAACTAAACTGCCCACGATTTACGTATTAAATATTGGCCTAGGAAAGGAAAATCTGATAACACTCCGCTTATCTACCATACTATATCGCTGCATATCTAGGACGCGGATGACCATCGACACGGATGTAGGTACGCCAACCCGCGCTGCCGTCTCTCCAGGATGGCGGAACAAGGACATTAAACAACTACCGAGGCACCAGACGTTTTGAGTCCGACGAGAAGCGATACGCGGCCTTGACGACAGTTTAATATGCGAGTGTTGTATTATTAGGTCCCAGAGTCTGAAACGTACAGTTATGCGCGCGCCTCATGCCTCCGAGGGTCACCTCATTGCCTCGTTGCGGAGGTTTACCAGATACTATGTGCTATCTAGAATATCAATCAATCAACTCTGCATATGTATCCCCCATTAGCACTATCTATCTGTATAGGCAACGGTAGCCAGCCCACCGCGGATGTCCACTGGCTTCTCGCTAGCAAAAGGGAGTTTATCATATGCCGATGATCCACCACCAACTTGACCCGAGCTGGTCGACGTCAATCTCACAGGAATGTGGCAAGGGTGAGAGGGGTGTGCATTCTCCACGATGCTTAAGAAAGCCCCGAGGTTTCATTCGGTAAAGTTAGAGTGGGCTGGGAAAAAGAATGCCTTCAATGTTTTCCACGTGTGCGTAGATGGACGGTGCGTGCTGCCCAAGCTGTCAAAAAGAAAATCTGCGCCCACCGGACACGATAGACAAGCTTCAATGACACTCTGGAACGACGGGTTTCTTTCCAGATCAGTCACGCCCAAGACAGCAGGGGTTCGTTCGGCAGTCTCCCAACGATCTGGGGTACAGTAGCTTTATGAAAACAAGAGATCTCTGGGTCGGGGCCGCTAGGTACGTCAGATGGTCCCGTCAACTGCCGTGTTCCTGAAGGGGACCGTCTGTGCGGCTCACTATAGGTTGCTCTCCTTCGGGCCACAGCAACACCAGCTTCTACTTCCGTCCGCGCAAAATAGTTACGGGCGTCTGCTGAGTTACCTATAATACTGCGTCTTATCGCCCGTTGTAGACATGATTCCCATTATTGGGTCGCATTTCCTGCATCATATACAGCTTTTGCCTGGAGGGCGAGCCATACTCGACCTTATCCCGGGTTTGAGCGCCTCTCCAATATCCTCGTCCAAGCAGTCCGTTTTCCCTCTTATGGACGAACGAAAGGCCTAGAATCGGGATTATCTAATGGAAAGAAGAAAAAAATTACCCTTTGCCCTCCCCCAGCAGGCTCCTATAGCGCGGTGATCAGGCGCTTCTCGTCGGATCCCCTCTGCGTAGGGCCATCGTCTGAATTCCCCCCCAGTCCAATGCAACCTCCACATCCTGATTTATTAATCACTGGCCGAGGCCACGCAGAAAACGAGGATCAGGTAGAGCCGTTGGCAACCGACGATCAAACCCTGCGCTACTTGACCACCCTCTCGATTGTGGCGACCCCGGATCGGCGGTGAGGATATCTGCCGTTCGAGACTTCATGCCCTCCGCCCCCACTGGCAAACTCCGGTGGCTTTATTGGGGAGGGGCCGGACATATGAAGGACTATCTAATCTGGATACGCCACCGTTCATGGACATAGTTCGCCACAGTATAATGCGATCATCACACCATGCCGCTGGATCGTACGAGGGCGACCACCGTAGAGGTCGGAATACGGTATGCCATTGATAGGTCGCCACCGTGGCTCGCCTGCCACTCTGGTTTCGTGGTTTCGTACGAGAAGACGCGTGTATCAGATCACCACGGGCAGCCGCTGGGCCATGCAGCTGTAGGATCCCGAAGGCCTCACCTTATGCAGGCTCGACTATGCGCCGACCTGTTTGAAGCATACTGCATGCTTCTACAGCTGCCCTCCGTATCATAGATCATGCGCTCTAAGTCATATGCGTTTAGTAATTTCTTCATTCCTCTAACGCAAAGGCAACCATCAGCTACGTTATCATCAAAGGCAGATACGAGACTTATTCGAGTCAAATTTCATAATGATGAGTGCCCGGATACTCCCTATCCCTCTGCTGTTGAGATTGTATGAAAACTTAAATCTAACTTGCCTACCAAGGGTGTCCTCGTACACCGGCCCGGATACACACTAGATAGCTACGATTCCTTTGACAGGTGTTCCATTTCCAGCCCAAAGTTCATATTCTTTCGCATGGTTTATAGGAACGAACGATTTATTATTCTGCCTATATATTTGCTCAAAATGACTATAGTCTACATGTTCGTTCATGTAGTATCGTCAACACTATCCAGACTTGAGGCGGAGGTAAATTCAGTAAATATCTGAAGTTCCATGTTACAATACGACGGGATATCCCAGCGCTAAGCAATAATGACTCTATTAACTTCTCTCTACAAAGAATACGATATCTAGTACTTGGTTTAAATTCAGGGGTTGCTTTCGAAACGGCGCTTGAATGTCTGGGATGGGCGGCAGGTGAACAAGCGCGAATCAGACGAACCCGTAATACCCCAAACACCATTTCGGCACGTGGAGGCAGCCACGGCACGACTGAGATCTATGTACGGCTGGCGGGCAGGGACCAAGATTCTTCTTTACTTCGCCGAGTCAGTCCCGGTGTCAAGATGTCTCTTCTCCCCGAGATCAAGATACGGCTTCCTCCAACACCGTGACATGCTCTGCGACTCCACGCGACGAGGCAGCCCGAGATGGCTTATGCAAATTCGGCCGAACTATCGCAAGTCTTCGTCTAATATAGCTCACTTGTCGAATCCCCGGATCTGCACATGAAAGTCTCATCTTATCTCCCATCTCATATCCCTTCTCGAAGCTCTTGAGACGCGGAGGCAGATCTCATCCGATGTCGACGCGGCTCGTAGCTTGCGGCTTGACAGCAGTCCTTCCATCCCGACTTATTCTAACCCTACCTTCAACTATCCTCATTCCACATCCTAGATTTCAGATCTCATATCGTACGGCTGCGGGGCAGACTGATCGGCTTCACAGAAAATGCGCACAGACAGGACATGACAACGTGGACAACCATAAGCATGGCAGAGCAAGCATCAAGCAGGCTTGGAGGCTAAAGATACATCTGCCAATACTACGCCCGGGAAAACGAAACTCCCACTCTTAAAGATATGGGTCTGATCCAAGCCAGGTCGAAAAATGTATGAGCCGCATTGTAAAACCAAGGCCAAATTATGAGCGGATGTGCGTCTATCCAGCGGACTTAATCTCATCCCACTCCTTTTCTCCATCGATACGCACGGCCGTATCGGATGCCGCTTTACACGTGGTCCCTATGCGCATCGTATTTTACTTTATACGACTCCATCGACATCACGGTCGGAAGCCTAGTCATCGTACACGCGCTCTCATCTTTGCGTGTCTACTACCTGAGTCATCTCTAGGTGGCTGACGCGATCCTATACAGTTGATATGCGTTACACGACCCATGTATTGAACACAATCTACTACATCATTGGCTCTTATCTAAAGTGGTTCTATTACGTGATGTAAATGTCAAGGACTTCAACCGTCTATGTTATATAGGCCAGTTAGGTTACCTTCGGGCGAAGTGTGCTCGGACGTATGGTGCTGTTGCCTCTCCTATCAGGTATGGAGGTGTATATCTATGCAAAAACTTAAGTCAGAGCATCTTAAAAATATCATATTTATTAAAAGATACTAACCGAGAATACTTGAAATCCCAGATGATTACACTGGGTATGATGTTCAAGTGCTTGCACATATGAGATGGATTTAGCGATAATACCGAAATATGTGGACGGACATATAATACCACAAGAGCACACTCAGATATAAAGAGCTCGTGGGTTTAGATACCGTCGGTAATGCAAGATTTATCTAGTTATCGAAGACATAGACATCAGTCTAATGTCCCAGACGACAGTATCAGGGCATGCTATATACTTCGGTCAGATAACAAACTCCCCCACACTCATGGCAACGTATTCCATACTAGCAACTCAAGGGAAACAACCCTATTAGATGCCTCTTTCGAAACATAGTGGCGATAGAAGTTTAATGCCTCAATTCCCATGCGGTGGCAAACGTCCGAAGGCTACGAACCCTGGTTTTCAAGGCCCATTTCTTTCTTCCACTCATCATTTAAGATTACCACATGGTAGATTAGCACAGGTTAGTAGGAGATACCCAACTCATCTCGCTGCACTTCGTCGTGATCCTTATGTTTCCGCTGACCGTACCCTCTTACTTCTCATACTTAATATATAGGAAGCTCTATTTTGCTTGATCTGTAGGCTGAGTTAACAGGAAACCCTAAGCGGGTGGCTTGAGCTACTGGGTACATATAAAAAGAGACGAATCTGAGGAGGAGGCGATGTTCCAAGCCCAAAAGTTGCATATACTTTTTAGCTTCAAACCCCCCCCCTCTCTCTGTCCTACCATCCTTCTGTAATCCCTTAAGATGCGGAGGAATAGAATACTGGAAATGATTGACCTGTTTTCTTAAGGCAATTCAATATTTCGGGACATACATGGCATAAACATACCAGTTATCCAACACAAATGAGGGTTATCGCGGATTAACCTCGATAGGCGACACTATGTGGGTGAAAACGATTGGGTATTATTGCGCGCGTGGGATGATCTCCTCCATGTGATTATATATACGTGTGGTCCAGGGAAGCATGTAACCAAAACGATCCTAAATACCTTGGCCGGTTATAGAATATACAAGAAAACAGAAGCAACTTTTCCGACCGATGACCAACGTAAGGATATCTAAGCTAAAACCCGATAAATGAAAATAGAAAACAATTGTGAACATATTTAATTTCCCTCAATTTCTAAGATGAACCCCTTGACGCTGGGAATGAGGTGCTGTTGCTCTCGGCAGCGCTTTCTGCAGCACTTTCCGCAGCGCTTTCTGTGGCCTTTTCTTTGTCTGGAGCGCCAACAGTTGCGCCAATCTTCTCCCGCTCGGTCTCGAGGCGAGAGGAACTCGGGGGCGAATGGCCATTGGTATTTGCCAGGTTTTGATGTTCCTCAATGCCATGCTGAGGAATAAAGCGGTGACCCCCAGCAGCGGGCTCTTCTTTGACCGGCGTCCAAGCTAGGAAATCGCGGCGCACTTCCACGTAATCATAGGCAAATTCGCCTAGCTGGTCGTCATCCATGCCCATGAGCTCGGCTTCCTCGGAAGCGCGAAGATGTAGACCAGGCACCATGTCAATCAGCTTCGCAATAATGGCAGATACTACGAATGAGTACGCCATAGTTGCGACGATGTACGCAATTTGAATGTATAACTGGGCGAAGTGGTGGTCCAGCCAGCCGCCGGGCAATACTCCGTTGTTTACACCATCTAACCCGATAATGTAGTTTGCACCGAATAGGGCATTGAAGACCAATCCCACAATGCCGCCTACCGCGTGTTCAGCGAACACATCGAGAGAGTCGTCGATACCGACCAAGAATTTGACTAGATTGTACACAGTCAGAAGTCATCCCAAAACTTGAAATGTGAGCAATATTCACCTTTGGTGCCAAAGTTGCAGCAAATGCCCGTTACCACACCCAATATAATAGACGCCCATGGAGGGATAAAACCAGACGCTGGAGTAGCTGCGACGAGGCCAGAGATCGTACCAGAGCACCAGCCCACCATAGACCATTTCCTAGCAAGTCGAAAATCCAGGAGACACCAAGTCATGGCGGCGAACATAGCGGTGAGGCACGAGTTCCAACACGCAATAGTAGCACGCAAGTTGGCGCCAAAGGACGAACCGCCGTTGAAACCGAGCCAGCCAAACCACAGGAAGACCGTTCCGAGTGTGACAAGGGAAACATTATGGGGCCGAAAGTTGAGCATCATCTTCTCGTGGCGGCGACCAAGGACCCATGAATATGCAAGCGCCGACATGCCCGAGCCGATCTCAACCGGACCACCTCCTGCATAATCCAGCACACCGTAGTTGAAAGCCCATCCATGTATATTCCACACCCAGCATGCGAGCGGACAGTAAACGATGGTAGCCCATAAGAATACGAATACCATTGCGGGAAGTACACGGCCGCGCTCGGCGACAGCACCAATTACGAGGGCCGCAGTAACACCGCAGAACATCATCTGTTTCATGATATGTTAACGTCAGGATTCTACCCGCAGCCGTTTGCGATTCATGGCAAGTTGTATACGCCATGACAAGATGCCGTGCGTCGGACGTGGCGAGTTTGACGGACTTGCTTACCTGGTAGAAAGAGTATAGGAGCTCCGGAATAAGCGGGGATCCTGGTGATGGTACGGCTAAGGTGTTGGTGAGGCCGAAGTGGTGTAGGTCGCCGATGAATCCATTCGTTGCTGTGGTGCTAAAGGCAAGAGAATAGCCCCAGAAATACCACTGGAATATGACCACCGAGAAGGACATCATGACAACCCATATCAGGGACAGGGCCGATTTTCTTCGCGACAAACCCGAATAGAGGAACGCGATACCTGGCACCATGAGTAGTACCATACACGCTGAGACTATAATGAAGGCTTGGTCTCCTGATTGGTACCATTGATTCAAATTCTCGGTTTCTGTGTAGACATTGAGCTCGTCGTTAGCCAGCCGCTCCCACCCTTCGCATCCATGAGGCGCGTCCTATCGCGCTCAACGAGTAACCTCCACAGAATTCGGTGGTGCATATAACGTACTAGAATCCCCCCCGGTCTCAGCATTGGTGCCATTGAAGGTGGCTGGGGCCCCCGTCCACGAGTAGGAGGGGTGCCACGACATGACGCTGACGTGGGTGGATGATCGAGGGAGCAGGTTCGCGGTTCCGTAGAGTTACGAGAAATTCAAGTCCAACAGTCGAGAATGGTACAAACGCGAAGTGATAGATGGCCCTTTGTGCTTTTCTCCGGGAATAGCGTCCTACACTAAAGACTCAAGGATAGGATGGATGAAAGGAATGTTATGGACGGAAAGAGTATGGGCACCTCGCACGATGAATGGGATTGTCGGTCTCTGGTGTGAAATAGAAGGGAGGGATATTGACATGTGAGCGAGCGCCGATGCGGAACGGCTCATGCTATATACAGGTAGGAAGAGGTTCGGGAATCTCTGGCGTCGGGCCGCGCTACTGCAGTCCGCAGCAAACTAACCCAACCTACAGCCATCAAGTATTCAGAAGTACGACAAGGAGCCGACTGGGACGATCTTCAATGGCAAGACATTGATGGACTGGGCCAATCAGACAGGGGTAAGATAAGGGTCCCCCCAGCTCCTGTTAGTCGGATACCGCAAGTCCCACGCAAGACACGGGTAAGAAGCACCTCTCGCTCACACGGGGCTCGTGAGACCCCCATGTGTCCTAGCCGGCTACGCTAGAAAAGGTAAGCAGCTAGAGCCATTGAACATTGAACCGAGCATTGCACAGTTGGGTACCTAGGCAGCTTGACAGTCGGTAATTAGAATAAAGAATAAACCACAGTATAAGGTCTCGATAAACAGGGAGCAGGGAAGGGTGCTTTGTCTGGGCATTGTCGCGGGTGTCGCAAGGTTCACTCGTACCTCGGCCACATGAGTCCTGTCTGGTCGGAGCGGTATCGGTTCAGCTGCCTGTCGCTGTGTCCTACCTTGTGGTGGTATTCCTAAATAGAGCCTTGTTTCTACGGGCACTGGGGTACATCAGGTAGTTTATTAGAGGCGAAGCTGTTTAGATTCATAGAAGACAGATGGAGAAATTCAGCGCCAGCGGGTATCTAGTCATCAGCGCACAAGTGAAAGATGGCGCGGTGTCGTCCTCTTTGGGTCCAATTTGTATCGTCTCCCTGGGCGACGTATCTCAGACAAACTACAACAAGAAGCTCTGTCGTCTTTGTAGGTTGACGTTTCCCACCCTCGCTCATGGCTGGGGTGGTTGTCTGGGGTGGTTGTCTGGGGTGGTTGTTCGGGGGCGGTTGTTGGTGGTGGTCTGAAAAGACAGGAGCATTGGCGCTTGGCATCGTGAGAAACATATGTGGGGACGCATGTGGGGTCCGGGCTACTGCGCTGCAGGACCCACCCGCTCTTCAAGGTCCCATCATTTCTCTATGACGCAAACCTTGACATTCTTTCCTTTTCCGTTTTCCCCTTTCTAAACTTTTAAATAGCAAACGGAAGAGCTTTTGGCTCTCCTCGTAATTTCTGCTCAATTGCATTCCTCACATTTGTCTAGTCTTGAACCCCCACCCTTTCTCCCTGAGATATCAGTGATGTACCGATATCTATCGTGGGGAACGTGAAAAAGACGCTACGATGTCGAACGGTGCTCGTTGAAGCTCGAGCCTCCCATAAGCAGGGATATGCAATATCTATTACGCAATACATTGCTCCAAGACTTGATATCTTTTTTCTCATGGCGTGTTGTGAACGAATCAGGCCCCTTCAGCTGAACCCGAACAATTCCTATCTCTCGATATTTATATTTATACATCCACTTATCAAATCTCCCGCATTTGCCTCCGTATCGTCGCAACACCGGTACATAGGCGTCCGCTGAAGCCCCATCGGCCCGCCTTGGACGCCTTGGGCGCCTTGATTTCAGCGTTACAGCAGCCTGCGGGACCGTTGTGCCAATAGGACGCGATACTGCAAGAGAGACGCCTACCTAGGTAACTTATGGGCATTCGGCATGTTACACACGCGTCTCGAGGGCATGCACGAATAGAGGGATAAGTATTCGTGCCTGTGGAAACGTTCTTGACTTTCCATGCATCAGAATCTTAGTGCAACCCTGTGCACTCTTTGGGTCGTCTCCCCACGCATTGGGTCCCAGGGTAATACACTACATATTGAAAGGGGTAGGGTTAGCTGATCGCCGTTCCTACGTTTCCTTGACAGGATGCATGAATAACAGGGATGGCTGTGGCGAGAAATCGAAAGTAGCTCACTAACATTTTTCTTCATGCGAGGCCCATGGCTGGATTTGGAGCGACGTCCCCACCTAAGCTTCCAACTTAGTATCCACGCCTGAGTAGCTACTAGAACTGGGCGTGAAAAGAATCGCAAGCACATCCTCCTATCAATCCGCATCCTAACGAAAAGAAACCTATTCTTATACTACTGATAAATAGCGTAATCTCTCTAGGCTACTACGGCTACTACTTTACAACACAAGGAATAAAGATTTCAGTTCCTAAAGTAATTGGGGACCGAATAAGCCCTCTCTCTCTCTCTCTGTCTCTTGATCGATCCAAAGCTGTACAGGAGAATATGGCTTGTGTCCGTTTTAGGTGCGATGATGGCGGAACAAGCTAACTTCGTAGCTCGATGTCTTATCTTTCGCCAATGAGATGCAGGCAGCACAACCAAGAATTGCTCATTGCACAGTCAAATCGCGTCTTGGCGCGTTTCTCCTCACGGATCCACTGAAACAAGCGACCTCCCCGGGTTCTCCGGGCCATCTCATGCACGATCAGGCAGTAAGACAAGACGAAGGAAACGAGAGCCATTAGCCTCCAGACACAATAAAAACGATTCGTACGACCTTGAGCTTATCAATTATTATCTTATACCGGGTGTCGTTGTGCCTTGAGCCCCATTCGGCATATGCCATGGGACCAAGCCCAACACGGCGGACCGTAGGGCTTAGCTTGGGTGTTCAATCGTCTCAGTACGTAAAAGTTTGGTGATAGAGTCTAGTTGAGCACGAGCTCGGTTGCTGTTTATGGTATGATGGATCAGACCAAGCATGTACTTCGGAAACTTCAATAACTAGGTAGACAATCCCTGCGCCCAAGGTATGGCTAGTAGTGTGCTGATAGTCTATTTTATCTCCCGCATTTAAACCAAGGACGATCTCAAAAGTGATGCCATACACAGGCGCGCGTACGTATAACGTCACTCTGCCTCAGGCACCTCAGACTTTTAAACACAAAACCTTTGGCCTGAAGATCTACCTAGGTAACTAGTCTATTTTCTTAATTTAGGCAGCTTTAAACAAGTCCCTCCTCTCGCACAACCTTCATGTGTATTTTATCCATGTGGGCATGCCTGGGGACTAATCATAGGTAACGGGCTTGTCGCGTTGTCAAATGGTGAAGTTCGCTATCCTATTGGCTGTGTAAGTAATTATTCCGTGGCTGTTACTTTCTTCCAAACGTCCTACGTTAGGTTGTTTTACCTACAAATAGCATTGTACCCAGATAGTGCCAATTGCCTTATCCAAACGCGCTACGATTAACAGGGGGCCGAATTACCATAGATAACTACTTAGGTATGTTTCGTAGGTAGTGTCTTGAGCCGGCTATGATAATATAAAATCCCATTTAACTAGCCCAGTTACTCCTTTCTTCAACATTAGGTGCCGTGCGGGGACAGCTTCGGGGTATGCACATAGTGTATGTAGCATTATCATACCTAACCTAATACCATCTACCTAGTTAGCACAAAGTAACACAGGCATCAGCGCTTTGATCGTCCTCGAGGAACAAATAAACAACAATGCCGGGCCCGGACAGTTGCGCACAATTAATTCTAATTTTTGGGTGTAGGTATTTATATCTTCATGAGAACAGGCTGGCCTACCTCAGCTGGGCATTTTGGATGGAATCTAAACAGCAATGGTTCTATATTGACGATTGGAACAGAGGTACTGCTAGGTGGGTTGAGTGCCTTCAAATCTGAGGTAAGTGCCTAAGGCAGACCCGCAACAGACGCATGTACCTACATAACCTTAAGTACCTACTTAGACACCAGTGATGCTCCTGGAGCACTGTTACTACCTAGTATTAGGTACCTCTAGGTCTTTGAGGCGAACACCTAACACCTAATCCGAATACAGCGACCCTGACCCAGGTTCCTGTCTGGTTGGACCTATTTGTTTTACGCCAGGCAGTTGCGCCAGGCGTTCCAACCACCTGCAGCTATTGCTAGGTAGTGCTAATACCTGCCCTCCCAACCTACATCCCACAGCAAACACACTTAACTTTAAACAACCACCAAGGTACCACCTAGATAAGATTCGGCCTTTGGGTTAGGCGGGTTGAAGTTACTGTAGGAAGGAGAGAGGAGGGGAAATACCCAGTTACCCGTGCCTACTCAAGCTGTAAAATGCTACCTGACAACATCGTCATGCTCAGGCACCCTCTCTAGGACCCCACCGCCGCCATCGACGCTTAATCCATCAATTAGCCAACCAATCAGTCAGCTGTTCAATCCAATGCAACCCGCCCGCCGGTGCCACGTCGGCAGGTAACCGTAGCGGGGACCGGTATAGTAATACTAACTAACAGCAACAGTGACGGCAACAAGGAACTAGAACAGGAACAGAAACCACCGACGTCGGTTGAACATGAACCTCGCCATGACACAGCGTGATCTTCATATCGGCCCATGCTACTGTAGAACAGGCCGCAAGAGGGTGAGTGCATCCCACGTTGGAAAGAGAAAGGAGAAAAGAGAAAGGGGAAAAGAGAAAAGAGAATAGAGGAAAGAGGGAGGAGGGAAGAGCATAGGAACACAGGCATGGCGACACAGGCATGGCAACACAAGCATGGCGACACAAGGATATCAGAACAGGAATAGCCGGTATATGCATTGACACCGAGTCTACTACTAGTATGCCATCAGGTCCTCTGACCCCATACCGTGGGAGAGCTCCTGGAACAACCCACTGCCTCCCGGCGCCTCCCCGGGTGTCTCTGCCGACCACGACCTGGAGTCAATCCTCGGTCCTAGCTCCGACGCTTACAGCTCCGACTGGGATATGAGTGATGACCAGGGCGACCAGGGCGACCAGGGCGACCACAATGACCAGATTGACCAGGACAACCAAGACGGCGACTGGTATGAACCGCATGGCGACGGAGATGGAGACGACGACGATCTGGATGATCAAGGTAAACCAACCCTCCCCGGGCGATGAGGCCAACACCCTTCTAGCGGGCATTTCACTTTGCGCCACAGCCCCCTCGCCCCCTGTCTTGGTAATGGTATGTTGAATATTAACATTGGTCTGCAAGCTGGGTTCAACGACGATGCGCCCACCCCCGAAACTGCGTCAGAGACGTCCGAGGAGGCCAGCGACCCCGAGGATGAAATCAACGGAGACAAAGTTCCACGCATTTCCACTTACCGGCTTAACCTGACCGTCTTATCACAGCGCTATAATATCTATGCCGCAGCTTTTAAAAGCGCCATTCATATATTCCGTGTCCGCAGTTGCGTCGACCATACCGTTCCTGGGCGTCCCGGTGAGTCCGTCCATTGCATTCGGTCCTCCCCCGAATGCCCCCTTCGCTTGGATTCAGATGACCTGGGCTTTGCCCATACACTGCTCAAATGTTAGATACACACAGATGGGCCGGCTATTGACCCCATTGTATTTCTAGACTTAGTTCTCCTGCCCCCAATGACCAAGGAATCCATCACCGTGGGCGGCTACCTCGACCTATGCCTGCCCCATCAACCAAATCACTTTATTGTGGGCGATCTAGGAGATGAAGAAATTCTATTACTCTCCTATGACGATGGCGATGTTATTGCTTATTATAGCTCCCATATTGAGCACGCGCTCGTACGGCTTGAATCCGGCAACCTTCCCAACAAGCCGGCCCCAGTGATGCCATTTTTCCATCAGAACGTCGGAAAATCCGCATGGGGCCTTGCAGTTCATAAAAAGTCACGATTAATCGCGGTTGGCAACAATAAGCATGAAGTGCATGTGTTTGCATTCGCCTTGACAAGCGCGAATCCTGTATCCTATTTGGAGGATGCTGAACCACTACCCGGAGACAATTTATTTCAGCCGATACGGAGATCCCTAGACGGGAAAGTAATAGAGCTATCGCTGTCAGAACCCTTCGGTAGATTGATCCAGCCCGAGCTTGACATACTAGAGAAGGATTCTTCCCACCGCCCTCTCCTCCTTCAACGGAGACACAATTGCCACTTCATCCTGGAGACTTTGGACAAGGGGAGTAATATTCCAAGCGTAGCCTTCGGTAGCGGCGCAGATGGTGAAGCGACAGAGGTTCTCGCAGTCGATATTTCTGGGAAGCTCTGGGTCTTCAGTATTTGGTCTTATACTCCTTCCTGGTTTATTGAAGGGTTACACAGAATACACTACAAAACAGCAGCTGAACGGACCCCTCATTTTACGATCCAACATGAGTAAGTTACATAAACCTGTGCTTTTTTCACTTCTCTACCCCTCATGTATCTCGGAGTACATAGCACCTGCCTGGGTTGGCCGTAGGGAAGGGAAGGCCTATTTTCCGCACGACCAGCTTACCTACTCTAGCCTCCCCGTTTGCTACTCTGTTTAGCTTAGGTTTCTGACATACTAACCAAGGATAATATAGGATCCCCCGGGGCTGGGGTGTTCTTGTATTGCCCGAGAGTAGCTTTTTGCCGACTACCACTTTCCGGGACTCTCTTGGCTTGGACCCAGCCGAAGCCGTGTACGTGAATCACGCCCAATATGGTCACTATATCGGAATCTGTAAAGCGGTTGAATATATCAAAAACAACTCGACTCGCCACCCATGGGTCAGAAACAACCGAGCCCAACAGTTCGACTTAGCACCGCACTGGCAGAACGAATTACCCCGGGATTGGTACGATCCCAAAGTCGATCATAGTAAGGATTGGAATTCAGTTCAAGATGAAGCCGCCGACGAGTCCCAGGGTCGAGTCTCTCTTAATAAGCGCAAGAAAAAATGCAGAAAGGTCCTAGAGGATGGGGCGAAGGCTAAGCTGAGGCTTGCGGATGGCAGCAGCGGTGAGTGATGCCCGAGCACAATTTCCTCTCACTTATCTTAGCCCGGGAGAAGCAATTGCCTGTTATAATGTTTTATATCTTGATATATATTTCAAGGAGATTTGGGGAGTCAAAGGAAATGTCACTAACAAGTAATGTTGCAGTGATGAGAATGTATGGTGTGGATATTGAACTCCTAGGTGGCGACTGTGAGTAATTCCCTGAACTTTTCCTATTCCTGGGGGCCCCGGAAGGTACAAACCTGCTTTCCAAGCTATAATTATGAACAAATAACCTCTCATAAGCCGAGATATTTATAGGCTACATTCAGAGTGATGGTGCTAACCTAGTGTTATAGTGGATAGTATTGGTATTATGTTCAAGAATGCCATCTACCAGAAGAAGCCCCCACGGGCGAGGATGCCACGTATCCCCTTTCAACCTGAGCGTCTCACCAACGTTCTACACGTACCAGAGCTGTTTCTAGTGGTAGCAGGTTCACTGTGCGGCCGGGTGGCACTAATCACGTTGACAAGGCCGTCAAGCCCGCATTACTCGTTCCAGCGCAGCTTCAAAGTTGAGGCCATACTGCCAAAGACCACCGACGAGGACCGGCGCCTGCGACCCATCTGCCCCCTTCTCGGCGTCGCAGTTGGGCCCATCCCGTCAGTTTGGGGAAGCAATGCGCCAGAAAATTGTTCCCTCGATGAGCGTCGTTATCGTATCATGCTCCATTATTATGATCACAGGATTCTAAGCTACGAAGTTTACCGCAATACATTGACTGGAGAGTTGTTAGTCAACTAATGGCGCGCTGTTTGAGCGGGGGAGAAAGAGAAACCTATCTTGGTATGTGCAGAACCGAAACGCGGGAAAGAGCTAGGAGAAGAATAATCGTGAAGATACAGAAGACGAGAGTAAAAGATGGCGGGCAGGACCTCCTTGCATAAACTGCGGAATGGATGAATGAGTATGAAGATTAACAGGAGAATGGCAGATAGGGACGAGGAAGAAGCAATGGCTGCATTTGCTTGGTTTCCCGGGTCAGTTTTAGCTTCTATTCCTTTGCGGCTCCATTTTTACGACACGGCACGAACTTCCATTTGATACCCCCCTTTGCAAAAGCACAAGGTTTCGGTCTGGTAAGCATAAATATCGGCGTTCGTCTATAACATACGAAACCGTACATACCTCAACATAGCGCCTGCTTTTCTCTATGTATATATAACGAGCTGTACTATTAGGGGGAAAAACAAAACAAAAACAAAACGGACGTTGTTCTCAAAATTAATCTGCGGCATTTACTCATCTCTTGGGATTCATCTGGGCTTAGTTTCGTTTCCAAGCTCGACATTATAGATATGCATATCCTCAGCATTTTTTTACCGAGACAGAGAAAGTGGCATGATGTGTTCAGTATACTCATTTTTTTCGCCCGTGAAGATCGAAGGGCAACCCGTCCTAGTCCTTTTAACCTTCTATTCACCTCGCAAGCCACTAACAGATAGCATGCATAAAACGAACCCCCTCCCCTCCCTTTTTTTTTTTTTCCCTCCCTTCTCTCTCTCCCCTGGAGAGCTAGGCACGTACGTAAACATAACCTAGACTTATTTCATGCAGATTCACTGCGCCCAAAAAGAAAAGAAGGGGAAAAAAAAAAAAAAGGCAACTCTTCTATTGGAGAACGACGATAATCGAGTGCTTGTTGCTGTTTCTTTTGCTGTAACAAGCTGTTTATCGTTTTGCGCGCTTCCGCCGTCGTAGTCATCCTCGATCCACACTACTCTTACTTCTCCTTCTCCTTCCCCTTCCCCTTCTCCTTCTCCTCCTCCTCCGCCCTTACCACCTTGGTCGTCGGGTCCGGCCGCATACCGGCTTCCCGACCGGGCGCGTGCACGCCGGTGACGTCGCCGGCGGCGGCACCCCCCGAGACGGCGGCCTTGACGTCGTCGGCCACGGGGGGCGGGGCCACGTCGCCGCCCCGAGGCGCATCTTCCCCGGCGTCGACTAGATGGGTGGGTGGGGGGAGACCGCATGCGTTAGCCGGGGTGGGAAAAACAGGACGGCTTGAAGATCGTGTGACTTGTTTTCTTCTCTCTCTTTTTTTTTTTTTTAAAAAAAAAAAAAGTCTATGGTGCGTGGTGGCGATATGAGGAGGTATACAGAAAGCTATGAAATAAACGCAAAGGGCAAGAAAAGGATAGGATAGGATAGGATAGTAGGTGATTAATGGGGATGTAGGGAGAGATAGATAGATGAGGGGGAGGGATATACTAATGTTACCGCGGCCGCTGTTCTCGGCCATCACGGAGTGGCTGCGTTGTAGTAGAATTGATCAGACGTTTTTCACCTTTGCCCTCTTGAGATTACACGGCGGTTGGCGCACTTTGAGAGCCTTCCTTAATTGTGTGGATAGATAGATAGCGAGTGTTTGTTATGACGAAATACGGGGGGTGAGAAAGACAGTTGAAGATCTGAGGCGGGGTTCAACGATTAAAACCTTTGGGTAACGTCATTATTAAGAGGTCTAAGGGGTGAGATTCAATGCCTGCATATTACCTACTCTCATCTCTGTGCTGTATCTCGGGACATGCTACGATGGTCATTGCGTCTCACTTCTATCATTGTATAAGTAACGCTCCAAATAGTCAAGTTATGTTATGCAGACAATTCATTTGCAATACTGGATACTATGTACTATCGCCGTCCATCCTTTGTGCAATCCCAGAGTCTACTAAATGCGGCAAATGGTATCAAACAACCCTATTAATAACGAGGGCAAGGTAATTAGTAACACGCGAGCCGAAGCTGAGTTCGTCTCCCAAAACGAACAGAAAAACACCCTTCAAATCGCCCTATCTATGCGCCCTTCAGGTAGACGAGTCCAAGCATTATTAATAACACGGTAGTCGTCTTCTCCTGTAGCTGTGAACCCTCGTCCTCCGCTCAGGCAAATTATGCGTAGATATGGCTGTCGACCGGCCCTAGACTTGGACGAATGCTGAAGCGAAACGCTTAAGCTTTTGCATTGCCACTAGCGCCCTCGGCTGTGGCATCGCCTGCAGATTCTTCTACTGTTTTGTCGGTCTCGACACCCGTGGTTACTTCGGGAGCTGGTATCTGAGGCGCGGTCTCTGCGACAACGCTCCCGTCAGATACTGGTGCGGCAGACCCGGTAGCTACCCCGGTGGTGGCTTCAGGGGCGTGCTCTGTATCCTCCCTTGGGTCAGAGTCACCAGCGGGGACAGAAGTGCTTTCAGCAGCGGCTTGTGCGTCTGTACCCTCCCTTTCTTTCGCGATCCAACCCAGAAACATGGGAACATCTTTCCAGACAATACCGATGAGGGCTTTATCCTGGATCCATAGAGGTAAGACGCCACGAGCATCGCTGGCAGTCCCAAGAAGCCACTCAACTTTTCTGTCCTCGAGCTTGCGTATGCGCTCGACACTAACGTAGACGGCAATCTGGGCACCTTTCTCCTTTGATAGAGTGGCTTTGTCGCTTGTTGCAAAGTCCGGCACAGGGATGCTGACAATGACAAACTCAGGGGCACCAGTACCCTCTTTCACCGCACACGAAAGCTGAAGCACGGGAAATGTGCGGTCCTTGAGGAAGGGCCGGCCGACTTTGTGACGCATCTCCTCGACAACCAGGGAGAATCTATCCCATGATTGGCCGGCCTCCTCTACTTCAATACCGGCACAATCCCACCGCTGGGCCTCGTTCGCAGCGATGACATTGGGGGTAAAGGCCATTTCGGTCTTGGCGTGCTCCAGGCGGAAAGAGTGATCGAACTCTTCCCAAGAAGCTGTGCCTTTCGTCGCCGCGTCCTCGTGCACGCTAAGACGCGTCGCCCATGTTTCCTGCTCAACCTTGCTCTTGATTTCGTGCTTAGAGGCGATGGCTTGTAACTCCTTCGCTGGGACAACACGTTCCAGGACCTCGACTTTGGCGGACGATTCCGGGCTTGATTTGCAACCCTTTGATTTCCAAAGCTTCTTTGCATCTGGGGACGCGGCCTTGGGCGCCGCGGAGTCGATGAAGGGAAGAGCTTCTTTCAAAATCGACGTGACAAATGGCTGGAGCTCATCCAGTCCCGCCGTGTCGGAGGGGAGCTGCTTCGCGGACAGGCCCCAACGACGTACAAGCGGCCCTAGCTCGTTCTCTGCCGACATGGTGGGCCGAAGCTTGAGCAGTAGTTTGGGAAGGGATCGAGCGTGGTGGTCTGCCGAAGGCGAGGCTGCGTATCGGATGTATGGAAGCTCTGGATGGAAGAAATAGGGTGGGATTCGGACAACTAGGAGGGTTGGCTTGTTGGCTAGGATGGATTCAACGTATCCAGCCCTTCTGGTGGCGGCTCCGTACGTAGTGATATATTAGTTAGGGATTATTGAAGCTTTGGATGAAAGAGTGTTCTTTTAACATAGGAATGAATAGGTATAGCCAGGCAATAAGGAGAGTGATGAAGGGAAGAATAGGAGGTTAATTAGGAGAAAAGGTCGGTGCGAGATGACATACGCACGATCACCATGTCAGGTAATAAAGGTGTAAGATGGTAAGTGGTCTGAATCAGGAATCAGGAACAAAGGAGGACGGGTGGGATACCACAGCTAGGTACCTACTGGAGACTAGGTAGTTTAGTAGATGCAGGAGCTCCCCGACATTCGCATTGTGGGTTCTCGGTGCCGCCCCTTATTGGCCAGTGCACTCGCACAGGGGTCTTTATGCAGAGCATTGACAGACCTAGGGGTAGCAGGTACATGCTATGTACCAGCAGGTAGCTCCAGGCAGGTCGGCTAAGCGGGCACCTACTCCAAGCATCAACAAGCAACCGCACGTTACCTACACTTTCAAAAACGTCCTACCTGATTCTTCGCCAAAGCCAGGCAGATAAGCGACCAATATGTTCCAATACTTACTTCTTAAAGACCCCTTGTGCCAACTGCATTTCAAAGTTTACACGTCACATCTCATTACAGTTCGGTTGCTTGCTCTTATTCTCATTCTTTATTAAAAACTAGTGTATGTCTATTCCATATCTTCGTAACACGCCTAGGCAGGAGTTTCTATTCCTCGGGCGACCTGTGCAATTACAGGGGTTTTGCTGGATTAAAACTATATATGATCGTTGAACTCGTCATTTTCACCAACACTTACTGCACTCGTCTCTCCCATTGGATATTGGCCGGCTCAAGTGGCCGTGAAAATAGCGAGGCGTAGTCTGTGCCGATGACATTGTTGCTACCGTCGACGTTACGGAGCTTAAACTCGCGAACTACCATGGCTACAATGGTCTGGAGCTGCACGTTGGCGAATTGTTCACCGATACATCGGTGGCGGCCTGCACCAAACGGTAGGTAGGGCGAGTTAGCGCCCTTGCTGACCAATCCGTATCCGTAGTCGATCTTCTCCTCATCCTCCACGGAGCTCACTATCCTAGGCGCAAGGGGAGAGTCCTTGTACCATCGGGTTGGCTCCCAGAGATTTGGTTCAGGGAAATAGTTGGGATCGGTGGCACTGACGCCGGCAGCCGCCAGCAAGTTGTGGCTGGTAGGGACAACAAATTTTGTTCCAGGCACAGGCATGGGCGACTTCACGGCACGAAGAATGGAGTGAATAGGAGCATGTAATCGCAAAGTCTCCTTGATGATAGCCTGGTTCAGGGGGAGCTTCGCAAGGTCTTCATACGTGAGAGGTGGCAAATCTGCACCGAGGTTCTCAACCTGTTCACGGTAAAGGGCCTCATGAATATCTGGCCGCGAAGCCAGTCGTAGCATAATCCAGGAGCTAGTTGACGACGAGGAATGTTGTCCGGCCATGAGCAAAGCGATCATCATGTGCGCGACCTCATGGTCGGGGATCTGGACGCCGTTCTTGTATGTCGAGTTCATGAGGTGCCACATGATATCCTGAGAGTCGGACTGGCCAGCAGCGCGGCGCTCCTTGATCGTATCCATGTAGATTTTGGCGATAGTTTGCTGCGCATGATCTCGTCGCTTGTTCCATGGAAGTGGTGCCCAGTGCAGCATGAAGTTGACGGGGCTGAATCCCATGTCAAGATCGTGGTACAGGTCAGCCAAAGACTCGTCGAATTTGTTTCGGATCTCTGCACCCTGGAGGGAATGAGAGGCGGTGAAGATGGTGATTTGGGCCATGCTCTTCGAGATATTGACAGTGCCAGAGTTGCTCTTGAAGTCCGGACTCCTCTTGAAATAGTTGGTAACCTCGTCGGCAATGATGGGCACGTAGGATTGGAATGCCTGCGTGGTGAGAGCAATCTTCATGAACTGTGATCGTGATCTGTTAGCACGGGCCTTATGAAGCTGCAGGATGCTGTCGAACGAGTGGGTGACGTACCTTCTTCTGTTCCATGAGCTTCGAATTTGGACAGTCGTAAACCACATCCCTCCCAAAGACCGGAGTTGTAAGGACCGTATAGATTTCCTCGGCGTTGACATCCTTCAGCTTGCCGTTCAGGATGAAATCATTGCCGGCGGGCCCAACGTAGACAGTTGTTTTCTTGCCGAGGAGAACGAAAGTAAAGATATCGCCGTGCTAAGACGCGCAGGATGGTTAGCCGGCACGCGCCGATAGCAAATGGGAAACTATTCCACGTACCTTTGCGCGGTTCTCGTGAAAAAACCTCGGTGGGTCGATACCATACGTGATGGTACTTCCTATGATAGGGAACCAGTGGAAAACGACAGGCGGCTCATTAGGGTTTTTGAATAGTAATTGCTGCAAAGCATTGAGAGATACGATGATGAATAGGAGACCGGCGACTACAACTCCGACTTGCGACGCGGTCGACAGCTGCGACAGATGCTGGCACAGAGGCCCCGAGATCTCCTGTAAGAGACCCATTATAGCGAAAGATGTCGTCCTGGCGCCCGCTTGAAAGTCGGCTTGCCGTACACTGTATGAGTGGGTGGTACGGGCAGGATTAGGAGGTTGAGGGCGGCGGACGGTTTTATAAAATTAATGGCATTTAAAAGCTAGGATTGCCTTTCTGCTGTAGACATCCCAAGCATCTGGGTCCCCAGCACATTGGCCAATGGATGGCGCGATGACGATAGCGGGATCAGGGGTATTGCGGGGGGCAGCAGCCAATCGCATATCCATGTTTTTAAGCAAGAAGCTTTACGACAATGATACGAATACGAATCCCGAATCCATCGATTTGAGGTTATCTTTGGATCCTAGCATAATACCGTTTAACCCAATATTATTTACAAAGCCTTCGCTCTCCCTGCCCTTGAGATGGTCTAAAGTAAGTACCCAAGTAAGGTACCTAAGTAAGGTAGCTGCGGGTAACTGTGGAATGCTAGAAACGCGGTCCGCGACCTAGAAAATCGTGTCATCGAACCATCATACCACGACGTTCTTAGCCACGATACTGAGGTTGTAGTGTGGTAAACCCTGGCACTCCGACCCGACATACGGTGAGTCCGCATCGATACAAGTGGTGAACATAATAATCATCTCTTTGTGTTGGTGAAAATTTCTTATACGCTAGACTAATTCATGTCGTGTGATGTATACTTAGAATGGTACGAGGACGGCGCGATTTTATACTAAGTTGTATGGTCACAACAGCGATTTCTGATATTACTCCTGCCTAGGCACCTCCCTACCTACCTAATCACCTACCGTGATAGGTACTTTATCTCTACCTAGGTAAGTTAGGTAGCCCGTGACCCTCCCTAAGTGTCATCGCCTCCATCCCATTGTTACCTAGTATATAATCGGGAATCTGCAGCATCCTGAGCATTCTTCTTCTAACCGTGCCGTGACCTTCCACCATGTGCCCATCTATCTCCCTCTGCTCATTGCTTTCATAACTACTTTTTTGTAGACGACCTTAGCTAACTAACAATGTAGCGAGCGGCCTAAACACGATCCACCTAATCTCCAATCTTGCACCACACAATGAATAGGACTAGGGCGTGCAAAGCCATCCCCATAGGAAGCATCAGGCTAATACGCGATTAGTTGGAGGAGAGTGCTGTTGGTATTTTGATAGAGATCAAGGGAATGGAAAGCAGTATTACGAGTTGCCTCGGCGATCTGTTTTTGCGCTTGGTAGATGTGCATGTATGCCTTATCTATTATTCTAGCTTCGATATATACACGCAATAGGTATTGTGTTTCTTATGCTTAATGCCATTGCATCGTGTCTAATGCCTCAACACAGTTGTAACTCAACGAATAGATTAGGTTTGAGTATTCGTCAGGGTGAATCGTGCCCTGTGCCTACAAATTGCACCCAGATCAGTCCTACTAACTATGCTGTGTTGACGAAGTTCTCTATGTATGTCTTGATCCGATCAATGGATTGCCTGCTTGTTTCCCAAACGCCTTTGACCATGCAGAAAGTGAGCCCGGGTCGTTCCGGCCGAAGAAACCAGTGTATATGCACCGAAACGCCACGCCAACCCCTATGAAAGCGGTATGCCAGTCCACATAAAACTCCCGTCAATATTTATCCAGTTTCCACGGTCCATGGCTTTATCCCAGCCCATCATCACAGCTAGCAGCCGACACCCCGTCGCACTCATGGTGCAAATGATAGTATCACTGGCCTCGCCGAGTACGGCAAGATCCATAGCGTAGGCACGTCCAATTAGCCCTCTAAGCCGCATGGTGTCAGCCGAAGTCTGCTCTGGTTCTTGCGAGTCGTTATCCATCGCATCCGCGTTATGCGATGGTGAGTGGCCTAGATTCCAGAACATAGTTGCAAAGAAGCCGCCTTCCCAACCAAACTCCTCGTCAACAAACTTATGCATCACGGACCGGTCAGGAGCAGGACTGTCGGTGTACCGCTTTCCAGCTAGCTTTATGTGCTCTTGGGCTCGCACACAGCTTTTAAACTCATCCGCTTCGTAAACGTCTGGGTTATCCGATGCAACGACCATAAATGAATGTTGCTTGGCCACGACATCCTCACCGCCTAGCGGTGTGCTAAATTTATGGCGTTTTTCAACAATCTCCTTATATTTCTGTGCATACTGGTCCAGTGGTATGTATGCGCCGTTGTACTGGTATTCGAGCGGATGCACGTCTCCCTGCCTCACGTGAACCCCAACAATGGTCCCGTCGTTATAGTTGCCTTGTGGCACTCTTGCCTTCTCTTTTAATTCCTTAACGCGATTACTCACGTAACTCCGGTCATCATGGTTGAGACGGAACAAAGCTTCGTATCCTACACGGGCGAGGTCATAAATAGCCCGCTCTCTGTTGACATCGGTTCGTTTGATATTCTCGTACTCAGCGATAAAGCCGCTACCAAACGCCTCCTGGGCTGTTGTAGACGAGATAACGACATGTTTCGCATTTCGAGGGCAAGGTACCATTTGATACCTGGGTGGTGGTTTGCAATTCTGGAAGGGAGACGATTTAAAAATATCAGTATACTGACCGTAGGCCCATCGCGAGTCTTCGATGAAAAAGGCCCGCTTTTCCTTCTGAGCAAGGCCATAGGCCGTCCACAACATCATCAAAGTAGGGCCTAACCCCGCGTTGGACGACTCGAGTATGAATGTCATGGATGTCCTGCAAGTTTCCATATCTGCCAGCCCATCTGGCCTCTGTCCCACCAGATGCCTCGTTTGCGCCCGAGTGGTAGGCGTCCGTGTTTGGTCCTCGGCACCAGGCAGAAGCCCCTTTTTCTCGGCCTCTCGGATATCTATGAAGTAGGGGTCTTCGTTATAGTAGCCCCGCCGTGTTTGTTGTAATGATGGCTGGCCACGCAGCTCCCTCACGTGAGCGGCGATCTCCCGGCATTTGACGCATATATCTGAATATTCCTTCATTGAGAGAGGAAATTGAGAGTTGGGAGGGATAGAGACAGTCCATTTCGATTTTCCATGTTGATCAGTAACAGCAATTGGCGTCGGAAACTCGGGTAGCTCGTTCTGTCCAACCATCTCGTACTCTTCCCCATCTTCCAGCGCCCACCCGACAACCGGTATCCGCTTCCCCCCTTGTACGAGCGTTCTAGCCATTAGAAGAAGCACCACGAATCCCGTTGCCCAAACTAATAACCTCAGTACTCGGCTTGGTCTCGGAGCTGACGATGACTTGCGCGGCCGCGGGACCAGAGCTGGTAGGCCTGGTGAGGGCGGTGGCGAGGCAAACATGAGATGGTTGAAGTTAAATCGTGACGAGGTGGATGACGAAGGACCCCTTTCGCCTTGGTACGACGCAGCTCGACGGAGGTTTAGCCGAGGTGGTGCGATCATCACCTTGGGATGGGCGCCCCGCGAAAGATCCATGGTAGGGGCCATTCTTGTAAAAGCCTCAAGTTTACTGCATACACCCTCGTCCGGGGAGGTGCCTGGGAGCAAGTATTTGCGCCAACGGCCGAGTCGGTTCGGCGGACGACACTCTAATATAGTTGACGAATGACACGAAGAAGGAGCGACCGAGGAATGGCAGCAATGAGATTGTAGACTAGGTAGTGGGAGTGAAGGAGTGACAGGTGGTCAGAATCATAAACAGGCCATTACAGCCCGCGAGTAGTTGTCATTCCAAGATCCTGGTGGCAGGCAGGAACAATCACAAACGACAAATAAGAAAAAGCAAGACAGGCGGACGATTGAGCCCTCGGCAAGGAGGTTGTCAGCTCAAAGGACTACCTAATAAAATAAGAGGGAAGCGGCTTCGGATAGTGACCAAGGCTGGGATGTTCGGCTGGGTATCAGTAGAGCACCGGGTAGGCCAGCGCACCCGCCTCGCTGAATGTGATAGCGGGAAGCGATCGTCAGCTGAAAAAGGTAGGTGATGGATCGGAGTCAGAGACGAAGGGCCACGAAGATCTAGTGTGGCTGCGAAGTGGACTTCGTCTTGGCACACCGACGATACGGGCGTACAGGGACGTATTATGAAGGGTTGCCGGGATGGGCTTGTAGCAATATTACCACATGAGATTGGGCGGGCCAGAGGGTTGTTGGGCTGGGCTGCGGTTTGGATGAGTCCCTGGCTTGTCAGGTGACGATCACGAGCCCCTCGAAGGGGGGGGAAGGGGGGCAAGAAAGAGAGAGGCCGATCCAAGCAATTTCTTATTAACAAACGAGAGACAATGGCGGGGCCGTTGAACGGGAACACCAGCATGCATACGTCTTCTTTGATCAAGGCCCGAGTTTGCCTGTCTGCTTGCTTCTCGTACGTGCCGGGCAGGAGAGGCAGGAGAAGAGATGAGAAGAGAGGAAACCGAAGAGGGTCCCTATCCATCGTCTATGTGGACTAACCAACGGTACCGTGCCGCTAACTACTAGTATATGCCTAAGGTAGGGCAGGATGGGGATGAGTTTCAGATGGGACAAACTACAAGGCGTGCATGGAGTTGGTAGGTTCCAGGTGGGTGCTGGGTAGCTTCAAGTGAACTCGGCGCATGCCTGCCACTAACTCACGTAGGTATGTAAGCAATACTACGCTTCCACGACTAGTACTAGTATCCGGGGAAGCCCAACAAACACACCATAGCGTACCTGTCTTACCTGTCTTGCCTGGACTACTGCAGTGCTAGCTTAGAGATCCCTAGTGCTGGAGGGACAGAATAAGGATGAAAAGGGACAAGCAAGCGAGCGAAGTGTCAAGTACAGTACAGTAAGTAGGTACTTCCAGTATCAATGCTCGCTGGGTCGAACTTGGCTTTTGGCCTTTCCGCTTCTTCTATTGCTTAGATCATAACTATGTGGGGAAAGGTCTGACTATGATTGACGTTTGAGGAACAGCTTTCGGGACTTGTGGGGGGGTGATGATGTCAGAGCCCGTGCAACGGGACGACGATACCTACCTACTGATTACTAGATTAAGGCAATAGAGCATTGCAACAATATCAGATACAGTAGCGACTTAATTAAGTTCTCATATGAGCGGTGGATGGACACTCAGAGTTGCGCGCTGCTTATTAATTAAAAAGCGATGGGTATAAATACTGCTGTAGCTGATAGGCAGTTGTTTTTTTGAATGTGGAATCTATTGGCGACAGGTATATTACACATTATGAATGCCTAGTGCACGGGTACGCCTATAAGTACCTACCTACTATGCACCTTTTTATAACGTAAATCCTCAAATCTACGCACACATTAGGTATTGTACACTACACACATACTTGCCCGCGCACACACACAAAAGAAAGAGAGAAAAAAAAGGGTGATTTGGTGTATGTGTACCCAAGTCGATGGGTTGATTACCCACCGGAACCAACCGATCATCTGCAGAAATGTACAGGCTATATCCGTGCTCTTTTACTCCTTTTACATACATTGTGTGGCTATTTCTGTCCTGAGGATCAAATGGGGGCCAAACTATCCACAAATACTTAAAATACTTACGTCCGTTGTCTTGCCCGAGCGGCCTGCCTCGTCCACTCGAGAACTGCTCTGCTGCTTTCGATTCGTGGTAAAACTCAACGTTTTACGAAACTCTATCGTCCCATGATTTCGCTTAGACCGGTAATTAAACCCTTTAGCACTCCGACTACCTACTCAAGTGCGATGGACGCCAGCCAACTGGTGGTGGGAGAAATATGAGTCTCCATCTAGTCCCGCATTCCGAGAACGGTGCCCCACAGTCAGTTGACAGCTATTGGTTATAAGGTGGACCAGGGTCTCCCCGTTCTTGGGATCCCTGACTCGATGAAACAAGCTAAAAAATTCAAAAAATAATCGTGGCATCTGTTTGGTCGCTTCGGCTCAGGTCCTGATTCCGGCTCGGAAGGACCCTTTGCTTTTTTATACTTGTACTTAGTGTACTTGCACTATTTATTTAGCTATCTACTATCCATCACGCCTCCCATTTCGCCTCCCACCTGACACTGGCAAACTTGAAGTTAGTTTGTTCAGCACAACGCCACCCATCATTGTACTATGTAGTATCACATCCTACCGAACTACCTAATGTTGATCTCGATCTTCGTCACTCAGTACAAATGGTGATACGGGCACTTCGAGTTCTGACGGCGTACTCTGAACTGCATGACGGGGGCGCTGGCGATCTCGTCAGACGACAAGACGATCCAGGCAACCCTAGCCAGCCACTGAGCCGCTAACAACGTACTGCCTCGCCTTTCGCTACCCTAAAGGTATCGTATCTCCGTCGCCTGTCTAGCTGGGACGTCTTGTCGCCAGTCTTGCCCTCTTCAGCAATGCAGCTCTGCCGACGATGGAGATATATGTATCTACGTTCACGTCTTAGATTCTCTTGCCTTTCTTTTCTCTCCCCGCCTGTGACAGACTCATCGAGATACATATATACATACATCTATCTCTCTGCGCAGCACAACCAGATTCTATGCATACGCTAGACAGTTTCCCAGGCAACGACGCAGACAAACCAATGCGCTGTCAAACCCAGCAATACCTCCACAGGAATCAGAGAGCACGCTCTTACAAACGGTGCTAAAAACCCAAAAAACCAAATTTTTATTATTATTATTATATTCGCCGAAGACACCGGATCGGCGTAATCGGCCCCTTGCCCCCAAAGGTGAGAGAAATAAAGACTAGGAAATACCAGTTCTCCGATCTCATCTGAAACAATCAAGTCACGATCGGCGACCTGTCCACTTTCCCATCGTGCCCATCGACCACTAACTGTCAAGCTATTTTGCATTGTTGCTACGAGCCGTCCCGGGTCAACATTGATCGACAATCCCCCCTAAGTTATCAAACGACCAAATTCCCATTCTCTCGGCAGCTAGCCAATGCCCCAGCCAATCGGCCTCCTTTCTGCCACCCCTCGCCGATCGCCCGGGTTCGCTAGGCTAGTGATGGCAGGACGCTCTAACCTGCTCTGTGTGTTTAGCAGTGACTAGGCGTACGATGGTATGCACATACATGCGTAGAACCAAGATGCCCCGCCGCCGTCTGCTTTCTTTTGTTCCTGCATTACCAGGCGAGACCAAGCTTCGAGGGGGGCCAGAACCTAAATGTACTACGACAACAACCCCGTCTAGCACTGGCCAGCCTCAGGAATGGTGTGCATTATAGTCATATCACTATCGTAGCACGTGATGTGACCAGATTCAACTGTTCACTCATTTGCATTCCCGAACTGAGACCTGCAGCACCCATCTACCGGGTCACATTGGATATAGCCGATATGGCGTTGAGGATAACTAGAGCCTTCCTCGGGCCATTGAATATCCAACCAGGTCTTTTCTCATTCCCACCGCCCCCGGGTCCTTCGCCGACCAGGGCTCATCTAGAACTGCGGCATCTACGGATTTTGTACAAGTGTTGAGAGCTTGATATAGCAATCGTAGTATATGGGTAACCTAGCTCACCGGCTTCTCACTGCATAGAGAATCACGTCACTGCTCACGCCCAAAAGTAAGTAATATCAGCAACCCCATAGCCGGTTGATAAGCACGAAACCATATTACAACCCTACCCTGCCCATCTCCAGGTATCTTACAACATTGCATAATATTGGCGTTCCAGCCGGCGAGGGGCTAGAGCAAGAGCAGAAAGGAAAAAAGAAACACCCGAAAGTACCTTGGCTAAGGAAAAGAAGAAGCTAATACACCCAGAGCTAACATCGCCGCTGGTGCTCTTCCCGTCCGAGCCGGCACAGCTTCATCGCCCCAGAGCTGAATGGAATGCCCTTGTCAGCAACACGTATAACCTAGAAGTTATCCTAGTCGTTCGCGGCGCCTCAGTAGCACAGAAGAAAAGGGGGAAAGCAGTCATCATAGTTGCAGGGTCGATACTAAATTTAAATTTTTCTTTGATTGTTACATGTTCACCTCGAGTGCCAGACAACGAGAAGTAATTGCGTGCCGACCGTGGGCTACCAGTTGTTTAAATACTACATCCCTTCATCCGTTTGTTGCGGTTGGCCGCTTAAATAATATACAACATAGATAAACGAGGTATTTCCCCCGCCAAGCGCAAGGCTATGTAAGAGCAAAGGAGAAAAAAGCTTCCTCCCTTCCACTCCACTGTGCCAGGCACAACCGAACCCCTTACAACCGACCGACATAAATACAAGTTCCATTCGCCTCCCCCCTCGGTGGCTGCTGGAATTGGGTACTAAATAAAACATTGGCAATGTGATCCGACGAGACTCGAAAAGTAATCAACAGAACGTAACATCCACCGAAAGCCTTCCTTTCCTCATCAGGACATTCGCATTCTACGAGCCAACCAGAAATCGTAGCAAACAGATACAGAAACATGAAAGTGGGTATAATATAAGCGAACGGAAATAGAAGAGGTTGACCTAAACGCCGGTCTACTCCATAAAAGATTAAAGGGATGCTCCGGTTGCCGTCGCGAGGTTGTGAACGGGAATTCGCGCTCATTGTACCAATGACTGCACTTCGCCCTCTTCTGGCGGACCGCCGTGTGGCAGCTAGAAAATAGGATGGCTCAGGTCCGTCAAACTATTCACTTTGCGATCATTGGCAATTCGAACACTGCCGCGAACGCCTCTGACAAGCTGGCCAGATTCGACATGGTCTTGAATCATCTCTTCCAACATCCTGCTCATCTCATCCACGCTCCGTTTCCGAACAGGCGAATAAGCCTTGCCCTTAGCAACAGGCGGATCTGGCAGAGCGTCTTGTGGTGGGGGACTGACCGACTCTAAGAGGAGCGAGGCGCGGGCTTCACTTCGTAGAGTCTCGAGTCCGTCGGCACCGTCCCTCGGCCGAGCCACACCACGGAGAGCCCCCAGCATCCTATCCTTCTCATCCAACCTCGCCCGGAGCTCCGCAATTTCAGCATCTTTCTCTTTAATCAGCGTTGAGACACTATGATCCTCACCGACCATGATACCCTTATTCGGCGTGGAAAATCCCGCTGATGTCCGCGACGAACTAGCTCGACGGGCTTGGAGCAGCCTTTTCTCTAGTGTTGCAATATATCGATTCTTGTCGGCAAGGTCATTCTGCAATGCTTGATTCTGAGCCTGCAAAGACGCTGTACCGTCACCGTATTCGCCTACATGATCCTCGTCTTCGTTGCCAGTCGCTTCTTCTCCACTTGAATGTAGCGCGCCAACGGATCTACGCCCTATTGTAGAGGCCGATGACCCTCTTGATGCTGTTCTCTCGAGGGCGCCAGGTGTCGTCAATGACGTCCGAACGGAACTTTGCGAGAAACGATTATGCATCCCCAGTGAGCTATAGGTGCCGTTGGCATTTACTCCTGTTGATTTGGAGCTCAGGATCAGGCGGTTCAGATGGTCGATCCGTTCCTTTAGAGCTGTACGTGCTAGTTGCATTTCCAGAATCTGCTCTTCATGCCTTGCTTCTGCCTCCTTCTCCCGTGCAAGCTCTTCCTCCGCATCCCTTTCCTTCTCGGCTTCTTCATTCTTGGTACCGTTGGTCTTGGCTTGAGTTTCAAGCTGCTGCCTTAATTCAAGGATCTCCATTCGGTAACGCTCAAGCAGAACCCTTGCGCCACCTTCACCACCGGCACCTAGCGCTTCCTCAGCCCGTTTAGCATGACTCACGATGCTGTTCTTTGCTCTCGAGGCAAATTTGAGCGTATTGATGGTTTCGGTAGCGTGCGTATTGGCCGAAGCAGTGCTTCCTGCCGAACCGGTTTGAATAGTACACAGGATGCTCACAAGAGAATTCCCGGATAACGCGCCTTGTAACAATCTGGTGAGCTTACTGTCCCTGTATGGTAAATGTTTGCCGTCCTTGTCTCCCCCTTTCCCTTCCTTTTGTTCCGACAACTTCGATATGACGGTTCCTAGAGTCAGTAAACTCTTGTTAATATGAGATCCTTCTTGTCGGCGCTCCTTGGTCTCCGCGGCTTTTTCTGAGCCCGCTAAATCGATTAGACTCAACGTGGATACACGGACACCGCCTGGAACAAGCCCTGAGCGTTTGCTTTCACCGCCAGAACCTCCGGGTAAACGTTCTCTGCTCTCTACAACAATCTGCACAACAGCATGACTGCGAGAGCTCCGCGCATTAAACTGTGTGCTGGCGGTCCTTCGAGCCTGATCACCGCGAGCGATGACCCGTAATAACTGAGTGGGGCTTTGCACAATCTCTTCTTTCAAAGGGGTTGCATAGATCCCTCGCTTACTGTCCTCGCGTAGTTTGATCTCTTCTTGAGCCGCCCCGCCCGCGGCAGCATTGGCTGTTGGCATACTGAGCAGATCGTGTATTCTCTCGTTGTAGATTTCAAGATAGCTCACTCGAAGCAGAAACTCCCGGGTTGGCGTTTCGCGAATGTACGAAAATATGTCGGTTATGGCGAGCGGGATCACACCAGGAGACGAAGCGGTGCCCTGCATGGAGAATGTTTTGCCGGTTCCCGTCATGCCATACGCAAACACCGTTCCATGGTAACCTTCCATCACTCGACGAACCAGGCGCTTTGCGCTATGATCATATACTCGGCTGTTGTCGTCGTGGGTCGTGAAAACATTATCTTTAAATAGTTAGCAGAGTCGACCGTCATGAAGAGAGAAAGCCTCACCATAATAATAATCACCTCCTTCTCGTCCACGATATGCGACCAGCGACTTCCGACCGTCGACCATCCATTCCCCCTCTGTCTGGCTATTACCACCTCCAGCATCTGGTCTTACACGGACGCTCACGATAACGTTTCCTTTGCCATCTAATGCCTTTGATGAGCGCTTCTCCCTGAGACCGGGCCCATTCGAATCCAAAGGGTCGTCATATGTAGTTGCTGACGTTGAACAGGAACCTTGGGCTGAAGAACTGCGGCTTTGAGGTGGTGAGGCTATACTAATCAACCCATCGGAATGTCTTGTACTAGCACCGCCCAGAAGCGATTTGCCCTCTCCACTGCCGTTCAGAAAACTTGGTGTTCCACCGGGCTGCGAGCCACCTTTAGATGACAACTGGGGAGTGCGGGATCTTCTAGCTGGCGTAACAGATCCGGATAGCGGGCTTGGAGGCATGCTTCCCGACCGACTCGGGGGTTGCGGGAACGAGTTGATGCTGACCGTCTTTCGGATAGATCTCCCAGCACTATTTACCCCAGCACCCCTCGGAAGCGGAAGTGCCCCAGCAGGTATCGGTGATAGGGGGCCACCATTCGCGGATGCCGAGGATGGCACTCTCAGCCCACTTCTGGGTGTGCCTGGTGTTCTAGTAGGGCTTGTCATCCCACCGGTACTCTTCCGGCTCTTTGGCATAGGCAAAGCTGGAAGAGCACTCGTCGGGGGGTCGTTTGACCCTCGGGGCCGTGGTAATGTGGTCGCCATTGCGGTGTGAGATGCGGGCACCTAGAGCGCCAAAATGTGTGAGAGTACGAGGCGCTTGTGTGTGTCACGTCTCCATGGGAGTGCCACGGTCGACAATTTAGATGTGAAATACGGAGGAGCGGTGCGGGATAGGAAAGTCAAACCCACGCAAGCATAGCCCAGACTCTATGTATGGGTCGAAGGCTCATGCAACAATGGGACAGTCAATGGATCGGTTTCGTTCGTCCGGCTTGCAACCGAAGTGATAGTGAATAGCCCAAAGAAGTCGGTTGGGTTGTTGATTGGCTGGCAAAGTGGCAAAGCTTCGTTGCGCTGGGCAATGGGAATTGGGCAGAGACCAAACTACAAATGCGGAACCAGGAACAACAATACGGGCTCCGATCTTATCTGAACAGACTTGGATCAGCCAATCTTAGGGACGCTAACTGGAGGGGAAACAGGTCGCGCTCTCTGGTGGCTCGAGTAATGAACAGCTCGACAAAGCAATGTTAGAGAAGATCAATTAACTCACGGGAAGCAGAAGCTAGTAAGCAAGTTAAGATGAAGAGTGGTCTCACGGTGTGGTGGCCCTCCAACAGCAGCAACAACCACCACCACCATCAAACCAGGCCAAATCCTGTTCAAGCAAGTTGTTATAGAGACTAGTAGAGGATGTGCGTCGCCAGTCGGATATTGGGTGTTGCTCGTAAGACAAGGTGGGATCAGTCTCAGTCTGTATGCGTGGCTAAGGAGCTTATGGTTTCTTCTCCTTGGTCTCGTAACCTATTCCAGCTAAATACGTTCCACGATAGGATAATCGCAAGGACGCTCGTCAGTCGTTGTACACTGTCGTAGCTTTTGTCGTTGGTTATGTCGTCAATAGGTCGCCAGCACCGCTTCCCGTCCGATCGAAGTCGGGAATAGACAAGGAGGCAGAGCGAGACGGGCGCGTGGGAGGCAGGTAAATGCCTAGGTTAGGTAGATGATACCCGCAAGAGGGAAAGAGTGGGTAGCGTGGAAGTTGCAGCTATCAAAGCTACTCGAAAGCTTCGAAGCTATTATGCAGGTGCAGGTACTGAGGCGTTCGTTGCTGCTGCTAATGATGCTAGAAAGGACCTGTTCCTGTCGAAAGAAAGTATAAGATCCAGCTAAGCAGGCCGACTGACCAGTGAGGTCGTAGCAGAAAGGCCGTCGAAGTATGGTACTGTACAGCGACACTGTAGTAATAAGATGTGCAGGTGCAGTATGAATGAACAGCACGGAGGGAGGGAAGTGTGAGTGAGGTACGCTAGACAGAGACACCCACTAATAGCACGATCTGGCACCCGCAACAGACTGAAGTTTGGTGTAGACCGTGACGATGAGATGGGAGTTGTGATGGTCCAAATGCTTAGGCCGGTTCCATAACAACTGCCCTAGTCTCTGCGCTTCTCACTCTGTGGTCGTCAAGTGGCCAATTTAGGGGTGAGCACAAGTCGGGGTTTGACTTGATGCTCCAAATGTGCAATACAGTAGTAGGTACAGTGGTTGCCACCACTTCGTAGGTACTCAGTACTCCTTTGAGCTGGCACTGGTAGGTATATCCAAGTACAATGGACGACAACAGGCATCATCAGGAGCGAACGGGGCGTCAGTCGTCCGTACCCTAGTGGAAGTAATCTGTACTAGAGTGTACATATATGGCGCTAGTTATGCTTGGTACTACTTCAAATGACTACAGGTAGCAACGCTCACTGCTAGGAATTACCTAGTACTCCATTCTAGCAGCTAGCAAGGTAGTAGTCCGGATGCTTGGTTGCTAAACTCAGAAATCAAGCACCATTCATCCCACATCCACCCCGTCCACCCCCATCCTACCCAAAGTTATCATTATACATAATATGTACCCCAAACTGAATAGAAATGACACCGTACCTAATAGCTTTTGGGACGTATTCGTGCATACACTACACTACAACCCAGCTAGTGCCCAGCATTAGGTCATCTTTTTATCAGTCTATCGATCAGGCTGCTTATCGGGCAGTTGTGCGAATTGGGGGCAAGCTTCTACACTGCTACAGGCAGATATCCTACTCAAGGGTTGGGGTGTCTTCACCCCATTTCCCGCTTTACGCACGCCTCTTGATCTTTTTTTTTTTTTTTTTTTTTTTGGATTTCTTTCCTTCTTTTACCTACAATCGCACTTATTTAACATCTTGCACCACTACCAGTGGATCATAAATTTTACATCCATCTACGCTACAGTACGCCATCATCCGACCCCTGACCAGTCTCAATCTCAATCTCCTCGACAATTTCCAACCGTGGCCCATCCAGCCAATCTCAGCCCTTGATCCCTGTCCTCTTTCCCTGCACAAATCTCGGAACTGCTACGCTAAGACACAAGGCAAGTAGTTTGCGTTACAACATAGATACCCCGTCAGACAACGGATAGATCAAGGAATGGCAAGAATATTGACATCTCTTCAAGAGAACTGGAGAAGCGCTTCTAGAAATATTGCCAACGTTATCACCACAACGTGCGCATCTAGATACAATGATGGAAGACACATTCCGTGTTATTTTAGGCCTCCACGTGGCTGTGAGCTCCCTTTGTGTGGGGGAGTCGAGGGCAGACTCGGCACCAGTACGTGTCCTTATATATATTATTGATAGCAGTACTAACCATTCATTTACTACTATAGTAGTACCCCTATGAAGAGGTAAGTATGGAAGCTCGGCACCAGTCTCTCCATCGAAGCTAATTACGCTCAAACCCTCTATGAATTCGCCTAGGCAGCTATAGGAAACTCTCTCGGCACTTCAGCAGGTGCTCGTCCACCGTAATACCAGCTTGGGATTGTTGGGCGTCCATTTCTAGCAGACTTTCACATCAACAACTCCGAAAACGGGTCAAGTCAATGATTTGATTAACACGGCCTGTTAGCCTATCAAGCTCATGTCGCAATGCCACGCGCCACCACGCGCCACCACGCCTTCGAGGCTTTCCCCTAGTCGTCGCGATAGATATTTACGCCATTTGATATCCGATTAGCATCGGTTGAGGTGAGGATTTGACATTTACCAAGACCAGGAGGAGTTGCAGTTGCCGGCGCAACCCCTCAACGCAGGTCCGATGCCACTACACTACTCATTTCATGTGGAAAGCCGAGAAGGATTGCCATCCTAACTCTACTACGTAGTCTAGATCCAGTCGCAACCCTGAGCATTCTACGGGGTACAGTGTATGCTCTACTGGCTTACGGTGCTGATACGGGTCGTTCAGGGATCAGCCAGCTAAGAGCACTTTTCACAAATATCTGATAACAGTAGGACGGGCAACTCGAACCATACAGCCTTTCTTTTGTTTGTTTTTTTTTGTTGTTTTTTTTTTCCCTACCGGTGGCGGCCACGCTCGCAGAGTTCCAGAAAAGCTGCTAGCGTACTGCAGTTCACGCCTTTTTTGTCACATTTCAGGCGGCGATCATCAAGCACAACGCCCAGTTGGGCTCGTGCGAGTCGTGACGCCCTGACAGCTACTCCGCGCTATGCCACACGGGAATCGGCCGTTGGAGTTGTCACTGGCTCTCTGCAAGCGCCTCCCTGTCTAACTCGCATTGCAATTTCCCACCCCAACGCCACTTGGCTCATAAACTGCTACCTTACCCCGCAGTCGCGCGAGTAGGCTTGGCAGCAAGAAAGAAACCGCAGTTCTTGAGTTGTGGCGAGTACATCCGGCATACAGAAGTCCTCTATAACACTCATAATGATGGCGGACCGGTTTTTGGTTCGTGACACCAACCGATATGGTAATGGATCAGGGAAGGAAATTTGCGCGGCGCCATACACAGGTGATTCGTCAAGGAAACTCGTTTGCTGAAGCCTAGTATCCAAGTACAGCATACAGTATCATAATTTTCCATTACGTATGTCTCACAAAACCGGCGTTATATACAATTTCTCGTCCTTCGCCGAAGCCACAATTTCCGCCGTTTAGGGCCTCTATCACAAGGTGTGACCATCCCACCAAATATCGAGAGCCGTGCCGTATTATCAGTCATGCGATATTATGTCGATCAGGCTACTATGCACGACTTCAACCACTATGCTCGTCATAGCATAAGAAAATCATGGCTAATACCAACGGCAGCAACTAAAGAGAAGACATATTGCTATTATTATATTCTCATAAACCAACGCCAAGGTGCCCTAGTATATCACCGGTCAAGGTACAATGTGGAGGTTGAGATGGTTCAGGAGGGTTCCAATAACTTGTATATATAGCAATAGTGCAGCAACTATAGGCAGTAGGTATTAAAGGAAACCGATATAGCCAACGCCATGGGTTTTAGTGAAACGCGTTGGCGATAAACACCACAGCAAGTAGGGAGACAGCATGATAAAGCCATTACTCAAAGGACTGCCAAACGTTTTAAACTTCACTGACCCCTAGATAAGGTGCAGAACATCATCATCCCTTCAAACCCAATGATTTCTTCCGAAATGCCATACGATCGTAAGCTGAACATTTGCCTTTTCCCCATGGAACAAGACAATATTAAAATAATGAGTTGGTTTAGTCAGAACATACTGTATGAAATAAAACCATACTCGACAATAAGTTAGAGTTATATTCCCCGACTCCTATTTAAAGCAACATGGGTTTTTTTTCCCCCAACATGCTTCTAGAAAACAGGCGTCCGTCAGCACATGCTCGAAACAGCACATTATATGGGGGAAAAGAGTATGTCTTTAGTAGCGGGTAAGGAGCCTTCTAGACGTTTACCTCATCGGCAAATAGGACCCTTTTGAGTCGACTCTGCATAATGTAGGCGCAAACAAGGCCCGCAGCACAAGATACCTCCCGGATACCTATAGTTACACGGAGCACATACTTGGGATCGCCCCTGTCACATCTCGCATTTACCGGGCTATTACACCAAGGTCAACATCCTACAGTGCAGTAGTAAATGTGCACAAAAGATTTAGTCCTACCGGGGGCATGTGGCCGTTTCCCTCGACGCCAGTCAAGCCCTATGGCCCGCCCTCGAAGATCCAATCAAATAAAAATGCACGGTAAGGTTGATGATGGGCTCGGCAGCAGTGGCGGCGGCGGCGGCGGTAGGCGGGCGGGCGGCGGTGGCGGTGGCGGCCGTCGCGGATAGGTGAATGTGTCTCTCTCTGTCCCTGGTCCCGGGGACCCCAGAACGGAGTCCGCAGGGAAAAGAGCGAGCTCGATGCGTTACCGGGTTCAAGGATGCTGCAGGGGGAGAGGAGGGAAAGGAAGATGAGTTGATCGACCACAGGTATGTTATGTACAGGTAGTGTATGTGCGTAGTGCAGTGTAGTGAAGTGTACACTACACTACATACCCCCTCCCCCTCCCCCCCGGGAGAGGGGTTCACGGCCCATGTCTCGGATGCCGGGTCTCGCCGGGGCTTTCGTGTATCAGGCGAGAAAGATAGCGAGGGCCACTGCCGTGTGGGCTCTTTCCCGCTCGGGGCTGGAGATGGAAAGGGAATACTGAATTCACTCAGCAAGGTGCAAGACGCCACTCCTCAGAGATAAGATGAGGTCGAATGGCGCAGATAGGACAGAGCTGGGTTGGATAGATAGACAAGAAGGCGGGGTTACTTTCATCTCTCTCTCTCTCTGTGCCCATATAGGGGTAGGTAGCATCCCGACGTGTCCGGCGGGCGATGGCATGTACACTATGTTCATGCTATAGCCACATTCAAGGGACCAGCCCTGCTCGGGCAAATCACTTCTCTGGGGCAGAGGTCAGCCCGTTTTCTCCCATCCTTTCTCCGAGTGGCCTCGCGCTGCGCTACTGTGCTATCGAGTACATGCGGTAGGTGTTTCTGATGAGGCCGTGGGCACGGGGACCGAGATACACGAGCAGATTGGCCGCACGGTACTGGGAATGCCCTTGTGAGAGGAGCGACAAGACGGCGAAGCGCGGATATCAGACGATGCTCTAGTGTAGTGTAGTGTATGCGACCGCGGGGAGGGGGGCCAACCCATCCCATCCCGCCTATTATCGACCCGATCAGCCTCGTCATCACCTTATCGATCTGTGGCGCCCCCTGTGCGTAGAACACAAACAGGACTAACACCCACCTCAAACGTTTGCCCAGCTGGCCGTCGTGTTGGGCGGGTTTCAAAACCGGGATGCTAGCTGATCGAGGCCGACCTGGCTTTTGGCGGAGACGCAGAGCGAGCGGATCTTATGAAACGTGGCTCGTATATTATAACATCTCGCCCGCCTCTCAATGAAAATCGCTGTTGTACCACATTGCGGGAGGAGACATGGTACGATAGTCCTGTCGGTGTAAGTAAGCAAGGCAGTATTCGGGGCTGTATACATATTGCATGTACGTAGACGTGTATAAACCTGCAAGGGACATCCCTGATACACTCCCAACCTCGTCGTTCAGCAACGAATTACACTACGCAGATGAGAGGCCGCGATCCTTATACCGATGTCATATATATCATAGTGTACTGCGAGCAGAGAGCTATAGACGCGGCTGCCGTGTAAACTTGTCTGATGCCGAATCTTTAAAACCAGACTAAGCCGAGCTTCTAACTGACTAAACCCGCTGATCTCATCAGCCCGTGTTCCATCCGGGGCCTCACATGCCAGACCATCTGCCCGATATGTAGTGGGGCGATTAATACCTGTGGCCGCGGAGGCGCGTTTAATTGATAGCACGGACACCGTGCCCAGCACGTCTGCTTATCTTGAAGACTTCGACGAGCCTAGCGGCCACGGCCTCCTGTAGCATCCAATTGAACGTGAGCCCGAACAAGTCGCGCCCCCTCAAGGGTGGTACGTAGCCACTGGATCTTTGCAAGGGCGGCATGTAGCCACTGGATCTATTCGCGGCCGCTTTACTAGACTCATCGACCCTATTGGTGGTGCTATACCAGCGCTCCCTGAGCACCCCCAGAGGCGCCTCGCAGAACTTGGACCACCCCAACAACAACACCAGGTGGTCGAGCGCCGATTTGACGAGCCCCAGGTACGAGATCATATCCGGGACCGGGATCGCGAGCATGTACTCCATAGGCGACGAGTCCACCGGGCCGCCGCTGCTGCTGCCGTCTAGGGAGTCGGCCGGCGTCAGCAAACTGATTTTGAACCCGGCGAGGGTGTTCTTGTCCTTGCTGCGGCCGCTCGAGTCCATGCAGCGCAACCTTTCCTTGTATTCGTCGACGCTGCCGACGCGGCGCACGGTCAGGGAGCCCAGACACACAAGCTCCCAGATCTCGGACAGCTTCAGCGCCGCATCATCCGCCGCCGCCATCTCCAGCGTGATGACCTGGCAGCCGCCCGGGGTCGCCGCCAGGAAGCGCAGTAATGCGTCCCTCGAGCGCTTGCTGAGGCGCCCCCTCTCCACCGCTGTCTGCAACATCCTCTCGTTGTCCGCGGCTAATATTACGAACTCGCTGACCTCATCCTCATGCGACGCTCACGAGCGGCGGGAGCCCCTCGTGGTAATACTTAATCTCGGACATGCGCTGCACCATTCCGCTGATGGTGGGGGACCGGGGGACCTTCGGCGACCATCTCCTCGCGTATGTACCTTACGGCATGGAGCGTGCTGGGGAGGCGCGGGCCGGCCGTGACGATCCCGAGGCCGTTGAGCTTCCGGTCGTTGGGCTTCCGGCCGTTGGGCTTCCGGCCGTTGGGTTTCTGGTCGTCACCGGGGAAGTCGCCCTCGGTCTCGGTGCTTATATTGTGCTGGCGGCTCATTTTCGGTCGTGTAGGTAGGTGGCTGCTCATGGCTCAGGGAGAGGTGTTAAACATCGAAATTCTGAGCGAGTGAGCCAGCTCAAAGATATAAGTTGTCAAATCAATCAGGTAGTACCTAGGTAAGGAATGCATTTTGAAGGTGCCTACCTGTAAGGGATGCATTTTGAAGGTGCCTATCTGCAAGGATGTATTTTGAAGGTGCCTATCTGTAAGGGATGCATTTTGATAGGTAGTGTTAGCCTTCTTACTTGCACCTAACCGGCAAACGCTGGGATCAGGGTCTCTGTGCCTGCTGTAGGCACTGTAAGCAACTTAGGTACCTAAGCTAGTGTAGGTAGCGACGTTAATACTACTACTACTACTACTACTACTACTAGTGTAGGTAGCGTAAGGCCGGTACTTCGCCTCTTGGACTTTTTGTCCCCGCCCCTACTAGTGTACATTAGACAGCGACATGATCAAGGCGTTTCCCTAAGTACGGATCAAATCTCGTAGCCCAGCATATGTGCTGACTTAAGTCTAGACAGACAGCTCGGAGTACCTGGCTTAGTCTATCTAAATAGCCTACCAAAAAGTGCTATGAACACAGGAACCAAACATTGAACAATATTACTAATAATTGCCTCTATTCACGACTGAAATATGTTAGGATTTATTCTGGTTATTTATTCGCGTGATCATATATTCTTTATGCGATGACTTATCCGAAGTTTTAGGCACATGGGTAGAATCTTGGGAAGTGGCCGGTCGCTCTCGCTCATCCATGCTGGAGAGGACACCGAAAGCTTCAAGAAACCCCCCAACCGACGAGAGCTGAGACGAGGCCGTAAACCAACCGTTCCTTCTTCACCGTTTCAACAAACAAGCGAACAAACGAGATCGTTTAGCGGGGTTCGGGAGCGGCGGGGCCAATGTGGGACGACCTCTCAGGTAAAAAGGCCAGCAACACTTACTTGTGGGTATTCCTCTTGCGCGTTCCGCAGGCTTACCAACGTGAATCTCTCGCTGATAGGAATATTATCCCTATCCCGTGCCGACGCAATCGTCCTGGATCACGGTTGCTATTGATAGCTGACGGGCACTGTTTCTCAACATGGCGCCCACCGTTATTCTCATACGCCATGCACAAGCCTTGCACAGTAAATGGACCAACCCAACGCTGCGGTGCGATAGTCTCTAACTAACAGTCCCAGATGTCGATAATAAGTTAACCCCTTTGCTTCGCCGGTCACGGTACACGAGCTGACAGCATAAGTACATGACTGGTCGATATTCGACCCCGAGTTGACAGATAAAGGCAAAGATCAGTGCAGGACTCTGGCAGCCCAGCTCGAGGCCCGGTTCCCCCAGGGTATAGATGGCTGCCGCATCGTGGTCAGCCCTTTGTCGCGGACGCTGCAGACTCTCCAGTATTCGCTTGGGTGGTTGCTAGACCGCGCTGTGCCGGTCGAGGCGCGTGCGGAATGGCAGGTATGCTAAGCGCATTGGTTAACATCACAAGGGTGAACCAGAGGAATTAACGAGAAGGTATGAAAATAGGAAGACACCGCGAACCCCTGTGACGTTGGTGCCAAGCGATCTGAACTCGAGAAAGCCTGGCCGCACTACGATTTCTCCAAACTAGATCCAATTTACCCTCAGAAGATAGGCTTATATGGGCCAGAAGAGGAGACGATCCGGAAGAGAGCGGCGTTTGCGAGGAAATGGCTTGCTGAACAACCGGACAAATGCATTGTTGTCGTCACCCATTCGGGCTTTCTCCATAGAGTCGTGCAAGGACCGAGATATAGGAATGTCGAATACCGTACCTACAGCATAGAGAAGAATGATTCGGACGAGGTGGAACTAGTCGAGGTGCCAGAGCTAAGCAAGGACATACCAGCCAGGGAGGGGTGATGATGATAATGATGATGGGTTCCTCTAGATTTGCAATCCTACAGTACCTAGGTAGGTAGGTGGGTGTATGTATGTATGTATGCCTAGGACCTCCTGCCTCTACTTTTCGATATGCCAATCTATTTAAAAATGTGAGAGCCTGGATGAAACCAGGTGGCTTATGTTCTCACAGGCGGGCAGGCTGTGACCCCTTCAGTACGCAGCACAGGTCATGAAGTCAATCAATTATCAGAATATTAGATGTGGCCGAGAATAACCATGGGAAGCCAACTTGTTGGCAAAAGACAAGCTTCCCTCAAACGAACGGCTATTTTACTCTCGCACTGGATTCAACTCGAGAGACTTGTAGAGAAGCCGGCCTTTCGAAACAATCGAAAAGGATTGTGAATTGGATGTGCTGACGAATGTAAAGAAGGAAGAAGCCGTAAAAAAAACTCGGCAGCTGAAATTGGCATTTGGGGGAAATACAGGCGTCCGATGGCTTATCGACAAGAGTCACGCTAACCATATTCTCTTATTTAAGTTTTTAGGGGTGGGTGGTAGTGCATTGCCACATGCCGACACACCCAGACTTATCTGCCTACTAGGTACCTAGGTAGGTACTCAAGTAGGTAACTAGGTATGTAGTGTAGTGTAGTGTAGTGTAGTGTAGGTAGTGTAGTAGTTAATTAAAGTTAGTTACTACCATACGCACAGTTAGGTATAATATTCAGGGTCCAAGGCGCATGCTTCTACCTCCAACCAATGGCCAAGCCCTGAACGAACATGAGGGAGGTGTCAAATAGGGCGCAAATGAGACGCTCTTTCAGCTGACAAGACACTCTGCCACAACGTCATGAGGCGTCTGAGTTTGGGGTCAAGATGACGAGGAAATAAATGATTGGAATTTCGACGGCTGGACAAGCATGGTAATATCATCGCCATCACTACTTGTCACAACGATACGTGGTAAGTATGTACCTGCCTATATGCTATTATGCTGTCTTCTCGTCAAGCGTGTCTTTTCTTGCCTGTCGCTTGTCGCTTGTCACTTGTTGCTTGCACCTTTATCAGCCAACGACAACAATGTCATGTCCACCCTCCTGTCCAACCCCTCCCGACTCTGTTGGGGCAGTTGAGGTGGTTGGCAGTGACGACGGGCACGAACAATGGCCCCTTTGTTCTGGTCATTTGATCGAGGCCGTCCCCTCTGCTGACCCGCCATGCCATCACCCACCGGCGTCAGCTAGCCCCATTTCGTCTGCCGCTATATCAGCAACAAACACCATGTGCTCACGCCGCCGTCTCTGTCTGGATCCTTTTTGTCGTGTAAGTCGTACACACGTGCGGGATGCCGGTCCTTGATTCGCCACCGCGCCACACAACTCCCGTCGAGTCTTGTGCACGCAGGGCGTTGCCTGCTTGGCTTCGGGACTTCTCTGGAAGTCGGCCATGGGGGAGGGAAGAGATGAAACAAGGAAAGAAGGTGGGAAAAAAAAAAAAAAAAAAAGGTAGATTTTAATTAAGAAACGAGAAGGATATCTAGTTGCCATCGCCCACCTGGCTGGTTGGCTGGCTGACTTGTTATTCTTGTCTCGTTTTCACCCCCTTTCCTCCTACCTACCTACTCTTCTGTCTGTCTCCTGGCTCGCCCAGTTCATGGAATCACCCAGTTAAAATCGTCCAGTTAGAATCGCCCAGTTAGAAAATCGTCTAGTTAGAAAGGAAGAAGACCGAACGAGTGGACACCGGCTTGGATTTCAGTTCGTCCCTCCCTCGCCTTGTTTTCGTCTTAGGGGTCTTGATAGGCTCCTGCAAGTTGTAGATCGACTGCCAGATCTCTCATCGCACTATCCTGTTTTCGCCCTGATCAGAACTGCCAAGATGGCACTTGCGGTTTAGACAGCGAGGTGCACACTTACACTAGTTACCTGACGATCCCCTATGACGGAATCAACACTACCTACCTGCCTAGGCTGCTAATTGGAAAGAAGAAAGAACGAAGAAGAAAGAAAGAAAGAAAAAAGAAAAAACATTCGGTAGTACAACATTTTGGTTGGAAGCCCTATTATACATACTTACTTAGGCATATACTCTATTTGACGCTCTATCTGACACCACTCTTATACTTTGCTTTATACTACCTACCTTTTTTACCATCGTCGAACATTAAAAAAAAAAACACTCTACTCTTGGGTTCTTGGCACGCTGTCTCCAGCTCCTAGAGCGCCTTTAGCCGTGCTGCAGCATGGCACCCCTAAAGGCCCTCCAATGGGCGGCGTTGATGCTCCCCAACCTGCTGGCCCAGCTACCCTGCGGCGGTGCATCGGCGGCCGGATCGCAGGTCGTCCTGCAGCAGCAGCCACACGAGGGTCCCGGTAGCGAACAGACACCACTCGCTACTTCACAGCGTCGCCTCCGCGGCAAGTTCCTCCACATCACAGGTATGCCCGCTACACCACCATCGTCAGAACCCCGGCGCGGGGGAGGGAGGGGGGAGCAGGGAGGGGGGTTTGACAAGTAGATGGGATAAGCAGATGGAATAAGTAGACGAGATGAATAGCACCCGTGTCTTAACCGTTGCAATGCAGATCTGCACCCCGACGAGCACTACAAGCCGCACACCTCGACCCGGGAGAACCTCGCATGCCACCGGGGCAAGGGGCCTGCCGGTGTCTACGGCGCCGAGACGTCGGATTGCGATGCGCCCCTGACGCTGGTGGACGCCACCCTGGCCTGGGTCAAGGAGCATCTGCGGGACGAGATCGATTTCGTCGTCTGGACCGGCGACTCGGCGCGTCACGACAGCGACGAGACGCTGCCCCGCCACAACAAGGACATCCTGGCCATGAACCGCCGCATCGCCGACTCCTTCGTCGACACCTTCTCCGACGACGACGGCCGCGGCCTGGTCGTGCCCGTGGTCCCGACCTTCGGCAACAACGACATCTACCCGCACAACATCCTGCTGCCCGGGCCGAACGACATCCTGCGGACGTACGGCGGCATCTGGGCGCGCTTCATCCCCGAGGCGCAGCGGCACTCGTTCGAGTTCGGCGGCTGGTTCTACGTGGAGGTGATCCCGGGCCGGCTCGCCGTCTTCTCGCTCAACACCATGTACTTCTTCGACCGCAACGCCGGTATCGACGACTGCGTGCACCCCGCCGAGCCCGGGTACGGGCACTTTGAGTGGCTGCTCGTCCAGCTCGACGCCCTGCGCGCCCGCGGCATGAAGGCCATCCTCATGGGCCACGTGCCGCCCGCCCGCACCGCCGGCAAGCAGCTCTGGGAGGAGACATGCTGGCAGAAGTACACCCTGTGGCTGCAGCGCTACCGCGACGTCGTCGTCGGCTCCCTCTACGGCCACATGAACATCGACCACTTCCTCCTGCAGGACACCGACGACATCGACATGGCCCTGATCCGCGCCGCCACCACCTCCTCCTCCTCCTCCTCCGCCTCTGCGGACGACGAGCAGGCGTCAACGACCCGCGAGACCATGGGGGAGGACGACTTCTCCATCCAATCGGGCGCCAGCTACCTGAAGGAGCTCCGCGACGACTGGGCCAAGCTGCCCAGCCCCGTCGCCCTGGAGCAAGGCGTCGACGAGGGGATCGAGAGCGGCCGCGGCAGGAAGGGCAAGGGCAAGGGTAAATTCGGCGGCCGCTGGGCCGAGCGCTACCAGCTGACCCTGATCTCGCCGAGCGTCGTGCCGAACTACTTCCCGGGCCTGCGGGTCTTCGAGTACAACATCACGGGCCTCGAGGAGACGCCCACCTGGATGGACCCCGTGAGGACCAAAGAAGGGAAGCAGCTCGCCGAGGACGTGTCCGAAGTCCATGAGCTGAAAAAACGCCAAGATTCCGACCTTGAGGCCGAGAAGAAGAAGAAAAAGAAGGGCAAGGGCAAGGGCAAGGGCAAGAAACCCCCGGCGGACCCCGGCCTGCGCCTCCCCGAGCCCCCGCCGCGCGGCACCCCGCCGGGCCCGGCGTACTGGCCGCAGGCCCTGACCCTTCTTGGCTTCACGCAGTACTACGCCAACCTGACGCACATCAACAACGACCTGGCTGGCGACGCATCGTCGTCGTCGTCCTCCTCCTCCTCCTCCTCCTCCTCGTCATGGTTACCGTCGTCGTGGTTACCGTCGGGCTGGAACCCCGGGAAGCACGAGGGCAGGCAGCCGGCGCGCCCCGAGCCGCGGCCGCGCGCGTTCGGCTTCGAGGTCGAGTACAGCACCTTCGACGACCGCATCTACGGCCTCGCCGACCTCACTGTCAAGAGCTTCGTCCGCCTCGCCCACCGCATCGGCCAGGCGTCCGAGAAGTCAGACTTCGCCGCCGAGTACTACTACTACGACGACGACGGTGACGATGCTACTACTGCTACCACTACTACTGACGACTACGGTGAGGACGAAACATACGATGACGATCTGGATGAGAGCTCTGACTCGTGGCGCCCGTCTGTCAAGAAGGATAAGAAGAAGGGGAATAAGGGTAAGGGCAAGGGCAAGGGCAAGGGCAAGGGAAAGGAGAGTCACAAGACGTGGATACATTTCTTAAAGCATGCTTTCGTCAGCACCAAGAGCAAGGAGGAGCTCGAAGACCTGTAGGCGGAGAGGGAAGAGAAAGGAGAAAGCGGGGGGGGTTTGGGTTAGGGCAGACAAGTCGGTCGGTCTGTATTTGTTTTTCGCGGTGAGACATTCTGATTTTTATCTATGCTTTGGGTGAAATTCTTTTTTTTTGGTCTATCTATCGATCTAGCGAGCTGGGCGTTTTTGGTAGGAATGGTGCGTTGCATCAGATGTGGCGCAAAGGCTTGATTTTTTGCATTAGCATCAGCATCTTCATATATGATGATACATATAGTTTGATTGGGAAGGGAAGGGGAAGAGGTTTAGGTTATGCATCGGTACGCACGAGCATTTTTTTTTTTACCGCCTTCGTATCCAAGTAGGATACAAGCGGGTAGATACTAGAAGCTATTTTAAGACGAATCTCTCTATCATTCGTAACATCAAGTCATTTATCGTCTCCAACTGAATGGTAACTTGGATATCTAAAACTGGTCCAGAACCCGGCTCAGAAAAAGCAGGGTGCTTCGTTGATTCATTACTAGATCTGGTATCAATACCCTTTCCCATCCCATGTTCACCCCCTTAACCCTTCCGGTGCGGAACGGCTGGCTCAATCTGAATCGCTGTCCTCGGATGCCGAGAAACCCTTCCATTCTTCCTCAGTATCATCAGCGAGGGGATCTATATATACTTCTTCCTCTTCCTCTTTTTCCTCCTCCACCTCGAATGTCCCGGAAATATCCCATCGATCGCCCTTGGCGCGGCGGCTCACGTACTTGACGAATCGCAATGCGCCGCTGTCGCGCAGCACCAGGCTCATGCAATTCCACGCCGCGGCCTGGAAGAAGAGGATATTGTCGCCTTCTTCATCGTTTCCGGACTTGTAGATGGCCGCGTCTTCGTTGTCATCGCCCTCGTCGCCTGCCATATATACTTCGTGGCCGCCTACCTCACCCGCGTCTTCGTCTTCCACCTCCTTGTCTTTGCCATGATGTTTGTGTTTCTCGCCTCTGCGCTTGCCTTTTCCTTTACTGTTCTTCCCAGCTTTCTTTCCGTTTGTCTTCGGGCTGGACACGTCATCCTCGTCACCGTCATGTCCGTTTGATTCGCTCCAACCCTTTGTTGGCGTGATGCTCAGGTTAAGCTCGAGCCGCGGTTTACCCTCGTGCCCTGTCGCGAGCGTATAGTCTTTTCCGCGCCGGAATCGCCTCGCTAGCAAGTCGTAGCTCTCAATATTACAGCCCGTCGCTATCTGTAGCCAGCGGCGGAACTGTGGGCTAGGCAGGAATTCGTCGAGAAGTTCGCGAATGGGTGAACCGGCTTCATCGGCCTCCCTCGGTTTTATTTTGCTCTCCCCTTTTGTTTTTTCTGTCTTTTTCTTCTCGGATGGTTGTTGATATAGGTATCTATGTTTATGTGGCGGCTTCGCCACACACCAGGGGGTCTGCTCCCCGAGCTTTGTGCTATCTTCGGGTAGATCTTTGCTTGTCTCTTCCTGTGCCGTCAAATATGGGCGTAGTCGCGCCGTAAATTTCTTCCCTAGTAGGTCCGGTAGGGTAATACTCGAATCTTCGCCGAACCGGTCCGTAATTTGGTCGAGCGTGTCGGGTGTTAGATATGTTGGGGCCATGAAGCGGAGAAGGAATTCAAGGTCGGCCTCATCAAAGTCATTCTCCTCGTCTTCCTTCTCCACCTTGACGGGGGCTGGCTGCGGTGCATCATACTGATCCGGGTTGCCCTGGAGTTGCATGAGACCACTATTCTTAGTGTTCCGCTCTTCGGCGCCCTCGACGTAGCCGTCCTCGCCGAGCTGGGGGATATGGAACCAGCCCGAAATAGCCATACGCACGCGACCACCCTCACGCAACAGCTGCGCCTTGGATTCGGCGTGGTACACTTCCTCGACGTCGTGGAAACTCTTTCCCGGTTGTACGGCGAAGAAACTCAGCTGGTTCCACGCAGGTGGGATTACCTTGCTAACATCGGGGATAGGTGTGTGTGCCACCTCACCATCTTTGCTTTCGCGCGTCTGAACAGGAAAAAGACGGAGCGCACCGCCCCACTCGGGCTTCCAGGGTATGTCCGGGTCGGTGAGGTAGAGGATATAGCTGACCTTGCGGCTACCGATGACGTCGTCGTGGCACAGCAGATAGCAGCCGGGTGTGTAGACGTTGATGGCCATGTCGGTCTTGCGGCCGCTGAGGGGTCCACTGCCGGTGATATGCGCAACATAATCGCGGAAGGTCTGGGAGTACATGGCATCGCGGAGGGCGAGGAGGGATGGTAGCTTGGCGAGGGCGTCGTCGCCCAGGCCATCGAGATTTGCGAGGTCGCCGGACTGGTGGATCTTGTAGATGTCGGTCTCCTTGGGGGTGAACACGACGTTGTCCTTGATCTCGTTGCGCACGGCACGCAGGAGCTTGTCGTCGATCAGCTCGTGGATGACGGCATGCTTGTATGGAGACGACGCCGAGTAGTCCCGGGTGTACTGGCCGAGAACCTTCTTGTCGAAGAGTCCCTTTCTAAAGCGCTTCTGGGCATCTTCCTTACCAAGAGCTATCGATCGAGGTTAGCTCATACATTTCATCGCGCATCCCGTCGCCATGTTTTTTTTTTTTTTTGTTCTCTTGGTTGAACCTTGCTTTGGAGAGTGTGCACGATAACAAGAAGGGGTGGGAGGGGGGGGGGAAGAAGCAGACAGAGTAGCAGATGGAGAGGAGGAGAGAGAGAGAGGAGAGGACTTACAGCTCTTGGCTTTCTTCTTCGGAGGCGCCTGTGCCTGGTCTACGACTTGCGCCTCCTCTGCCTTGCGCTTCATCCTCGGGAAAGACGGTTTTCTTTTGCTGGTTGGTCTGAGGATTGGAAAGAGAGCCTTGAGCTCGAGCAAGCGGGTCAATGGAAAGAGGAGCGGTATATAGAGTTTGGCGGCGGGTCATAGGCCACAGCGCCTGCGTTTGCTTGGGCGGTTGCAAGTTCCTAAGTCGGCCAGAGTGTTGGTGGTCTGATTATTTTCAAATCTTTTTTTTCTCCTGTATCGAACGACGAACGACGATTGAGGGAGCTGTGTCCCCGGATTGTAAAAATGGGGCGCCTCCACTTAGTATAGAGCTTCTAGCGTGGGTACAGCACTTGGTTCTAGTGATAGGTAGGTGGGATGGCTGCTTTGGTTAATGTGCGACTTAGACTACCCAAGGTGGGATATAGATAGATAAGGTGCTTGCACGCTGCTTAAATCTTGAATTTGGACGAATGCATGTTCACCGTGGATGCGCAACTCTTTATATACCCCCAAGAACACGCCCCAACGAAAGGCAGAATAATAATAATAATAATAAAAAAAGACTTCAGCTTCAGGCACACAACACACACACAGAGAGAGGGTCGTCGCCGTTTCGCCCCTCCCATCTCCTACTTATCCATCCTTCACCCATCATCCATCACCCATCCCCGCACCATCAGCATCAGCTCACACCAAGCACATCAGTGATTATTATTGTATCACCCCCCACGACCCGGAACCCAATCAACTCGGGCCCTCCTGCCGGCTTCATGTCTCTGAGCAGACCCCTCGGTCAATCCGCCCGGCTCGTCCTCCTTTTTGCTTGCTTCGTTACTCGGCGCCCCCAAGCGCCCGCCATCGTCTCCCTGCAGATGCGTGCAACCCCCAATTCATGGCCTCCTTTCACCGCTGATACAGGGACTGGTTGAGGTCTCGTTTGCATCCCTTGTGTCTCCCGTCCCCGTCTCTCATGCGCTTCCTGCTAAGCCATCCGTCCCGACGTCATCTCTATTCGCTCAGTCGGGGCTTTCCCGCCCCCATCGGGCGCTTAGGCATAAGTAGGGAGGGAGTGTGGTGTAAAATAAGAGGCAATGCGGTGGGTGATCCACCAGCTGGGCAGTCCATCTACGATGTAGATGGGTAGTGAGTGTGTTGCTCCTATGTCGGGAGGGGCCCTGCTCTCTCTCCCATAACTATGTGCTAACCAGGGGCCAGAGCCGCTAGATGGAAACCAACGGTAGGCATGACGATGCAGGTCCGACCCCGAAGACTTACCCTAGAAGCAGGCCGTCATGGGATGGATGGGCACACGACATGCCCAGAACCTAACCTAATTAGATAGGTGTCAAAACATTAGGCAGATAAGTAGGTAACTTAGGTGCCGGAAGAGCTCCGGAGGGGGTACAGCGTCTATTGTCTCACTCTATTCGTCCTACGGCACCGCCTCCGTCCCCCTTTTTTTTCTGCGCTTCTCATTCGCCTTGGTCCGGGCGCCGCGCTTCCCAGTTGAGTGAGGCCTGCTGAAAGCGTCTAAGGCCTTGTTTTATTCGACAGGTAATCGGCCAACGTGTAGACGGGTTTGCGCGCGACAAAATATAAACCGGCAGATTTTAGATGATGTCATGTCCACCACCCGCTCTAGAGCCACCGACGATATGCTCCTCCCGAGTGCGGGTTCCGGTCCTGTAGGCGGTTTAAAGAGCCTCAATGGTTCTAGATGCACGGCGCCTGAGCTACCTAGGTAGTTAGTTATCTCATACGGTTCCATAATACGAGACTAAGGCAGAGCTAGCTGCTTATACATTAGCGTGTGGAGGGGGAAGACATACACTACAAGGAGTTACTTATACAAACATATGTGTCACTCCCTACCAAGTGAGTCTTAGAGAGGTAGTTATATATCCGTGACTTCATTCCCAATGTGTGAGAATTGTATGTAAATAATTCTCACGAACTGAAATATATATATATCGCTTAACTAGATTTGCATTATTCTTTCCATTAAGCCCACGACCTGTGGTCGTCGCAGAGAGAGAATAAAACTAAACCCAACTAACGCTTTTCTTTTTGGGTTTCTACGGTATCCTGCTTCTTTTAACGAGGAGTCAAGATGTTGGTTTGGGTGGGCGAAACCGGCACTAGTTGGTGATAGTGTTGATATTTATCTAGTGTGTAACCTTGGGACTACATATCCGGGCTTCCAGCACCAGTACGAAGTACATGCTTGGGAATAATACATAGAAGGCTCTTGGTATAGTTAGCCATATGTACAGCCGAGTTGGAAATGTTAATTACCACGGAACTTAAAAGTGGCCTAGAAATTACATCAATAACTCCTTAGACATAACTATAGTGTAATCAAGACGTTGTTGTTATTGACTAGCCTCGAGAAATCTATGAGCACTTTAAGTGTATTTATACACACCTCCCAGTAACATATTTTCCATTTGATCTTAGCCCAAGCCTCAAGATTTTATATATTACTTCTGCATTCAATAAATAAGTTAAGTCGAGGAAATCACATCCGGTCTCACGTGATTCAAGGCGAAGACAGGGTAGTTCTGTCAATGGCAATGTAATGCAATCTCATCTCTTGTGGTACCAACATAGTGCATAGTATAGTGCATGGCAAATGTAGTGTAGATGACAGTGTAGATGACATAGGACTCGCGTCGGCATGGTTGAACCGATACGAACGCCGTTACGTGGTAGGCTTGGAGATGCCGATGGTTATTGGCCAATCCATGCGACCGGGGGTCATAATTTCATCAAACTGATACGCCACATGGAAGGAATGCCAAGCAGAGATGGACCCCTTTCTGCCGTGACCATGATCCACCCCCAGAGCTAATATTTTATCATTTTCATGCTATGATGTGAGGGAGCGTTGGCCACGTTACGAAGACGAAGCCGAAGCCGAGGATCATCTATGTACACAAGGCCTCGTCGCGTCTCTTCTCGAAGCACTCACGCCCGGCCTCACGGTAACGAGGGCATATCTGCCGGAGTCTCGTCGTCTCTCTCGTCTCTCTCGTCTCTCTCGTCTCTCTCGTCTCTCTCGTCTCTCTCGTCTCTCTCGTCTCTCTCGTCTCTCTCGTCTCTCTCGTCTCTCTCGTCTCTCTCGTCCCCCGTCTCCTGCTGCTCCAGGCACAAGTTACCCTGCGTGGACGATCGGCGATGCCACAGGTCATCATCATTGGCTGATGTGAAGCGTCTGTCAAGGGAGCGTCACGATACGCCGGTGCCCAATGGCAACGCAGATACGGCCGTCTCACATCTCACTCGGATTATACAGAAAGGGCCAAGGGCACACATCTTTCAGATCACCTCTTCTACCCCACGTTCCCGTTCGCGGGTTGGCCCCTCGTAACGTCTGGAATCCCCATCAGGAGATCCTTGGGCGGTGAGCAAAAGAATGGTGTTCAAAACGTCTGGGCCCAGATTACGGAGACTGCGGCCCGCGATATTCGCGTCCGCACTACTAATAACGATATTTATCTACTTCTGGCCGACGTCATCGTTGTCATCGTTGTCGTCGTCATCGTCGTCGTTATCGTCGTCGGGGCCGGCACGCAACAGCCCAGCCGTCGCGGCGTCGGCCCAGGACCGGGAGGACGGGGTGATATGCCCGCAGTCGCCGCTGATGAAGGACGTGTTCGTGGTGCTCCGGACGGGGGCGACGGAGGCGCGGGAGAAGCTGCCGGTCCACCTGCGGACGGTGCTCACGTGCGTGCCGGACTACGTCATCTTCTCGGACATGGACGAGGTCGTGGACGGGCGGGCGGTGCACGACGTGCTCGGCGGCGTCAACGAGACGATCCGGCAGGCGGCGCCCGAGTTCGCGCTGTACGACCGCCTCCGCACGCGTGGGCGCGACGGGCTGGACTACGAGACGCTCTTCGGCAGCGGCCCGTCGGGCGCCGTCGACAACCCCGGCTGGAAGCTGGACAAGTGGAAGTTCATGCCCATGGTCGACCGGGCGCTGCAGGAGCGGCCGGCCGCGCGGTGGTTCGTCTTCATCGAGCCGGACACGTACCTCATGTGGGCCAACATGCTCGAGTACCTGCGCCGCTTCGACGCGGGCCAGGCGTGGTACCTGGGCAAGCACATGTACGCGAGCGGGGTGCTCTTCGCGCACGGGGGCTCCGGGTTCGTGCTGTCGCGGCCGGCGCTGCAGCGCGTGTCGGCGCACTGGCGGGCGCACCGGGCCGAGATCGAGCAGGCGACGCTGAAGGGGTGGGCGGGCGACATGATCCTCGGCAAGGCGATGAAGGACGCCGGCGTGGACATGTTCTGGGCGTACCCGCACCTGCAGGGGGACAGCCTGACGGCGCTCGACTGGGCGGTCGAGAAGCTCGAGCGGCCGGCGTGGTGCTACGCCCCCGCCACCTTCCACCACATGGACGCCGACGAGGTCGCCGCGCTCTGGCAGTTCGAGCAGACCTGGCACCGGCGCCACCCGGGCGGCGGCGCGCCCCCGCGCTTCCGCGACCTCTTCCACGGCCTCGTCCGCCCCCGCCTGCGCGCCGAGCGCGCCGGCTGGGACAACGTCTCCGTCGGCCGCGAGTACAGCGACGAGGCCCTCGCCCGGCTCTCGCAGGCCGACGTCGACAACCTCTCGCTCGTCGAGCAGAACGCCCACGCGTCCTTCGACATGTGCGAGGCCACCTGCCGCCAGCAGCCCCGCTGCATCCAGTTCTCCTTCCTGCCCGGCAAGTGCTCCGTCTCGGACCAGCTGCGCCTCGGCCGCGCCTCCGACGCCCAGTGCCTCGAGTACTCCAACGCCGCCGGCAAGTGCGTCAAGGAGGCCGCGTCGACGGGGGAGGCCGACGACATCGTCCGTTCCGGCTGGATCATGGACAGGGTCCCCGGCTACGTGGACTGGTTGGACGAGTCCTGCGATAAGGTCCAGGATATCTGGGTTACTAAATAAGGTGGAAGTGGGAGGGGGAAACGGGGAAAGGGAGAAAGGGGGAAAGGGGTGAAGATGCGCCCCCATCTTGGTTACATGTGAGATGCCGTGGGGATATCATACATATCTGTACAAACATAGTACAACACTACCTAAGCATTATATTCGTGTACATATACTTGTACGATACCCCCTCTACACAGTCATTGGATATTTTGGATACTACAAGAAGCCCCCTAGCTAAACGTGGAAAGGTAAATGTGAAAAAAAAAGGGTATACCCTGCCCTTTCAGCATCTACCACCTAGTCTAGCGATTGATATTCGATCCGTCTTGACATTCAGGCTGTAAGAAACATGTATGACCTTTATATTCATGGGATTCCTTTAGCCAAACATCGCCCGATGTATGAACCCACAAGATAGGAGTGATAATTGTTTGTGCACTATTTGTTACGGCCTTATGCCTGGGTGAGCGGGCGTATTGTATACTAATTATTAAAACAATAGTTAATTTAATCAAATGTACAAGTAATTATAAACCAAATATTGGGCGATCAATTATAGAGTTTACGTCTGGCGACGAATAAATAAGGAGCGATTTGTTGACTCAGCCTGTATTACAATTCAGCGTGCCTACTTACATCATTATCTGCCTACCTAATCTACCTAGTATCGTACACATTGGAAGAGGGATTTCTGCCATTAGCGCGGTAAACGCTCAACTATGGTACTATTTTAGCCAAAGCGGCCCATTATCACCCGAATAGACCGTACGTAGGTAGATATATACTTGCCTGGGCCGGGGTATCTACATACGAACCTACCTACATACCGAGTTAGGTTAAGCAGCTCTGCCCCTCCTCCTCCTCCTCACCACCACTAGAAGTAGATAGTTTACAAATATTAAATATAGTGTGTCTCGTATACAACCTCGACATAAGTATCCAACACGGGTAGACGAGGTCAATTGTCCAACATGAGCAACCCTGATATCGAGGCCGTCCGGGCCCAGTTCCCCGCGCTCTCGGGAGACCAGGTCTTCTTCGACAATGCGGGCGGCAGCCAAACATTAGGCACCGTCATCGAGGCGTGAGTGTTCAGAAAATGAGTGGGGGAACGAATATACCATGAAAAAAATAATAAAAAAAAAAAAATAAAGAAGAAGAAGCAAAAGAAAAAGAGAAAGAGATGACACCATGACAAGTGACTGACTTCAAGGCCCGGAGACCCCGGGCCTCGCAGGATCCGCGACTACCTCCTACGGACCAACGTTCAGCTCGGCGCCAGCTATAAGACGAGTTCGCTCTCGACGGAGCGGTACAACGCCGGCTTCGCAGCCGGGGCGCGATACATCAACGCCGAGGAGTCCGAGATAGGTACGGTACGGTACGGGGTATATTATACATACACACACACACACATACACACATACACACACATACACACACACATACATACACACACACATACATGTACACATACATGTACACACGCATGTATTTTTGTTTATTTGTCCAGCCACGAAGAAGCCAACTAAACCAAACCGCACAGTCTTCGGCGCCTCGACGACCCAGCTCCTCCGCAACGTCTCCTTCGCGCTCGAGTTCAGCGAGGGCGACGAGATCGTGGTGTCGAGCATCGACCACGAGGCGAACATCGCGCCCTGGGTCGACCTGGCGGCGCGGCAGAAGCTCGTGTTGAGATGGTGGACGCCGTCGCTCTCCTCGCCCTCGCCCTCGTCCTCGTCCTCGTCCTCGCCGACCGACCCGCGGCTCCTCCCGTCCTCGCTCGCGCCGCTCCTGACGCCGCGCACGCGGCTCGTGGCCTGCACGCACGCGAGCAACGTCCTCGGCGGCATCCACCCGGTCGCCGCCGTCGCCGCCGCCGTGCGCGCCGGCCCGTCCCCGGACGCCCTCCTCGCCGTCGACGGCGTCTCCTACGCCCCGCACCGCCCCGTCGACGTCCGCGCCCTCGGCGTCGACCTCTACGCCTTCTCCTGGTACAAGGTCTACGGCCCCCACCTCGCCATGCTCTACGCCGGCCCCCGCGCCCAGCGCCGCATGCGCTCCCTCGGCCATTTCTTCAAGGAGGGCGTCACGTTGGAGGAGAAGAGTAAGTAATCCCCTTCTTCTTCTTCTTCTTCTTCTTTCCGGTCCGATTCTCATCATATGGCGCCTCCCCGACCTTTCCCGTCCCTACCCCCCGACCTAGCTCCGGGCCCTATAGACCGGGCGGGAGTTAAGGAAGGGCAGGTAAAGGGGGGGAAGGACGTGAAGGGTGGCAATGTCCATCACGTCACATCATGTCACAGTACAAATATGACTAAAAAAAATAAAAAAAAATAAAAAAAAAATATCACAATAATAAAAAAAATAAAAACACAAAAACCATCCAGCAAACCAACTAACCTCGCTCTCCTCCCCCCCCCCTTGTGTCCCACACAGTCGGCCTGGCAGGCGCGAGCTACGAGCTCCTGCACGCGATCCCGGCCGTGACGGCGTACCTGGGCGGCGCGCCGTCGCACTGGGCGGCCGCGGCCGCGCAGGAGGAGGCCCTGCAGCGGCGGCTGCTCGCGTACCTCGCCGGCGCGCGCCGCCCCGACGTCACCGTCTACGGCGATGTCACCGGCGACCCGGCCGCGCGCGTCGCCACCGTCAGCTTCCGCGTGCGCGGCTGGTCCTCGCGGGACGTCGTCGCCGCCATCGAGGCCGGCGGCGGTGGCGGCAGCGGTGGTGGTGGCGGTGGTAGTGGCGGTGGTAGTGGTGGTGGTGGTAGTAGTGGTGGTGGTAGTAGTGGTGGAACCCCTTTCTTCGGCTTCCGCTGGGGCGCCTTCTACTCCGAGCGCCTCGTCGCCGACCTCCTCGGCCTCGGAGCCGACGGCGTCGTCCGCGTCAGTTTGGCCCACTACAATACGTGTGAGTTCTCCTCTCCCCCCCGCCCCTTTCCTCATTCCTCCCTCCCTCTCCTCCCCACAACCCACCATCATATCTCCCTGATCTGATGGGGTTACCCGGTTGGGCTAACGATGGTCTTCTCTCGCTGGTCGCAGTGGAAGAAGTGGATGCTTTTATCGATGCGATGGAGAAATATGTTCCGAACAAAGAGCAGATAGGTATCGCGGAGTAGGGGTGTGTATGCGTGTTGCTGTGGGAAAGGCAGATCTATCTTGCTGCTTACTTCCTGATCTTCGGCCTTTGGTACGAAGCTCAGGTTAAGAACGTAGAGTAGGCAAATGCCTATAGACATCGATTCGCGCTTGCTACACATTGAGTCGCGCACTCTCGTGTCTTAATTTGATGAATGGTCTATATACGTTGTCTCCTAATATCTGACGCCATACACCACACCCTTTAAAGCTTCTCGCTACATTTCCAGCCTGCATAACGACCTGGTATAGCCCAGAACATCTCCTGTGTCTATCTCCTATGTTGTATCATATAAACAATCCGCCACGTAGGATTAATTCCTACATGTATATTGTCGGAGCCAATATTCGCACGGAATAGGCCTTTGGCATCCGTTACAGTTGTGCCGACGCTTTATCTACCGTGCCTCTCAGCAACGCAATGACCTCCGCAGGGTCTTGGGCGCCAAAGACGGCGCTGCCGGCCACAATAACATTGGCGCCAGCATCGGCCGCTTGGTCAATGGTTCCGGGACCCAACCCACCGTCTACCTCAATGTTCAAATCTGGATACTTCTTGCGGAGGGCTTGGACTTTGGGTAGCTCGGATGCCATGAACTTCTGTCCACCAAAACCGGGTTCAACCGTCATGATCAGGACCATCTGTAGATGTCACGAAGTTATATGTTAGTTTCCGAATGATACGTAGCAGCGCGGTAACGAGACAACGGCAGGCGGGCGGAAGTAAAGGGGCGCCGGGGTCGGCACACTAATGTGCCTATGATAGAACGCGTTCCCAAAGAACCACTCATTAGATGCGAAGAGACTTACGTCTGGCCTTTCCTTCGGGTCCGGGCTCTCGAGTAGCTCCGTCAGTACCTCTACTCCTGTCATCGGCTTCAATGCGATACCGGCCAGCAGGCCGCAGTCGTGGATATATCGAATGAGTTCCTTCGGGTTGGTCTTTTCGTCGGTCTTGCCCTCGGGCGATTCGGCGGCACTCGAGAAGGCCGCCTCGTAGTGGAAGCAGTAGAGATCGCAGCCGGCGTTTTGGAACTCCTTCACCCATTTCTTCGGCTATATCTCGACACACAACAGTCCCTCGTTAGCGGCGTCTTGGTTGTTATATTATCAGGGAAGAGAGAGAGAGAGAGAGAGAGAGAGAGAGGGGGAGATCTCGGCTCGTGCTACCCGGTACACGGCCTTGTAGCACATATCCATGTGCACCATACCTCGGCAATCATCATATGGCAATCGAACGTCCCGCGCCCATGTTTCTCGACCGGGCGATCGACGTGTTTCCGGATCTTAGCCACGACGGGGGCGCCGAATGTAATGTTGGGCACGAAGTGGCCGTCCCTTTTCACGCCCGAGTGTCAGCTCATATGCCCCTTCCCTTTCATCCCTCCATCAACCACCGTCAGAGGTCCAACGGGTTGCCTGGCTCGGTAACACGGGGAGATATATTCGTTGGCATACATGATATCGACATGGAGCCAGTCGGCGCCCTGGTCCATTGTCCGCGCGCAGTCGGCCCCCAACTGCGCAAAGTCGGCCGACAGGATGGAAGGGGCTATTATCGCCTTCGGTGCCATCTTGGTGTTCTGTTCGCCGGATTTTAATAGTCCTATGCTGTCGTTGTGGTGTTGAGGTCTCGTGCGCCCGGAGAGGTGAAGGGCGGGGAGAGCCAAGGCGATGAGCTAACAATAGTATATAGGTAGGTATGCGGGCTACCGTGGCCGCCCTGTCACCTAACCAAGGGTAACTACTTAGGTAGTTTAGGTACTTTCTACGATATCCTGGAGGGGTAACTGTCTAAAAGTAAGTTTGACTGGATACCGTAATTAGGTTACACCCCAATTTATACCTACCTATCTACCTATCTACCTATCTACCTACCTACCTGCCTACCTACCAAGTACTTACCTAGGTATCTACCTTCTTGGTATATATAATTTTAATGCCGTTTGAATTTTCAATATATATGTAGAGAGAAAGAGAGAGTAGATAGAACACAGCTAGGAAAGGGTATACTGGTAATACTTGTTAGTAGGTTTGTTAGTGGAGAAAGGGCGGAATACCTACCTCGGGCTAGCCGGTCTTATTTAATCTATTGCGGGTCAGCTATATAAGTCTGAAGGACTTAGCTCAGCCTACCAAGCCAAGGGTGAACTAGACTCAAATGCATAGGGCGTCACTCTCGTGTTCCCAGAGGGAATCGCGGGCTCTTGACTGGTTAAAATGGGGCAGTCGCATTTTTCGCTGATGGTGGGGGCGGGGGCGGGGTAGGTTGGGCTGAGAGGGGAGTCTCTCGGGTATGTTGAGTCCCCCTATATACTTACACATCTGTGTCCTGCTTGCCTAGATCCTTACTTAGGTGACTACCCTATCCCTACTGGATTATGGACGAATACATCAATCAAACGGTCCAAAGCCGATCGTTATGAACTAGTTTTAATTAAACTGCCGTAGTTTATTCTACCTAAAATACCCTGTTATATATAATGGAAGGATCCCCAGGTAGCAATTCAAAGACACATCGCATGAAAAAATGTTGTATCATAAGGTAAAGACTTCCCGGGGAGGCTTGTCTGGGATATGGTATTTTGCTTCATTGACTACATGAATCAATTTTTGTGCATGAGGCTCTTCTCGAAATGTCCACGAATCCATCATAATGAAGCTGGTTCTTACGATGACCCCTTTCTCTCGTCATTCCCTAAAAGAGCGCTTATGAGTCCATATTAGTCGCTATACTAGAGATGCCATACATATATTGACTTGAGGCAAGGAGATTAGTTGTCCCCGCCGTCAGTCTCCGGGATGGTCTCGTCCTCGCCATCATCATCGAAGCTGCCGGCTGGCACTTCATATAGCCGCAGGATGGACTTGTTGGGATCCTTTACGAGCACAAATTTACCCTCCTCGCGCTTCAGGCACATGTCGCAAATTGTGCGGACAATTCCCCAGCCGTTAGACAATGATAGATTCATTTGGTTAGCGAAGTCTCTGGGCTTCCAGCCGACTACACCCAGGATGACATGCTTGTCATTGGTCTTGGGGTTTGCTCGAGATACGAACCTAGACACATGTTAGCTATTTCAAGAGACACGCGATAGAACAAATAACGCCGAATACTAACCCAAGCTTCATAACATCGGCCTTAGCAAGGATACTCTGTACGGTCCACCGAGCAAGCTTGACACTATTGTTCTTCATCTCGGTAGCTACCACCGCACCACGCTGGCTGACCAGTTTGGATCTCCAATCAAGGGCTCCACCACTGCCTTGAGCCTTACTGTCAAACTCGTTGAGCGCCTTGATAGTGATGTATTGATCCTCCCCGTTGTTGACGTTTTTCTGTATCCCATCGATCTCGGTTCGTACCACAAGATACATCGGCTCCTCATCACTTGTGGACAAGTCGAACTTGCGATACTTATAAACCTTGCTCGCTGGGGGTTCACTCTCTTCGGCTTCGTTATAGAAGGGGTTTTCGTTGGACATATTGACCTTAGATGACTCGCTCTCCAACACTACCTGGTTGGCGAAGTTGTGGTTGATGTAGGTGGCCTCCTCCGAGAGCGCGGTGGGCTGGTTAATGCCTTCCTTGGCGCCATCGGAAGCCTCCATCGGGGCATCAGCTGCGTTCTCGTTCACAGTGACCATGTCCAATGTGGCATTATCGCGCTTGTCAAGGAAGATCTTGTTGCCTTGCCTAATTATGACGAGGTCCCAGGGGTAAACGGACCTTGTCGAGCACATCAACATGGAGAGTATACTATCCGTGGCGAAGATGGTGGCTTCGTCTCTCTCGGCAAGTTCCTGGATCACCGGATCGGACGACGTTGTGACATTGTAGGCGGCACGGTCAATCGCCATCAGCCGTCTCTCCGCCGATTTGACAGGCGGCTTGTCATAGGATCGATCGTAGTAGTAGAGGAACCCGTAGCTTTCGAGGTCCTCACCCTCGTCAGCGTCTAGGTTTAGCTTCCCAAGCCTGTTAAAGTCGATCTCCTCCAGTAGCTGCCACTCGGGTTTTATGTTGATAGACGCATCACGGTTTCTGGCTGGCTTGTCGTAATCCTTCCAACCGAAGCGGCGACCGCCACGAGGAGCGTTGTAGCGCCCGCCACGGCTATCGTAACCCCCGTAGCCTTGCTGGCCACCGCGGCCGGGGCGCTGGAGAGTGGCGCGGCCGCCTCGGGCCTGGCTTGCCCCTCTTTGGCCACGGCCACGGGTGAAGACGGCACCTCGGCCGTATCTCGTCTTGGTGGGCTCTCTGCTAACAACAGAGAAGGTGTTCTCGTCGGCTTCGGCAACGGGAGCCGTGAAGAGGGCGGCACTACCGGCCCCATATATCTGTTGGTCTGGATGGTCATATCTAGGTTAGCCAGTGCCTCGAAGGCCAAGGAGGCGGCATAGGGATAACAGGTAGCTGTCGGATATGATACTGGATGCTGTCACTTACCCCTATAGTTGCGGTTATACTGTTGCCTCCCGCCCCGGCCGTCTCTGCCGTCCTTGCCGTCAGCCGTCCAGTCGGCCATACGGCCTAGCTTGTCGCCCTTCGAAAACGGGGCATATGGGACACCGTTGAGAGTCGTGTCGGTGGTGGTTGTAGGGCCCCATCCGTCACCATCGGGCAGGGCCGCGATGAGATCCGCCAGCGATGCCGAATCCATTATGGAATATGTTGACTAGCAATACTGCCAAAAGGTAGAGACGTATACTGAATGCGGTTGGGGGGGAAAAAAGAGAGTCTGCGTTGTCGTCGCCACCTTGCTGCGGTTCTCAAGTGGCGTAATGTTGAAATTTTAGCGTTGCTCGAATATTTTGACTTACATACTTTGGTGGGGTGTGTCTGATGTGGGGCAGTCGCAAAAACCGAACCTGAGTTGCGGGTGTACCTGCCTAGGTACTTACCTACTCAGCTATGACAGTGCATTATAATTTGCACTGTATATTAGACACTCCTCAGCGTCCCAACTCTACCTCAGAGTCTGCCCTGAGCAGACTATTACTTCGTCGTACATGTGTAGGTCATCTATTCACTTCGTTATTTTTTAATATCTTGGCACGTTACAATATGCTAATTTCCAAATTTACCACATTGCCTACAGGCTCAGTCGTACCTGTGTCCTTATAGTTAATCCTACCCCTAACAATGCAAGGGGATGATGATCAATCGGTATGGGTAGAATGCACAGATCAGCCATGAGAAGAAAGCCATGCCGTCAACATAATAACCAAGTGCGATTTCATCACTATATAAGTGACTTAGCCGTACACTAAACATACTAAGGTCAAATAATTATACCATGACTGGCTAAAATTGGGTAGAGTTCTTATGGGTTTCCTCATCCTCCCGCGATGGTTATTCTGACGAGGCTATTGAATAAAGAGTCCCAATAACCTAAATTTCCCTTCTCGATCGAAATGCACGTCGTTGTCGGTTTCGTATCACTTTTAACTCACCATCTTCTTGCTATTACTTCCACCATGCGAGGATAGACGAGACCGATGACAAAATAACAAGACATGAAAAGAGACATAACTAGGTACCTACCTTTAAGCTCCCCATAACTGATAAGGACGTTGCATATTCGGGGCTTGTTGTAAAATGACTGCCACTTCACCTGCCTCTCAGTTACTTAGTCAACCATTTATTTCGTCCTTACTCCATATCAAACAGCCTAGGTATGCACTAGCTTGATCACTTGATCCCATCGGCGATTTTCTGGCTTTTATTAATTTTATTTTATTTTATTTTATTTTATAGAGTGTCATATGACTCACCGGCTATGCGGCACACAACTTCAGAAAGGTAATTGTATAATTGTAAATAACTAGGCAGACAGGCCTGCTCTGACCAACATCTAAACCCCGGCGAGCCAAGAGCAATGAGACAGGAAACGTTTGTGTGCACAAGTAGAAGTGCACAAGTGGAAGGCCCTGGTGGGAGGGAAACCCCCATGACCGTAGTCCGTAGGACTCAATTGCTCGACTCACTCTGTGACCGCCATTCTGGAAATAACTATGTTTTTATCTCCCGTTGTCTAGCCAGGGACCGACCGCTCTGGCGCCATCGACCCGTCACTACCGCAACCCGAGAGCAGAAGGATTGATACCACCACAGCCCTGCCCCTCGCGCATCCGTATCGAACGTTTTTGTATGTATGCATGTGTGTATGTATATATGTATATATATCTATGCGAATACGGCTGGACGGCGGGCGGGGGGACAAGTTTGTTTTCTGGCACGGGGATCCCATTGGCCACGCGGGATTCCAAATCGCAAAACCCTATCTGCACTACAAGCGCGCATGGCATGGCATGGCATGGCATGGCATGCATGCATGCCATGTCCAGGCCTGCCATCAATCAACGCGAACCGCCTTTTGTCGCCCTCGGCTGTAGAAAAAAGGGGACGGCGCGCCGCGCGCCTCGACCGAACGGATGGGCCATCCTCCGGGGCGGGAGAGCCAAGGGCTTACATATGTATACACCACACTAGATAGGCTACGCTCGTCGCATGCGCCTCGTTGGTTGAGGCGCCACCATCTTACTGCTCGGCTTGATCTGGTTGGAGGGGAGTTGACGTGACGAACTGGGGCGGCTGAGGTAAGAAAATCGGAATGACAGTCTACTTGTACTAGAGCTAGGACCGGATCCTCGGAGGGATATACGACAACCGCATCTTGCATAGATCTAGGACGCATTGGTTTCAACTGGTCGGCGAACTGCCGGCTTGTCATTGCGATATGGCGGCTGTAAGCCGAAGATATTAGGGTTGACTCCATCAGCAGGGCTCGACGGCCGTAGCAAATGCTGAATAAGGCTGATGACGAAATATTATACCAGAGGCGTACATAAGTACCTAGCTCAATCACACCGGTTAAACTTCGCCAGCGTTAAGGTTTCATGCGTGAATAGCTATGATAGCCATGGATCCTATTAGACCAACTACTGTAATCAGGTGTCTTGTAAAATAAAGACCTATTTCGCCGATTCCACAACCCCGACTCCAGTACAATTTCGCCCGCGTGTTACAAGTACCACCGCTTAGTTCACGCTCTCAAATAATAATAAAAACATTCTCAACATGTTGCATCGCCGTCATCATTACATCGTAGGGGGTACAAGGGTAACGAACCAGCCCTATCACCGGGCTGGACTTCCATCTCGCTTAGAAACCACCCTCGGGCTTGGCGGAGAGAACGGCATTGAGAGAGTCGCGGACTTCGAACTCTTCCATTACGGCGCCGAAACTGGGATACCGGTTAGCATAGACCATAATGGGAAATCTATCGTCGCTTGTAGACCTACCCGTAGCAGCGGACCTTGCCCTTTAGATCATCAGTGATCTTCTCGAAGTCTTTGCGGTTCAACTCCGTGAGGCGGGGGTGCCCCAAAATCATGCCCCAAGCCATGACGGGAGTGATCTCTCCGTCCAGGTCTAACCTCTTACTCAGGTCCAGAAGGGTTGTGAGGTCTCCCTTAGATAGTTCCCAAGTCCTAAGAGACTTCTGCTCCCCGCTCTTCGCCTTGGACTCGACATTCTCGGCCGCAGCGCCGTGGGCATTGCCGAATGGGATTTCGCTGTTGAGCTCGGCGAAAGGCTCAGGGGGGCACGACGCCATGAGGGCATGGCCACAGGGCTCGCCGGGGTTGTCGCTACCCTTCTCTAGCAGCCACGGTAGGTGGTCCATGCATGGTTTCTCGAGACTACATTAACCAACGCGACCGCTGTAATTAGCGACACTGTTCCCATTGCCTTCTTTCTTTTACGAGAAAAAAACAACTACGACGACGCGAAAAACTGGGAAACTCTCTCCTTGAACATCAAGCGAGAAAGAAACCAGCCCTTCCTCTGCTCGAAGTGGGGGACTTGGTTACCTTTTCACTGATGGGGAGGTGACATGTATGCCTTCGAGGGGTCAACGGGGAGCTCGTACGTTAACACGAAATCAATCCCAGCCTGGTCGTAGTCCACAACGCTCTGGACGGGGTGCTGCTGGCCCATGTGGCCCCCCATCATCTGAGAGCCGGCTACGGATGGGAGAGAGGAGATGGCAGTCATGGGCGGGGTGAAGGCGGAACTCGAACCGGCCGCGTAGCTGCCGGAGATGCTCCCGCTCGAGGTGTACCCCATGCTCGGGTTGCTGATCACATCGTCCATGGAGCCGATGCCAGCGCTGGAGATGCCGTTTTGGTGCAGAAGGTTTCGCAGCTGTCTGTTCTCGTCGGCGAGCTTGTCCTTGTCTTGCGATACATTGCTGAACACCTCCTTCAATCGCAACACTTCGTCTTCCAGCGCCTTGATATACAGCTCCTTGCGCTCACGATGCGTCCTATAAGCAGCAATGATTAGAATGGTACGATCGATAATAGCGTGGCAGCGAGTTGCCTGTACCTCTGGGCTTGGCGGTTCAATTCTTGGCGACGCGTGAGGGCCGGTTTGCTGTCGGGTTTGGGCCCTCGTCGCTTGGGTGGATTGCCGTCTCTTGTCGTTCTCTTCTCGCTGAGCGTCTTGAGAAAGTTGAGGTTCAGGGACGACAATGGGCTCTTGTCATTTCCGGCGTGTGGAGATGAGGACGAGGACATTGAATTGGGCTCGTAGGAACCGTCCATCATGGGTTTATCTGATGGGGGTGAATATTGCGGGGGAGAGGGATAGCTGGCGGCAGGACCAACGTTAGCAGTCATGGTGGCCATGTTTTTTTCTAGAGATAACCGAGGACAAAGAAGTTGCACGATGGACGGACTGAGGACCTACAGACAAACACGGGGCGGAACGGCGGGAGTTAAAGGTCTCAAATAGCCAACGCGAAGTGGTGGCGGTGCTTGGTGCTTGCTGACCGGGAGCTGACCGGGAGCCGACCAGAAGGGGTTGTCAGTGTCACATACGATGACAGATAACTCAAATCACTTCTTGCCAAGGGTGGGTTCGTCAGTGGGCAGGGCTTTTCCTTTCTGTGCACGACACCAGGGACGCCATACCGGAAGAAGCAACACAAGACAAAGCGGGCGGGCTAGTCACCATACGGGCCACTTACCGTACGGGCTACCAGGCATGTACCGTATGTATGCACGAGAGGGCGGGCAGGTACATATGATACAGTAGGCGGGAGAGCAATCCTATTCATGCGACCATGGCGTACATGGCTGGCTCTCGACTCTCGACCAACAAGGGGACTCGGGCGTAAAGAAGAAGAGAAGGAGGGAGCGAAGGAGGAAGAGGAGAAGGAGGTGTGAGACAAGATCTGGTTCCTGACGAGCGCGCAGCAGCAGCAGCAGCAGCAGCGGCGGCGGCAGTGGCAACCAAAGCACATACACACACCACAACACGTACCTAGGTACAGATGCACTGTACAGGAGCAATGGTAGTGTACCTATCGTATTTACCTACCCACTAGGTAACGGTAGGTACCTACGTAGTAGGTAGGTAGTTGGACGATGGAGGGTTGGCCGAGTCAATGCTCGCAACGTTCCCCCGTCCTCTAGTCCCCCGCTGCGATTGCTTTGTTTTGGCGGTTTTGCGTGTGGAGGATGTTTGGACGGCTTTGGTTGGCTTTGGTCGGTTCTCGTTGGCTTTAGTTGGATCTGATTGGCTCTGGTTGGCTTGGTTAGCTCTCGATCAGCTGAGGCTTGTCTGCTGCCATTGGCTAAGTCGAGGACTGCGTAGTAATAATCATGCCAGCCCATCCCCCTTCAACTAACCCGGCCGCCGCCAACCAGTGCTGCGCGATCCCATCGCTGACTCCTTCGGGTTAGATTATCTGCCGTCTGTTAGCCTGCCATTCAGGGGTACGCACCTCGGGTGCTCACCATCGCAGTAAACGTCTGCCTGGTGGCGAGGGAGACGGGCTGCGATGGAGTACCACCTGTTAAACGGTAAACAAACAGGCTACATTAGTGCACCGTACAGCCGGCGGACTAACCTACAAGTAGGTATGTGTGTATCGCACTATTATAGGCCAAAGAAGCTTAAATCTTGACCTGCAGCCACCTGCTGTTCGTTTCTCACCCCAGTTGTCTATGCACATCAAAAGCCACTATTTACAGTACTGTACAGTAGGTACCGGGTTACTCTCGCTAGCACTCGACGCTACGTAGTGTACCTGACAGAGAGATCTAGAGCGGAGCAGACCTAATTGTCATCTTCCGGGGTTTCAAGATACTTAATAGCCTGTCAACCTATAGTTAAGGTTCTTACCATCTCGCTTGCTTTGCATATGGGACAAGCCTCTACGGAACAGATGAACGGCGTTCTCTATAACAGGTATGTGCTGTATCATAGTATGCAGGGCAAAAATACTTCCGATCGGGGCACAGTACACAGGTTCACGAGCTCGCTACTCTACCTAATAATAAACAATGATCGACAAGTACAAGTAAGTTAGTGTACTCCAGAATCTACTATCGGCAGACTAGTGCGCTGGTCTAAATAAACGGCCGCCTCTTGGTCTGCTCTTGGGTTTACATCCACAACCAAAATCCACGGGCAAAATGTTGGCCAAGCCTTATCAGAGCCCTATCGGCTCGCATTCGTATACATGGCGAGAACGTTATTATGTACCTAGGTAGTTAATTAGGTATGTGGTGTATTTATGTGGTGTATTTATGTGGTGTATTATGCGGTGCCTCCTAATACTACTCTACACTACACGTACGGACAGTACCTAGTCTCGCAGTCCGCGAGCGCGCTAGGTCTATCTGCCTGAGAATCGAAGACCCTGCGTGTGGGAGGTTGTGGGTAGGGTTGTATGTAGGGTTGTATGTAGGGAGCGTAGTGTAGTTGCCCAGTAGTAGCCCCAGTAGCGGCCCAGCAGCGGTCCAGTAGTAGTCCAGTAGCAGTTTAGCAGCAGCCCAGCAGCAGCGTACAGCGTAGCATCAAACTTACGGTGTGTGCTAAAATCAGAGTCAGGCTTCTTCTCAATGCGCTTCCTTTCCAGAACATCCTGAAACACGGATAGGCGCGTCTTAGCCAAGCTTTTTATGGAGGGATCGGCAGACTGGAAACGGCAAAGCCTTATCGGTCATTTCCAGCCATGTACCGAAATCCTGCCCATAGGCAGCCCGTCTCTGGCCTGTCCGTCACTAAGTCCGTCTAACTGCACTACACTACATGCATAGATAGCCTCGCACACCTTACTCTCTTCTCCCCTTCCCCCCCACCCGAAAAGAGATTGGGTTTGGGTGAGTAATAAGCCATGATTACCGTAATCAGTCCTAAGAAGGAAGGTCGTAGGATTGCTCCGCGCCAGACGCGACGTCGCAGCACCACCGTCCTCTGCCGTTTCTAGAAAAACAGACAGCTCCGGTCGAGAATAATCACGACGGAGAATAAGGTTGAGATCGACAACGTCTGGGCTCGCGAGTACCGAGCGTGGGGTTCTCTTCCCTTGACTTGACTGTGTCAGTCGATCCTGTCAGCAAGGCGGCAGCCGGTAGTGTCGAATAATAATAGACACATGCATACATACAGACTATGGTACATCCATACCACATCATGCCCACGACAAATTTCCACGTGGGGGAGCCGTCAATGCTGACTGACCTTCAACAGCGGGCGACCGGTGGCGTTCAGCAGAGCTCGTGCGTGCCCGGTTGTGTCGGGTGGTTGTGTTTTATGTATGGCCTTGCCTCGCCGCAACGCCCTCGAAATGGGGGACGGCGGTACCTACGTCTTCCGGGGCTGGGTGTGACGCTGAAGAGGCGAAGCAACGAAAAGGCAATGAATGACTAACATCTAGTGTGCTTGTCTGATGTCCGCTGACGCAGTCGATGGCATGGGTGTGGATTATGCGTAATAGCCTCATGTCTTCCAAGACATTGTCGACCGAGTTATCGATGTCGGTCATGTCCTTGAATCATTCCGGCAAACCAACCACCCTTAAAATAACTGACACGATGTGAACGCGTGCGCCGTCGATCCCAGCTTCGTGTATACAGACATCATATCAGCCAAGGAGGCATACAGCAGACCCTCCAGATGCTGAAGACACCTTGGAGCATAAGCCACCTTTAGTCTAACATCGGTTTTAGCTGTTGGTAAGATGACAAGATGTCCGGTGTCAGACACGTTGGCTTCGACGCGTGTTTAAGGACCGGGAATAAACGAATCTTGTCTTGCGCGCTTCATAGCTTGTTGCCCTTTCTATGATGTCTGCCTATTCTTTGTGTACTCTTTTGGCGTTGGGGTCGTCGCACCGAGAGCACACTCGCACAGCAGAAAGAGCGTCATTCTTGGTTTCCGATAGATCCCTTGTCTTAAACGCTCTTATTCCCAACAATAATATTTCCCTACAGACACGATGCGTCATTGGTTTCCTGCCATTGCTTCTACCATCCCGTGGTAGGGCCGAATCGATTTCCTGAGCATCGACGATGCTGATGCCAGTACTATACTTCAGATCCGAATGATAGCCCAGTCAAGTTCAGCCTCGAGTCTGCCTGGGTTAACCGACCGCCTCAGCATACTGGCATGCAACCACGGTAGCAGTGCTGGCGGTTCGCGAGACCCCAACTCGCAATGTATCATTTTGAGGCTGGATGAATTGTCCCCTATGAAACAGTCATACCGGTGGCAGCTATCACGTTTGTGTTGACTAAATGACGTCTCAGCATTGTCCTAAATGACGTATAGATAGAGCTAATCAATGCACGGGCTATGTATGAGCGACTTCGGTCTCAGGCTGGAGGCTATACGCACACTGGCACTGGGTAAGGTTGGTCAACCTCTGTAAACCCACTGAACTCATTTGGATGTGATATGATGAATTCTTGGCCTGGTGTGAAAGAGATAGCTATTTATAGCCGGTTTATGCAAATGCCTCCTATCTGCGAACGTAGAATCTCGTCGCAATTGCCTGGCCAGTACCTACGCCGGACTCACTATGTGGAGGTAGATGGGTCGTCTACGATTCAAAACACCATGTATTAGCACACAGCCAGTCTCTCGAAGCACTTGGTTATTGGGGGGGGGGGGCGTCTTGAGCTCCTCAGCCTCCGCCATTAGATCAAGTCTATGGTTATCACATACACGTGGCGCTCGCTGCCTCTGGCCACCGCCTCACGGATCAACGAAGATGTTGGGTGAAAGGGGCAGGCATGGTGATAACCAACAGAGGTGATCAATTGGATTTCGTGACGAGACGTGACGAGACATGGCGGGACATGACGCCCAGGGACGTGAGGAACGGTAAAGTTACTTGTTCCCCATAACTATCACCGGTAGATCACGGGCCTCAACGGTTTAGCAGGTTGGTGGCGGAACACCAATTGATGGATACGAGACGTTTTTATTTTATTTTTCAAGCCTCAAGCCGCGATTGGTTCACCAGCACAGCACTTGGCTGTGACTTGGTCGGCGCCTTTCTACAATCCGTCTAGTCACCATACGTCGAGTCTGGGGTGCATAGCGTGGTGAGCAGGGGACTAGATCCCCGATTAGACCCGATTCCAGGAAATGTGCAAAAAAAAAAAAAAAGCACGGACATCTGGTTCCTTGGGGCGACATGTAGTCCGATAAACTCTGGGCCAATCCTCCCCCTTGTTCTGCGCGTCTGGTAAACTAGTGGGAAAGGATCGGTAAATTCCTGGGGAAGCTGTCTCATGATTAGATAGTTATGTATGTGGCAAAGTGGCTATTTTATCACAGGGAGCAGCAGCGCATCGCTCTGGACCGCACGAGACCCTTGCCCGACTTGAAATACCACACGCCCCTCTTCCCGTCCAAGTGATACAGCATTGAGGTTTGGGGTTTCCAGAAGCTGGGATGACGATCCGTTTGACGGCTGAGACGAAAGCAGAGACGAGAGAGAGAGAGAAAGAGAGGTACTTCGCCCAGAAGGGACACACTAGCTGCCATACTACGCCTCCATGTCAGTGACTTGGGCGCTCATTGACGATGGGATCCTGACATCATCCGATACCCATTTTCTGCTCATCTGAATCAATGATGCGTTTCCCCTGGGGGTGCAAGTCTCGATCAATGCCGATCACCGGACCTTTCGTACGAGGCAATCAATCTTGTACGAAGTATTGCCTAATCTCCGCATTGTGCTAATATCATAGTGTATCGACCCGACTTAAGGTCAATGGGGATCAATGGGGATCAATGGGTTGAACACGTAGAGATCATCACCAGAGCCCGTACGTGCCCGTACGATCGCAATGATGCTACAGGGGGAGCGCTAGTACGTGACCAACATGCCTACGTGTATGGGTGTAGTGAGTGTATGTACACTAGTACCGTGTGAAGATTGATGCCAGGGGGAGGTGGTTCGTCGTCTTCCTCGTGCAGACCCGTGCACTTGGAGATCGGTGTGGCAACTGGGAGTTCCTAGTGGTCAATGGGAAGGCGATAAGTGCCTGGGTCTGCCCGGGGTGGTCTGCAGCACAGAGCGTGGGCATTGCATCGAAGCGGACAGACCAAGGAAGAAGAAGTGGTGTATTTATTAGCTGATGGTGTGAGGGTGTTGCCCGTGCGGGTAGAATCATCGTAACACTGGCTCATAACACCTGCTCATAACACCTGCTCATGGCGCTGGCTCATAACACTGGCTCGTAGCGCTGGCTCATAGCGCTGTCCTGGTAACTTCAAGATTCCTGGCATGGTATGGTATGGCATGGGCGCTGGCAAAAACATGTGATGCACTATAACTATAGGTAGCCAGAGCGTAGCGTAGGTATCACTCATGGGCGAAGTGTATGAAGAGAAAGAAGTCGTTCTGCTTAGCTTGGCTTGGCTTGGCTTGGTGGGGTGATGGAAAACCGTTGTGACAGACGACCGAAGTGGAATGGAATGGATAGTTATCGGCCGTTGCCGTCCCAGCACCACTCTCGATGGGCCATCGACCACTGAGCCGGCTGTTGTGGTTCGTCCGGTTCATTTGGATCAGCACGCGGCGCCAAACAATCAATGCTCTTTGTTTACTAGCACAACATGAGAGAGCGAATGGCCCGTCTCTGCCCGTCTGTTTAGAGCCCTGTCGTTGCCTCGGTGTCGCCATGGACGACGTCCCATACCATAGGTAGAGAGAACTGACGTATTGTTGGTCTGACCGCTTCCTTTACCCCCCCTCTTCCCTCTCCTCCCTCCCTCCCTCCCTCCTCTCACCCTTGGTTGAGAAAGGTGCATTGCTGACATGCAGGCCATGTTCGAGAGTGAGGGTTGGGATGCACGTCTCACCACTTCAAGCCATGGTATTTTGCCAATGCATACGATAGGTAGTAGCACAGCGGCATAAGTCACTTCTGTCTTCCATCCATGCTATAGGTAGATCCCGGGTTGTGCATACGGCGGCAGTCCGTCAGAGATGCTTACTACCTCTAACGTACTATCACCCCTCGGAGCCCGCAAATCATGCATAGCTCGAGCAGACTCGAGCGTGTCGAGCCAGCCTAACCTGCCCCCCCGTACCCCCCGTACCCCCCCGTACCATGGCTGCTGGACTATGGTTACTGTAGGTTGTTAGTGCGGTCGGCCTCCAATACATCTCAAGCGCGACTGGCAGCGTGATGGCGCGGGGGAAGCAAGCAGTCTGTGTGTGTGTGTGTGTGTGTGTGTCTCTCTCTCTCTCCATCTCGTTCCATCGTCCCATTTTTATTTTTATTTATTTTTTGAGGTGGCACTTAGTTCTCGACTGTCTCGAATCGAGTCAGCTGTAGACGTCGACTTGCATTCGTCACAACGGAAAGGGAGCGCTAACCTAGTGTGCTGCAACCCCATTTCCTGGAGAGTCTCGTACTATGTGGTGTGGTCGAAATCATGGACTTGGATAGCTCCCGGGGGGAGGATCACGATCTTGGAGCAAAACTGGGTTATAACAGGTCTTTTGGCAGTTACTGTATAAACTGTATAAACTTAAACATACGGGTCCGTCGGGATGAGTATCGATTCGGGGAGGAAATGGTGAGTACCGAACCGAGGTAGGTAGTGAGGGTTCCTGTGAGAGGACCCCTGCTAGGAGGCGGTCATGCCAACAGGATTGGTATAATCTGCACGGCGTATCCAACTCACTCACTACTACCTACCTACGTACCTACTACTATGTACTCCTAACTATTTGTACAATACGCATGTTACCCAGCTTGGCCGGGTAGGAGTGGGACTGACCTGCGGTAACCTACCTGTTAGATAGTGGTTGTGGTTATAGGGATTTGCTTGACCACCCATACCTACACTACCTGCTGTATACCTACACCTAGCAGTATAGTTACATGGGAGGAAACAATTCTGGTTTTAAGGTGGTTATGGCCCACTACCTACCTATATAAAGCATGGGGTGTTATTTGTTTGTCTTGGGCCAGCTGAGCCAGCCAATCGTTTTCAACGGCTTTATAGCATTCAGGTCTGTTTTGTTTGTGTCTGTGTGTCTAGAGTCTCCCGGCGACTCAGTACACTCACTACATTAATTAACTATATGATTACATATCAATTAATCATTATCTACCACTTCCCTCCCTGGCCTTATCCGCTCGGTCCTGCGCAAGGGGTGATGGTATTCTGGGTTTGTATCTGTTCTGTATGTCACATATTATCGTGTATGTAAGGTACCTAGGCAGCTAGGTACTTACCTAGGTAGGTTCTACATTTGGTAAATTGTGAAGGCTGCGACAATGTAGGCTTAGCGCAATCGCTGCTTTTGTTCAGGCTCAGCTCAGTCCAACCTCAGGTAGTATGCAGAGAGAAATAGTTGGCAGAACCGTTTTACACTGAAACGGCCAAACGCAACGGCATATAGCCCGTAATCGCGCTATCGGTTTTTTTTTTTTTTTGGCTATGTTGTGGTACAGTGGCCTCTCTAAATAACAACTTGGCAGGTATCTCTCTGCTCGCCAAGTACCCGGTTGCTCTACGTCTTGAATGCGAGGGTAGTCCAGTCGAAAGCGTCAATTATCTCATTGTAGAGTTGCTTAATGGTCGCTCCTTCCGTCTTAGTTCCCGTAAATATTTCCCCATCACGTAGTGGAAATATCAGCGCGTGCAGCTCCTCGGCCAGGCTCCGGAGAGGAGCAAAGTCCGCCGAGAACTCGCCGGGTATTCTGCTAAAGCCCTCGGGGCTCATGTCGGCAGCTTTCTCCCGCCCAGCGGCACCGAAATCCAACGAGCACCATGTCCAGAGCCGAGACGTCTTCGGAATGCCGTTCAAGATGTCACCGGCATCGATGTCTACTTTTGGATCCGACGGCGGTTGCCACCCAAGAAAGGGTCCGGTTGATAAAAACGGTTGAGGGAACTGCAGCCCTCGGCGAAAGTCGGCAATACTGGCGAGCTCCTGGTCGCCCACGAGCTGGATGACGCCCTAGACGTTGCATTCGCGCGCCTGCTTCAATTGCCGGAGCTCGGCATGCGTACTTCCCTGCCGCCAGGAAAACTTGACGGCGACGTCTGGCTGCCCTGTAGTAGATGCTGAGGCTGCCTAGCAGGGAGCTCCGAGACCGACAAGGTAACCAGACAAGGTAGCCAGGTGCTGCAGTTAGCTTAGCTCGAAGGTGGAGCTTATTATGCTGATCAAATGTGACGTAGCTGTCCGATCCAGACCCGACACGCTTCACAAACGTGTTGAAGCCGACATCCTCATCGCTCATCATAGTATAGCTGGCCAGAGTTCGCACTAGCAGATCTGGATGCCCTGCCAGGTTGAGCTTCTCGCTGCTATAGGCCCCCGACCGGTCAAAGACCCAGAGCTCCAGTGTGGCGCCACAGATTAGGAAACCGTGCAAGAAACATCGAGCCCTCGGCCAACCTTTCTTCCTATATCCTATTTCAGATCGCAGTAGTGTAGGGTTTGTCCTCGAAAAACTTGGCAAAGAAACCATCGACAGCCCGAAATACGTAGCCTTCCAACTCGGACCGGAGGGGGGGCCTCAGACGGCGTGCCAGAAAGCAAGACGGATGACACGGTGATTGAAAAAAGGAGCCTCACCCTGGACTATATTAGCAGAAGTGGCTATTAGCCTCGATTAGCTTGTTGCCTTGTTCCGAGAGCTGCAAGTACTAATTGCAAACGGACCTTCGAAGCAGACGATCGAGACCCTGGGGGGCTAAATTTCAAATTAGTGTGTACTATACTCAGGTGATGGTACGGCCGCCTTTGATAAACTGCGATAGAATTGACCAAGAGCTGTTAGGTTTTCCGCCAAAGGACCGAAAAACAAGCTGAAATATTTCTGACGGGAAGGAGCTTCACCGACAAAAGTTGCTTTTGCAGCAGTGCTATGCATCTGACGATTGGCTAACTGAGAAAATACATTTATTTCGAGTGGCCTAGTTATACACATTACAAAGATTGGGTGGCTGTATGATGAATTTACTCACCATTGACCTATCAATTATGAAGGTCTCAAACGCCAAATGTTGCCTGCATTGAGTGCTCCCTTGCTGCTAGATCGGGACGACGATGATGATTCTACGCTGCTCTTAGCGGGTACATCTCGCATTGTGGCATCATTAAACTGCCCGCGAGGGGAAGTAGCCAAGTTGTAGTTGCATCACTCGAGCCTCATGAGTCAACCAGGAATACCTACGTCTATTACATTGTAGTTGGGGTACTGACTGCTAAATGGTAGAAATCCCCAAAGGAAACCTCGTGGCGAGACATATCTCCTTATAATGATGGGTAGAGCGCGAATTCGAGACGGCCGGGACACGGCTATCTGTACCGTCTTCGTAAATGGCTGGAACAATGCGAATGCCTAGACATCGTGGCTATTGCCGCGGTAGGTATCCTTAGTAAGCGGATTTGGGGACCACACATCATCAACAGAGCCGTCTGGTTGATTCTTGGGGTCAACATTGAGGACCAAAGGCTCTGTAAGCAAAATCCCTGCATAGGAAGCTGTGTTTTCCGTTTATTACGGTATCGTCTTTCTAAGCTCCTCAGGCAATCTAGGACGGTAAAACCTATAGTTATTTGGGGTATGAAGATTCACGGCAGATCGGGCTTAGCGCCACTACACCTGTGCTTAGATTGAGTTTAGACATAAAATTTACCTACAGTAGTACATATATCACAATATGTATAGGCAATTTATGCATAGTTATGCGGGCTGTCGCTATACCTTTTCGATAGGAGAAGACCTAGATAGATAGATAGATAGATATCTAGTTACACTTCCGCCTTCGTTCATGTTTGAACCTACAGCTACCATGATGGCTTTGATAGCAGCAGGTAGGCCCCTTATCCCCTTGGTCCATATTGTACCATTCGGATCTTCTTGCATTAGCCATGTTGTGCTGGGTATCTCACGTTGGTATTCAGCCCGCACAGCGCACCAGCAATGGCTTCACTGCCTGCAGATGCACACCATCTCGTCTTTGGTAACGGCATCTAGATAAGTTATACCCACCATTTTGTTAGCAACTTGCTTTTTCTTGAAGTCACTTGATTGATGGGCCTTAGCACCGAACCCCCTTTTGATGATTATGAGACTTATAACGTTCTTGCGGTAGTCTTTTGAAAGGTTGGACCTAAAGACTTGATGGAGGTCTAAATGCACTTACTGGATGGTATCCGTCATGAATTTGTCAAAATCTAACTCATGTTCGGCCACTTATCTTCTTAGGGAAGCCGGGCACCATCTCAATTCGTGCCCTGTCGGTTTCTCCTGCTGGCAACTCAACCCAGACAACAAGTCCATCTGCAGAACGAAATGGTCTAGCAAATTATCTGGGCTAGGTTCATTGCTAGTATTGCAAGTATAACCAATGCCTGATTAATTTAGTTGCACTATCGCGATCCAACCCGGCCCTTGGCGTAGCGGTTACTGACGCTGATACTGACCTGAGCAAAATTTAGAATATCCCTAGTTTTAGAGCGAAGCTGAACTACTCACGCCACCAGGTTTAGAGGGGACCCCGTCCTAGTCATATACTAGACATAGAAAACTTTAACTTGTGTAGAATAATAACTTGCTTGACCTCTACAGTAGACTAGCGTTATATTGACAGGGGATGCGGTGAATTGGCTGGATATGATAATAAATACCCCCTCGCCAAGGGTGGTGGCTGGGGCTGTGAATGTGATTACCAGTTTGTTGAGACCAAGCTTCTTGGGAAGTCAACCTACCTGTTTAACGTCGGGGGAGACTGAGATATATGAAAGAGGTATGTAAAACCTGTTAGGGGTAACGAGACATGTCGCCGGTTGCTTCAAGTTTTTGAGTTGTTGCGGTTCTCATGATGTTGCATGACAATTATGTAAATTTATTTATTCTGGCTTATGCGAAAGCTAGCTTGGGTCAGGGTGATTATGTTTAGGGCGGGCCTGAGATAAAAGCAGCATTGCCTAGGTATAATTCCTATCTAGGTATTACTTGTAGACCTCAGAAGATACAGTAAAACCCACCTCTTTTGTACCTACTCTAGTTAGTAGAATAGGTAGGTGATGTACACTAGGGGGTGATATCTGCAGGTCTAGCCGAAGCGGAGTGAGACCAGTATAAGTGTGGAATGTGGCGGCTGTATCATGCAACAACCTCTGTGACGCTGCGTGACTTATGCGCCCTTCTCGGTTTTCGTGGACACCGTGATTGTTTCGATTGGCTCAACTTGACCACTTGACGGCTACACTAGCACCATAAGTACAGTATATCACTCACACTCCATATCTGGCTGATCCTTAGGTAGGTACCTAGGTAGGTGAGTTACCTAGGCAGTACTGTAGTGCAAGCTGCGTGCCTTAGGTAAGAGATAGGCAGGTTAACTGGGTACTTCCCAGGACACTTGGCCGCCCCCGCTGGGAGGTACACGATGTATTTATTAGACGTACCTACTTAGGTAGGTACGTAGGTAGATATTAGGTAAGTTTTCCTTCATCATGCAAGTGGCACAGAGGTGATGAATCGCCCGGCTATTTTCACCTTGCGTTTGACGCGTAGAGCATTGATGATATGGTTATGGTCGGCAATTCCTATACTTCAGACGAAAATATCAATTTGGAGGTGATTGAGCACCATACATGTACCTAGGTACCCGTCTAAATGCTCTAGGGAGGGGGAGGGGTGAGGGGCATTTTTGGGTCATTTAGTTCTGTTTTATTTACCACAAGTACATAGGTGTAAGTACATCGGTACCTCCTTAATAGACCTGCACATACAGCCTGGGGTTCTAGTGTATTAAGGCTCCTCCCTGTTTAAACAACCCAAGCGGATACTGGTATTTGGTGTTAAAAGAGAGAGAGAGAGATGCAGGAAAAAAAAAAAAAAAAAGGAAAGGCGGCAAATAATTATTACACTGGCAGCAAAAACGTAAAAGTACACCGAGTCAGCCACTTGTTACCACAGTTATATTTATCAGTGTTTAAGAGCTCATTCATAATTTACAATCGCCTACCTTAGGTACCAGGTAGCTATGTTGTCTTTTTTTACTTTGTACGCCTACTACGCTACGTACCTTGGTTAGGTTGGCAGCTAGGAGATTACTTGTACTGAGAAGCATACAAGGGAATTCTCCTTCCATATTGCCAACATGTCAAATGCATTTCCCCATCTTAGCTGCGACTGTTGTCAGAGATACTGGGTGCCAGGTGTGTCGGTATTCTTGTACTACCAGAGGTACCTATCTAGTATCCAACTCAGGTACACTACTCCATATAAGGGCATTTGGGTTAAAAGCACAGTCTCTTCGCACCTATCCCTCCCGCCCCGTGACCCTCTAACTCGGAAGAGAATAGCAAAATAAATAGACAGGGTGGTAGGTCCGGGACCTTTGTTCCCCAAATGCCGGATTATGGGCTAGAGAAGTAGCACGGCAGACTGTCTGTTTTGGTCTTTGAGTGTGTTTAGCAAACGATACGACACACGTACTGGATGAAGTACCTGGGCACGAGATGCAAATGCGAAGCGGTAAAACTGCCTACAGGACACCACGGTCCCACAGCCCAGGTACCTCTCAACTATGTGCTCGTGAACTACCTGCCTGCCTGCCTACCTGCCTACCTGCCTACCTGCTGCTACTACCTGTCTAAGTGCTAGTTAACTACCTACCCAAGCGTCGTCCTCCGATTCCCTTCACTTCCGCGACCTCCCGTACCTCCCGTACCGTTTCGTTTCTTCACCTCCGACCTCCTTCCCGCCCTCTCTTCTCCCTGCCTCCTTACCACCCGCGAGACTGACAACAAACCTCCCAATCGACCGTACGGGCCAAGTCTACCGCTTCTGTTGCCGCTTCTGTTGCCGCTGCCGCTGCCGCTGCCGCTGCCGCTGCCCTACGAAAGCCACTCTCTCTGATCGTCTAGTCTAATCCGATCTCTTCCCCCTCGGCTCTGACCCAATACCCGCTCTCTTTCGGGAACCGACTTTCTCCTCACAAGAATCGCGCCCCAAGTATACACAAATATACAATACGCAATACGACGTGGCTACACAGTCTGGATAGGATCCCTCTGACGCGGCACCGGGCCGTCTTGTCTTCGATCGTCGGCTTCAGGGATTACGGCCCATCTACAGCTGCACCGCCCTTGCGCATGTTGACTCCCGTCATGTCTCGGGTTTTTGCCAGCTGCTGACTCTGGCTCTCCGCCAGTCCACCTGGCTCTGCATTGGGTCGACTTACAGAATTCTGATTTGCACTCAACACGAACTACCTCTGGCTCCCGACATCTCACGCCCGAGGCTCGACAGCGCGTTTGCGCATCTCTCTGCCTGCCTCCCTCTTCTCCTCCTTACCCGCCGGGAGGGGCACGTCTACTCGATGTCACCGGCGCGTAATTGAGTTCTGTGTTGCCCATCTCCTTCGACAATGGATATTGATCCGAGCAAGTTGGCTCCACCCGTCGTCAGGTCTCTCCGGGCCCAGGCGATAGGCACTGCCATGATGGAGAGATCTTTGAGCGAAGACATTAGGGAGGAGCGGAAAGAGCTTCGCGAGGCGGCTGAACAAACCCTGAACGTCATCGTGGATCTCTACCTTGATACCTCGATCAAGTGGGTTAGCCCATCTTGGATTGACGTGATTGGTACGGAGCCGAGTACCGTCGAGAAGAGCCCCATTGCCGACCTGATTATCAGCGAGAACAAAAATGCCTTTTCCGAAGCCATTGACTCGATGAAGAAGGACGACTCGCGCAGCCAGTACATCCGCTTCACTGTCCAACTGGGGCCCATGTCAAAACTGTACCGGTCCGAGACTGTGAAGGAGCATGAGCCCGGAGAGTCTGATCCCGTAACCATTGAGCTAGAAGCACAAGGTATTATGGTCTATAATCGCGATACGGGCGGCGAAAGCCACGTAAGAGCCAATCCCGTTCCCTCTATTGTTTGTCAGACCACCTAACCGTAACACTAGACTATGTGGATGATACGTCCATGGGTTCCACCCCGTGAGATCAAGATTGATCTCCCACACCTAATCGTCGAGTCTCTCGGTTCAGGGGCGGAAGTTCTTGCCAGCTACCTAACACAATTGGCCGAGTCAGGCCAGGACGACCCTGCAAATCAACCACTGGCACCAACGCCGGTTTTATGTAGGATCTGTGAGCGCCAGATCCCACCGTGGTGGTTTGAAAAACACACAGAGCTTTGCTTGCAAGAGCACCGGGCCGAGATGGATGTCCAAATGGCACAAGAGAACTTAACCGAACATCGACACGCTATTGTTAAAGTACTTGACGCGTTGGAAGCCCGGAAGAGCCGTCAGATATCGGACCTTTCTTCACTTCCAATTGCTGAATACAAAGCCCAACCAATTGGACCGACCTCCACAACGTCATCTCCTGGGGGGGCATCCCCTACACCCTCATCTAGGGATAGGTCGACTGGATTTGGGCATTCTCGGTCCCGGTCGTTTGCTGTCCGAAGGCCACAAGCGCGGATTGTTGAGTTACTCCTCGATCTCTGCGATACTGCTATGGAGATTAGCCCGCCTGCAATTAAGGAGTCCCCCTCACAGGGAACAGGCCAGCTCCGCACACAGTCCCCTCAGTCTGAATCTCGCATATCTCAAGTACTCCAATGGCAATCACCTGGGTCGAATACAGTCGAACAAGAACAAGGTCTGGCTCTTTTATGTACGGACACAGAAAGAGTAGCGAAGGACAAGGTAGAGGCTGTCTTCCGTCATCGCAGGATCATCGAGTATTCTGAACGGATCCGTATTGAATTTGCTGTTCTTGTTCAAGACTGCATCGATGAGGCAATCCGAAAGACGGCTCGTATAGCGGCTGGTCTTAGTGATTCTACCGAGGATGAAGAGACCGAAGAGGACGAATTGGAAGAGGAACTTGATCCAGAACCAATGGTAGAGGAGCATGTACAGCATGAGTCCAGCGAGCCTCCTTCATCGTTGGCGATTGCCCTCAAGAACATCGAGCTTGGCGAGAAGAGGAAGAGTTACTCAACTACTATCCAATCAACTAGGTCAAGCAGCCCCAGAGAATGCCCTACCCCCAAATCGTACCGAGACGCCTTAGGAGTTGTAGGCCAGTCTCGGGATCCACACCGAAGCTCGATGTTGATTGAAAGTGACGCTGGAGATAGTGATGGCAGCGGTAGATCTGCTTCTGTTGCCTCTAGACCTGCACCTCGCACCGATTCCCCTATCTCTGAGTTTGGTGGCATACGACGTGGCGCCAGCTCTCGGCAACATAACAGGCGAAGTCTGATCCTGCCAGGCGCCTCCTCGCCACACCGACAAGAATCTCCTTCCAGAGCCCCACCACCTTCATCCCCTCTGAGATCGAAACCTCGAAACCTCCAGTTCAGTCAAGAGGGCGTTGCTTCCCCCAGAATCTTCCCCGATGCTGCCGCACAGCGAGTTTACATCTCCGGCGATAGCCCCCCACCATAGGCGGCAGTCATCTACAAAGTTCCCTGATTTTCACGGCCGGCCAATATCGCCTCGGTTGAATGCTTCCAATCCCCCACCGCTAGCACGCGCAGTCCCCCCTTCGATTAAGGACTTTGAGATCATCAAACCTATCAGTAAGGGAGCTTTTGGGAGCGTTTATTTATCAAAGAAGAAATCCACCGGCGAGTACTTTGCGATCAAGGTTTTAAAGAAGGCAGACATGGTCGCGAAAAAACCAGGTCACTAATGTGAAAGCTGAACGAGCTATCATGATGTGGCAGGGTGAAAGTGACTTCGTGGCGAAGCTATACTGGACGTTTTCAAGCAAGGATTACTTGTACCTCGTCATGGAATACCTGAACGGTGGCGATTGTGCTTCTCTTGTCAAAGTCCTCGGTGGCTTGCCCGAGGATTGGGTAAAGAAGTACCTCGGCGAAGTAATTCTGGGAGTCGAGCACCTGCATAGTCGTGGTATCATTCATCGGGACCTAAAGCCTGATAATCTCCTAATAGATCAGAAAGGTCACCTCAAACTGACCGATTTTGGACTCTCACGCATGGGCTTAATTGGTCGTCAAAAACGAGCTCTCAACAGCACAGCCTCCGATAAGCCTCCAGATCTTCTCAAAACGGGCCCCTTTGTACGCTCGACTTCTGTCGCCTCTTCTCGGTCGGCCTCGCTTGACCTACATGGCAGTCACCATTCTCCGAGCGCCACTCCTCAAATGTTTCCGGACGGGAGCCTTGGGCAACCCTCTTATTTCAACCTGTCACATCCCCCGCAAGAATCTCATCGAGCATCTGGCCAACGGAGCGATAGTGGGGGAAGTGAGACCCTCACACATATGCTGACCAATTTCTCTCTCAACGACGTTCTGCCCGCCCAATCAACTCAACATAGTGTCCGTTCCCCGCATGAGGAAGGAAGCGAGGGCGGTGGTTCTCCGGATCTATCCTCATTTCACCATATAGGTAGCCAGAATAATGAAGCACATCGCAACACACCGCCACAGTCAAGTATGATGCCTCCTCATATGGCTCTATTTGATCCGCAAGATACTAACCGAAGATTCGTTGGAACCCCCGATTATCTCGCCCCCGAGACTATCAGCGGTGGGCTGCAAGACGAGAGTAGTGATTGGTGGTCTGTGGGTTGCATCATGTTTGAGTTCCTCTATGGCTTTCCTCCATTCCACGCGAATGAGGCCGAGCAGGTCTTTGAAAACATATTAGCCCGTCAAATCGAATGGCCAGACGATGAAGACATGGTTTCACCTGAGGCTAAGGATTTAATCAATCGATTACTTTGTGTTGACCCCCAGCAAAGACTCGGAAAGAATATGGAAGATGTTTTTGCTTCTGGCGGTGAGGAGATCCGGAATCATTCATGGTTCGCTGGTATGAACTGGGACACGCTATTACAGGACGAGGCGCAATTCGTCCCCCAGCCAGAAAATCCCGAAGACACGGAATATTTCGACTCACGCGGGGCTACACTACAATCGTTTACTGAGGAAATAGAAGATCAAGCGACTCCTCCAAGTGCCTCAACCCCAGATTACCCTGATCGACCCCATGATGCCCTCTCTCGTCCTCGATCTCAAATCCAGGTAAACCAAATCAAACGAGGTTTGATGCCACTTCATATACCTCCGCATATCCGAGATCTCAAGAACCGTCGACCAAGTGAGCCAGCCAATACCGACGACTTTGGCTCTTTCGCTTTCAAGAACCTCAACGTCCTGGAAAAGGCAAATAAGGATGTTATCCAGCAACTGAAAGCTCAAGCGATGGCAGCACAGAACAGAGCGATTCTAAGTCCCAGTAGCACTCACAATAGCACTAGTCCCTTTCCTAGCCTTGAGGGTAGCCCAGTTCTATCGATGCCCGTGCAACGGAGCCTATCTAACGCCAAAGCCTCGGCGTCGCAGCGTCCGGCTTCCCCCTCCGCCGTTAGCCATTCTAACTCATCTCCAAGTCGAGCGTCACAACCTTCTTCGCCACTTTTGGTCTCATTTCACGCAGGACCAAGTCCAGAGGGCCGTCGAAAAGCGTCGAGCAACGCGTCGAGCTCCTCCCAACATCCAGCAACGAGTTCTCTACAGCCTGGCAGTTTCTTCGATGTTTCAAAACCGAGTCCTAGTCTTCAAAAATCGACAAGTGCTGCAGGTGCGCCCTCCGCGAAAGGCAAAGGGGCACCACCTCCATTGGCAATATCCCCGCATAAGTCAACTACCACGCCGAGACAGGCTAGCGGATCGTCAACGCGTTCGCGATCCTTAACTGTTGGCTCTCAAGAAGGCAGCCCCGTGGCATCGGAGCTCCTAGCCCATCGTAACCGTCGAAGCCAAGTTTTCGATATGTCTCCATCCTCGTCGGACAATGAGAGTACCGAAAGAGCGAACGCTCTACTCAAAGTCCAACGCCGCCGCCAATCATCTCGACGCATGTCTGCTATCATGCTTGATAGCCCAACGTTCCGCTCCTTGGATGTCCTCATTTGCGAAGATCACCCCGTTTCGCGCATGATCATGGAGAGACTCTTAGAAAAGCTTCGTTGTCGTACCATAACTGTATCAACCGGTTCTGATGCTGTTCGATATGCTGCCGGCGAGGTAAAATTCGACGTTATTTTCACTGAGTTCAAACTCCCCGGAATCAGCGGAAGCGATGTCGCTCGTATGATTCGTGAAGTAAAGAACATTAATGCTCACACACCCATTGTCGCTATTACGGCTTATTTAAAGGAGCTGCAAGCGCCGCATTATTTTGATTCTCTTGTTGAGAAACCAATTAGTTCTTCAAAGCTAATTGAAGTGCTCTCCAACTTGTGCCAATGGAAGCCACCTGCTCCTGGCCAAAACCAAGCGATAGCTAATCCGAACCCTCTCTCTGCCAGCAAGCCTATTGGTGCCCGCCTTGAGGATAGCCCAACCTCGGTATCTTCTGGATATGCTCGCCCTGGTAGTAGTATGTTCCGAGGATCCAGTAGAGAAGATTCAATCAGTTCCAGCCTATTCGGCGACTCGGAATCTGCCGTTACAGATGATATATCGATTGTCTTGTCTCGTAAAGCGACAGGTGACTGGGGCGATGAAGCAGGGCTTGGGATCAACACCGATGAGATTCGTCCAAGCTCAGTATCTGGGGCACCAATAACACTGGTGTCCCAGCAATCGGCTCCTGCACAAATGGAAGGACAGAGGATGCTGACGCCACACCGATCATTAGAAAAGCTCAGGTCGAGGCGTGAGCATCTAGAAAGGCGGCGGCATGAGGGCAGCGATTCAGCGGATGACGAGGACGAAGAGATGGGGACTTCACGCGACCGTGGTCCACGAGGCAAACCGTTGCCACCAAGCTCAAAGCTGGGAATTGAAATGATGAGGGCCAATAGCCATGATAGTGTTGCGGTTGTACATGATAGTGCTGTAGAGCCCAGCACTCAAGGCGCCATTCCGTCAGGCGAGGCAGGAACGCCAGCTATTCCTAGTGTCAAATCACCATCAACGTTTGCGGCGCACCTTACCCTGGAGACCGCTTTATCACCCGAGGTTGAAGATGCCAACCAAACGCCTCGTCCCGTTGGGCCCAAATAGGAGTTCATACCACGATTTACAGTCAAATCTTCTGGTTCTTAGCTCCAAACACAGCATCCCACTTCACGGCTCTCCAATTTTATTCCAGAAGGCGAGTAGTAACATGCAATCTTTTGAAAGGTATTCCACAGCACGGCGTTGAAAGGCAGCATGTTTAAGCCCCGCATTATCTCCTATGTTAACAACTGAATGGCCACGGCGTTTTCGAGGGGGCAGTCCCCTCCCCCCCCTCTCTTTCCCTGTGGGTTAGGGGTTTTCTAATTATTATGATGCATCTCAAAATTGGGATGACAAGCTCAGATCCAGTTGCCGCATTTACAGCCAATCATCTCACGGGTCTTTCCGAAACCGGGTTCTCTTACGCCCTGCACATGGTAAAATTGGAGTAGAAGTAGGAACGACATTTTGTGCCTTTACTGGTGGTCTTCGGGACTCTACTTCCCCCCAACGATCAGTCATCCTCACTCCGGAACCAGAATATCAGGAGCCGAGTTTTGTATGTACATATGTATGCACCTTATGTATCAGTACAGCGCTATCGCCCCCAGTCGATAACATGGCGAGCCCGTTTTGCTTTGCTAGCTTTTTGTTCTTTGCTTCTAGTTTTTCTTGTCCTTATTATGAATATACGATGTGAGATAGGCGATGCGCAGAGTCGAAGCCTCTCAGAAGATTACGAGGAACAGGAAGGAGAACCTGAACGAATATGAAATGTCCTAAAAACCTAGTTGACCGGACGGGAAAGGACGATGTACGTACGTATAGGGTGATAGGAGATGGGCTAGTGGTAGGTAAATACGGCTATGGTCACAAGAACGAAAGAAAATTATATCACACCCTTTCTCTAATTCAGGACATCCTTTGATACATCGCGAGTTGGGGAACGCTGTCATCATTACGCTCGTGTCGCATCAAGGTGAATAGGGATGCTGAATAAAGTGTCAGAAGTTTACGACTCGAGCGATATTTGAATTTAGAGACAAGTATGTTTTGCAAGGGCTCGCGTAAATCTTTTTGGAACTCAATACTGTTGTTCTTAAGCTATTGCATGGCTGAACTATCAGCGGTCTGATGTTGGGTATAAAAATCCATTAGATAGGTTATGTGTCTGTTGGCTTAAACAGACATATCTCAACAACCAGAGCAGGCTGTATCAAACATCCTAGTTTCACTACACTCTCCAAAGTATCTCACTTCATCGCCGATAGTAAATCACCTATAACTCCATAATAATGCCAATCCGAAGTATCCGCTCAGCTGCCTCCCCTTATTTTCCCATTGCCTATATTATATTTAGTGGTCATAGGACAAGTTGGCTGATGAGGGGAGACTGAGCAACATTTGCAATGCATATTTTCAGATTCCAACAGATGAGAATAATGTGAAGTAAGCCGAGGTAAGTGGGTAAAGTCTCCGAAACGCCTCGTTGCCTGTGTCGGACTTCGTAATCTTCGATGCAGTGTCGTTTCTTTCATTTGTTTCCATAGCAGAACACTACGTATATGTAGATGTGTGTAACATGCTCTCAGGTCTCAGATTCTTTCTTCAACCCTTGGGGTATCATCCAAGTCAAACCACGAGAATAAACTAGACGGTAGGCAGTTTTCCTTCGTTGAAGGAATAACATCCCTTATAAAGCAAAAACGATGGTGGAGACCTCAGTGCGCGGGTGTATAACTCATGTTTGAAGGAAAGATAACCATCTTCCATATATCGATCTTCATTCGTCAATGAGCCAAGGGTTTGGTGTCGAGACTTGATGAGTTGTGGGCCTACAGAACCAAATTGTGGTGGAGGGTTCTTCTCTGGCTCATAATGTCCTACCTCTTGTGAATGGCGGACAGTATGGCCTTGGAACAGGCCCTTTACTTTGGCTCCATACAAGTGCATTAATTTGTCGGGCTTGCAGGTGACTGGTGGTTATTCACGCCACGACGCTCCGTCCCATCCCACTCCCCCAGCGGAATCGTCTCAAAGTGCCGCCGCTGCTCCTCAAAGCCTCTCGTCCACAATTTCCCCCTTCAGTAACTGCACTCATATTGCCCGCTCCGCCAAGGCTATTCAGCGTTTCTTGGCGCCCGACCTCTCTCCCGATAACATAACCAGCGCCGAAGCCCACGACTGAGACTAAAACGACGACACCTGCGCTAACAACCCAAGTCAAAAGGGTTGGGCTGATCAAAGTGTCCTCGCTAACCACTGTTCTCTTTTTCTTAGTCACGCGGGGCGGCTTTGCGACAGGCGTCGGTGTTGCCGCGCGCTTGTGTTTCTCGCTAGTTGCCGGCTCAGGAGGGGGTGTGGTTTTATCTCTAGTCTGAGAAATTTGGGTAGATCCTCGAGGAACTGCTGGAGGCGGGGATGGTGCCATCAACTCGCTCTCCGGGGCAAAACGTAGTGCAACCGGTTGGCTGCTATTGATGGGGCGCGCTCGTTGATTTAACTCCTTTTCGCTGTCTTTTGGAAGGCTCCTCGCCGCTGCAGCACAACTAAGCAGGGTTGTTAAACTAGCACGCAAGGCAGCGTCGTTATCGGCTTGATAGTTTGGCGACATAAAGTTTGGTGTCTGGCGGTCGGCCCGTGTGTGCGATCGCCGGCCAAACGAAGATCGTCTACCATGTTGAGGGAAGGCAGGGCTGGTAGAGTGTCGATGAAGCATGTGAGATGGGGGGTGGGAGAAGGCGTTAGGTTGAGGCTGGAATGGTTCGGATGGCCGCCTTCCCAGGGCAGTGGCGTTCTCATCGTCATCTTCATCACTTGATTCAGACTTGACAGCCTGGTCCGAGAAGGCCTGGAGGGGCATCTGGCGAGCAGCAGATCCGGAGACAACGTGCTCAGTTGAGCTAGTTAAAAGGTGATCATCCTCGCTTTCTGTCTCGTCGTATTCCTCCTGGCTACTACCCTCAGCACCGACGTGTCCGCGCTCAGCAGTCTGCCCTGGGTCAGGGTGCGCATGAGAGGGCTGGTGTGGACGCCGCCGCCGCGGGCGGGAGGACGAACCAACGTCAAGGCCAGTGGTGTCGATCTCCTCGCCTATGGAAGACACGGACGAAGAGGAGGGGTGCGAGCAGACCTCCACCCAGGATTCTACGTTAGTTAGTAACTGTTGCATATCGATACCTAACGACGAGTACTGACCATCATGCCGTTGACGGTGCTGGGCCGGAGCAGCGGCTGATCGGGGCAGCGTGGTGGCAGCAGCAGTAGTTGTGGCCAACCGGCTAGCAGGATAACCCGGCCTGCCAGGGACTTGGCTGGTTGATGACATGTTGCTATTGTGATGATGATGGTGGTGTTGGTGAAGATGACGCTACTATTGGCGCTAGACGATGGGAGTTATCGGGCTCGTAGTACTAAGAGGACTGGAACGGTGCCGTCGTCGTCGCCGTCGTCGTCGTCACAGCTGCTGTCGCCGCCGTCAGCGTAAGTTGGGAGGACGCGGAGGGTGGTGAGCGGGTGTCCAGAAGGTAGACGGAGAGGAGAAGGATAACGACAGGAAGGACAACGACAGGCGAGTCCTAAGACGGGGTGATGCGCTGAAGACTGAAGGCTGAATATACGCCATGTGCCAGTCACCAACCCCCGTAGCTGTGCCCAGTCTACAGTCCGGTTGATCTGCGCGTGGTGCTTGTTGTATGCACTATGCTGTGTGTAGTGTACACGTATCCGCTCAATGGTTGGATCCGACGCTAAGGCGATGTAGGGCTTATGAAAACAGAGAACTACCTCGTACTTACTGGATACCGAATTACCCGATGTGGTGGAGGGGGCGGTCGGTCATCGAGGCGGACTACCTAGACAGTTGTCTATCTGGCTGCCCAAGGCCGAGTTCGTAATGCGAGAATGTGCGATACGTTCTATATGTCCGGGGTATATATGGGAATTCGCAAATGTGATATGTGATGCTAGTTTGGGTGTAGGTGCGTGGGTGCGTGGGTGCGTGTGCGCGCGTGTGTTGCGGTGGTGTAGATGACATGGGACAATGAGCGATTAGACAGAAACGGGACGACAAAAGAGGGAGGGATTCAAAGGTTGGGACGGGGGGGAATCAGCCACACGATAGGCGACGGTGACTGACCAAGGTCACGAGGAGCCTGGCAGTGGCAGTGGCAGTGGCAGCAGTACTGTACTTAACTAAGTGAGTATGTAAGTAGGTATGTAGGATGGAGCAGTTAACTTGCTCGCTACGCCCGCTACCTCCTTACCTAGAGATGTACAGTAACTAGGTAGGTATTTAGATGAGCGCAAGACCGGTATGCTGGAGGAAGGTATGATATTGCATGCTCTATCCAACCACCAAGTGTGGAGTCTACCTGCCTACTTACCCAGTCTGTCTAGGTACGTACACTAGACCCCGGTGGCGCCATATCTTTAGTTGACATGTGGGTAGTGGGAACCTACACCAAGGTTGGGTAGTCTACAGCAAGTACTAAGGTACCTGGTGCAGCAGCATGATGCGGGCTGGAAGTGGGCGCATGTGGTTCGGTATCGTTGGTATAGGACGGGGCAGAGGATACTAGGTAATGAACGGGATTCGAGTCGGGTAGAGCACCGGCGGTTCATGTAGAGAAGCCCTTTGTATACTTCCGATGCCTTCACCTAGGTAGGCAGTCTCCAGTAGCCTTTGTGTAGGATGTAGGTGAGGCACCGAAATAACAAGTGCTTACCACAGAAATGCCCTGCCCTACGCGCAGTGGGAGACGGGGAAATAGTGTATACGTGGGTAGTAATGTACAAGCCAAAATCAGAGCATGCAAAATCCGGTGGGGGTACCTGGAATACAAATCGCGGCATCGAATCAGCCGGGAAATGCAGGTGATACGTGCAGATTTAGGGAGTATGAGACGAGTGATTCCTCCGATGATGTCGTGGACCAGGGATAATACCCCTCCGACCCACACCATGCATGCAGGTGCCCTTCCAGCGCTCTTCCAGTGGACATGGGTGCCGAGATAGGGCAGCCCTACATTATGCCTGCATACCTAGGTAGGTAGGACATGTATGAAGTATGTAGTGTATGAACAAGTCAGCTAACAGCAGTGAGGGATCCGCGGATGGCGAGTTTATTGGCAAACATTATTTACCAACAATAACTTGGTGTTGGATCACGCATCAATCAAGGTATGGCATCGGCCCATACCCGCCGCATATTGTCTTAAACTGCCAATTTCCTATTCACCATATGCAAACAGATTGACCATCAAACGAGCGCCGAATAAAAAATAAAATAATAATAATAATAATTGTCACGAAGTAGTTTGCATATATACCAACATAACTAAAAAGGTGGAACGGTTCCGTTTTGCCTTCACAATAATAAAATAGGATCTATAGATTCACGAGTAGATACTTTTAGGTAGGCAAAGGCGTGATAGCATGAGGGAAGTCGAGATCAGCGAAATCCACATGTGCAAAAATGTCTAGCTACACTAGTTATTCATATAGTTAATGTGTGCCCTGACAAGCAGCCGCCTATGTGAGGTAATCTTAGAAATAGGAGAATAACGTTTGGTACCCTTGGTTTGTGTAGACGTGAAGGCCTGGCGCCTCTCTCGCCTCTAATGGAGCCTATAATTTACTTTTTTTTAAACCTTTATATCTGCTTGAATCGCCTTGCCCACGGACGGGTAGTCCTAGTTCCAACAATACAAGTACTGTGTTTGCACAGCATACTAGGGGGACAGCACAAACCCAAGATACGGCCAAAATTGTCCCAGCTCAAACGTCACATACTAGGAAGAAGGTTAAATAAACCGAGTAGGTAATTGTCGGCTCATACGGCTCTTCTTTCGTATTGGCCTACAACAAATGTCAGGCCATGGCGTAAAATGGACTCAAATTGTCGCAACATAACGGACTATGTAGTATGCCATTGATTTTAATGAGGGGTTACCGGCGTTGTCCTTTCTCGATAGGAACGATCAACATGTGATAGTACTCATGTTCGCCTCTGCCACACTGCTAACAGCAACCGTTGGTACTCTTTTGCACTAAAGCTTCCAAAAAGAAGTAGAATAGAGAGTAGAAAGTTGGTATTTGTAGCGGACTATTACGGTATACGGCAGGTAGATCCTATGTGAATTGGCCGTCACACTACTATAGACACCAACAGACTAGATAAGGCAACTGTCATCCTTCGCCCTGGAAGGGGAGTCTGTGATCGATTCTGCCATGTTTTTTTTCAGAGTATTACTGCTAATTGCGGTCCCAGCAATCAAACTTCAACGCATTTTATAAACCGTTTTAGGCTGCCCACGAGAGACAGAAAAATTACACTAGAAAGCTACAACAGGCTATCTAAGGCATTGGGGATATCGATGTCGCATCGTACACAACGTGGGGTATATGGGTATACTCACCGACGACTAGTTCATTTTTCCAGGCCTAACATACCAAACAGTATGGGAAATAGGGATCGTTACCAACACATGTACTTTTGGATGTTCATGAAACGTGGAATGGACCAAGCCAAACGCAGAGCCCTCGAACGCCATCATAAGCCCTCATAGCTGTGGAAGGCGTGGTCCACATCAAGATGCTCGCAATGTGCATAAATAGCTTCCTACCACCCTCACTGACTAGAAGCCCTCGGTGCCCACAGAGGAAAAGCCGAACGTAACAGATCAAAAGTTGCGTAATAGCAACAAATGAAGGCGCAGAATGAATCCCAGACATTGCGCGTCCACGAAGCCCTCAAGCCCTCGGAACTCACGTAGGAGTTGCCCTCAGATCAAGCCCACAGGTAAATCACAGCTTCAAGATGAAGCTTAGCCCTCAAAGCCCACAAACCCCTTGGGGTTTAATAGTTTTTGTAAAGCCGACAACCCACAAAGCCAACTACTGTTTGAAGAGCCCTCAGAACATATTATGTGCGGCTGTGTTACTTTAGAAAGTGGTCTATGATAGACGAGTTAGTAATTGAAACGTTGTACCAATGTTGCGGGCAGCTTACCTTTTTGCCCTCAAATGGTTTACCACCCCGACCACCTCCGAAACCCCCGCGACCTCCACCACGGCCACCACCGCGACCCCCGAAGCCACCACCGCCACCACGGCCGCCACCACGACCACCGAAACCACCGCGGCCACCACCTCGGCCACCACCTCGGCCGCCACCAAAGCCGCCACCCTGACCATCGCGAGGGGGTCGCTGAGCGGCAAAGTCCAGGCGGACAGCGCGAGCGCCGCGGCCTTCGCCGATGTAGGCGCCATTCTTGTTGTTATAGACAGTCTTAGCATCCTCAACAGAGTTGAAGGTAACATAACCGAAACCCTTGGGGTTGCCAGAGTCACTATGGACGGTTAGCTAACATCTGTATGCTTATGGGATTGAAGGCATTGGTAACGTACGGGTCTTTAGGAAGACGAATGCTTTTTACTTCGCAGGTCTCGCCAAAAAATGCGGCGATAGTGTCCTCATCAACTTCGAATGGCAAATTGCCCACGAAGAGGGTGTCGCTCTCGGGGCTTGTGGTGTCTCCGTACTGCTTAGCACGGTCGTTCACGCGGGCACCGGCCTCTTCACCAGCAGGACGGGGCTTCGAGGGGTCAAGGTTAAGTGTCCGACCCTCTAGCTCAAAGCCCTGCATTTTCTCGAAAGCAGCCTTGGCGGCCTCGTGAGATTCGAAATCCACGTATCCAAAGCCACGAGACCGCTGCATAGCCTTATCGGTAACGACTCGAGCCCCTGACAGGCCCTCAAACTCCTTGAATGTCTCATATAGGATATCATCAGTGACACCCCAACCGAGGTTTCCAGCAAACAGAGTTGTGTATTCATCAGATGATGTCTCTTCGGTCTTGCTCTTCTTGATTGGCGCGGCGACTTCTTCTTCGGCCTTACGCTTCTTCGGAGGCTCAGGCTTCTTCTCGTCGGCTTCTTCAGAGTCGTCAGAATCGGAGTCGTCAGATTTTTCCGCGGCGTCTTCCGAGTCATCGGAGTCGCTTGAGTCGCTGGCAGACTACCTCTGGTTAGCTAATACCTACAAATCAAGCACAGCTGACTTACCTTGGCATCTTCCTTAGTCTTCTTAGCATCAACCTTCTTCGCACCAGCCTTCTTAGCGTCAGCCTTTTCATCCTCAGAGTCGGATGACTCGGAATCAGAATCGGAATCAGCCTCTGATTCAGAGTCTGATGACTCGGAGTCTGATGCCTTCTTAGCCTTGCCGTTTGTAGCGGGCTTGGCAACAGTCGCAACCTTCTTAGAAACAGGCTTCTTCGTCTCCTCCTCATCTGAATCAGAGCTTTCAGAGTCAGACTCGGAGTCGTCGCTGCTTGCTTCGGCGTCGGATTCAGATTCGGATTCAGAAGAAGACTCGACCTTCTTCTTCTTCTTCAGATCCTTGGCCTTGCCGTTCAAGTTAGCCTTGGTGGCCATGTCCTTAGCTAGCTGCTTGGACTTGGCCTTTGGGCTGTCGGCGGCTTTAGTGATGCCCCCCTTCTTGACCGCAGTGAGGGGGTCGGCCTTGGCGGCCTTGCCGTTTGCTTGCTTAACCTTGCCCATGTTGATGATTGTGAGAGAAATGAGTCAATTAAAGTGAGGAAGGTGAGAGGTTGGTAGAGGGGAAAGGACAGGACGAGTGATGTAAGGACGAGAAAGCGTGGCTGGTAGTACGCGGGAAGCTTGCTTGTATTTATGCGGGACACCAAAGCTACCTAGGTAGTTATGCTTCAGTCTGCCAGAAAATTTGTCTGTCCCTTCCCAAAATTTTCGATTCTACCGGTGGGGCTATGGGGCTTATCGTGGGCGGTGAATAGGTAGTGCGTCTTTAGTTCCCGCCGATAACGCAACCTGCATGGGCATAACGGGAACCTTATATTACGTACCCACCAACTTACCTTCCTAGGTACCTAGGTATAGTAGTAGTAGTGATATTAACGTCTAATCTAGGTGGCTGGAGCGCTGGTTACATTTGCATGTAAGTTAAGTACCTACCTACCTGGGTAGTGTACATGTATACACGCGGGTAGGTAGATATGTGTAATATACCTACCTACATAGGTAGTTACATCAGTGTGGTTTCAAGATGCTTTAGCCTATCTAGGGAGGTAGGTAAATCAGGTAGTGAGCTAGGTGATGTACTTCGTAGATAGTGCACAGAGCACAGGGCCAAGCCTACAAGATAGGAAGCAGTGATCTCTACAATATAGGATCTGGATTATTTTTTTGTAGTAAGTTTATTTAGCAAATGCAGTTTTTTGTGTGGTCTATGCATGGAGACAGCTCCCACTGTCAATCCAGAGTGTTCAAGATATAAATAGTGTCTTGTGGGGCTGAAACGTTCAATGACGCGATCACAGATAGTCAGTTCATGACGCTGAATCCAGAGTTCCCATATCTTTATATCCGAACTGTTCCCAAGGTAGCCAGACGTGACACCAATTTCTTGGTCGACAAGATCTCACAATGGATGCAACAGCTAACCCGGCTAACTTGATCGCTATTGTAGATCCGGCGTTCAAAGTCATCAGGCGCATGAACGATGTACGCAGGGTGGCAAAGAAAGGCCCGAATTGCACCAGGACGTATTAACAGTCTACGAACGCTCAAAAAAGCCAAGTGGCCGGTTGGCAAACCCGAGGTCTGGAGGATCCTAGGTAAATTGCAGTCGTTGACGGATACCGTCACAATAGCCCTTCGTCGAGCAAATCTACAAGTCGGGGTCGATACTAATAAAGACGTCAAGTTCTTGAGGTACGCTATCAACTTGGCCGAGTTGAAAACCGTGTTGAAATGGATCTGGCCACTGGATTTCCGCCCACTGCAGGACGCCACTCAGCGACAGCCGCTTAGCGGCACCAGCAGCTGGCTCTTCGACAACCCGCAAGTTCGTGGGTGGTCCGACTGTAGAACAAGAACGCTGTGGCGCCATGGCATACCCGGCGCTGGGAAGACAGGCTTGGCTACGGCCCTGCTGCAAAAGCTTCAAAAGAAACACGCACACGCGAATTTAGCCGTTCTGATCGCCTACTGTTCCTTCGACGACGCTGGTACCCATCCATCGTACAACAACATCATGTTGTCAAACTTCCTAAGGCAGCTCACAGAGAAGCGGTAAGAATGTCGGAAGCTGTCCGGAAGCTGTATACGGAGCATACGCAAGACGGAGGGCAAGCACGCCCTAGTCAGGAAAGGCCGATTAGGGTACTATCAAAGGAGCTGGAGACATTTGATAAAACGTTTATTGAGGCCCCTGGTGAGCAGCGGCCCGAACCCAGCCTCGAGGGCGAAAAAGAAGACAAAAACGAAGACCAGGCCCACACTGCGTGTTACTACTGCAAGAATTGCAGGCGCGACGTATGTGTGAAATGCTATGATTAGTATGACATATGTTTTGGCTACCACAAGCCGAAAGAATGCTTCGTACGGGCCTGGCCTGGAATAGTTACCGTTACCGTCCATCTAGATGGCCTCGAGCAATACATATTCTGACGCATCAATAATAATGACAACCTCAAGTTTCTACTTGAAAACGCCGGGGACAGGGCATACCGGCTTTTTGATACAATTGCCACGCGAGTACAGGAGGAATCCCACGAGATGTAAGCTTCTTGGTTCCCCTCCATGAGAATTGAGGTCTAACTGGCCAAAAGGTTTCTACTGGCAAGGTTCCACATGGATGCCCTAGAGCAACAGGTCACCGCAAGAGATCTGATTAACGCGCCCGGCGCGCTCCCGTCTAACACCAACGACATCTACAACAGCGTGTTTAATCGCATTAGTAGCCAGAAGCTGGTGTCCATGCTGGCGAAGCTACCGATCGTATTAGCAACAGTGAGGACATTGCTTTCTACCGAATCTCTAGCCTATGCGATTACTGTCAAACAAGGCTATGACGACATTGGCGAGCTCGCGCTTTCCGATGTGAGGCATCTAGTTTCCATTTGCGCTGGCCTTGTCGTTATTGATCTATCTGACCATATTAGGCTCGCCCATGAAACCATCGGCGACTACATAGCTAAAACTGGCCTCAAGTAATCGAAGAATGGACGTGAAACCCTTGCAGAGATTTGTCTGATATACCTACACTTTTCGGCATTTGCTTCTGGTTGCTTCTGGTGCATGTGCCGGTCTGGGGCACGAACTGTTACTATAAGAACGATAGAATAAGTATCCTTTCCTTGGATACGTAGAGATGTATTGGGGTACACACAGCCAGCGGGCCCACGGGCAGGTAGCATCGCCCACACGAGTACCGTCACTTCTAAAGGTCGACTTTATCGGACAACTGGCCCAAAGTTTGATGGCAAACCAAGAAAATGTCGCAGCAGCAGCACAGTTCATGTGGATAGATGATATTGAATCATCCTCAGGATAGGATGCTGAAGAGAATGTTCGTGGCCTACACTTGAGCGCCTATTTCCGCCTCACTAGGGTAGCCTCGAGCCTTCTAGCAACGGGCGTTGACGTCGACATCGGCGACTGTTTACAGACAACGCCGTTCATGTACGCCACTCAGGCAGGCCATGCCGATATTGTGCATTTGCTACTGCATTCGGGCCCAGACCCTGGTCGCATATCTCGAGGAGGACGGACGGCTCTTCATAGAGCCTGTGAGAATATCCACGTTGCAGTGGTTTAAGGAGATCATTTCGTCAACAAAAGACGTGACCGTCAATGCTATAGGTGGAGGATGCTCATGGAATTTCTTAGCCCTCATGTGGGCGATTATAAACGAGAGCACCGAGCTTGTGAAGCATTCGCCCACGAGGAAAGACATCGATCGACATAAACGTGAACCGCTCGCCCTAATCACTACCAACTCACCGCTTTGCATCAGTGTGTGGTTGATGGGGAAATTGAAATTGCGAAGTTGCTCCTCTCTGACGAACGTATCACAATAGACACCGTAAACCCTTCAAGCCAGACAACCTTAACAGTGGCCGCCCAGGAAGAATACGGTGATATGGTTACTCTGTTCCTTGAAAAGGGAGCCAACACGGATGCTAGAGGCATTGACGATGGCCCTGCATTACTTTTTACTGTCGATGAGAATGCTCTGGTGCGTGTTAGCATACTCATTGAGCACGGCGTTGACTACAAGTTCAAGGACTTTCACGAGCGTAATATTCTTCATAGGTGTGCAATTAATAGCCTCAGTACCATAATGCGCTATCTCTTAAAGACACTTTCGGATCTTGGCCTTAATTCCCAAGACGGCTCTGGAGAAACGAAACATTCCTCCACAATGCGGTTAGTCACAATTGGGAAGCGGTAGTCCGAGTTCTGCTGGAGAATGGGGCGCGCACCGATATCGAAGACACGCGTGGCAAAAACCCTTTGCGTCTAGCCCGCGACCAAAATCTAGATAGGCTATTTGAACTACTAAAAAGCACCAGGCTAAAAGAACAGGATGATGACGAACACTCACGACGTTATGCGATGCTCATAGGTAGTGCGAACGATGACCCGTCAGTACAACGAAGGCGGACGGACACCCTCATGGTAGATTATAAGATGCCGATAGACGCCGCGGTCGGAGACTCGATGCCACAGAACTAGAGACCTACTTGAACGAGACAGGGCCCGAAGCTTTGGAGGTTATAAAAGACCCATTTCAGGAGCTCCTACATATTGCAATCCGTTGGGGGCGTTGTGACAACCTCCGTCTGCTCCTGGATAAGGGCACCGAACTGCTGATTAATCGCAGCCGCAATCTAAATGAGGGTGGGTGACTTACTGAACAGGACACCGTTAGCTTTCTCCACGTCGGAGAAGTTTAAACCTATGTTCGGCTTCCTGCTGGTCAAGCGAGGCGCCAGCTTCGACAGGTCTGAGTGGGATAGACTCCTGTCGACGCTGAGGTACGCTGTGGAGTGCGGCGAGTTTGAAGTCGTCAAGATTCTAGTCGAGGGAGGGGTCCCCTTCCGGATCAAGGATAGGTTGAACCAGACCCCTTACCAACAGGCTAAGGGCGCCAATTTTGAACGCATCACCAAATACCTCTACGAGCAAGCACGCAAGGGGAGGACGGCCTCGATGAACTCAAGTTATATGACCGCGAAGGCCACGGAGGCTTCGGATGTCTAAACCGTAGAAACAAGCGAAGGAATCGCTGGCTCGACAAAAGGTCAGGGAGAAGCTATGCTACCATCCGAGGCTAAGATGCCCGTACTCACGGAGAAAGAGGCTGGGCTGGTGAGAAAGTGTTCTAGCATCATCATCATGGTAATACACCGAATGGGGAGGTCTTGAAGAAGAGCTCTGCCAGTAGCACTAGGCCGTCGTAGAAGGGCCATCGTGGAATGGCCCAGAGAGAGAGAGAGAGAGAGAGGGAGGGGGAAAGAGAGATGTTTTGGCCATAATTCTTCTATTGGCTCTGCTACTTCTTTACAAGTAGGAATAGGGGGGCTATCATAATAATGTCTTTCTTTGATACCTGGAGAGATGAGATGAGAAGAGACTACGATCCTAGATTTCTGTAAAATAATAACGTCTCTCTATTTGTGCTGAGGGTAAATGGGACTTTGAAAAGCAAGGAGAGTCTCACTTATAAGCAGCCACTCATACTTGGGGAAGTTAGAATAGCGCGATCCACAGTTTGCGATGTGTCTCCCGCAGACCCACTCAGGACATGTCCTTGCCAAGATATTTCACGTGACCAAATCCCTCCGAGACCTGGTGGTCGGCAATTGGTAAGTTAGTTATGGGAAGCTCCCGCCGTCATACTTAGGCAATGCTGTAGGTAGCGGACACAACGCAACAGCAGCCTCTACACCGATACATATCCCCGCGCCCGGCTGCCAACGGGAGCCGTCTACGTCGACGTCTGGCGAGCCACGAGCGAGCCACGAGCGCACCGAGTCTTCCGCCATGCCGACCCCCGAATCCGCGGCCTTCTTGGCCAAAAAGCCGACCGTTCCTCCCACCTTCGAAGGCGTCGACTACGACGACAACAAGCGGCTGAAGCAGGCCCAGGATGCTGTGATCCGTGAGCAGTGGGTGCAGGTCATGATGGGACGTCTGGTCCGTGAGGAGCTCAGCAAATGCTACTACCGCGAGGGCGTGAACCACCTCGAGAAGTGCGGTCCGCTACGAGGTTAGTCCCGGCCCGACACCTCTCGATCAGTCGAATGCGCATACACACGATAACCCCCCAATTCACATCATCACCCCCGTCCCCTCCCTCCCCCGGAACATCATGAGGCCGACAAGATCCATCCCGAGCCGGTGGTAGGGGGACACAGGCTAATTTGGTCGCAGAGAAATACCTCCAGATGCTCAAGGACCACCGAATACGGGGCTACCTGTTCGAGCAACAGAACTACATAGAGGGAAAGAAATAGAAGAGCGATTCGCCCCGATTGGCCCTGATTCGCCCCATACATCCAAAGGCTTGAGCGTGACCGGGCAGTACCCCCCGTCTCTACACGGCGGCACGGAGACTCGGCCGAATGGGAGGGGTGCAGGGAGAGATATGTTTCCGGGGGACATCGCGGGTCTGCGGTGAAGACGCCTTGCGATATTCATTAGACCTGTCACTGTACATAAACGGCATAAGGAGGAAGAGAGACTGTGCAATTAAACCCGTCAATCTACAGAAATCTGGTCAATTGAAGCTTGAATTTTGGTAAATGCAGCTGTTGCATCAATGCGTTGGTATAATACCTCCAGCTACCTACCATACCTCCCATGACTACCTAGGTACTTATCATACCATACCTACCTAGGTACCTACCTAAGGTATCTAAGTACCTAGTTTACCTACGGCAGGGTTCTAAGTTTTACCAATTGCCAAAGATGCGGATGCGATGAACTGGGCTTAGCGCAATTGCCGCTTTTTCTCAGGCTCGGCTCAGCCAGTTATCAGTCAGGTGACTGTGAAGCGGTCCATGTACATTTATGCATTGTTTTATGCAAAAGAAATGGACCTCGGAACGGTTTCAGCTCCAAAAACGGTTCCAGCTCTCAAAACCGTCCCTCTAAGTCCATACCAACAAGTTCTTGGAATAGAGGCAGTAACTGCGGTACGCCTTAGTGGCAAGAACAGAAACCGAAGCTTTATGGCTTCAGAACTCTCAGCTTAGTAAGTCATATCCAAGGCCAAGTGCTAACGATACGACCCCCCCTATATTGAGGGTCGTTACACTTGTTATTACCGTAGACTATTCAAAAAAAAAAAAAAAACTTTCCGAGCCAACCGAGATACCAGCAATGCTATCTATATCTTCAAAGATAGTCTCGTTATCAGATTCTCCTTCTCTAGCAGCCTGCTCCCCGGCCTCATATACTTCCATAGAGACACCAAGAAGCGTTCGTACGCCGTCGACCGCTTCCTGGTGAGAACATGGTCGAGAGAGCCTGACGTAGCAGTACACATCCAGGGTTGATGTTGACCGGCTATATTATATGCAGGCGTCTAACTGGAAGGGACGCAGATGGGGGACGAGCAGTACTTTTGGGAGAAGGCCGCGACATGCGTGAATGATTGAAAAGGCTACCCGCTCCAAAACCATGCCATTGGCCTTGATGTCGACCATATCGAATCTGGTAAGCTCCGAGAGATAACCCTCTTGATCCCTGGCGGGGACGAGGACCTTGGTTGCGTGCCTGTTTCGATAGTATGAGAGAAGGGGAAAATATGTATACGGTAAAATCACCGGGCGTTAGCTCGTCGAGAATGGTATCGGCGATGGCCATGCTGAAGGCCCGACTGGTGCTACTCGAAGCCCATGCTCGGAGACGTCCAGAGGGGCTTGGTTTGTTGGTTGTTGGCCTCGAGGCATAGGCCGAGAGGATTCTCGACCCCACCAAGGTAAGCGGCCGCTTTCGTATACCTTTTCACCATTCAGTAAGTCTTATAGGAAAAGAGGATGACCCATCTTGTAGAACGTTTAAATCATAATATGTGAATATGAGATCTTGGTTTCGGATTTTAATGGACAGGATCTCAACAACTAATATAATAGTACCTGTCGTTACAAAAAAACAGGTGCTTTAGATTCTATGTTAGGCCCTTGTAGAAGTGCGAAATCGACAAGATAAGAGCCCCCCTTTTTGAGAGCCTAGCGGATAGATGTAGCCTACACTATTTACTTCTGTAGCTCTATATTTCCAAGAACTATCTAGAGCTTGTTATCAAGCAAAACAACAACTAGATATATAAGCAAACCTAGACAAGCTTACAATATCCAAAGGACCATTTTATCATCATTGTTATTTTAACCATGTTAATCACTTTGGTATTCACGTGGCTCTACGCCGTTTGGCTGGCCATCTTTGTCGTTTTGCTGGTTACGCGGTTTTACTATACAGGGCTATTCAGAGCAAGCCAAATTTACCAGCTTTTAATTACCTTTTCTATCATCCTTTTACTATTCATATCCATTCTGGCTCCGCTCCTTACTCTGAATATCGTTACTCGAGACATAATTTCTGCTACAATCAGTATCTCTACAACCTACATCATAGTGCGTGGATTAGTATCTGCTCTGATTCTTCGGTACTGACAGCAGACCTAGGCGCTCTTGTGTGGCGGTAGTACGAAAAGACTTGCGTATGAAGCAGTTGCTTCCCGGAAAACAGAGTCGCGTACGAGTGGGCTTCTGTTGTACAGTGTTTTGATACTGTTGGAAGGAGTTGGCATCTCTCTTTTGGTTTACGATTCGACCGCAAACCAGGCAGCGGCTCGAGGCCTCGTCATTATCGTTGTAGCATATTCCCTCGCAGCAATTTGGATGGTTATATTATGGGCATTCGGGGTTTATAAAGGAAACGCCACCATCCGAGCATATCATCTGGTCACGATTTCCGCGATGTTCTTGCTTCTCGTCGCCTAGTCCTCCTGCTCGCCCTTTTCCATACACATATTCGGTACATTTTATGGGGGATATTAAACATATGGGTAGTTATGCTTGTCTCGTTGCTTGAAGCCCGCGCTCTGTATAATAGTCGGGTCCAAAATGCGTCTACAGGGTCTATATAGCTTGGTCGGTTGTCATAGACTTGCCCGGATTATGTAGCGCCTACCAGACCCTATCCATTGTTGTGATCTATTGTTATTGTAGCCTCTTGCGTAGACCTAGCGGAAGGATGCCAATCCTCTACTCGAGGCGTGGGCTGCAGCTATCGAGGATTTGCTGCGGTTACGAGCTAAGCAAGGAGTCTGGATTACGTGATGAAATCATCAGCAGCGTCATGGTTCGTGGGGGAGGCTTACAATAAGACGGGTTAGCTAACGAGATAAATAAAGGAGAAAACTATTACATCAACCACAGAGAGCGGCCTCAGAAAGGATGGTTCAAGTCAAAAGCATTATTAGGGATTAGGCGCACTCTATATGATCGTCACTGTTCTATTGAACGCTTAACATTTTGTACAATAGACCGTAGCTCTGTTGTGAATTTGTTCTTTATGCCTTGCTTCTCTTGACACATACTGTGCTTCCGTTTCCTGTTTGGACTAGTTAGACCAAGGGGCTCCTGATTAGAGAATTTGGCTCGCTCAAAGTCTACGATCATGACATAACCGTTATCGGCATCGTATAGTATATTGCGTGGTTCGGCATCACCATGGAGAACATGCAAATTATGAATCGCCTTGAACCCGGCGCTAACTGTGTCGACGATAGCGGCCTTGTCAGCCTCACTAGGTAGGTCAAACAGAGGCCGCCCAGCCCAGCCCAAGAACAAGAAGTGCTCATAAACACCGCCGTTATAATAATACGGCAGAACCAAATCCACATTGCCAAGACAGACGGGGACGTATCTCCCCTGAATGGTACGTAGCCGGTCGTACACCTTTTTTTCATGCTGTAGACGGCCTAGGTGGGCGTGCTCTACCCCTTTGGCGACAAGAGTGTAGCCATGAGAAGACAGGCGGACTTTGAAAAGTGCGCCGACGGACCCGGATAGGTGAAGTGGCATGGCGTCGGCATCTGAGCCACGATCTCTGGCTAACTGGGCTCGCATCAGGCGCCGATACTCGGACAGGCTGATGTGCTGTCGCTGGTGGTCACTGAAGTTGGGGCATCCGCCGTCCATGGGCCCGCCGCTCGCTAGTCCTGACAGACACTCTTGGGTACAGAAGGCCCGGTCCTGAATTCTCGTCTGCGTTTTTTTCCGGATTTGCTCCTTGGTTGTGCCGCTCGTACCGCCGCCGCCACGACGATCTCGCTTTGCACCCTTAGCCGCAGCGCCTGTCGAGGCAGATGCCTTTTTAGAGGAGCGCAGCAATCGAGACTCGGATGGGGAAGGGGGGGGTCCCTCGTCCTCGCTCTCATCCTTGTTCCGGAGGCTGGTATTGCCGTCTTCTAATCGACGGCGGGAGCGCGTCTTGATGGGCGAACGTGTGAAGCCCTTCCAGCGTTGAGCCTTGTAGGGAGATGCTCTAGGGGCTTTGCGTTCGGTCTCGGGAATGTCTCGTAGTACATCTTCGAACTCGACAGCCCAGGTGTCCAGGCCCTCTGCGCGGTCGTGCCAGGCCAGGGGCGGCGGCGGGGAGCGAAGGGCCTGGAGCACAAAGGCGAATACTTGGGCGACGGCGGTGCGATGCAGTCGATTCTCGTCGTCCTCCATGACATCCAAGTTCGGCACGCAGACAGAATAGTATACAATGGACGGGTCGTCGGGGATATGCAGAAAGATAAAAGTCTCTCCCGTACACACGTAGCCGTATTGGATGTCTTTGTCGACCATGTAAGAGAACAGTTGAGTGATGACGGCGGCAGTGAGGCGCCTTGACGCGAAAGCGAAGCCCTGGCCGTCTTGGTTAATCACGTCACGTTCCGGCTGGATTTCCTCTCTCAGGCCAGCAACGACCTCGTCCCTGGTCAGCTTGTGCGGCGCCTTATACTCGATCGCAAGTGCTGGGACATTTCGGTTGTCGGATCTCCTGTATATGCAGAACTGATCGGCGGGCCCTTTCCTGCCTCGCCCGGCCCTGCGACGAGCTCGCTTCGGGGCTGGGGCCGTGGCGTTGGCGCCGACTTTGACGTCCTCGGTCACAGTCATCTGCTCGATGGAATGGGAGACGGCGTCGATCGTGTTACCGAGGTTCATGTGGCTCTCGAATGTGACAGATCCCAGGAGGCCGAGGTGGGCACGGAGCTGCTCATCGTTGTATGCCGCGTCGGCCAGCTTCTGGACGGCATTCTCAACTGTGTCGCGCTCGAAATGTTGAAGGCCCATCTCGCTAGCGATGGGATGGATCAGGGATGCGACATAGTCGAGCTGGTGCGAGGATGGGAAGGCGGGGTCTGAGCAGAAGGACTGGTAGACCGACAGCCGATCCCAGATGTTCTCCTGTCGCGTTGGATAATCGTCCCATGGGACAATGCGTCGAGGGTAGATACGGCCAGTCGGGTTGGTGGTGTCGCCCTGTGTGGTCAGCGACTTCTCGGTCACTACCTGGATAGCACAGCTAAGCGAGTGGCAGGCCTCGAGATATTGTGGGAGCGCCTGTGGTCTCGACTTCTCGTTGCGTTGCTCCTCTTCTCTGCGTCCGCGTTGCTCTTCTGCAGAATGTTTCTCGGCATTCTCGCGTCTGCGTTGCTCTTCTGCAAAACGTTTCTCGGATGCTTCAAGCAACGCGCGCAACCTGGCAACCTCATCATCCATTGAAATAGTAGTACTACAAGATAGAAGGGTCGAGATAGTGATATGATATGAAGATATGGGGATGTGACGCGATGTGGAGCTTTCCAAGGTTCTATCGTTCCTTATCCCATGATTCGTCTAGCTGCATTACCCCGCGTTGGGCGGCTCAAATGCATTTATGTGCTTTCGGCCCCTCCCGAGCCTCCACTTGCTCCCTCTTTTCCCTCGTTCACATACTCTCTCCACCTAGTCACCTAGTCGGCCGCCCTACTACGTAAATCAATGTCTACTAGAGCTAGGCGCTCGATCGAAATCATGAGGTACGATTTTGAGTGCGGCACATGCGACAAAGGTCTTCAGCGCAGGGTGGCATGCTCGTGATAACCACCTCCCGAGGTCCGTTCTACAGGCCACCGTGCCCCTGAATTCGAATGCGACCAGTGTGCACGCTACTTCGACTCTGACGCGGCGAGATTCCAGCACATGAGTGCCTTGAACCATTTTGAGTGGGACTGCCCGAAATGCTCCGACATGGTTAAGAGGGGGGGTGGGGGCGGGGGAGGATCACGGTTGTTAATAGGAAGGTTTGCTCTTGACTTCAAGGAGTAGGAAAAAAGAGCCTTCACACGGATACAGATGAAGATGGAGATGGAGATATAAATATACCCCCAGCTAAGCGTGCTCGAGGGGCCAGTAGGCAATAATCTACCAGCGCCAATCAAAGTACTAAGTCTATGTTCTATCATGAATTGCAACATCAAGGGGTCACCTAGGCGAACGCGCGGGGCTGCTACTACCACTACCACTGCCACTACCTACCTAACCCATAAGCGCCGTGATTAGACCAACGCGGGGCAAGTATGGCTGTGTCATGCTGACTTCATGTATCGCGAAAAATACAGAAATTAACTTCACTGACCAAATAAAATTCTTATAAAATAGCCTACTTGGTACGTAAGGCCATATCGCGTACGGCAGATGTAACGCGAAGTATTATATGATAAGGAGACCAAGCTGTATTGACAGCACAATATGTTTACCTAGATGTGTTTGAACCTCTACGGCTTATAAACTTATAAACGAGGGGATTAATAAGTCTTCTTTTTTCCTCGTTTTTAATTGATCTAAATCTCGCGATTGAAACCAACCGAACAGAAGCATCAGGGGCAAAGGAGATCGCTGGTCCTAGATGGATGACCTCGAGTTATTTTTCTAGGTTTTATTTTGGACTTGTATTTATTACGACGGAAATGGCTACGACCGAGAGACTGATTTTACATTGTGTTGCTTGTTAAGGTCCGTATGAGTGACTTCCTAGGAAGTCACTCATACGGACCGTTCTGTGTTTGTGCAATTACGGTTATATGTGCATTAGAAATTATGCAAATCTTGCTTATGCTATGCTATGAAAAAACGGGTCTTGCTCAGGACAGGGCTCAGGCTCAGGCTAAAAGCGGCGTGGCTCAGGTAAAACCTATCTTAGAGGTACGAAGTTATGCCGGGCCTGCCTCTCGGGTGAGGTATGTACCTGTGGTAACACAACACATAGGGAGGGACCCGTTCGAGCCGCAATTGTCGGCCAATCCGCCGTGAAAGCTCCGACTAACCCCATCTAAAATTTCTGGAGCTCCCGAAGCGCCGTTTCCCAATCGCTTTTCCCGGCAACATATCTATCGAATTACATACCGAAACTCCCAATTGCCGTCCAACGTGAACGGTTCTTCTGCACCGGCGACTGCACATTGATGCGAGCTACCCCCGCCGGGACGGGAAACGATCTAAACCGACAATGATCAGCCGGCGGTGCCTGCAGCACGCCTCGGCGCTACGAACCACCATCACCACCACCACCACCACCACTACCGCCACAAACTGGACCATCCCGATCCGCAGTAGACCGATATCAAGCACCGTGACGAGGAAATCTGCAGCAGCAGCGACAGCGACAGCGACAGCGACCACGACCACGACGAACCCGCCGCTGAGCACTCCCTTAGCCGACAGCCAGGGCGACGCCGCCGCGGCCGGGGAGAGGCTATCATCATGCCCCGAAGGCACCATCATGACCGGCCTGAACTACTTCAAGAACCAGACGGACCCCGTCGCGATGGCGGATGATGCGTACCCGGAATGGCTGTGGAGGTGTCTAGATGTGCAGAAGAAAGCGGACGAGGGAGAGGCAGACGATGCCGGAGACGAGTTCTGTACGTTCTTTCCTTCCTTTCCTTTCGCTCCCCCCTCATTGCTCGATAGTGCAAGTTGGTATACAATTGGCTTAGCTACTCGCATACGTACAAAGTATGAATGTATGAAAGCAGTCCAACGGGCCACTGTATATCCAACTCCACCGTTCCCCAATTCAAACCCCACCGAAATCAGTACCTCTATGCCCCCCCAATTACAAGCTAACCCGTGGCGTTCTCCCTTTCCCCCTTCCCCCCACCTACAGCCAAGTCCAAGAAACAGCGCCGGATCGCCGCGAAGCGCCAGCGCTCCCTCGAGGCCAAGCTCCTGGCCGAGGGCAACCTCGAGGCCCTCGCGCCCAAGATCCCCCCTGCACCACCAGACCATCAACCTGCCGGCGAGCGAGGACGGCTCCGCCGCGGCCGCCGTCGCCGCCGTCCAGGCCCGCGAGGACCTGCGCCGCTCCATGCGCCGCGACCGCAAGGCCAAGATCAAGGAGAGCAACTACCTCAAGTCGATGTGATGAGGGCAATTTGCCTGCCGGAACGAGAGAGGGGGAGTGAGAGGGGAGTGCGGAGAGGAGGGACGAAAGCCCCCACGAAACTCTGAGTTTTGGTGGGTTTGGGGAGAGAGGGAAGGAGGGGGGGGGGCCGAGGGCGGGAATCCTTGTCTATCTGTGTGGCTTTTCGATCACCGCCTCCCGAGTCCATCATCCCCTTCCCCTGGCTTGGACTTCGGGGCCAGCTAGGCCTGCGCCCCAAGACCTGCTGCCCACACTCCTCCTCGGATCATGACCCTGTCAAAGTGACTAAACCTACGAACGAAAGGCATCAGGCAGGATGGGGGGAAGCCGAGAAAATGATAAAAAACCTTCCCAACATGGAATGTGGCCTATTAGCATGGTAGCCCGTGTATATATGTATTACATATGCATAGACGTCTCAACCAAGCCTAGGGATAGACGTTGTGTACAGAAAACCGCACCGACGTTTTCAAAGAGTTGTATAATAAAAATTGCACGTCAATTTCGGTTCGCTTTTTCGCCTCCTTAATTCTTAAGATAGTGAAAATCCCCTTGTGACATTCCATTAATTATGGGGGAAATGATTTACAGCGAAGGTGATAGTACCAAATTTTTTTTTTTTTTTTTGGAGAACAAATGCTGTCATTTTTGATATTTTGATTTGAAAAGTTAGGTATATTTCCGGCTGTCTACTCAAGTGAGCCAACCAACAACCGGCCAAAACCCACTTTACTTGAGCAATTATGTAAAAACTATCGCTCCAACTCTTAGTAAACAGCAAGATATATGACGTAACAATCGAGAGGGGGTATCAATGGGGTTCTCCCTTTTTAGGATCCGTGTCTTCGTTTCCCTGCCAACCTATTCCATGAGAAAGACAATGAACCCACGCCTAGGTATTATCCCGAGAAGAAATCTAATGTAGAAAAAAAATAATACAAAAACAAGGACCTTTGTTTTCAACGGTCTCTTCGTTAGAAATCCGTAGCCGTTGCCGTCGAATAGCCCTTAAGTATATGGGGCTATGATATGTCCTGCGCCATGGACGCCGAGGGGTTGCCGATTTAGATCTAGTTTAATTAAAAAAAAAGACATACTGCCTCTCAATCTGATATAATAGAAACATCTCAGCCCTCGTTTGGCACGCCCGCTGCGTTTTTGTAGTTCTATTCTTCGATGCTGGTCGATAAGCCATTTTGTTGCCGTGTTTGTGCTTTATAATCCGCGATGATGGTGTCTAGTGCTTCAATCTGACGCTCGTATAACGGCCGTAGGCTGGCATCAACGGCCGTCCTCGCCAGATGCTGCACCACTTCGGCGCGCTTCTTTTTAGTTCTCAAGAACTCCTAGTCCTCTTCAGTTAACCCAAGAGCAGCCTTCTTGACGGCGATTTCCTTCTTGATGCTTTCGATGGCGGTAGAAATGCGTTTCTTCAGGATTGGCATTGCTGTTGTCTCCAGTTTCTTCTCAGACTCTGCTAGCTGCTTTTCGAGCTCATGAAGCTCGCCGAGTTGTTGCTTTCGTTCTCGGTCGTGGCCACCGTCGTCGTCGTCGTCATCGTCGTCGTCGTCATCGTCCTCATCGGAGATATCCTCCTCTTCATCCTCTTCCTCGGAAGCTTGTTCTTCTTGAGGCGGCATGGGTGTATTTGCGCCCATGGTCATTGGGGTAGGAGCTTCTAGTTGCGTTGCGGGTGTAGCCCCTCCCCTTTCGTCGTCGTCCGCTAGGAATTCTCTCAATAGGTCTTCTTCTTCCAACTCCGCATCGGCATCGACGTCCATATCCTGCTGTGTCTGGTCGCCGAAGTAATCGTCCGGTTCAAGTTCGCCTTCGGCATCCTCATCGTCGTCGTATTCCGCATCGCCATCATCTTCCATGATCAAGTCTGTTCTAACCTCGTCCGCCGCGGCGTCATCCTCCAGAAGCGTAGCCACCGTGTTCTGCGTGCGTTCCCACTGTCTCTCCGATAGGGTCTTCCTAAATCTTCGGTTTGGAGCGTCGTGCATCGGAGGCGTGATTCCGTGGGGCCACTTGAGTTCGTTCTTGGTTACCATGGAGGGCAGCGGTATCGTCTTAGCGTCTCCCTCGCTGTTGACGACTGCGAAGCATAGCAGCATTTCCGTTACGTCGGAGTTTTTCATCATGCTCTTGCGATCCCAGGTCTTCATGGCTTCGGTGATAGTCGGTAGTTGTACTAGGACAGCTGCATAAATGATGCCGTTGATGGTCACTGTCGCTCGACGCTCCCTGCCGTCGATGAACTGCACAGAGAAGTCTGCCCCGTTGTTGGCTTTGGACTGGCCAATTGTGCCTTCTGCAAGTGCTTTCTTGAGGTACTGTGCGGGTTCGCCGTCCATGACACGGAGGATGAAGTTGGTCTCCCGTTGCGGGTCTGCCTCGCGATCACTAGCCTCGGAATCGTACGCATCACCAGGCCTGTATGAAATGGCCTCTCCCTTAGGCTTAATTCTGATAGCACTAATAGGCGTGCTGACGGCGTGAGGGGTGCCGGGCGAGGCCTTGATCTTGTGGGTGATTTTATGCGTGAGTTTGATAGCCTTGCTCGGGCGGGATTCGGCCCGGGAGACTGCTAGAGGCGTGTCTTCGTCGCTGTCGTAACCGCGCTTCTTGGATTCAGTGAGTTTCGCAGTCGGCTTAGAGGTTCGGCCGGCTTTGGTCTTCATGGCACTTGGTGTCTGGGCCGCGATAGTCGGAGCGGGCGTGCTGGGCTGGCTGTTGATCTTGATCTTGATCTTCTTCTCCGCAGAGGGTGTAGGGATGGTGCCATCCCCGCTGAAAGATGGCTGCCTCGAGCTCGTGTTCAGCTTGAGGATCGGTCTCGGGTTCTCGGTCGCAGGGGCCACAGAGGCCATGGGTGGAGGAGGCATCTGTTGGTGATTTGTATTCAGTTTCAGGGCCGGTTTGGTATTGGCAGAAGCCATTCGGTAACGCAGAGCGTGGGAGGTCCCTAGGCGACCCAACGCGACCCGATGCGATGCGATGTAACGTGATGTGAAGGGGGCGGCGCCAGAGGCAAGGCAGGTCCAAGGTGTTTGGCGATGCGCCGATCTACGCGAGGTGGACGGGGGAGATTGCTGGTGGGAGGACAAGTGATCGCGGATATGCAAATCACGAGTGCGGATTACCGGAGGCAGAAACGGTAGATCGAAAAAGTGTACCAGCGGCTGTCGGTGTATGCCTGTATGAACTATACAAATAGCGGTCGGGTTGAATTGCGCGCAAGCCTGTTGCTTCCGGAGAGGAAAGGCGATGGAGAGACGAGGTTGCGGTTTCATGTATTAGACTCGGAAGTCACGGAGCACGACACACTCCTCTTAGCGTTTACTAACCAACCTACCTAGGTAGGTTAGGTAAGTAACTAACTGATGTGCCTAGGTACCTACTTAGTTAGGTACTTAGGTAGGTAGGTACAAGGACGTAGTGAGGTGAGAGGGTGAGTAAGTACTAGGTAGTTAGTTACTTGCCCCGTTTTACCCCATGGTAGGTAGGGAAGCTGAAGTTACCTCTCTTGCTCGGTACCCACACATAGCTAACCTTATCTCCCTCCCTCCTTCTTGAATTGCAGTGATTGCAGCGATTGCAGCTTTACTGGTACACTACCTACTTACCTACCTAGTTAACTAGACAGCTTTGGCCGTTAGCACTTGATCTCTCTTGGCCCAGCATGTTGACTTGTTCCTGTCATTAACTCCGTTGGGTGCGTATAGTATAACGGCACGTTGACTACCCACTCGTTGACTCCTTCTATTGTCAACACATCTTCGGATTTATTGTATAGACCCTCGATTGGAGGGCGATCAAGCGAGCAAGCGAGCGAGCGATCAACAACCGAAGTCATGGCATCGTACAACGGCCACCGACCGTACACGTCATCCGAGATCCATCTCGCGCTCCTGCGCCCGGCCATCCTCCAGATCCTACGCGCCCAGGGCTACTACGCGTCGACGCCGAGCACCATAGACTGTCTGACCGAGATCGCGGGCCAGTACCTCTACACCATCGCCAAGCGGACGGCCGAGAACGCGACCATGAACAACTATCTGGGGCCGCCGGGCACCCCAGACATCGTCGACGTGCGCCTTGCGCTCGAATACTGTGGCGCGCTCTGGCCCGGTGCAGACCCGGCACCTCCTGCAAAGCGTCGTCGTCTAAGCCGGGGCGACGCGGTGGACAACGATGACCACGACGGGGCGTCATTAGAATGCGATGACGAGGAGGAAGATACGTCCGGTGTCGATGAGTTTATCCGTTGGGCCATGGGCCGCAAGAACCAGAGGATACGTAAGATTGCGGGCGTCGTTGCGCCCCCGGATGCTATAGCCACAGGCGGTGAAGGAGAAGATGGCACGGTAGAGGAGGAGAGGCCATCGGATTATCTGGATGGTAGGTTCCCTTGCGCGCTGGCATGTCCGCCGTGCTATCCATCCCCCTAGTCCATCTCCCCAGTCCATTTCCCCAGTCCTCACGGTAGACTTGACGATTGGCCGGTTCTAATTACTTCTGTTCCCCCACAGCGCTGAAGAGGAAACACAACAAGACGGACCAAGACTCCAAGTACGCCGGTACCATCTTAGGACGCAGCATAGATCACGGAGAAGTTCTGATAGAGGGCGGCCCCGATACAAGCCTCGCCGCATGGGCAGCCAGGATGCGGGAGGCGTCGCTGCGACCGCCCGACCCTCAGCCTACGGGGGACACCGACAATGATTCCCGGCCGCCTAGCTCGGGCTTGAGTTCGTTGGCGGACGAGGAGGTGGAAATGATGAACTTCGACTAGACGATTATACAGCGAACTGCGACACTTTAATGATTACAACTTGAGTGCGAGCTACCTTTGTGATTCATCGAGGTCTGCACTCGAAAGGTCCATATCACTCTACAAAAGGGGGGCTGGTGACTAAGGGGAAAGAAGACAGGCATGAGCGTTTGTAACGTCCTGCGATATTTATCGCTATCATTAACAATGCCCGCTCTCATGAGGGGGCAGTGACGCGCCGCGGAGCCTGGTGTTCATATTACAGTAATATGCGTTGATCAGTAACCCGGGCGTAATTAGCCGTGGCATCAGAGTGGAGGGAGGTGAAGAGCAATCGCGCGCAGACTGAGGAACAAGGCAACAGACTCTCCCTCTCCCTAGGCATGCATTTTGGATTCTGCGGTCCATCGGTAAAGCCCGGGACGGAAGGACCCAGATCCACATGCACACGTTAAACCACCTCGCATACGGTTGTTGTAGGCGAGAGTTAGTCCACTGGTGCCAAAATCGTCAAAAATGCCAGAGCACGAGTTTCAATGAATCTAAACCTGGTGGCAGAAGAGCTAGCATGGAGATACCCATGCCCAAGGGCTGTTGCCTGTGTTACTTTTTGTGCCCAAATCAAGGCTAACTAACTCCTATACATTCTATGGGTGTTTGCGTTCATCGGACGCAAGTGGAAGCAAAACTCCGGCATGGGTGGGATTACTTATACGATCACAGGCAATCTAGTTGCCTTGATATGTGCGCGTGCATATTTTCAAGTGTTGTATTTCTGTTGCCCTATCACAGCCTCTCGAACATCTAGGTAGATAGCGAACGACTTTAATCCATACTAGCATCCGTGCCCTAGGAAGCCAACTATTCCATGTAAAGAGTACCACAATTCAGAAACGGTCCTTGCCGTTTGTGCTTACTTATCTTGCCTTTCCGGGTGTCCTTTGCCCCCAATCATATTGGCGGTTTTTAGGTATCGCCAATTTTGAACCCATTGCATGATATCGCGTCACTCAAACTTCCATGCTACAATACGCCTTTGTGTCTATGAAATTACTGACGACTGGTTATTCCCTGCCCCTATTAAAATATTTACGCCTTCCTCACATCACCGCGCATTTTTTGTCTTTAGTTTGGGTTGACGGCCGATCTGAGGGCAAGGGAACGTCCGTCCAGCCCGTAGTCGTTACTGTATCATTATCTTTCGTTTTCTTTTTCTTCCGTCCCGTCCAGCCCCTGTCTCTAGCATCCTGAAGGTTTTTCAGAGCACCTCGACGAGCCCGGCTCGGGCGACGATGCACACTGGTGCGGTGACGCATAAAGAAATGGGAAGAGGGAGGTGGCGGAGCGGCTATCGTCTCCGGATTGACCCTTGGCGCAGTTCGGGCCCCACCACCGGTGATTGTCTCTAGCCGCTCGGCGGTTGGTTGATTCAAAGGGTTCCCCGGACTTGGTCGTGGATGGCGAGGAACTGGTGCGTGAAGCACAGGGCCTTGAAGGTTACCAACTATTCCTGGTTGGGGCGCGTCAAATGCTCCGGCCACTCCTGTGGGGGTACTTATAATAAGTGGTTGCTGAGGAGGAGATGGAGGGCGCCGTTGAGGAAGCGCACTGAACCGTCGAGAATAATTATCGCCACCATGAGTACGAGCGACCACTGGAGAGGATGGTATGCTGCCCACCGCGGAAAATGGCGCGCTCGCGCCATCTGGGTCACCATGGGGATCCATGGATTCGCTTGATCCCACCTTGAGCGATAGCGACAGTGCTAGCAATTGCTCGCTATTCACATTTATAGCTGGGGCGGAGTGAGGATAGCCAGCCAGTGAAGATGCCGGTGTGAACGACTGCATATCAGGTGCTCTTGGCCATGTCGATACATTTGGTAAGCGACGTAATATCGGGAAATCGTCAAAATCCCCACCCCGAGCTACCTCGTCGTGCAGCCTAGGGCCAGTCGCAGGTGTCGACGGAGTATTATGGATCCCTTCATATGATCGTATTGAGCCAGAGCTAGCACCTTCCCCGACAGCTAGGGGTCTGGACGAGGCAGGAGTATACTCTGCCACCAAGAATTGATCCCCAGCGGGCAGGCCATCAGGTTCCGGAGTTATTACTGAGACGCGCCGTGTGCGACCTTCGGGGGAGGGCGTTCCGATAGGAGAAGCTCCGTAGATATCCTCGGTGTCAGTAGCTTCATGGCGCAGTTCCGTACTTTGCGCAAAGGCGTTCGACCTAGAAACGAACTCGCCGTCTGGTCCTCGGGTTACACTACCAATAGTCTGCTGTGACACAACACTACCCTCTGAAGCTTGTCTTGGTCGCTCTTTGAGAGCAGAAGAAGTGTGGATGCGTGGTAGTTCGGGGCGGTTGGTCGTATATGTTATACTTGCTAAGGGGGGCCCGGGGAACGGGTAGGACATTAGGTAGCGGCGGGACTGGCGGTATATCCGAAGGCCTTAAAGAATTTTGTGCAATTGCTCTCACTCCAGGGATAGAATTATGGCGTAGAAAAGAAGGTAAATCCACGACGGGGTCCTCTTTAGAATATGGGGGGAGGCGGCGGTACCCAATTATCGGCATCGCTTTCATGGGGATGCTCCGCCCGGCCATCGGCTCGCCTGTACTCAACATGGCCAGCAGTCGGGGGCGGCGGGTTGCGCTGGCGGTTCACAGCAGCAGCCGTCGCAGCTCTACGCAGAGTCGTGCCTGATCGTGGACTAGCATGCGTATACGGGGCGTCGAGGGCTTCTTGAGCTTCTTCTAATGACACATCATCCAGGGCGTCGGGGGCAGGAGGTTGAGAACCTTCCCGGGCTATCATCATGCGTCTGGGAATTAGGGGATCCTCCATGTCTTCTTCAGTAGCAGACGTCCGAAGTAAAGCACCGGTTTGGCGATTAACGATAGTCGAGGTGCTCATCACACCTCCGCGATGCCCCCTACGCTGGGCCACCGTCCTTCTCCGGACAATAGCAACCTCTGTGTCTATATCCCTGTGTTCCTCTTCGAGGGCTTCGGGTTCTATTATTCCCACGTCGATAGTAATCTCTTCCTCTTTACCGTTCTCCGGGCTATAGTCGAAGTCAAAAATAGTTATCCTCCCCCCGTCAACAAAGTCAATGCCCTCATCTTCAGTGATTTGCCTATGGGGTACGATTCCTTTCGATGCAACGATTAGTCGCTCTTGAATAGATGATTCTCCTACGCCAGAGACCCATTTGACAATACTAACGCCACCTGATTCGGCAATCATTCGACCGCTGATAAAGGCGTTGCGCAGTTTATCACAAAGAATCTGCCATTGAGGAACCCGGTATCCGTCGGCCTCTTGTATCCGGGAGGGTGAACGGACAGAGTGCCCACTACTTCGACGATGGAGAGTAGGTAGTGTAGAGGATTCTACAGGGTGGTGAGCGTCTGGAATGGCTTCCAAGTCCTCAGGGACACCGTATAACCAAATTTGATCACCCTGGAATCCAGCAGACACTAATTCACCTTGATAGTTAGCGGCCGGCAATGTGCATGGTAACAGCGGTCCAGGCGAAGCGACAGTCGGAACTGGTCCGGTGAAATATGTGGTGCCATTGCGAAGATCATCTATCCGCACGGCACGAAAGGTCTCGAAACTCCTGTCATAGGTGAATGACCAAGCTGCCTCCATCGAGCTTGACTCCTGTAAAAGTACAGCATGACTACAGTCCCGACTCGTGTTAGGAAATAGGATAGAGGTTGTCCATAAAGCACTTATATCGTCGGTCGCCAATTGGCCGCCGGGATCGTAATAGGGCGCCGTCAGGATGACGGTATTTGGGGTTGTGGAAGTTGTAGTGGTACCCAAAAGCTGTGTGCCGTCGAGGGAAAAGGCCAGCGCATCTACGCCATCGCATTTGACGGCTCTACGTTCGCTTGCAAGAGCGCCAGGATTGAGCGAAGAGACTTCTATTCCACCCTCATACGCAGCCGCCAAGACCCGGCCACATGGAGACAAGGCCATTGCTCGGGGCGTATTATCGAGGATAAGGGACTGCGTCCTCCGAGGAGGCGTTTGGGTTAAATCGTAAAGATCGACCTGCATATCCGTTGACAAGACAGCAAGAAAACTGCCATCATCGAGGATGCACGTTGAAACCGGGCGACGAAGAATCTTAAGCTCGCGTTTTACAGCCAAGCTAGGGCCTCTCATATCCAGAACATAAATTCGAGACGAATTATAAGCGAGTAGATGATGACCACGGGGTGATGGGCTGAATTGCATGCCCTCGCCGCCGGGCGCGGATGACGAACTGATGGAGTTGGAAATCAGCCTGATGGTCGTTTTCTTGGGCCGCAAATAGGCTTCGAAAAGATTTCGCTTCACTTCGCGAGCGAAGAGTTGACGTAGGTTAGGTAGATTATCACCGCTGCTCGACACGGCTGGCCTGGAAGCACGACTCATGACATAGGACTGACATCGCGAGAGGTGGTAAGCATAGAGGTGCGCCTGCTGGGATATGCGCCTCCATCTCGAATTAAGAAGAACGAGGGACGCGAAAGAATCGGGATCGGTCAGTTGCAATATGCTGCCGTTCATCTGTCAGCATCAAGGAACAAGCCAAACAACATTCCAGCAACAAGGGGCTTACTGCTGGACGATCTCGTCCGGGAGGCTCGCAAAAGCCAAAGAGGCTGGTTGACCGAGGGCCAAGGGGGGCTTCTCGTCTCGAGCAACGAAGGGCGGCGGCGATGACGGGGATGGAGGCGATGACAGCGATGGCGAAGGGGAAGGGGAAGGGAACAGAGGGGGTAAGGATTGGGGTTCGGGAGACGCCATCGCGACGCGCTCGAAAAGACCAATATCACAGTGAGGCCAACAGCAAAGCGTCGGTATCGTCAAAACAAAACAAACCGTAGCACGACGGCAGGATTATCAGGATTGTCAGGATTGCCAGGATTGGAATGCGGTTCAGGCCATCCTCATTGCACTGTCAAACTACAGTCGCTGTTATCTCTATCGCCGTTGTAGTCGTCGTCGCCGTCGTCGTCGTTGGCGCGGCATCGATGATCCGTCGGGGACGCAAGACTCAGGAAGCAGCAGCTACGGTACTGTCGTCTCGCTTCCTCTACTCCATTGTGTGGCGAGGCCGTACTCCGTGCGCCTTCGTGTTGCTGGCGGTCAAAAGGGGCCTGCCAACCATATCAAAAGGACAGCTGACGAGTCGGAGAGGTAGAGGGAGGTGAGGTGGCAGTAACAAGGCCAGGATTGGCGACACAAGTTGCTCAAGGGACACAGTCACTGCTACCCTGGCGCATAGTGTAGTGTATCTTGAGATTCTTTGCCGCTGCGTGTTGGGGCGGAGTTGGGTAAGGAAGGCGCTGGGAAGCCGTGCCGCTAGTACGCTCTACTAGTACACTCTGCTAGTACACTCTGCTAGTACACTCTGCTAGTACACTCTACTAGGCCCCGTACCGCCCTGCAGCCCGCCATCATGTCTTTCTACCTCTGCCCTTGACGAACTGGCAAGGGTGATTGTTGCACCAGGCCGTTCATTGGCCGGCGCTAGCAACGCCGGACCAAAAGAGGCTGTGACCAACTCGGGATAACTGAAATCTGGGGCCAGACTAGGGCTATGAAACAAAGCTGCCCGGGTGGTCCAAGTACACTACATATGCAATGATCTACTACCTAGGTGAGGTGCCTTGGTATATCTGGATCGATAGGCCGGAACGTTTCTGGTTGATTGGGTGCCGGAATCGCATCGATAGTACATACATGATGCACGGTCTCACGCTCTTCTTATCAGGTCCAATTGAAATAATAAACAGCAGGGCGAGCAATCAGACAAAGAAAACGCCTGTTTTACAATAAGGTTGCGTCGTAGTCCACGAACCACCTGAGGTACAGTGGTGACTTACACTACTTAAGTAGTATTAACTAGCATCCCGGGTGCAAGAGCTGCTTCAAACTCCGACATGACTCTCATAGATCCCGATTCACCACAGACAGTTACAACGTGCACAGACAAGGCAACAGGAATATATAAATATGCGTGCTTTGACAAGTCCCTACCTACCAGAGGTAGGCATATTGGTAGGCTATCTACTTGATGGTGGTACACTACCTACCTACTACATTAGGTATATAGTGTATGTACCTCTTTATCAAACCATGGTACAGAACCCTGCTTAGGCTATTAGCTAGCGTTGGCAGGCACTTACACTACTTACATATAGTGGGCACTGATCTATTTTTAGACACAACTTCGGAAGGTTGTCGTCAGCCCTGCCAGCCCTCCCAGTTCTCAGGAGGCACAGTAGGTAGGTAACCAGCAAACTACCCCTATTATACCGACTGCACTAGAATAGGACTCGAAAAAAAATACGGGGGAAACGAAGACACAAATATAATTTGTTTGGTGTATTTTTTTTTGACCGGTACTAAATTTCATGTTTGTGCCCTATGTATCCCAAGGATCAAAATGAGAAAGTTACCTACCTAGGTACGTGCCGTTAGTACTAAGAGGTACCTAAGGTAGGGTAGCACTGTAGTGCCGAGAATATCAGCAACCCCTTTTCACTGGAAGACCAGTCACACTATCAGTCCGATCAATAAGGCAGTAAGAATTAGCATGACAACACTCTCGCTGATCAGGTAGTTATTAGAAGTTCAAAAAATACATTTCTCTGTTCAGTCAACCCAGATTGTTCCGTTCAGTAGGCTCGCAAGACAATCTGTCGCCTGACACAGCCACAGGCATTGAACCCCCTATTATTGCACAAATTGCTTAGCAACCTGTGTCATTTGTTCCAACCAGCCTTTGAGTTTACAGATAAAGCAGACACGGAGAGAGCGAGAGATAAGAAAAAAAGACGCCCCCGCCCCGTCCGGTACCTGGGTACTTCAGTAGGCACTCATTGGGTGCCCAGGTGTCAGACATATGATGTCAGCTCCTCCCAGAGCAGACCCCTCAGGACAGGAAGACACTCAGCTAGCTGCCCAGCTGCTATCAGATCAGGTATCGTCAACCAGATGGCATGCCCAATAGACACCCAACAATAAATACCTCGCCATCTATTAAACATTCGATTAAATTCAATGCTTGATTGCATGACTAGGTAAAATACTTGATTAAGATACTCGATCGGTGTCTATCTAGAGATATCCTCAGATCAGTATAGCTGGGCAAGTCTTCGCTCGTGTTCCCATGGGCAGACTCTCACTGTCATCCCTATGTCTGCTAACTAAATTAAAAAGCCGCAGATCCTTACTTAGGTAGCAGCACAAACAGGAGACTCTTATGTAGAATTCCATCAATCATTATCCTTATCATCATCATCATCATCCAGGTTCAGGAAGCTTAGACCATTTCGACTAGGTATCAGATCAGGCTTATTGTCTCCCTTTGACGCTTATACACCACCAACCTGGCATTCGCTTTCGAAAGAGCCCCGGCCCAATAGCATGTCTACAAACAAATGCAACACCATGAATGCCTCAACACGGGACGCCTCGGGTTATCTTCCCATCGAGCACTATGGGATGATCGGCAATATGAGAACATGTGCACTGGTGAGCATAGACGGGAGCATAGGTGAGCCGCGCAGCACCTTTCATCACCATTCCTAGTGAGCTAACTCGGGATCCAATAACGCTAGATTTCATGTGTTGGTAAGCTGGTATCAGTAGACACTCCCTTCTTCCCCGCCATCATGTCAGCCCAAGAGATGCCGCCTCCGGTGCCACTCAGATTACCAGCCGACACACACAGCTTTCACAGCCCAATAATCCGTAGCTGCCTATATTTCGAATCCGGTAGCACTGTAACCAGCTGATGAATATAACTTACTTTTGACACAGGCCCGACTTTGACTCGCCATCCCTCTTCTGTCGCCTGTTGGACAAGGACAAGGGCGGCTACTTCAGTATTGCGCCACCAGATCTGGCATCTTGTACCGCCAAACAGCAATATCTCCCGTCTTCTGCCATTCTTCAGACTCGCTACATCAACGAAGATGGTGTCGTTAATCTCTTAGATTTCTTTCCGCGTCCGAAGAATGCAGCCGTCCCAACTACAAATACCTTACAAACCTCATATCGCGAAACTCGAAGCATCCTTGAAGAGCTTAAGAAATGGCTAGTGCGGCGGGTCGAATGTATTCGTGGGCAATTTACCTTAGGTACACGCTCCTATGCTACTCCTTAGGCTCAGGTCGCTTACAACTATGAAGACATCGAGGTGTTCCCGGCCTTTGATTATGCCCGAGAATCCCATATAACCACGATCACACAACAACCCCACTCGCCAGACGACTACCACAGCAAATCCGTTACCTTCCATAGTGAGAAGGAAAAGCTTCAGCTGGATGTATGCATTGATCACGGAGGAAACGAATCGACCACAAATCCGTGCGTAGAGTTCAAGAAGGTCCAGCGAGACGGTATGAATGGTGAAGGAGTCGTGGCTAGAGTGACATTGCACGAGGGTCAAAGCATCTCTCTCATCCTCCGCCAAGATCTCCCGAATCACATAGCCACCAACATCACAACAGCGATTCTAGACTCCCAGCAGCACGACACACAGCAATTTTGGTACAATTGGCTTGCTAAATCCCGTTATAAGGGCGCTTGGCGAGAAGTCGTCTTTCGGAGCCTGATAATATTGAAAATGCTCACATACGAGCCTACGGGCGCTATCGTTGCCGCTCCGACATTCTCGGTCCCTGAAGCTATTGGTGGTGTTAGGTGAGTTTTAAGCTTCAATACTATAGGAATAGTGCTAATTCCCTATAGAAATTGGGACTATCGCTTCTCGTAAGATCTTCCATATCCCCGTCAGAATAGTACTCGTCCGCTTCTTTACATTAGAGCCAGTCCCCCCCGTCCCCTTTTATTTTTCGCCTCTCTCTCCTTAATCGCTCTCATTTAGGCAAAAAGAGGACTTGAAGTATCCTATATTCTGATCGATAATAGTTGGATTCGCGATTCAAGTTTCACGATATACATTCTCTTGCGCAGTAAATATTGCTCCTACCTTTTATACTCCTGATAGTTAAATTATGCTAATATAATTTCCCATAGTGGGGTTCACGGACGAAGCAGACGCTTATATGGGTTTCATTAATGATCGCTTCCAAAAGTCGCTCACGAAAGATGGTGGCCTACCGATAATGTTCACCATCAGGGGGGGGACAGATATACCTGAACAGGAGCTTAACCACCTGGACGGTTATAAAGGGAGCAAACCCGTTCGGATTGGCAATGGGGCAGCTTTTCACCAACAATTCGATATTTACGGCGAACTAATGGATGGCATATACTTGTAGTACGTCCATTTGAATTGCCTAGCTTCTTATTTCGCGAACCTATTACGCTCATCCACGTTGTGGATAACTTCTAACCTCTGCCTTCTTTCAGCAACAAGTATGGAAAGCCTGTGTCATGGGACACATGGGTATCCGTCCGGAAGATGTTGGGTAAGTTCTTAAAACATTTTCCGTTACGAGGAGTAGTGGCTAATGGATTAAAGACTACGTTCTAACTATAATGGATCGTAAGCAATGTTATGATTCGCCGTTCTGTCGTGTGGGGGTTAGCTAAGATCTGAATTTAGAGCCAGACATGTCTATATGGGAGGTCAGAAATAACAAACAGCATTTCGTGTATTCGAAAATAATGCTATGGGTAGCGTTTGATCGCGGGCTTCGACTGGCGGACAAGCGCTGCCTTCCCTGCCCAAACCGTGCGAAATGGCTGGAAGCTCGGGACAACCTCTACGAGGAGATTATGGAGAAAGGTAATGGATTAAGATATTGCTCCGACCATGTTGGCTTTTATAGAAAGAAATCATCTTTGACTAATACGACAAGAATAGGATATAATGTTGAGATGCAAAGTTTCATCCAGAGCTACGAAAACCGGACTATGATCGATTCGTCGATTTTGATCGCGCCGCTCGTGTTTTTCATTACGCCTAACGACCCTAGGTTCGTCAATACCATGGAAAAGATCCTTCTTCCACCCGAGAAGGGTGGTTTGACTGTGACTGGTCTCGTTCATCGATACGACAGCGAACTCTCAGATGACGGCAAGTCTTTTCGCCCCCGCCCCTGTCACTCTGTTCAAGCTTTATGTTTTTATTGTCCCACAAAGCCACCCCAGCCCATTTCTCTCTCATAGACTAGACCGAAACTTCTTAATCGGCTGACCAAAATCGTGGCACCAGGCGTTGGCGGCCCGGAGGGTGCCTTTTCGATGTGTACATTCTGGCTCGTGGAGGCGCTGACGCGCGCCGGCGCATATGAGCCCAAATATCTCGTCCGTGCGGTGAACCTGTTCGAGAACATGCTGGGCTTCGCGAACCACCACTCGATGTTCAGCGAGGAGATATCCCGGACCGGCGAGCAGCTCGGCAACACGCCTCAAGCCTTTAGCCATCTCGCGCTCATCTCGGCCGCGTTTAACCTAGATCGTGCCATAAATGGTCGGCGCGAGGGTACGTAGGGGCGTTTGGGACTTGTGTAGACAGCCCAAAGCGTTGATAAGCGTCGATCGGCAACGTTGAGTTCATGAGACAGCTTACATAAAAGGGGGGTGGTCACTTCTTGGTGGTCTGTTGAAATATGACTAAGAAGGGTGGTTTCTTTGTGTACACCAACAATAGTGGAATTGGTGTAGTCACCACAATAAGATCGATCCTCCCGAGCTCACAGGTGACGCAAAAGGTTCCTGGGATAGTCCCCAGAATGTTTCTACGAAGCCTTACTGGTGGTTCATAGTATATGCTGTTTCTAAAACAGGATTTCTAACCACGAGGCTCACCAGTTACACACAGGATAAGCGGGCAACATGTTATACACTCTATAGGATGAGCTGAACTCGGGTTTGTGAATCGCGAGCTGCTCTTGCAACAGGATGCGGGGGGTTGGTTTTAGTTTGCCTAACGCTAAGCCTCTCAGCATGGACCTTGCTATTCACCGGGTCTAGATTAGTCCGTCATACGGCTGCGTTAACTGCCGACGACAGCTTGGCCTTTGCCGTAGGATGTAAGGAGGGTGTTCTTCACCGACACGGGACTGCCGTTGAATCGCCTGTCTGCTAAGGCGATAAGTAGCCGGGCTTTAAGTTTCGATTGATTAATTGATCTGTTGAACGCTGTGCAAGAACTCCCAATGGTTATAAGGCGTGGTATGCTTATATAATAATATACCAGATTATGCCTTCGTAGGCTCAACATTCCAGAGCTCGTGGTCCCTACATTCAGATCCTCCGAACTGGTTTCTTCCGCACCTCTAGTGTCACCTCTCCATGCCCTCGAACATTTGCCAAACCGGTATACCTCCTCCCGCCGTTCTAAGATCCCTCTTGTTCGCACTAGTAAAAACCCCGTGGAACCCCCCCCGTAAGCAACTTAAACAAATGCCAGCGTGGCCTTCTGCCGCGTCCCGCAGTCCACGCGTACCGAAATAGTTATATAAATGGCCGAACATATTCGTCGACTCGTTCGTGCTCCATACTTGGTCGTATTAACGTAGCAACCCCGGCGTTACAGTTCCAGCTTCGCGGTCCTCTGCTTCTCCGCTACCGTGCCGGTACGTCAACCGACCAAGCGTCAAGCTTTACAGTCTGTCCCCGAAGGTAAGAGGGCGGCCTGTTGTCAGCTGTGCCAAAGCCGGAACCTCATGGTGTCTCTTTCAGTGGTACGCACCCTGTGGCATGTTAGGTTTACTACGGCGCGCTTCTTAGTTTTTCATTTTACGCATCAATGACTACACCGCGGGTTTGGTCGATGCAGGCGGCGGAATTTCCATAAGTGTGACCCGGTGGAACCGGAAGTTTGAGACCAAGACAACCTCCGCTCCAATTTGTTGTTGACGGGGGTGATGCACTGGGGCCGCCCACATACCGTCAACGACAGCTATGCGCCATTCCTTGTCGAGAATGGATATGCTATATAACTAGTCTTGCGTCACCCCAGGCTGATATCACAGCGATTGGCCTCACTGATTGATCCCTCCTTTTTTTTTTTTTTTTTCTCAAGAAAAAAAAAAAAGAAAGGTTCGGTAAGCCGCAATATTAAGAGTACAACTACTATTAGTTAATAGCATTGTCGACGGGAGAGGGCAGCAACCACCAGTCAGAATGGTTTCACTGTCACAATTATTATGATGTCTCTTAGCTCTAACTACACACCAGTAGCACAACACGTCTGTTAAAGCCAAGGATAGTGATAAGTGCTATAAACTTCAAACGAGTTAGGCGTAGGTGTAAGTAATGCAGTAAGGAATACGGTTCATTGTCTTGACCAATCCTGTTATTTACCTGGTTGATGGGAACAAGTGGGCGGGTTAGTGTATTGTATGACTGGGAGGGATTACCTGTATTTGCCGAGAGTTGGGCGGGCTTGGCTTGATATTTCGCCTCTTAAAGCCGGTTTCGACGAGCGAAGGACTCTGCTTCGCGTGTTTCGGATTTAACCAGTCGTAGTAAGTGTGTTGGTGCCGAGGATCGGGTTTGCTACGCCGCCGGGTCCCAGGGTTTACCGTGGGTAGCTTGGCCTACCGCTTGGCCTACCCACAATAGGTAGGTTTTAAGCAGTTGGCCATGGCTGCGGGATATCCATAACGTAAATTCTGGCTGTGACGGGCACGAGCATGAGCTCTGGCGCTTTCGGGTCATTCTTTGTCGAACGAGAGTGGTGCTGTGACGAGCCGTAAAAGCGTGCTGTGGTGCTGCCGTGGATGGTTCTACCTCTCAAGCGATAAAACGGGCGGTTCCTAAGGAACGGTGAGTGTTCTGACTTAGTTCGTAAAAAAAAAATAAAAAATTAAAAAATAATAATAAAAGATCCTCTGGTTACTCCCACAGACAAGATGCAGTGTGTCAATCAATATGCAGTTCATCTGCTGTTGTGGACGTTGATCGTGGAAATTGATTGAGTGGAGCGGCCCGATTTAAGCTTAAACCTCAGCACGTTGCATTGCCAGGGGATGTCACTGTCGATGTCAAGGGGATGTCCACATAGCAGGCGAGATTGAGTGAATGACGATGTTGAGTTTTGTAGTAAGAAAAGTCGCGTCACCCTGGTGTTCTCTCGTTGCAACCAATGAGAGCCTGTCCGAAGATCCGAAAATCAGCCAGACCACACGACACTGAAGCATGCTCAGGCCTATCAACACTCGTTTACACTACTTTCCCCTTGAATTTTCTGCCTGGCCCACTGTTTCTTTCATGCACACGTTTTTGTGCTGCGTCGGCTCGGGGTAATACCTGTGAACTGCTGATGCGACTGCCGTAAATAGAACTCAACAAGCGAGAAAGCCGCAATGCACATCCCAACACCTACACTAGTGTATTCTGTGCTCTGTATGTGCGTCGTTGGTGCCAGGTGGGCCACCCAATAGGGATTAGCGCTAATATCAGTACCACTACACTAGCCCGGCCCTGGCCTAGTTACTCTCTTCGTATGTGCATAGTGTATGTATGTAGCCACTACATGCTCAACTTTGGTACTTAAGTAAGCAGAATCTGGGCAGGAGCTAGGCGGAAGGCTAGCACGTAGATCCACAACCTCACTCCCGTCACTTAGTCGCTCTTGGCAAAGACGAGTCGAACGACATAACATACGACCCTTAGTGTAATATTGTCCGACATATTCCTCTTTGGACATATTTTCGTCTTCTACACACATTTTTTAGAAGCCCTTAATCTTATGCAATCTTAAGCAATAAGAAGATGAACTCGTTAGTGTTGTTGCTGTCCATCCTCCATGAACATCCCAAAATAGATGATCTGCACGTGCACGAGTGCCAGAACGAGCAGCACTGCCATCACCGCCATTAGTTATCGGCCTAGACGGGTATTTACATCTTCTATGTGATTACCCTTCCCGGATCCGTATCCTCCTGGGTAGTGCACACTTACTACACTATGGTATACACTACATCGCACATCACCGGGCCGATGATGCATGAAGCGGATCCAAGAGTCGAGAGCGCCATGTTCTGCTGTGCTCGTGCCGGCGACAGTGGTGAATCATATTAATTATGAGCCCCCTGATAACGAATACCGAGATCTGTAGGATGGCAGTAGATATCTAACTTCCGTATACGGCTTAATCACATGTTACACCCCAGTGCTAGGGACCCTATGGCCGACGGGGGAGTGGGATGAGTGATTATGGGGGGTGTGTTCCTGTGCTTCTACACTATTGACCGGACTGGACTGGCCTCGCCATGGACGAACTGTGTATCACACGATTTATTGGTAGGGCGTATCCCGATTCGTCGTATTCTTGGAGCTGAGCTTATCCAAGATCCATCATACCCATACAACGCCCAGACTTCAGGCTGATGCTTGGAACTCGGGCGGTGCAGGGCCAAACCTGCCCGAACTCCACATGCGACGCATCAGGTACACTGCGAGTCTCCAAGCCGGCCAGAAACGGGCACTTTGACACCGTTTGATACTCGATTGGAACTTTCCGAGTAAGGCTGTGCTCGCTTTGTCGATTGTGCCCTATCCCTTTTTCTCCCCAGCCCCATCGAACGTTGGGAAATCCTTCCTCTACGAGGTGCATACATAGTAAATGGCGTTGACAAGCTTTTATGGCGACCCTGGCCATCTCGGACGCGATCCTACCTGGTCAGGGATCCGGCTTCAAGGCGTCCGGGGCTGACCTTTCGGCGCCTGCCCAAGTCATTTCTCGTGCGGATTGAACCCGTAAGCATCACATCATGGGGAGTGAGCCACGAGTAATCAGCCATGGCTATGGTCGCACATCGCCGAACATGGGTAGGATCGAGAATAGTTAGTTGGTTCCTCACGATCCAGGGATGACAAGATGCAAAACTCAGTCATATATAAGAATCATTGGGCCGCTCTCTCGAGGATGGAGATTGGAAGCACCAGCCCTCACGCTCTCTTCTTCCTTTCATCTCTTCCCCTTCCTCCATTCCTTCGAGCAATAGTGGCATCTGCCGCGATTCGTTCAATTCCATTCTTTCACCCCAAATCCTAATATTCTTCCGTTTTATAGACTTTCCCCCTTTCCTATTGCGTTACAATGAAGTCTTTCTCGTACTTGGCGCTTCTGAGCGCTATTGCTCCCTTCGCCGAGGCTGGGTGCGTAATATTATAATCTCCAGAGGAAAGGATATAAGAGGCTAATGTGTATTAACAACAGAGTTGACCAAAACGGTGTCGATGTGCTCATCGACCGAGTCCCGGTCCAGAACAGCTTCCCGCAGACCGGGCCCACCCTCAAAGCCGAACGCCCCGGGAACAAATCGTATGAGTACATTGTCGTCGGCTCCGGTCCTGGCGGTTCTCCTCTCGCCGTCAACCTAGCGAAAGCTGGACACAGCGTTCTGCTAGTTGACGCTGGTGGCGATTATGGCCACCTTCGAGAGGTTGAGAGTCCCGCTCTAGCCAACCCTTCATCCGAAAGGAATGAAGTTAGCTGGGGCTTTTTCACCCGCCACTACGAGGACGAGACTATGCTAGTCAAGGACCGGAAGTTAACTTACTGGACACCTTCGGGTCAATACTACAGTAAGTAATATATGGCATCTAGTCGTCCGATTCGCCATACTAGAGGAATAGATTTGGGATCCGATATGGCTCAGTCGGATTGGTTGCTAACCCCCAATTTCACAGGTGGTGTCAATCCCCCCGAGGGCTCTGAAATTCTTGGTACTTTCTACCCCCGTTATGGCGGTCTGGGTGGTTGCTCTGAACATAACGCCCTGGTCAGCATCTTGCCCAGCAAGAACGACTTCAATTTCCTCCGTGATCTCCTTAAGGATGACTCTTGGGATAACGACAACATGCGCAAGTACTTCGAGAAGATTGAGAACCTCCAATACCCTGTCCCCAACAAGGAGGGCCACGGAAGTGATGGCTACATCGACATCACCGTCGACCCGATCGGTATCGCCACTCAAGATATCAAGTTTACGGCTGCACTTATGGGTGCTGCGAAGGCATTTGGTGTGGACATCGACGATCTCTACGCTGCCGTTAACAGCACCATGGCTACTGTGAAGGCGGAGGGCACTGTCGATCCATACTCGGAATTGCTACCCCTGAATGTCTCCCAACCCATCGCCGAAGCGCTAAATTCGATACTTTTCCAAGATATCAACCTCGTTGACCCTGAGCGTGACCAGAAGAAGCTCTTTGCCCAGCTTCCGATGCATATGGACAACCTTCACTACCGCCGCTCATCGCCCCGCGACTATGTATACGACACGGTCACCGCCAAGAACGCAGATGGCTCCAAGAAATACAAGCTTGACGTCGCACTTAACACCCTGGTCACCAAGGTTACCTTCGACAAGGCGAAGAGCAGCTGTGGCAAGCCTAAAGCTAACGGTATCGAATATCTGTTCGGCGAATCTCTTTACCGCGCCGACCCCCGCTCTAGCCTTACCGAAAACACCGGCGAGCCTGGCTCTGTCAGGGCCACTAAGGAAGTCATCGTTGCTGGCGGTGCTTTCAACTCTCCTCAAATCCTCAAACTGTCTGGTGTTGGTCCCAAGGAAGAGTATGTTAACCCCACTTCTTGCAACACCCTGGTCCTTACCGCCGCATTCACTAATACTGGTTTCATAGACTCGAGAAGTTCAACATCCCCGTCATTGTTGACCTCCCTGGTGTCGGCAAGAACCTCCAGGACCGTCTGGAAGTCAGCGTAAACGCCAACTACCCCACGAACTTCACCCGCATCCTCGCCTGCACGTACCTCGGCACCGAGGACGACCCATGCTGGGCCCAATACGTCGACCCCAACAACAAGGGTGCCGCCAAAGGCGCCTACGCCTCGAACCAGGTTTTCGCCGGCGCCTTCTGGACGTCCAAGTACTCTGAGGACGGCGAGCAGGATCTCTGGATCGGCGGCTTCCCGGCCCTCTTCACCGGTTTCTACCCTGGCTACTCAGCGAACGCGGCGACGGCCGATAACAAGACCTGGTGGTCGTGGCTCGTGCTGAAGGCGCACACACACAACACCGCCGGTACCGTCGAGCTTGCGAGCGCGAACCCACGTGACGTTCCCGTCATCACCTTCCGCAGCCTGTACGAGGGTCTTCCCAAGGAGGAGGCCGACAAGGACGGCCTCGCCATGGTTGAGGGCATGCGCATGGCCCAGCGCTTCTTCGAGGAAGTTCCCGACATTGACGGCAAGCCTGAGGTCTTCTGGCCCCCCAAGGAGTACGAGACCGACGAGGACCTCCTCGAGTGGGTCAAGGAGGAGGCCTGGGGACACCACGCCTCCTGCTCCAACAAGATCGGCACCGACGACGACCCCATGGCCGTCCTCGACGGCAACTTCAAGGTCCGCGGCACCCGCGGCCTCCGTGTCGTCGACGCCTCCGTCTTCCCCAAGATCCCCGGCACCTTCGTCGTCGTCCCGATCATGATGATCTCCGAGAAGGCCTCGGAAGTCATCCTGAGCGGACACTAATAAAAAGAACTTGGGCACCTTGTGTACGCTTGTCCCTTTTTTTTTTTAATGTTGTCCCGTTCTTACGGAAACGAAAAAGGCCTCTGATGATGATTGTGTGTTGATGTGTTGTTTGTTCCTGTATATAGCTTCGTGCGCCTTGCCATATTCACACCACTTATATAAAATATATTCTTTGGGCTGGTTTACTTAGAATGAATCGCAGCCGGTGACTTGCAAACGTGCTCACATTGCTGGTATGGTTACGCTCAAAGGTTAGTATTCCTCAAATGCCGTTACCAACCCTTTAGAACCTCCGGAGGCCTGATCCTCTGGTGTTGGCTTTCACCTTCGCTATCACTCGTGTAATGCGAGGGGCCTCATTAACTATCTGTCAACTGTTGGCAACAAAGTTCACGCCATGTTAGGTATAGATAAGAATGTGTGAGTATTCATATCAATATCAGCTCTGCATTCTCGTAAACCGAGGCACTAGCTTCAGAGAAATATGCCTGCTAAGAATGCGATTGATCAATTACTATTGCGTCAGGCTTTTAAATACTCATAACGGTTCCAACCGATCAAATTTCCTTGTGTTCTTTCCTGGTATGCCTATTGCCTTTACTCCTGTAACCTTATAATTCATTCCCGATCCGACCAGACCCGACCCGACCAACTAAACTACACCCACAATCTTTCGGCGGTAGGCGGAGCACGGGATATGTTGAGTTCTGTAAATAACAGAGATTGTAGATATCTAATGAATCGTACTGAAGCATTCCAAACGAAGTGTTGACAATGCCGCCGGAACAGGGCGAGAGCGACAACATGGGCCTAATATGACCTGTGTGCTGAACGAGGCGACACCTGAGACAACCCTATGAGGGTGGTTGAGGAGAACGAAGAAAGGTGATATGCCATAAAATACCTGGAGTGGTATATAATTCTAGCACCAAAAATCCAGGTGATGTCGCCTCAGGGCTGTGAAGTTCCATATGTGCTGAACTCGTCTGTTTGTGAGCCATGCATGGTCCAACTGAGTGTAAGAGGCTTAGATGATGGTCATTGTCGTAATTCATGGCCTCGTACTAGTAAAAGAGCATATACACGGGCGCAAAAGTGCACTCCATTGCCCCGTTATACCAATAGTCGAATGCCGCTTCATGATAATCTAGGTTTTCTTGTGGGATTTGCAACCAGATATTGGTGCTGGCCCTGCACAGGATTAAAACCTCTCCTTCATGCGGGCAGACACGGTCCGCAAGTTGTTGTAAACTTTGCCAGGAGGCTTTCCTTGAATCAGTTTTACCACGCTACTCCGAGCGATTTGGATATTTTTAAACCTGAACCGCTAAGTTAGTAGATGAACTGATGCTATACATCGTGTTATACTAACGCTCCGAGGATGTGCACCTTGCTATCAGCGAGGACGATCCGAGTTTTGGACGCTGAATTAAGTTAGCTATCAACATTATCCCGAAAGCCTCTTTACGTACCATTCTCGATTGCGAATTTGGTTTTTCCTTGATGACCCTTAAATTCAAGTTAGTATAGAGCACGGTATCATGGATAGAGTAATCTAGTCTTACAGCAATTCTACCGATAGCACGCGCTAAATGGCTGCCTGTCAACTGGAAGCCGCCAATCGGCGGTTAGCCTCAAGTACACCAAAATCGCCAAGCTGAGGGGTGAAATACAGTTTTAACATCTTTGATCTCAAAAGTCTCAAGGTACTATACAACGGTTAGCCTCAATATTGCTGTCACAACGAAAGCAAAGCCCCGAAGATCAGTCATGGAGGTTATATTTAATATGTACCAGATCATCCAGACGAAGCAAAGCGATCGCATCGGCTGTATCGAAACCTAAACAGAATGCCTAAATGATCGTTAGCAGTTGTTTGGCTACCATGCCGATGACGGTTCAGATCTTGTCTCCTGTGTTTATCGGGGGTCGTGGAAGGTGTGCACTGACCCGGATGAAATCCTCTCCCTTTTGGAGAGCTCCAGGCGCGGAGGCTTTCGAGTTACGAAGCTCAACACTTGATTGTAGTGCTGGAGTTAGCTCATGGCATATGAGATGAAATTTCTTGGGGGGCGTGATTTGTAGTAGTAGGGATGAGTAGGAAGCTTGATGCGCAGTTCCCAAGTCTGAAGCACTTACGCCTTAGATTTTACGTTCATCCTAGTAACCTTCAATTAGCAGGCGTGTCTTAATACACCAAAACCCCACAAGGATAAGGTTACCAGGGTAGGGTCAACTTGATGGCGCACTAACCTGACAGCAAGTTTTAGATGCTCGACGAGCGGAGCTATGAGCAGACATAAGTCAATACTTCGGCCTCGCAGTCATACGGTGGAGTACAGGATGAGTGAGTGGGTGAGTGCCTAAGTGCTTATGGGCACGAGCAACAGCAACCAACCCGTGGACGACGTACGGTATATTTGAGGCCAGGCGCTCTTCAGAGGGGAAAACCGATGAGGGGGAACGGGTACTTTGCGAGACTGGATGCGGAACGCGCCGTCGTCGTTCTGCGCCTGGGGGAAGTGAGGTCGGTCCTCCTCATCGACGATGTCCATCTCCTCTCCCTCGGCCGTGGCAGCGGCTTGTATAATGCTTGACTCTGGCAGGTCATTCATACCCTCGAGGGCAAACGCATCACCATCATCACCGGATTCTAACGAGGGTACATTGGCCGGAGGGATGTCGTCGGTCACGGGCTTGAGCAGAGCGGTTGGTGCTGGCATGGTGTGTTTGTTCCGTTCCTGCGAGATGAGATGGCTGGCTGGCTCGATGCTGTATACTGTATACTTTCCGTCCGTTTCGTACTCGGGGAGATCACGTCGGTGCGTAAATGAGGGGAATGTGTCGTCAATTCGTAGGTGTTATAGTGAGATGTAGGCTGCACTTTGGTGGTGTGTATGTATGTATGTATGTATGTAACAGGTGCCTCTTTGGTGGTAGGTAGCGGCGAGAATCAAGGAGCCATTAGTTAAATCTACCTCTTTGGCGAATTCGTGGTGGGGTGTTTGGTTGGATGGGTAAAATGTCTTATCGATAACTAAGTCAACCTCATTAAAAAAAAAAAAACACCGGCAACAAGGATTATATTAGAGTGGGGTAGGTACCACTTAATCCAGGTGGCATACACGCTAAACTAGACTCTACTTAGTCCCGGCTAAGATTTCTCGGATTTAGTACAACAAGGTGATGATGATTTCTGCCAATGACGGATTTTGCGGTACGGTTCAGTACCCCAAGTCCATCCATACTACTACACTACCATACCTACCCATTCAACCCACCATACCCATCCAACGGTCAATCCATTCACCTTCCCCCCCCCACCAATTGTCCATCCACTTGTTCACGGAATCACCTGGAGTCACCTAGGTCAGAGCAGAGTATCCAGAGCTTGGCGTTGGGTCTTCTTCTTTTTCTTCTTCTTTTTTTTTTGCTGCTGCTATTGTTTCCGACCCTCTTTGTTCGCGTATCCCCGGAACCGCGGCTTGCTACCTGCAGCATGGTGACGATGCGATTCAAGCAGTCATCATGAACCGTTCCTGTAATGTCTTCGGCTAGATCGACCGCCCCATGGTTGGGACGACATGTCTTACGAACCCTTTACGAGTCCATCGATCTCTCTTCACGACTGTCACCAAAACGATGCCCCTCAAATCCTCTACGCCCTAACCAATCTGCGTCGCTCTTCCCGTCGCTCGGCCCCCGTTTCTCTAAGGCGCCATGGTGGCCACTCCCCCAGGCATTGAGGCCGTATACCAATAATGTTCGACGCAAATGCACATCAGGGGGGCTGTTGCTTGTCAGCTTTGCGCCAAACTCTCCCACGGCCAGCACAGTAGCTGCAACATGCTCTGCAGCTGCAGACTCTACCATGTCTGGAAGCACAGCCTCTGTATTGAGTGCTGCTAAACTGGCCGGGCAGGCATGGTCACGAGCCATACATACCGGCCGTGGCCGGACGACAAGGGTCTATCGAAGAACGAAATCTTCGAAATCATATGCCGAAAAGGCTGAAAAGACCGAAACGACGGAAGCCTATAAAAAGAAGCCCCCTTCGAATCTATCCGGGCCCCAACCAGAACAAAAATTACCCGATGCAGCATCACCTGTGTCGAAGTATTTCCATATGCCGGCAATACCACATTTGCCTCATCGCCCGACCAAAGAAGAATTCCTTGCTGCAGCTAACGGCTTTTGGGAACGTCTCAAAGTACGATTCAAATGGATTTCTATAAGAAGCATGAGGCCTTGGAATATTGACGAATGGGGTGCTTTCGTGTCATGGTTTCTTTTTGGTCATCTAGTTTGGATTTTAGTTGGAACGACCACATTCTTTTCGCTGATTATTCTCTCTATTAACACGATGATGGCCCAAGGTTAGCGTGGCCCCATTCTTGATCGGGCTTCTTTGTTAACGTTTGTCTAGAAACACTTGCCAAATGGGTCGGCGATTACTTGACAGAATCTGCCGGCGTAACCGTCATTTTTGAATCAGCGATTGTTCCCCGATGGAAAGACGGTGTCATTAGCTTCCGCAATGTCTTCGTTTCACGGAGGCCGGGACAAGTCAAGTCGTCCGTCAGTAAGGGGTCATCTTTAAATGCTGCCGCTGTCGCGGCCGCGGAACGAGATTTTGACAAGGAACCTCAAATCGTTGAAGAGGATGATGGGAACTACACACAATTTGATGTCACGCTCAATGCCGTCAATGTGACATTGTCGTTTGTTAAGTGGTGGAACGGCAAGGGTCTCCTCAAAGACGTCGAAATCAAAGGCGTTCGTGGTGTCATAGACAGAACATCAGTACAATGGTCGAGCGACCACACAGATCCTCTATCATATCGGCATGAGCATCAGCCTGGAGACTTCGAGATTGATTCCTTCAAGATGGAAGATCTACTCGTCACTGTTCACCAACCAAGCGGCTTCAGGCCTTTCTCCGTTAGCATATACTCGTGTGCGTTACCCCAGCTGCGTAAACAGTATATGTTTTATGACTTCCTGTCTGCGAACCACATGTCGGGTTCGTATGATGGGTCTCTATTTACCATACATCCTCGACAAGTCCACGGGCTCCCGGCAGGACAAACCAGAGCAGCTGATCCTCTTGGCGAGCCTGACGCATGGAAAAAGCATAGCCGTCTACGAATAGACGGCCTGAAGATCGACCATCTTAATCGAGGGATTGAAGGTCCTTTTGGTTGGATCTATGAGGGTAATGTCGACATAGTGGCCGACATCCGGTTCCCACACGACGATGACGATAGTATCACAAAAGTGATGTCTGATTTCTATGACCGTCTCGAGGAAGCTGTTACCTCAAATAGATATCTACAGATTCTTGATGCGCCGATTCGCCGACGAGAGGAGATCATTGTTAACGAACCAAGCCCGGCGCACGGCGTCAATGCTTTAAAGGTGGCTGACCGTGCTAACGATTACCCGACGTCTTTCCACGACGATGACGATATCATACCAGGTTTATCGCCATCAGGCGAGGAGCCACCTCGTTACCTCGTGATGGATTTGCGGATCCATCTCAATGATGTCAAGGCGACGGTGCCCGTCTTCACGTCGAATTTATCCTACGTCAACCAGGCGCTCGTTCGACCCATCGTAGCTTACATCAACGCGAAACGCACTTACATACCGATTGGGTGCCGCATCGTGAAGCGAGCATCAGATTTCGACGGCGCGTGGTCTATTTATGACTGCGGTTTGATGGATGATGCCTCAGCTGAGGTCTACACCGCCTTCGCGTGTGACGTCGAAGATCAGCAAAGCCGTGTCCGCCGCCTCAAAAAGGTTGGTTTCTGGACACTAAGCATAGCCATTCACGCACTATTCATGGGTATGGCAGGGAATGTTGTCTAAGATATAAGACCCCATATATCAGCCTGATGGCCACGCTGTACGACGGACGATTTTACGTGATACCCCCCTTCCCCCCTCACCACCCTCTGTAAATAACTCGCCGTCTGTCTAGCCTATTGGGTTCCCTTGCACGTATATAAAGAGAAAAGAACAGGCGTATTAGGAGTATTGTTTTTTTCTATTGGGCATAGACTCAATCTGTTTTCTTCGGGTGCACGACTAATTGTCGACGGAAGATGGGGGAATCATTGCAACCATGGAACGCGGAGAGGTAACGGAAACGGTTAGGATTTCTTCGGTGGGCGTTTCTAGTGTATAGTGTTTTGATATTGTGACAAGAGCAAAGAAAAAAGAGAGACTAAAAGGGTTTCCAATTGGCCATAAATCTGCCCCCTCATTCAACTATGCATATACCCAAACTTCCCTCCCAACTATATATGTTGGTCATATCTTCTCTACTGCACAGCCTAACTTAGCCTCAGACGATACTGCCGATGTGTGCTGTGGCAAGTAACGAATACGATTGGGGGAGGGTGCATAAAACAATAATAACTATGGCTTACACGGCATTTCGGTTGTGAGCGTAAAAGTGTTACTAGTATCGATCGTCTGATGGACTTCGCACAACTATGAGCTTGATCATATGTACTAATTAAATAAAGCAATAAGGTGTCTGTGGTTGGCTACTATAGACGATCCGAGCCATTTAGAAATAGATGTATAACAGCGATTCGCAATCAGAGGATAGAAATTATGAGCAATAAAGTATCCCATCATGTAGATTATGCCTACAATCTATCTATCGAATCGAGTTTCTCACTGCACGCCTATGCCATACCATCTTAAATTTTATCCCCGCTTCACTTCATTACCACGCCCCGCCAGGCGCTCAGCAAATTGCAGAGTCGCCGAACCGCGCAGCAAAGCTGAACGGGCCCCATAAAAAGATGTTCGCTATCTCTCTATGTCTCTCTCTGTCTCTCTCTTCTCAATCGCTCTCTCACCGGGCCATGTTTATATTGCCCGGCGCTGGCAGGTTCATCCCTCATAAAGTAAACAAGAAGGCTCCGGATTTTGACACACACGCGGCTGTTTTCATCCATCATCACAATCTTTAAACCAAATCTCTAGTCCATCATAGAAGGACTGACTGCAGCTAATACCACGTGATATGATGGCATCGGCGTGCAATCATTTGTGTGTCCGTAATAGGCTTCGGGGACCATTATTAGGGGGGTTCATCGGAAGCCGAAGCGGCCTGGAGAAAGGGTTGTGAACGAAGCCGCGAGGGGTATTGTTCGCCAATGGTTTTTCACATAAAGTCGTCGCTGCAAATCGATGTCAGGGGAGATACCAAGAGTAGCAGAGTGGTCCGCGTTGCAGAAACTTACTCTCCGAAAGCGTCATCGTCATAAGCGCCGACATCGGTTGTGTTAGGCCGGTTGGTAACCAGCTGTGTCTTCGTCTTTTGAGCCTTCGTCTTCTTGCCACCTTTCTCAGCAGCCTTCTCTTCCTTCAGCTTCTCGTTACTGAGGGTAGTTAGCTTGCTACTGATCTGCTTAATCTGGTCGCTTGGTAGATCCTTGGCTAGTTGCTTGGTGAATGCCTGGAGGAACAGAGCGTAGTGAGCCTTCCTGTGATTACCGCCGATGATGGGAGCCATAGTGTTGCAGAGAGTCTCAAACTGGCTCTTCGTCGAAGGGTTGAAAAGGGGTATGGTGGACAGGTCGATCGTCTTACTGGGGTCGGAGTCGATGCGAACAGTGGAGCTAGCGGTGGTGGCCTTGCGGCCGTTGGCGAGACTCAGTCCGACACCCCCAAAAAGATCCTCGGCGTGTTTGAGGTCCGACTCCTTCTCCGTGCGTCTCATCCGCTGCGCACGCTCGGCTGGGGTTTCCTCTTCCTCGCTCGACTCATCTTCCTCCTCAGCCTGGCGGCGATTCGCAGCTTGGCGGTCGGCGATACGTTGGGCCCGGGACTTCTTGTTAGCGGCGGCTTCAGCCTCGGCCTTCGCCTTGGCTTCGGCGGCCTTCTTGGCCTTCTCGCGTTCGACCTCGGAATCTTCGGCAGCATCCCATGACTCTAGGACCTAAGGCAGATGGGGTTAGTGGGAGGCGAGGCGTTGGAGATGGGAGATGCGGGCTCCGGGGGGGGACGCTTACATCGCTCTCCTCCTCATCGGCAAACTTGCCACGACGGATGGCGCCGAGGACTGGGGAAGCCGGGGCAGAGCTAGAATCGCTCTCCTCATCGTCTACATATGCAAAGAGCGGTCAGCCAGAATCGTACAAAGCGACGGCGGATGCATGTCCACGGAGCCGCATAGGCCGGCTGCATCACCCGGAAACCCAATGGACAGGTATCAACAAAGCGACCAGACCCACTGAGTCCTATCCGATGCCTGCTGATGGTCTGGACCCCATGTAGTGACAGTGTTTATTTGTGCCGCTGTTTAGGGATAGGGGCATGGTAGACAGGCTTCAAGCTGTCTCACGCTCGCACAGCTGAGGACAAAAGAAGCGGAAGGACAAGAAACAACAATCCGTGAGCGACTCACCCCACTGTTTTCCGGCAGGCATATTGAATATATTGAACGTTTAGGGGCGCAGTTCTAGATTTGCGACGAGTATGTTCTATGATGTATTAGAAATTGGGTTGCCTTGGAGATGCAGTTGGTATATGGTTGAGGTAGAGGTTGATGTTTGTGTGAGAGTGTGAGAGTGTGAGTGCGTGTGGTTGTGTGTCGGAGAAAAGAGAGGGTTGATGGGTAGACAGGCCAGAAGTCAAGGTGGCAATATGGAATAACTACATAATACTTACTCACCAATTAAGCACTTAATAATGGCCTTCCGATAAGCACTTAACCTAGATAAGTGTTTGGTCAGTTAAGATAGAGCCATGGGTACCTTCCCACCTGAACCTTCAGATGGAGGTAGATTAGGTGCTCATGAGAATGCCAGACAGCACGCACCAGGCCTTCCGTTCCCCGGAGTTGGGCACAAAAATCTCAATAGAAAATTTTTTTTACAAGTGTGTGGGCATTCGTCAAGTCAACGGCCCCAAATAGGTATCATCAAGCGGGTGTGCTAAAATATGGACTGTTTATTGGATGCAGCCCGCGTGTCCAACATTGATACATGCCTATGCTCCCAATGTTCCGTGACTCGATATTGCGGCTAGAGGGACCCATAATTTAGAAGTCAGAGGTGCCAACTTCATCGCTATGGGGTACCTAGGTAGGTACTTAGGCGGCCGAAATCTGTCTCAGTGTGCCTATATCAGTAATATGCAGTGAAGCACGAAGAAGAATCAATATGCAAGTGCGGGGCAATCTGGGAGTCGGAGGGGTTCATCCCACCTTTTTACTGGGGTGCCTAGATTAAGTAATCTGGGTACCTGAATATGGTAGGTACATGACGTCGACTGCATGTGACAGAAGGATTAAATTTACAGTCCAAGCGGACAGTGGGTGTAGCCCACTATAAGTGGCATTCTGTACACAGTTGGCACGCATAGTCGACGATCTTGTCCGCTAGCTACCAATTATCACAGGCAATAATACCATTGCGTTGTATTGTAGTTGTATGAAGGATGGATTGGTCCACTGTGCCAACTGTGTACAGAATGCTACTTATACCGACCGTAGGCAGTGGCCAACGTTGAAATTAGGTATTCTGATTTCAACTCGAATAAGCATATCTTCTGCCCTATTTGATATTCAACAGCCGCTACTTTAAGAAGGCCCAATTGTACCTATGTAGATGGCTAAATTACCTTGCTTCATATCAACCTATGGGTATAAACCCCCCCTGTTCAACCCCCTATTTTAGGTACACTACATCTGGATGTTAGACAATCGTACGCGAATCAAAACATCATGTTAGGCATGAATATATTGTATATTCGCTCAGCTTTGACGACCACGATACAAGCAATTGATAATAAGTACTGCTTCTATCATTTATCGCTTCTGACATGGTAGCCCCAAGCCTCGATGCGATCATTCCCTGAAGATGAAGTCAGGCGCGAGTTGTCAACGTAGCATTGTCCAAGAAGATATCTCAGTAACAGTAGGTAGGCATCATGCCTCCACTGTGTGTTGCCTTGCGTTACATGGGGATTGGGCAGCAACAGGTAAGTAGTACACGCTACCCTGTATTGTTGAATCTAACTATCCCTTCTACACCTACTACACCCACTACCCCCACCACACCTACTACACCTACTACACTTACGTCAATTGAAGTCATCTCCGGCATTTCACAACGAATGCACCTGCAGATATAACATCTGAGCTTGAGCTTGCTATCTCCTCGTTTCTCTCCCTGTCGTTTCACGTATGAATCACCCAAAGTTTAATGTAGACATTATGCCGCGATGTGCTATCCGCCGCGCTCTACTAGAGCAAGCCCGGAACGACAAAACCCACCCCCCAAGCCGTGATGATGTAGAAATCCCCGTGCCCGGTGGTGGTACAACCGGCAGTCGGCCGATGCACGGTTCTTAAGCCTCGCCCCTAGCGAAAATATTATTAACCAATATGACCGGTTTTTCATTAGTTTGTGTGCAACTCGATAAACCAGGACGGGACAGGATGGAACAGGGTTGGATAGGATGAGACAGGAAACACAGAGAGCTAACTATTGTGATTCCAATTTCCTACCAAACCCAGAGCTGACTTGCTGCCTATTTGGATGGCCATAGACGATGTCGCCACCGCAAGAGGCTCGCTGAACGCCTGCCCCCACGTAATCGACTAACTCGCCTCCTATATATCGAATGCCAGGGCCTAGGAGCATTTGCTCATGTCCCCTCGACCATTTATGTAGTAGATAATGCTGTCTGCCTATACAGCGGTGAGTCATAGATGAGACGGCAGTGTTCTGCAGTTGGGACATATGAATGCCGAGAAACTACAAGCAAGACAACAAGGCAGCAGGACACAACTCTTCCTCCGTATTATCAAGACATTGCCTCGCTCTGTCACCAGCTTTCGATACGTCATGTCCGGACCGACCCCCCCGTACACTTTCAGGATTCGCTAGAAGACTTCTGAAAGGAGGCGACTGCTATGGCTGGTGTTTACATAAACGCTACCTGCACATTTAGTATTATCTTTCAGGGTCCGCTAGCCCATGGGTGCCCATCGGGTAGTGTTCCTGGTGCTCTCGCTCAAATCCTATTTGAAATGTATATCGGCGGGAAAAAATAAAGGGGAATTTAATTGATTGGTATGATTGGCGCGCACTATAACAGATGCCGAGATCAATCATCGCGGCTAGGTATATCAAGAGAGAACACTGTTAGTGAAGGGTTCAGGAATTCGGCAATGGTACTTCCTTCTCCAGCATTGCGAAAGGCCAGCTACCCGACGACAGCTCCCGCAGGAACGTAACTATGCGATGGGCCCATCGTGGTTATAGATAGCGGCAAGAAATGCAATGCAGTAAAGTATGACACATCAACGAAGTCGAGCTAGACCGAACGATTTGAGCTTGATTAATTATCTTCCTCGGTGGTGAAACTGCAAGCCAGGCTTGGGGATATATCCTTCTATCTTCAGGGCGAAGATGCTTAGGGACCCATTTTGTCCTTGAGCGCGAACATAAAGAGCCTCATAGTTTATTGCTAACCTATTCCCTGCTGTATGAACCGTGACAAGGTTTGAACTACAGCGGAACTTCATCATTTGTAAGAAAGACCGAGCGGAGTACCAGGCTCTACGGATACCCCCAATGCAGGCACCGCTAAATTCTTGCCACATGGAGAATGCCCAGAGTGAGGTCTAGCCGCTGAAAGGTAGTAGCTGGGTCGCAAGTAGATAGCTGAGTATAGGGGCAAGGCTCAATATCGTTGATTCCTGGGCCTACTATCAAAGGTGGGAGGCCTTCGGTCCTTATATACGCCCATATGCCTCTAGAGCTAATTACGCCGTAGGGTAGCTAGTACCTCGCCATGTGCTTTATGTACTTAACAATTTTGACCCTGAAGCCTGTCACGGAACATGAATACAACACCATACCACAACACCACTAAACGTAGAACGTTATTAAGTTGAGCACTTGACCGTTTGCATCCACTTATATAGTGTCAGCCGTACTATGATAAAACCTATTCAGAGGAATCCTTCTACTGCTTTTTCATGCCACTACTCGACCTAAGTAGTCCTATCAGTCACAAATTCAAAGTTTAATTCTTCAAACTGTCACGGAGCCTTCTAAGGGCCACCCAGGGGCGAAACGCACCGGGAAATTTCGTGATAATACGTACAACGGGCATTCCTTGAAGTATGTTGCGAACGCAATGACAAATTTGGGCTTACCTAGTTTGATATGCGTTGAGGACCTTAGCTCGACACTTGAAGAGACTAGGTTTGAAGAGAGGCCCCAAATATATTCTAAATCGGCGTTCGGTACCGCTGCGACTGAACCTGAATGGAGCGGATGGATCTGATTATCTACCTAACTCATATTTCGCAGGACAAATTTTAATATTTGAGCGTGTGGGATTCAGCTTGTCAGGATGGATGGATGTAACATGGTATAATTTGATTTTTCCCAAGACTGGGGCTCAAGATATGCCTGAGTATAAATAAACCTTGATACATAACGGAAACCCAGGACATTTGAATTAATACAAGCGCCTGTATAGCTTTACATCGCGAAGCAGAGCTAATTAACTCGTCGCTACCTTTGTGGTTGCATCTCTCTCTCGCGTTCTACCATCTAATAGCTAAAACGCGGTACCCCTTTCTTTCCTTTCTAAATCCTATTATCTCTATCACTTCGGATCTTTTCCGGGGCCTTGTATTGCTTCTCTACAATATATTCTAACGGTAATCGACGACACCTACAAACTAAAATTCCACGTGCTCCTTATAAATGCCATTCCTTTCTAAAAGACAGCAATGAATTGACATGACTATGAAGCGACTGAGGCCGCGCTGGGCAGTTCAGTGCTTGCGCCAATTAATCTTGCGGCGTCACTGCTATGAATCCTAGATTTAGGCACCACAGATAGCAACTCACCTTATCCAATTGAATCTTTCCCAGCCACACTTGGTTGAACCCATGGGAACGTGTTTAACTAATATACTGGGTTCTCAACAGCTTCCGGAATGGGACGCATAGGCGCTGCCTAGCCTAACCAGAAGGCATGTAAGACTAACTACTCGCAACACAGGCACCTAGATTCGAGACTCTGACAGCCCTAGTAGAGCCTGCACTGAGCAATCTACATGGCACCGATGTGGACCTACCGAAGTATAATCAAGTAGAGTCTACCAGGCCCTGGATATCAATCGACCTCTAACCCTAGGACAAGGAAGGCCAGTTCAACCCAGTACGCAACGTCTGGTCCTCGTTGGCGCTATACTCAAGCAGAAAAATAGAGGCAATATTGTCTCTTTGCGTTCTCGTAGGCTAAGCAGATGGGTCCAGCACTCGTCGACGTGATAAAAAAGCCGCCAGGCAGATACCATTTCTTCGAAGGCTCGATGAAGGATGTCTTCTCAAACATGGGGACAAATTTCGATCTCGCCTAGCGCATGCTCGAATGGCTCAAGATTGGCTTTGTGGGCGTTTTGTCTCGTCGACGTTGAAAATGAAGGTAGGCGGGGCGAACTCCAAAGCCGAACTTGCGCAGCGAGTTGTCGCGTCATCGACTGTTATGAGGAAAGGGCTGGCAGACAAGCTAAAATCTAGGTTGTGATCTATGGAAGGAGCGTCGAGGGATGAGAGCGTTGTTTCTACTAGGTATGTGTTGGATGAACCCGTAAGCCGATGTAGGCAGGCAATCGGAAGAGAAAAAAAAGGGGATACGTTACCAGCCTACCTACCTAGTCGGTCACATATGTACTGCTAGACGTACCTTCCCATAGATGAGCCAAGCCACGCGCAGCTCCCGTTCCGGAGAGAACGGCGGCAGCTCTTTCCCTCACCCCAGCCATGGGATAGACTCAAAGTGTATATGTACATAGAGAGAGTATCTTCTACCTCCCAAGAGACTGGAACCTACCCCGCAGTTCATCTGAGAATCTACACGCATCCATGGATGTCTTTGTCTAAACGAGTTCCCGAATACATACAGCTCATCTCCACCCGACTGGAGACTGAGACATAGGGATGTCAGGGTCCACAAGCCACCGAAAACCTTCATTCTCGGTGGTGTAGTCGACAACAACATAGAACGCAACTCCCTTCCAAATTGAAGACCGTATTTTTCTTTTTTTCCTCTCTTGAGCAGCACGCGGAAATAGCTCGTATGTCCCCTCACCGCGTATTGGAGAGAAAGGCTTTCGCGATCTACGTCTCCAATTGTCACACTCTACGTCAACATTTATAACATTTATTATATCAGCCCCCTCAAGAAACAAAAACCAATCTCGATGCGATTGATGATCGGGCTTGGCTCCAGCGACTTCAGAACACCCTTGTAACCAAATGCGTGGGTTGATCTTCAGCATTCATAGCTCTATATTTCGACTGTTGGTGTCAGTGATGATAAGGAGCTATTCCAAAAGCAGCGCCGCCTTGGGTGAGTATTTTCATCTCATCGATAAAATGCTTTCCGATGACGAGAATGACGTATTTGAGGGCGAGGTTGGGCGCAGTACACTACTTGTATGCGGTATAATTACCGTATAACAAGCAATGATGGGCCCTATGTTCACCAACTTCCACTCGCGTGCCTCTTGTTGCCATCCGCGATCTCCATCTGCAATCTCTAGCTGGCCTAGCTCTAGTGCGGAATGCCACCCCTCCGCCCGGCTCCATGGTCTTCCGCCGGCTGCTGTACCTTCCGGCCGATCTTGGCACGATATTTGCTGGCCTGGACGCTGGCTAGGGAGATTACCTAATGAATGGCAAGGCCTAGACTAGATGGCCAGTCTTGCTTGTACACAGCTTGTACACATTACAAGCACATACATACCATCGCACTAACACCGACAAGACGTGGTAACTGAGCTAAAAAGGCGGCCTTTCTAGCGTCGATCCTCCACGGCTCCCCGAAAGGATTGATAATTGGCTCAGTATGATTGGTTGTGCCTGTAGATGGGCCCAACTCCAGGAATGGGGCATCAATATGTATTGAGATGCATCTACATGTGTATGTGTGTACGTGTGTATGTACATACATGGTATCCATCCTCCTAGACCATACCTGGACGGCCTTGTCCTCCGTAGACGAAGGACTATCCTCTACTTTATACTCTATTTCGTCATCACGATCCTCCATATACGACGTAGAGATCTTAACTAGTCCTCTTGGATACATACCTCTCCATACCGGTGTGAGTCGCCTTTGTCAACGAGTATCACCTGCGGTTGTTTGCGGAGTTGTTAAATGGTGTATGCTAATCCGTTTCTATAGCCCGCCATATTGACTCTTCGAGGTCAGCTGGATGTGATTCCGGGTCTTTGGTATCTTTACATGGCAATCGACCAATAAATGCCCAGTGCTTTGAAAGCACTACTTTCATAGGCAGGCTAGGTGTAACACCAAACGCGGCGGCCCTTCAATTGTTAAACACGGGCTCCCTTTGTTTCCCCTAACGCCAATTTGACGTGCATTGCGGAGTGTCTAGTCCGCTGGCAGTGGTAAATGGTAGGGCCGAAATGACAACTGATGCTGTCACCATGCGCTAGTCACCGGGTTTCGAACTTGCCGAGATATTGAATCTGCCTAATTTGATACTCAGCGGTGTCATCGAGTCGTTTGAATAGGCTTAGCTTGGCTACTATTGCCTTATTGGCTTTGTTTACGTTGGGCCATGATGGAATGAATTGTCGGTTGTAGCATTAGAGCGAATACAGCAGGACCGACAACTATAACCATCAAGGTCGTTGCGTTATTACTTACTTAAAGCTCGTAACCTTCGCCCGCCGTTTATTCTATAGTCTTCAAAAGTTTCAAATTCTAGTAACTAATCCATCCATCCCAAGTCATTTACTATTGTACTATTACTCGACCATGCGTTTTTCAAAGGCAACCGCTCTCGCTGCTGTAGCCACCACGGCTCAGGCTCAGCGCCCCGAGAACACAACAATTTGTGACTACTACACAACCGCCCTACTCAAGGAGAATACAGCCGATAACCAGGCCACGCTTCTAACGCTTATTGTTAACACCGTCGTAATTGGGAACTGTGAGCAACAAAGATCCCTGCATACCCCTATCACCACTGTTGATAACTAATCGTTCATCTTCAATAGACACAGAACCCAACGTCGGCGTCACAGTCCCCGGAATTCTAGCAGCGGGCAAATACAACGGAGCCGATGTCAACCTTCTGCCGTACTTCACTGGAGAACTTGAATCTACCAACAAGGGCGGTGACCATGGAGTTTCTGTCAACTTTCTCGACGATGGCGGTGCCGAACCTCTGAAGAAGAATAAGCCGGCGAACACCGACAAATCGGCCCAATAGTAAGCAAAAAATTCGCGGTCCTCTATAGAGTATCTCGGGGAATTATGCTAACAATAGCCCATATAATTAGTTTCCTCATCACCCATCTATACCAGTTCTTCGGCTCATTGCTGGGCTGCTCCCAACAAGGCATGCCTGGGTTCGACGCGTACAGTGGCGAAGCTTCGATGTACGAAGTACACAAGTTCATGGCATTGGACGAGAATGAGATTGGGTACTTTATCACCCAGGTCGGCCTGACCGCTGCTGTAAGTAGCAGATCCCAATAATATGCACCCCAACGCCCCTCCCCTCCTTCGGGACGTGGCATTCTGTTTCCAGTACCGCCTTCACATACAACTGAGAAGATCAGCTACTGACCCCAAATCTCATAGTCTTTCGGAGTGGCGGACTCAGATGTCCAAGCTGTCGGCAAGGCACTCAACTCTCTCTTCGGCTCCCGGTGCGCACCGCCGACCGCCGTCATCCCGGCGCAGGGCGAACAGCTGCAGGCGATCTGCATCGAAGACACCTGCCCGGTGGCAGACAAGGCTACCTGCGATAAATACGAGGCCGTCGTCGAGCCTTCCACCGCCTCTTCGAGTGGATCGATGACCGCTACACCGACTGGATCATCTTCGTCTGCCCCGACACCAACCGGAAGCGATAGCGCCACCCCCACGCCGACTGACGGAATGGGCTCATCTCCTTCGTCCTCTGCCACGCCCATCCCCACAGGCGGTGCCGCGACTAACGGATTTGGACTGGCTGCTGCTGTCGGCGGTATTGCTGCCTTTTTGTTGTAATAATGGTTCATGGGATACACGATATTTACAGCTTACAACCTATCATTTCATTTCGTATGACATACCCAGAGTAATAATTCAAGACTTTGCCGTCTTAAAAAAAAAGCCGTTGTAAAAACGCAAAACGGCCTTCAGCGGGGGGCTTTAAAAATACACACGCCTCCTGAAATATATACTTGCCAGTGATCTCTAGTGTGAGAGTGTGATGATGATGTTTGCCTTATAAGATTACTATCGAACAATATCACAAAACCGTTTAATTGTAATAGTGTATATACATTTTTATACTATATAGGGAGAGAAATAGTAGAATGTGACTCGCAGGCAATTTGAGGGATTTTTTTTTTTTTTTTTTTGGCAGACTAATAACAGATTCCTGGCGCGACTTTACGTTGGCTACTATTAAAGCGGCTGAAAATGATATAGATAAGTAAATAAGAGACAATATTAAACATAGATACTATAACAGCTAGATTGAGGATCTATTAAACCAATAGAAGAAAGGCATACATATAATTAGCCATGTACAAAAAGAACCACATGATCCTGAATAATTTATGGTTAAATACCCAAAACGTTACTGTCTCCCCCTTCTTCGAATTCCATCTTCTATTAATCATTATATTTTAAAAGCTAACACAAAAACCTACGGTTCACTCCATGATATCACGTACCATAAATGTTAGGGCATAAAAGAGCCCCCCCTCACTTTATCTAAGAATCATTCAACAGAGAATCCCGCTGAAGCCGACAATAAACCCGGTGTCATATAACCCGAAGAGAAACCAATTATAATTACGGAATTGCCGGGATCATTCTTCCTTTGTAGTCATGACGGATTTCTACATTAAATCAAAGTTACACGTTTCTGGCCGTTCATTTACAACGATGAATTACTCGGGATCGCGATGAGAACTTGCAAGAAGAAGAAAAAAACAGGAGGAAAAGAAACCGGGGATACTCAACCGGCCAATATCTTGCGGCATATACCGCGGTACTGATCCGGTAATGAAGCCCCTTGTCCTCCGAGACCACCGACCTTGGCTCGTGTTGTATCCACACCGGTGCCTTCATTCTATTTGTGGGTTTCAACACACCGCGTCCGGAAATATTTCCTGCCGCTTTTCCTTCCACATACCGACGATAAAGGCGAAGAAGCACTCCAATTTCCGTCATACGCAAACGCGACGGGGGATTGGCGATTTTTCCGCGTCGAGAAATGCAGAACGAAGATGTCCAGTCCAGGGGGGTTGATAGACGCCAGCCGAGATATGGTGATATATATTTGCTGTCATATATATTTGCTTTCTCGGCTCGTTGGCCTGTTGACATTGGGGTGAAGACGGCGGAGATTCTAAACAAGGAATAAAAAAAAACATCACTTTTTCTAATTGAAAATGGCGAGTAGAACTTCAGTCGTCGTTACCGCGGCGTTGGCAGCGCTGGTCCAACAGCATGTCCACGCCGCTAGCATCTACGTTTCTCCGACCGGGAGCGGTTCGGGGACGGTCGATAGCCCGTACGGGTCCATCCAGACGGCCGTGAATGCGGCGAAGGCCGGCGATACCATCTACCTGCGCGCCGGGACGTACGCACCGACGGCCAACATCCAGATCAAGAAGAGCGGTACCGTGACGGCGCCCATCACTCTCCGGCCCTACAACAGCGAGAAGGTCATCCTGGACGGAGAGAATATGCCAGGGTGAGTGAGAAACCGCCAGCGACGCGATGTGGGCTATTCTATTTCTAAAGCTTATTCTTTTCATCATAGCACGCCCTACGGACTTGATGAGTCGCTGCCGAATGGAGAACGGGGTATCCTCCATATCGAGGGCGGGAACTACTGGTACTTTTACAATCTCGAGTAAGTGGGCCAGGATCTCGTCGCCATCATAAGAGAAAGAAACCATGGCGAATGATGGCGGGGAACGGGACGGGGCCAGAGGCATGCTGAACAGAAACCAGACTGATCAATGGACCCTACGGGATCTATTCCCGCGACTCTTCTCACAACTACTACGAGCGTCTATCGACGCACGACAACTACGAGTCCGGATTCCAGATACAGGGCACTGCCGTAAACAACACGGTGATCTACCTGGACTCGTACCGCAACCGCGACCCGCGAAAGAACGGCGAGAGCGCCGACGGATTCGCGTGCAAGGAGGGCTCGGGCGAGGGCAACGTGATCCGGAATTCCCGCCTATGGGATAACGTTGATGATGGTCTCGACTTATACATGTTTGGGTCACCAGTGACGGTAAGTCCTTTTGTGATTTACTTTCTTCATTCCCCCTATTTTGTTGATTCCGGGATCCATCAGAACCCCTTCCTCCTCCTTCCCTCCCTCTAGAACCGTGATTTTCTGACCTGAACCCTCCCCGGCCCGCACAGATCGAAGAAGTGTACGCCTGGGGCAACGGCTTCAACCGCTGGGGGTTCTCGGAGTTCAACGGGGACGGCAACGGGTTCAAGCTGGGGATCACGGACAACCCGCCGGCGAACCACGTGGTGCGGAACTCGATGGCCTTCTCGAACGCCAAGAAGGGCTTCATCGACAACGGCAACCCGGGCTCGCTGACGTTCGCGCGCAACACGGCCTGGAACAACGGCGACAACGGCTTCAACATGCGCAGCTCGACCTCCACCATGACCGGCAACGTCGCCGCCGTCAACACCAACGCCCAGGTCAGCCTCGTCAGCGGCACCAAGTCCAGCGGCAACTCCTGGGACGCCAGCGCCACCTGGTCCAACGCCTCCTTCGCCAGTGTCGACTCCTCCACCCTCGCCGGCGCCAGGGCCTCCGACGGCAAGATCAGGGCCAGCAACTTCCTGATCCCCGCGTCGGGCGCCGCCATCGGAGCCACTACGCAGGCGTCGGTCTAGGGTTATCAGTCCTCGATTTATAAAGCCTGGAAGGCAGGTTATAAGATAGTTTACGCTCTCGCCGTATAAATCCTATTATTGTTATTATTATTATCATCACGTTTTTGAATATGTACCTGCGTATATATAGCCACCACCCCTATACATTTAAACCAGGACGACGTTACCTCAGCGATAGATCATGACCTGATACATCGCCTTCTCTTCTTCTATGTAAATTAACGAATAGAACCCTCTATTGATCGCCTATAACAAGTTCGCAGCGGCTTCGCGGCGTACGTACGTAATCAATCTATATATATACGAACAAGACAAAAAGACAACATACATGAAGAAATACACACACACAGATACAAAATCTCCTACCGTAAAACAGCCGAGCGCCCCGCCAGCGCCCTCTCGAGTTGTGTATCGACGTCGAAGAACTCGCCCCTTCGGAACGCCGCGAACTGGGCGTTCCCGACCACCAGCGCGACGAGGCGGTCGAGGCCGCGGATATTCCCCCCCTTAGTAGTAGTAGTAGCAGCAGCAGCAGCAGCAGCAGCAGCAGCAGCAGTAGTAGTAGTAGTAGAAGTAGTAGTGGTGGTAGTAGTAGCCGGCGCGCCCCTGTACCCGGCAGACTCGAGCAGCAGGTCACAGACGTCGCCGAACAGCGCGAAGGTAGCGCTATCGGAGTCGTCGCCCTCGCAGACCGAGACGGCGTAGAAGACGCGCCAGAACGTCTCGAGGAAGAGGTCGAGCGCGGGCCACAGCAGCGGGTCGTCGGAGGCCGGGAACCCGCCGCCGCCGGGGGTGATGGTGATGGTGGTGGTGTTAGTGGTCGTGGTAGTGGTCGGGTCCGAGCGGCGGTGGAGGTCGTAGTCGAGCAGCAGCTGCGCGCAGGCGCGCAGCCTCTGCCCGAGACGCCGGATCTGCGCGTGGTAGCGGGCGCGGCGCCGCGCGCGCGCGGTCAGCCGCTCCGCCTCCGTCGCCGGCCACGGCTCCCAGATGTGGTAGTCGGCCGCGCACTCCCCGCACACGGGGCGGCTGCCGGCGTGGGACGGGATGTCCGGGAGCGGCGGAAGCGCGCGGAACGCGGGGTGGGGTGTCTCTGTTTCTGGGTTGTCGTCGTCGTCGTCGTCGTCGTCGTCAAGGTAGGCGTCCATCTCCTCGTCGAGCTCGCTCAGGTGGTATACCCAGGGACACCGGCCCGGCCGCGGGCCGTGGACCGGCTGGCAGAGGAGCTCCTGTAGCGGGCTCGGGTACGCGATCGGGCTGCCGTGCCGGTCTTGTCTGGGCAGCTTCGGCGAGGGGGGAGAGAGAGGGGGAGGGCTCGCCGCGGGGGGTCGGCGCCGTTCTGGAGCAGCGTGTGCACCGCCTTCACGTTCGCATTCCGGCACGCGTAGCCCAGCGCCGTGTGCCTGATGATGGCCCCTCCCCGGCGGGCGGGCGATCGCTGGTCCAGGGCGTTGATGTCGATGCCCCGCCGGAGCAGCTCCCGGATGATCCCCGGGCTGGTGGACTTCGCGTTGCAATACCAGTGGAGCGCGTTGTATCCCCGGAAGACGTCCGTGATCACGCCCTTGCCGGCTCTGATGACTTTGCGGATCCCCTCGGACGACTTGCAACGAAATAGGGGTGGCACCCCATCGAAATTGAGGGCGTTAGCTCTCCCCTCGGATTTACGACAAGGTCGCAGGCCCCCCTGTCGAGGGACAGGGTGGGCATCTTGGACCTGTTGTTGTTGTTGTGGTTCTTGCTGCTGGCGGTAAGGTTGTTGCTCGGATTTCCGGCCGCCGATAATTCGGACTTCCTCCAAGATGCTATCGCGCTTAAAGCGTACCCTTTTTTGCACTCTTTTTAAACCGGTATTAGGTTTTGGTTGTGAATCCATTTGAGGTCTTGAGGTCATCTACAGTTCTAATCCAAATTAGTATAGCGACGCCTGTTAAGTAGATGAGGCATATGCTAATATTACCTTTGGACTCTCTACAAGACATTGTGGTGTTTACTATTGTCTAGGCGGCTATACGACATATAAACCCAGGATTCTCTTTCATACTCAACCTTTGTCATGCAGGCTCTAAGGCGACTGTAAAGCGATTGAAATAATCCCAAAGGCACAAAACACGCTAGAAAGCGGGGGGGCATGGTGTGAAAATGGCCTGAGTTGTTCTCTTTGTTTTTGTTTCATTGTTCCAGGGCTGTACCAAAGTGATGCCAACGAAGGATTAGGGTCGCATTGAGGGGATCACAACCTAACAGACACCGCAAGGAGAGCTTGATCGTGTAATGAAGCTGGGGGTTTCCCCATTATTTTTGTTCTATTTTCTCTTTTTGATCAATGATATGTGACCATATAGTTAGTTTCCCCCCAGGAACACCTGAGCCTTTGGAGAGTATTTCACTTTGCCCTCTTGATATCTTTCAAGTTTCCAACCACACAGCAGGATTCTCGAACGGAGTTAGAGATAGCGGTATAAAAGTAGAGAAGAGCTGTGGTTGTGTGTTGATTTTGGTTTTCATGCCTAGCCTATCAAAGACAAGAGTACGCAAGGCGTAGTGAAGGGTCTCTCACCCTTTATTTATGTAGTTGACAGCATGGCTTTGGCGTCGGTACCATTTCGAAGTCCCATATTGCCTTTCGAGTACCCGATATATGATGTAAGCTTTGAAACACCGATTTTGATATTCTGTACCTTCTTGCTTTCCTGGAGGGTTAACTAAGTCCGACTGCACAAGCTGCCCATCCAAGCTGCTTGATTAAGAGGCAGAGGTTTTCTACCATCGGAGGCGGAGGTTCTTGACCTGCGTTGAAGTTCATGCGCAGAATTTCCTGTGCGATATCCATGCAGGATTGAGGATCCTCCAATGCCGATTCGACGATTCGGCCGTTGTCGCACCGTGGGTGTCGTATCGTCGGTCGACCTTGCCCAAACTCGATAAATCGCTGTACTTCCGTTGACTCTGGATCATCGATATAGACAGCATTTTGCGAAATAGGGATAGAAGACTGATTTCGTGTCACTTTAGTTACAACCCCATAGGTCCATAATGCTAAGGCTGCATGGTGAACGCCGACAGCGTAGAACTGCTTGAGATGGCCAGGGGGAAACATCTTCGCTTGTCGCAGAATCTGCCCTGCGTGCCACAGAGCTTGCCAGGCCTCGGTGCTCTCCGCCCACTGCTGGAGTACGGGATAAACTCTTCGCGCCTGATCCTCGCCCTCTTTCCCAGCAAACAGCTGGAGGTCGTCAAGGGATACATGAAGGTTCATCAAGACTAAATTCAGGAGTAGGGCTTCCTGTGCTGAAATGCTAGCCTGCCAGTCGGCGATGACCAATTGGAAACTCGACAGCGCCTTGCACAGCTCTTGGTGGCGCGAATTCAGGATTAGATTTGGGCCGCTGCCTTGATAGTTGTGGAACGGACTTGACCGGTGAACAGCACTCAGTTGCCTCCATTCAAAGATGAGATTCCAAAAGGCATGTAAATAGATCGAGATAGCAAACTGAATGTCTAGCCGGTCGCGATTCGCTGATAGTAGATGAATATCGCGCAAGAGGTCCCCCAGACATGGTGGCCGTTTAGCTTGGGAAGCAAATCGCTTTAGGTACTCTTCCTTCCACTCAAGAGCGGTCTTAGCAAACCATAACTCTTTAGATTCCGGCAGGGGAAGCGTTAACTCTGCGTAAGACATCGTGGGACTCGCTAGAGTGGTCATCGATGCTTGAGAGTCTCGCATATAACAATGGAAAGCAAGCCTCTTCCATGATTCTGCTTCATACCAGCGCTTCCATTTTTCTTCCAGCGCCTCGCCTTGGTCGCTCTCACTTACAGTGCTCATGGCGTAGGAAGAACGCTGAAACCTGCCCCTATAGCGCATCATCTAAGAGCATGTTAACACTAATGTTCGTGCTACGTTTCGTCAGGCTTACCGTGATGGGTATGAGCAGATGACACTCAGCAATTTCCATTTTTCGTCTGTTACCACTCCAAAGACCGATATCTTGCCCCAAGACAAGTGTTTGCACGAGACCGAGGTTCGAAATGCCGGTATTGTTTTCTTCGAACTGAACAGTATCTTAGTAGGAGGCACACGTCGAATAGCATATTTCTAATACTTACCCTAGACGGCAGGGCAAGACCTAAAAAAAACTTAGCAATACTGTCTTTCCAGGTTTTTCGTGGCTAGATAACTTACGAACTGCCTCTTGTATAGCAAACCCAAACTTTCTCAACGTAAGAACTGGTGTCATGGTCGCGCCAGCAGCGGCTGCAGTAACCAGCCACTCTGGACATTGGGAGTTTAACGCCAAGGTGCCAAAATGTATCCAACTCGAGACGGAACATTGGTGTGATGCTAGGAATATGTGTGTTAAGGCATCTATGATCTCGGGAGAGGGGAAATGACGCGGCAACTTGTAACCTAATAGAGTCGCCTTTGCATGTACCAAGAACCACTGCCAGAACCTTGTCACGGGTTGAAGGGTCTAATTTGTCTTTTACAACTCGGCCTATTTGCCTCTGAAAGTGCTGGCTCGCCGAGTCCCTGCAGGGGAGGGGGAGATCGTATTCGTTATAACCATGATCTCGTTTATCAGGAACCCAACGCCACTATCACATCGGAAGTCAGCCACCACCATTTCGAGGGTGCTCTGTTAGTCTAGTGGAACGGTGAAGGGGCCGGAACATAGTTGGGCTTGAAAAGGGGGCTCCTGAGCCCCCCCCCAAAGCGACCGGAACAAGATGAAATAAACCAGTCTGAGAACTGCTTACTGGGGATTCCATCCAAATCTTTACCAATTTCTGTCTCATCTGTGCCATGTCCACAGACGAGTCGTCGGTTTGGGGAGTTGCTGCTTGGGTAACCACGGGACGTTCGCCCATCCCGTCTATGTTCCAGTGATCTAGCATTCCGAAGTCCATTTCGTTGAGTTCATAGTTGGCGTCGTCACAAAAGTCGAGCACAGCGAGCCCCTGGGCTTCGACCAGCCGCGAAGGGTCCAGAGACTGAGTATAAAGCACGTCCCGTAAGAAATCAGAGAACGGCTGATGTGTCATGTTGGCTGTGTTATTCGTCGGATAAGCGTTCTCATACGCATATGGACCTGTAACACATTAGATGGCCGAACCTCGTAAATGTCAAAGATATGTTCATCACAACATGTATTAATATACATGACATCTCATAGACGTAGGTAGTGGTATTGTGACCAAAGGAAAAGAATGAAATGCTGCTGTTTCAGGCAAGGCAATGATTCGCGATTCTCTTAATTTTGTTGCATAGCATGACGATGAAATCGGCGTGCATAACAAGGACAGAATCGAGGACTGAGACCTACCTTGTTCTACTACGACATTTGTCATTTGTAGCTGGCCGTGCTCGGGTTTGATATCCATATTCGAGGTAATATCACGGGTTTCATGAATAGTAGAGAGCCCGGCACCATAAGGCATCTGTTTCTGGTCTTGCGCCGTTATCGGGCTAAGCTGCGATGAGTGAGAGGATGGACTAGGCGTGTGCGCGTTGCTGTGAGCATCGGCAGAGAGATGGAGAAGGTGCATGGCGGCAGTAGAGCCGGCTTCGGTCGTCGCGTACTCGCAATTCAGGCTCTTTTTCTGACATCGCTGACAGGGCTTGATCTCCTCGCACTTGACACGAGCGGCGGCACAGGGGCGACAGGCGTGAGAAACCCGACCCGAGCCGGGCGAGGCGTCTATGCGCCGGCGCTTCTTGGTGCCGTCCCTCTCGCTGTCGTGGTTCCCGGCGTGTCGTTTCAGCAGGTCGGCGCGTGCGAACGCCTTCCCGCAGACTTGACAGAAGAACCTCTTGCCAAGCGTGTGGGTCTGGATGTGACGAGCCAGGTGTTCGGGGCGTGAGTAGCGCTTCTTGCAGTCGGCGCATTGGTACAGACTGGAGGTCATCTGATGGCTCTGGTCCGTCGGGGTGGGCGCCGGGATGCCACGGCGGAGATAGGCCTCGCCAGCTGAGGCGCCGGTGGCAGGATTCAGCGACGCGGGCGTGACTGGCGATGCCGTTGCCGAGGTTGCTTGCGCATGCGCTGGCGCTTGGCGATACGAAAACCCATCGCCGGGAACACTATGGCCGCGGTCCTGCGTGCTCGCTTGCAAGCCAGGCTCAGCGGCCCCGTTGCCCTGAAGCAGATGCGACAACGACGAGACGGGCATAGCAGCACCGACGAGTGGCGGCAACGAGGTCGGATGCTCCAGGTTAGAACCCCGCGGCGATGAGGTCGGCTCGACACAGGCTAATCAAGACGTTGATTCTGGCGACCGAACTCATCATTCTGCTGCCAATGGCTTGGCCAAGCACTCAGGCGGGACTCATCCCCAAGTCGAGCTCGGCTCACGGTAAAATGATCGGGTTTGGACTGGTGTTGCTTTGCGATGGATGGCCCTTCCTTTGGTTTGCACGTCTGATCTGGTCTGGTCTGGCTTGGTCTGGTCTGGCTTGGTCTGGTCTGGCTTGGTCTGGTCTGGTCTGTCCGAGGAGCTGAGTCCTTAGTAAGGAGGTAGTTAGTTAGTCCAAGTATATGGATGTGCGTATATGAATGTGCGTATATGAATGTGCGTGCGTGTGGTGTCTGCGTGGTGGTGCTATGCTGGGTGTAGGCTTGTACTCGGTATATGAGCAAGGTGGTTGATCCTCTGCAATTGGCGGGATTCGCCGTAAGATGGTGTACCCTCGTGTCTATACATGCGTTTTATCTGGATGTAGACCGTCTCGACGCGTACGTAGGTAAAAGGTACATGCCTGGGTAAAATATCGAACATCGAGTACTACCCAGGTGGTACTAGTACGATAGCTAAACCTGGGCCACACCTAGACTATACCTGGGCCGATATCCACGATTCTACACTAGAGCCGACAACTTGCGCACCTACCAACCGCCTACCTAGGTACCGACTAAGTAATAGCGGCGCTAAACCCGGTAACAATACACACCTACGCCCAACAACTACGTAGTATGTATGACGGTACCTAGTACCAAGCAGGTAGGTAGATTGTGCCCCATGCGTTTCGTGGGTATGTATCGACGAGTGTAGACAATTAAGCGTGTTTTGGAATCTATTCATCTACGTAAGTAAGTGTAGTTATGTATTTATGTGCTTATGTGCTTATTTAAAGTCGTGGGGATTGAGGAATTGGAATTGCGAATAATTCTATAACAATTTTTACAGCCATTCTATATTAAAGCTACACCACCTAGTTACCCTGGTCTACAACTCGCTATTGGGTAGGTACCTACTTACCATACAGACCACATACAGCACACCTACAGGCAAATAACATACCAAGTCAGGAGTTACTTAGCCTTGCTTACCCAATTCTCGTAATGTTGACAAGTAAGCAGCCCCCGGATAGTTAGTTCGCTCTTTGCCTGCCGCGGTGGCTTCGCAAGACGGAGGATGGAATAACACTAGCGAAAAGCCCGCCAGGACGAACACGCCATGCCATGTTCGTGAGGTCTCTGGGATACGTACGAAGTAACTGCATACAGTACACATAGTACATACACTACAGTACATTCCGTGCATACAAAACATGGTAGATCAGGACCTCAGCCGTAGCGCCAGGCTGTTTGCCTCGGCCGAATTATTATTTCGTCCTGGGCCATCGGGTCGGTGGTCTCGTGCCATTTATTTATAAAAGCGACCCTAAGAAGGGTCCTTAAGAGGGGTACTTATAAAACAACTGCCATTCTCACCCCCATCATGCTATCCAGGCAGGTACAGACCCCCCTAAAGGCGGAGTTTCCTGTCAATATGCAAGCCGCCCTGGGTTGGGTTTAGCGTGTATGTGAGATATGGAGCCTCTAGCAATTCTTCTCAGCTAAAAGGCCGAATCGCATCAGCTTTTGGTCTCAAGCCTTCTTGCCAGAGTCAAGACGTCTCAAACACGATCCCGGCCGACACCAACCCATGTCTCTTCGCCGACAAGTTTGTTAAGGCTGTATGTCTTGGCTGGCCGGCTCTAATTATCCGCGCGTCGACTTGGCTTGATTGTCGTGTTGTTCGAGTGTCTGTGTCTGGTTCGGGGCGCAGAATGAGGCAGAAAACGATTCATTCATTCGTTCTCTTGCGCTCTTGTGAGGCAAATAAATACCTGACTCGATGGGCTCGTGCTGTCGTGCCGTCGTGCTATCGTGCAGGCCGAGCGCTTTACCTAATATAGCACACACACACTTACATCATACACACACACACACACACACACATACACATGTCCGCCCACACATTCATAAACTACTTGGTCAAAGCCCGGTTTGCCGGAAAGCGTAAATGGCGTCCGATTACCAATTAGTCAACATCGTCCTACCCGTTAGCCTCGAGGAGAGACCCGTTAGCCTCGAGGAGAGAGTGTGTGCGCGTGTGGGTGTGAGAGACTAGCCGAGGTGCATTGGTGGCCAGTCGAGACAACATGCAGGGCGGGCCATCCAACGGACGGGGATGGCGGATTAGTTGTTCGGTGCAGGGGTCCTAACTACCGTCGTCTAGCCTCGAGATAGTTAGCCACCTGCGTGACTGAGTAAGTCGAGACGAGGAATACTTCATTGTCACTCGTGGCTTGCCGGCACTGAATGGATCGGGAATGCGTTTCACTCACCACCGCCAAGGCGAACGCAATGATGTGTCTAGGCCGAATAGGGACATGTCAACGCGTCCTCCTTTCGCGATAGGGAGGTGCACTATTCCGACGTTGCAATGGGGCAGCCAAGACAACATGTTTTACTGTACTGGTCCGCACCACGACGGCCTCCAGTGGCAGAGAATTCCGGAGAGACGGAGTCTCGCGCCTTAGGCCTCCGTAACGAGGCAAATAACCAGTTCCAGTATGCCTTCGGCTGATTTGATATTGACACGATTTTACATGGTGCAAACACCTATAGGCATACACAGGTATGCGCATACACGCAACGGTGGACGGATATTCCAACAGTCCTAGGTGGGCTCAAGTACGTAGTGCACATATGACGAATTTACAAACACAAGCGAAGTACCTCCTAGTCAAGCACCCAAGCTCCTAGGTTAGCTAACCTACCGCAGGGGTCGACGTGTGAGACATACAGCCTGCATCGTGTGTATGACTGTTTGGATTGACGAAAAATGCAGATACTGATTTGGGCAAGTCGTTTATATATCTATTTATCTATTTATTTACTTACTTGTTTAATCATGTGTGAATTTTCTTATACGCCTCTGCGGCGATATTGACGCTGTGATCGATCTTTTAGTCATTATACCTACTTTACATAGTCATGTGCTATGATAGTTACAGGTAACTAGTTAGCAGCACTAGCAAAGCCGCCCCCCGTCCCCCCTCTCAATTGATTAAGCGCGGGTGTGGCAAAAAGCGATTGTCATTAATACAAATTGTAGTGAATTCTCTATCATCACACTTAGAATAGATTCACCGCGATTGCGTTCCATCGTAACGCTCCACGCGTCTTCAATGCTCCCATCCGCTGCTGTATAGGGCCAGCCAATCATGGCGAGGGTAATTCCAAAGATGACGCGGTGTTTAATATCGGGGATTACCGAGGTGTTCTGTCTCGTCTCCTCTTTCGACGACCCAGATGGGCGGGAAGCTGAAAGCAATGCACGATATCTCGGAGCGTGGTCTATTTGCGGTGTTCAAAACTACGATCACGCTCTCATGAAACCTTCATGCGCACAAGAAACATAATGTCCAAGCAACTGCGCTTAACATAGATATCCGTCCGAAAATCTATAGCTCATAGAATGTTGCCCAGGCCTGTTCCCAGTACTGGAAACGGCACTGTTCAAGCTCCAACTAACCTTAACATGGCAAGATTGTTTATTGTTAACTAGAGCCGCGTAAATCCAAAACTCCTCGTCCCCTCAACGGGTCGGGTAGTCATCTTTTATAGTGCATAGATCTGCTAAGTTACCAAGGGTCATAGTGTTTTTTTCCCTCCTCAGCAGCCGTCCAATCACCCATGTCACTCCTGCTTGCTCCCGGCTAAGCCCTACTAACTATTTAACTAGTGCCAGGGTCCGGCTTGCCAGGATCACAGCAAATGAGGATAATCTCCGTCGCGAATCCCATCCAGCGAACTGAACAACACCTCTCAGCTGGTCTCCATATATAGCTTATCATGAGCACTTGGCAGTCATTGCTTTAGCTACAGTAGTAGTCCGTTCTCGAGTTTCAGATAGGTATATAATCCAGACCCCCCTAGCCTTTCGGGGTGGGCGAGTCAGGCCGCGTCTTGTGATTCGCCATTAGCACGCCGCTTTGAGTTGTGGCTGTTTGTGGCAGAGGCCATCCAAGAACGAACTACATGTGGCCAGCCAGGCAGATCACATATTTAGTGATTACCGACCGTGACGGCTCTTTCGGCCGATACGTAAATATACTCTCATGAAACATTGGGGTAAGATCCGACCAGCAGCTATGTACGTGTCAGGTTTGAACTGAGTTGCGAAGTTCCAATTTACCTACCTCTCACATGCCGGACAACGGGAAAAGTTGACTGTGCCGCTAAGCAGGAGACAATACCACCCCCCCCCGGTTCTATAGAGGAAATGATCGGATAGTTACTCTACCGTAGTTACATACTACTGGTCGTGGACGCCGTGGCTGCCGCCTTGTGCAGTTTTGGTTTCGTCAGCGAAGACCAGAGGTTTAACCATTGACTTGGTTGCTTTAAGTAACATACTCCCACCGACTTATTTACTCCCGACACAGCCTATCAACAACACCAATCTTCAAGTCATTGCCCACACAGGGTTCGTGGGAAACGTTGTGAACCCGGGCCGTTAAGAGAACGCACGAATCTTATTCAACCCCAATTACGATAACAAGAAGAAGAAGAAGAAGAAGAAGCTGTACAGGCCATCCCCCCTTCGTACTTCTATAGTATCTAGATAGATATTATATCTATCCAGATACCCGCCTCAGAGCCTCCGTCTAAACTCACAAATAGTCACGGCTCGTCACATCACCAGCATGCCCAGTTCCTACGCCAACGCCGGTAGATCCGGCCTCAACATAGGCGAGAGAAAACGAGTACCTCTGGGGAGCGTCCGTCTCCGGGATCACGATACCAACGAAGTCATCCTAATTCCAACGCCGTCCAGCGACCCCAATGATCCCCTCAGATGGTACATGGTTATTCTTCAAGCTCGCAATATCCCGGCCCCGATCGACTAACCTCTGTCCAGGTCCCAAGCTTACAAATACTATATAGCCACTCTCGTATGCTTGGCTATGCTGGTCTGCAATTTCCTCGCAGCTGGTGAGATGGGACCCTAGACACTTAACCGAGTTGAAAGCTCTAGATTACATGCCAGAATCTCTGCTAACGAACCATATGAAGGTCCCACGATTGCCATTGTAGAAACAGCACTGGACTTCTTCCCAGAGGACCACCCGAGCCGCTCAGTGCCTTGGATAGCGTACTTCTTCACTAGCACCGCTCTCGTACAGGTGAGTTTTTTTTTTTTTCAAATTTTTTTTTTATAAAAAAAAAAGGAATTCTATCACGCTTACCCCTTGGGCGGCCGAATAACTAGAGACTGAACGTTTTTTGCGCTCCGGCGCATCGATAGGGGACGGGCAATTTTCTCTGGGTACCCCTGACCAACAAGTTCGGCCGGCGACCGGTCTACCTCCTCAGCTATGCCATCTACCTCGCCGCGTCCGTGTGGCTCGTCTTCGAGAAGCGCTTCGCTGGCTTCCTGGTCGGCCGGATAGTGCTGGGCTTCGGGTCCGGGGCCGCCGAGACCCTCGCTCCCATCACCATTGCGGTACGTGTTTCGAACATACTTAAAAAAAAAAAAAACGAGATCCCCCCTCCTTACGAGGGGAGGCGCTGAGGACGTAAACTAAAGGTGGCTCGCGTGAACTTATAGGATGTCTTCTTCCTTCACGAAAGGGGGACGATCATGGCCCTCTATACCTCGTTCCTATCCATCGGCGTGGCCTTTGGGATTCTCATTGACGGGTTCGTATTAGAAAAAAAACACAAAAAAAAGGCGTTGCCATTTAATAGTCCCCGGGCAGCTAATCCTTCTTCAAGCCTCATTGTCATCAACTACCACTGGCGGGTTATATATCAAATTGCCGCCGGACTCGTCGCTCTCGTCTTCCTCCTGGCCTTCTTCACGTTCCCGGAGACGGCCTTCAAGCGGGACAACCAGCCGTTGCTGGAGGCGCGGGACGCGAGGAAACCGGACATCGAGAAGCCCGACGTGATCACGGCGCAACAGCAGCAGCAGCAGCAGCAGCAGTCGTCGTCTCGGGAGGCGTCGGCCAAGGGGCTCTCCTATCTCCGGCACCTGCGGGTCTTCCACGGGACGCTGACCGAGGAGAGCCTGCTGAAGATGTTCGTGCGGCCCCTGGGCGCCATCCTGCTGCCGTCCGTCTTCTGGGCGGCGCTGGTGCAGTCCGTGACGATCGGCTTCCTGGTGGCCGTCACGTCCAACGTCGCGGTCGCCTACTCGGAGGCGTACGGCTTCGCGGCCTGGCAGGTCGGGCTCGCGTTCGTCGCGGCCATCCTCGGCTCGCTCGTCGGCATCCCGGCCGGCGGCCAGCTCGGCGACTCGGTGGCCGACTGGTTCACGAGGCGCAACGGCGGCGTCCGGGAGCCCGAGATGCGCCTGCCCGGCATGGCCCTCTCGCTCCTCACCACGCCGCTCTCCCTGATCCTCTACGGCCTGGGCATCGAGTACAGGCTGCACTGGATATGCCCGACCATCGGCCTCGGCCTTCGTGAGTAGCGGTTAAACCTAGCCTCCCACAGAGAATTTTTTGAACCCGGCGCGGCTAACGAACCGTCCCGAAGTGAACTTTTCAATCACACAGGCGACCAACATCTGCTTGGTGTATGTCATCGACGCCTACCGCCCCATAGCCGGGGAAATCACCTTGACCGTTCTGGGCTTTAAATGTAAGTGTATTATTATTCATCAACGATGATGGATCGCTACCGTGCAACAATTTACTAACATGGACAGCTCTCTTCGGATTTCTATTGTCGTTTTACACCAATCCGTGGGTTGAGGAGGTCGGGTATCTGACCGCCTACGGGACCATGGCGGCCATCGCTGCCGGCGTGCTGTTGCTCTGGATCCCTCTCTACTTCTGGGGCAGCTCGCTCCGCCAGCGAACCTGGCGGTGGAGGCTGATATCATACATCCACTGGACAAGCGATCGCGAGGTTGGAGAGTGAAGGAGGATGGTTCTTTATTTACCACTACCTGGTACTATTTTCATAGAAGCCCACGAGGCTTGTCTATAGGATAAAGCCCGCGTCCATGAGGACGTTAACACCCGTCATGCTTTTACTTCGGGCGAAAGTGAGAACCTGGTCTGCGATGTCTTCGGCAGTCACAATACGCTTTAGCTTCGTGTTTTGCCGGTGATTTTCCTTCTGCTCATCCGTAAATCGCTCCGCCCATTCGGTCAGCACAAGTCCGGGGGATACTAAAATAATAGAATCAGTAACCACACATTGCGAGGGCGATCTGTAAGTTTTCTTTCGTTTTGGAGACATGGAATGCAGAAAAAGGAGTGGCCAGGATGCGAATATGACGACTTCGAGAATATTTACCGCTGTTCACCCTGATTTTAGGGGCCGCCATCTTGGATACGCTAATTAGTCTCATACCCCAGATCCCCGTCACGTCACGGGATACACGACAGCAACAGGCCTCGGAGCACTTACAACAGCCAAAGCCTTAGCCAGGTGAAGCTGGGCAGCCTTCGTCACCGAATACGCCTATATTAACCACCGCATCAGCAATCCACAACTCCATTTTTCCTCCTCCCCTTCCCTTCCCCTTCCCCTCCCCTCCCCTCCCCCTCCCCCTCCGTCTGCCCCCAAGAAGCGCCAATATATACATACCAACGAGCTGCCGCTGTGGATCACGCCCGCCAGGGAGGCGGTGGTGATGAAGGCGCCCTCGGTGGCATCGAGGTGCGCCTTGGCGGCCTGCATGAGCCACAAGTGCGACTTGACGTTCATGTTGAAGGCGCGGTCCCACTCCTCCTCGTGGCAGTTGTCGTCGATGCTCTCGAGGCCCCGGAAGCGCGTCCACCCGCCGTTCGAGAACACGACGTCGAGCCGCCCGAACCGCCCGGCCACCTCCCCGACCATCCCGCCGATCGCCTCCCGGCTCCCCAGGTCCGCCCGGATCGCGGTGAAGTTGTTGTTGTTGTTGTTGTCGGACGACGGTAGCGTCGAGAGACCGGGTAACTCGGCGAGCAGTTGCTCGGCGCGCTCCGCGTTGCTGTGGTAGTTGAACGCGACGCGGTACCCGTTCCGCGCGAAGTGTCGGGCCGCCGCCGCCCCGACCCCGGCGCTGCCCGCCGTGATCAGTGCCACGGGCGCGTTGGAGGTGGATGTCATGATGTGGGTATGTGTATGTGTATGTGTATGTGTGTGTGTGTGTGTGTGTGTGTGTGTGTGTGTGTGTGTGTGTATATAGGTGTGTGTGTTTCCGTGAAATGCCCTTTGGGCGCTACCCCTATCTGGGCTGCTGAAAAGCTGATGGAATGGATACTTGTAAAAGAAAACTTGATATAATAATAAAAAATAAAAAAACGAACGAGGGATTCCTAGATGGGCGAGAAGCCGTGTAACGAGAAAGGTCGAGTAGAAGGCGAATCAAGTCTCGGCAAAAAAGGTGAGCCAGCCGTATATGGCCCGACAGATCCCGCCCGGGAAAAAGAGGACACCAATGGTCCCTTGAGGGGAAGCTGGGGCGTTGGAGAGACTCCGTTTCGCTCGCTGGTGGCCACTTCCTTACCTACTTAACCCAACCTAGGCTAATCACTTTCAAGAACACATACGTCTTTAACAGATGTTGGAACTCTCCGGAATACGTACCCCCTATCCAAGATACATATATCAGAATGTTCACAAGTGTCGAGGGAATGCTTTATCCAGGTCTTTTGATCTAGACCAAGTGCTAATTCCCCCAAGATATAGCTCGTACATAGTCAGTTTAGAAGCTATCTGACCCGTATCTCACTCAAGGCCAGGCTAGGTCACATCTGCCAGAGGAAAACTGCCAGCACTATGAATGCCCGGTCAGAACCAACGGTATGTATGCCGTCCACTGCGCTGCGACAATAACGAAACGCAGCACATAATAAATACCATGATGATACTTACGCTGCTTGTCCTGTTCACGACAACCCGTTATTCCAACTAGACGAAGCACCTGAGAGTGCTCGCCTACTATGTACATCGGATCACCGTTTCATGACAAATAACACTTTTGACAAAACCCAAACAAATACAACTTTGTACAAATTTGCCAACCAAACAAGTCTACATGAGTTACAAGTCCGCACTCCAGTAATACAGCCAGCCAAAATACGCCACCCTTTGCTGTTTCGTAAACATGTTGATGCTTCATCCCCGCTGTGGTCACGCCTGTTGGGCATGCGCATGCATGGCTGTAACTATGCGGCTTTCTTCGACCATTACGCCCCTTTTCATTTAGTAGGTTCGCTTGAACGGTGGGACAGCCTTGCATTCGTTCTCATCAAGTGTCGTTCCAATGACCTTCCGATAGCCTAGCTCGACCTTGCCATGGGGCTTCTTCTGGAAAGTGAGAGTATGCTTCATCCAGTTCTCGTCGTCTCGGTCGGGATAATCTTCACGAGCGTGAGCACCACGAGACTCCTTTCGGTTGGCGGCGGCAACCGCGGTTTGGGTACTAGCAAACGATCAGCACACGCATCAAATAGTCATCACGATGGGGCACTCACGCGCAAGTGAGCAGATTCCTTAACTCTAGAGTCTCGACGAGATCCGAGTTCCAGATCATGCCGCGATCCTTGATACCAACCTGAGAGAAAGTGCTGTCGATTTCGGAGACCTTCCTGACACCCTCATCTAAGCTCTCCTGCATACGGAAGACGCTCACATCCGTCTGCATGGCCTTTTGCATCGCGAGTCTGACCTCTGCGGTTGACTTGGGCCCACTCGATGTACGGACCTGGTCAAGGACTTCAATAGACTCGGCGCCGGCATCAGCGCTGACCGGTCCGTGCTTGGCTCCAGGAGTAAAGTTGTCACGGATAGTGTGAGAGACGGCACGGCCAAAGACGACCAAGTCCAAGAGGGAGTTGGCGCCCAGACGGTTAGCGCCGTGGACAGACACGCAAGCGGCCTCGCCGCAAGCAAACAGGCCAGGCACGACCTTGTCATTACCTTGCGCATCAACAGTGACCACCTCTCCAGTATAGCGGGTGGGGATACCACCCATGTTGTAATGAACCGTTGGGAGCACGGGAATGGGCTGTTTCCGAACATCCACACCGGCGAAAATTGCGGCGGTTTCCGAAATACCGGGCAGACGCTCGGCGAGGATTTCGGCGGGCAGATGGCTTAGCTGTAGGTAGATGTGGTCCTTTTCGGGACCGACACCTCGACCTTCTCGGATTTCCATCGTCATAGATCGAGAGACGACGTCTCGACTAGCTAGATCCTTAGCAGTAGGGGCGTAACGCTCCATAAAACGTTCACCCTCGGAATTCAGCAAATAGCCGCCTTCACCACGTGAGCCTTCAGTGATCAAGCATCCAGCTCCGTAGATACCTGTAGGGTGGAATTGGACGAATTCCAAATCTTGGTTGGGGAGACCGGCACGGGCAACCATGGCCATGCCATCGCCGGTGCACGTGTGTGCCGACGTGCAGCTGAAGTAGGCTCGACCATACCCACCAGTAGCCAACACGGTGTTCTTAGCAAAGAATCGGTGAAGTGTACCGTCTTCCTGGTTGTAAGCGAGGACACCACGGCATTCGCCGTCTTGCATGATTAAGTCAAGCGCAAAAAATTCAATGAAGTAGTTCGTATTATGTCGAAGGGATTGACCGTAGAGCGTGTGCAGAAGAGCATGGCCAGTCCGATCGGCGACGGCACAACACCGGTATGCTTGACCACCCTTTCCGTATTTCTGTGACTGGCCACCGAAAGCACGCTGGTAACTATGGTGCAACGATTAGTATGCTTTCCCGGCGAAGATCTCGCGTCGAGCGGCTTACATCTTTCCTTCCTCAGTGCGGGAGAAGGGGCAGCCGTAGTTCTCCAGCTCAATAATAGACTGAGGAGCTTCTCGTGTCATGTAATGGATGGCATCTTGGTCGCCGAGCCAGTCAGAGCCTTTGACAGTATCGTACATGTGCCATCTCCAGTCGTCTTCGTGCATGTTTCCAAGCGCGGCATTTATACCACCTTGGGCGGCGACGGTATGACTTCGGGTGGGGAAAAGTTTCGATATGCAGGCCGTGTTGAAGCCCGCCTCGGCGAGACCAAACGCTGCTCTTAATCCAGCACCACCGGCACCAACAACAAGCGCATCGTACTCGTGATCCTAGGGGACCGCCTGTCAGTCGTTCCCGAGTCAACGTGTCTTGCAAAGCTGCAATGCGGAGCATGTAGGACGTACAACGACGGGGTATTTATTGCTAACGTGGACCGGGGCCTCCTTCGCCCTTAGCGGGTTGTTTGCGAAGATGCGAGCTATAAACGAAGACGATTAGCTCGAGGCGCGGGCGACGTGGTGGGGTTCACAACAGCAGCAGCAGCAGCAGCAGCAGCAGCAGCGGGAGGGATGGCTAGGCATTCACATACAGACAGGACGTGTCGACGAGAAGGCCCTTGTCGGACACCTGGTGGCCCGTGAGAACTAAAGCGCAAGAGTCCCGAGTTAGCCCACCCAGCTCTTCGGCGATCGCATGGACAGGCGAGAGAAGCCTGAAGCGAAGGCGTCGCATCAAGCGTCGCATCAGGCGTCGCATCAAGTGCCGCAGAGAGAAGCAGTTGGCGGGCGTGCAGCAACACAACTTACGGCAGACCCAGTGGCTAGTCTCCTCATTGCCATTGAGGAGGCCATGTTGAAAGAGGAGAGTTCGAGCGGGAGCAGTGGAGTGGAGAGAGAGCACGACGGAGCGCAGACGGGAGCACCGGCGAGAATGGATGAGGCTCTTGTCCTGCAAGTTCCAATGGCAACGGCGAAAGAATGGTCAGTCGGGATTGATGTCCTCGAGGTTTCGCCGGAGCTACCTTATGGAGAGCAAACGATTGGGGTTTTGAGCCAATAGCGTCGAATCTGATTACCGAGGGACAAAAACCGAGTGAGTGCCTTTTAGACACAAGAGCCCACCCACTCTTCTGTCCTCCCACATACCCCCCCACTCAGCCTTTAAAGAATCACGTGCGACCGGCTATAACTACCTAGTAGATTGGTGGTACCTAAGTACTTACAGGTCATCTAACTACCTGCCTTCGGCGTCCACACTACGTTAGGTAGTAAGTAGGTAGTATGTACCTAAAGTTCTTATTACATGACGCACATTACTTATCAATGACATGATATCTTCATCAGTGGTTAAGTACCCGTTCGGCTTCATGCCGATAACTACTTAGTAGGGTATCTAAGTTATGTATGCTAAGTGCATGTGCCGAGTGCACATCCGAATGCCCCAACCAATTTCCTACGCATTTTAATAGGGGCCCTTGAGAACGGGCTTAACTCTCTATAACACTCATTCCATCAACAAACCAGACCCAGATATACCCTCGCCCCTATACGAATTTATGAGGCTAGTACTTGACGCAACATGGCGAGAAAGTTGCCCTTTAAGCGGTAAACTTCACTCACTTCTGGTTTCGCCGGTTCCCCAGCGCCACGCCTCAGCCGGTCTTGTCTCTTTGCCCGTCTACGCCTCTCAGCTTCGATCGGATCCAGCTCATCCTCCGCTTCCGCTTCCGCCTCCTCATCCGAGTCAAAATCGTAATTCAGGTCATCAAAATCCATGCTATCCAAACCGAAATCGCTTGGGCTGAAGCTGCTCATGCCTGCCAGTCCGACATCATTTGCCGACCCTTCAGCCGCCATCTTTTGCCGTGTCTTATCATGATGCCACTTTTTCCGCGCCTCTTGCCACGCGATGAGCTTGTTGATCTCATCAATTGCTTTCGTTTTGTCCAGTTGCCCGCTTGAAATGGCGCCCTCGAATAAAGCGTTCATGTCTACGGCACCGCCTGTTGGTCCGTTCCGGAGAAATTCAAGTATGCCCTCGATCCAGCCCATAAGCTGGGTAAAGAGGCCGTTGTCATGTGTATGAACCTCATGAACGAATTTATAAAAGTTGTGCTCGTGCCGTTGGCAAAGATCAATAAACGCTTGTACAGTCTGGTTGGGGTCTGCTGAGGCATCTTGCTCTCGGCATCTCTCGACAACCTAGGCGAACAATCAGTACCATCTCAACGGCCCGGGTGGTATCCACTAACCTGAATCATATCATCGAGAAAGACGGCAAAGTCGGTGATGCTGTTGTAAACGTTGGCCGATTTGTAAACCCTGACAAGAGGCTCGTAGAAAATGGTAAAAAGATCTCGGAATAATTGAAGTGTAACCGGTTCCTCGATCAAATTTAACATCATAGCCTTATCACGTTGTCTCATCTGCAACTTCATAAGCTGCTTGAGGTATGAGAATAGCTGGGACCCTTGCTTCAATTCATCGTCCACGTTTTCCACGGCATTATTAAAGGCGACATAGGCATTGTACAGCCTTCCGATCTGGTCGGACTTGAGTGGCGGAGATAGCAGGTCAGACCGTAGGATCGATACTATAATATCCATGTCCTCGGCTTCGGCCTCCTCGCGGATGACGAGTTTTATATGATCTTCTGCCTGGCTGAACTTTGTCAATTTCTCCACAAAAACGTCGTCTCCGATTTTGGCGGCTACTGCATCAATCGACTTCTGATAACTATTGATTCCATCATTGAGCGTCATTGAGAATATCCGCTGCAGTAAAGAACGCGATCCGAAAGGCTGAGCACAAAACAAATCGAGTACCCCGGACATAACAGCAGCTGGGTTCGCTATCTTGATAACATTCTTCATGATAGTATAAGGTATCAAAGAGTGTATCCGCTTGAGTTGAGCAAACAGCTCGGGTGAGTTGTCTTCTGCGAGAAATAAGTGGTAGATTGTTGCGGCAACTTCTATGCGCAGCCACTCAGCAAACTTTTGATACTGGAGGCTAAGATCTGGGATCGTTGGTTTATCCTTGATTTCCTGGAGGAGCTTTGTCAAACCATTTCGCTCAACGATATCCTGACGGAATTGCTCCATATAAACATCGAGTTCTGCTGCCCTTTTTCTGGCTATTTCGAAGAACTCCTTTTGCTCTTCTACCCGCTTGGCGTCCACAGCTTTGCGTTGATGAATGTCATCGACATCTTGGTCCATAAGTGTGATCGGATTTCGGGTGAGGAATTCTTGGATAGCATTGGTTTGTGCGATTTGGGGATTTTGCAATAAATATCGCAAGAATGCTCTCAATGAAATTCTTTGGCTCTCACGCCAGAGGGTGGTACTCTTAACTAATGTCAGTTCTCTTGAAGGCAAAGTATAGTGTAAGTAGATCGCGTACCTCAACCCTAGGACTTGAAGGTACTGGGCTCCGGCGGCTCTCGACAGATGTTCTAGGAGATGCTGAATTGCCCGGCTTGTTCTGGCGATGATCTCGTACTGATAGCGCCTTCATTGGCTCGGAAACGCCGTCGGTGGTAGCAGGAGGGAAAACTGTAGATGATGATGAAATAGAGGATGCATCAGAATCGTTAGCCCCATCTGTTGCGCGCGAGAATAGCCCTGATGTAGTCGTGGTAGATTTGTTCTTCTTGGGTAGCGGCGGAAGGACTTTTCCAGGCAGTTCAGTCCTCAGTTTCCGATGTAACCGCGCAAAATCGCCATAACGTCTCCCGATGAAATGCTCAATCTCTCCTTTCCGTTTAACCCGCAATAAAAACTCCTGCTCTACAATGTTAGATACGAAAATTATACCAATATTACAGTGCTCCTTACCGCGTGTTTATGGTGCCTAATGTTTCTTTTAACCATTATTGTGCGCACACCAGCAACATTGACGTCCCATCCGTTAACGAAGTTCCCCTCCGGCATTGTATTGAAAACACCAGTGTCGATGGCATTTGTGTCAACGATTTCCATTTCTGCGAACCTTATCCGCTCCTCGAAACCAGAAGCCGTAGGGACGCCAGACACCATCATCAGCTCTACCAGCTTTCGACATTTGATGGCCAATTTTCTGCGTTTCGTCTCTTCGAGGCGGTCTTCGGACGAAGAGATGTTCTTACTAGCGAACGACTCAAGGAACTAGTACCGAGGGGGATTATTAGCCAAATCCATAGTGGATGCAAGCCCCCATGCTAGGAGCTACATACCACCTGCAATTTGTCTTGCCAGAATTCCTTCTCCCTCGCCTTATCGAGAAATGGAAACTCGCGGACATGGTGAACGAAGATGTATCGCAGGATGGGCAGTTCGGAGTCGAGAGGCGACACTTCGCCATAGTCAGACTTGAAGGGCGCACCAAATCTGCGGAGGGCGGTTGGAGAATTCAGCTCGGAGATTTCCCAGTCGACCTGCTCAGAGACCAGCTCCCGTTTCAAGTCTACACCAGACGGATATTAGCATGGCTGAGCAACAAACCGCGACCGGTGGAGGGTGCAAACAAACAATGCTCTTGTTTTCCCGTTAGGGCCTGGCCGAGCGTAGGGGCAGTCGCCGTCGTATCTGGGGTTCGGGCAGTGGCGTCGCTGGGCGCGCCATGCTGCGCGGGGTTTGCAGTAGGCATTTCTGGCGTAGTAGAAGCTATGTCAGAGCTCGGTTTGTGTAACGCCGAAGGGAGGTCGAGGGTCTGGGTATGAATACGAAAGTCAAGACGAGGCCACGAGAGTCTTACATTGGTAGAATGGTAGGTAAAGATATAGGGAGGACAAAGGGAGGTAGCGTGGTAGGTACTTCAACTAGGGCTGGGTAGGTCGACAGAGAAGTAGATGGATATTGTATTGTTGGGGAACTCGCGGGTGAACACTATAGAGGATACTGCTTGAGTTCTAAGCTTGGAGCTGGCATTAGCGCACTCCGGCACTTGAAGTTTACCTAGGGCAGGAGGTATTCATCTATGCACATACTTAGAATATATGATATTGGGTACTTGTAATACCGAGGTAGATACTACCCACCTGCTGAGTAGGCAGATTAGGGATGTACCTACAGGTAGATTGGTAACCAGGTAGAAAGGACTCAAGCCAACAGCCTTAAAATCCAATCAGAATAAGAGGGAAGGAAGGAACGAATAAAAAAGACGAGAAAATGAGAGAAAGACAGGGGATACCTAAGACAGATAGGTAGCCTAAAGATATTTGTGCCTCTCTGCTTCGATGTAGAGGCGCTTCGAGAAACCTGGATCCCACCCGTTTAAACCAAGCGCAGATCATCACCAATGACGAGCGGATCCCTAGATGGTCGACCCCTCCAAGATTATTGATCCTGTCAAGGTATTTATTTACACTACCTAGGAAGAATACGCCACCGTGCCGTAATGTTTATCTTGTTAAAGCGCTTTCTATCATCCGAACAATGCAATATCAACTTGTCGGCGCGGTCCGGCCATAAAACCAGTTTCATAACCGAGAACCAATCGAACACGACAATGATGCTCTGAAGGGCCTTCCCGGCACAAGCTCTTTCGTATCTTTCACCAAACACCCCTGCAGAATGTCAGTATAAGCGCGTGGCTAAGCCCATGACGTCGTCACCCTTATACCCCAGCAAGTTCGTTATGTATGGTGCTAAGCTACTTAGTGCGTGCCAAATAGGTACCAGTGGCTATTGTAATACGGGTGGAACTATCCTCAGATACTTGGATGGTGAACAAAAAAAACAAAACAAAAAAAACATGCATATTTGGAATGCTGCCGTGATGGCACAATCACCATCTTGCTGCTCAAATACAGCTTGCTGACGGGATTCTGAGCTACTTGAATCTGAAAATACATAGACGTTAATACTACTAGGTAGGTAGGTATATTGACTGGGCGCAGTCCAGACAGGTGTGATGCTCAGCCAGACAACATCCCCATTGGATCTTGCCGAACCTCCGCAAAGCCGCTGTCAACTTTCTGACGGGTATGCTAGCCCACAGAGCTAGCTAGGACTTGGCCAGCTCACAAGTCAAGATGGTTTGCCGACATCCGCATTGGCATACGCGTCCGTTGGTCATGCGCGACATGCAGATACCCAAGTTACAGCCTAGAGAGATGCATCTACCCGCTTATTCGATCTTGACCCAGGCCCAATACGCAGGCGGGCAGTGCAGCTGCAATTCAATTCAGGCACAGCCCTAGCTAACAGATGCCGCGACTGGAAAAGACGGCGCATTAAAAATCTCTATTTTGGGTATCAAAATTCTCCCCATATATTCCAAGAGCTTGTATCGGGTATCAGAACTAAATAGACGCCTTGATCTATTCGAAAAACAGGACTGGAGCCTCATGTCGGCTATGAGACCCTCTGATTCCAGAGTGCCGGCTATAATTCGTCGAAGACTCGGAGGGCCTCTTGCTCTACGCCACCGTCACCCCTTCTCCGTGTGAGCATTTCCTTAAGCTCGTCAGCCATGGCCGCGGCACCTTTGCTGCCGTTCTCAACCAACCCTTCCCGTGGCGGTCTGCCGCACTGAGCGCCTGGGTCTAATCTGGCCGGCCCGTCCATGTCCGCGGACGACGGAGCATACTGGGCCCCAACGAAAACCGATGTGAAGATGAATGCTATAATGGAAATGATGATCCACACAGCCTTCAGCCGTCTTCTAGTCCTCTCCTGCCATTCTTTATCGGCCTTCTCCCAGCCCTCAATTCGTTCTCGCACCACATCCACCCGTTTGCTAAGAGCTTGTACTTTGACGCGGCTCGCATGGATCCGAGCCTGGAGGTCTTGTATACGCTGCTTCTGGTCCGCAGACTGGTCATAGATGCTGAGTTGCTGTTCAATTTCGTTGACCAACGCGCGCGACTCGTTTGTGAAATTCCTGTTGATCTCTTGTGACATAGTCGCAAGCTCTTTCATAGCTACGACGGTGTTTTGCAGGCAGCCAACTCTCTGTAGGACCGATGAATAGGTTTTCTCTAGGAGTACGATCGTCGCATTCGAAAAGGTGTTGAGTTCAACGAGTGATTTTCTAAGGCTCCTTTATTCGACATATTAGCAAATTCCTTAGACGAGCATCAACGAGGGGCAGGTGAGTGACGCACACTGATGCCGCCGCTGTCTTCTTCTTTTGCTCTCTATCAATCTCATCACTGTTGGGCAGCCGTCGTATGTTTATTCCCGCTTCGTCGATATTTGGGATGTTGTCCCCCGTTCGGGATGCCATGTTTATATCAGAGATGCCGCCGGCCGCGGCGGCTTCAGCTCGGGAGCGCTCGAGAGAGTCTCGTGCGTATTGGCTTGTAGATAGGGACAATCGATCATCACGCTCACGGTCCTTTCGATGTAAATATTGATGCACACGGGACTGCCTAATAGGTGGGGATTGCTCTGTGACCGAACGACGTAATTGGTGATTGGGCCGATTGGGCGATGTTATCGCTCGCTGCACCGATGAAGGATCATGGTGTTTTGCTGAGATTGTTGTAAAATAAGCGGCCATGACTGGCACAGAGCATAAAGAACCCGGTGGCGGTCTCGGCTAGGTATTATTCCAAGGTTCTGTCTTAAGCTGCAACAGTAGGTAGTTATTATGCCAACAGATAGGGATGCAAGTAAGTAGGTGCAGGTATTGTGACGCAAACCCCTATAACAAGGCTGGTCAGGGTTGGGTAGATTGCCTCTAAGGTACAGGACAGTAAGACGCTAGCCATAGGTGCATGCGCCTAGAACACAGGTACCTACATACTGTACTTACCTCTATATAGGCAGCTTACCCCGCCCTCACTTAACTCTCGACTTCAGGTAGGCATAGCATTTTCACATGTCAACCTGGTTATGTTGAGCTGGAAGACTTAGCAATAGGTGCTTCTTCTATATGCCGTCGGTACACAAATACTATATAGATATGCTCTTATGTGTTTTACATGTTTCATTACCCCTTGACAGGCCTGCTAATTTCCCGACCGTGTTTTCTGGATTATTAGCTGTAACCCACTCTTGTGCTAATGACCTATTGAGGGCATTGCAGCATCTTCTAATCTTCGGCAAAATTGCGACTTGGAAATTTAATGAAGGGGAGTGCCTTCCGACAAATATTCTCCATTCACCAAATGACTTTTGGTTTCATCTTCTCGCCCGGGAGGGCTATGTAGATTGTGTATGACGCAGATTAATTCGTCAAAGTATAAGCATGGATTATTGTCATGGCCGTATTACCTCCTAGACGGGTCGAATGATTGTTGCTTGCGGGTGTGGATGTTGATTTGCACTCATGAATTGAGAAGTTTGTTGCGCTTCTCCTTCCTCTTTAATCGCTCGACTCGTTTCTTGTGCATCTTCTCCGCCATCTTCGCATATCTCTCTTTCTCTTCCTTCGCAGCACGCTTGTCCTTGATCTTTTGTACCCGTTGCTACGGTTCGCGTTAGCGACTAAGTAGAAGAGGCGTCGCTGGGAGAAGGGGAAGGGATGGGCATGGAACACACCTGTCTCTCGGTCTCTTTTTCCTCTTTCATTTCCTTCTCTTTTGCCTTCATTACAACCATTGCTAGTCGTCGTTTTTCGCGCTGTTCAAACGAAGTCAAACCGGCTGTAGGTCGAAACGCTTTTCGTGGGGTGTGCCATTGTTTCCCTGGAAACATATTAGCGACGTTTGCTATTCGATCTCCATGTAGAATATGTTTGTACCATTCTTGCGCATGCCTTGGAGAGGCTCTTGTGTTTTCGCACTCCCAGTGGCGGTTTCGGTGGACATCCTAATAGCTGTCGCCCGGTGATGGTTTCTCGTGTATCGCGGAGTTTGAGGGATGAACCAGGCCGGGGCTACTCTGTGATCCGTAATATCGCTTTCTGTGTGTCGTTTTGTCGCCTTCCTGATACCGACCAAAATAAGAGTCTTAAAACTTGATGGATGACAACGGAAAAAAGTGCCCACGGCGACAAATGAACTACCTGGGTAAGTAGGCTTTAGTCTGGGGTAGATAAGATAAGGCTAGCCTGGTGCTCCGCACAATAACTAGAGCTTTCACTGAGATACCTATATATACCTAAGGTGCTTTATACCTAACTAGTTGTTCGTTGTGCGTTATGTATCGTATTGCAAACAGAGGAGACCACAAGTCCCAAAACAGAGTACCCGGCTAGATAAGCTACCTACCTACCTAGATTGAAACGATAAACCGTGAGGACCTGCTATTTGATCCTTCTGTTCCCTCATCAGCAGCAATGGCCACCACCCTATTAGCTAGTATTAGTAGGCGAAACATATCATGATTATATTAACTATAAGTAGGAGCGAGATGTCCACACTGCTATCTAGGCAATGCTCGGGTATAATAAGTCGTACGGAATGCAAAGAAAGCGACCCTATTCGCGGCCCGATGCTAGGACGTGCCTTGATGAGCAGTTTCGACACCGTTGAAGCGGAAATCGTTGAGTCTTCGAATTTGAGACGGACTATGCCTAACCTAACCCACTCCCTTTGAGCCTACCCAGGTACCCAGTATCACGGCGGGGCACCATTTGTCTACCTAATAATCGTAATAATCCGTTGGCGGTCAAAACTTTTATATGCATGGATAGTGCCCGCTATTAATGACTTTACAACATTTCAAGATTGACATAGCGGCGCTACTTATCTTGGTAGGGCTCCTAGCTCATTTCTTGTCTCGACAGATTACGCCAGCCTGCTGCACTCGCACGTGTATATCTGAGGGCCCCAGCTTCAAATGCGTACCGGCCCGAAGCATGAGGCCGTGCCGACCCCAAGCTTATCTATAATGGTTTATATAAAGTCGCACCAATAGTATCGTGAAGGATGTGGTCATCCTTTCGGCGGATCTCGTTCAGCGACCGATGCGAATTCAGACTGCGTAAACCTACTTAACTTGGGTATCTGACGCCTCTTCGGTGCCTTCAAGCGTATCCTTGGGTTCTTGGCAAGCCAGTCAATCAGCTCTCTCTTCCTTCTAATCATCTCGGCCTTATTAATTTGGATCTCTGTATCCAACCAGCGTCCTTTGATGACTTCTTGCCATGGATCATCGTTTACGTGTTTAATAAGTCAACGATAGTGCCGAATTTGTGTACCCTGGGTCTAAGGGCGGGTTGTTTTATATCGCTGGCTCGCCTGGTTTTAGTTATAGACATTGTCGATTCACGTTTAATATCTGATATAATATTGAACAACTAAGCCTTGGAGTCCGTCCTTCTGTGGATTGGTGCTTTCGTGATCTAGCTGTTGCCAGCACATTGTATAAGCAGCCTGTAAGTTAACAGTGCGTGAGGTTTACCCGTCGATCATAGATCACGAACTTAGTAGGGTGCTCCCTTTTTCTCGCTCTCAAATATGATGCATTTCGAGATATGATAGCGTACTACAAGCACAAGAAGCCTCACCTCTTTAAGTCGGCGAACGATCCTAAAAAAAGCCCTGTCACCTCGGTAAGCTAGCGCTAGTGCCACCACCAGTGCCACCAAAATCGAAACCCTTCGTTGCTAGCATGATGCTCAGGCTACCGATCAGCCAGCCTCCATGGGCAGTAGCTATCAAGCTACCATCTATGCGCAGCCAATTGGCTAGAGGCCGACGCATGCTTGCCTACGGGAGGCGTTGCCGTAGCCGGTTAAAGCCAGCAACAATGAAGCCGCCGGTATTGCCTATCAAAAATCAGAGGGATATCGCCACGAGTGTGTGTGTAGGGACGCAGAATCGTCCTAGTTATCTTGCAGCGTTGTGCATGGCCACGGCTAGTCCGTTGATGAGATGATGATATCGTGCTGTGCCGTGGTTGGTTATCGGCACCCTGTTGCTGTGGACACATGAGCGTTCCTCATGCTGCCAGTGTAGGATTCGACTCTGGGCTGGGTACGGAGTATATGCTCGCTGGGCATGATGTGTTGCATTGCATGGGATTTGTTTTTTTTTGCCACACAAGCATGGCAGCCTTCGCGGAGCATCGGTCGCTATACATAACATAGCACACTGTACAATCCAACCAAAACAGCAATCCGCGTATACCAGTCGAGGCGGCATCTCCCAATTTTGATATTCACGAGATAAGGAACACAATATCCGGCTGGTCACAATTGCCTGACAGGCACGGCCGATCACTGTTACCGCTGGCGTAACAGGGTTCCCCCAACTCAGAATCGTATCCCAGTCCTTCTACCCAGGCTTCCAGGTTGGACAGCATCCGTCGACACCGTATTAGGCATAGATCCCATCCGACGAGGACTAAAACAGTCAGGAACCAAGGGGTGGGATACGGGGGTACTTGCAGCAGTGTAACAACGCCGGCCAGGTACGGGCCAGGGGGGGGCTACAAAGTAGCGCACGAGTTCAGGGGTGCGAGGTCCAAAAAAAAAACGGCGGCCCATCAACACGAATCCCTTTCCAGAACCATTACGAACAAGTCTCGTGCACCTGCTGCTCATCGCAATACCTGTACTGTCGGCGCAATACTATACTAGACAGGTACGTGTACGGTACTAACTCTGTCGCTAGTACAATTTTGTATTGGGGTATTATGATTATTGAACCCTGTCTCTAGCGCACTTTACTTGTACCTATTCGCCATAAGGTACGTAACCCACCTACCTGACTGTGAGTATGTAATCCACGGCCGCTTGCGCATGTATTAAGCGTGTTCGCTTTCCAAACATGCGACAGGTAACTTATCTGGGTCGCGGTAAGGCTCAGGCGGGCTGACACAGCTGTAACTACTAGTAGCGGCGGTCTCGTTAATCTGCTGCATACCTAAGCAGGTTGATGACTCGTGGTACCTAGCTTGCTTATAACAGAAAGCCTACGTTTGTGCTACTTTATACTACTAACTTTTCTTAGGACTGCTGAAGTTTCATAATTAATTATATATAATAGTATATAATTGTTCACCTCGGGGGTTTCGGTCTCAAGCCAAAAACAGGGCTGACAAGCTGACAAGTTGTCGTTTGCTATCAGAATACGTGTTGCTACAAGATGCAATTCTGCACCCTCAGAAGGTATGGTATTGGCACCAGCGTTGAGTATGTTGTTCCTGCTTTGATACAGTACCTGTGTCTTCCTTCGTAATAGTTGGGGTAGCCGCCAGGGGCTCCAATAAGTACATGGTATGTGTCAAACTCATGCATGTTCCTTGTCCAATCACAATCGTCCTTCAACCTTTCCAAGACAAATCGTCCACGGACTAAACCAGGTTGGATGCGGCCAACTCGGGGAATTCTTAGACAACTCGGTAGCAGACCATGATACACACTAGGCGAACGAGACACACCTTGCGTACTTGTAGAGTAGGCTAAGTGGTGTATATGACTAGGAAAGGGAGTGCTGTATATGCCTGCCTGCCCAGAGTAGCGCACCCGACCATGTAGGGATTAGATATTTAGTTACTAGTACATACCTACCTACCTACCTATGTAAACGTACACGTAGACTGCTAAAAAGCTCTCACGCACAAACACTAGGACTTCTTACCTCAGAGTACTCAACTCCCAGGTGGGCAGCAGTGTAAATGGTGGCTGCCTCCGTTTGCGTGCTTCAGGAACAACCTTTTGAGCTTTTAACAACCCGGGCTTTGAGGAAGGCTCTACTTCGGGCTTTTATTGCAGATGCCATTACCCCAACATATCAGATCTAAAAGCGTAAGGCAAGTACCTACCTAGTTCGCCGTTCCCTCCTTAAATGTTGCCTTCTTATCAACACGTAAGTTGCCTTATGCATTGTGCCGCAGTACCGCTTGTTTATGGCTGATCACGCTAATCAACAGGAGGAAGCAGCACTGATGTGCAGAGCACACTAATGCTGCAACTTGAACCATGCAAGTACCTTTTACGAGCTAGTGCACTCAGCGCCTCTCGCACGGTCCACAGTCGATACCAGACGAAGTCGTGGACAACCCTGTCATTATCTGGGTCCAACTTTCCAGCCCGCACTGTACACGTACAATCCCGCCAACCCTCCCAACCGACCAGTTCTCTTCGTCCGTTTCCTCATCCTCTTCTTCCCTCTCTTTGAAAACATCATTGTTCGCCAACAACCATCTGGCACAATTTCAGCAGCATTTCTCGAATTATCGGGTTTGCTCTGGTCTTGGCCGTCCGCTCCTTTTCTTCTATCTACATATCTAACTTTCATTCCATTAGCCAGCATTGTTGTGCCATTTTGATTTTGATTGATCAATCCGCAGCAATCTGCTTGGAAGGAATTAGCAGCAAAATACATACGGGGTTTAAACGTTCAGGCGCAATTACCTCCTCATCAAGATTCCGCCTCGTGAACGTCCGTCCATCACATGAGGTATGCTGCATGTGCCCGTAGCCGCGCCAATAAACTTATCACGGTTGCCCAGCGACAGCCTCGAATTACTCCTGACACTGATTTGACTCCAGAGCGCACATCTCCTAGGCGCGCCCCATTCTCGAGCCCCCGAATATCCCCGATGGTGTCTGGTTGCCCGGCGAATTGACGCTTCTGTCGGCCTGTACAACAGTGTGCCCTATGATACCCAACTGTTGCTAGTCGTCCATGGTTTTGTGCCGGGGAGCGGCTTGGAGGACCTAGGCAACTCCATACACCACCGATGGACGAGGTCGTCATTGGAGAAATGAATAATGTTACAACCCAACTTGCGGCTTCTACGTTCTCGCAAGACGCCATGGCTAGCTCTGTGAGCCCTCAGCCTTCACCACGCATCAATCTTCCCCCACCTCCGAATCCCCCTTTCACGTTCCCTACTCGACCCTCGTTATCAGCGCCCTCTTCGCTCTCTAAATCGACTGGTCGACGCCATCAATCAGCAATTGAGATCCCAAAAATAGGTCTGGGAGTCGAATACCCGGACTCACGTCAAGCGCCTGCTCCGCCTCCCGACTTCAGCTTCAATCCCGGCAGTAGCCTTAGTCCAGAAAGCACTAACCGCCGTCCGAGGCCTGCGCCCTTGCCAGATTTTTCTTTTAACCCTGGGGCGGCCCCTACGATAGATTCGTCTCTTCTAAGCCCTTCCTTTGCACCACCTTCTCCCAGAACGATCCCCACCCACATGGGTCATAGGAGGGGAGGCAGTGAATTTGTAGGCGGTAGTCTGAAATCGGGAGAACCTATCACTTTGATGAGTACGAGCCCAACCAGAAGTGAGAGTGGTTTTGCATCGCCAACACTGGCGCCGTCAAATGGACCTCGTCGACACCAAAGGGGCCACTCTCATCGACGATCTGGTGCCATATCGAGCCACGACCTATCTCTTATTCTGCAATCAAGCCCAAGCCCTTCGTCGAGAGGCAGCAGTGCCCCTGCCAGTCCCGCAGGTTTTCGTGAACAGTACACTTTTCCCGATGTCAAGGACAACAGTATCGAAGCAATAGCACCCCGTAGTAGTGCGGTTGTCGTAGGAAAAGAGGATGTTGTCATGGAAAAACCGAGTCAATCTTTGCCAGAACTGAGTTCAAAGCCGGTCGCGCGTGCGCGTGTTGGGTTTTCTGACACACTCGAATTCATCCCTCGCCCATTATCCTTGGTTTCGACGGATACAGCTAGCACGGTGCGCCCAGGACACTCCGTATCTGGGAGCATCTCATCGATTGCATCAATGACAAATTCGATGAATCCGGATCGTGATTCTCCAGCTACTCTGGGTGTCCCAGTTTCACGGACAAATGCCAGCTCACGCCCAAGTACTGCAGGTGCAGTCTTAGAACGCACTTCAAGTCTCCATGTACCAACCGATGGTGCTGTATCCCCGCGGAGACGTAATTCGATCCTAATTCTTAATGATTTAACGCAGACAAATGCCCCTACCTCCGCAATGTCCACTCCAACAAAGACTCCGAAAAGGTGGACATTTTTCGGATTCGACTCTTTTGTAACCACGGGATCACCCACAAAGCCCAGAGCGTCGAGTACTGGTTCTTTAGAAACAACAGCGAAAGATGGGACAGATCCCGTGCCTTCCGCCAGTGATAGTGACCCTGTGCGGGATTTAAGAGCTAGCGAATGTTTATCCCCTGTTGGCGAAAGGAAGACATCCATCAAGAAAAGGCGGAAAAAGGTAAAGTTTTGGGCAGGCTCAATACTCACACGGAGATCGAAGTCGCGGGCACAGAAATCAAAGCCCCGTCGTCGATCACAAACGCCACCAATAATCCGTTTCACGAGGGATGACGATATAGATTACGACTTTTCGGAACCTACTGATCGATCGGCTAGGACAGATTTGGGTGCCAGTTTAAATCAGTCAAGACCACTAGGAGCTCGGCCACCGAGGCATCGCCGTCCTCACCTCGACGATGAGGCATCCTACCCAATGATTGACCTTGACGCAGCACTTGGCCCGTTCAACACTCCAACTCGTGACCCTCAGTGGGAAGAAGCCCAACGAGCTGGGGCACCACCCAAGCGACAACTTCATAGTGCAGCCGGAATGAGAGGCTTTAGTGGACCCGGAATGCACTATCATCGTCGGGCCGAAAGTGCACCTGAAATGCCGCCTTTTGAGGGAGCAAGGTTCGGTATTCATCGTTTTGGCAGTTCATCGACTATGGCCGACGTCTTCGAAGAGGACGAAGAAGATGATGACACCACCGAGTCTGCACCCGAAGATTCAAACAGCGAATCTCAAGACACAACTACTGGGGACGAAGCCGAGAGGCGTGAGACGGATGATGCGGCTTCTACTCCAAGGCAAGATCGCGCCGCAGAACTAGCTAGCCCACAACCAGACATCCCAATGGCGCCATTGACCAAGAGCAAGGAGAGGGATCCAGGGCTAGATCCACCCACTCCTCTAAACATGAGCGATGACATCACGCCCAGTACTCTTTTTTCATGAGGCTACTCCTGAGGAACACATTTCGCCTCTACCTATACGAAGGGACGTGATATTTGCAAGTCCTTTTGAAGCACGTGATCCTGCCACTCGTTCTCCCCGAAATGACACGAACCAGATGGAATCTATCCCCCCTGATGCAACCTCGATTATCCTCTCTGGACCCCCCCGCTATGCCAAGTCCGTACCCTATTAGTCATTCATCCTCTTTCCCTTCGCCCTGCTCGCCGAGGTCGTATGATGCCCATCGAATATCTACAGCACCATCTTCAATCACCGATGAGAACCAGTTTCATTCCTTGCTAATGGGAGAACCCGGACCGGAACTCGTCCGGCTATCTATTGAGGTTTCCTCAGTCGCCAGCACAAATTCAACAATGACACGAGAGAGCAACTTCATACCTGGTCCCCGGCCGAGAAACATGCCATTTCACGAGCAGCGGCCAGCATCGTTCACATCGGCTGCTTTTGGACGTCGCAGATCCAGTCTAGCCAGTTTGAGTCGCCTGATCAGCAGCGCCCACGGCGAACGCAGCAAGCTCAGCATGGAAGTCCCGTTTGAAAATGAAGCAGAAAAGAAAACCAAGGCCAGCAAATCAAAGCGCTTGACGAGGATGATGCAATTTTGGAAGCCAAAAGCGACCAACGGCTCTTAAGCAACATTATGATGTGTTTTGATACGAAGACATGACAACCTTACCCTGGGCCGCCTAGCTGGCACGTCGATGCGATACTGGCTGGGCCCAAAAATATGCGCTCCGAACGCAATTTCGGAACATAGAGGCTACCGCTTCCAACCCCGACACGCCGTTTCCCGCTAATTGTGTTTACCTAAACGTCTATGGTCGCGTTAGAGTAGAAAATGGTCTGTTCACGTGGACACAAGTCGGCCTCATGGCCGCTCTAGTAGCAGTCAGAGCTGCCATGGTCAATTTTGTCTACTTATAGGTAGAAGAGGTGTGCGAAAACAATCGACGGAAATGATAATCTCTCGTCGGCGCAATAGAGAGGGAGATACTGATATCTTTTTTTTCCTGCACATAGCACTTACTGGGGGGGCGTGGTAAGGCAATCGGGGGAGGGGTGGCCTCGGTGTATTTGACTGACAAATGGGTCTTCAAGATGGCCAACGATGCAAGCTAGGTTGCCTATACTAATGCTGCCGCAGTAAGCTGACACGTCCAGCTAGCTATGTACAAATATAATGAACATACGCCCTCGTTAAATAGCAGATTCTTTTTGTGTCTATGCGTGTTTGTTCGCTGCAATTTTTAGATTAGTCTGCGTCAGGGTGAGATGAAGGAAAAGGTGTCATGGACTCGGTAACCTGGTAACATAGCATCGGTATGCCGATGCCAATCCCTTCAGTAACCATAGGGCTGCATAATCTCCTCATGTAATTCGCGGTAAGGAACTCCAGGTGGATCCCCCCCCCCACAACTCCCTCATCCCTCCCTCCCAAATCGCAAACTTGGGCCAGAGCCTCGGTTTAGCCCGTTCAAGCGTGTGGTGGATACCATCTGCAGTTCCGGTTCTGGCCAATACTACGCGACGGTTGCCGGCCGTAACAGCCATCGCGTCATCTTTGAGCAGTTCTTGTAAATAACATCCTATCTCTCGATTGATATCGAATTGGTATCAGATTAGGCCCACGGCCACCCCAAACCTGCCTTCCCAAGACGAACAAACAGGCCGATCTTCCCCGAGGTACCCCCCCGCCCTTCCCCTTAGCACCGTCACGTCGACCGGGTACTCAGAGCGGCTCCTCCCTTCCCATCACGGGCGTCCACGACAAAAGAAAGAGAGAGCATCCGGGAAAGCAGAGGGGCGAAGGATACGACAACGAGACAGAAAGCATTCGAGCAAAGACGGATAAAGGGCGAAGACAAGATGTCGGCGGAATTCCCTCGCAGCGCGGCGAAGCGTCTGCTCCGCGAGATTAACTTCTGGAAGGAGGAATCGGCGGCTGAGACGGGGATCGAGCGCCTCGGCCCGGTGAACGACGAGGAGTTGTTGCGGTGGGAGGCCGTCATCAACGGGCAGGGGATCGGTGGAGGATACGACTGTTCGTCCACCCCCGCGAGTCATTGCAGTCCTTGACCTCTTTCGCGCACTACATACACATGCACATCTCTACCTAACCAACCACTCCCACTCATCATCATCATCCTTATCCTTATCCCTTCCATTCCCCTACCATCCTCCACCACCATATCCTCCAGCGCAACACGCGCGCGCTCGCGATCCAACAACAACAACGACGACAGCCACCCAAAAAAAAAAAAAAAAAAAAGGCTAACAAAAGCGCTCGTCCTTTCGCGCGAGAAAACAGCCGGCCGCTGGCTCATCAGCATCGACGTGCCGCCGACGTACCCGCTGGCGCCGCCGCGGATGACGTTCCGGACGGAGATCGTGCACGCGAACGTGGCGCTCGGCAGCGGCGAGATCTGCCTCGACCTGCTCAAGGAGGCCTGGACGCCGGCGTACAGCGTGCTCGAGTGCGTGCGCGCCGTCCGCCTGCTGCTCGCCTACCCGGGCGTCGACTCCCCGCTCAACGTCGACGCCGCCGCCCTCCTCCGCGCCGGCGACACCCTCGCCGCCCGCCGCCTCACCGAGTACTGGTGCTCCCTCGACAAGGGCCGCTACGACGGCCCGTGAGTTGACCCTCCCCTTTCCTCTCCCCCCCCGCCCCCACCCCTCTTCTCCTCTCCTCTCCTCTCCTTTTCCTCCGCCACGCGCGGAGGAAGAGGAGGTGACAGTCCTGGGGACGATGGGGGTTGGAGGAAGAAGGAGATGGGGAAGTGGGGGGGAGGGGGGGGGTAATAATGCGTGACAGGATGGAATGCTAGTATCGAGGGCTCGGATGCCGATGTCTGCCGCTTTTTGCTGCCGGGGACTATGATTTCCTGGCCGCGCAGAGACGGGTAGATAGTATGCCGAACGATGAGGTAAATTTCAAACGAGGACGGTTATAGGGAAGGGCTCGATGTCGCAATTTGGGGACACTACGTCTCCTTGAATTTGGAATAAGCGACCGTTTGGTCTCCTCTCGCCGACGATGGGAAAGGCTTGCCGATAAAATGTACAACGGCTTGGAGTAGTGGCGGGCATTACGCGAGATACTGTACTCTCGTTTGCTTTTGCTTTTTATCTCTTGGTTTTTTTTTTTTTTTTCCAGCGAGGCAATATCTCATAGTCCATATGTCTTCATCGGGATCAAGTCGATGTCTAATTTATTGATATGATGCGGTGACGGGCTTGACATGTCCCGGGCACCATTCTAGGTACCTTGCTTTCCAATATGCGCCGCTCCTAACTTGTGCCGTCTTCGCTGTTCGAAGCCGCGAGCTTCCGGCCAACCGTGATGAACTGATAGGACCCTACCGTTGGACCCTACCATTGATGCTACAAAATGTTACATAAAAAGCGCCCCGCCTCCTTGGCAGACTCAGCAGCATGTCGCTGTAGTTTTTATCACTGCTATTTGCTTTTGATGATAACCTCAAACACTCGAGCGCAAACATGTAGTGTTCCAAAAAAAAAAAAAAAAAACCGATACTGAGTCGCTATCATCTATCTGTGAAACGTTTACTCATTATAGTGGTACACCTAGCACACAGTTAGCAGGTGTATAGTCCGAGTATCGCGTTTGAGGGCCCGCTTACCTTGTAATTTGGCAACCCCGTGGCGGCCCAGCCTAGCCTCTTGGCCATCTTTGCAAACCCTTCCGTCTCAATCAGATGGTAGAACGAGAAGGGTGGAAACATGGCACCGTCCCGATGGACATCGGCCTTAACCAACAATGCTGTCCCCCCCACACCATCAAGGGGCACTTCCACGTCTCTCTCGTCCTCCTGGTCAGCCATGTACGCCATGAGGGACCTATACGTAGCCATCTCACGGTATCCTTCCAGGATGATATCGTCTGGGTCCATCTTGGCGGCGATCTCCTGGGCGGTTGGGCTATCCTGCCAACTATTGAAGTCGTACGGACGTTCTGCGGGTTTGCCGGTTTCGGGGTCGGTATATCTTTGGTAGCAGTTAGGCACGATCAAGGGTTTATCATGGGCGGCGAGGTCCTGGATGAGGGACGAAGGTGTCTCGACAATATCGGCGTCTAGCCACAGTACCCAGGACGTTTCGACCCCCAAGGTAGTAAACAAGAGCGAGTTGCGCGCTCTCGACATGGAGGCGCGCCTGGCCTTCTGGTTTTCCATCTTGTGTCGTTCTCCTTCGTCCTGTGACATGATTGGGGGGTCGAAATCCTGTCGCTCAATGACAACGCTTCTGAATCGGTTCTTTAGCGGCCCCTTTTGCACCTTGGTCACTTGTGCCTGGAGGGAAGCCGTGGCGGCATTGCCTTCTTTGTTCTTTGGCAAGATAAATCCGAGCGAGATGAGCTCGTGGGGATAATCGAGTTGCAGGAGGTTGTCCCAGTACTCCTGGTAGAAGCGGGCCATAGGGGTCAGAATAAGCACAACCTCCCTATTTTCAATGGGGTCCGGGGTGATGGTGACATTATTGAGGTTGAAGCGGCGCACAGGGGGTCGTTCGCCGATGAGCTTGGACTGGGAGATTGTCGGTTTGCGGACAGGGGCCGAGTTTGTATTCGGTATATTGGAGCTGGATGTCGAGGCGCTAGATCCATCGGAGACGAGGAAATATAGGATGAACAGGCACAGACAGGCTCCGATCGTCAGAGTCACGTAGTTCGTCCTCCGTAGACGGACAGGCCCCATAGGGCGCGCCATGTGGCGGATTGGGGTTTGGACGCTCTCAAATTAACAAATGACTTCGGCGGTTGCATGAGAAATGGCGGAAACATGCGCTGCTACCGGGATGCAGATGCAGAAGGTTTGCGAGCCGACATACGCGAACGAGGGATTGATCGGGATTAGGTAGGTAGTCAGTAGTCAGTAGTCAGTCAGTCAGTCAGTCAGTCAGCGGACATTGGACATTAGACATTAGACATTGGATGTCTCGCTGTTTCCGAGGCAGAGAATGAGGCCCCCAGGTTGCAGCCTGAGCCGTAGAGATCTTGTGGAAGGTCGCGGCCGAGGAATTGCGACACACCCGTCGATGTCGAAAATAAATGGTGTAGGATATGAGTTGCCGGAATTTAGATCCTTTGGTCGCTGGCTTACGAGTAGGTAGGTAGGTAGGTAGGTAGGTACAGATGGGTCCATGGGTCTCTCTAGACTTGGCCAGATAAGCCCAAATATGGATTGGCGTTGATCTTTAGTGAGGTGGGGTGGCACAGACCACCTCAGACTTTTACTACGTACTACATACTTATGTAAGTAGGAACCTAGGTAGTTTAAAAAAGTACCTGCTGTAGTTTAGTTTAAGTACTGCCGTATGTATGTATCTCCCTGCATACAAGAGCTGACCTACCTACATTACATACATGTGTAATGACTTGCGGCACGCTAGTAACATCTCTGGGCGGGTGCTGCGACCGGTACACTAAGTACGGATACCGGATAGGTAGTAAGTACCTAGTCACTTAGTTCGATAGTTACCTAATCTGGATCTCGTGTTTGAAATCATCGATAATTTTCGGGATAGTAATTTATAATATCTATCGCTCTACAGAGGGATACGGTCAAATGATAGGCAAGCCCTAGGTACCTGGTGGTAACTAGCCATGCGGTTGCTAAAGCTGCCACCAGTGTGCTAGTAGCTCCTTGCTAGAGCATGTCCCCCCTTCAATAATCATTCCCGTTTCCTTTCGCGCCAACACAACAACACCCGCCTCTTCCTCCAAGACACACACACACAGGTAACGGCGCCGAGCGCCACCATTAGGCAATATTCCCATCATTCCTCCCCATACTTCACGTCTTGAAGTATCAATATCCCGGATGTTACGCCTCCGTTCCCTCTGGACCATTCCGGTGTCCCCTGTATCTGGACACCCGTGTGCTGTTTCGTAGGAGGCCAAGGGTGCCATTTCTGCCTCTAACATCGTACATCCTCCGTATACATCCTCCGTACATCCTCCCACTGTGATAAGGATAGACGATCATGACACAGAGCATCGACACTCATTCCATTTTGGGGACAAGCAGGCACCGGTTTTACGATACCGGGTATCGAGTTCTAGTTTTAATGAGATAAACATAGTAAGTGTTGAATCTGAATTACCTCTGAAATGAATGCAAATCCAAACGTTACTTGAGACTCCTCCTCTGTCCCGATGAATAAAATAAAACGTTGCGCGGAATCCACTGTCAATACAATCGAGGACGACGGGAACATACGAACACACACTGGTCAAGTGCGATGGTAAGTTGCAAGTTTCGATTAGTTGCTACGAATATGCATACTCTGGTCTTCGCCGCCCTCCTTTTCTGTAGATGGTTCTGTCTTGGCCACTGGATCGATCTGAATCAGGTACTAAATTAGATGCGAACTCGCCTCGTTATTCTCCTGCTCCGAGTAAGACACGGCCGACTGCCCTTCGTTGTCCCTCACATTCACGTCCACGCCAATAATCCCCCTTAGCATGTCTGAGTATTGCGAACATATATCTTTATAATGGGTCTTAGCTGCAGCCTGAATGTCGTAACTGTCCTTCGTCAGTATAGTTAGCACCACCACTGTAGCTATGTGGCCACCCTGCGCGGCATAGATCATGGCTGTTTTCCCCAAGTCGTCCTGGACATTGGGATCTGCCTGGCCGAGACCTAAAAGAACGGCCACAATATCCGTATGTCCTCGAGACGCGGCATAGGATAGCGAAGTCCGCCGGTGGCGGTCAACACCATCGACGCTTATACAGGATTTGCTGGTGAGCAGGGCTTTCACGCTCTGAAGGTGTCCGCCTTCGCTTGCATACGACAATGGTGTCCGTAAATCGGAATCATAGGTGTTGGCGGGGCAACCGTGCTCGATCAGCAGCTTCACGATGGCGTCGTGACCTTCCTGTGCCGCTATATGGAGGGGTGATTGTGTTCCAGGCCCTGCAGCCTCAAGGTTTGTCCAATCCAGTTCAGTGGCAATGTCATCTTGGCCGAGCAGCCTCCGTGTTACATCAACGTTGCCTTTCTGTGCCGCCAGATGAAGCTGGCTTTGCCCCTGAGCGTTTGGCCGAACAGCGCTAACCCCCTTCTCCTTGAGTAGTGTGATGATGGTATCACTGCCGCTTTCGCATGCACAAAACAGCGGAGAGCGGCCGGTTTTGTCCAGTTGGTTTGGGTCTCCTCCCTCCAGGAGGAGGAATTGCATTGTGTCCAGGTGGCGGCCATACGCAGCGTGATGCAGAGGCGACATGCCTTCGTCATCTTGGATATTGAGATTTACACTCATCCGGCGGAGCCAGCGCACGACATCTGCAAATCCGCGCTTTGAGGCTTCAATGACGGCTTGGCCGGGCCCAAGGTTTTCGCCTTCCGACTTCGACTTCTGGATCGCTTTGTAAATTGTTCCCACCAACTTCGTATAGCCGCATGATGCAGCGATGACGATGCTCCTGTTCAACGTCTCCGGCGAAAAGCTGAGCCACTTTAACACGGCAAACCCAAATAAAATACCTCTCCCAAAGGCATAGTCCAGTACTGTTCGGCCCAAGCTATCAGCTTCTAGCGCTGGCGACGTTGTAATCTGAGAGTCTGTGTCTGAGTTCGAACCATCGTCGCTGCCACTGGAGCTACTGTTCTCCTGTATCTCATTCATCAAATCGATGAAGGACAAAAAGATCCCCTCGGAGCAGTGTACGGCGAAATGGTGGAGCGGGCTCTTGCCATCTTTATCAACCGCTTCCACTTCTTCCCTGCTAAACTCACAAAGCTTCCGGAAGTTTTTTCCCACATCGGTGTTTTCGCTGCCGTAAAAGCAATTGTCTTCCATTATTAGTCTCCAAGTCCATGGCAGTTTCTCGACTAATGTATGGCGGAATGGCTCGATGTGCCCATCGTCTTGTGAGTTATCTTCAGGTTGGGGGTCGCCATCAGATTGGTGATCAGTCAGTTCGCTCCCCGTTAACAGTTCGTAACAGAACTCTGGGTCGTTCAGCATTAAACGGAGACAAGTGTGGCGTTCGTACAGTCCGGGAGAACGAAAGCTAACTTGAAAAGGGCTTCGATTCCAGCTATCAGGCGGAACGGCCCAATCTTCCCGCGTGGGCCAATTCCTGAATGCAGTCGTGAGTCCAAAATAAGCCGCAAAGTGACGACTCCCAAAGCCTTTCGGGTAACTATTAAACCGTCTTGAAGACGATGCGTCTGGATGTAAAGTAACGTGTAGAAGCTGGCTGAGCGTCTCCAGGAGTAAGTCATTCTCCAGTATTTTCTTCGTCATGTCTTCAGCACCAGCGTCTTCCAGGTGGACGCCCCAGTTCTGTGATGCATAACTCACGAATGGGAGCTTCGTCTCCATCGCGTCGTATTGGTCTTGTGAAGCAAAAGGGCCATGGGAGAGGGTTTCACTCTCAAAAAGTGCATAGCATGTCGTTGCTGCGTACTGTCTCGCTTGTTCCGCGAATTCGGGACTGAACTGATAGAAATAAAATGGCAACGCTGAAGGCATCGTGAAGATTCTATCCATTTCAGAGTCTACTTGGACGAATCCCAAGCAAACCTCCATGATCAAACTGGGCGCAGATAGTCCATTCGAGCCGTCGATTCTGGCTCCTGGTCCGGAGCTGACGGCTTGCTGAAGCTCGCGTAGCGTAAGAGGCCGACAGGATACGGACAACCAGTGCAAAACACTCCTTGCTAATCTCGATCGCTCGGGCGACTGGTGACTGAGTTGAGATAGGATGAGATTCATGACTTCGGATAGTTCGAGTGGCGGTTTATCAAGGTGGTCTGTTATCTCAGCCAGTGAGGTCAAGTGACTAATATGCGTAGCCTGGGCGACCGCAGATAAGAAACTGGGTTGAATAAAGGGTTAGACATGCTCCTCTCACATACGGAATGATCGAGAAGAGTTTAGACAGTAAATGAACATACTTCATTCCAGATTTTCTCACGATCTTGTCCATAAATCCAGAGCGGGCCTCTTGTCCTATTGTATCTGACAGATGGCTGTACCTTGGAGAGTCAAGAAAGACCTCAAGGTATTTTCGTATATCTGAACTATTGTGGTCCTCGATTTGGACCACCCTCTCCTTATGGACGATACCCAGTGCTGTGAAACGCTTGATCATTTCTGGGCGAGCTGTGATTGCCAGTCGTATGTTCCGAACGGCTAGGAGTCGGAAAAGTATGGTCAACCAGGTGAGGATATCATCACATTCTTCTAGACCATCGAGGCAAATATATATCCTCCGAAACCAAGACTGGACGGTTAGAAAATCTGAGATAAGATTCGCAAGGGGGACGCCCTTTGTTTCCCTATATTCACCAGTGCTTTGGGTATCAACGTGGGATCCGCGGTGTCCCATCTCGGCTAAGAACTTGGGTAGAGGGATATTCTTCGCATCACAAATTTGGCGCAACAGGCTGCAAATCGCTTGATAGGGCGTATAACCTCCACTTCGGTCGAAGTAATAGTATATAACGATGTTCTCTCGTTCGGATTCACGGGCGGCTTCTGACTGCAGCTTGTTGATAATGGTATTCCTTCCGATCATTAGATAGTATCCAGTAGTTTCTAGCAGATTGTGTCTTACATCAGCATGGCCTTGCCAGCGCCCAGATTGCCCTGCAGCCATAGACAGTTCTCCCCGCTCCCAGCGCCCACGAGGGGGTCAAGAGTTACCTCGTGCCAGGCTTTGTACATGGGGAGATCAAACACCCAGTCGCCAGAGTCCTTTACCCGGACTTTCGATAAATGGTCATGAACCAACCCAACTGGGTGTGGTGACAGTACATTGAGGAGTTTGTTGCGCATCTCGGTTTCCGGAGAGGCTTCGAGGGGAGGGTCGGTAGGCGGTATCTTGGGAGATGGCGTTGGTGGTTCCACGAACCGACGCGGAAGTCTTTCAAAGCCCTGTTGCCTCAGGGAAACGGGTGCTCCCGGATGCATATTGGGTTGGGACAATATCCTGTAGTAGAGGTAGGATGCTATATTCTTAATTTTGAAGTTACAAGTATCTCCTGAAAGATCTTAACTTAAACCTGTAGCTTTATTGTAAACTGGGACACATTCTAAGAAGGCGGACAACGCGGTCACTTGCGAGATTCAGGCGTTTGTATATAGGATGATTTGGGCTATGACCCTGACCCGAGTTTTCGTAAAGGGATGGCCTCCGTATCTAACCCTTGTCAGATTGATAGGCGCTCGATGTTGATAAACAAACAACACTGCCTCATTATATTACCAACCTCACCCGCCACATCAAGTATTCTAGGCATAGATAACGCTTACTGGAAGGTAGGAATTACAAGCTTGGGTGCCTATCAATTGTATCAACGAGACCAAATGTATAAAGGAGGCTTTTCCCCCACAAGTTGAAAGATGACTATGCATCTAGAACATCTCTCCTTGCTCAAAAGAATGATCTTTTTCTGGACCTATGTACTCGCTGTTTAAATTGTGATATATCACAATATCCTCAACTGTTTCTCGGTGGCTGGCGTTTGTTATAGTGGTATCATGACTTTATCACTCCGCGTCCCGATTGTCGCTACCCCGTGCGCATATTACTGCTTTAGCTACTCAATCTCTCACGAGACTTAGACGGGGAGTGAAACGATTTCAAATTTAAGTCGTCAAGAAACCAGGACCATTATTCTTCGTCCGCATAGAAGATCTCAAGGGGGTGCGGTGATATTATCCCAGAGTCGTTGACACCAGTTCCCTTATGGTGAAAACATAATCATTGCTCTTAAAATGCCCTGACCACTTCATGATATTGACAGATATTATGACACAGTAATGACGCGCCTTAAAAAGATTATTATGAAGCATGATTGATATCGGTCTAGGGGGTTTCCAATGAAATCCGGCAGCCAGTAGTGTCAGTCTATCCAAAGATACCAGCCTAGCCAGCCGTGAACCCACTGATGTTATCCGCCACGGTACATCAGAAAATTAGTTATGTGTGCAAGCATGTGGTGGTGAGAGGAGTTTCGTGGTTGGGGTTGCACTACTTCTCATACTGGCCGTTCCGAGGAGGCCGCACCCTAGAAGACTACCATGTAGACTGCAAACGCTTCGGCCCCCCGCGAATACAATTGACTCGGCCATGGAGATGTGAGCAAAAATATTAGTCTCCTGGACAGGGCCAAACCAGGTTGACTAGGTGTCGTAAAGCAATACGTACACTACTGGGGACATTCCACTGAGGAGCGTTCTCTCGAAATGTCCCTTGGGTGATGGTGAGTGCTTTGATATAGTAAATACCATGATATTATTTCCTGGCTTTATTCTCATAGTTGCAGCGCATCTTAAACCGAACTAGGCTTCACAGAGTCGCCTCCGATGGAAAACTACGTAGCTTCACATTACCTTTGGTCTTCTAAAGATGAACTCTTAATTGGGCTATCTGTATGAATACGTCAAATTGGGGAGATTGGATTGGCCCAAGAAAATATATCGCGTGGACCACATGAAAGTGGCCAAGAATCGACTACCATGGAACATCTACGAGTTGAACAATAACAACATAGCCTTATGAACCCAGATCTCTTAAGGATATGGAGATAGGTACCCGGATGATAACACTTGACGACGAATCATGTTGTAGTTGTAGTTGTAGTTGTAGTTGCAGTTATTCGATTCTATCATTACTATATCCTATATCAATACCACTTGAGTAATACTACCCACCCGACCTTGGATACACTAGATACACACACATGTCGCGTTGCTCATACAGGCCTCCGATGGATACCACTAGTTCGTAATGGAGCCTCTTCCGACATATCTCCAGACAGAATCTAATTATATTCATGTCAGGATCTGAGGGTTTGCCCGCATTAGTACACTTATATAGTACACTAGTTAACTAGTTAACTATATAATTAGTGTAGTTACACGATTAATATTGGCAAGGTTCCGACATTATGTCACCGGACGGATAGCGTACCCAGGCAAGTAACTTGACAGCTTGCACGTTATTAGCACACTACCGAGATGGTTATCGCATGGGGACCGTTAGCATGGAAGAATCAGCCCGAGATCGTCATGAAATCATTGCATGGAGAAAACGGAAACCCGCATGCATTGAGAGTGATTACCTAGCTAATATCATGCATTACCTAGATTGTTTACCCGCAGGCAGCAAGGTAGTTAGTTAGGCCTGTAGGTAGGTCTGTAGGTAGGTAGGTTTGTAGGTAGGTCTGTAGGTAGGTCTGTAGGTAAGGTAACCTACCTATACCTAGCTGTAGATATCAAGACATTCGGCAATTGAATGTTGACTTAAGCCCCCAGCCTTGTGACGATCCCGAGATCCGTCCCTATCTGTGTGAACTACATACCTTAGGTAGGTAGTCAAGAACAGAATAGGATTGATGAATTGTTTGGACCACACGGCATTTCTAGAGGCTAAATTCAGAAGAAGAAAAATCAAATGCACAGGCTCGAGGCGAAAGGAAATCGGCTGGATACAGGGCCCCTTGCCCCATGCATATAGACTTATACTACGTACATACCTACAGACATACATAGTACATTGCATCTGCAGCACTGCACTGTACCTACCAGGTAGGTATCCGCAAACGAGAATAGCCAGGGTCCAGGGGATATTCAAGGTCAATAGCCAATCAAAGCGATGCCCTTGACCACAACACACACCCCCCAACACTCCCCCCATTTTCATCTTGGTAGGTACCTAGGTAGTTACAAGGGCGCACGCTCAATGCATGTTGATTGATCTGCAAGGCGCCTTGGCTCCTACGTTTAGTGTCTACGTTACTGTGCACACTACGCTGCAAGCGCTGTGAAGACACACCAAGGCCAACGCTAGTCACCCCCACCGGCGCACCGCTATTCTGGCCATTCCTCAAGTCGGTCAAGACTCGCATTGTTGATAGCATTAACCGAGGATCAGAGGTACATAGATGACTCGTAAACACTACATTTCTGGCACAGGGCAAGTACCCCCCCATCTAATTGTTGGCTAAGGTACCTTGCCTAAGCCTCAAGAGCCCACGAAGTGCCAAATCCACTCAGCGGGAACTGCTCCTGCATTGCCTTGCACTAGGGCGCTACTTCTATGCCCAGGTACCTGCCACCCGTGCGACCAGGTACCTACCTCAGGTAGCACCTATCCACATGGCCCTTGACCCCCTCTTGGCCCTCCCCCGACCCTCTTCAATCCCGTGAATAGCAGCCCATGCTGGAACTTGCAAGACGCCTAAAATTGATCCCTTTGTCACCCATCCCCGTCCGTCTCCCTCCCACTTTATGCCTCTTTCACCTACACTACTAGCGTCCACCGACGCCCTCCCCTACACCGTACCGACCTAAAAGCCGCCTATCTACCGCGGATGACCTCCAGTCATGCCATGAGACACAAGAAGCGACACTGATCCCTCGGCCGTTTCCTGGTCCTTTCTTCAAGCCTCCTCCCCTCCTCCTCCTCCAGTCCATCTCCCCCCCCTCTGTCCATCAATCTGTGACGATAGTATATACGTGCGCGATAACTACACCGTGGCCGATAACAAAATAAGCGCTAAGTACCGACCACCTACCGGAAGATTGCCGGAGAGCCACCCTATCCGCCGACGTATTCCATCGAGCGTCTCCTCCGTAAACCGCACCCACCTGTTGACATTCCGCACACGACAACCTACGATCTAGGCTAGGTCGGGCCTACATACGACCCGTGCGACCCTTGGTTGAGAGCCAACACTAGATCGGACCCCTAGGAGCCGCTACCAGCACCCATCCATCACCTTGAAGTTGGTTGCACTCCGGCGGTCAAACCCCCGTGGAGCCAACCAGGACCCTTCGCCTTTCCTGCCTCGGCCATTTCAGTCCTACTGTCACCTGAAACTACATTCCAGCAATCCCGTGGCGACAGCACCACAACCAAGGCGTGCCGCTTTTGCCCTAATCAACCCGCAGCTCGCGCTCTCTCCACCGAGATATCCCTATTCACCTAATCATCATCTACACGGCAGTGCTGCCGCTTCACGCCGCTATCGACGACAATACCTCTAACTAAGTCATTCGTCCGAGCCGTCATGGAGCCTGTCCCCGAGACTGAACGAATGGAGGAATTCCGTTCTTCTCCTCTACCAACCCTACGCCTAGTATCGACCGACTTAGATAATAGTCGAAAGCCTCCTACCATCCGCCGGTCGACTGAACCACCCTCACCAAGTTCTCCGGTATTCTCTGCCTCGGCGTCGTTTCAGTATAAGCCGAGAACAGCGTCCCCTCTCTCGGGCCTGCATACCCGTTCCAAGTCGACCGCCAGTCTCACACCTCTCTCGATGGGCCGCACTCGGTCCATGCCCGGCGTCGACGGCGCAGGAAGGATCCTCTACCCACCGCAGCTTCGTCCAGCTAGCCCGTCTGGGTCCCCGAGCAGATACCGCGTGCCTCGAAAGCCCGTGGACGAAGTGTATCCTCCGCCCTCGCCAGTTCGATCTTCAGTACTAGACAACGATAGGCAACAGGCTGACCGAAGCAGCTCTCCAACTCCGAGTCTTTCGTCCTCCAGTACTATTCCGTCATACAAACGGGCATCTTCTCCCTTCCGCCATGGCGCCTACCCATTGCCAATTACGAATTTTGCCTTCCCAGGTCCTGTTTCTTTTGGGACGGCTTCTCCGTCTTTTAGGTCGGAGGGCTCGGCTACTGGATATAGTTTCTCATATTACCCATCTTCCGTTCCATCGACTCCGAGTTCGATGCGATCAAGAAGCCCGAGTATCTCCAGTCTTGAGACAATACCAGATACCCCGGATGCCGAAGAGGCGGCCGTGGAGGCCGAGAGGATCGCCCAACTGAAGGCCGCTGCCGACGCTGTAGATGGCGGGGACAACAAAGGTCGGACCAGCTTAGATGTCCCTATTCGAGGCAGGACGTTAGGTATCGGATCAAGAGACAAGCGGAAGCGCTGGAGTGTCTGTGGGGCCGAGAGGCGGGGCGACCTCGACCTAGAAACGATCTGGGAAGATTGAAGATTAGATTGTCAGGTTTGATATTTTGTGGTGGGAAAGTTGGTTCAGTGGCAAATACCACTAGTCCCGGTCTGGTCACTAGGAGCATATTCGGGGCCTCTGGTAGAAGCATTCAGGCGTTTGTTCAGTGTTGCTTTGATACCCTGTTGCAATTGCATTTCATGAGAAGGCGAGCAAATAAGAATAGTACGGTTGTTCGCCATCACCTCGTGTAGAATATCGAATCAAAGAGTCAATCACCGAATTCATTGATCAATCATATATATAGTTTGACGCTCAACACTGCGCACGAATCGATTCGTAACCAATGTGTTGTTAATTGTTATTTCCCGTACATACAAACGGCACAATTAGCTGTCTTCGGTGACATCCAGGTTGCGCGGACCTCGGGGCTCGGCTACGTCCCAAAACACCTATTGTAATTTTTTTTTTTTTACACCTGATTCAACTATAGGTCTCTTTTAGAGTCGCCTATCCGTGCTCAAGCGACATATCAGAACATGATCCCGCAAAACCACTCTAACCCCCTGTCAATCAAATGGTATACGTCGTAGCTCACCAGCGCCTGTCTTTTTTGCCGCCTGTGCAGCCGCGATCGCGCTGGGTACCTTGATCCCACAGCAATCCCCCCAGCTGTTCAGGTGATGCGCGTGCCTGACGCCGTCTTGCTCGACCATGATGATGTCCCCCTCCAGGTCTTCCTCCTCCTGCGCGAGGCCAGGGTCGGCCGCGGCGCTCATGCCCTCGGCGGCCGGGACCAGGGAGCCGAAGAGGAAGTGCTGCATGACGGGCAGCTTGCGCAGGACCTCGGCGACGAACATGCGCTTCATGCCGGCCTCGATCTTGGGCCAGTTCTTGGCGGAGGAGATGTCGTCGAGCATCGGGCTGTGCCACCGGAGGCCCTTGACCGTCTTGGTGCCGTTGACGAAGTCGACCTGGCCGAGGTACATGAAGTCGCGCCCGAACTCCTCGATCGTCAGCTGCTGGTGGATGGCGAGGGGCGTGATGAACGGGTGGTGCAGCAGCTGGCTGGCGCCGAACAGGAACGGCAGGAACTGGTAGTCGTCCAGGCCCCAGACGCCGTGCGAGCCGGCCGGCTCGAGGTAGTACGTCGACTGGACCGCGCGCATGAGGTCCAGGTAGCGCGCGAACACGCGCAGGACCAGAGGTCGGAAGTCGGACCGGTCGACGATCCGCAGCTGGTACAGGCACAGGACCCAGATCATGAAGTTGAGCTCGTGGCCGGAGCCGTAGTCTATCCGACTGCGGTTGCCGAAGGACTGGTTGAGGTACGTCTCGGCCTCGGCGATGGCGGCGTCCGACGCCAGCCCGAGCCGCCGGTGCCACCCGGGGCTGGCGGCTCTCACCTTGTCGAGGAAGTCGCGGAAGATTTTGTTTCCGAACCGGGACCCCCCGGCCTCCTCCGGTGGCGTCTCCTGGACCAGCGCTTCGGCCTGATTGAGAATACCAAGGATGGTCTTAACGGCGGCACTGCAGTCCTCATCTTTGACGTCTGAGATGGGCGTGTCGACGACCGAGTCTGAAAGGCCAAATACGAAAGCGGTGATTAGGTTGAATGTTGGTGATGAGAGGAATAGTTCGTGATCTTTGGTGGATAAGATGCGCCGGCTGGGGACCTGGAACGACAATGTAGACGTGTCTGGGGGTGGAGGTAGAGATGGAGTCTCTGGAAGTGGTATCCTATTTTCGGCTGTTTGCCGTCTTCGTCTTGGCTCCAGCCTCGGTATTTTGTCCCTCAGGTTCGGGATCAACGGCGCTTGTTGGTGCGTAGCCGCCATTGTCTTGACTAAGCAGCCCCCGGTATCTTCACAGAGTAGAAGGCGTGGGTGTAATTTAATATTGACCGAATGTTACCGGAAGGTGTGTCCTAGTAAGCTGGGCAATGGAAGAAAGTGGAAAAAAAAGAAAAGAAAAAAAAAGAAATCGCATTTACGTATGGAATTATAAATACTATCCAGGTAGGAAGCAGTAGACGTTGGAGTCGGATGGACCGTCGATTGAGGCTCTAGGCGTACATACTCTAAAGTCATACCCTCTCCAATGCCTTCCAACCACAACCCCTCAATTGACAGCGGGCATGTGGGTCTTACGTTAGTGGGATGCAGCTGGCCCGCCCAATAAAACTACAAGTAGTGTAACTACCTAGCAGAAGTAGGCACGGGGTACCCCCAGACGCTATTGCACTACCGTAGTCTACCTACACTAGGAACTTGGGAATAAATCTACCTAATTACCAGGTTATCCAGGTTGGGTGTGGGAGCCCGTACCCAACTTGAAATTTCTACTTTCGGAATTAGAGCACTCGCCACCAAAATCATTTCTCTCGCCCCAAATAGATCCCTCGCGAAATACGAAACATGGCGGTCACGACTGAGCCGGAGGCGCTGCTGTCGCATCTTCACAAGGCGGATGGCTCTGCGACCTATTCGTACGCGGGATACACCGTTATCGGTGCAGTGAACGGGCCGATCGAGGCACAGAAGCGAGACGAGCTCCCGGAGGAGGCTATCATAGATGTAGTCGTACGACCAGCCGCTGGCGTAGGAGGTATGCGAAACATATTTACCTCGTCTTATGGTCTGATGATGGTCTGACTTGCTTCCCTCGCTGCATAGGTACACGGGAGCGTCATCTGGAGTCTTTAATACAGTCGACCCTTCGGCAAATAGTTCTCGTCAACAACTTCCCGCGGTCTCTAATCCAGATCATACTACAAATCACCGTCATCCCAGAGAATGAATACCTCAACGGGAAGATTGTGCAAGCTAATGTGGTATGTGCCTCTTTTTGTCCAATAGCCCGGACGAGGTGAAAATGCTGACTATGTTCCCATTGCTCAAGAACCTCCCTGTTTTACCAGCCCTCCTACAGGCGGCTATCCTATCATTACTCTCGGCTTCCGTCCCGATGACGGCCACTCTTACGTCGACCTCCCTTGCTGTCGGCTCCAAGGAGGGCCAGCGACAGGTCATCGCCAACCCAACCGCGCGACAAATCGAGCAGTCACAGTCCTTTCACGTCCTGGCCTTTACCTCCCAAAACGATTTAATACTCGCGGAGAGCGAGGGCGCTTTCACAATGATGGAATGGGATAATGTTTACGAGGCGGCCCGAAACCAATGCTGCACGACGACAAACGCTGACGAGACAGACACACTGATGAAAGAAGGAATATCCACCGAGGTTGACTTAAAGCGCTTCATTCGGTCTACCGTCGAAGAAAAGACTGCCTCAGACCTGTATTGGAAATGAGCAGGGTGCTTTGCTACCAGGCAGTTCATACCCGTCCGAAGTGGTCTGAGATACCCACTATCCAATACCCTGTGGTTATGCAACCCCTTTTTTCAAAACCAAACAGCGTCAGCTTCTACGCGATCTTTTCCCAAGGCAGGCCGCGACTAGGATATACACGGTGAGCTACTAATCGATGGTTATATCGTTAGCTTCCGTATATGGCCCTCGGAGGCATCCATGATCGATATTAGCAGTCTCCTCGGCGGACGTCAATAATTAGTCCCAAATGTGCTTTTCGACGCTTGTTGACACCACGATCCCGCCCTACCGTGCAGTGGATCCGTCGTTAGGCTATTATTAATAATATTGAAGTTGCCGGTTTGCCGTTGTGAATAGGCGGTGTTTCATCCAGCCTTTCTACAATGCGCGACAGGCCATTCAAGTGGAGGCAGAATCTATCGTTGCTCAAGCCACTATTATGCAAGGACGATATCTAAAAGCTACTAGAAAGAGCACACACAAGACCGTCCCCTAGAGCTCCATACGCGATACCGAGAATTAGCTCAACGCGACTATCCAGCTGTGTAGCGATCCAATCAGACAGCACCCCCGTGGAGCGGCTACTCATCACAAACGATTCGTCTGATCAAATTATTTAATTCGTACTGCGACAATCTCTAAAGTATGATCGTCGCTAGGCTCATTGTTTTTCGGCGACATCACAGGTCCCTGATCTATTGACATTGATGGTAACACAGGGGCCTTTATGCTGCTTACTAGTCTGAAGCTGAAAATAATACTAGCCCAACAGCTCTATGTTGGCTATCACGTGAAAGTTTTGATTCTCCGTGGATGCTTGGTCTACAGTCCTCGGAGACCCAGACACGACGACATTGCGGCCATGATTTTTCGCCGCACGCTCTTCGCACCGAAGAATGCCCTGAATTTCAGAAGCGAGCGCTGAGACACACAGGCTTCCCCTGTCCGGCGTTTCTTGCCTCTAGACCCCTGCGTAGGATGAGACTTGGAACGCGAGGAAACGCTTGACCTGAGAAGAGGAAATATGGGGAAGGAAAGTGGGAGCTACGTACTACCTATGGTGGGTCAAACTACGGCCTTAATACTCGCGTTATCAGACTCAATTATCTATTTGCGGATCCTTAGCGACATCCTGAGTTTTGAGGAGTGAGCTCATCGTCTCGAAGCCTTTGGGGTTGTGAATATCGCCCCCACCATTCTGTTACTTTGTAATCCCAACACGGGCTGCACTGCTCCTCAGCCGTGGGATTTTTACTTTGGGTTTAAAAGCTAAGAAGGCCTTTTGATGAGATGTTGCATTTCCAGCCTTTTTCTTCAGGTCTCTCTCTCGTCCTGTCTTCGTAGACCCAATTCCCATTCTTTCTCTGCCCCCCTTTTCCCCCAGGCCGTTGCTTCAATCAGTAAGGCGAAACCGAACTCTATCCTATTCTTTTATACTTTATATTGCCCACTAAATCGCTCGCCATATTCTTTCAGTCTCTTCCATTTACGTATCTTTCCTAATTCACCCTGTCGTCTGTTACGGAACACGAGCCGCTGGCGAGCGCGAAACCTAGCTTCGACATATTAGAACTAACGCCTGTCTCTGTGAGATGCCGTTTCAATAATACTCCGCCACTCAAGTACTCACGAACCGAACCTACCTTTCTTTGCCTCGACTGCTTAGATCATAAAACGATCCCGACATATAATTCTGGCGTCATAGTGATATAGCTGCACGTCTTTACACGCAACAATCCAGCACCAATTGATTGATCTTATACCGCTGTTCTTAATACCGATCTTTGAGCCATCTCCCACCTCAAACCGTGTCGATCCTGCACCATCTGCAGGCCATATAACACACAGGGCATTGCAACGAACAAGATCCAATCAAACCGTAGCACCAACGTAAGGGAGATTCAGCCACAGCGTCAATAATACCCAGCCGGTTTTGTGAGTCTGCATCTCCCTGTCTCTGTCAGACTGACTTTGGCTGACGAGATGTTATGTGTTTAGGAAAATCCCTGAGCAGCGCATCAGCTGGGCTCCAGAATATCGGATCGGGACAGCTGAAGTTGTCACCATCCCCCCCTCGAGCTGAACCACGGTACTGCGCCAGCTGAGCTGCGGAGTAGCATATCATTATCGGTAGTTGGTGCGTATGAGGAAGTGCTGCATCATTTGGTACGCGACCCCCGCTGGTATCTGCAGTCTACCGTACCTAGGACACGCGCATGTGCTCCGCGCATTTGCATCAATACCAGACGCTAACTAAGCCTGGGGCTATTATAGGAACGCGATTAACGGCTGTTGGTTCCGGCAAACAACTAAAACGACTAACCTCAAGAGTGCGGGCACTTCTCTTACGGGCTAGTTAATTGGCCCACCTGTCTTGTGCTCCTGTCTGCCTTCGGCTTTACCACTCGAATTCCCCACTAATTTCGATACACGGGGTTCTCTATTCTCCAATGGCGACAGTCTCCGTTGCCCAATCCGGCGTGGCGTCCTTTGCCCATACGATAGGCGCACACCATACCGACGATCCTACCGACGACCCTTGCGCTGCTGCGATTCCGTTTGCTTCTGCTGCTGACCGTGCCTCGTTGTCTCCGTCCCCTAATCCCGCGTCCAATCCTTCGCAAAGAACCCCAACCCCAACCCCGACCCCGACCCCGACCCCAAGCTCAATAACAAATTCCGCGACAACCGTCACATCCACTTCGGATTTAACAAAATCTCCCCCATCGCACGATGCTGAGCAGGGCGGATCGCAGCCTGAGCGTGTTGCTGAAGGCCTGATCAGCCCTGCCTCATTTGCGGCCGACTCTAACGATAACAACAACGGCAACAAACGGCCTGGTCACCGCAGCAAGAGCCTTTCCGTAGAGTCTATTCCTCGACAGACTATCATCAAGGCTTTGGCATCCGCCGCCCGAGGCCGGGGCAATAGGCCCGAGGCCCTTTCGTTGAACGGCATGTTGTCCGAACGTTCCGCCATCGACAGGCAGCTGTCCGCCACGGCTACCCCGTCCCAGAGGCTTGCCGATGCGCTCAGCGAGCAACTCGCTCTCCAGGCCTCTACTCCGAACACCGCGCTGCCAGCTCTAAACTCGCCATGCTTCTACCACAACCGTTTCGACGACGCTGTCAATCTCAACAGGGTGCTGGAGGAGGTCATGAGTAACGACTTGATGTCACACTCCCGTCTCGCCCAAACTGCCTCCGGTGTTCGAGAGGTCTCTAAGCAGTTACAGCGTAAGCCCATTCGGCAGGCTGTCAAAAACGTTATGATCGTCACGAAGGCCCGAGATAATGAGCTTGTATACCTAACCCGCGAGCTGGCTATGTGGTTACTCAGGACGCCACGGTACGGGTCGGAGGTTGGAGTCAACGTCTACGTCGATGCCAAGCTACGGCACTCGAAACGTTTCGGTGCCGCTAGCATAATCGACGAGAATCCTCTATTTCCATCCATGCTTGACTATTGGTCTCCCGATCTTTGCTGGAGCCACCCGGAAAAATTTGACCTGGTATGCACGCTTGGGGGCGATGGCACTGTATTATTTACTTCTTGGTTATTCCAAGGGATTGTTCCTCCCGTTATTTCCTTCAGTTTGGGCAGCCTCGGCTTCCTGACCACTTTCGAATTCGAGAAGTATAAGCAACATCTGAACCGAATAATGGGCGACGAAGGGATGCGCGTTAACTTACGTATGCGCTTTACTTGTACCGTATATCGCAACGGCGCATCGAGAGGGGAGATGGAGGAGGGCGAGCAATTCGAAGTGCTCAACGAGCTTGTGATTGATCGCGGCCCGTCTCCCTATGTCTCAAACCTAGAGCTGTATGGAGATAACGAACTCTTAACCGTCGTCCAGGCCGACGGGTGTATCTTTTCCACTCCAACAGGTATGTCTAATGCTATCATTCAAGTTTTGTGTACACCGCTGACATCATGAAGGTTCAACGGCATACTCTCTCTCCGCCGGGGGGGCCCTTGTTCATCCTGATATTCCTGCTATTCTCCTAACACCTATTTGTCCCCATACTTTGTCATTCCGACCGATGGTGCTTAGCGACACCATGCTTCTCCGGGTGTCCGTCCCACGTAACTCCCGGGCCACGGCATACTGCGCTTTTGATGGCAAAGGCCGGTTAGAGCTGAGACAGGGAGACCACGTCACCATTTCGGCCTCGCAGTACCCATTCCCCACCGTCATGCGTACGAACACGGAATGGTTTGACAGTGTATCAAGAACTTTGCAGTGGAACACAAGGGCCGCCACGCAAAAAGGCTTCGAGAGCGATTCGGGCAGCCAGGCGACTTCAGTCGATGATGATTCCGAATGGGATATAGATACCGATTCGGCTTGTTATGCTAGCGAGGACAGTAGCACTGCCGCAAGCCCCCTGCGGCGGCAGATGAGCATGCTGGGCATGTAGAACGATAGACATAGACTTGCGGTCGGGATTAGATGGTACAAACTATATTTGAGCAAGCGAAACCAATCGTTCTGCTCCGGTTCGGGTCGGCTGAGGTGTTTTGGTGTTGAACGTCGGATTGGGGGGCTTATTCTGACAGGCTCGGAGTAAATCTGTTTCTTTGATCTTATTATCCTACTGAAGCTCGCGCCGACTGTCATACTCAGGCGCAGCTATCAATTGGTATCTGCTACTGGACAGCTATGTGCGTTAAGCGAGTCTGTTACGATCATTAAACACGATCAGGCCAATCTCACAACGTCGTGGAGTCTCGGTTTGAGCCTCCATAGATCCCACCTATAAGCATGTCCATATTGACCAGTGCCACTTGCCGTTCTTTGAGTACTTGTGTTCCTTGATAGTTGTAATATTTCTAGCGATGGCCCTAGACTACCCCTCGATTTGCTGAGGGAGCACATATGGCCAAAATAGCATCACCGTGTGTAAGGGGGACGCGTGGCGATGTCCCTCCACGTAACATCAGGAGATGCGGACACGCAATGCATCCCGATCACCGGAGGTAGTGATCTCTTCATTTTCTCTTTCTTTCTCTCTGTCTCTCTCTTTTTTTTTTTTTTTTTAACTGCGATGTCTTAATTAATCCATTTGAATATCGAAATGAGCCGTAATCTTGAAGATTACGTGGGGGGCGTGATGTTCAGCCATTTTCGAATGTACTACATGTATAAAACACTCTACGGTTAACGAACTGCGACATTTGAATCAGGACCGGTCAACTTGTGGTGATGTTGACAACGACAGGTACATAATAATACCCGATTGTCGGCGCATGGAGTAGTTGTATTTTACAATATTGGTCGACGGTTACTGCGCGCGATCTAACCAAGATCCATTTTCCCAATCCATCCTTATAACATCACGTTAGTAAGGCTCGTAGTGATAGTAGGCCGTAAATAGGTACACGTGTATACATTTACTTTCATGTAGAGATGGGTGGGTCTTGCACTGTAGCCGTATAGCCGGACGACACCCTTGTGAGGGGAAACAGGTGGTATTGTTATGATCTCTTGTTTAATTACGTTGGTAAGCAGGTGTTGACATTTTAGTTAGATTACCCATATCTATCACCTATGACAGAAGCCCTGGGAGTATATTAAATGTTATTTTGGCACATGCCATCCCTTCATCTAGCGGAGTGGTTCCACGGTTCTCCTTGTAGGACGGCATGAGCTAAGTAGGAACCTACATACGTGCGTGGTCGATTACGGGACCTTTTTGTCGCTTAAATCGCAATACTTCCGAATGAAACCCTGCTAAGTGTGTTTACTGGTTGCGACGGCGATCGGTGATGTGTAGGGAGGCAGGTAAACTATCTGCACAGGCGAATACCCTCAGAATGCTAAATTGGCGGCGCTTGGAAAGTTTGGAAACGCCGGCATATTACCCCAGGTATGTTTGTCTCTGGGCAATTATAGGGCTTAGATTGACTGATTCCAGGGATCCTTAAGTGGCTTCAGGGTGTTAATGTTGTTGTTTTTTTGTCTTTAAATTAGTGCGTCATTTATGGGGGCAGCAGGTCCTGGCGGGCAACCTGGTAACCCATTGCTCGAATGTAAATAATAATAAGTTGCCTCTTTCGGACAAACAGCATGGTTGTGATTGGCTATGGTCGCGCTTGGGGAGGAATTGCGGTAGACGCGGTTCGTTGGCACAAGAGAGATACGGTGTGGAGCCATCATGACACGCTTGAGAGAGACCCACCTTCAATATAGACCCCAGCCCCATTCTTCCATAATAACACCCACTTCTGCTCTTTCCTACTCACAAGCCCTCTTGATTCGCGATACCTCCGTCTCTCGACTATCGCAGCCCGGTTGTGTGTTTTCGTCCAATTGAACGGACCCGTCCTTCGTTTACCGATTCCCTTTACTGTTTTCTTGTTTATATAATGAGTTTATAGCCGCCCAGCCCACAATGTCGTTCCCCACCGCGTCTACACCGTCACCGGTCCATGAGCGACAGGACCTCTCCTTTAGCAGCTCCCAGAACAGCAACACCGACACCTCGACGCTGTGTTTCGAGTCATCCTTCAGGCTGGAGACATCTTTCCCCAACCAGAAGGCTGAGAGCGAGAAGCACCCCAAGGGCAAGCGGAAGAGGACCACGTGCGTATAGCGAGCCCAGCGGCAGCCAGCCGGCATGGGTGCTGGGGCCGGACCTCTTTGGTGCTCAATTGGCTGACCATTGGGCCTTGCTCCTCTCTAGATCGCAGGATAAGACCGTCCTAGAAGCCGCTTATAATGCCAACCCGAAGCCTGACAAGGCGGCGCGTCTCGACATCGTAAAGCGCGTTTCGTTGAACGAGAAAGAAGTGCAGGTTAGTCATGTCGGCGTGCGATGACTTGCACGCGTCGTTTGGTGTCAATTGGAACTGACACCGCTGGTCGGGATAGATATGGTTTCAAAACCGACGGCAGAACGACCGGAGGAAATCCCGTCCGCTCTCACCACAGGAGATCGAGGCACTACGATATGGGAACGGCATGCGTGTTTTGTCATCTGACTCCATGCCTACATCCGTCGAGCCAGCCCCTATGTCAATTGCTATGGCAAATGCTGCCGAGCTGTCCCAGCGCTCGTCTGCTGACACAACTACGTCGGCGGAATATGGGGAGCGGCCTCCAAGCCCTGGGGGCGCGGTTTCCCAACTGAGGTCTCAGTCTTCATCACCCCAGGTTGTTGAGGTATCTAGGCTGGATAGGGATGCAAAGACAGACTCAGAAGTCAGGAATACATCGGCTAGCACGCCGCCCTCGCCGACGAGAGGAGTTGGTGGCGCGGAGAGCGAGTCGCAGCCGTACGCTTCCGTCTCAGCGCCACAAGTTGGATATCTAGCAAACCGATGGTTTGCTGGCGATTCTTTCTCCGCCCCTCTACCAGAAAGGTCTAGCGAGGACTCGTTTAAGTACGGATGGGAGGCCCGGCCAATCATGGCTTCTGGTATTGATATTCGCAACTCCAGACTCAGTTCTTTCTCCTCTTCGACATCGTCGGCGGCTGATCACCCGCCGCCTACCTTACATCCGCATTCATCATCATCGTCTTCTCATGTCCGATTATCTCTGTCCTTAGATGGTAAGGCCGAATTAATATCTGCGCAGCCATCACCGCCGCGTCACGCTGCACAGCTCCCCAGTACGGAGACACTACCCCCAGTCTTCAGTAATCGTACTTTGCAGCGGAGCCGGAGTGCAGCGTCCGGTGTTACACTGCCGCCTATTTCCACACTTACGAAAAGCCTCACGGCTCCTTTTCCGCCACAATTCACCCGTGGTCGGTCACGTGATGTCCACGCCTGGGAATCATGCTGTGAAGCTGATACTCGTGACGAGTTGACAAGGCACGCAGAAAACGAATCATCAGGGTCCGCTATAGCTGCTATCAGCTTGATGCGATCATCAAGCAGCTCTGCAAGTTTGAGCAATCTAATACACAACCACCATTCACAATCCTCATCTCACTCGGGCGTTCTACAGCCAAATTCGAGCAAACGGAACGCGATTAATACGACACGTGGGTCTCTAGATAAGAAGCTGAGGCTGGGACGCGCAAAAACCTCGCCTCCCATGACCCGTTATATATCCATGGAGGAGTCAGGAAATCTGGCCGATTTGGAGGGGGACGAGGACTATCTCGAACCCGAAAAGAAAAGGCGGAAGAAGCAAGGCTACCAATTTGATATCCTGAGCCCCTCTGGCGACTCGGATAAAGAGAACTGGAGCCCGGGTACAGGTGGTAGTCCAGACCGCCGACGTGCGTTGCCACCGCCCGAGACCAGCGCATCACCTACGAAAACTATCGCACCGATCCCGAGGAACCCGCGGCGCATCGGGCGTATCCTCGGCGAGCAGGACGCGGCCGCCAAGCAGCTGTTCCTAAACGGTTCCACAGACGTAAGAAATCGTCACGCGAACCGCGCAAACACGGCGCCTACCCCCGGGCAGCGATTTCGCAAGCCCGGCGAGGCGGCGGTGGCCATCTTTGAGGACGGTGGAGATGCGGGCCCCGATAGGAAGAGAGATGGCGGAAGGCAAGAAGGTGAGGAGGTCGAGCGCTTCATGCGCGGCGAACTCTCGCCCAGCAAACGCCCAGATATGGACTGCGTCGCCGGTCTGCTTTCCCTTAGTCAGGGGAACTGGCGCTGAGAAGAAGAAAAAAGTAGTAAAAAGGTCTTATTGTTAATCTCTTAGCAAGGAACCGATTTGATATCACCGAGAGGGAAACGCGCAATTTACTCTTTTGGAGCCGCATTTGTATAGGTTGCTTGAACATGTCAGGTAGACTCTATCATATTTTGTATGCCGGGGCCCGCCTCGGTTTTCGGTTCCTATTAGGGGAAGGTACCAGAAGGCTTTTCTTGCTCGACGAGGGTTTACGCTTGGTTTGCCAGGTTGGCTAATGAACGTCTCTGAGGTCGGAAAAGGCGTGGTGGTGATGTAGGCTTTTTTTGATTGGGAAAAGGAAGGGAGGGGAGGGGAGGGGAGAGGGGCAGGTGGGCTGAGACGAAATGAAACCTTGCTGAATGACGGAATTCCCTTTCTCGCTCGCCTGATAATATGTGACGGTGATATGTTCACTGGTTAACTCATATTGCTGACTCTCATAGTTAACCAAGCGAAGTCCCTAGCCTTCATATCTCGTTGTAGGTAACGTCACAGTAGAAAATACGATGACCAGGTAATGTCATCCTCACTAATGTGGGAAGCTGGGTAAAGTCAATGAAAGCTGCACACGTTGAGACGGAACTTTGAAAGTACTGAGCTAAAACGAGCAAACCAGTGGAACGCTTCCAACGTGTATGGTATGGGACTGTAGTGAAATTGGTATCATTTTATCTCATTTGATCTCAAAGGCACGTTTATACATCACAGGGTGCACCAGTTTCCATTCGTGTTGCTTGACTAGTTCCCCATGCTCTGACAACCAACCTATCCGTCTTATAAACCAGAAAGAACGCTTTGGATACCCACACTTCTCGCATCGTCTCTGCTTTGGATGAAGCCCTTGAAATCGGCCTTTCCAAGCTTCTTTGTCGAGGCACCTGGGCCGGTTGCGAGATTTCGGCTTCTCTCGCGCAAAGCCTCGGGCCCGATGATGAAGAGATACCCGATCTCGGTTAGAACTTCGACCGCGACTTCGACATCCTTCGAAAGTGGCCATTCTTTTAGCGTCGCGACATACCTAGCGATGTCCTTGGTAACCATCAGACCACCAGCGGCATTGACCTTGAATTTTTTGAAGTGTTCGAACAGCAGCCGCTGGATTGTAAGCGCAAGCTCGCTACTAAACACTTCTAGGTTTTGGCCGTCAACAGACTGGTTGAGTTGGTTGGTGAAGCGCGAGAGAAATAGGCACAGCGATGTGCATGTGGCCGTCTGCAACAACTCGACAAGATCAAGCTCGTCTTTAGGTAAGAAGTCTAACTTCTTCTGTTGCCCCAACGATTTTGTGATCCAGTTGATCATAACATCCATGGTGCTCTTCATGACGCTATTTGTCTTCCTTTCGATGGCATCAATGCCCACCTTAGATTGTGCTTCCATGCTCCGTCGTACGGTTGTGTTGGATTCCGCCAAGCGAATCAATACATTGTTTATAAAGCGGGACATGATGTTCGTAATAGTCACTGCTGGTCGGATTGATGGTAGATAAGATATATCCGGCTCAGTCTTTACAGTTTCCTGAGAAGTGGCTCGCTCAAGGGCAGCCTCCAAGGCAGTCTCAATGTATACTTGACCCATATGCGTTAGAAGGAGATTTAGAAGGATTGAGACATCCTTAGGCGTATCAGTTGGACTGCCCAGCTCCAGCGTCCGTCGTACACTTTCTGCGAGCCACGTCATCATCCTCTTGGCGTTCGCAGCGGATAAATACCCCTCCTCTTCTGATACCTCGATTTCGTTCTTGATGTTGTCCGTGTCTTGTATCCGAGCGACTCTCAACATCATGGCTTTTTGGGTTGGTGCAAGATCAGACGATTCCAGCCTTTCTAGGTATGCGTCCTTGGCGGATTCCATGAGCTGATTCGTCCGTTGTGCTAGTGAAGCCATGAAACCTGTCGGGGCTTTTTTTCTTCTCGAGTGGTAGATGGTAAATCTGAAAAGTAGAGAATTAAATAGCTCCTCTAAGCTCTTCTTTTCTCGGTCAATATACGAATTCCCCATGATATAAGGGACGAAGAGCTCTTCCATCTGCTGGTCTAGTGTTTGTGAGATCTGCGCCGAGCAGGGCTCCGGATGTTCGGTCAAGCCGTGCGACTTTAGGTCCTCAATCAAGGCACTGATGTATGTTCGTGAGGAGTGGAGGGACCGAAGAAAAGCCAGAGAGGAAATGGTGTTAGCTTTTTCTAAGACCATCTCCAGCCTCTGTTGGATCGATTGTTGGAAGATTCTTTGAATAAACTTAATCAAAACAGTCTCGTAATACGGGAAGGCTCTTTTGATAATGAATGACTCTTCCTGCATGATGATCCGGACTTCGTCGATGAGCGACTGCAAACTAGGCTCGACACCAGGCGGTTCAGTGTCGGGGTCCGCAAGCTGATCCCAGGTTTCCCCGTCCATCGTAACCTCATCGGTGATGAGCTGATCCCTGTCGATGAAGAACTGATGTTGGTTGACAAAGACGGCGATAACGCTGGCACCGCCGTTGAAATCGTGCAGTACCTTGGCGCATTCCATCATGTCGTCGAAATTCTGTTTCCGGTAGCTGTTGTTGAACTGCTTCAGCAAATCCTGTTCTAAGGTTTCGCAGAATTTCTCTAGAATCTCGCGCGTATTATGCGACCTGTCAGCACCATTAATGCCGTTTGTGGTGCCATTCCGCTGGTGCCCGTTGGTTTGGTTCCACGATGTCGGGTCCAACCTCTGGCTGATGCGCATCAGCTGGTGCGCAATGACGGCGCATCGGACCTTGTTTTCCGAGCCGCCTTGACGCTGAATGTCTTGTAGAGATGTCAATTCTCCCGTCTCGCTGACCTGAAGCCAACAGTGTATCAGGAAGTTTGCGTCCAAAGCCCGTCTCCGTTTCCGATCGAGCTCCTCAAGCTTTTCTCCAATCTGCACAGCAATATTGCCGCCCGCCTCTCCGCGGCTGCCCCTGTCGTTGATACCCGGGTTGTTGAGCGTGACATCGAGGGCCTCGAACTGATTTATCGACTGATCTAGCTTGCGGCCAAGGGTATCGAGGGTCTGGTCGTGCTGCGTCTCGGCACGCCTAACTTGCGTCAGAAGTTCCGACTCTTTCTCCTGCAATTCTTCCGAGAGACTCCCGAGACCCTCCAGCGCATCTGGGGGGAATTGCCGTCAGCAGCATATCCTTGGGGGTGGAAAGACGCAGAAGGCTTCATACTCTCAAAGCTTCTGATCAGGGGCTTGGGGTCGAAAGCCGGCTGGGCAGCGCCCGAGCGTCGGTTCTGGGAGACGGCATTCTCGGCGAGGGAGTCGACGAAGTCACGGACGATGAAGTCTTTATTCGAGAAGTCGTCAAGGGTAAAGCTGGGGCCCTTGGGAAACAGGGTTCGCGACCCGGACCCGGCCCTCTCCATCAGGTCGGTCGCGGCGCTCTGATCGATGCTGGAGGCGCCACCATGGAGGGGAGAGAGCACCACGGATGGGCGCAATGGCCGTTGGTTGCAGCGGATCGTTTGTCTCGGTGGGATACGGTCCGTATATATGGGGAGAGTTCGCTGGTTATCGAGGGGCTAGGTTAGATTGGTGCCGTCGTTATCCATCCAGGCTTGTTCGGTAGGTAGGTGGTTATTATGTTAGCCACGGGTGGTCGCAGAAAGGGTGCCTACCTAGGCAGGCTACTTGGTACTCCGTGAAGTCTGAAGAAGACTGAAACTCGAACCAGAGGCACCACCTTGCAGGAAGGTGCCCCAGGTGCTTGGTGTGTAACCCAGTCGTAAGTATGTCCTAAACAGGCATAGCGAGCATAAGAAAGCTCCTGGATTAGGTTATTTTGCGGGGGCTTATCCACCCACCAAGTCGGTACGGTGCGACAACAATAGTGCTACCAGGTAGGTATACCATAACTACACTACAAGTAGTTACAGCAGGGAGACGCAGCGCCCTGATCTGGCCCTGATCCGGGCATGGGCTGCCTGGGGACGAGTGCCTAGGCAAGGTACAACATCGCTTCTAGCGGCGGGAGCACCCCCTTGTCATATCGGTCACCACCAGGCCGCGCAATTACAGGTGTGGCTGAGGCCCTGTCGTCTTGTCCTGGTCTTGTCTTACAGGTTTTTAAGCTAGAGCTGCACATTCGCGTCACTGCAGCAAATAATCCCAAGTACCCATTGTGACCACATTCCAATCCAGAGCTGCCCTGGCGAATTCCACATGACAATCGTCATACTCCGCCCACCGTGATTGGCGTTCCTTCGTTATGGTATCTGGCTACCCTGGTCGAATTATCCCACGGCCTACGCAATTTTATTCCGCCACATATCTATCATATCTATCTACAGACACGGACCGCACCGTCAACGATAGAGATGATGCTAGCGGTTAGATAATACGAGGGAAAAAGAAAAAGAACAAACTACGGACCGCGGCATTCTTTATAGGTCCCCCCATTCCCCCATTGACACTACCACCCGACACCACCGCCGGATACCACCGCCGGATATCATCGCCGGATATCATCGCCGGATATCATCGCCGGCACATCTCCATACTCGTTTGCTCATTCGTTGGTGGAAACACGAAACAACAGCCAACAGCCAACAGCCAACAGCCAACTGCCAACTGCCAGGATAGCCATGTCATTCAGGTCGAGAGATACCCAGATCTACCGGGAGGATGAGAAGTCTGGACACACAACCCTCGGGGCTGAGGGTCGTGAAGAGTTAGCTAAGGTTAGTGCTCGCATGCATTCCCACCCATCTCGAGCCTCATCCCGCTCACCCGCCTCCCAACCTCATGATCGGCACGCGCTGCTACCACGGGTAGCTGCCTCCCAACCTCATGATCGGCACGCGCTGCTACCACGGGTAGCTTGCAGCTAGCATGTGGCCAAACATGTGGCTAACACGGGCCACCAGAACTATCTCCCCGCGCCGCCAGCTCGCCAGCGAAGCAACAGCCGCACAAGGAAACAAGACTCGTCTCGTCTCGGCGTCAGGAGATTCCTCAAGGCCCAGCTCTACGCACTCCTCTACCTATTAGTCCACGCCGTTTTCTCCTTGTGCATCCGGATTCGTATTGCCTACCGTGCCGTCTCCAATCGGCTCGTCTCAATCCTCAAGCATCACTACAATTCACCCGAGTACATAGCCCGCGATGTGGCCACGCTGAAAAGGCTACCAGGCCACCTCAGCATAATACTGACCCTCGAGAACGGTGGCAAGGGAGATGCCCTGGAGAAATTGGTGAATGAGGCTTCTGAGGTGGCCGCGTGGTGTGCCGCTGCGGGTATTCCCACGCTATCCGTATACGAGAGGACCGGTACTTGGTTCCCTCAATGCCGCCGTGTCGTTAATCACTAACATGTAGTGTATAGGTGTCCTGAAGAGATACATGACGCAAACCCATCGTAGTGTATGCCATCGTTTCAAAACCTGGTTCGGCAAGCGCCAGGCGCCGCCTCTTGCCCTTTTCGCCCGGGGCGCCCCTACAATTCGATCACACAACCGCCAGGGTTTGGACCTCGTCCTTGTCTCTGAGGACGATGGCCGCGAAGCTATGGTTGATCTCACAAGGGTTCTGACCGAGATGGTTCAGAAGGAAAAGATCGCCGCGAAAGATATTACTATGGACGTGATCGACAACGAGTTGTCCGAGGCGGTTATGCGCGAACCGGATTTGCTCATCTCATTCGAGCCCTATGTTGACTTGCAGGGCTACCCACCGTGGGCCATTCGTCTAACCGAAATTCACTGTTCTCCCGATAACCAAGGGGTGGGATACCAACTATTCCTACGGGCCCTTCGAAGATACGCGCAGGCGACGTTCAAGCTGGGAAAGTAAGCTCAATAATAGATTCCTTCATCATTCCGGAAGCCGGCGAGCATGTGGGTAGGCGCACATAGTGTTGAATGAATATCGCTGTATTTTCCAACCATAAAACGAGAGGCAGGGGCAGCATAGAGGGGGGAGATACCCAATGTTCATGGTTTGGGTGCTTGTACCCACGGTTTCATCGTTTCGGCCGCCGCATTCCATCTATAAACCGGACCATTACCTACATTATATTGATAATAATTCTCTGTACCCCCTTTGACCAAAGCCCGTCGAAAGGTGATATTAATCCGTCCACCGTCCCACTCATTCTTGCCAGTGCGCTTAGGGACCGAGTGTAGCCAGTTCGCCTGTGTCCTGCCGCGCATCAGCACCATGTCGCCAGTTCCAAGGGGTAGCTTGAGCTGCGCATTTGAAGCATCCCCCTTATTAGTCTCCCCTGATCCCGATCGCGGCAGCGGCTTGTGCTTCATCAAAAAGTCCCGTCGCGCTCCTAACGAAAACGATGCGATTGCAGGGAGCGCACCCAAGAACCGCTCGTCATCACTATGGAACGAGATGCTATCCGCGCCGGAGGCGTAGTAATTCACGAGACAAAAGTTGAATCGGCATCCTGTCGCTGCCTCGGTAGATTTCCGCAGAATCTCGAGACAGTGGGGGATGGGACGAGGTATTGCTTTGTAACCTGTTGGTTTTCCTAGCGATGGTGCTTCGTGCACGGCTGCGCACCCGGCTGGGATTGGCTTGCCTGTTTGTGCATCTATTACGGTGCCCGATGAAGGCTGTTGGTCAAACGTTAAGTCAGATGCGGTGGGAGGGCTAGTCTCGAAGCACGCCGTCTCGTCCAACCCAAACACTGTTGTCCACTACAAAGATTGCAGGATCAGCAAGAGACCGCTAGTGATTATCCATTGGGGTTAGGGTGTGAGGGCTCCCAGGTGCTTTGGGGTCTTTATTTCAGATCTGAACGAAGTAGGATGGTCCTGGTCTTGGGCTTGGTTTACTCACCCTCGGCGTTCGAATGTGTGTCTTGATACCGCCTCGTGCGATATCATATTCCACACGGTAGAACGGCAGCTCGGATCGCAAAAACTCAAAGAGCTGCCGGGATGACTTCCGTGAAATATACGGCTCAAAACACAGGAGATCGAGGTCTGGCCGGTCCGATATCACGCGTGCAACACGTGCCGGTGGGCCAGATATCTCTGCCTGGAGTGAATCTGGCAGATGAGGTATAGGGAATGGATACGAGGCATGTGTAGAGTAGCATACTGAGCTACGATGAGTTGCCATTGAGGGGCTGGCAGTCTTATCATTATTGCAAATCTGGGAATCCGTGGTCTTGGGTGTATTAGTCCAATGTTGTGTTCAATCCTCGAAAGCTAGGACCAGTCGTCTATCTACATCACAGATGCGCACATCGCATATTACAAGTATGTTGTATGATTTTAGAGCGGAGGATATAATAAAATAAGGGAAATACCAGTGTTGAAGGCCCACTCTCCACATATGCCGGCTCTGGATGACGCGGCTTCTTGCTGCTGGGCGTGATGAAGTATTCATTAATTGTCCGTTTTTTTGACATCATTGGGCATTACTGAGTGGGATGTAAGAATAACGAAGAGAATGTTGTTCCCTTTAGTGAGGTTCCTTCTTGCTGAGAATGAGATACTAATAATTTATTATATATGAAAGCCTGTAACATATCTGGGGGGTAAAGATTAAGTATCGGCTCTCCTAATGGTCCATCTAGCCTTGCTCGATCTCAAGATGCATGAGCTCCTGCAACGATCATTAGCCTTGCATGACTAACACCGCCATCCTTGTCGAGTACCCCACAATTTATAGGCAGAGCAAGAGCCAGGGGTATTAATTAATTAAGTCCCTGGCAATTAAAACGAATTTCGCCAAGTTGGGCTGTCACGAACAACGCACAATTCCCCCAACTATGATGGTACGTCATTCCGATTTCCGGACTCCCCGTTTTTTTTTTTTTTGCGCATCTCTCTTCTCTCTCTCTCTCTCTCTTGATTGTTCACGTTGGTTCGTTCGTTCGACGATAGCGCTAACCTTGTGATCCACGACCAATCAGGACCCCGCTGCAGCAACCGAGGAGGACATGAGCGGTCTCCTGCGCCCGCCCACCCTCCGTCACACCATCGGCGTCCTCGACCGCGCGCTTTTCGCGAAGACGGTGAGCCTCGCCGCCGTCGGCGTCGCGGACAAGACGAAGATCGCGCAGTGGCGGCAGAGCCTACAGAAGGACAATACCCTCTTGCTGGCCGAGCGGCTGTCGTCCGTGGTGCCGCACCCGGATCGCACGCTCGCGTCGCAGGGCGCCCGGTGTCTGCTCCTTGATCCGAAGGTGCAGCCCAAAGGTAAGGCGGATGCCTCGCTGTAGCCAGCAGTAATGGTTACCGGGTCCCATGTTCTAATTCTCTTGCTTATATGTATATATATATATGTGTGTGTACAGCGCCCGATACCTGGACGCCACTCATCCGCGATGGCCTCGAGAAGCAGGAGCTGAGCATGGTCCCCTACGACCTGTCGCTCGATTACGCATACTGGTCCTATGAGGAGGTCATTCGATGCCTTTTTGCCGCCGGAGCTCCGCGAAGTAGACGACGGCGTCCCCACTGGCTTCAACCAAGCAGGCCATGTGGCGCATCTAACCCTCCGGGAGAAGTTCTGGCCCCACAAGAAGCTGATCGCCGAGGTGTTGATGGACAAGAATCCCGGCGTGCGCACCGTCATCAACAAGGTTGCGGACGTCGGCAGCGAATCTGAATTTCGCACCTTCGGATACGAGGTCCTGGCCGGCGACGGCGATCTCGGCGTTGAAGCCCGCGAGAATGACTGTGTTTTCCAATTTGATTACGCTAAAGTCTACTGGAACAGCAAGCTAGAGGGCGAGCACAGGCGTCTCATCCATCTTTTCAAGCCCGGTGAGGTAGTGTGCGATGCCATGGCAGGTATTGGTCCTTTTTGCCGTCCCCGCCGGCAAGAGAGGTGTCTTTGTGTGGGCAAACGACTACAACCCCGAGAGCTACAAATATCTCGACTTAAATATCAAACGCAACAAGGTACGAGGACTCTTGGGTTTCTATCATCTGGTGTACGATACTTACCATTAGCCCTTAGGTAGCTCAATACGTCCAAGCATTCAACGAGGACGGCCGGGTGTTTATCAAAAGGGCTGCCGACTTGGTTTATGCCGCTTCTACTAGCGGAGCACACGCGCTTCCAAAGCAGAAGCGCATCAGCAGACATCAACAACAGAAAGGCGATACAGGTGTGAAAGGGAACAGTTCAAACTCCGAAGACAAAATCCTAGTCCCGCCGACAATATCACATTTCGTAATGAACCTCCCAGCGTCGGCCATCACCTTCCTTCCTCACTACCGCGGGATTTATGCCGGACATGAGCAACTGTTTGAGCCATACACCAACGCGAAACTCCCTATGGTCCACGTCCACTGCTTTGCTGCTAAGGCAGACGGCGAAGGACCCATGCTGGATGTCTGTGAGCGGATCACAAATGAGCTTGGAGCTCCTATCAAACTTGGCGACCCAGAGGTTCCCGGAGAAGCGGCCGTACTAGAGATCAGGGCTGTAGCGCCAAGTAAGCGTATGTTTTGTGCTTCCTTCCGGATACCCGCCGAGGTTGCATTTGCTGCCAGGGAATAAACGATATATAAAAGAACCTATAGACAGACGACTGAAACGCCGAGGTGGACAATATCAAGGAGTGTCTAGCTTGAACAATTGGACGCGCCAGTAACCACACGGTCCTGCGTCAAGCATGTGAAGTTGCAATGAGCGCTACGATAATAAATGAAAAAAAAGGGGGGGGCGCAAGTGCCTTGTGTTCGTGTGTGCGACGCTCTCTTTGTCAGTATGTACACGTCAACTCGATAGCGGCCCAAGATATCCGTAAGAAAGCCTATAGCGTTGTCGGGAATTGAGCTTTCCTAGGAAACGGCCAGAGCGGAGAAGAGGATAAGATGGGCATCTACTACCCTATATTCATCTATTAGGGCCGTGAGTCTGCCGGGCGCCCCTCGTCCATCCGTTATCAGGATCCGCTATCATATGCATGACCAACGATCGGGATGCTACCTACCGTATGCATATGGGATGCTACGCTGATAGGGCTCTCGCCGGGAGAACAGGTGAAGTCGCAGTAGGCTTTCCCCCGCGCTCTTTGTTCCAAATTGCTTCCATGTTCGCTTCTCTACTTGTAACTACCGCAGCCGCGAGAGTTCCGTGCGGAGCACAATTTGAATTAGGATGCATGCGATGCATACCGGCCACGGTGCAATAGGCGACACGCAAGAGCCGGGCGCCCATAGTAACATCGTTCGACGCAGATTCATAGCTGCGCTTGGCCGCAACACTGTGGTGTGGTGCCGAACCGAGTGACCACTCTCATGTGGAACAAGTCGGCCACGTCCGTTGACCGGAGCCCAAGCCCCGTGCTACTCGGCGTCGCCTCCGTCGCCTGTGCCTTGCATTATGGGCGCAGCAGTGTCGGTACGCCATGCCCTTCGGTAACATACGCAGTTGCTAAGAGGGTTTGTATATCTCAATGGACATATTTCTTCCTTTCTATGGATGGACGGCAAATGATGCCTAAATTCACGACAATTCATTTGGACATGATATTAAGTGATCGATAACGCGCACGGTTTACTCCCTTAGGTATGCCGCGCAACGTGTATCATCTCACCACCTGGCGCATCAGATCTCATGTCGAGATAACAGCAGGTACGGTAGGTGGTCCCATTGATAGAGGATGGTGGCGAAAATATGCGGGTTCGTCGAGGTGACATTGCAAGGTTGCCCGGCATATTGTGCCACAAATTCCTATGCAAACCGGGGACCCATCCCTTACCGGACTTTGCTGTAGATAAAGCATCTTGGATCCCGACCGGTCTTTGCGACAGGCATGCTGTTGATATCGCGTCTGGTTCGGTATGGTAGCGAGCGGGCCACTCCCGATGCAAGTGGCGGGAACATGACACGCGCTGCATTGGGGATGAAATGATTGACTACCTTGCGAGGTGCGATGGATTGCGTGCTCTTCCCGAGTCATTCCACCCGCAACCACAGGGCGCGGTGGAAGGAAATGTTGGCAAGGCTGATAGAGCTCCGGGGTTACGGATTGAGGAACCGGTCAATTCGGCGCCGAGCCGGTCAAGCAAGATAGGCGTTTACCCCAACACACTCGAAGCTTGACATCCAGGGCCGCGAGTAATGCACCGTCGTCCCCCGCTCTGCGTCCCGGCATATGTAGCCCGCTTCGAGTAGCCCTTCTCGCCTAAGCGAGTTACCCGTGTGGCCCTTGCTAGTTGTTTTGCATGTGAGTGTACAAAGCTTAAACAGAGCTTGAGCAGAGAATAACCCGGTGTAAGGTAGCTCAGCGCCAATAAGCAGGATTTGAACCCATAGCCTAATCTGCGGGCAGCTTTAGCCAGGCTCCTCTTTGTCGCCTTTGTGTTTTGTTGAGCTTCTACAGCTGCGTACATGAACACCAAGTCTCGGATATGCAGCCCTTGTTCCGCAGATCTACAGGGCCTTACCGAATTGTGCAGTGGATCGGGCGCGTTGACGCGATCTTCCAGACCTCGATGAACAATGGCGTCGTGCCCTGGCCGGGTGGTTGACGTACTACGGCAACCGATGTGGGAATGTGCTGGAGTGACGTCAAAGGTGGGAAGTAAGTGTAGGTAGCTTATCGTAATTCATGGTCTCAATGGTTGTCATGTCCTGGGATCTTGACAAAAGACGATTGTGATGATACTTGTCCCCTCGTTTGACGAATGTACTTGGCCTAGATCCAGGGACCGGACCGTGCAAACTGTGATGAATCCTGGATAATAATAGCCGAGGTAGGGCGCCTCCTCAACACTTAGTCTTTCGTGATGCATAGCATGAGCTCAGACTTTGCAACGATAAGCAGCCTCTCATGTTATTGTCAACAACACGAGCTTTCCTCCTTGCTTGGTCCTTCCCCGATACCCCGGAGTGAACCCGGCGACAACGTCATCAAGGACGCCTTCATGCAGTAACTACTCTGGAGTAACTTGTGAGATAGGGCGACTGGAACACCAAGAGAGCCGTACCTCTTCCGTGGCCACCCACCTGTCTAGTCCGGGAGCTAGGGCGGGCCAGAGATTGGACGGCGTAGAGACGGAGGGCACTCTACTCCGGCTAGAGCTAGAGACAACAAGGGAAAGGAATTGACCACGGGGACGACAGGAGTCGCATCATTCGGCCAGCCCGTAGGTATGATGTTGCTATCTACCCAAAGCAGGCAGAGTCTGTAGGTCCAAGAGCTTAGCCCTGATGGATCAGGTAAGTAATCTACGTGTACAGTCATGATAAGACGCATCGCGCCTTCGAGGCATCTTCGACGCATTGTCGTCCCATCGGAACAAGCGCCACGGAACGCCCTATCCAGTCGATCTACACGTGCAGGGGCCAACCTAGCCGGCCTGCTGTACAAGACGTAGCAACGGCCGCTGCTTCCACGTGTGCTCACCGCAGAGCTCGGAGAATAGTCGAGAGACGCTCGCTTGCTACCTTGGTAGATGCCTAAGGCATGTATGTGGTGTAGCTCGAAAAGCAGCCACGATAACACGCCGCGGCGCATGGGCGTGGTGTGCCTGTAATACCGTACCTAGGTAGGCAGTAGTGTAGGTAGCTACCTACCTAATGTCTGCGTGCTTGTGCTCCCTCGATCGATGCAGACTATCGACGGTTGAACACGAGCCAGGTAGATCGACAGCTTCTCGCCTGTCTCAGAACCTACTGCAGTTACATACCTCCCTTATGGGGATCTGGACCTGGGGGTGGAGCACAGTATCAACTGTATTATATTTTTATAGGTACCTTACCCTGGACGTTAGTCGCCTGAGCAAGGACAAATTGCGGGGGTGGATATTCATTTCAGTGGAAGACGAACCCGAGCTACCCTAAGCTGCCTAGGTACCTTGGTAAGGCAAATAAGTACATACGGTAGTTACCTGCCTACTGTGCCTACTCAGATAGGTGCAGCCGACCTAGGGGAGTGTGCCTAAGCCCTTCCACCAAAATGAACAAAATACTCTGTAATTCCTTACCCGCCTTTGATCGCCGAACTCGCCCCGAGAATTATGTATCTACCCATTATCTGCGGGATAGCGCCGTGGTTGTGCCCAGAGTCTTGGGGCAGGACACGTTCTAGAAAGCATGCTAGTATGTACCCAGGTACATGAGTCAAAAATAGGAGAAAATCAGCACGTCCCAGGCACGAATCCATTAGTTATTCAATAACTATACAACTCTGTCTAGTTAACCTAGCAGATACTTACAAGTAGTCTGGGTGGGCACGCGCTAGGCCAGACGGTGATTCCCTTATTTAGACGGCCAGGTCAGAGTCGGATCAAGCAGGAGCGTTTATCTTACTATGATTTAAAGTTTCTCAAGACTACCTACCCAGGTAGGCTATCCTAACTTTGTCAAAACTACTTGCCTACCTACCTATAGGTATGTAATTTTCCGCTTTTGTTGGGGCGCCAGAGAGCTAGTGGCAGTTCCTGTTAAGGGGTGCAATTACCCATTTACCTTTTATCCCTACCTAACTCTACCTGTGGTGGCTAACCACCCCAGGTAGAAATGGAGGTACCCAGGTTAGGTAGGCAATCTGGTAGGTCATTATCTATCTCATGTTCGGGTTTGTTCGGGTGCAACTTACGACTCATACTATGGTTTCTCTCGGGCTGTGGTTATCTACACTATTCCTCGGGTAGTTACATTGTTGGGAAGATGACAACGGACCTCTACCTACTGGTATCTATAGACTTCTACTTGCACAGTTACATCCATGGTATCTTCTAGATGGAGTCCAGGAGATTCATGCACACAGTCCCGAGCCATGGTCAGCAATATTCGGCCTCCGCAGAATGTTTCGAACATGAGCAGGGGACTGGATGCCTGTGATGCTGCTTGTGGGTATTGTCCATGGCTATCATCAGCGGTGAAGGGATTTATAAGTTGCAGTACATGCACAAATCCACGGTTCTGAGGTGGTGCAAGCGGCCAGATGACCAGGCCATAAGCAGCCCTCGCCTTCGCCCTCTTAATGACTTACGTACTGGATACAGACTACCTACCTTACACTGCTACTAAGTACCCGAGCAGATACTAGCCTCGTTGTTTTGCCCTCGTTCTGCCCTTGTTCTGCCCTTGTAACACTCCGGGCGTATTCTAGGGCAGGTTCTCCCTCGCCACTAGCCTCCCGTGTAGATCCCATCTTTCCCTTTCCTCTCTCTAGTTCCCTCCAGCTACCTAGGTACCTACCTACTTACCTAAGTAGTGGCATCCTTCAGGGCGCTCTCCTCCTCGGTGGTGTAGGTACATACCCGTCTAGAGTACCTATAGTCGTATCTATAGTCGTACCTATAGTTGTACCTATAGTTGTACCTATAGTTGTACCTGTAGTTGTACCAGTGGGACTTATAATTATTATTACAGCATGCTCAGTGTCTGCCCAGTCGTTATTACAAGTAGGTCAGGCGGGTGGCCCACAGTGAAACCGAGAGCTACCAGGCGAATGCATCCTGCAGCTTCGACGTTTGGACCGCGCCTCTTCTTCCGTCATCCTTCTAAAAGAGCTGACGAGTCGCCTTCTTCCATTTCTTTCGTATCGCTCTCCCTTAGTCTACTCGTCCACTCACTCACTCGCTCATCACTCACCCAGTCATACACTCATTCATTCGCTCACCCATTGGCCAGGCACCTTATCTGAGCACCTAGGCACCCTACTTAGGCTACCAGGCATCTCACCTACCTACCTACCTAACGCGCCCTTAGCGATACTGATCTACAGTTGCTCGCCAATTTTGCCTTGAATGCTGGGATCGACCCGGGCCCTGGGAAGATCTATGAGATCGGCTCATTCTATGTAGCATCGTCTTGAGGGCTCACACCCCCAGGCAGAGAGGTATGTAGGCTACGTTTTGCTCTGTCCTACAGTACCTTCCTTGTCCCCCGTGCCGTTTACCCATCCTCTGGAGACGGCCCCTCGCGAGTCATCTAATGCTGTGTCTTGATGCAACTTACAGGCCCGTATGCGCGGTCTGCAGTAGTGTGCTGCACTCACCAGGCATTGACCTGATTCACCCCCGGTGCGGCATTGCCGGTACTTAACCATGTCACCTCTCCATTGGCTAGAGCCGTCTGGGGGAACGTTCGTCTTACACAATCTTGGTGCTTGGTCAAGCGGACGTTGTTGGCATTCCTATTCACTGCTACGTATCTACACTACATTCCACCCCATTCTCCCATACCTTGTCGCCCAGCCCGCTCCGCTCCCTCTTCTGTTGCGCTATCGTCCATCGTTACAACGTTTGTCTGCAAAGTACGCATCGGCGCCGACCAGCAGCGCCGGAGATCTTGCAGAAACCGTTTTATCTCCCAACGTAACTTCAGCTAACCAGTTGGCCTATCATACAGGCTCGAGCGCTGATCACGCTGATGCTGGGTGCAGCCAAGAGCCTGGGCCTAGGTGCTGTAAAGTGGACGGGCTGCTATAGGCCACACTTACGGCTACCGACCAGGTAGGTACCTGGCAGTGTACCTCGGTGTAGGAGCCAGCCTACAGAGAGGTGCCGACTAGCGAAGTGTAAGTAGTGGAATATGTAGTAGTACCAGCGACGGTACCAGGTAGTGCATAACGCGTTACCTATCACGCATCACACAAAAAGCGGGGAGACCTCCCACCCCCACTGCACTGGTTCCCTACTCCAGTTTTACTGTCCAAGTCTCCACATAACCCTTGTCAATACCGTAGTCTTCCGATCTCCCGGATTTCATCGATTCCCACACGACTTTCTTTGTATGTCGTGCTAAGAGAAGAGACTTACAGATTTTGCCGCGAGGCCTCGTTGGTCTCCATAACCAATTCCGATAACCACCACAAACCACAAATAGCCACAAACCACCACAAATCACCGCAAACCACCACAAACCACCACAAACCACATTGGAAGCCGGCCGTCTCTATATCGCCTCCTCCCTCCCACCTCCCATCTCCCGACCCTGCTGTATCCGGCCGCCTCTCCTCTCTCCCTGTCTCTCGCCTCCACACCTCCAGCCGGTGTCAACAGTAGCGTTACCACCAGTTATCATTGCGAAAACCGCCAAGCCATCCTCCCGGATCCTTCGCCGCCAAATTCTTTACCTACACTTATTATTGTTATCAACGACCCTCGAGCCATCTGCCGCAGGCGTCTTTCACACACATCTCACCTTTTGAACACCTGAGGAGTAGCATCGAAACCTCCCGGAAGCGTAGACAAAGAACCTGTCCCCGATCTTGGCTCTCTACCTTGTGACATTGAGTGTCGGCATCTGCCCATTCGACGGTTTGGGGCCAGAATCAACGGGGTTGTCATGACGGTAACCGCCGTTGTCCTATAAGCGGCAAAGTTGGGGGAGTGTATAGCGCTGTCCGAGCCGACAGCAGATTTGATCATGGCGGTGGTTCTAACTTCGGAGGAGAGTGACCTCTTCTCCTCATCAGCCTTGCGACGATCACACTCGCAGTCTAAATTTCTTACGAGCCGTCGCCCACAGACTTTCCACACATCAGCTTCGACTTCCAGGATAGATCAGCTCTTCCATGATAACTATCGCCACCAATCGATACATATCGTCCCCGATTCAAGCCCGTCTTCTGGTCCGCCATCACCTACTACCCTTCACGTCGAGAACGAATCGAATTCTTCGTACCCTTCTACGCCCGCTACGAGTGTGTCGTTAGACGGGCAATGTGACAGCGATCTGTCTATCGGATCGCAAGACCCCTTACTTCTCTCCGAATATGGCGACAACCCATATTTCATGTTGGATGATTTAGAGGAGTTGGAACCTCCGTTGAGCCCCCAATTGAATGACTCATACACGGTCTCTCCTGCGGACGACTCATCTGCTAGCACTTCACGCCCGGGATCTCCGGCCGCACCAGAGCATGCCGAAGATGATACGGCTGTCGAACACCACCCCACTCAGCATGTGGACTACTTGTCGCATAATTGGAGGGAAGAGGACATATGGTCATCATGGCGCTATATAATATCCAAGAGGGGAGAATTCGCCAATGCGCCGCGGCTAGAAAATGCGTCATGGAGAACGTGGATGAAGGCTAAATACGGTCTAAAAACTGTGTCCCCGGAAACGCTTAATTGGTATGCAAGTTTATATTTTCTGTTGTTGCAACATGGTATTAACGTCCAGCCAGGCTAAAAGATTGCGATGTTACTTGGCTTTATGGGCCCCTTCAGACGCGCCAGTGCACGATGTTTCCTGATGGCGCTGAACAAGGCGCATCTATGTCGTCCGGATCAGACTCCTTCATCCACAAAAAACCCATCCTAAAGAAAAGATCTATGTCGGAAATCATGCTTCAGCGATCACTCTCCTCTTCCTCGTTGCTCAAGCAGGCCGCCGCCGCCGTGCAAGCCCAGCAGAAAGGTGGCGCTAACCGGATAGGTCGACCCATCCTACGCCATGCCCACACAGATCTCGTCACCTTCCCTTTCTCTAAGCGAAGGAGGAGTAGAGCAAATACGAGCCGCCTGCCATCTACTGCTACTTCAGGCGGCGCATCTCCTGCGACCGAGAGGAAGCATATTCATTTCGATGAGCAAGTCAAGCAGTGCATTGCTGTTGAGGTAAAATGTGATGACGACGAGGACGAACTGGACCCTCCCCATTGGGTGCACGACGATAGTGACTCCGATGATGGCGCCATCATGATGAAAGTCACCAAGACCGGCAAGAAGCCTATATATCTGCGAAAGAAGCCAAATAGCAATAATACTAATGAAAGCAAAACAATTGCGATGCTCCCATCAACCACCCTCAAGTATAGAGAAGACTCTCCGGCCCTGCCTGATAGCGCCATCAAGCACAGCACGGGCAGTGTTAGAAGCCCACTAATATCGCCATCGCCGTCCCAGGAGACCTTACGACCGTCCAGATCATCGGGGGCATTCTTCCAACAAGACAACGAGGGAGACGAGCCATTCCAAGGCAACGGCCTAAGCGCGAACTCGAGTCCAACCGATGAGCCTCCACTGCAAGCAGGACTCCATCGGTCTGCGGCTATCGTTAATTTGAAAGAAGAAGAACCGGCTGGTATGCGTCGGACCGAATCCGGTATGTTTATGCCGTACGAAGAAGGCGATGTTCAGCCTAATGATGGTATCATTGGTCGCGTGATTGACACAGTCAACACAGCAAGAGATATCGCCCACGTCATCTGGAATGTTGGCTGGAGAAGGTGACTCCTAGTCTCGCCCAGGCCAGATTTGATTGGGCCTCGGCACCAACAAGCCGAGGCTTGTGGCACGAACAAGATACCCCCGCTGGTGAGACAGAACGCCAACGGTCAGGGTGGCTCGAATGGGAGGATTACGCCACCTGAACAGATTGCGTAGAACTGCATTTTTAACGGCGTCGGAATGGAAACAGGACTCGAATATGTGAGATCTCACGATGCCACGATCGCCAGTCATTGTATCAAAGCTTCCTATATTCGGTGTCACAAGGTCGCGAGTCACAAGTCGCATAAGCGCGTTGCACATAGACGAATGCGACGGGGCGGCCTATCGGTATGCTCATGGAAACAAAACAAGGGTAAAATTAGGGTAGTGGCGTGATTACTGGGTTACGGTAGCTATTTGTTATCATGTGTCAACTGACTTCTGCCTATTACGCTCCAGTCCTGTTCATAGTATATAGGCTGGCAGTTACCCTTATCAAGGCATGACCTCGGGACAATACTAATAATTTACTATACCTGGCTTCGTCGTTTCCTGATTGAATGTGCCTACTCGTCTACGACACGCACCCCAAGTATCAACGGAGATGAACCTGAAGCAGAGGTCTTCCATATCCCTTCCTGCCTACTCAAAGTCCCAGAGGTGATGGGGGTGATGAGACGCAAGATCACGCATTCCCACACACATTTCCCCCACTCCATGTCTCGCTCGATCACATCCATTCCGGATATAACAACCTAATCAATTCGGCTTACACAAGATCTGCCAGTGATCCCCTCTCTCTATCTCACCTTATCTTAGCTGCTGCTATCATTAACCTACCTCCAACGCTGGCATGGGCCTCGTAATACGAGCGAGCGATCAATGCCAAGTCAGACACAAACACGTATACTTCCCTCCAGGAGTAATACGGTAGTAGTAGTAGGACGTGTATGATAAACATCCAGGCGATATTTTGGAAAGGTTTTCCTCCGCTGCCGGAATCGAGGTTTCATCAATATAGACACTCCAATGACAAAACAAGTCAGCTTGGACGCGCCGTTTCCATGCTTGAATACCTTTTGGACGCTGCGTCGAGGAGAAAAGGATACTTAGGCGATGGGTTTGATGAGCGTTCGTTACTGAACTAGGCAGGTTTAGCCGAAGGAGTTTTACGTAGGAGTTTTGCTTTCTGTATGTGATGACGCGCTCCATTGGCACTTCCAATTCCGCAGGGAGAAATGCGGGATTAAGATCTTATTTTTCCGCGAGATAAAAAAAAAAAAAAAGAAAAGAAAAGAAAAAAGAAAACGAGAAAAGAAAAGAAAGAAAAAGAAAAAAATAGATGGAGGAGGAGGAGGAGGAGGAGGAGGAGGAGGAGCAGAGCGGACGCGCACTAACCAGCATCGTCGTTCAGGACCCATGACTCTCTACCTGCAGTATCAGCAGCCTGGGAGTTTGATGACGTTGAGAGGATGCATACAGTGGCGCATTAATAACACATCCGGTTCTTATCTGGCTGTCTCATGATATACATTCTGGTCGTATAGCGTTACATCTATTTATACAATAGGGTGGGATTCTTGCCATCTCACGTCTTCCGCAGGCGGAATGCATACGCAGGCAGTTTTTCCTAACGCGGCTCACTTGAACCCCCGATGGGCCGGCGCCCCTGTAACCGCACCGCCGAAACGTTCTCCGCTACCATTACAGAAAAAAAAAAAAATTAATGAAAAGCCGAAGCTAGATCGTCTGGACGGGCGCGTGCTCGGCCGCCACCGGGCCGCCAGGGGGAACCTGCGCGGCCCCGGTCCCTCGCCTCCCGTTGGGGCCCCTTTCCAGCATGCGCAGAGCCTCAACGTGGATCTGCTTGGAGTGGACGTTGACGTCCGTGATGCGGACCTCGAGGACGTCTCCCACGCGCAGGTCTGCGCCCACGGCGACGTCGTTGAGCGCACCGTGCTTCAGGATCGCCATGCGCTCGAACCAGTCCAGCCGGCCGAACGCGCGGGCTCGGGCCGGCTGCGACACGGTCAGCTTGAACGTCTCGGGCAGCGGGGCCTCCTTGAACCGCCAGGCGCGCACCAACGCCTGCAGGATCCACTGGTCGGTGCCGTCCATGTTCGTGAGAGAGCGGGCCTGCCTCTCGCGGAGGCGGATCATCGGCAGCATCCTATCAAGACGCTCGCGGCTGAACGGCAGGAACGAGAGGTCATCGGCCATGCGCTTATCCTTGCCTTTCCCGCCCTTACTGCCAATGAGCTCACGTCCCAGTTTCTTCTCCTCCAGCAGCGCCGCCTCGATCTGCCAGTGTACGATCAGATCGCCAAAGCGGCGCAGCGGAGAGGTCGCTTTGGTGTACATGTCGCTACCTATTGTGAAGTGCTGCCCGGGCGTAGTCGAGACCTCGTCGAGACCGAGGAGGGACCTCATATGTGCCCACACGCGGTCATCGGGACGAACACCAGAATCCAGCATCGGGTTCAGGACGTCACGCACGTACTGTAGGATAAGGGCGGCGTTGGGCACAGCATGAGGTTGGGTACGATAGGGAATAGGGATATCTCGCTGATGACACCAACGAGCCGCAACTTCGTTGGCTAACTTCATCGCATTCTCGACCAAGTCGGTCCCGGAGCCCCGAGCGTAGTAAACGCGAATCGATGGGTCCCCGGTTGTGGTAATGAAGCCACCGGACTCCTTCTTCTCGACGCTGCTGAAATCGACTGCTGCTGCCGGCCGAGATTGGAAGAATGGCGTTGCCCCTTTCTTTAGCCGCCCAGCCTGGATCACTTTACCAAGTTTAGAAAGAATGGCGAGGTCACCCTTCTGGCCCTTCGTTAATTCGTCAGGTCGAGACATCTTTCTATCTATCCCTACTGCTTTGGACTTGGGTACTTCGCCCAAGCTCCACTGCGTGTTTTGGGCGGATGAGTGCTTTCTGACTTCGCCAATAGCCGAAGCGGCATCTTCATATGTCATGTAAATGACATTTTCTAAGACATTCGCAGTAATCCTCTCACTTAAAATAGCGCCCTCTACATTAACTAGCGCGCTAAATGTAAGACAGGGTCTATCGGGAGCTAAAGAAAACCGATCATGAATAAGATCCTCGGGCAACATGGGTTCAAGATGACCCGGGAGGTAAATAGCTTCAGGGATAAGCTCTGCGTATTTGGCTACTGGTGTATCAGCACCGAATGACGACGCCGGATCCGCGACGTGCACGTGGATCCAATATTCTTCGGGGTTTGAGGTCCGTTCAAGGGACACCGCGTCGTCAATTTCACGGGCTGTGATATCATCAATGCAGTAGGCTGTGACTTTTTTCAAAGGCTTCCGAATAAGTGCCAGCATATCTCGCTTCAAGTGCCTGTCAAGCATGCCCATATAGGGGCGAACGTAGCTTCCGCCACGCTTGATCTCGACACCTGGAAAACGCACGCTATAACGAGCTGGGATCTCCCAGGGCGGTATCCAGCCAACTTCCTGGAGAAAAGTCCAGCCCACAGACGGTATGAATCCTTTGGCTTCCTGGTAGCGCTCGACAGCCCGCAGGAAGGTGGAACCAATGGTTTGTAGGCTTGAATATGCTGGAAACTTTTGGTAGCCAGCCCAAAGTTCGATAAATTGTAGAATCTCCAGATCCGTATCAGACCAGGTTGGTTTCGTTTGCGCCGATTCCAATTTTAAAGACGGGCCAATAATGCCATTTTCTGACCACTCTCGATTCTTCCGGCTTTCGTCGATAATCTCCCGTGCCTTGATGGCGAAGGACTCAACGAGTGACTCATCATTCCACGCAGTTTTATTGGCGTGGTTTCGTCTCTCCAGATAGTCCCGCGCCAGTTTTTCGGCTTTCTGAATGATACGGACCTCTGAGAGTGGGCTAATTTCAAACAAGTACGATCTCTTATGCCCCGTAGCGCGGAGCGGTCTGAAAAACACCTCGTCCTGGAGTAGGGCTCGATGGACGGCATATAGAGCGTGAGGTTCGAACCTGTCAGAGTTTTTATACGACTCCGGAAGTAGGAGATCGGCTATTTCATGTAGAGTAAGATATCGATGTTTGACAGGATCCCCTATGAAGGCGCTAGAGGCATCTAGGGTAGCGGCATTCGCTTGAAACACATTTTCGGCGCTCTGGGTAAATTGCAGCATTTTGCGCAAAAGCGGCGCCCCCGTAAGTCGCGATGGGCTATCCCCCAAATCCCGAAGAGCATTCAACACCTCGATCGAGGCCCCGGCTGGAGGCAGTGCTGCAATAACCGGTCCTAACTCGTCCGGCTTTACGAAGCTATTAACAACAAATAATGCCTTGACGCCTAGGGCTGCAAACCATTTCCCGCTGATTGTGTAAAAATGCTCGTAGCCATCGATACGGCCGAGACAAATAGCGAGCACAGGTCGCCTTGAGCCTTCGGAGCTGTGAGAATGGGACGGGTAAGCAGGACGAAGAACGAACGAAGGACGAAGGACACGAGGGAGGAGAACAGGGAACGCACGATAGCTCGACTAAGTCGCCTCGAGCCAACATAGCATCGTCAGAACGCAGATCTATCATCTCATCGTCGACAAACAAGGGCGAGGTATCCCCGTTGTCGATTTGTGCCATGCTTGTGTTCTGCGGGCGAGTCGTGTTGTTGGACAGGTGGCCATCATCTGCGTAATCCGCCAGAATCATCTCTCGCTCGGACGGATTCTCCCTTTGCCATTCGATGAGTTCCCTGCGGAGAGGCGTGTCGCGCCTCAGCTTCTTCGCGAAAGACTCAACCGGGTCGTCATATTTCGACGGCACGTGACGCACAGTTGCCAAGGCCTGCAATGGCGAATCAGCACTGATACGTTGGGATCATTCAGACCAGTGCTCATTACCCTTCTGGAAGCTGGGTTCATATACCGCGTCGTGTGTCTGAAAGACCCCTTAACGGATGTGTGTAGCCACGGCGACGCCGGACCCGGACCCGAGCCCGAACTCCGGCCGGCACACCGCCAACATATATACGACCGACCTGATGCCTGCAGCATGATCGCGGTAGGTCCGTGCTGATTGCGTGAGCAGAGAAGGCCGTTGGAGGGCAGCGAGGCTTAGATCGTGTTTTCTGTTTTCGCTACTTATGTTATAAAATTTCCATGACAGGGATTGTACGGCAGTAGTTATCTCTTAGTAAATACTTTTTAGATAGGTACCTAGTTGTCCTATCCTATCTATCTACCTACCTACCTAGTGAAGTGGTGATGACAGGTGTCAGTCGCCCCTACACAGCTGCTGTGGCTTAAGTAATCTCAATTCGTCAGCATAAATGGGGCAGCATCACAACCAATAGAATTACACCATTACTCCTAACTCTCTACCTGGGTTACACTGACATGAAGTCAACGACAACATTCATTAATGGCATCCCGTTGCTAGCTAATTTAGCTCACAAGTCTGAATAGATGGCCGTGTGGGCTAAACCGGAGGCTGATGGGTTACATGAGATATAGTTTGATACCCGCCCCGTTCACACATATAGAATGCGTTGTCTCTCATCGCCCACCGTCGCCTAGGTTACCTAGGTAAGTACGAAGTAGGCATGATATTTCAGGTGTCAAGTCTCAGGGCAGCTACTAGATAGTGGATGAGGTAAGTTTCCCTTTTTCTTTTCTTTTTTTTTTTTTTGGATTTTTTATTTATATATATATTAAATTTATTTATCCCATTTCACTCACAACGTTTATCTGGTAATGGATTTCTACACACTGGAGTTGTAGGTAGTATGCCTTCTCTTCTAGTTCGACATGGAAAAGTTGTTTCCAGCTTATGCTGTTTTCGAATGTCTCAACCCCACGAGCGAGCCGTCTGAGACGCATTTCTCTGTTTTCGCCAACCTCTTGCCATAGCAACGGGGGGGGGGAGAGAGAGAGAGGTGAGATCGCTCCGCACATCCATTTTCTGGAATGTGCATCAAGCCCTTCCCCGTCACTTTCTGGAATTCCTCCGGAGCCGTATACATCCAGAATGACGACACATCTAACGGACCTCCCCAACGTCCTATTCATAAGAAGACTTGTTCAGCCGTCATTTACCTCGTCTTTTCGTCCCTACCATTACTCTACCCGCCCCATCCACACAGCTTGGTTTCATCCGCTTGCCTCTTAGATCTTACCTGGTATCACCAAAATAAGCATGGCGATAAGGAGAGCTTCGATCCTCACCCTAGCTGGTGCTGCCTTTCCGCAAATGAATACCAGTATCAACAGCATGCTAGACTCTACGACCCCGTCTGCCGACAACACCGGGGCCCTCTTTACAGGCAGGCCAAATTCTTTTATAGACAACACTGCCATCGCCACAATGATTGCCGATACTACCTCGGGCATCTATACCGGTTCCGATGTTGACAATCTAGGCCACTCGTCTGCAGTAACGGACAGCCATCGCCGTATGAATATCACGGCAATTGTAAAGCCATCCATCACAAATAGCTTTCCGGCCATTACCATAGTAGCAACTGGCTCCATGACAACCCCAAGCATGGGCGGAGCAGTAGGCACCGGAGGATTGGCTGTCTCCAACGCCAGTGCCACCACAACCGGCCAGCCAATTCGTGGCGACAGCACGATGAGTGGTGTTTCGGTAAGCGTTTACACGGACACAATCCTATCCGGTAGTATCGCTCCAAACTAATAAAATAACTAGATCGGTTTCTTCGTCATATCGTTGGCTCTGACTGCCCTGCTGCAGTTGTGAAACCTGCGGTCACAAAATGAGAAGCGAGATCGGTGTCGACAAGGGACAAGCATGATCAAACGCTATTCTGACACTATCAACTACTTCACACTCGGCTCGTGAGAATAGCGGCTCGGCCTCTGCCATTTTAGCTCGGATCAGCCAGATCAGGAGGATTTAGCAGTTATGTACACTACTAGATGTAGATCTCGGCTACCGCCACACCTGCGTTATCCGGGTCCATCTAGGAACTGGGAGTTAGCTAATCGTTCCTTGTTCGGGTCATTGTGGTGGTAGGCGGACATGTTAGGGAATGCGGAGGCGATTCGTATGATTATATAGTAATGTGTATAGTAACTAGGTAGTTAATCTGTGCAAGCACGTCTCGTGCATCAAGCCTCGATGGAAACATGAAACACGGTGGAGGAACCGCTGTCAGCCCAAATCTCAAAGTTCGTATCTAAAGTGAAATTCAACCCCTATCAAAAGCTTGATTTCTGGGGCTGTGGAGATGTCTCCGGTCTCGCCCCCCGTGGACCAGCACCAGGTGCGGGAATCGCTCAGCGGGCACAAATACCCGTTATGCGTGGGAGTGTGAAGCTGATTCAAAGGCCGCAGGGCTTTGTCGCTCGGCACTCTTGAAATTGGCCTCCTTTAATTTTCCCCCTCCTATTCAGCCGTCTTAATAAGAAAAAAAAAAAATAAGATAAACTGAAAAATAAACTGAGAGCAGTTCGACTGGCAGTTGGCTCTGCTGATTCACTAATTAGTTATGTATAGGATACCTATCTTTGTATGGACGACTGGGTATGGCTACTTGTCCAACTACCTAATTCACCTAAATATGATTGTATTTGTCTACAAATGTGGACATAGCAGAAGGCCAGAACTCATCAAGGATCTATCCATTATGTCCGCTGATGTGCACTAGCTGAAATCCGGATATAAAAAATGCTCATCGCTTTGCTCCCGTCGGTAGTGTACAGCAGATCTCATGGTGGGTGTGCGCGGCGTGATGTATGGCGGGTAGAATAGTGCATCCATCTACTATATATAATTAATATAACGAACTAGTTAGAATGGGGAGAAAAGAGGTAAAGGTGCATGCTATCTACACTATTGTTTGTTGCAGAACACAAGATCTCTGCAAGCACTAAGGTTATTCTGTAAATTAACATCAATTTGTTGTCAATTGAACGGCATTTCCCAGTAACAGAGTTTGAGGGACTGAGAGAGCTAACCTGATGAAGTTGCCTATACTTTGTTGTTGTCGCACGTTGAAAAGAAAAAAAAAAAAATTGGCTGAAAGGGGCTGCACTGTCAATGAAGGAGGGTGGCACGGATAACGCCTAGGTCTATGACAGGCATAGCTAGATGCAGGTACGAAGCGTTCACCCCACTCCCAAGCCAACAAACTGATGCAGGTACAGCTGTCTAGCTACACAGTATAAGATAATACACACAGTATTACATATGAAAGGCAGGTTTAGTGATCTCTGGTCTGTGCTGGGATTTTCTGGCCAGGCTGAATCTCGATCTAGCCTGACACCCACATCTTCCGCCTCATCATGCCTCTCACGCTATCGCCCATTGTTATTTGATTATACGATGGCTCGGCTACCCGCGTACTGCTATACGTACTGCTATGCGCAATACCCTAACTAGCGCGATAACGAGCATACTTGAGGCGTGATACTGAATTTTAGTGCCTTGATTGGTTAATTGCTCAGTACCTGCTATGGAGCGCAGAACGTGGCCTAGGTACTGCAAACTATCAGCCAAGCCCCTATATATGTATGTTTATGTATGTATATGTATGTATATGTATTAGATTGTAGGTACACTCGTATAACTGTATGCTACCTACCTACCTACCTACCTAGTGTATAGCACCGGATTGAAGTGATCCTACTCTTTTGAGCGAGGTAACCTTATGGGCTTCCCCCCCTTTGCCCCTGCGGATAGTACTATAGTGTACAAGTAGTGTATGTTTCCGATGGCCAGAGGGTTCGGGTTGAATCGCCGTGGCAGAGTGGTAAAGGATGGCATGCACAACGTAACTGCTACCACATGGTGCTTACCTGAACTTACCTGGACTGGGTACACTACCGGTTAGGTAGTGGGGATACGAGAGCCTTGAAGGACCTTGGAAGCTGTGTTGGCGCTGTGGGTAGTCTTGTGGGTAGACAGGGCAAAAACAGTACTGCTACTTAATATGGCTTATGTTGAAGGCGAATTCGGGGGTAACTACTACTTCACATTGTCTAATGCGATGCACTAAATAGGGCAGTAATTTCGCTAGGACCCCACGTAATTTCCTTGGTTGTCTGCAATCCACACAGCCCCTGCAGATGTGCTGCACTGTCTGGGGCCTCGGAGATAGGCTAGCTATATTCGGCATTCATCGAGGTCTTTGGCCCTGTTGGCTCAAAGCCATCCTCCACTTCCTCTCCAACCCTCATGATCCTTGTGAATATTTGGCAGCCAACCAGCAAACCTCTCATCTCGTCGCCGGGCCACTCACCGATCGTTTTTGCTCAGTTCCTTAGTGTACCGTTGGTACCTTCAAAGACAAGTGGCGCTGTCGTTGTTGTTGTCGTTGTTGTTGTGGTTGTTGCTGTCGGTCTTGATCCGTCGAGCAGGGCTGGAGTTGGTTATTTGGTATGACCAGCCATCTATCACGACCTACCGCAAAGCAGAGGAGAAAGACTACGTTCCACGTCCAAGGCTGGGATCTCGAGAATCTGACAGAGCGTCTGGTCTCCATGAAACCAGGCAGCGGGAAGTCAATGACTATCGGAAACCACGGCAGGAAGTGTAGTGTATGAAGTATGTAGAACTGCTTTTGGTAGTCCAGCCCCCGATTCTCGAACCAGTCTCGAATGCCGATATTTTAATTCCAGTCTTCTAGTCTTTAGTCACAATGCGGTGAAGCAGCGAATACAACATACCCCGGCCCTGACAAGAGGGACCGCTTTGCCAGGACCTCCACTGCTATCCCACCTTGCCACAAAGCAGGTACCTCTGCTCTGCCAGTTATCATGGAAGAACAAAGGGCAGAGATGGGTGTGTGCAAGGGGGCCCCCCCCTGATATTAGCCAACCCAGACTAGCATCTGCCCCATCTGTACGAACAAAACAACGCCAGCATCTTGCGGCGCCATACCAGAAAAAAAACAAAGGGTAAATTGGCGCCCGAAGACCCATGGCGCCGTGGCCACCTAATAAAACTAATGACCATGCCGCCCCCCTTTCCCTTTTTCTCATCCACGAGGAGGTCTTCTTTTAATGTCCACGTCTGACGCCAATCCATCTCTCGTCCCTCGCCATTGCCAATCCAACCTACCGCTTCACTCTTTTAGCGGGCACTCGTTTTATCACGACATCACGAAGAGGAATAGATAGCCGTTCACGGACTACTCGTCGCATCGGAATCCAACTCAAGGAGTTTTAGGAAAAGAAATTAAGGGAAAATGAAGGCAACTTTGGCCGTCGCGGCGCTTGCCGCCGGTGTCAGCGCCGGGAGTATTCACCACCGACACAACCATGGCGCTGCCCATGCCCACGCGAAGAAGGGCTACGAAGCTGAGGAGACTTGCGGCTGCACAACCGTCTACAGCACCTACCACGGCGAGCCTACCCGTACGTAACAAGACCCCCCGTTACAAGAGGACGGTTTGAGAGGTGGATATCTTCTTTCGCAGCGTTTGTACTAACAGTAGAAGTGATCTTCCCTCCTGTGCCGTCGCCGGAGCCCACCACTGTGCCCACCACCGAGGTTGTGGTCCCTACGCCAGTCCCGCAGACATGCCCGACTACTGGTGTCTACACCTTCACGGCCACCACGATCACCTTGACCGATGCCACAACCATTCCCGTGCCGTACACAACCTCGGTCCCGGCTGGCACTCACACTCTCGGCGGTGTTACCACCGTTGTTACTACTGCCACGACCGTTGTGTGCCCCTACGCCACTGTCTCTACCAGTGAGGGTGTAGAAACCAGCGTCATCGAGAGCACCACCTACGTGTGCCCTTCGGCCGGCACCTACACCATCGCTCCCACTACCACAACCGTTACTGAACCCACCACGGTCGTGATCCCCACTGTTACCAGCTATCCTGCTGGCACATACACTCAGCCTGAGGTTGTGACCACCATCTACGAGACGAGCACAGTCGTCTACTGCCCCTTCGAAATCCCCACGCCCTCTACCAGCGAGGCCGTCTCGGTCCCAACGAGCTATGCCGTGCAGAACACTCCCGCCCCGGAGCCTACTCAGCCTGCTGAGACTCCTGCTCCCGAGCCAACCTACCCCGCCGAGACTCCCGTGACCCCCGTCCCGGAGCCCGAGCCAAGCACGACCTCCACCAAGCAAACCCCTAAGCCTACCGGCGGACCAAGCAATACCCCTAGCAAGGGTGTGCCAGGCATGCCTTGGGCTGTTACCTACACTCCCTACGAGACCTCAGCTGGCGGCGGTTGCAAGTCGCAGGCCAACGTGAACAGTGACATTGCCGCTATTGCCGCCGCCGGTGTCACCACCATCCGTGTCTACTCCACTGACTGCAGCACTCTCGAATTCGTCGGTGGTGCTTGCGAGGCCCATGGCATCAAGATGATCTTGGGTATCTTTGTCGATGAGCCTGGCTGCGGTGCCTCCAACCCCAGCGTTGCCGAGCAAATCAGCGCTATCAAGTCCTGGGGCAAGTGGGACCTCGTCTCCCTGATCACTGTTGGCAACGAGGCTGTCCTCCACGGTTACTGCACTCCCTCCGAGCTTGCTGGCCTCATCTCCTCCACCAAGAAGCAGCTCAGCTACACCGGACCTTACTCCACTGCCGAGACCGTCAACATCTGGCAACAGCCCGAATTTGCCGGCCTTGTTTGCGACGTCGTCGACTTCGTCGGTGCCAACGCCCACGCTTTCTTCAACACCGAGACCGTTGCCTCCCAGGCTGGCCAGTTCGTCAAGGGCCAGCTCAGCATCATCGAGAACATCTGCCCTGGCAAGGAGGGACGTATCATGGAGACTGGCTGGCCCTCGGCCGGCAAGGCTCTCGGCCTCGCTGTCCCCGGCTACGCCGAGCAGGCTGTCGCCATCAAGACCATCGTCCAGGAGGTTGGTGAGAAGGCTGTCCTCTTCAGCCTAACATCCGATGCCTGGAAGGATGGCAACACGCAGTGCCAGTGCGAGCAGCACTGGGGTTGCGCCTCCGTCCTCGGCATCAACATGTAAATGGGCTGTGTGTCGGCCGGGCTGTAAATGAATTTAGAGGGTCTGCATTTTGTCATGCTTGGACAGAGGTCGGGTTGAGACAGGTTGTTGCGCTAGCAACTATTTCGGTGTTGAGGAGCAACAGGCCACGGGCAATTGCATATAACCCGTCCGCGGCGCAAACGATGACTCGACAATTATTAGGTTTACTCTCCTCGTGTCGTCGTCGCGCCGCCAAGGGTCTGGTTCATAATGTTGTAATTCACTAGTGTCTATTTATGAATTCTCTCTGTCGTGTTTCCAACGATTCTGTTTAGAAAGGGTTTTTCCCATGTGCATTCCCTAAATGCCATCGCACGTGTCTATCTACTAATTATTATCAATGTTTGACTAATGTCTTCCCGCCTGTCCTTCGACCATTTCGTCGATTGCCAGTCCTCACTTTAGGCCACTCATTCTCTGCCCTATGTCCTAGGACATACCGGCCATGGACATGACTCCAAATTCGATGTTTCGCCATTTCTTGTTCAGTATCTCTTTTGGTCTACGAGACGTTCTCTACGCGACTCGGGGTTCCCCTGTTCTTGAAGTTGTTAGGCTCAAGCCTGGATATTTGCAACCTCCGGTACGGGTACACCTTAGATGCTCGTTCGCTTGCTTGCTTGCTATGATCACGAGCGCGATGAATGCCAAGGTACCCAGAGACAAAGACGTACATTCAGCTAACCCATCCCCCAACCTCATAGAATATTGTCTTCGACATCATATTTGATGTGCGGCGAAGTTCTACCGAATCGGCAGCTCAGAGAGGCGACTATCAAGAACAATACACACCGCCGCTGCATGCACGAGGGTAAATTCTAGTCATGTTCATCTGCCCCAGATTTTAGTTCGGTTGGCGGAAATATAGATTCACGATTTCATCTTGCCACCGGCACACAGAGGGTCCCGATAGTTAGTTAGATGGGCCGTAGTTGTGGTTACGATAAATCACGACGTTTCCAGCAACCTCGCGGTGCGCAGCAAGCGTAACGCATTTATTCATGTTAGTTTGTCAGAGTTGTTGGGTCTGGCGTTGACAAGCGTCCATGAGCCCTATTTAAATAGGTAAAGAAAAAGAAAAAAAAAAGCTATCTGGCCTGACCTGGTCGTCGCACGTTTGACATTGACATCGGACGAGCAAACCTGCGGGCGGTATTTTGCCCTCCCCTGCTTCTCGGCTCCGGTTGGCCGGTTTCTCGATCTTACCGGGTTCTACCCCGTACAATTCGATCTTGACATCTTCCGTATGCATGGTGTGCTCCTGTCTTGGGGTCGGGATTACCTGGGTACGGTAGGTGCTTACTCAACACATGACCCTTCCCCAGATTCTCCTCATCAATGGTTATTTTTGGGGAGTTATAATAAAACCCAGGTGCTAGATACATACATAAATATATATACACACATACATACACATTTGCACACAGTCTACACTTCATGGTTATAAAAATTCTCTGGCTCACCTCGGGCTAGGCTCGGATCACAATCAGTTCGCAATCTGCTTCAGTGCATGGTAGTATAACTAACTCATCCGCTATTTTGTCGGGCAGATTCCATGACACACTCTAACTTGCCGAAAGGGGTAATTTTACATGTGTGTTTGCCAAGGCCCCTCTGCTTCCCCAGGGGGGGGCCAACGACGAGAGATTGATTACTCACACCTTTTCGTCAGAAAAATTCGTTCCTGCTCATCTCCTTGCAGTGCTAGCGAGCGTATGAAGTACTACTAGGATCTCGCGGGGAATGCCTCGTGTGGGAACTACCAGATATAAGAGGCCGTAGAAAGAAAGTATAGAAGCAAGAGCATTCAGACTAAGATGCTCATCACCCAATCGAATTTACCAACCCTTTTGAACGTCCCCCCCAAAAAAACACAAGCCTCCCGAACAAAAAATGTAGTTCCTCGCCGTTTATCTACTACCCCCTAACCTCGCTACTCCCCCCAGCTAACGTGCAGCGCCAACTTCCCAACAATGAATGCCACGCCCCTCCTAGCCAGGACCTCGTGGTACGCGGGCGCCGGGGGAGGGGCACGGTCCTGCGCATGCGCCCGGGACCCCGGCGACATCACACGGCCCGTCGTAACGGACGGGGCCGGCGACAACCTGCGGACGGGCTCTGCCGTCCTAATAAATCCCGTACAACACCAGCAGCCCTGTAGTAAACGTCCTGGGTTTTGGAGTGGCCCCTGACGCCGTTCGCCGCCGGGCCGTCGAGCCGCAAGTCGTCCTATGCGGCCACTGCGGGCATTTCTACCTTCGGCGGGCTCGTCTCGCGCTGCCGCGGCGGCACGGGCGCCGACGTCCTGTACCACCGCAACTCGGGCAACGGGGGCCCGGGCGGGGGGTTGCACGTGGGTCGACGTCACGGTTAAACATCCATCACCGTGCTGGCACTGACGCCCGTTGAATTTTAAGATGTGACGATAGATGGGGGCATCTTCAGGGTTGCATGGGGCAGAGGAAGAGATAAATGGAGGGGAAGGAAAAGGGAAGAAAGTAAGAAGGGGGGGGGGAGGGGCAAGGACGGCTCGCATGGCGACGAGATGCACACAGGTATAGGACCGAGGGATGGGGCAAGATCACAGATGCCGCCAAGTGCCGATGTTGCTCATGCTGAATATTTCCTGAAGAGACCCTGGGGTTATAGTAGCGCCCAGCGTCGAGGCAGAACCTATGCTAGCCAGATCTTGGTTGTCAAAGTAGTCAATAGGCTATACTAGCGGCTCAGTTACACCCCTCTATAATTTCTTGTGTGGCATTTTCATCTACTGTACAACCTGTCATCGTAGGAGCCGTCTCCTCGAACTCTATTAGCAACAAAACGGTAGCGCAGATGGAATGGAAGAATATGGGTGAAGTGAGAATAATTAAAAGTCGGGTATATCAACTGCCTACAAGTGATACTGGATCCTGACATGCTCTTCTTATCACGGGACGCCTGTGCCTCAGAAACTCTAAATGCTATTCCCATATTTGTAGCCCGTTAAAAGAACCAATCCTCCGCCATGGCGGCCTGTCGTTGTCTCTGTGTCAAAGTCACCCGCGATGCGGGACGATCCGCGACTTGCTGGGGCATCGGTAACCAGTCGTAGCCCGACGGACGCTCCCAACCTTGGGGGCATTGTCTCGGGGTATAGTTAAAGGTGTCTACCACGCCATGATCACACCGCTCGAGGCATAGCACTCCCCCACGTATCGGATCACTTGACAGGGCGACGATCTCTTGGCCGGCGCTAGTAAAAGCCACACCAGCAAGCTCCCCAAATACATCAACAGTTTGTTTGGAATTAAATGTTTGCGCATCGATAATGTTGATGGTGTCAGCTTCTTCTGCTGCCAGAAGTAGCCGTTTCCCGGATCCGAGTGGAGAGAAACGCAAGCTTCGGACACCCGCCATTTCGCACCGTATCTCATTGACGCTGATGCTCTTGCCCTGGCTATTGTTCCATTTCCGGGCATCCCAGATCCGTATACTTCTATCTTGGTTCCCGGTTGCTATAGTCCAACCGTCGGGTGCCCAATCACAAGCAAAGCCAAAGTCCCTATGCCCCTCCAGGCTTTTAAGAACTTCGCCTGTCTCAGCCTCTGTGATGAGAACATTTTGTAGGTCGCCAACCATAACGCGAAGTCTCTTGTCCGGGCTAAGTGCCGTACAATTAATCGCGTATTCGTACACCCTATCGAGAATGGTTTCGTTTCTGGCCATGTCGACCATTCGGAAGCCGTAGTCATTCGAGGCGAATGTTGCCACGGGTGTGGATGAACGGCGGGAAGAATTAACTTGCACGTGATTGGTGATGCCACTGATATGATCGGTGAGCCTCCCATCATGGCAACAGGACTCATCATTCGTCTCAAGGCGGCGATAGCGGTATGTCCCAAAGAAGCTTCCCGTAACTAACATGCCCTCTTCTGCTGCTAGCGTGGAAACTGAAGCATCATCGCGACTTTTAAACCTCATAGCAGTCTCAACATGCCCTGTAGTGGGATCCAGGACTCGGACAGCTCCGGATACACTAGGGTAATATACAGCGGTCCGAGAAGCGCAGCCCATGATGTTGCGAAGCTGGAAGTGTAGTAAACGCACGTCTGTTCGCAAATCCATCGTCCGAAATCGAAAATAATTTTCGTGGCGAGGAAGTAACCTGTCCGGAATAGAGGGATTCCAAGCATCCGAGTCAGGCTTGTTGGTATAATTTCGGAACGTTGCGGCGCGGCATTTTCGCGCAGAGTTTCTGGTCACGCCTAAATGTTTCCAGTCAATGCCTTGTAGGTCGTATTCATCACCCTTCAGGTCTTCATATGCAATCCTAGGGCGTTTTATGTCCGTTATGCTAATTTCGTTTCGGGGAGCGTCCTTTATATTCTTCAACTGATTTTGCCTTCTGCGCCATCTCCACGACCGTAGAAAATCATAAGAGTTGTAATTATCGGGCATCAGAATGCCAGGGTTGGCATTAGTTAAGAAGGGAGGATGAGCCCCAAACTCACTAGGGTCGGGGTCGGGGTCGTCTTGTTCGTCTACATCCTGCTCTAATACTGATGAAGGATTGGAGACAGTCAAGTCGCTTGAAGGGCCAGCTATTATCGGTGTGAATGCTGGAGGGACCACGTTGCTGACATGGCCATTGGCAACATCAGACACCGGTACCGCGCCTTCGGGCGGCAACATAGCCAGCTGGTCTCCCATCTCCTCCATGTCCATGTCGTATAGAGGTGCGCCGCCTTCCTCGGCATCTACCATGTCACTGCCATCGTTTCCTTCCTCGTTGGCGGCCTCGGCGTCGTTGAGTTCTCCAGCAGTGAAATGAAGGCTTTGTGCATAGGCGGGGAGATGAAGCATAGAGGACGGCTCGAAACTCTCAAGGCCCGCGTGATCTATAGCGGGGAAGCCTGAGGGATAGAACGAGGGATTTGCGACCGGTTCAATAGAGTGAGTCTGTATGGATGCATTTTCTTGAACGGTAGGACGATCAGGCTCGAAGGGGGGCGAGCCTGGCGGTGGGTTCTGGGTGCGCATGTTCCTCTAATAAGTGGAATCAACCGTATGTAAGGCGGCGATTTATGGGCCCTGACCTGGCAGACGGGAGTGTAAGCCGGTGATCTGTCCCGATCTAGACTAACTGTCTCGGAGGCGTTGATGAGAACCGTGGTGATGACAGATAGTTAAGCCCTCCTGGAAAGCGTTGCTTTTCTAGCCCATTAATGAATGATACGGCAGACAGGTTGCAAGTTGCGTATCCCCAGCTCAGGGGCGGGCTCGCACACCTCGATCGAACCCTAGTAGGTCACGGTCTTTTTGGGAGGTTTCTTTTGCGGCCTTTGCGCTCGACAACGGAAACTCACGGCGAGGTTCAGGTGGGATAGGACCTGGATAATAGTACAGAATTCAAATGGCACGGCGTAGCTGTTATAAAGATGTTCGAAGGTGGGTGTCTACGTCCGACAGGGAGCCTGGCTTGGCTAATGGGGGTAAGCTGCGGGAGCGATGACGATCTCCTGCTGGCGACCCCTTTAGGATAGTCAGGCGGTACCAGGCCTTTACACGCTGGCTTTCGGTAGATGTACCGGGCAGATGCTCCAACCAGAGCAGATGGAACCTGGAGATGTCGGGGAGTGAATGCCCAGAACAGATCAAACAGTGGTCTGCATACCAGTAGTGCTGTTTCAAAAGCATATACTGTCGTAGTGCATAAACAACTGTCGTGTAGATGGGGATTGATCACCTCGGAGACGGCGGCCGGAAGGCCAGAGTCGCGGGGCCAATATGTTACATCAGCAGTGATGGCTCACACCTGGGATTGAAGGGTAAGCGACGGATAACTAATCGGAACCAATCGGCAGGCAAACTAGTGGGAGTAGCGCCCAGATAGGATGGGATACATACCTACCTACCTATCTCCCTCAGAGCTGTCTAGCACGAGGAGGTTGTAGTGAGTAGGTACACCTGTGTAGGTATAGTGTAAGTATGTAGTGTAAGTATGTAGTGTAGGTAGCTAGGTAGCTGATAAGAAGATGAGAAGGGGGGGGAGGAGGAGGAGGAGGAGGAGGAGGAGCAGAAGGAGGAGGAGCAGGAGGAGGAGCAGCAGCAGCAGCAGCGTGGTGACTGCATGTGAGGATGACCCTAATGGATGACCTTAACGATGATGCTATTAATGGTGATATTAATCGTGTGTGGTTCATGGTCACTTCTTGAGTAACATTAGGAGGGACGAGTTGACAATGATACTCCTGCCCGGATACACATACCTTGTACTAAGTCTGAGGTAGCACAGTCGCACAGGCTGTAGCTGCTGTATGTAACCTTTGTACGTCTCTGATCACGAGGTGGTGTCGAAGGTGCAGGAGAGAGCACAGCTGGACAGAGAGGTTCGATTCATTGGCTCGGTACAGGAGCAGGGGAGGTAGAGTTCGCTGCAGTCGAGAACGAACTGGGAACCCCCTCCCGATCCAACTAAGTACCTTATCTGGGTTAGGTACCTATATACTTGTGGCAGACAATATACGAAACAAGGTACCTACAGAACACCGGGATAGGTAACTGCTCTATGCACACTAGGTGAGTCCCTCTTACTTAGTTAGTGCGAGTACAGATACCTAAGGCACTTAGTCTGGGTATGTGACTACTTACTTTAGGCATCTAGTGTAATATGAACCGGCAGGGCAGCTGGAGTAGAGTTTGTCATACCTGCTCACTTAACTCAAGTACTTGTCAATACCAGGTAGTTAATCTAGCTATATACTTACCTAGATAGTAGGTAGGTAGGTAGGTAGGTAGGTAGGTAGGTAGGTTGGTAGGTTGGTAGGTTGGTAGGTAGCTAGGTAGTGAGAAGGGGACCCATGCTTGCATCTATCTGTAGTAGTGTAACATTCATTTGATGCAATGGCACAATGGGTTGAAGGGCTGCTACCGGGGCGATCTCCGCTCCGGAGAGATTTAAAGTTCAAATGCATTAGTTCTAACTACCTACCTAGGTAATTATCAGGTGCCCATGTTCTTTAGAGGGGGTTATTTTTCCGAGCGGCCAAGGTCCGCGGTCCACGGTCCACGGTCCACGGTCTACGGATGGTAACTCGATTGCCTCGGTGCCTCTATCAGGTATCTATCTATCTAGTACCTACTTAGGTACGTGCCTGTCAGCCACGACGAGGTGGTAACAGGTCAGTAAAGGAGAATGATACCCGCTACCTATTTACCAAACGTGTCACTTAATCCTACGGGACTCTTTATTGCGCAACCACCGCGATTTTATTTCTGACCCTGCCAACCATCCATAACCATTCATGGCCCATCAAGGGCCCGGACAAGCGCTGACACCTGTCTCACCGGACCGAGATCTCTGCTTATCTCAGAAACGACACCCCCTTGAAGATCTGATAGCAGTATCACGCATCGGAGGACCTCTCTGGCATATACTACTTGTCCCTTGGAACTTACCCTCTACGGCGTGGTACATACCATCTTATTGCTGTTGCTTTCGTCAGTTGTCTCTTGGCGTCCGAGCGACAAAACCCTGATGGCCAAGATAACAGGTGTTCCAGCTCCCTGTCGAAACCTACTTACTTGCTTGCTGACCTCAAGCCACGGCTGGGGATGAATGCTTCTCGATGGGCTAGCGGCCCTGTAGATGCCTTTGAGAAGCCGCTTACCGAGCATCGGGGGACATTGCAAAGTTCAGCTGGGATTCGGTGAGCCGAAGCCTGCGTGCTCGCGCTTGTCACGACCTGTCACACAAGTGATGTATCACTTTTCCCCCTAATAACGACTATATTCCATTTCACCACGCGACCATCGTCTGCCTCGCTGTTTGTGGCCATGACACCATTGTTCGACACTATTGTGCCGCTAGACCGCCGGTGAAGAGGGTTTAAGACAATCACCCTATACTGATGAGAAGCCACTCGACGGAAGGTATTGCCTCGTTTAATGGGGCTGTTGGCTCACCCGCATATCGATAACCAATATGGACCATGCGGTGGGTAATGAGAATCATGGCTTCTGCGGCTCATCTCATCCCACCTTATGCCCAGGTGCCAATCTGACTTGATGGACCCTGGAACCCAACGCCCTCCCCAACAGCCACGCTCAAGTTAAAAATCCGCCAGCTACCCATTCACCTACCTTCCCGTTGTTTGAGACACGGGTGCCGGCATGATGGGTCAAAAGGCCGACAATTATCGGATCTTACACCCTTGTGGTAACGGCTCTAAGACAGCTGGATCGGTGATAGCGCTACCGGGCAGCCAGTGATATCTGTGGCCTCGAGAGGTTGAGAGACCGGTCATTTTTCTCGAGGCACGGGTTTGAGGGAAGCTCCATGGTGGCACCACATCGTTACCCACGCAGTTATGGGGCCAAACATGGTACAATCACCAGTTGGGGCGTTCACGCCTACGGGCTGCACTAGTCCCTGTCACCGGTAGGCGACAACAGAAATGGCGGTGGCGTCCTTCTTCTGTCCTAACCTGGCCACATAGGTATATCGACGCCGCAGCTGATGGGCTCGGCTAGATGCGCTAGGCGGCTTCCTGATCTTGCATCGATCTGGAGCGTTGGCCACTATTCGTGATGTCGACTATAGCTTTTTCGTTCCTTTTTGCCAGTACATCACCTTTCTCGGTCTTTTCCTCTCTCTCTCTTCCTTTTGCGTGGATGTGAAATGCATGCAGTTTCACCGAGCCTCGACACTGCAGTTTCGCGGCCATTGGGATGAGTCAATGCCATACCCCGGCGTATGGTCCCGCTGTCGGGATTAGAAGCAATACTTATGTAGTACCCATACTAGCATTTACTGCGCTATGCTCGCGTCCCAAATGGTCCTGTCATGCAGAACACATGCATCTTTAACATATAGTGGTGGGGCCTCGGGAACCAACGGTCAGTAAGTAATAAGCCGCAAATGATACCTGGCCAGACAAGAGGCCGAGATGGCAATTTTAATCCTAAGCCCAAAAAATGACGTCTATCTGCCCGGGTCATTTCACCATCCCAACGGCAGCAGGAGAACTAGCCGCCCGGTTACCAATCGGTGGACCCGGCAGAGTGTTTGGTCCCCTGACCAGCGAGCGGACACTCCGCATAAACTTCCCCCGACGCAGACCGCCACACATATTTTGAACTGGTTGGGTTGTAGCACGAAAGAGAGCCACGTTCCCCCCAACTAGTAACCAACCCATGTTCACGTGGCTACTTGTCATATTTTAAGGGGCATATCTAAAATATGACGAAAGCGGCGAGCCTTCCGAGTTCCGAGGGGCCACGCCGAAGAAGAAGCAAAAGAGAAGAGATCACGCTTTCGACTGAAAAGGGAAGCCGAGCCGATAGCTCAATAAACCCCATCAATAGAGAGATTTCTATTATTCTTCCCGGTGTCGCTTTGCCGCTGCTGTTGTCGTTATCTATTCCATCTTGAAAAGAGAGTGATGCGCACAAGGCCCCCCTCTCCCGACGCCCCCCCCGTTTCTTTTGCCTCGTGTGCGGTCTCGGACCTCTCGTGTAACTAAGTAGATAACATATGTCTTTTATTTTATTTGATCTTGTGTATGCGATTTTAGTTCCACGATTTTAGCTCCACGAATCGAGGCCGGGAGCGGATGAACAATGGACACTGTCCCTCCAGCTGATATAAATTAGAGCTATACTTGCATGAGACAGATCCGACAAAAGTGAAATATGGACCGAGGCGGGGGACTTGGGTTTGGGGGTAAGTAGTGCGGGCAGGCCCGTGACACGGCGACGGAGGCGGCAGCGAAGCCCGGTCTCGCTCCGAAGGGGCATCGGCGACGCTCATACGTCCGCTTTATTACTCTCGCGCGTGTGTGGAGAACAAGCAGATGTGTAACCTCCCGATCGATCGCTAGTACCGTCGCACCGCATTTGTACCACTTGCGCATCGTGTGACGGAGACACGCGGATGGATCTCCGAATAAATAAGCCCCGCGAGGTTGTCTCATGTTAGAGTGATTTATCCCCATGTATGTGGTGGTGCCGTTATTTCCTCACTCATCTACCTAGATGCTAAGATGGACTACTGCGTTGGCTGCCACTGCTATAGCCTACATAATTCACCTAGGCGGGTGAGATGCCTTGTTGGGAAGTAGCCTAATAAAACAGTTGATGGAATTAAGGTGACTACAGTCAGTTTTGGTATAGTAAAGCTATGTACAGAAACAGATGAGCCCCATTGCGCCCCATTCTATGCCGTTGCTTCATATATATATCTAGACGGAGGGACACTCACAGCCCGATATGAGGAAGCTATTGGGCGACAGAATAATTATATAATCCTCTTTCCAATAAAAAAACTCAAAGGGTAATGTTAAAAATACCACCGTGATCCCGAATTGATTTATCCTCACATGTCTGGGTAGAACCGATCGTCATATGGGTGCTGAGGTGCCGCATTGGGTCCCCTAGGCCAGTTGCCACCGCCCGCAACGCTTTCTCGTGAGCCCCAGAAGTTATCTCGTGTCCGACGCTCGCGCTCAAATTCAGCCCATCTCCGCATCTTGATCTTACTGCTATCAAACTCGCCTTCATACTCTATGCCGGCTTTCTTTGTCTTTTCACCAGCTGTCTTTCGAGTGTCGCCCCAGGAGAAGTCGTCAAATTTCCAGAAAGCGTAGGCAGGGAGAACAAAGTTCCAGATCGGAAGGGACAGAAGATAAATCGCCATCCATACCACGTAGGTCCAGGAGTGAGCTGTAACTACGATGAGAACAGCAGGCAGACCAAGGATCAAGGCTAATAGCACAAGAGGAATTATCTGCACACTCGGCCCAACGATGGATATAACAACTATTATCATGTTAGAAATAGGGAAGAGCCTTGAGAATAGAAAGATAAACTTACCAACATAGATGGTAAACGCGATAGCTGCTGGTAAGACGAGAGTACCAATCAGATCGATAAAGACGATAAACTGCATACTGAAACAAAATGTACCACACAGATCCTTAACAAGCACCAGCTCCATCAGGTTGTGGACGGTTGAATTGATCCATCTGCGGCGCTGCGAGAGTAGCACACTGAACTCGTCTGGAACGGTTGTCTTGCAGACGGCCTGCGGAACGAAGACCTGTTTGCGTTTGGGAAACGTTCGTAGCATCAGTGTGGTCAGATACCGATCCTCGCCCAGAAGCAATAGATTCTTTGTGTGGAGAGTATCGACCACGTTCTCCGAGTAGTGTTCAACAATATCGGGGTTAGCCAAGATAGGAACCCAGAAATTCTGGGCCTTGGGGGCCTTGATGCGGTACATGCAAAAACAGCCAGGCAAACAAGTAACACCACCGAAACAAGATTCGAAGGACTTGGACTGATGATGGGAGATGAAATACTCGAACACTTGTATGGCCGTGACCCAGCTCTGCTTCTTGTTGGCAATTTTTGTTTCACCACATAAACCCATAATATCAGGGTCTCGCACCAATGCACATAACATGTGGGTTAAACTGTCGGGGAAAATTTTGGTGTCAGCATCGACCATTAGAACAGCCTCGTAGTAATCGGGTGATATGCCGGTGACTTTCCAGAGACCGTTGAACATTTCGAACTCTAATTCCGACATGCGCTCATCAAACATGACCTTCTGGAGGAACGACATCAGGATAATTTGACTGTCGCGCTTCCCTCGGTTGCCGGGCTTAGCCTTTGTAGCCTCATCAGGAGTGCCACACTTGACGATAAGCATCATAGGTACTCTTTGCTGTTTTTCTACCGGAATGGTAGAGTTAGCACCATAGTCGTAGAAACCGGCGTATACCTTGGCCATGTTGTGCCTTTTTGAACCACTGGCAACGGCAACATAAGAAAATGCTTCAACCTCGTTTGGAGGAAGTGTATGGTCCTTCATCATTCCAAGGCATACGTCCGGAGTTGACATCGTTTCGCCCTTGCCTTTGATGAGGCCGTCACAAATAACGAGAATAACCTTGTGGCTGTTTGGGTAATCAGTCATGGCGATGGAGTCTAGCGTAGTCCGGAGGCCGAGTTCACCCTCGGAGTAGGCTGTAACCAAGCAGATGGAATGGATTAAGGGGAAACCAAACGGTTGGTAGTCAGAAGGCGGCTGGGGAACGACGGCTTCGTGAATAAATCCAGCAGGGCCGTAGATATCCATGGGGCTAGGGGCACTACCATATGTGTCAGACCGCAGCATACTAGCCCTGCTGTCATTCCCCTGCCTATACATAGAATTTGGGTGAAGCAAAGGCCCGGACGCCTGGCTCGCCATCGTGGTAGGCATTGGCGGCCGACTGCTCCTTTCACTACCAGGGCCGTAGACAGCAGAGAAACGCGAAGTGGTAGGTAGAATGCTAGTGCGCTTGCTGATTCTATCCGAGCCACCACCATAACTGCTATTTATGTCCCCTGGCATTCGTGCTGGGGCACGGTATATGTCCTCACTCCAGTCCTCGATCTGGCGATTTCGTTGCTTTTTATCTGCAGTTTGTGAAGTCTTTGATGCTGCGTATTTGCGGCTGAAGAACCATTGGAATAAAAGGGCTAACCCAAATCTTGCAACGACGACGGACAAGATTAGCGCTAGAGACACGTACAGGACTACCTTGGACGCAATGCATCCCACAGTCTCCGTATCCACGGTTCCAACCTTGATGATTTCTTCCAGACATTCAGCTATTGGCTTATCTTCAGCGTTGGAAAAAGCCCTGGTAATGTCGCGCCCATGGATGGCAGCATTGGCGGCAGTGTTTCGATCCCTTAACTCCTTGAAGCGGTCGGGAATTCTCACTTCGTCCTCATTAAACCAATTTAAAAGGTCCAGATCAAGGACTTGACCCGAGTAGACAACCAAGTTCCGCGTGCTGTTCTTTAGGTCTTCCCACGTGAAGAAGACATCGCCAGTGCCGTGAAGGCCTATATAAAAGGTGTCTCGAGCCTTTTGGGTGGTATGACAGGAGTAGCCTGTGTAAAATGGCCAGGTAAAATTTGGCTGGGTTGAGCCATCTTGAGCGAATGTGGTACACGGGAAGTACCATGCCAGGTCACCATCGCTATTGACGGGAACATCCGAATTTTCGGCAGCAGTGATGAGGCCCTTGCACTTGCCGTTCACATTCTGGAACATGAAGCTTCCATCCCGGCCACCGTAGCTCATGTTAGGAATGTCATAGAGGATATTAGGGTATCGCCCATCAATACGGAGTGGGATGCCGTCTGCGGGGGGGTGTGCCGATTTGGTCAAGTCGTATGCGGTCCCGTGGAATATCATGAAGCCGTTCGAAACCTCGTTAATATGAAGCCGAACTCCGGGGGTTGAGCAGACCACCTGAGTGAAACCGAAGGTCAAGAACCCAACGAACGCCATGAGGTACAAGATGATGCTGATCAACCCCATTTTCTCCCTCCATGCTCTTCGTTGAGCCTTTGATCGGAACCCACATATGCTGAGAATGAAATCAGGGCACCAGAAGGTGATTATGGCACAATAGCCATTCCATATACTTGGAGGCCGGATCGTCTCCTTAGGCTTGGTCCGTTTCGAGTCCTTTGCTAATTTGGATGCCCTTTGGCCGTTGGAACGTCGTCGGCGCGAGGCATGTGATCTCCCATTAGCTTTCTCTACGTCATCACCACGTTCCCGCTGCTGTGAGCTATCCGAAGTAGCGCCTACGCTTCGTTCTCCTGATAGTTTGGTGCTGCTCTCGACGTCTTCGTAAATTGGATCATTGCCCGTTGACGAGGGGAGAGTATCCATTTGCGCGGCGTGCTTTCGATAGTAATAATTCGGGTGATCTTTGTCTATCCTATTCCGCTCGGGGCGTATGAGACTTCTTTTGCGCGTCGGAGCCCCAAAACCAGGGATTTGATCCTCCACCGGCGACAAAGGCTGCCTGTCTGGGATGACCTCGGGAGTCCGAATTGTTTCAGGGAATGAATTTCCCGACGCAACACGCTGGTGTTGGTTTGGGGACCTAGTGGTCACGGGATAGTATGCAGTAGTTTCGACGTCGTTTGGGCGGTTGCGTCGCGGGGGTGACTGCCGATACACATTTCGCTGCTCGTATGATGGATTAAGGCCCCCCGGCCTCTCGGGGAGAGACATATTTCTGTGTGCGCAATGGAGTTAGCCGATGGCGCTTCGTTCCACTTCCGAAAGAACTTGGAAGGGGCACCAGGTCTGATGGAGGCGGTGGATCGGACGTGACGACCAGACATGAAAGCGGAAGGGGTCACGAACAACCAGTTTGGCCCCTGAGGAGGGACCTAGAATCGATTGACGAACGCGTAATGATGGTCGAGAGAATGGCGAACGCTTATATGAACATGGCAACGACCCGAACCTGTGGCACGAGAGACAGAGCTGATAGGAGCCGACGTCCTGAAGATGCAGGGTGATGGTGTTGATGTGCGACGAGTCAATAAACAGAATACGTACAGCGCAGCCACGGCCCAAGTCTTGTTGTGGTGGGCAACAAACAAGGAGGGAGAGTTCTTCAACCAGAGCTCAGCGGGCAAAGGAGAGACCCCTGTCGTTGTTAGGCCGTGACCCAGTAAAAACCGGGAGGTGCCTGCGCAGTGGGGTGCAATGCACACAGTACCCAGATACCTAGAAAAGGGCCCTGAAAAGGGTATGGTGAGGAGGGCCTGCAGGTCGGGAATGCTGGTAATCAACCCCTGTAACGTTGCTGTTTTGGGCTTGCCACCTGCTGCGATTTTGCGCGATCTGGCCCTAGCCCGAGTCCAGTCCGTCCGGGCTAGCTACCTACTTCGTACCTCCGAACACTGTACAACTAACTGTACCGTGTCGTGGGGGAGAACAACCGCTGGTGAAGCCGGTTTCAGATGGGTGAGAGCAACGAGCCGACAGGCGGCGTAGGAACCAAGCGGTCGGTTCAACAGGGAAGCCGACAGGCCGCTCAAGCCGGTTACAAAACGGAGAATCGAGGCTGGGGCCAGAGCAAGGGCGGTGGCGGCGGTGGCGGCGGTGGCGGTGGTGGGAATACGAAGATTGACGGCTTATGGGTCGTGGAGGATCACTGGGCAGTTTCGTAACATGGAAATTTGGGGGTCGGTTGGAATCAAGCGAAAGAGCAAGGCTACACTATGGACGAACGAAAGCGGAGATTTTAGATGCCCTTGACACTGACTGACCTAAGCATGGTCATAATATCGTAGCGATGGAGGTTTGGTTATGGGACAACAATGAGCGGAAGACAGGATGAGGGTGGCAAGCAGCACGGCAGAAAAGCGGAAATGGGCGACAATGACAAGATTCCGACCAAAATTCCGACCACCCCAAAGGATGTTTAGTGGTGATGATGAAATGAAAAAAACCCGTGGCTGAGAGCCAGCGCAGAAATGCGTTGCCACATCAAACAACTCGTTTGATTCTTGGATGAAAAGTTACTCACTACTTACTACCTCTACCTACCTACCTGTCTACATACCTGCAAGTAGTCGAAGCCAGGGACAAGAGCATGGTAAGTCAATCTCATTTTCATACTGTGTTTTTAATACTGTATTTGTAACTTCAAGGGGCACAGACGGTTATTTATGGTCTTCGGACCACCTACTTGAGCATTACCTATATCACCTAGACACCCCTGGACCTCCCTTGCAGTTATCCGTAGCCGGTTAGTTACAGTATACAGAACACGGTATACTATATGGTGTCTGTTCGAAGGTAGTTTTCTGGGCAGCATTTGCACAGTTTTCCCTCAGACGCAGATGCACCGGCATTCCAGTACGCGGCGTAACGCGGCCCGCATGTTTTGAGGGCAGCATATGCCGCACGAAGAATGCTTTGAGCCCGGCCCAGCCCGGCCCAACTATTGATGAGTCTCCCAACCCGAGCCAACGGACAGGCGTGGAGCTGCTCCCAGGCCAGTTGTCAGTTGATGGGGGAGGGGGGGAAGGGGTGACTTACAGCCGTTGGAACTGGGTAAAGCTCGATAACGCCTGATAGATATATAGACAATCTAGGAGGCGAGTGCATCAAGTACCTAGGTGCCTAAGATGATAAATATACTATTGTCTACCAAAGCTGAAGGAAAATTTTAGGTTTGGGATCTGCAAGTCTTGCCCAGCTTCCCCGGTAACACAGCCCCTTCTGTCGCCACACTTGGGACTTCTATCGTCATCATTTTGTTCACGGTGTTTTGTGCAACACGAATATTCTCAAATTCCGGGGCATGGTAGGCAAGTACCTAGTGTATTGCCTATTGCATAGGTAGTCTTCATAAACTCGCGACGCCTCATATATGAATTGACCGGAAATATGTGTGGATATTTCGGACCTATAGCCACGCAATGCAATATAAAATCTTCCCTCCGGACGGGCGCCAGCAATACGCCTCGAGGGAATATAAGCGAGACAGACGGGTAGGTATCAAACCAGGACAAGCAATACGCCGTGAAGGCGACGAAGATTCGGAGACCCGAGTGTACTTGTAAATATAACCTCTTTCTTCAATCAGACTGGAAATCGACATGAAACAAAAAGGGCCCCGTTACCATTCTTCTAGAAGTTGAAAACAGGTAATTTCATACTAGGCACAGGGGGGGTGATGGGGTCGATCATCATGCGACTAGCCAAGTCAAATTGCTTTTGCCGAATCTGATCCAATTTATCCCCGCGTCTCTGTGACAACATGGGCTTTTAGACGAACGTCGGCCGACTTGTTGTTATGTACTGTAAAATGCGCTTGCGCCATCCCAAAAAGCTATGTTTGTTGGTCGTGCCAGGGACGAGGTACACATGAGCACCGGCAGTTCTCGCACCAAGTCAACTTTCAAAGCAATGTTTTGTGCTAAAGGGGGTCGTGCAGGAGTCGAGGCGATCTCAAGGCAATTACCTCTCTCTGTCTCTCTCTGTCTTATGCGTTATGGCTATGTATACGGATGCACGCTGCCGCGTGTACTTGTAGTTGCGTTGCATATGAGGTGCTGGCCTCAACCAAAGTTCGTCTCATAGTAGTTGACAACTATAGTGTATGTTTTTCGCTTCCTCGGCGCGCGGATGTATGCCGCTAGCTCGGCAGGGTAGGGAGTCGTTAGCCCACTCTGTTCTGATCTATCTAGTGTAGTTCTCCGTCAGTTCTTAATGATACCGAAAGAGGTCCGGTCGGTCTATGGGCAAGCTTTTGGGAGCCTTCTTGAGTTCTTGAGGCGCTTTATTTATCCTTGCTATTGCGATGAACAAGACCCGCTCGCTACCTTAGGCATGTACATACTGTACACAACCATACTAAGTAGACACAAGCCCGATAGATCCGATCGACCAGGAAGGGCTGCCAAGCCGCTAGCTACCGCTTCGCGGAATACGAGATGTCTATGTCACAAGAGTGCTACCTTAGCTTTTCCTGTCTACTTCTTGCCTACCTTACCTGTACTGTTGCATCTCAAACTCGATCTATTGGCTTGAGGCTCACTTGGGCACTCTAAGCGGAGCTTCGCACATTAGAGGAGAATGCGTCGCAAAGACGGTCAGATCAATAAATCCCGAAGAGCCGTCTACTTGTTGCGTGCGGTGATGACGTGTGGAATGGGACGACCAAAGCTGATATCCGCCAGTGACTCGAACAGGTAGTTATTACTGCGGTGGACACTATGTCCCTGGTGCCAGGGCAGCGAGCCTCATAATTTAGATAGCATCGCGCACTGTGAATCCCATTGTAGTAGCAACCTGAGTAGTTATGCGGCGCGTAACTTGTCGCCTGTCGAGAAAATTGATTCGGTTATGCCAGAGCAAGTGAGGTTGGGCTTTCATAGCACGTGGGATCCGGCCACGTATTAAAGGCCCCGTCCATATACTATACATACTTATTTTCGAGGTTCGAACACCGTTTCTGGGCATCTCGCACAACCTGCTAGGCTAGCCCGTAAAGCTGAGATGTAGACTATGCCGGGACGAGGCCAAGTGCCAGGAAAAAAAAAAAAAAAAAAAAGAATGCTAGCAAAACTAAGCGACGGCTTAACGGATGCCGTGAGGAGTATACCTACCCAGTTGCGTATAATGCCGAGTAGAACTGCACAACTAGTCATTAGTGCAGCTCGGTCACCTTGGTCATTCTGCCTTGCATCGCAGCTGAAGAGTAGTCGCCGTAAGCTGAGGGGAAGAGGCTCTACTTATCATCCGCCGGGTCGTCCTGTGTAAGCTGACGAGTCCGACCAGGTCGATATAGTGTGCCTATTTCCGTACCTGCCAGACATATACAGTATGTAACACTTAATACTGTAGACTGTACGCACGTAGTGTAGTCCGCCCACCCGGCGCAATCTGGCAGATGCCAATGATGCAAGGCTCAATATTGCCCGCAACACAAAATCCCACTTTGTTACATTTCGATACCCCGATTAGAACTAACTCGTCTTACCGACACATCGAGAGCAGCCCACGGGCTCGTGACCTGTATTATGGAGTCGGGTTATACGGATGCACTCGTACTCAAGCATCGGCGAGCGGGTCGACGCAAAACTCGATACGAAGAATATGTGAGCGCTGCTGCTACCGAAGAGCCATTATTCCCACAATGATAGTCATCGTGTAGTCCAAATACGAACGGTGCTGGGGTTCTGTGTTGTGTCAGACATCTGATTGCGAGCTTTTATCGTGGGATGATCTACGCTGCCTTAGCTAGGTAGGTAGGTTAAGGCAAGTGCTTCATTTGTACATTACAGAGACGCCACAGAATAGGTACGCCAAAGACTAACCAAGATGCGCCACTCCACTACAACCAGGCAGGTAGGTTACAGGTTCCAAGGTTACTTCTATGATGACCAGGTCCATTCCTTCAGTGGGGCTAGTTTAGGGGAACTCCAGAAAGGCGCCTCTTGGGAACCCAAGCTAAGCTCACACTGGCAGTACTTGGACTAGACCACTCCACTCTAGCAAGATGCGGCATGCGAGAAATATCGGCAGATTAAAATTACCTCGCTAAATACAACTGGAAAGGCCATTGAAAACATCTCGAAACGGCCTTGATACTGCACTAATTTCAACCTTATTACCAACGGAGCTCCGATCCGGGCGCATAACAAGGGCAAAAGACGTGTGCCCTCTGGCTCCCTGCGTACGGCAAGTACGGCAGGCATTGTTGCGCGTATTAGTCAAGAGTCAAGACATTGTGGCCCCTCAACGGAGGTATCTTGCCTAACCTAAGTAGGTACCTACCTACTGTAGCAGTTTCCCGCTTGAGCGCGAAGGCCCTGTAAGATGGCAGACAGCAGCCAAGAGGTGTGACCGCCTCAACGGCGCCTGTGGGCTGCGTACCTACTGCACGCTACCCGGTCGGTAGCGTATACACTATCGATTACATAGTACAATGCCTCACCAACGTTGCCAACCTTTGGTCCCTACGGGCAGATGCTGCGGGTGGCATCGATAGCTGAAGTCATCTCGCGCCGCCGCGCTGCATGAAGCATGAAAGGCCGGGTATAGAACCTTGAAAGACCCTGAGAGCTGATGAGTTGGCGTCGTGGCTATTTTACCCAGCAAGTCCATACCTAAGGTACTGCATTCTGCCTACTACCAGCCTACGACCAGACTACGACCAGACTACGACCGGACTACGACCAGCCTATTCCCAGGTACCTAGGTAGGTAGTTACTTAAACCTACTTACCTACCTAGGTACTTACCTACCTAGGTACTTACCTACCTAGGTAGTACCTAATAGGCAAAGTACCTACCTACCTGCTACGGAACGTGCTGCCTACCTAGTGGAGGACAGGGAGGCAGGTAAGCCGCCTGCAGGCTGGGAGGTCAAGACCTAGAGACCAATTAACCTGCCTCTGCCTAACCTGTATACACTAGGTACCCAAGAGACATCCATTTATAACTACACGGTGCCTGTAGTATCTGAATAGTCACTGTGTCGCAGTCTTAGTCCAGTTTAGTGCCCTTTCTCTTGAGGCCGGGTCCCCAACAGGCGACAGCCCTGCTCCTGGCACTACCACCAACCTATTACTATTAACATTAACACCACCACAACCACCACCACCAACCACCACCACCAACCACCATCGCTACCTACTACCACTGCCACTACAACGCTACCTGCTGTAGTTGCAACCACAGCGACCACCACGGATACCACTTGTTGCTCCTGCTATTCCGATGCATTGATCGCTTGGCCACTCGATTGATAGATCTTCCCGTCGTTCTCTTCCTTGCATGGTCCCATCCCAACCTCAGACAGCGAGTCGACCTAAGCCAGTTTCGACCACAGCCAGTATTTTCATTTCACCTCGTACGATACCTCGCGAGCGTCGTCCGCTATATCCTGTTTCTTGCCGTTGCTCCTGGCGCTGTCTCCCCGTCGTTAAGAAAGCACCAACCCGTGTTCAAATACCGCATAGAGAGGACTTGTGGTCTGCAATATCAGCTGCATACTGCATTCGAATTCCGCATCGCCTTGCTGCATTTCCCGTTCAGTAGACCGATACCACGCATTTTCACCTGCTTCGGAGCCTCTGTCGTCGGACGCCCGCCAATCCACCCTACTCCGCCCCCGTCCGCTCTCATCCACTGCCTCCCCTCGCACACGTACGCCTCGCACACGTACGCCGTCTCACATCCTGGGTTGTGGTCGTCCAACAGCCTCGACATATTTCCGAGCCGATGTACGTGACAGTCGTGCAGCCACAATAGGAACAAAGTTGCCGCTGCTCGAGTATCACCAACCACCGCACCGGCACCGTCCCTGACGAAGTAGTACTCCACCTCGGTCGTCGTCAGGGCCATACCCATTGTGGGGGTTTGCCGGGACAACCTACAGCGCTGTTTCAGCAATGGCGACCGTGACTACCACGCCATCTCCCATGGCCACGCCGTCTCCGCCAAGATCAATACAGCGAAAACCTGTACCACTGACAAAAGCCTCACCGGGGGCACATCAACCGGCCGTGTCTCCCACTCATGGTTACCATGATTCAATGGCCTCTGAGCCTAGCACAGGGTCGCCCGTCATGAGAAATGCGCCTGCATCCCCGGCAAGGTTCAACATCCAACCCGAGGATAAGATACAGCCAGTCAATATGGCTATCCAGAACGGCCGGTCCGAAAATACAGGATATGCCTCTAATCAGGATCGGGAGTTGCCAAAATCACCTGCTGCGCCCACACCACCACCTCATAGTCCACTGTACACTCAGTCCCAGAAGCAGCATGGGGTGCCGTCTAAGAAGCAAAGCCTGGACAAACCCTTGCCATCAACATTTGCTGTTGATTTACCGCACAGCACGGGGCAGGAAAGGGCTCCAAGTCCGAGCATCATGCGAATGAGTGCTGGCCACGACTATTCCAGTATTCCTGTCCTACCAGACCAAGGCAGTGGCGGCATTCGGGGAATAGGTCCCAGCCATGAACCAAATCGTCAGAGCCGTGAATCCGACACTACTGTTAGTACCCGCCAGCAGGCGTCGACAGAGTCATCCGTCGAAACAAGCGCCAGTTCGTTGTCAGGAGGGGCCAACGAGATGTCGGAAAGCCAGGTTCCCTCGGATAGCATGTCCGTAAAGGAGCCCATCGTAGAGGACATCATACTAGAGGAGCAACCAGTCCCACAATTGCAATATCATCATCAGCCGTTTCATCCCCGGGTCTCGAGTGTCCCCATAGACGCGATATCTCGGAATTCGTCTACGCCGGATGTCACCGAAAGTGCACTGGCCATCAACCGCCATCTGACACCTAGTTCGTTTTACGTAAGGAGAAGCTCACTACCGCGACCGCCATCGTCGTATTCGTTATACTCCGAGTTTGGCCAACGAGGGCGCTCTCCTGGCCTCGGCGGAGCTCACGCTGGTGTCCCTTCTCAAAATCGTAGATCGCCCGATAATAGAGCTTCGTCATACGGAGAATTATTGAATGTCCCTTACCCCCAGCAAGCTCCGGCCCCGATCACATTTGACAACTCATATTTGCGCAACAATGTGGGGAATAATGCTTCCCTATTAAGCACGCAGAAGACACTTGAAATGTATAGGCAGAATGTGAAGAAGACAAACGACTTTTCCATTCAATATTCATTTGCGGTATTCCTCATATCTACAGCCCAGGAACAAGGTCTGGATTACGATGAACCTTCACGGAGAAAGCCGAGTTCAAAACAAGATTTGCAGCAGGGTGGGGTAGAGTCATCGCCGACTGAGTTGGTTCGGGAAGCTAAAAGTATTCTAACAAGGTTAGCCAACGGTGGTTATCCGTTTGCCCAGTACTACCTTGCAGATGGGTACGCGTCAGGTCTCTTTAATAAAGGAAAGGAAGATTACAATGCGGCGTTTCCCCTCTTTGTTCTTGCCGCGAAGCACGGACACGCCGAGTCAGGTTACAGAGCTGGCTTATGCTACGAGTTTGGATGGGGTTGTAGGAAGGATCCAGCTAAAGCAGTTCAATTCCTGAGGACAGCCGCGTCAAAGAACCATCCTGGTGCGATGACGAGGCTTGGGAAGGCATGCCTCTCTGGGGATCTGGGCGAAAACCGATACCGGGAGGGCATCAAGTGGCTTAAAAGAGCCACCGAATCTGCTGATGCTATGTACAATTCCGCTCCGTACCACCTTGGTTTGATGTATGAGACCGGCTATGGCGACGACATTTTCAAAGACGAAAGTTATGCGGCTGAGCTGTTCACTCAAGCTGCTGAGCTTGGCCATTCGGAGGCCGGCTACCGGATGGGCGACGCTTACGAGCACGGGAAGCTAAGTTGCCCTCGCGATCCAGCTCTCAGCGTTCATTTTTATACCGGTGCCGCGGAGAAGGGGCATGCGGCGGCCATGATGGGTCTCTGCGCTTGGTACTTGGTAGGGGCAGAACCTATCCTAGAGAAAGACGAAGAAGAGGCTTACGAATGGGCACGCCGCTCTGCCGACCTCGGTAAGTTGCGATTGCTAAATTACCGGTCTTAGCGCTGACGAAGATGTGAATAGATTTCGTAAAAGCGCAGTACGCTGTCGGATATTTCACTGAGATGGGCATTGGATGTCGTCGTGATATCCTAGAGGCCAATGTGTGGTATGTCAAGGCAGCAGATGCCGGAGATGACCGCGCAAAACAAAGACTTCAAGCCATCCGCCTGGCTGTCAGCGGCGGGACGCCTATGGATGTTGCGCCCGCTAGGAGTGGGAAGATGAGGAAGAGCCAGAGCAAGGAGGACAAAGAGTGTGTCGTCATGTAGATGATGGCCGATGGCAGATGAGAGCAAGAAAAATATCTTTGGGATGCGGGGTTTTGAATACTATCGAAACCGGGAACATAATCACACCAGTCTGGCCATCTCCGTAGGCTATGATTGGGAAAACTGAGGGTGGGATTAGAGGGGGTATGGATAGAGCCCTCGATTTCTTTCATTTGATACCTAGAAGGGTTGGGGGCGGGTTGGTTCTCATCTCTCTCCTGGGCTACTCAAAATTACTCTTGCATCTACATGTTGCGACGCGACAACGAGACTCTCGGTCCAGAAAGCATGCTCGGCGTTTGTTTCTTTGCAGTCTCACTCTCTATATCCATCCCATCCCCGGGTTGTGAATACAGGGGGCTCGCGATATGATGGGTTTACGATTTGGCAGGAAGGATGGCGATGTTTCTCTCTGGTTGTCGCCGAAGAGGTCGGCTTACCCGTCTCTCCTTACATTGCGCTGCATTCATCTTCGTTGTACATACCTCCGCATATTGCTCTTACTAGCTACACCTACTCATTAATATCTAAAAAGCCACGCCTGGCCTACACAGGCCGTAAGAGGGGGGATTGACAGGTTATCTATCTTACGTCAAAATAAGCCGTGTCTCTGTAATTGTGGTTTGAAGCCGACCGTGGCTGTGTAGTCAGTTTGTTGATGTGAGGCCAAAAGATGGCTTTGTTAGCCAGTCGGTGGAAGCGCGATGGATATCTCGGAGGTATGGTAAATAAGTGCTTATGATACGACTTCCTCTGGGCCAGCCCAAAATTTATCGTCTTGGCTAAGGACTCAGGGTTGATGCTTACTCAGCCTGGTGGTTGATGGTAATTCATAGCATTTATGGAATGGTGTGAACGTAGATTTTCTGCTCAAGAATGGTTCGCATTGAGCATGGTCGAGGGTCATGAAGACTACCTACCTCCAGGACGCAGTCAAAATGTTATTTGAACACCTAATTTTCCTTCGTTGAACCTAATATAGCAAAAAAAGTGTGGGTTACAAAGAAACTTTAAGTAGATTGATATGACAAAGGGGAATTATTCCCTTCTCATGGGCTCTCATAGCCTATATAATATCAACTACCGAAACAAGGTATAGATATAGGCTCGGTGGAGAGATATATTACTTCATATACACGCTATGCCATGTTTGAAGCCTCCTGCCCTCCCTCCCCAATAATCAAATTACGCCGACCGTATCATGAAACCACAATGCCCCATCGTCTCTCATGAATCTAGAATCACAATTCGTATCTAGCCTCTGCGGGATTAACGGATCCATCAATGACCGGACGCCAAAACTGCCCTTCTCATTAAGCCTTGTTCAAGCACTTGATGACGATCTCGACTCAATCTCCTCGCCTAACACGCCGGGTCTCTTCGGGTCAACAACAGCAGAGTACCTGCTGTCGCCCCATCTGGCCCCGATTGTTACCCAGACATGTTTGCTTGGCCCACTATTAACAGTCTCACGGCTGCCCATCCACATTAGGCGGTGCTCACGATCCATTCTGCAATTGCCTAGGCCATTGTTGGTCGTCCACTCTTTGAGAATGCCCACGATAAACTCGATTTTACGGCGGAAATCGTTAGCTCCGGGAATCCCCTGTATCTCAGGGTCGATTTCTGGCCGTTTTCGCGTGGGATTTCGCGTAGGCCTCACGGCTGGCTTGGTTGTGAAGTTCAGCAGTGTTTGGACGGGGTACGACAAGACACCACGTTCGTCTAGCGCGGCCCCGTCGAGTTCCCCCGTCGCCGCCAGCTTCTCAGCTGACTCTCGGGGAAGATGCCAAAAATGACACCAAGTGCCAGTTGCATCGAGCACAAGCTTGGTGTGATCAGGGAAGTTGAATTGCAAATGGCCGTCGGCGAAGACCCAGCACCCAACATCTCCGGTGCGTTGATAGAAGGTAACAACGTCACCAGGGGGCATCGTTTGCTTAGACGATGCTAGGCTTTCTATTTGTCCTGTAGTGTCTGTTTCATCTTGATCGCGTCCGTATGCCATCATGTAGTTAGCGAATTTTTTCCACAAGACGAGATGCTCTCGCTTTCTGTAGTCATAAATATCGTTACCCGTTGGAATTTTGCCCGGTGTACCATCCTCATTAGGAACAATTTTGAACTGCGAAGGATGAACGAATACAGTCGAAAGCCCGATTTCGCCGTTGTTCTCGTAAAACTGTATTTCGTTGGCCATGGGCACAATTTGGTGGCGGTCCGCATAACCAGGGTCTTGTCGTCTTGAGCAATGTTGTTCGGCTCCTCTGACGAGAATACAGCTTGGTGGGAGCCTGACTGTTTTGCCTCCTCTGGCACTACCCGGGATGCTCTTGAGGACACAGCCAACACTTCCATCGTTCAAGATGTAACCCAAGCCAAATTTATTCGAGTAGTCTACCCATTTGACCACAACGTGAGGGGGAGATGGCGTGGGTGTCTTCCCAAGAAGCGCCATGGACCTTGAGTTTAAAGCCCGTTCAAGCTCTGCTTGTAGATTTCGAAGACGGTCTAACACCACATCAGGCTTTGTGTTAGGAACTGCCAATACCCGCTCTTTGGAACCGAACAAAGAACTCAGTTTTGGATCGGAAGTGCCTGACCGAGAGGTTGGATTTGGGATTTCTCCTAGTTGAGTTGTAACTGCTCTCGGCTCTAATGAAGTTGCCTGGGGCGTCGGGATCGACCCAGTTCCGATATCTTCTGATAGCATTGGGGGTATAGCCGCAGGCTTTCTCGAGAGACTGCTCTCTGTTGAGCGTTGCGAAATATCTCTCCTTGCTCGCTGTCGCAAAGTGCCGCTGGCACTTGGTGGCGGCAGGTCATTCAACGTTTGTGCTCGTGCCAATGGAGCCGGTTTAGCAGGTTTATTCTGGGCCCTTTGCTGGGCCGCAAAACTTTGTGGGGGAGCCCGTAGAAGCCCTGTAGGCATTGCTTGTGTTGCTTGTCTATCATCCCCTGACTTGGTGCTAGATTGTGGCTGTGGTCGTATGGGAAGCTGAGTCAAACCGAGTTCTTTGCTGACCTCTTCGTATGGCCTATAAACGATGCCCTCGGCAAGCGGAATAATAGGTGTTAGCCCGGCTTGTTCTTCTGATGCGACCTCTCGCCAGGTGCTCTTGTAAAATCCCTGGACCTTGTTCCACGGCCCAACCTCACAAACACTGCACAACTCTTCAAGATTCTGCGAAATTTCCGACGCTAATTTTGTCGTCACATCTACTGCGTAGAAGCGATCGTCATCAGGAGGGCAATCTCGGAGTTTTGTAGTGATTTCTGACGGTGTTGGGATATAGCCAGAGAAAAAGAAGGGATGCTGGACAATGGTATCAGGATCTGGTCGTTTATCTGCGTCTTCCAGCATGGTGGCTACAATGTCCTTCGCTTCTTCCGAAATATACTGCTTCGAGCTACCCGGCTTCGGCCATTCGTAATCTCGGTTTCTTGCCCGTCGGTAAATTTCGTCCGTCGTTGAAGATTGAAATGGCGGTTTCGATGTCAACATGGCAAACCTAAGATAGGTGTTAGTTTGGTAACGAGACGTGTTTGATAGATCCTACATAATAATTCCCAGACTCCAAATATCGACCATATGGTCATGCCCCTTCTTACCCTTCTCGAGGATCTCAGGGGCGATATAGTTAGGCGTGCCACATAGGGTGGTTCGGCGGATGGTCTGCATGTCTTTGCCGGTAACTAATAATGCCGCTAGACCGAAGTCTCCAATCTTGGCGTTCATGTTTCTATCCAGAAAAATGTTGCCCATCTTCAAGTCACGGTGAATAATGCCTTTGGCATGCATATATTTGATGGCACCGGCAATCTGTATCGAGTAGTATCGTACCTCAGGCTCGGTAAGACCTTTCCTGCGCTTCACCATATCCATCAGAGAGCCGTTCGGACACAGTTCCAGCACAAGGTAGGTGCAACTGTCGAATGAGAAGGCCCTTAGAAATTGGACGATATTCGCATGTCTCATTTTTGAGTGGATTTGTAACTCGGTTTGGAACTTATGCAATTGTTAGCGGTGCCACGGGAGACGTGATATCGACGAAACACACCTTTTGCTCCATTTTAGACGGCATCTTGCTTCTCACAATCTTTAAAGCGTATTTCTTTCGGTGTCCCGGAAGCTGGCCCTCGTAGCAAACTGCGAAGCCTCCCTTACCCAACATTTTACCAACCTGGTAGACAGCTCCATCTTTGCGATCGGTGCTTGGCGGCTCGAGGACCTGTGCAGGCGGCTGCAGGGGGGGCTCCTTTTCCTTTTGGGGGGGCCTGGAAGCCACGACTGCTTTTGGTTTCACAGACTCGATGACACGATGGGGCAGTTGGGCGTTCACGTCTCGAGGCGACAAGGCATCAGTGTAAGCTCCTTGCTTTGTAGCCAGGAGTCGATCCGCCATCTGGAGATGCTTGACGCTGACTTCGTGACAGAACAACAACAGGCGAAGCGTGATGATAAATGTATCAAAATGCTCAAGCCCTGTATCAATCTAGGTCAGTTGTGAAAGGAACGTGAGGCTGCCCGCGCTTGTCTGCATGGGCTTGAGAGGCAGGCAGACAACATGTCGTGCTAGATCGGTTAGGGGATGGGGAAAACAAACGGAACAAGTACTCACGTGTCAGCTTGCAAAAGCATAGAATATGGTAATAAAGTCACGCTGATTGAAGAAAATCAATTTCAACAACTGTATTACTCTCGCCACGGCCAGAGAGATGGGATGGTCGTCGACAAAATAATTGCAAACGGCCCCGAGGTCATTGAACGCGAGAAGAAGTGTGGACTTTGGTGGATCGACTCAATCCGTTTACTTGGGGACTAGGACTGGTGAGCGTTGGGGAGGCAACCGCAATTGATGGCGAGTGGGGATCGACTTCCTGTTTTGGCCAGTGTGTGGTCATATTCAGCAGTCACCTCCATTGCTGCTGTTGCTGGTGGACAGGTACCCACTTATCTTGACAGGTTTGGATGTGGCCGAAAAACTGTGGAGGGGCTGCCCAGTAACAAATGTGCTGCTAAGGAGTGGATATAACTAGGGGCCTAATCTCAATAGATACAAGCTTTCTAGACCCCGATCTAGACTCATTGACTATGGTTCACTTCGTACTATGGTTCACTTCGTCATTTTGCGAACAGCCGCCGCCGCCGCCGCAAGCAAGCCGGCTTGGGTTTTAATAGCATACACTACTTGAGTATGTTGGGCTCTTGTCGGGAATAGTCACGTTCGAATCGAAATCTTGCCTACACCTTCCCCCTCTATCTATAGACTATCATCGAGACAGAACAAGCCCCTCCACCCCTCCCCCCCCAAGCGAGGAATTAGCAGCCGACGCAGCCGACGAGCCATTCAAAATGGTAGCCTTACCATTATTCAAACTCGGATCGCTTTTCGTCCGGCACATATCCAAATATGGCGCAGTAAGCTGCATCACGGAGAATCATATGTGTGCATGCCCATTAATCCGCATATTCAGAATCGGATCAAGATACAAGCCCACGACCACCCGGACTTCCGGAAGTTTGCTGCGAGATATGGTCAAATGATGCATCAGCTAAACATGCGTCTCTCGGTAGCTCTATTGCGAAATGTCGAAGCCGAAATAAAAGCGAAAGAGAAAGCCGAAACTCCAACAGTCAAGACGAAAGAGGAGGTAGAGAAAGAGGAGGCAATCAAGGCTAAGCAGGGTGCTTCCAACCACGAGACCCGGTCCAACAGATATTCGCCTATTACAAGTATTTGGAGGAGGAAATTCCGTCCTTTGCCGGAAGCCAAGGCTGTGGATTTGTTTGCGGATGTGATTGGCGATTCATTCATTCTATTTGTGGCGGCGGCTCTGATCCTCTTCGAATACCACCGGTCCACACAGAAACCCGACGCCAACTTGGACAGGATCGCCAAGCTCACAGAGCGTTTCGAAGAGCTCGAGAGGAGAGAAATGGCTCTCGAGGAGGCGGAGAAGCAACATCGAGACCGGACGGCACTATTAGAAGATACGCTGAGGCTGCTGGATAACCCCAAAACTAAGAAACCATTGTTGCCGCCTGCAACCGTACCAACACCAACTACATCGTCCCCCGCCCAGACCTGACGACCGTAACCCTCCGCGTGTATATATAGAGAGAGGGTACGCCAAAAAGCGCATGCGAACGGGTAATCATAACGGAAGCCAAAACGCTAACACATATAACATTATGCAGTTCCGGTTTCAGGGTATAGGCTATACTATTATACTCTTGGCAGCCGCTTCTATAATTATAGCGGCCTTATACACCATATATAACAACTTTTGCCGACGGGGAGTCCATATAGACGGAAATTTATGGGCTTATATGTAAAATAAACCTGTATATAAACTAGAAAGGTGTCAGAAGACATGATCCTGCTACGATACATATTAAATAATACCCTACTCAATATACAATCCGCAGGTTTTGGATTCCTCTTCTGCCCATGCTTCGCCAATCTACTTACTTACATTACCTACCTAGGTATTATATGTAGCTTATTTCTAGCAAGCGCACACCCACTCCCACGAGATATAGCCGGATATGTACTTTGTTGGGAGTATAAGCGAGCATCTACCTCGGCGAATACGTAATAGGTATGCCTAGATGTCCTCAACATCGCGGTTGCCACGACATCGAGACCATGCCTCACTTCCCCACCTAAGCGCCTAGTTCTTTCCTATATTCAGAATCAAATACGTCACATCTTAGTATGTCTATTTTCGTAAGGGCTTCCAATACATGCCCACCTGGGTAGCCTGGTTGGGTGCCTGGCAAGCCCTTTTTGCCTGGCCAGATTGCGTTGCGGTGTTTCCAATGCAACCCAAGAATCAAGCCCGCGTGATACTGGACCAACATACAACAATGGAACAGTCTCTTTTCTGTACTTCTCTTCGCAGGCGCCCCGACTGGGTTGGTCTTCCCCACTTGTTCTTACAAAGTGACGGATTGTGTGGCAGGTGGAAAGGTATGCCTTGCCCTCGCTCCCTGCCTAGGGCACATTCATTTTCAAACAGGAGACTAAAACTGTATAGAAACTGAGTTGGGCACTCACGATGTAGCAATTCCTCTCCCGTCACAACGGGTGTTCCGCGCTGTTTTCATATCGCCGCGAGATGCTACCACAGCTCTAAGCCTAAATCGCATTGAGCGACTGTATAATCTCAATGGCGGCCAAGATGCGGGCATCATCTTCCTACTAGAGTGTAATGAGGCCCAGCAAAGCGCAGTCTCCGAACTCATGGCGCTTCAACTACAGTAGGCTCTTGGTCTCAGGGCGTCGTTATCTTTGTGTTCCCAATGTATATCATCTAACTCATGACTAGACTTGTCGGTAACTGGGAGCTGCCCATAATTCCGGTAAAGTCGGTACCCGCCATACCAGCGGCTTTATCATCCCTTCAAAGACAGCTACAATCCGCACCCACCAACCGAGAGACCCCTAGTCCAGTAACTACTCTTCTTCCATTCTGCTCTAACCGAGAGCCCTTGGCGGAACACACGGTCAACATCTTAACAGACACTACTTCTGGGTTCAGGGACCTACTTAGCCAGCTCTCATCTCCTGCTATGTTTGAGTCGGGAATTGCCTCGCTTCTAGGCGGAGACGCAGACAAACTGAGGAGCTTCTGGAGAAACAACTACTCAGTGGATTAGATGTCATGTTTACGAATAATTATTATGCCGACCCCCAAATCGCGATAAGATAATTAGAAATAAGTAGACGTGCGATTCTTAGGGCCTTGAAGACCGAGTTTGAGTCATGCTATTCATATCATGTTTCTATGTGTTACCCCTTGTAGTGATGGTAGACTATATGTGAATTCGGGATAGCTTAGTGCTAACTATACATAATCATATGATAATCGCTTGCATTGTGAAATAGCCGTAGGCTCATAGGGCTATGATCTAAACGCTTGGCGATTCTTATAATCGCACGATGGATATTCCATTATGCTGAGGCACTTGTGATTTACTGCTAGCTCTAGTGTGTTCATCGTTGATACCTCCTTCTGGTCGGATATCGGTTCTTAACATCCCTTAAAACTATTACTAATGTAGACACTATGACGCCATGGGATGATGTGGTAGTACCTAGCAGTTGGTGAGGTGGTGGGAAATACGAGTCCAATTGGCCAATCATGTAACAGGCCCATCGCCATTCGCCAGCTGCTTAGGAGATCTATACACCCTTGGCTGACGCTAGGGAAGCAGTGAAGGGCAGGCGATGCCTGTGAATGCAACTATTGCTGCTGCCAAGCAACCGCTGCCGCTGGCCGCGCCTCTGCGAGAACTTCTTTCGGCAATGTGACATAGTGTACAGTGGACTATGCACACCAATACATGCCTATTAACTATAACGGGTATGTAAGTATTGCCTACGAAGCGGAATGCGGCCTTGGCCTCACAAAAGCCACTGGTCGCTGGCTATACTGACAATACCGCAAGATTCAGCATTGGCATCGGCATCAACATCGATACAGGCAACAGGCAACAGGCACTATCGACCCGTACAATACAACCAAGGTTGTTTTCACACAATTAACTACCTACCTACCTACCGACATTATATAGGCAGATAGGAATCCCAACAGTGGGAGGAAATTTGGCACCACGTTAGTCTCCCTTATTTTACAGTATAACCTGCCTAAGCCTCTCAACGATATTTTCGGCTGAGGCGACATCTTCCGCGCGTCAAGCCCTCCCCACTTGCGCAAATATCAGAAGCTCGCTCGGCAGGCCAATGACCGGGCTGAGACAACTTGTACGCTGCGTGACCGTCGCGAGGACAGACCTTGGGCGGCGATGCGATGTCGGGCAGTGTTGCTCATTCCACGTGAACAGCTAGAGGCTGCATGGTTGGCTAAAATATCAATATAATACCTATTTGGGGAGGGCAAGGTCGGCCAGGGCGCTTTTATCCCCACGTAGTATCACTAACTTAGGTACCTGTAATTATAATAAATAGGCCTTGGGATTTTTATATGTCAGACCAGACCCAACTTGCAGTCAGCTGCACTGTCATGATTTGGTTCCCAGCCTACCATACCGTACATACTTGAGTACTTTGTAGGTAGGTTACTTACTTACCTACCTAGGTACCTAGGTAGGTTACTTACTTACCTACCTAGGTACCTAGGTAGGTTACTTACTTACCTACCTAGGTACCTAGGTAGGTATGTAGGGGCATGTACAGTACCTGCTCCAATGAAAGTGGGCCAGCTATTTCGGGAACGGGTACCTACAGGCATACAGGTGGTTGGTTGTTCTATGCCATGCAGGGTTGCTAATTGTTCCCCAGCGCCTCAATGTGTATGTAGTGTAACCCATTCGTACTGCAAAAAGGGGCCTAACCTAGTAATTACCAGCCATCTGTGCTTAGTGCATTATGTATGTAGATAGATCACAGATCTGATCTCATGGCCACTGCTGGGCTCCCAGATATTCATTCTCCTTGGATGCTATTTTCTCCCCATACAGGTATGCTGCTTGGATGCAGGCGGCTTTTCCCAACGGTTTGCCGTGCCTTGCATTCCCCTACGTGGCGTGCGATAGAGCATTGGAATTGGGCCTTTCGTGTCGCTGAGGTTATTGGTTATTGCATGTGATGTCCATCGGCGGCAGCAGTGGCCAAATCTCCCCGACGGTGAAGGCTGTTGCTTCTAAGGCCTGTCTCAAAAAAAGAAAACAAGGAAAATTCAAACAGTTGCTGGCGTTTCAATATTTATATTGCGCCTCGTTGCCTTACTGGTCATCCACGGCGTCTCACCGTGGCACCCATAAGGTGACATGTCAAGCCCTCCTACGATTGGCTACAATACTTAGTTATGCTGAGGTGGGAGTTGTGTCATCTTGTTATTGTACAGCCATTTCCCCGCATCGCCGACGTAAGTAACTACATGGGCATAGACATTGACTCATGGGGTCTGCCCAATACCTAACTACAGACTTGCCATAATTCAGGATTTACTTACTCGCCCCTTTATTTGTGCCTGCTTGAGTGACGACCTCCTGGCTAGGAGTACCATAATCAGGCATCTGTACCGGGGGATGCGGCCCAAACCCCTGGGCGTCAGCCATTCCGAAACTAATCGACGTTTGAGATCACACTTGCCTTGCAAATCCCCCAGGGCTCAAAACAAACAGTCCTTGGTTTTGGGTTAACCGAAGACTGAGATTGAAGTCATCAACACCATCAAACAACATCATTGCCGCCAACGGCCATCACGGGACATGCTAAAGATATAAACGTGAGCCAGTGCAACCGCCACAGGGCTCGTGTGACCGGTGTTTGGCTCCGAGTCGACAAATCAAACAGTCTTGAAATACGGGAGTGCGTAATATGCAATTTTCCACGTTTTGCGTCGGGTCTATTTGTATCATGCATTTGTATCATGTTATCAATAAAAACGCACCCCGAAAACCCGCATGTTGCATTACACTATAGGTGTGTGCATATGTGCAGTTACTTGTACGTGTATGTACCGTAGTATGTGTGTAAGTATTTGTGTTTGTGTATGTGTGATTATTCTACGCGAGGGAATTCCCAATTTCCTATTTCTGGAGGCACCAATAGTCATACATACATGTATACACACGCCTGGTAAAATGGTGACTGACTCTCCCTATTATATGCTGCGGCTTACCCAAATGTCGAACATTGCTGCTGCCGCTAAATAAAGAAGAGAACGGCTGGCGAAGGGGGCCGGATGGACTGACCCGATCGTTTTTTTATGACGAGAATGAGGCCATTTACACAATAACTGCTGGTCTACAGTAACTACTGTATGTACGTACATACGTCCCGGCGCCTCCATGCCGCCAGTCAGGTCAGTTCAGTTCGGTGCTAGACCCAAAAAAAAAAAAAACAGATTGTTCCGACCATGCAGAGGCTACCCCTAATCCCTGTCGATGGAGGCCCGTAACCCCTGTTTCTGCTCGCTACCCTGCAGCTTGGCACCCTGGGCCTGGCTTCTGATTGGCGCTGTGGACATCTCTAACCGCCGATGCCAGCCCCAATCACGCTGCGCTCTTGCACCATTACAACCCTCGGCCACCTTCGCTTGAGGGCGCAATCCCGCGAACATCCAATGCCCGCCGTCGTAGTGCTGCGTTACCGCCGGCCGCGATGTCCACCGTCTCTTCCCCCCCGCTTTTGGGCGCCCTGCAGGCTATCTCGCCCGTCCAATTGACCGCACTTTGGCCATGTCCCCTTGCCAGTTCGGGTCTCTTGGACGTTGCCATGGACCCTCCGCTCCAGCGACCAGACTAGATTGGGAGATCCGTCCCGTTCTGCACATCATGAGGCGAGAGAGAAGAGTGAGTAAGAGAGAGAGATAGAGAGAGAGAGACAGAGAGACAGAGAGACAGTGAGAGCTACTACCAAGTAATACCCTGGATACTTACATAGCTATCACCCAGGAATCCCGGACCTCGCCCCTCGCTAGTCCGGGTAGTGAAGACGTCGGTCCTCAAGGGTAGAGATAGAGAGAGAGAGAGAGAGAGAGGCCGTATGTAATGGCGGCCTTGGCCATGGATGGTCGTTGATACTTTACGTGTTTCCTGCCACCCCGTCTTCTTAAAACTCTAGCCTGCTGCTCGTGTTTGAAGATCTCCCCTTTGGTCCATGAAGAGCCCCCCTTCGCCTCATATCCGGACCTCCTACCAGTCTCATCGCCGTGTCTGATCTTCAACCACCCCATCCCCCCTCAAACGTCCAGCCGGCCATATTACCCGCCAGCTATTGGCACGGCCCACCAACACCCGCCCGATAGTGACAAAAGTCGAATAAAAAAGACGACCGCAGAGTTCAAGAGTTAAGCGCTTCAGAGTGCGCCACCTCGACTCAGACATCACTTCGTCTCATATCGTCCTGCTCGACTCGGCACCCTAGCCGCGGATCAGGTCGAGAGGCTTGACGCCCACTTCGTACCAACAGGTCGATAGTACGGATGACTCCAATGCCGTGCGGATGCCAGCTGTCATAATAGATCGAATCTCAAGAACGTGGATCTCAGACGAAGCAATCTCATCGGTGGCGGGCCCCTAGTGTCGGATCCTCTACCCCGGCGAACACCCGTCGAGCTTGATACGAGACTCCCTGAGCGGGAGCCCTGCTCCTCATTCGGGTTAGGAGCCAAGCTGAAAAGCGCTCCAATATAGCCTCTCTAAGCCCCGACCGTTGTTGCTGCTCTCCCCTTGTCTTTCCCACCCTTCTTCTTTCTCTCTTGGCTGCCAGCGCTGTGCACTCGCTTGTCGATCGTCTTCTTTCGCTTCGTTTCCTTGTCTTCCATTCGACGCTGTGCAGGTCCGGCTACCTCGCATTTCATTTCTACCTTTACCAACCCGCTTCGATATCTAATTCCGTGGACGGCCGACTAGTCGATAAGCTTCACGTTCCATTTTCTTTTGGGCTTCGCGAACCGAGTTGATTGAGGAAACGTTCTGGGTCGAGCAAGCACTCGGACATTTAGGGAAAGAGAGAGAGAGAGAGAAAGAGAAAGGGAGAGAGAAACGGCAACAGAAAGAGTGTGGAGCTTCCTGAGGTCGAAAACTCCGGCAAAAACGTACTTTTTTTTTTCCCGCCTACTAGAAACTCCCTGAAACGAATATTTACGAACGACCAACGGCGATATGGGCAAACTCATTAAGAACCACTGGGCAAGGCTCATCGTCTTGACCGCAGCAGTCTGTAGGTGGCACCCCACAACAACGCTCTTTCCTAGCCGGACCGAAGGAAAAGAAGAGGAACTCGAAATCGAGACCCAAGCTAACCTGTAATACAGACCAAGTCGCTGCTGCTCTGGAGGCCTTCTTCTGGCCTAAGATATTCTGGGATTTCCTGACCAAGACGCTGGACCCGGCAGTAAAGCCTGTCCCTGTCCTTCAGATCATCAACCTCCTCATGGGTCTCGGCATGTTCGCCCTCGAGTGGCCGTTGACATTCCTTGCCGGTTCGACCTTCCACCGCAGCCTGGAGGCCCGCCTGGCGATTCTGCCGCTCACTGCCCTCGCCTCCGTCCTCCTCTACCAGGGCACGAACCCGGCCATCTACTACCTCACTGGTAGCGCCGTATACTTTTGGGCTTATAGCGAAGGCGAGGTACGCACATCCCGACCCTGACCACTCACCGAGAGACCTAAGATAGACTGACAAACAACGCCTAGATCGTTTGCCCCAAACCGTGGTCACTCCCCCAGAGGAGCCGACCCGCTCCCCGGGCATAAAGAGGGGAGATTAATCTAGATTTTCTGCAGAACGGCAAATCCCAGGGACGCAGTGGGAAGGGGGTGTATAATCGACGATTCGATTCCACATGTCCCCCCCTTCCCCTTCCCTCTGCTATCCTCCCCCGTCTCGCTTCCTCCGCTATTATACCCAGCCCAGGCGCAACGAAAGCGTGAACGGGGTCGTACATATATACCGAAAGCAAATCGCATGTTTATTATCCGCATAAACCCTATCTAGGACTTATTTACTCGCCCACCGCATTCCAATATCAACCATCGAAATACCAGGGAAGACAGGACACCCCCCTGCTAGTTTCAACGGCCGGGGTCTGGTAATCATTTGAATTATGAACTTAGTTATAACTACATTATAAATATATATATTCTTGCATAGCCATTAGCATCGCCTATCTTCAAATGCTTTCGGTACCCCCAATGCCTGATAAATTGCATCTTGCCTCTTCGACGTTGCATTTTCACTGTTCAATTTAGTACTTAGCGTGTGGATATATCTTTGCGTAAAGCCAAACACTCAGTTTCTTTGCCTTCCATGAAGTTGTGTCATTGGTTCCTGCTATCCCCTGCACGGCAGTTGGAGGCTTTAAAATAACATATCACAATCACTTTTGCCGCCCACAGCTGAACGCTAGACGAGCTGGTAGGTCACTGAGAGCCGTTGGTCACGGGCCTAGACACTGGCTAAGGATATCAGCCAAGAAGCGTCCAGCTAATGGAACGCGATCAAGTTACATACATGCATCTATACCCCGCTTGTTACTGGTGTTCGGCAGGTAGGACCAAGAGCTATGCTAAAACCGCTTAGATGGATGCATTATTCGCAATATCATAAGTTGATTATCATACGAGCATATGTCGACAGCCTAATTCAGCTAGCTACCTATTTCTTGCAACTATTGCAGAAAGAAGAGAGAGACCACGAGGGATCCCCTTACTGGGTCGTACCCTCAGACTACCCAGCCGATATTCGTGCCCGAGATCCTACAGATGGTCAAGCTAATGGCACGTATTCCATGGCCTCTCGCCAACATCCAATTCATCCCAACTCCATAGCTTTGGAGGATTGCGGGGTAGAAGGAGAAGGTAGCATTAGTAGATTTGCTATGATACCCAACCTGTACAGCTCTTCCCTTCCAGCTGCAGATTTGAGCGCGTATGTCTTTATCTTGCACCGGGCTGGCCGTTTACAATGTTGATTGTCTGAGAATCATTCTTGGGTCCATTTCGGCCGGGGAACTGAGACGGGATAGGAGTTAGGCCTCGAAAAATGACACTATGACGGGGAGCGGTGGGAGTGTTGATTGACGTACCTGTGTCTCTTGAACATTGCCCTTTTCGAGGATCTTCTTGATGACTTCATCCTCATCCTCAGTATCAAACTCGGCTGCCAGTGTTAACTTTGCGGCATCAGCTAACTGGCCCTGGTTTCCCTGTCTGTCGTATTGGTCAGCCGCGCCGCTGGTTATAAGTGGTAGAGCTCGTCTGTTGAAGGATAGAGAAAGCCACGCCCCGGCTGAGCGACTGGGTAAGTGACGTAAGGGTAGAGCCCACTGGATCACACGGCCGTCTTCGAGACAACTGGCAGTCTACCATTTGACGGAGCGTAGAGATGGGAGGCTACGGTGCGCTTGGACTGAGCTCCTGCAAAAGATAGATATGTACTTACTTGCCGGTTGTAAAGACCTTGAAGGTTGACACGAAGTGGGCGAGAGGAACAGACTTGTCGCTCAGCCACTTCTTATATGTAGTATTGTCGTCTACAAAGACAATGAAGTCCTCGGTTTTGCCCTTGTAGTGGACCTTGATCTGGGTAGCCTCGCCCTTAGTCATGTTGGCGCCGGTGTACTTGGTGGGGATTATTGGGAGAGGTGTTGTTTTTGTTGGATTTATCCGTGGACGATGAAGCACAGGCTAATGGAATTACAGTGCTAGTTCTTCGTGGACTTGTGCGTGTGAGAGTATCGATCTTGGTGGCAGAGAGTTGTGTTGTTGATGCTGGCTAGGGTTTATAGAGTTTGCGGGAGATGGTTGATGGGTTTTATGGTACGATTGAAGAAGAGGGGAAGGTTGAGCTGTTGGCAGGAGAGCTTCAAATAAGAGAGCTGGCGAGCTGTTGTTTCCTGCTCTTGTCTGCCATCATCATTTGGCGGGTAACTACGTCATCATCACTGTGTTACTCACAAGTAAGTACCTACTTACTTACCTACTTGCACAGTACCAACAAACAAAGCATGGGCCCCACCTACCCGCTTTGCACTAGCTCACCGGCAATCTGGTTGGTTGCTGTTCCTGCACCGGCGCATTTATCTGCTAAATGACTAGCTGAGCCCACTAAATAAACCTCAATTGTGTGAACTGTTAGGTTCTTGGGATTTGATCTGATCAGATTGCTCCCACTCTATCTACGTCACTAGGACATGCCAATAATCTACCTGGATACTTTGGTAGTACGCTACCTAATGGAGACATCCCTGGATGGAGATGCCTGAAGGAGGCCTGGGCGTACCTAGGTATGCACTTCGTACTTCGTACTGTAGAGATATGGGAGGTGACGCATAACACATAACACATAACACCCCGCTACACTACTCACGGGAGCTTCCGAGCTTCTCGGGCAGACTGTCAGCCCACCTTGCTATAATGAAAGTAGTGTACCTAAGTAGGTAGGCAAGGTACGTTTGCTTGTTCCTTGCGAAGCCAGTTGTTCTATTGATGACACTCGATCCCGCAAAGGCGGTCCACACGAATTCATGAATTCATGATAGGCGGACAGTAGGCGGTTTATAGACCCAACATGCGCTTAGTTAAAGGGTATGCTTTCATCTGCTACACCAACCAGTGGCTCCCCTCGCTCAAGAATAAGTGCTATGTGCCCTTTACACTGCCCCGCGTGGGTCATAGAACCCCGACCCCCTGATGCTACGGGCCATAAACAATGCAAGGTATGCCCTAGTCATGATGTCGTTACGTGAAATAAGAGGACAAAGACATTCAAGGAGCGGGCAGCATCATTTCATAGCCAAGCCAGCTGAACTCCTACGTCAGCATTCAACGGATGATCCATATTCCACAGAAACCCCTCTTGGCCTATACAAACTGCCTATGCTCAGTGGAAGAAACTCCGACCTCCTAGAGCTTGGAGGCTCCTGTTGATGGCGCCGACTCGGGTCCATCTACTACTAGATCTTGGGCTGTTATTTCGATCTCTCCTTAGACCAGCCCTTGGTGATGTGTGATACGGCTTGGCTGCTTCTGCCGAGTGGGGGCACGGAACTGGCTTGGTCGAATCTGGCATCTTTTGGGGATGGCTGTCGTGTTCAGCTGTTTGAAGAGATGAGTTGCTCGATCCCTTATCGTCACCCCAGACCGATTCCACTCTTGCCATATCTATTCGCCTTACAGTACCTTCTGATGCGGTACTGTCAGTCTCTTGAGGCTTGACGCTGTCATTGCTGTTCGATCTTTCTATTTCATCGCGAATGATAGGTAGCCGTTGCAGCGAGCTGCTTTCCAGGACTTCGGCTATCGAGGGCGTCAGAGCATCGCAATTCACGCTAATGAGTGAATCGAGAAATTTATTCACGTGAGGCATCTGCTCGTCGTCCTCTGGGTGCAATATGCTGGAAGTACTGGCCGAACGCTTCGCGAACGGGTTGGTGAGACTGGCAGCACTGAGCTTCCGCATCATAGTTGATGCTGAACTCCGTACGCGGTGCTCGCCTCTCGATCGTGATGTTATGCCGGGGTAGGGCAGGATATTGCGGCTCCAAACATCGGCCAACGATGCCTCTAGGCGGGCTCGCTCAGCCCGGGGTGGTGCAAGTACTGGGATGCGAGAGTTTGTGGTCAAGAGTGATTGTGAGCGATTGATGGATGATGGTGGGTTCGTAGATGCAGTATCCTTGATAGCACTTGTATTCCTGAGAATGACTTGACACAGTGGGGACTTAGGTCCGACAGTTGTAGCCCGATGAATAGAGAGGCGACGAGCAACCGATCCTAGTACATGTTAGTATGTTTCGTAGCTGGTATTCAAATACTCACCTGGTTTTCTAAACACTGTCCCGAGGCTTTTGATGTGCAGAGAATTGGAGCTGTAAAATGCTGGGCTTGACTGCTCATGCGGTTCAAACTGTTTTGCGTCGGAAAGACGCGTACGCCACTCCATTTCCTCCTTTTGAGAACAGGCTGTCATAATCATCTCATAGAGTTGATGATCACACTCGAAGACTAGCTTCCAAGAAAAAGGTGCCGTGTGGCATTGTAAGCCTGGTTTAATCAGTAAATTTCCCCGTCGAAAGATAGTGAATATCTGCAGCACTCACCGCGTCCATTATCAGCTTCTTCAATCTTGATGTTATCCAAACCAATGCAAGCTTGGATGGTATAAGCCTGATCTGATTTGCCGGTTGTGGCGAGGCACAGGCAATCTCTATAGAGAAGCGAAACCATGTATTGACCTGTGACACCATCCCTGGTTTGCCAGCAAGCATGTAGAACACCACATAAGCGTATTTGCCCCAGTGAACGGATAACACTCTTGCAAGGAGTGTGCGATCCCTGATTAAATTAGTAGGTAGAAAAATTACCGCCATCGAATTTCTTACTTGATTAGGGAACACGAGTCGGTCTTGAAGTAGCCAGGTTTGTTCCAACGAGGCCTTGATTCCGGGGTCATCAGTAGCCCGATTTATCTCAGAGGTAGTTTCACGAAGTCTTATGAGTACATCCTCAATTTCCATATGTGAACTCGGGCAGTCACAAACTGGGGTGTACTTTAGAAGCTCAGCGAAGAGGAGGGGGTATCTGCAAATTCGTTGTATCGGCTTCGTAGGTGTTAGCTCACAGAAAACTTTAGGACGTTAACAAGATTTTTACTTTTACCAGCAGATCACCGATGGTCAGGGACTTCTTGGAGAGGCCTGAATGATTATTTGCCGCACTAAGGGAAGAGGCTAATGCCTCGATGCCCTTCTGGTAATTATCCCAATCTGGGAGCATGCGATGGGTAGACGCAACGTCTTTGATCATTAGCTCGTATCTTGCTCCATATTCCTCGTAGATTAGGAAACGGTTCATCTGGGGTTCGTCAGCACACAATCGGCCACATCACTTAACTCGGACCGCTCCCGAGAACTTAGGTATTACCTTTCGCCCAAAGATCTGGGCAACTTCAGCTGCAATACTTGGTTCAGCGATCGCACTAGGGACACTTTGTAACCATGATTGCCCTCCCTTGTCCTCTGGGACAGAGTCCAGGTCATGCCATCTGTGGTACTCGTGGCTTGGCGGTGGACCTGGTTTCACCGCCATATATTCTGGCTGCGTATACTCAGAATGAGGAACAACACTATGAAGTTCACCAAGGATTTCTTCGTGAAGTTCGATAATGTCCGTCAAGTTTTGATTGATCGAGGACCGAAGACCGTGGTGGAGTGTGGGTAAAGAGGCCAAAATTGTAATATAGACCTTGATTATGTTAGTATTTATGATGGTGACAGTGAAGCAGCAGGTGAAACGCACGTTCATGAGAAACCTAATGTCACCAATGTAACTTTCTTCGGTACTAATGAGCTCCTCCAGTATTCGTCGTCTCTGTAACAGACGTTCCGTCACTGCTGGGTCCATATGTGAACTCCTCTCGAAACACATACTGTCCTCAGACATCCTTTGAGCGGAAATAGAGCCCCGGCTACTGCGATCCGTCCTCGTATGGGTGGAAGATCGAGCAGCGTGCCTCTGTTGGTGAGTTCTTACGCTCACACTAGTCAGGCTTACGGTAGCGCTTTTCATGGCAGCAACAAACCCGAAAGAAGAGCCGGATGAAGATTTTCGGTGACCACGGACTGGTAAGGGGACTTCTGTGGATGAGAACACAGGGAATGATTCCGTGGTGTTGCCTCCCGTCCCAGGGCGGCGTGATCGTTTATGTAGAGCTTTCATCCATTTGTGAAATGGCCGGGGCGTCGGCAGTAATAGCTCCTCTGATTCTTCTTCAATCCCCTTATTGTCTTCACACATATCTTCACAGATGGAGATCTGAGGTAGATTTGGATAATACCCCGTTGGCTCGTCGTCGTTTTCCACACTGAGACGGAATTCCGCTATGCCACCTAATGCCTCCCACAGGTGCTCGCCATCGTCTCGTAGGAGATCAAAGCACTCGAGCCCGAGGTCGGGGCTAGTCCGGTTTAACTTGAGCGTTACCGGAGTCGCCAGCGGCTTTACCCAGCTTTTGCCTTTCGCAATACGCAACGAACTGCTTTGTGAGAACGGGCGGGGCGAATCGCTTGCCGAGAGTGCGAGAGGCATAGTTTGAGGGAAGAGAATGGCGCCTACGCGGTAGGACGAGAGCCAAGAAAAAAAAAAGGTTGATGATGTAGAGCTTGGGTTCCAAAAACTCCAAGGTGGTTGATAGAACAAAAACCAAAACAAACAAAAAAAAAGAGCCTATGGGCTGGACCGGATTCAAAACATAATTACCAACATGAAGGGAATGGCAGAGTTGAAGACGAGTCGGAGGATGGTTACAAGTTGTTTCTTCTCGGTTGGGTACATCATTAGCCGGGTAGGAGGTACCTATGCACGGCTTGGATACGTGGACGGAAAGCACGAGCTCACAGGACGGAGATGGATCGGGAGGTGCCTGAGAGCGATGGAGACAAAAAGGAAGCGAGCAACGTCCGCAACGGACGGACTTCCCTCAGGTGTCTACCGGACCAACCAAACTGAACAGGTAGGTTAGTCTACTTGGTAGTCTACCTGCTCAACCGTACCTTGGGTACCTCGGGACAGGCAGGCTAGACAGGCAGGTAGGCAAGTAGGTAGGGAAGTAGGTAGGGAAGTAGGTAGGTAGGTAGACAGGTAGGTTAGACAGGCAGGTTAGACAGGCAGGTTCGACAGGTGGTGGGCGGAAGGTATCGGTAAACAAGTTTGACTTTGAAGAAGAAAAACACGGTGTGGAGGGAATATGTTATGATAGCGCTGGTCCCCCTCCTTCTCCAGTTCGGGAGATGCCAATTTCAATTTTATAATCCTGTTCTCGTCCGCGGGCGTTTTTGGGGGCGCTCAATGGCCACGGGAATGTGACACAATTCGCGGAGCTCGCGGACACAGCTCATAGGAGCGGCGTCATGGCAGCTAGGGACATTCCGATATGCCAAATGGCGATCCGCATCTGCATATTTCACAGCCCGGGTAACTAAGCATACACGTCTATAAGCAGTGCGGACAAACTGTTTGAACATGCGAGGCAAGCCTACTACATAGTGTACACTACTAGGTACCATAGTGAGTAAAGTAGGTAGTAGGCAATAGTAGGTACAAGTAGGTAGGGTAGCTCTGTTTGCACATGCACATAGGTAGGTAGTTATTGTCATATTGTCTGTCATATTGTCATAAATTGGGCACAATCGCGGTAAATTCAGGGATGTACCGAGACCCATTGGGCCGAGTTTGTAGCTGTTCATTTCGCTAACCTGGAGGGTTCGCATGCGATAGGCATGGCAGAAGGATGCGTTCCTGGGCTAGAGATGCTAGAGATCCTCGGTAGGGACCAAGAGGTGGTTCGTGTGCCACTAGTTCAAGGTCCGCGATGTTGGCTAATGAAGGGGGCAACAAGATAAAATAAATGACGTGGATAGGGGAAGCCGGTGAACCAGCCTCGAGGGGCCTCGAGACCCACCGGCAAGGTAACCATGTGTGAAAGTGGCTTCAGCTGGTGGAATAAGGCCAAGCCAAGCCAAGCCACAACCATGGACCCGGAGGCGGAGGCGGGCTTGATCTGAGAAATGTCTTATCTTATAAATCTCTTATCTTATCACCTCCACGCGAGGTCCGTTGTGGACCCTGCCCACCAAACCATTTTCTCACCCCGAGGAATTTCCTAATCCACACTCACCCACTGTCAATTCGCAGCCGCCAACTTCCTTCCACACAACCACCGTTACTAACGACCACAGCAACACCGGCAAGATGGCGATCGCACGTGGTCTCGACGTGAGTGGCAATCCCAACATCGCATGGCTCTAATGAATACTGAGTAAAGCTGACGTTTGCGCCGAACAGAAAGGATATGTAAGGCCCTAAAAACAACCTTCTTCCCCGACCCCTCCAACCCAACAAACAACCCCCAATCGGTTTCCCCCGAGCAGGCGGTTTCCAACCCGCCGTACTCGGGGCGATCAGTTCTACACGTCTCACCTCGTGGAGGATCCTGCTCGCTTTGCTCCTATTCCTTCGCAAAGTCATGGCAGAGATGGACACTTTAGACTGACGCTTGGGTGCTCTCCCCGGATTAGAAAACGACGGCTCGCGTCAACAAGAAGCGTGTCTCCCGCACCAAGGGACACCTCAGCCGCCGTACCGCCCACGTTCGCGATGTGTACGTTCGATACCCTCATTCTCTGGAGCTGCGAGCAATTTGGTGGTGGGGAACCAACCGCTTACTGACCTCTTGGTGGTATAGAGTCCGTGAGGTTATGGGCCTCGCCCCTTATGAGCGCAGAGTCATTGAACTCCTCCGCAACTCGAAAGACAAGGTGAGAGGATGGACCTTTCGGGATCCACCGAGAAACTATGGGCTAAATGATATGGTTTATAGCGTGCTCGCAAGCTGGCCAAGAAGAGGCTCGGTTCCTTCCAGCGTGGCAAGAAAAAGGTTAGTCAAGACTACATCGCTGGACCCATACCATGCGAGGGCGTAGAGCTGATGATAATTATAGGTTGATGAGCTCCAGCGCGTCATCGCTGAGAGTCGTCGTGTTGCCCACTAAATTACGAACACCTCTTTTGAGCAAACCATGGATGAAGGATGTGCTGAATTAGGGAGTCAAAAACGGTCTCGGTCTGGCGTCGGCATCTTTACGGGATGAATCCCCATGTCCCTACAATATGGGATTGACAGTCTAGCTTACAAAGTTACTGCAACATGAAACATGCCAATGAAATCTTCGTTTTCACCCCTTGCGCCCTACATAGTGAGAATACGTACTATTTCCAAACCTAAAGTCTACACACAGGCTAAGAATATGTCCACCAAACGCCGAGTCGATGCTGCCATAGTTTGTTTGTCTCTACTTTGTTCCAAGGTGGAAATATTTAGGTGTACCCCTGAATAGGTTACTTAGGGTGGTGGGGTCTGTAATAGTTCTTTCTCAGGTATGGTTACCTTACTTCTTGCCTAATGCCTTGAGCCACTTGGGCTTCTTAAACCCGGAGCCTTCGCCGTCGTTTCTCGGCGCGGACGCTTGCACCGGCGCACTTTGTTCCTCTCTGGCGACCTCGATCTCGGGCACATCCGGCACGACGACCTCCTGTGCCCGGCCCGCCGCACTGCCCTTAAGTAAAGGCTGCCGTCGGACGTCCGGAGGCGCAGTTTCATCCCAAGTGAAGTTGACGAGCGTATTCGTCTTGAGCTGGTAACCCCTGATAAGATTGCCGTCGTTGTCTTCGATGATTGTCCGTGTACCGGAAAGCACCAGCCTGAACAGGGTAGCGCTGTTCGCCATGATGCCCCTGACCTCGGCATAGAGGCTTGCACCCGTATCCTGGGGCCCAAATGTCCACTCGGCGGAGAAGTTGTCCGGGAACCGCACCTTGACCTTGATGGACTTGATCGCTGCTACCCTCGCCTCCTCCGCAGCGGCTTTTTCTTCGAGCTCTCGGTCTGATAAGAGGCGCTTGTTTTCGCCCAGGGTCTTCAGGAGTCTTTGGTGCGCCTTTGCGTGGCTGATATCGGGTGCGTAGTCTTCTTCAGAGTCCACTCGCAGAGCCGCAACCGGGGTGGAAGATGAAGGGGCGGAGAAGATGGTAACGGGCCGAGCTCCAGGTGATATTTCGTAATCAATATCCATATCACTGGCGGGAGCAGTATCCTGGGTCACTGGCAGCTCTTGATTCGTGGCTGGGGGCGAGACGACTTCGGCAGGAACCGACACCTCGGGGACCGAATCTTGGGTTTCGTTCCGCACGGTGGAAGGCTCGGGCGCATTCTCAGACCTATCTTCCGTGCTAGGAACCCCGGTTTCCTTCGGCGTGCCGTCTTGCTCGTCAGATTTGAAATACTCTTCGATTTCCCTCATGGCGTCAGACAACGACCGGTCGGTCCTCTGGAAAGACAAGCGCATCAAGACACCACCCGAGTTGTACCCAAGCTGAGACAAAGACTTCTGGAAGTCGGCAAACGTTGAAAGTGTTCGTTTTTCTATGATGATATTTGGTATCTCGTAGTATAGCTGCCCGCTTCCGGCCTGCGTCCCGTTACTTGTCATCGGCACCCCTCTGGCAGTGAGGTTCAAGTTCTTCCCCATGTTTCCCCTCCCGCTCTCGAACTGCCTCAGCACTTGCCATATGGTAAAGTCGCTCGGTAGTTTTTCACTCGTGCGGCCGTGTGGAGGGAAAAGGCTGGATTCGGGCGCCGGCAGTTGCAATGCGACGTTGATGGCGGTTGGCGTATTGGCCCGGACGACAAGCTCCAGCCGGGCGCCAGGGATGAGACCAGACGTCCGGAAAGTCTGGGAAAGGTCAAGCTGCCTCTGCTTGTGTTTTAACAGATATTTATTATTTGGGACCTTGAGCTTCGCGCAGGCCTGTTCCAGGATCTCCGTGAGGTATGTGCCAGGGTTGACTTTGATGGTGACCTGCCTCAGGTCTGTGCCAACAACCTTCACGTTGGTCGCCATAACGGGCACTTGTGCGGGATGGAAGATGGAATGCGATAGGCCCTTCTCGAAGTTCGGCTGAGGAAGATAGGTGAACGAGCCTCGGTGGTATAGGATGGCAGCGAGGTGGCCCGGAGTCTCGTCGCTCGTCTTATTGTTGGTTGTTTACGCTCTGGTTCCGATGGGCGACGAGATGTGCTTCCGAGATGCAGGTGGCAAGGCAGTATATTGCTTTCCTAATTTGTACGCTGAATTAATACCCGATAAGCGCCGACGTCGAAAAATAAAGAATATCTGCGAAGCACAACTAATACACTCTACCTACCCCGTAGGTAGGATTCCACGGGCTCTTGTATCTGGTATCTGCTGGAATGGCCCGCGATGGGCAGGCAGCTTTGAATGGAGGGGCGATGACAGACAGTCCTAGGTACCCGAGAGACGCACATCCGTCCGCACTTACGACCCGCAGTGGCAGTAAGCATGTACAAAGAAGTATCAGAGAGGGCCCCGCCCCACCTATTAGGCTCTATAACTACCTACCTACCTAGGTAGGTAGCAGAAATCGTACTTTCAAGTACTTACTAGGGACCCAAGCCCGTTCCAGCATCTTGACAACTGCCCACCCATACCCCTGCTCACAGGCTGGCTGGCTAGAGCTTGCCGCGCCAGTGTGTGTTTGCCTTGCTGTAGGTAAGTAGGTACCTAGGTAGCTACACCACCACAGCTGTAATCAATATCGGACATCGTCACATCAAGCAAGCTACCTCATACTACCTACTTGTCTGTTCTTACGAGAGTCCGATTGTACAAGCCCACACCCAGATATCCGTAACTCTGCACCCAAAACGAGACACAAACGGTGCACTCTATCATAGGCAAACCCGAACCGGTCATATTTCCCTAGCATCCCACTCACTGTCATCTCACAATGGTAAACTCCCCCATCCGTCCACGACCTCAACGAGGACCGATCCCCCGCTAACATGTAAGTGAACCAGTCGTCACCGTTCTCGATAAGTACGCCGACCTCCTCGTTCCATATGCATACCAATCCAGCCCGTCTCCATCCCCGTTCCTATTCCAGAACAGTTCCCCCCCTTCCCTCCCCGCGCAAGAGCAGCAGTAGCAATAGCAGCATCAGGGGCAATAATGATAATATAGAGAGATTCCCGCGCTGACCACCCACGGTAGACGGCGGCGCCTGCGTCGCGATGGTAGGCAAGGACTGCGTGGCGATCGCGTGCGACCTGCGGCTCGGGCTGCAGGCGCTGACGGTGTCGAACAACTTCCCCAAGGTGTTCCAGTACGGCGACGACGTGTTCCTCGGGCTGACGGGCCTGGCGACGGACGTCTCGACCGTCTCGGACCTGTTCCGGTACAAGGTCAACATGTACCGCCTGCGCGAGGAGCGCGCCATCGCCCCCGCCACCTTCGCCAACCTCGTCTCCTCCTCCCTCTACGAGCGCCGCTTCGGCCCCTACTTCGTCAGCCCCGTCGTCGCCGGCCTCGACCCCAAGTCCGGCGCCCCCTTCATCTGCGGCTTCGACTCCATCGGTTGCATCGACTTCGCCAAGGACTTCATCGTCAGTGGCACCGCCTCCGACCAGCTCTTCGGCATGTGCGAGAGCTTGTGGGAGCCTGATCTGGTGCGTGTCGATGTCAATCTGAAAATCCCCCCTCCTCCCCGCCCTGCCACCCCTCCTCTGCCCCTCCTTCCTCCCCTTCCCTTTCCCTTCCCTTTCCCCTTCCCTTTCCCCTTCCCTTTCCCCTTCCCTTTCCCCTTCCCCTTCCCCTTCTTCTTCCCCAATCCTTGCCGCTGGTTTCATAGTTATAGCAACCTTCGACTAACGAAACAGCAGGAGCCGGAGGACCTATTCGAGACCATATCACAAGCTTTGTTAAGTGCCGTTGATAGAGACGCCTTGTCCGGCTGGGGTGCGCATGTTTACGTCATTGAGAAGAACAAGGTCACCAAGAGATTACTTAAGGGGCGACAGGATTAGAGGATACAAATCCAGTGCAAAACGCTCGTTTCAGCCCCGCAACGAAATCGAGAAAGCATACGAGGCGATAAGCCCAAATCCTACGACTACAACGTGCCAATAGATGATATTATATGAACGAGAGCCTAAAGCCGATCGCTAGAAATATGGGTGAGAGATAAAATCATCGTAGTAGTGGATATGCCGCCCAGTACCTACATCTAGGTACTCATAGCACGATTCAGCTCCGGGGCCGCATTATCGGAGGCACAGTCTCAAGTGTTCGACTTGGTAAGCTAGAATTAAATCATGGGAGATGATGCGCAATACGCTTTATTCAGTTTATATGCTATGTCGTGAAAACAGTGTGTTTAGGCTCTAAAGATCTACTCTACTGCTTTGAACGTGTCTGTCTATGTTCCAACTATGCATCCTTCTTGGCCTTCGTAACCTTTTCACTAGTATTTTCGAGGAAGAACTGTCGCTCCAAGGCTTTGAGTATCTCATCGATCAATCTATTCAGGGTTAGTCTGGTTACTTTTTAAGTTGGTGAATTACGAAAAGACTTACATGACAGGTGCACTGATGTACAGCACTGCTTTCCACTCCATCCAATTCAGGGGTAAAATAGAGAACAGAGTTTGTAAGAATGGAGTGTAGAGCAGTGCAAAGTGCAAGGCCATTGACAACGTAATAGCATATACGAGCATCATATTGTCCCATAAAGGTAGGGTCAAAAGTGACTCGCTAGATGATAAGGCGTTCATCGCGTTCAGCATCTCGATGACGACGAGAATTGAGAGAGACACGGTAGACGCTGATTTGGCATTGTTATCCTCAAATATCTGGCAGCCGATGTTTGCGAACTCCGAAGAGCACCGGTGGAAGTGGGAGAGTTGATAGAAGCTGATCTGAGGTCCTTCGGGGTTATACATGAACCACCAAGCGTATCCAGCTACGGTGGCCAGGCCGACATATGTGCCAATTACCAAGTAGCGGAAGAAGAGCCAGCCGCCGATAAGGGCCTCGTCACGCTTACGCGGGCGCCTCCTCATTATGTCGTGATCCGGGGGGTTGAAGGACAAAGCTGTGGCTGGAAGACCATCCGTCACAAGATTAACCCAAAGTAGTTGAACGGGGATAAGGGCTTCAGGCATGCCCAGCGCCGCGGTGACGAAAATTGAAACAACTTCTCCAATATTCGAAGAGATGAGGTAACGAATAAATTGTTGGGTGTTGTTATAGATAGATCGACCCTCTTCGATGGCGATCTCGATTGTGGCGAAGTTGTCATCGGCAAGAACCATGTCGGCGGCTAGTTTAGCAACATCCGTACCTGAACCCATAGCAACGCCAATATCGGCTTTCTTAAGCGCGGGCGCGTCGTTTACGCCGTCGCCAGTCATAGCAACGACTTCGTTTAGAGATTGAAGAAGATCAACTAGCTTGGACTTGTGGCTCGGCTCGACACGGGAGAACAGAGAGGCGTGCTTGGCGGCCTCAAGTTGTTCATTAGGGGTTAAGTTATCGAACTCCCTACCAGTGAAGCTTTTGCCTTTGAGGTCTTCAGATACGCCAAACACACCGATCTGTCGGCAGATACTCTCAGCGGTGTTGCGGTTGTCACCTGTGATAACGATCACTCGAATACCGGCAGCTTTGCACTTCTTAATCGCTTCGGCAACTTGAGGCCGGGGGGGATCAAGCATGCCAACGAGACCGAGCAATGTAAGATTCTGTTCCAGTCGAGTATAGTCAACAGACGTTTTGGCGTTGTTAATCAATTCGTTAGATCCGACGTCATCGAGGCTAGCAAGCGCAATAACTCGCAGTCCACGGTTACCATAATCAACGACCTCTTTCAAAAGAAGGTCTTGGAGCTTGCTAGTAAGCGGAACCCTTTTCCCATCAGCCCCAACAAGTGTATGTGTGCATCGCTCAATGATAGACTCGGGGGCGCCTTTAACGAGAAGCTTCTTCTGCTTGCCGGCTTGTACGAGCACAGACATGCTCTTCCGGTCTCTGGAGAATTCAAAAGTGGCGAGCCGAGGGTATTTCTGTTCATACCAAGCACTAGCGTGATGGACACAGTTTTCGGGATCGGTTCCGACCGGAGCGCAAGGTCCAATCTTTTCAGCAAGGACCCTCAATGCGCCTTCAGTTGGTTCTCCAACATTTGAGAATGTGGCGGATCGGGCATCGTACGTAATCCGGGCATCATTGCAAAGGGCAGCAACCTCGTTCATCTGGCTGATTGTGCTGGATGTCTGGAATAGATTTTGAACCGCTTTGCCGTTGCGTTTAATATCACCTTTCGGAGCGAAGGTAGTGCCCTCCACGTCGAGTTCTTCAAGATCGCCGCCATTTTCACTAAGGTAGACAACCTTATTGACGCTCATTTGGTTAGTGGTGAGGGTACCAGTCTTGTCAGAGCAAATGACACTGCAGCTTCCCAAGGTCTCGACGGACGGTAGGCTTCGAACCACCGCATTCTTCGCGGCCATTTTGCGTGTACCCAATGCCAAGCAAGTAGTGATAACGACAGCTAGACCTTCGGGAATCGCTGCCACACCAAGAGAGACGGCAATTTTCAGATAGTAGATAGCGCCCTTTGTCCAGTTTCCATGACTAGGATCAGCAAAGTTAGGTATGTTAATCAGCCATACAAGAACACAGATGACAGTGATGACTTTGGCGAGAGTGTCGCCGAAGTCGTTGAGTTTTTGCTTTAACGGTGTGGGTTCGGAGATTTGGGCGGTGATGCTCTCGTGGATGTCACCAATGGCAGTGTTGGATCCGGTTAGGACGACGACAGCCTTTGCGCGTCCTGTCACCACTGTGGTTCCAGAGAAGAGCATGTTCGTCTGATCCTGAAGCACGGCCTTCTCATCCCGAACGACATTCGTATGATCTTTGCCCACGCTTTCACTCTCGCCGGTCAAAATCGCCTGGTCAACGGCGAAGCTATTGCTTTCGATGGAGATGACGCGGCAGTCAGCGGGGATTCGGTCGCCGACGGAAACAGAAACGACATCTCCGGGCACCAGCTCTTCGGCCTTGACACGGGAGACCTGGCCATTTCGGATGACATTGGCGACGTTGGCAGAGTATTCCTGGAGGGCGGCGATAGCTTTCTCGGCGCTGCTTTCTTGAGATACACCGACGACAGCATTGAGGATTAGGATGGTCAGGATCTGCAAGGTTCTCGGGTTAGCATGAGCCGGGCATGCGATACGTCAAGGCTACGAATGGTGTGTGCGAACGTACAACTATAGGATCAACGAATGCACCCCAGCCGCCCTCGTCTTCGAAAAGCGCTAGAATGAACGACACGGCGGCCGATCCGAGAAGTATGAGAACGAGTTGGTCCTTGAACTGCTCCAGGATAAGCTCCCAGATAGGCGTTGGCGGTTCTTCGGGTATGGCTGGTACACAAGCGGGTTAGCACGAATTGCGCAACCCAAGAGGCGGCGCGGGTCGGTCGGTTGGCCTCAGCGCAGACCGCGACTGTTAAAATAATGGGCAGACATACCATTCTTGCCGTGCTTGACCCTCGATGCGACGACCTGCTCGTCCGTGAGCCCGTCCTTGGGGTCGGCTTGGAAATGGTCTAAAACAGCCCGTATCGGCTGGGCAAAGGCGCTCTCCATGGCGGCCGACAGGTGAGGAAGTCGAGGTCAGGGCCGTGGTAGTGTCTTGGTGGTGGTTGTGGCCGTAGTGGGGTGTGGCCTTAGCACAGCACGCAATACCTAGGGCCGGCCTGTGGATGGATGGACGGATTCGCGTGCAGAAACGAGGGCCGGGTATTGACCGTCCAGAGAAGGGCGGGACAAAACCACAGGGTCTGCTACTGTCTACAGTATGTAAGTAGAGAGAGGCAGGCAAAGACTATCGAGAGACCAGACAGAGACCAGGGACCGGGACCACAGACCACGGCGACGATGGTATTGTGAGTTGCAGGTGGGAAAAGACGTAGCTCCCTCAAAAAAGACACATGTCTTTTTCAACTTTTGAAGCCCTGCCTGGTGAAGATACTGCCTGCAGTACACTAGGTTATGTCGGCAAAGCAGGTACCGGAGTCGTGTGTCAGTCCCGGTCAGTTCTGGTCAGCTGTTGGGGCGCACTACACTCAGGTGGGCTAAGGCGGGTTAGGGACGGTTGCCAATGGGGCTAATGGAAGAAGAGAACTCTCCCAGGTGGCCAACGGAACTTACTCGGTCGCAAAAGATGCCATCCACCGCCTGGGAGGTACCCGCAGCAGAGTATACTTCCGTGGAGTGGAGGCGAGACAACCAACTGTGGAGCCCCGGCTGGGCGAGGTCAACGTTGTGCGGAAGGCCCAGCGGACTGGCTTCCAAGTTCTCCTGTCACCAATTCGGAAGAGGATCAGTAAAGTACCTCCGGGCATATCGGTAAGTACCGAATCGAGTCAGCAAATTTGGCCTTCAGCCTTTGTATCAAACTTCGGCTGACCAAGGTAGCTTACTTTCTGTGTTATTTACCCCAAAGAGGAAAGAGAGGAAAGAGAGGAAAGAGCCACCTACGAAGTGTGTACCATACATAGCTCGTTCTACCTACCTACCCTATCCAGCATTTTTTATTCCATCCTTTAAATACCTACTTGTTGTACCCAATCAATAATCATCCCTACCTAGGTATTCTAATATGAAGTAACGACTGCCCGTTTGCGTCGGTTCTTGACATCATCCACATTCACATTCCCAAGTACACTACTACCTACCGTAAGGCGAATGTCGATGCGGCATCAACTTGCCGCAACGTGTTCTCTCTTCTCCAGACAGAGAGATGCAAACCCTGGACCCTGGCCATCTGACCTGCAGGGCGGGCTCCATCGCCTCGTTACCCTGACAAATCAACACTTCGATAGCTCCGCCACCATTACTTAGGCTGGGTATCAATCTAGATCCTTGTAGCCGCAAGTCTCCAGAGCCTTGACTCCATGCCCATTTCGCTCTCATTGGCACCTGCGAACTGCAAGGCTGTCGAGCATCTGGGTTTTCACTGGCAAGTAACTATCAGTTAACACCCCAAGTTTCCGCTCCTACCCGATATTTTCCTATCTAAGAGAAGAGGATCCGCCACCTATTTAGTCCTACATCATAGATCGGGCTACCTACCTACTTATAGTTATTACAAGTTAGAGTGACTGTGCCTATGCCGGAAATCAGCAGTATGATCTTGGTATGGCTAAGCCATCCTATCCTCTAAGGCATGCAAAGAAATAACTAATCAACTATGTAAAGTCTAACTAACCTAGGCTAGGTTAGTCTCTTTAGTTTATCGTACCAACCTAGCTTCTTCACGAAAATAATTGGAACTTAGTTATATAGACCCAACAACATACAATAGATATAGATGGATGCTAACGATGGCAAAACATTGCCAACACGTCTACGACATAGAAGGCATAATGCTGGTAATAATAATGGCGATTTATGCTAAAATGCCCATACCCTTGTTTCCACCAAGTTGATCTATGACGTGTCGGCTGGGCAGCCAACGGAGGTCAACCTACCTAGCTAGGTATGGAACTACACATCATGCAGTTTATAATCTACCTGACTTGGTATCTGCTCTTGCTCGTAGACATGCATTGCATATATAAGACGAACTCGGACATTCAACCACCAGAACGAGTTCAGTAGATATGAAACTCGGTAAAATGAGGTTTAACGCAGTCGTTTTCGTGTTACTCATGGAAATCTGCGCACTGAAGGGGAATAGATGGGTCACTGTCCCTTCCTAAAAATGTCTATCAAGGGTACTATCTAGAGCTGCACATGCAGCTATGCGCCGGAACTTCTCTTGCTCTCGATGTCGGTGAGGATTGCCACCGATCATTATCACGCACCCATTTATCCCTCGCCATCGTAATGCGCACCTGCTGATTCTTGCCAAGCGGAGCATTATTATGGCCTACCATGTGCCTCTGTACATCTGAATTCCTACTGGCGTGGGGAATTTGCCGTGCCTCGCGGGATTTCACCCATAACCCATGTTACCCGTGCCATCTTGGTCGTCGTAGAGCATTTACAAGTCGTCATCATCATCCTCACCGGGCAGAGGCATGGCAGCGGCCTCGTCCATCTCCTTTCGGTATTGCGCAAGAAGGGTCTCGTCAACCTGGGCAGTCGGTGGCGCGAGGGCGGGAGCAGCGACGAATTCCTGATTGGGTTAGTTGGATCCAACAGACCGTAGCTTAATGATTATGGGACCTACCACAGCCGGGTTACCAACAAGCTTGCGGGCGAGCCACAGGAAGGGCTTTTCGAAGTTGTAGTTGGACTTGGCCGAGATATCGTAGTATTGAAGATTCTTCTTGCGGTGGAAAGTGATTGTCTTAGCCTTGACTTTACGTTCCTTGACATCAACCTTGTTACCGCAGAGAACGATGGGGATATTTTCGCAGACGCGAACGAGATCGCCTGGTAGTGGATGATTAGTCTAGGCACAAAACCGGAATAACGACAGCAGGACTTACGATGCCAGTTGGGAACGTTCTTGTAGGTAATTCGAGAGGTCACATCAAACATGATGATACCGCATTGTCCGTTGATGTAGTAACCATCACGAAGACCACCGAACTTCTCCTGGCCAGCAGTGTCCCAGACATCGAAGGTGATAGGGCCGAAGTTCTAATTTCTTGTCAGGGATAATGCGCGAGTAGTAGGAGGCGCTCAGAAGCGGGCAATACTCACAGTCGTGAAGCCAAGAGGGTGCACCTCCACGCCCAGTGTGGCCATGTATTTCTTCTCGAACTCGCCAGTCAAGTGACGCTTGACGAAGGTGGTCTGATCAAGTTAGTTGTCGATACAGATACGCCGCTGGGCTTCAAACACGGTCGAGGAGGGGCATTTTGCAGGTGGGGCACCGTCCGTAAACAGAACGTCTCGCCAGCAAGCATGCGCAAGAAGACGCGCCGGAATATGGGAGACGACATACCTTGCCGGTACCACCGTCGCCGACAAGGACGAGCTTGAAGGTGGGGGGAGTCGCCTGCGCCATCGTGTGCGTTGGCTAGAGAATCGGTGATGTCGCTGATGCTAAATAGAGAGCAAACGGAGACTGGACCCGACGTCAGTGTGGGGTTGGCTTTCGGCGCGCAAGACGATCTATTTGATGGCAGAAGTGAAATAGTCGTCGCACGGGCGTTTGTCTGGTAGAAGAGGGAATGTTGGTTTGGGGAAGGGAAGGGGGTTGCGTACCTTGGTGGCTGGTGAAGGGAGGGGAGTTGAGAGGTTGGGAGGTGCGCAGGGAGGAGTTGGTTATAGTGGCGGTTCACCGATGATGATCGTTCTTGCGAAGAAGAGTTTGGCGGGCGGGCCCTTTTTTTTGGGTGAGAACCTTGCTTGGGCCGCCGAAAAATTGGGTGGTGGTTGCGGGGCAATCCGAAGCACGTGATGTCTTAAACAGTCTGTCAGTCACAGCAAGAGGTAACCTCATACATTGGCTCCTGCGCTAGCTCTCCTTACCTACCTGGAACTCAACTAAACCGATAAGAGAGGCAATTGTTCTCTGGGTCGCACAGCAGTAGGTATGTACCTGGTGGTAGCACCCACGGAGCACCAGCTTGAGTTGCTGGAATGTAGAATGGGCCTTTTATGTCTGCATTGGTAGGCCACCAACCCCCATTGTAGGCCGGGGACTCATGGGTGCCTAATAGAGACCAGTGTCACCCCATTGGCTTGCGCAAAGGATTGCCAGTCACGTATCTACGCTTTCTTGGGTACGACGAAATTGATTACCAAAAGTCATGCCACATTATTAATCTCATTTGGTGCCTAACATTACGATTTTCTCCTTTGACTCTTTTTCCCTTGGGTATTTTTCTGTCCTTCTCCTACCGCCCGCCCGGCTTCTGCCCCGTCAACACATGCATCCCCCCAGTGTCAAATCCAATAATAGCAAAATCTGTCTAACTACCGCTATTGATTTTCGTTATCACTACAAATTTAGGGTGGCACCCGATTTGTTTCAGGCAGAAGAATCTTATAATATTTGGTTAGCAACGTCGCTGCTGCCCGGTAATTCGTTATTATCGTCACTTTGGTATGGTACCCAATGTAAGCGTTGTCAATCTGTTCAATCTGTTCTTCTGGGTTTATTCCTTACTCTCACTGTACTTATAAGGCAAGTAGGTGACGCTGCAGTTCCATGATGTCACAAACTGTACCTAGCCCTCTTTGGGCTCGAATTTCTGCAATACTCGTCTATCTTTCATCATGTACTAGCCTCTTCAGCTGTTGTTTTTACATCGGAAGAATGTGGCAGCCAAGGAGACCGCGGCCGCCCCAGTCGCGTTTTGGTATTAAGTATAGTTGGAGTTCCTGTCGCGTGCCTGAATCGACCCGCCGAGAGATTTTGACCAAGACCCGTTGCTAAACCCAGTCAGTAGTTTGTCCATCTCCTACTCGAGTAGTAAATAAATGCTGGAGGGTAAGTGTCTACATCAAGAAGCAGTCGAGATTGGGCTTACCCCTTCATTTCCTTGGACGCATTCTGCGACTTTCTTGAGGCCATCATGGTTATTTTTATTAACATATCCAAAGTTTCTGATCTCGTCACCGGGTTTCAGACCGGCGGCTTCAGCGGGGCTATTAACAACCACACTATTGACCTTAGCGAATGGTACTTCTAGAGTTTCGGGGAGAGTATCTCCCATGGCCAAAGCTCGGTTCGCGGGGTTGGGAACGGATGTGACATCGTTTGTATCTTGGAGGCTTGCGAAGTGTTCGTGTAGATGCTTCTCGATCGCATTCATGAGATCCTTGTAGTCGTTTTTCAAGTGGATGATGCGCGATCGTGTTGTGCGTACTATATACGGAATTAGCAGGGGCTAACAAGTTGTATCGAAGGTGCTCCAAAGCGTACTTTGTGCGATATCGATATCGGCTCTCGGGAATCCATCCCGTGTGAGTAACGGCGTCTCCATGTTGACACCATGCTTAGAGCCTCCGTCAGCGCGGGCAAACCAGTAAATAGTTATCGGTAGACCAACCGAATCCAGGACGCCACCGAGAGCCTTTAGCTCGGCCTCCATGCTGTCCTTCTTCCGCTGGAGCTCAGCAAAGGAGAGCTGCTTCACATCGCCATTGGCGAAGGGGCGGGATGAGGGTCCCGACGGGACTGTTGGTGCGTGTATGGTATCCATTCTTAATGGTGGAATATTAGGTACAGATTTCTGTCGGGCCTAATCATTGTATTGAAACGCGATATAAAAAGACCTGGCAGCCTGGCTGGCAGGCATGCAATATGACAACGCGTCGCGATTGCCTGATGGTGGGATGGCTCGATGGCGGGGTCGTGTTGGTACCTGGGTGCTACCCACTAACGCAGCTGGATGCCCCGCTAAGGCACCTATTTATATGTAAGTAATCACCAGCCCAACCAGACCTGGTATAACTGGTCCAGGTCTGCCCCATGACATCATGGTTGATTCGAGTACCTAACCCAGGGAAATATCGCAACCGGGTGTTAGTCGGCGTTAGAATAAAGAATGACCGGAATTGTGACAACCTTGCACGCTGGGCGCCTTATAATACCCCAGGTGGCATGTCCACCCGTTACTCACAATACCAAGTTTCAACCCTCTCGGCATATCTTAAACACGTTACTTGAATCATAGGTGCCTCCTTTCTCATTCCGTTCACAAGTAGGTAGCTCATGTGGTTGGGCGCGAACCGTATTATTCTTCTTTTGTTCCGATATTTCTCTCTGATATTTCTCTCTGAGTCGCCCAGCACGACATATCAACGACTAGCATTACTATTATATGAGGTAGGCAACCCATATCGGATATATTGTTGTCATAGAATTTCATTATTTTTTTTATTTTCCAAAACTCACAAGATGCGCAGACGGCGGCAAACGGGAAGACCGTAACGTGGAACTTGGTCTTATGTTTTATGTAGTTGGTGAAGGTGGCTCATATATTATTAGTATCTTGACTCTAAGATGCTTAATATTGGATGCCCGAGACTATAAACATTAAAGGAGGCAAGGTTAGATACCTATACTTATAATACTTTGGAAAATGCATCACCCGCCAATGTATTCTTCCAAGTGCTGGGTCATATTGAGTACACTGTTGTAATTTTGCACTCGCTTGCTTGTAGGTAGCTTTTGTTATAGCAACTACCTGGTAGATCTAGCTGCCCATTACTAGATCCTATCCTCAGCCTGTAGCCCATAACTTCGTATCATAAGCTCCTTCTCATATGCCGGCGCAGCCTTTATGTTGAATTTCTTTTCACCTCATTTTTATTTTATTCTTTTCAGATGGGGTCGCCATCATATCTAGCGTAGTGTGCAGTGGTATCCATACACCTTTCTCATCAGAACGAACGTATATATACACTAATATCACGAAGGGAGACTTCATTTGAAAGATTTGGACACGATTTTCCATCAGCTATCATAAAAACTTCGATAGAATTGGAGAGGATTATACTCAGAAATAAAGATTGTTGTAGCAATGCAAAATCTTGGGGGTTCTCATAAAGGAGCGAGCCCCGCCAGCTAGCAAGTTGCGCGTGAAGCGCCAGGTCATTAAATGACTTTATTTTTGACGTTTGGACTAGTTTCAACTAGCTATATGTCTGGAATACGACCCTAATGTCATGTTGGGGATTTGACGAGGTTGCGGTTAGGGACAAGTGAAAGTTCCCACGTTGGCACTTAGGCTTACAAATGATGATAGGAGTAACACAGCCTCTCAGTTCTTGCCGTACAATTACATTTCATTAGAGATGCATCGAGCATACTACAATAAACAACCACACTATACCTCTGTATTACCCTCCCCGCCAAAAAAAAACCGGGGGAGGGGGAAGGGGAGATGCTAGACTTTTAGTTTCGGTAACTGGCGGTGGGCAACTAGTACATATTAACAACCCAAAACCGGAGTCCTAACCTATCGGCATCTTGTTTAGTAGGTAACAGCTTTTAGTTTACTATTAGTGTAGTGAGCTCTGATATCACCTACCTACTAAATAAGCGACAAGCGAAGGCCTAACGTGCGCGCCCTATCCCGTCAATCTAAGCTCCTAGGGTCAAAATACTCTTGGTAAATTTGGCAGTGGTAGATGTAAATGTAAATGTGTAACGAAATAGTGATGCCATCTCCTCTCGTATTTGATTAAAGTTAGACAGGGAGGATGAAGTAAGAACGACGGCTGGGTTACCGCCTTCCGCCCTGACTAAAGCTATACATGTTGCATGGTAAACCCGGACTCTAGTGGCCGTACGTTTTTAGCTGTATACTTTGGTCATCGCGCTGAGTCCAGTCCGCAGAGACGTTTTATTAAATCAAAACAGGCTCCGGTATATGCATTTGAAACGGCATCGGCAACTGCCTCCAAAGCCAGCGAAGGTGGAATGTGTAAAAAGAGGGACTCGTGGGGCAGAAATGGGAGTAGAAATAAGGCGTGAAGAGGTCGTAGCCTTATAGGTTGTATGATATCTGATACTACCAATCGGGCGAACATATCAACTTTACTCAGGCGATACTCGCTAGCCCTCCTCATCTAGGCGAGGATATAATTGAGATTACGATAGCAACAATGCCCTTTGCTCTAGTACAAGATGATTTGATTGCGCTACTATTCGATGTGCCAGCACTTGGCGCCCTGCTCTGTGCGTCGTGTTTGTTGTTGCTACACGAGCAATCTGGCGAGTCTAGTTGGCCATTTTGCGTGCTCTCGGGATCAGTTAGGTTGCGGCTCTCAAGATGCGGATCGCGAAGCGAACCACGGCTAACATCTCCGTGGTACATCCTACCTTAGATACATGCACACACACATACATCATATACACATACACATACATATATATATACATGGGCCCGATCGGATGCCGGGGCTCGTTTTGGAACACTCGGCAGGTAAGCTAACGCGAGGAACTAGCACGGCGAGAAATGAATCATGCTAGTTAACTACATGGCTGGCGATTACACAGTCGCAGCGAATAAGCCGGTATGCAGCCTGCCATATAAACGATATTCCGGGACCCGGCATCGAATATGCGAGTGCCCGTCAAGCCGAAATCAAGAGAGACACTGTTGGGCCCCTTCTGGGCCAGATCCCTGGGCCCCCGGGAGTTCCACGTGGCGGCGGTCGAGCACAGAGATCCGAGGCCATTTCGTCAAGATAGGATGAACTGTATATGTAGCTATCCGCCTTGCCCCGTTAGTCTAACATCATGTCGGGTTGGTTTGCGACGTGAGGCTCGGGATGGATGCCGGGACAACAAATCTGATTAGATTCACGCTTCCTTGACTGATGATAGATTAAAGATATATTGACTAGTTACCCGACGAGGGTCGTCGGACGTAACAGCGAAATAGTACTTTGTGCAATTCATTGATCTTTCCCGGCATCCCTCATCCCCCCGTCCCTCACTATTCATTCCGTGACGCCGCCACTGGGTAAACCAAGTAGGCGCTGCCTCAGCTAGCCCGAACTCGGCCAAGAATGATTTGAATTAGCTACCCTGCCTGTCGCTCACCGTCTCCGCACCCCGCAGCCGACCAGGTTTCGGGGTGGAGTTCTGCCGATTTGGGGGGCTCAAGGGTACACTGTTCCGTTGGTTGAGGGAGCATGTGTAGTTAGCTATCTTTGGGGTAGGCAGGGTAAGAGGTTTACGAAGAGGGGATTGCAACAAGTGTATGCATGCATACCTACTTACTTATCCAGAAGACGGGGGGGTACCTACTACGTACCAACCTACCTACCCATAGCGAATCGGTCCAATTGCCTAGATCGGTTGCTACGGGTGTTCTCGTGGAAGAGTTGAGCCGGTGGAGGAGCCGAGCCCTGTCCTAGCCTCCCCTCCCATTGCGCGCGTGCGTAATATACGTGGGCGAAGGTGCTGACGAAGAATGACTGATGGGAAGAAAAACTTCTTCAGGTCATGCACCAGACGTGCCTACAGTGACTTGTGCTTAGCAGCAAGGGTGCCTGCAAATCGAACGAGTAAACTGTATCGCCAAGGCGGATACCAAATCCTAGCACTATGGAATGGGTCGTTCGGGATGCGAGCGAGCTATATATGTGATTAAAAAAAAAAAAAAAAAAAAAAAAAAAAATGATGGGAAGGAATGGATTTGTAGGTACAGTAGGTTGGGGGATTAAAAATCCTGGGCTTGGAGCTCGCCGCTCTTCCTTTTCCCCGCCTTTGGCTCAGACTCCAGAGCCTGCTAAGTGCGGGGAGCCAGCCACCCGTTAGTTGGCACCGGCAGACAAGCACCAACCACACTAGAGTGGCCTAGCCAGCTGATGCGTATTTCCCCCAGTTCGTTTAAAATGACGGGACCAGGACCTCGTTACTCAATTTCAAGAGAACAGCTTCAAGGTCAGTAAATTCTCCGCTCAGGTAGGGTCGTCATGTACATAGCTTCTCCATACCTATAGGGACGGGATGCTAGTAGTTATTCTTGACTCCTCGACACATGAATAGGATATTTGCTCAGCTTATAGTTGAGTTCTGTGGTGGGGGGTGAATTCGCGTTTGTTTGCTAGTTACTTGAGGTAGTGGACCTATTTGCTAGGTCAACTGGTACAAACAAGGCTGTGTACGAGTTCTTGGGAGGAATGTTTCGGTGAGAATAAGATACCTGTAGAATTGGATGGCTTTCTGTGCGACACGATATCAGGCCAAAGAGGACGCACGGTACATTACAGGTCAATCGAGATGTTCGAAATCGTATCATTGACTAACTTGTGCATTTGCTACTCCCCCTTCGCTCGCTCCCTCCTCTTGGAGACCGTCTGAATAAGCGGGTGAGTGAAAGGATCCATAGCCCCCACAGCCTGTTCCATGCTCCCCCAGCTCTTGGCTCCAGCTTATCCGCAGGTCGAGCCGAACCCCAAGCTCCAGGCAGGCCCCAAGTAAGGTTAGCGGCCTTCAGTCCATCTTTGTTTATTCGTGACGAGTCTGCCGAGAATGGGTTTTAAGGATCCCTGTATATGCGGCATGATGAGCTTTACACTACACTACAAGTAACGCCGATAGAACCCTTTCTCCGTCTGGACGCTACGTAAATAAGGACTGTACCTAGTCAGAGCGAGCCTACGTAGGGAAAACGAGTCATATTATGATATTATATATTATACGCACAATAGACACCACACTTACATGATGTGGCTTGCCACTTTGATTTGCGAGAATAATTTCTATCCTATTGTGGGCTAGTCCGGTGGCAGATATCTGCACAGGTGGGCCAGGGGGGGGGGGGGGCTTTCTTGAGCTCCGAGGTCCATACGGTGTACCCATCAGGTGGTAGTACTACCAGGTAAGCATATATGGTCCTATTACCTAGCTTTCCCCCCTGCAACATTCACTTGCCTTTAGCTAGGTAGCCCATTGTCCCAGGCTCCCTGGTCATCAGCGCCATGTGTGTCTCCCTGCCCAAGCACTTGACCTAAGATGTAGGTACATACATACATACATACATACATACATACATACCGCACTAGAATGACTGCAGATCAGTAATTGAAATGTAATATTTTCGGTCCTGCGCCCGATTCCCGTCTTATCTCCCTTTCTTGTCTCTTTGGTCCGTGTATCGATATTCATTTTGGCCTCATCGCCTCTGTGTGTTCGGCTCTGTTGGTTTCTGAGCCTGGTTGCCAACCAATTTTGCGTGTTAACGGGCCACGAACTACGACCACTATTTTGTGCTCACGGTTCTGGCTGATTCTCCCCTGCTGCTACTTCGGCCTGCTACTTCGGCCTGCTACTTTGGCCGTGGGCATCTCCGGTTGGGTAGATTACGTAGTCGCTTTTACTCCTCTCGCTGCCTCCGCACACTATGAGTGACCTCGAAAAACATGAGTCGTCGCGCGACGAGCGCGAAGACAATGGCCTTGTTGATCCCGATGCGCATCTCAGTCAGGAAGAGAGGGAGAAGATTGTAAGCATGACCCTAACTAACGAATTCGTTCCGGCCGCTTTATGTTGTCTTCAGCCTCTTCCTCCCTCTCTCTCTCTCTCTCTTTCTTTCATGCAGCTAACAGCACCGTTAGGAACGAGACCTTGTCTGGAGACTCGACCTTATTCTCATCCCATGGGTATGTATCGCCGAGAAACTAAGTTCTAATTCGTAGCTGATGTCGTGTTATGAACGCAGCTTTGTCTATTATATCTTCTTGCCTTCCTAGATCGGACCAATATTGGCAACGCAAAGGTCGCCGGCCTCCTTGACGACCTGCACCTGTCAACTGGGCAATACAACGCCACTCTTACCATCTTCTTCGTTTCGTACTCGGTTTTCGAACCGCTTACCAATGTGCTTCTTAAAAGACTACGGCCTTCGTTATTCATCCCGATTATCATGTAAGTTATGCTACCAGCCCTTCTCAACTTCAACCTCGTTTGCATATGAATTAATAACCCTTTTCTTGTTAGGTTCTTCTGGGGTGCCTCGATGACTGGCATGGGCTTTTGCTACAATTACTCTGGCCTCTTAGCTGCTCGATGGTTCCTCGGTCTTACTGAAGCTGGGCTCTTTCCCGTATGACTTCTCTGGTTTAATACTCCCCTATCTTATCAACCCCTTTCTCTGCATCTTGAGCGTCAATATCCCCAATGCCTTTCAAACTCTCAGGCAATACAAAAAAAAAAAAAAAAACCCCCCATAGCTAATTCTGGTATTCCACAGGGAGTAAATTACTATCTTTCATGCTGGTACAAACGGTCCGAGTTTGGTATTCGCGCTGTATGTATCGCCAGTTCGTGCAAACCATATCAGTCCCTAACTTGTTGTCATAGGCTATCTTTTTCTCGGCAGCCGCCCTTGCAGGTTCTTTTGGTGGCTTATTGGCGGCCGCAATCGAGAAGCTAGATGGAAAAGGTAATCTAGCCGGCTGGCGCTGGATTTTCATCTTGGAAGGACTTCTTACGGTTATCGTGGCCGTGGCATCCTTCTGGATGGTGCACGACTTCCCGGCCGAAGCACGCTTCCTAAGCCAAGATGACCGCGCCCGTGTGATTTGGCGACTGAGAATGGACCAACAATCATCAGCAGAAGATGAGGAATGGAAAATAAGCTATCTGTATGATGGTCTGAAGGACTGGAAGATGTGGTTGGGCATGGCTATCTATATGGGTTGTGATATGCCATTGTACGGCTTTTCGCTCTTCCTGCCGTCCATCATTCAGGAATCCGGCTGGAGCAAAAGCATCATTCGTACTAACCTTCTGAGCGTTCCCCCGTATGCTGCGGCTGCTGTGCTGACAGTCATCGTCGGATTCGTCGCCGATCGCACCCGCCAACGTGGCCTATGCAACATCACCGTCAGCGTCATTGGCATTGTTGGGTTCATCTTGCTCCTTGTCTCAGACGATCCAGCGGTGAAATATGGAGCGACTTTCCTAGGCGCCCTCGGAATCTATCCATGCATTTCCAACACGATTACCTGGATGGCCAACAACACGGAGGGCGTGTATAAGAGAGGCGTGGTGCTGGGCTTTGTCATCGGTTGGGGTAATCTCAATGGCATTGTCAGCTCGAATATCTTCTTTGATTCCCCTCGGTATCTGCAAGGGCATGGTGTTATCACTGCCTACATGGTATTATTCCTTTTCGGAGGTAGTCTCCTGATGACTATCCTTCTAAGAATCGAGAATAAAAAGAGGCGTGAGGGTAAGCGAGACTATCTTGCTGAGGGAAAGACCGAGGCCGAACTCCAGAGGCTGGGAGATAAACGACCCGACTTCTTCTACGTGACATGATTGGAAATGGACGGGTCAGATGAATTACTGCTGCTGCGTGGATGGGATGGTTGTCGATTTGTTGATTAGACTGGGGCAATAACCTAATGTCTGGTAGATACAGGGAGGCAGACCGGATGAATTCGGCGACGCAGTCGAAACCACTACGACGTTCACCTTATATAATATATACCAAGCATACCTTAGTTAATAGATACTTCGTAGGCGACTAAGTGGGAGCGAATGCCTATTTATACAAAATTGTTTCCCCTTTATTGGCACCGAATGTTAGGTTGAAAGATATCTACTACTAAGGATGAATAAGGGAACGAGACCTGGGATGAGTAGACCCGAAAAGAGTTTGCTTGTCATAAACAGTAAGAGGCGAGGATTCTAGATAGTTGACTAGAATCCATCGTGCCGTCATTACTATATATTGCCGAGTCAGTGGCGTCACCTGCATATATATTCAACTCGTTTCTTCTCCCCTTTTCCCTACAAAAACTTGATTGCTTAATCCGTAGGAAGTTCGATATATGCTAGCAATTGGCATCGAAAATTAGCGATGAATCACGAATGGCATTATCCGCTCTTAGTTGCCTAGTGTCTGAACTTTGTCATTCATTGCGCTCCTTGTTCGGCTGTAATGCCACGAACTTAATGTGTTGAGCGGTTTGAGTAAGAACGGGGCCCCTACGCTCGATGGCGATATAGAGCGGGGAGGCTCGGACTGAGAGGATTAGTGGTTGAATGAGCGATATTTCCGGAAGGTGAGGCGGAGAGGGGATGAATGGGGTGGCGGTTCCGAAGATGACCTTATCCGAGCCGCTCCCGCCGTGAGGCAACACAGGCTGACAAAGGAACCAAATAGTGTTTTAGAAGCACCGAGCATATTGTGTGCCCCATCCATCGCCTCTTACGATGACCGCCCTCGGTGCTCAAAGCCGGCCGCGTTGTCGGTGGCGGCGATGGGCTTACTTACTGTGGCACGCCACTATAAATTGGGGAGCGGGAGCGGGGGCGGAGGATATGTATGAAATACCTACTGACTATTAAAACTCACAAGGTATTCTCGGGTGTAACATTCTGTTGTTACGCGAAGCTACACTCTCGCAGCTATACACGATGCTGGAACGTTCACAGGCCTCGCCCGATATGGTGAAAGCTGAGGTGAAGCATTGAAGTGCTAGGAGATCCCAGGTGCTGTGTTTTAATCATTGGATAGGTGGAGAATGGAGTCTCGATCATAATGAGGATCTTGGGAAAGGGAATGTGGTAGTTCGTGTAATTGATGGCAATAAGCTCGAGCTCATGTTCAAGGACTGACTATTCACTGCAGATGGTGGACTGTAGAGATGTGTATGAACATAATAGGACCTCTGTGCTTATACTACTTCTCATTAAATATGACTGAGGGATAGAGGAGACCTCCCTTATCTCGAACATATGTGCACGGGTAGAGAGGGTAGAGTGGACGCCGCGAAACGCCATATCATATACAATCTCTACGCGGGGCCGGAATCTGACAAAGCGGTCGCGGACGCGTTGTCTTAGCTGTCGTTTGATGCGGACTTGCTGATGACGATCGCCGATCCAACTTCATTAAGAGACACATTGAAATGATCTAGGCCTGACTGGGAGTGGGATGTCTGGAATATGGTTCTGAGAACGAGGAGAGATGATGTTGGTCAAAGACATCGCAATGCAAATGTATACGATAACTACCCGATACCGCCAATTGGCCAATCTTGGGGGTGTTTGCCGTCCAAAGCTCCCTCGTAGGCATTCGGAGGTGTTTGTACGTGTCCGACACTATGTGGGTTGAATAACTATCAATTCTATGTATATATGTTATCATGCACTTTGGTTTGTGCCGGGTGCGTCTCCCGTTTAATGTCTAGCGAGTAGGCAGGCAATGGCAAAGTATTAAGTAACGAAATACCTGTCGCAGATGCTTGTCGCATAGGCGTTTATGTGTGCTACTTGGGCATATGAATTAACAACGGCCTTGAGACATGTCAATTAACTACCGTAATCTTGCGACAAACATTTTCGTTTACTTATGAAAACCCACTTCCCTTGTGGTCCCATATTTAGAATCCGAGAAATACGAAGTCTGGCTGCTTCGGGGTGTTATAAACACGCATTCTTAAGCCAATTATTTGTACCGATCCTATCCCAGAGCGCGCCCAGGGTGGTTTCGAGATACCAACTTGGAAAGAAATAATTTTTTTGTTGGTACTATAAGTGTAACCTAGCGAGAGAGAAAAAAAACACAAAAAGCTTCACTAGCAAAATTTTAATTTTTTTTAAAAAAAAAAAAAAAAAATAATAAAAAATAAAAAATAAAAAACAAACGGAAATCTCTGTCAACTAGGTACAAGTAGACAGATCAAATCTCTTGGGTACGATTCGCGAGCCTTCGTATATCCCTTGGCAACGGTAGCACCCGCGGCAGCAACCCTGCTAACCAATACAAGAAATGCTTGCGGGGTTTGAGGGACCAATAACGACTTGCATAGTTTCAATAGAGCTGAGCTGCCACAAACGTCATCCTAGCACTCGATATGCCATGCCAATCGAGGGGCAACTCTTCCTTGCGCTGCCACAACTCGCACGATCAGTCCAATAGGGCCTCGTCGCAGCTTCATTTACAAATCCAATTCAGCCCCAAGTCTTACTCCACTCCCACGCTCCAGCGGCGTATAGAGAGCGCCATCGTTGACGCCTGTAGTAATCATCTGCGAGCGTCACTGACGGGCGTCTATGATCGACGCGAATAGAGGGCCGGCTGGCGAGTGGCGCCGATCATATTCGTTCCGAGATGCTTCTGTCTTCCGTCTGGCGCGGGGAGGGATTTCCTTCTCTGCATTGTTCCGGGACACAGTCGCGTGCTGCAATTACCCCAAGCAAACAAAGCAGGTAGCCATGCTGGTTGAGAGCCAACGCAGGGCTCTAGAGCCGAACCGACCGGCCCTCGACGGCAAGACAGGAGCTCGATTCCTGGCCGCCCGCCTCGGCACGGCAGCGAAAAGCCTTCGTGCATGCGCTGACAGATCAGAGCTGCCAGGTGATTTGGGCCAAAGGAGGACAGCATCGGGCGTGTGGTAGAGGGTAGAGTGACCGCCATCGGCCATCCACAATCCTGTGTGGCCGCAGATTCACTGGTCTCGTCGATTGGCAGCCCAGACGCGCTACCACGCTGGCTCCACTGCTAGATATATTAATTTAATGGCCTCACAGAGCCGAGGCTGCAGATGGATAGTACACAAGGGATGTTTTCGTCTTGCATCGTCTCCAATAGCTGCAGCACGACGGTCTCTCCCGTCCCCGAGTGACTAACCTGCGTGACAACCGTTGGCTCTCCCGTCAGATTTTAGCTGTCAACCTCATCCGGGGGCGGTCAAGGTGACCAGGAAAGATGGTATTTATGATGCGGCCTAGGCAGCGCTCGCCCAGGTTGGCTGTCATAAGTTAGTTTGTGCAATCCTCTGTCGGCTGAGCCTCCTCGGACTGCGTTCCTAGTCCATTCAATAAGTACATGTAGGTGCAGCCTGGCGCTATCGGTAATGAATAACGGCTTGGCAGGCGACTGCGACTTCGAGATGTAACCCCGGCCGGGGGAGAGGACTTATTGTTCCCTATCCGCTGAAGAAGGCTAAACACTCCACGAAGATATGCCTTGTCAAACCTATTGGCCTTGAATACTTACTTAGGAGCGCTAGGTAGGTCGTAGTATACCTACCTAATATCCCATACTACCTTGGAAGGCGCAGGCGAAGTTTGAGTACATACCTAGGTAGCCACCTATCGCGGCTTCCTCGTTTAAATCGATATATTATAGGTAGGTGCTCATGGCCGCGCTCTTATTGTTGGGTTAGCAGGTACCTACCTGATTTCTTAAGTAGGTAGGCACCGAAGTGTGTAGGTAAGTATGGATGGATGTATGGATGGGTGTATGGGATGGATGGATGGATGGGGCATTGGTCAACCGCCTGCAGGAGCTGGCCTGCATCGTTTCTGCACACCTCTTCAGTACCATGTATACCCCTCTGGGTTCACCCTCAACTGCGAATCACACTCTCCTACCGTAGACAGGGGCCCCAAAGGCCTCGGCACCTAGGTAAGCACAAATATTCTGAAGTCAGCTCCGAATCAATGAGGCTACTAGTCTGTTGGCACTCGAGACAGATCAGCCGTGTTGTAAGTCCTTACTGTTCTACATAGCTCTACATAGCCAGTAGATCCCATACATATTTGCTATTAGGAAGAGAGAGAGAGAGAGAGCCTTATTTCCCTTCAGAATTCATACAGTCATACTGAAGGCGTTCCAAGTGTCGAGCGCCAAACTAACACAAACGAAGCAGAATTCGTCTACCGGGTCTCCCTGGGCAGTTTGTTCGCTCGACCGACACAATCCTTGTGACTACTGGGATTAGGCTACTGGGATTAGTCGGGCCCTTGTGTGACAAGGGAGACGGGTACATGGCCATGGAAGCACCTCTGGACGTCTAAATCACGATAAGGTAGACGTGAACGAATCTCGCCCGTGCGATACACCATACCCGAGCCGCTTTGTCTATCCTATATCCCTACTATTGAGCTACGCCTTCTTCAAGCATACCTCCAACTCGGGCCGGCCTCGAGATATCTACTTTTGAGGCCGTTCACTCTCACCTTGTCCTCCGAACTGTTCATAACAAACGCCAACACTAACGTCCTGATTTTGGATATCCATCGGCTCGAGAAAAAAAGGCGGTCGCTTACGTCTCGCTCTTTCGTGAGAAAGATACGGGTACTTGCGTTCTTGATACTCTTAGTCGTATCTCATAGCTCCTTGGGCGACTCGGATGAAGCTACTCCAAGGTACGCTGCATGTGCTGCCCATAACCTGATCATATAATATTCTCTACGTTCGTTCCGTGCGGCAACACCGTCGGAACGTCCTTGTCCTGTTTTTGATAATAATGCCTGTGTTAGAACCATGATTTGCCCACGGCTCGTCTCGACACCGTCCTTGTCGTTCAACTAGCATCAACATTCATAGGACAAACCCAAGATTGTCATCCTTCACATCTTTCGTTGCCTATGTATGACTACTTCAACACATATTTTTATGGACCTTATTTCTTACATCAATCCCTTCTCGGCACTTCTCAGTATAGCCAACAATATCGAGTTACGACCCTCTTGTGTAAAGGCTCTGTTTACCTTGTGGCATACCCTCATTACCCGCAGCTAGGCATTTCAATTATAACACCGCCCGACCAACTCACCAAATTACGAAACCCCCAAGCTTCCTAAGGCTGTAACTAATAGCAGCTTGTCTACAAGGCAGAACCTGACCTACGAAATCATTATCGGATCTCTTTTGGCGCCTTCAGATTGTCAAGTTGATATGCTTGGTTGCCTAGGTAACTGAGTTGGTAGTTCCAGTGACTTTACCAACTCCCACCTCGATGCACCCTCGATCTAAGCTGCCTTGACACGAACCGTCTCTTGGAGGATTTACTCTTGTTGGTATCTGGGTATATCCTTGCAAATTACGCACCGGACTTTCGACTTCAAAATCATTCACTACGCCCACTATGCCACCCACTGAGGTGAGTAGTAGTTTTCCGAGCGACAATATGGTCAGAGCAGCGCCGAGCATCCCATCCCACATTGAAATCATCGTTCTCTTCGAACGCCTGGGCGCTGCGTTGTCAGTAGTGGGGGTACTCTCGATTTTCATAGCTTTCGCTGCATTTAAGCGACTCCGAACTGTCCCGAACACATTTATTATCTTCGCATCTGTTGCGAACCTGGGTGCCAGCATTGCCTGCTTGATTGGGTACTCGGGTGTTTTGGCCGGTTCTGATAGTCATCTGTGCCAAGCACAAGCCTTCATGTTTGAACTGTGAGCCTAACGAAATAGCATATGTACATGCTATCAGCAAGCTACCGTTGAGTTGGCTGACTAGTTATTAGATTTATGCAGTCAGATCCGTGGTGGTCTTTTGCAATGGCCGTCAACGTGTACATGGTATTTTTCTTTTCCGCCAACCCGAATAGTTTTTTGCGGTACTGGTACGCGTACTTTCTCGTTTGCTACGGGATACCATTCATCCCAGCATTATGGTTGCTCCTAGCCCATGATAAAACTGGCGCACTTGTCTATGGCGATGCCACAGTAGGCCTATCCTTGAGACCACGTCTTTATCACACTAACATGCCATTAGATATGGTGCTGGATAGGCAAAGGCTCGTCTGACCTGCGAATCTACACCTACTATCTGCCGATCTGGGTTTGCATCGTCCTGTCTTCGTTAATATATGTCGCAGTTGGCTATTACGTTTTTAAACAACGTAACCAACTCAGAAACCTCTCGCTGAGTAATCCTCACCGTGACATAACCGAAGCTCGAGATTCTGGAGAAAAGGTGGCGTATTTAGCCGAAAGCACTACCTTCCTAGAATTCAGAAACAGACTGACAGTTAGTTAGGACCTCTTCGCAAATGCAGCACATATGGGCTCCGTCAATCGCAAAGTTCTCCAAGTAACGACGATAAATACGGAAAGCGAACAGATCACTCGACCCCTTCCTGGTGCCACTCCCCTCAATTGGTTCAAGGGCCCAGTAGAGGACCAGGCCAACTTTGACCAACAAGTGGGTGCTTCGACTACAGCACCGATAGCGACAACCATCACATCAATCACTGCGGAACCACGACACGACACCAAAGAAAGCTTTTTGCAGCGCATCCAAGATGCCTTTAATGGATGGTGTAATAAGTTTAGTCATATGGACCCAGTGAAGCTTGCGTATCTACGCACATCCTTTGTCTTCGCCGTCAGTGTTCTCATCACCTGGACTCCGAGCAGTATCAACCGCGTACACGACATAGTGAGACCGAATGAATTTAGTTATCCCCTCAACCTTGCGAGCGCCATCGTCCTACCACTTCAGGGCCTTTGGAACGCCGTAATATTCTTTTCCACAAGCTGGCTAGCGCTGCGGCAGGAAGTGCGCGCCAAGGTGGATCAGCTCAAGGGTGTCCCGAAAGGCCGCAATGTTGTACGCTAATACTTTCATATTTTATTTCCATTTACGATACCCTCACACTCCCAGATTTCTTCTACCCCCTTATGTTTCTGGATAAATCTCAAGACTAGGCACTAAGCGGTATTGGCTAACATGGGGGTTCTTATAGGCCGAAGCCGTTCGCTACGAGCGTGACCGGTTCTTTGAACTGGAAAGAAGAGCTACCCGCCAGCGCGACGACACGAACAGCGAGATTAGCGTCATCACTACTGCTAGCCTCAGTGGTGGTAGTCGTGATAACAGCATCAAGGCCTTGAGAGAAACCCCTAGCAAGGGTCTTTAGGGTTGGAAGAGAGCCGATGGCTGGACGGGTCTCAGCAGGTTCAATTTCCTAGTATTTGCGAGCTCGCGGCTTAGCGAGCAGTTGATAGACGGGATGCAACGTATAGCACACCGGGACCGTGACGAAGTTTTACCTCAAGGTTTGTTCGTTTTTGCTCGGGTTGAAATACTTCAGCGTGCCAGTGCCGCGCGTTCTGTGGGCCATCATCAACTGTAATCCTTTACTCGCACAGCCGCACTTTTATCAGTTTCTGAGAGAGTTGCCTATGAAAAGAAAGTTTTTAAAAAAAAAAATACTAGAATGAAGATACCCCGTTCCGAAACTAGGGTGTAGCGCGCTCTGACTTGCATAATTGTAGGCTTTGAGGAAGAGAGAACATATCGTCTTGAATCCCAGGCATTCAAGGTTTAGTTGGAAGTTACTACTCGGAATACCCCTTTCGTAGTACCCCTCCTAGCCGAATATCTGCAAGCTCGCTATGCATTGTGAAACCCGATGGATCCTAGTGCAACGGACGAGGAGAGAATCTCTTGGGACTGTTTCACCATTGGGGTATGGGGGCAATAATGGAAAGTTGTTTATGACGATTTTGTCGCGGATCGCACCATGCCCGAGATTGACCACCAACAGTAGTCTATATTTTGGGTGGTTATCTTAGCCAGTACTGGGTATAATAATATATCTACCGAGGTTCTTAATACACGTAGCGGAATGTCACAGCCCTATCGCCCTGCCTAGATAGCTCTTCTGGGGTGAATTGATTGTGTCCTCCTTCGCGGACAATCTTGGCCCTCTTTCTGTTGATACGCATGTAATTCACGATCAGTATCGCGGCCGCGATAAGACCGACGCTCGTGAAACCTATTTCCAACGCGTGCCCAAGCGTGTAACGTGGTGAGTCTCGCTGTCGGTAGAAGTTCGACGCGAACGCTCCGCCCAGGTTTCCCGCGCCAATCTGTATCGCCATGCCGGCGCTTCTCTTGTAGCCGCCGGCGAGGTTGTTCGAGAGCCACGCGATGTTGCCTGCGAATGAAGAGTAAATTCCGGCAGTGGCTATAAAGACACCGGCGTATACGACACCGGGGTTGGAGCTGGAAATGCTCCTTGGGTCGAAGGTTAGTCGTGCTTAGAACGAATAAGCGGTCTACACGTTTGGGACTTACAAAATGAATCCGACAAGGATCGCTAGCATGCATGTAACCACGAACGGGCTTCGCTTTCCCACGCGATCCGAGAAATATGCCACAATTACAGCTAGAATGGCCGCTGTTATGTAGATGGGGACAGTGAGGAGTTGCGCCGTTGAAGATACGTAGCCTAGGTTCTTGATGATACTCGGTAGGAAGAGGCTGATACCATAGAGTGGACAGACAATCTGGAGAAGGGAACAGAAAAAAAAAAAAAAAAAGGTCAGCCCATTCGCGCGTATAGTCGACTGGTAACGAAACAGCAGCTTACCCCCCAGTAGACGAAGATATTGACCCAGATTTGCCAGTCCTTGAACGCAGCCCAGACGTATTCCCACCGAAACTCGTCCGATTGGGCGACCCGTACGTTGCCCTCATCCTCGGATTCCACGTGGCCTTGGTACTTGAGCCGGAATATGACGAAGGCACGCTCCTCCTCGGTGAGAAACGTCGCGGTTTCGGGGGAAATCATGAAGAAGAAAGAACGCGGCGACGGCGACGACAACCTGAAGCATTCAGTTTAGTGACGGAATGTTAAAGATAGTGGGGAAGAGAGGAATTAAATAAAATTAAAAAAAAAAAAAAAAAGGGCCGGGAGGAAGGGGGGCGGTGCGGGTGGGCGTGTTTCGTACTCACCGTAACGAGGCCTTCTAATATGAAAATCCAGCGCCAGCCCTCAAGCCCGCCCAACCCGTCCAACTTGGCGATGGCGAAAGCCAGCAGCCCGCTGAAGGCCCCCGCGATCGACGCCGCCGAGAAGAACATGGCCTGGCGAAGCTGGATCTCGCGCCGGCAATACCTATCGAACGGCTCAATTAGCGCCCCGTTCCTGCTCCCGTCCCCTCCCACCTCAAGTCCCGTCTCGGGCGCCCGGGATCGGGTAGACATACCACATCGTCAGGTAGTACTTTGGGGTTTCTCTCGTTAGCATTGGCGTGTCGTCAAGTTGGACGCGGGGGCGGGGCGGCGGGGAGCAAGACAACTTACGGCGCATCCGGGATAGAGGCCGGCTTCCGCGACGCCGAGGAACAGCCGCGCGCTGAGGAGGCCCTCGAAGTTGCGGACGATGCCCATCAGCGTCATGACGGTGCCCCAGGCGACCATGATGGTGGGCAGCCAGCGGCTCGGGCGGAGCCTCTTGAGGAGCAGGTTACTCGGCACCTCGAAGGCGGCGTAGCTGAAGAAGAAGACGGTCAGGCAGAGGTTGTACTGGTCGTTGGTCATCCGCAGGTCCTCCTGCAGGCCCTCGATCTTGGCGTTGCCGATGTTGCCGCGGTCGAGGAAGGAGAGCAGGTACAGCAGCGCGAGCATCGGGATCAGGCGGACGTCCATCTATATACGACACAGAGGGTAAGTTGGGTGAGTGAGCGCGCGCGCGGGGGGTTTGCTTTTCGTTGCTGGGTATTTCGGGAATCTATCTCCCTCTCTCCGTCCCTCTCCCACCCCTCAATCCACGCCGATGGGCCATCTCAACACATGTAAACACACACACAAACACACGCACCTTTCTTAAAATCTTCTTCTCGTCCAGGTGGGCGAACGACTCGAGACTGGTCCCGGACGCCGTCGCCATCGCGTCGATGTGGCCGACCTCGTCTGCCCGCGCGCCATGATGGGCCTCGTCGACCTCGAAGACGGCCGGCTTCTCGAACGTAGCACTCATCGTTGGCGCGATCAAAACTTGTGGGGGGAAGGGACCGAAGTGTAAGTCGGAAAAGAAGAGGAGAGGAGAAGAGAGGAGGGGATCGTGAGTGATGAGGCCTTGTGGAGGTTTTATTATTATTATTATTTCATTCTCCACGTCTCCAACCTCTTACTATTAGGATGCTATAATGGGTGAGACTAACAGTCCACACCGCTTAGGGCCGGGGGGGTCGCGAGCCACTATGAACTCGGTGACCGTGAATGTGACGATCTCCGCACTGATCGTCGATGACCTCTCCGCGTTCGCCCAGAGGCTAGACGTCAGAGTCAAACTTGGCGGATGCGGGGAGAATGGAGAACCGTACCAATGCAGCAATATGGGAAGGGTTCGACTGCCATGGTACCAAGCCCCAGGTTTGCCCCAGGGTACATAACCTGATCGGATCCAAAAACCTATAGTTGAAACCCCGCAGACCCGTTGATTGTCACTCTCCTGCCTTTCAGCTGGCGGAATAATCCCGTCCCAAATCTCCAACTTGGAATCCACTGTGTGTTCCAGAGAAGACACTCCTATACCCGGATATAATAATGAATTGTCACCGTTTCGCATGTGCGGAAGCACAAGTATCTTGGCATTAAGATAAGGTTCCCGATTTGCCACAACCATGATGTTTTATTACGTTTTCTTAGTCCCTTGGTGATGTGTAAGTAATCACGAACGATGGACGTCCTCGCTTTCTAGGTGACACCAATGACAACTACCCGTCAATCATTCATCCCCGATTCCTCATCTGGCGTTGAGGTGTGGTAATCAAGTTGGCGAACCCATTTTCTTCTGTGTCTAGTAATTCCGTGCTAGGCTTTGATATCTTTCGAAACTCCCAGCATCTGTATTAGTTATTAGTTAGTTCCCGGATGAGTGGAGGTATTTCTCCGAGGCACAACCCCGCAATCATCTCCTGGATGGCCCCAAACAGCAGCTTAGCAGTTTAGTTTCGATCGATTGAGCCTAGTGCCCGCATACCATCTAACCTAGGAAGCTTGTATTTGACGTATTGCATGACCGAGCCGGGTTGCTTTTCGCTGTGGCTGATGGGCGCACGAGATATGCAGGGACGCTGTAGCGATTGAATGGCGATATTGTAGAAGGGATGAATGGATGGAGCAAATGACATGATGTCCACTGCGATAGGTACCCATAGAGCACTGTACTTACGGTAGAGGAGGAGCATCCTACATAACATACTTAGGTAGGTTGGGTGGGTAGCAGAGTTTACATAGAAGTTATAAATGGTGAACATAGGGCCATTAAAAACAATTGCTCGTCGTGGTTGTTAGTAATGACGGTGGTTGCGAATCGAGAGAAGATGGACGAAATATGTTTCCGATCTGCTAAAAGAGAGAGGATGGAGTTAAGAAATCCAGAAAAGAAGAGACAATTATATGTAGTTACTTCTCAAGTTGTAAACTTTTCCAGCAAATGTGGGAAGAACGCCGTAAAAAGAGAAAGGTTTAATTGGATCAAAAAAATCGTCGCTAGCAGCCAGAACCGTTGAGGTCTCCGTTGAGATGTCCGTCTGCGGACTGAGGTGCATTTTCGGAACACATTGAACATTCTTACGCTGCTCACATCTGGCGACAGTTAAAGAGATCTCCTCTTCATCGGAAGGGCTTGATGTGATGCAGGAAACGATACCGATCTCATTTAACTAGATGCAAATTCAAACTATAAAGGCCCTTAAACCGTAGAAACAGGAATGGCCTGGCTATACGGATGGGGATCTTATTAAATCACCTTGTTCGCTGCGACGATTTAAGCCTAGAGTGGGGTATTAGAATAAGGTAAACGGAAGCATAATATCACACGCATAGTGAATAGGTACACTATAACTACTTAGCGTTACTCAAGTCCTTAGCACAAGGAAACCTGTTGTTGGCGCTCCTAGAGCGGTATACTAAACAGCTTATCGATCGCGACAAGTGAATCTGATAGTATCTCTCCCGGGTGCGTCGGTGAAGGGGCTGCATCTCAACAACGGCAGTCTAACGTCTCGCTTCAGATGCGCTTACTTCTAACCTTCTGTCGATGCCTGCCCATTTGTGTTATTTACTCCTACATGAGTCGTTAATCTCGGCTGTCCATATGAATGATCTGCAACAATAAGCGGCGAAAAGGAACCAAAGCGTACGACATTTAGGTGAGGTGGATGCACTACCCGAGACACCTCGGATCATATCCGCTGTGTCCCCCTTCGGAACAGACCCGGGAAATATAAATTGAAGTAACCTGTAAGACATTCACGAAACGAAACGGTGTTGCCCCCAACCACCCTCCTGGTTTCTTGGGTTGCGCTCGCTTCGGGAATGCTGCCTTCTGGAACAAGGGTTATGCGCCCGCCTCATGAGGGTATTCCATAGCCTCCTGGGTTAGGTGAGGTTGCTTACTATATGGGTGGCTACCTGATGTTGCATACCAAAAGGTTACCTGTAGGCTGCGGACTGGTATATATGCCTAGTAGGGGAACAGAGACATATTTATCACTCGATCGACAGGGGAGGCCGTTGGGCGCAGGAGTGATGCGACCCTGTGAGCTGATAACATGGTTACGAAGCTGTAAAGTTTACCGTATTTCGCAATGCTAGCGATGAGATGGGCTCATGCTCACACACTGCAGTCAATAGCATCGCCGCACATTTCATGCCGCCTTTTGTTGAGTCCGTAGAACGAATCTCCTGGTGTCATGAGATGTAAGGGAAAACTACCGGAGACGCCCCTACATGGCCTATATTGGTGGGGTATTATTGACAGCTGTGTGGTATTTTATATGGTAAGCTTGATGATACTGTCCAACCACAAGGAGCTGCAACCGAAGCGTGAAGCCCAATCCACCTCTGGCATTGCGGACCCTTAGTCACGAAGAGTTATTCGGGCTTTAATTTTCGCGTTCGGGTCCGAGGGGAGAGAGTCCGGTGTTGCTTTTTCTACCCTCCCTTAACAGGATGGTGTCCGTGTGTCCTATTTGATGACAATGTGAGCGGGTTCGCACATAGTTCACGCTTGTCAGGCATCTATAGGACGCGGTCATGAGTATCTCCGGGCCAATGTAGATCACACCAAGACAGATAACTGTCTTTCGTACCGAGACATACATTTCCTGTTCCACCGATCCCCAGCTCTTTATTGTGTCTGAGGGCTGCCAGGGGCTTGGCAGCATGGGAACCTTCGGGGGCTGACGCTTCCAAAACGCCACAGCATTGGTGTTCGGGCTGCGATGCAATTAGGCCTGCTTCCGGGGAATCCTGCCCTTGTATAATAGTCTTTCAAGTATACGGTTGTCCGGTATCTGTCAAGCTCGCGTCGTAGTACAATACCGAGATTGCGTTTGACTCGACAATTCAGGGGAAAAGGAAGAATGAAGGTGCCGTTTGTGCTCTAGCGAGTCAATGCCGACCGTCGCGAATGGGCCGCTCGTGCAATACGATCTATAAGCGGAACACACATCAAGCCACTCCCATTCCTACGGATATCCCCACCAGAGCTCGATCCCTGTATGTCAACAATTGACGGACGGGTTTGCATAGTCGGCGCCACGGTGTACTACTGAGCCGCAAGCAGCACAAATGCGAAAAAATTGCGTTGTAGGTTTGTTTGACTGCGAATGTTTCAAGTGTAGGTTTTGTTTGACCGCGAATGTTTCAAGGTGTCACTCCCACTTGCCATGACTCACTAGCAGGCGGTCATAAAAGAATAATAAAAGAATAAAAAGGTGAGCCTCACTGCGCCGGCCTGAGGGTCTGACCACCATCGGCACGCCGTTGGGGAACCTCGTATGCCGCAGGCAGACAGATATAGAAAACATCAATAGTCATGCCACGCGCCGGAATGGGCGTCGAGTGACATTGGAACCAAAAGAAGGGAGACACCACCAGGGCCTGTTGCGGCTATTGCTACCTAGGTGCGCCTTCAAACCAGGCCTGAGACGTGATGTCACCCAAGTAAGACTAGCCTGCATACTTGGCACTCAGTCCGAGCCAGCATCCCCACGGGATTCACGGTTTGGTGGCTGCGACGCCTATACTGGGCGGCCGTCGTTGGTCCTCGACGGACTCTCCGTATAAAGAGCTAGTAAGACCAGAGCACGTCGCCTTGAGCCCGGGCTTGCGGTGTTCTGTCTCTAGTCTCCCACGCCATGGTCTATGCACAATCCCTCCCGCCACATATTTTCAACATGGAGAGCATACGTCTTCTGATATTGTACTTGGCGATTCCAAGCCTTCTCATCTCTGCAGTCCGCCAATTCATCTCGTGGAGACAAAATGCCGGGGGCTCCGGCAAAGTGTTCCCCGGGCCACAGCAGTTCCCAATTGTCGGGCGAGTCCATGACTTGGACAGGTTCTGCATGTGGAAAAAGTTCAAGGAATGGGCCGACATATACGGACCTATCTACCGCACAAGCATGGTCGGCCAGCAGTTCATCATCATTTCCGACGAAGCGATCGCCGAGGAGCTTCTCGTCAAGCGGGGGAACAAGTATGCCGGCCGACCCCAAATCCGCGCCCTCTTCGACCATAAGACCGGTCCCGGTTATGTTGCATTGATGGATCGCCAGGGTAAGTAATGTGTTATATTTCATAGCGCGGTTGTTTACTAACCACACTGAACTTGCTAGAGTACTGGAAGGAACAGCGAAAATGGGTGCACGCCGCGATGGCCGACTTTCACCGGCATCACTTCTATGGAGTGATAGAGTCGGAAGTGCGAAGATTTCTTGCAGTTCTCTTGGTTGATCCGGCCAAATTCCACGGTTATACTAGAGAGCACTGCGGACGCATCATGAGCCGGCTCGCCTGGGACGATGCCACCCAGGGCAAAGAGAACGGGGACAGCGCCGACTGCACGCTAGGGCAGATGTCCGTCTCCGGCCCCATTGTGAACACCATGTCCCCGCTGTGGCACATCCCCTGGGCGCTGAACCCGTGGAAGAAGTTCGAGCGGGCGCGTGAGGATCACCAGCGGGCCTGGTGGCTCAACTCCTTCCAGGTGGCGAAGCAACGGTACCTGCTCGGCGACCTGCCCGAGAACACCTGGGCATACCGGTACTTCAAGGGCCTCCAGCAGCAGGGGAATGCAACCCTCCAGCAGAACGCGAAAGACGAGGAATTCGCCAGTTGCATGCTCGGCTTTCAGAACCTGGTCGGCGTCATCACCATCGCTGGCCCCCTTGAGTTCTTCCTCATGGCGATGACCCTGAACCCCGAGTGGCAGAAGAAGGCGCAGGAGGAGATCGACAGGGTATGTGGAGATAGACTACCGACGACGGCAGACATCCCCGAGCTCCCAACAGTGCGGGCATGTCTCAAAGAAACGCTCCGATGGCGATCTGGCGTTCCTCTCGGTGAGTATTTCGACGGTCGCTGTCCCGTACATGTGTATTAATTAGTCTTTAGGCGTCCCCCACCAATGTGAAGTCGACGACGAATTCCGCGGCGAGAAGATAACGAAGGGCACAATTATCCTTGCGTGCGAATGGTGAGTGAGACTTGATCCCGACGGGGCGCTCGTCAGACTAACGAATTACGCAGGTCCATGAACCGCGTCCCGGAGAAATACCCAGACCCTGAAACGTACCGGCCAGAGCGGTACCTAGAGAAAGGGTGGCCAACCTACCAGGAGCCGCTCTCGAGGTATCCCAACTTCCGCGAGGGCGTCGGCATGCACACCTTCGGCTGGGGCCGACGAACGTGCCTGGGCCAGCACATCGTCGACGACGAGATGTTCGTGTCCGGGGCCGGCGTTCTCTGGGGCTTCAACCTCAACCGGAAGAGATGCCCCAAGACCGGGGAGATCATCGAGTTTGACTCGGAGGCGACAAACGCCCATGTCATCCTCGAGCCGCTGCCGTTCCCCTGCGACATACAGCCTCGCAGCCCGGAACGCGCAGCCCAGATCCTCAAGTCCTACCAGGATGTCAGGAGTGAGCTGCGGGTCTGAACGAAGCGGTGTAGCCTGTCGGTTGAGCACATAGCAAGGTTGGTCTACATTGGCGAAAGATCCGGGCGCTCATAAGGGGCGTAGCGTCGCACTTGGGCGCCACAATATTATCACCATCACCATCGCCGTCGTACACCGGGATTACCGGTTCGTGGTATGAGTTGAAGTCAATAGAGCTAGAAATATGGGCGACTGTTCTATGTATTGGATGGGATCAAACTGCGCTGATAGATATTTTATCGTGGGTTATTTGGCCGTAGCGCAGTCACATCGTCTGTTATAGGATTGCTCAGACTATCTGATCTTACTTAGGTAGTCACTACTTACCTACCTATGGGTAGGTAGGTAGGTAGCGAAGTTAATCTATGTAGGTGCTTACCTGTCCATGTACCCATAATCTTGCAGCCTGAAGCAACACCTGCATGTCAATGCTCTTAGATGCGCCGGTTGAGTAAGAACCTCCATCGCTAAACCCTCGCGGTCTCTGTGAAGGACACGGTAGAGTGCGGTGTTTCCTTCCTCATTTGGCATCCGACAAGTTCACACTTGCACCTGCACCGACACATTCGGTCGAGGCGTAGGTCTTTTTAAATCCCGGCGTTATACAGCAGCTCAAAAAAACACTAATTTTGGGTTATAATCTGCCTGGTATACGCCTGACTTATTGTGGTGCTGTTGCCATCTTGGTGGCTCTACCTTCCAAGGCTTCCCTGGCCGCATGAGTTCCTACTTAGCCGCGAGCATTCCGTTTTTCTCTTGGCGGCTCGCCTACCGTGGATGTACGCCGTATTGAAGAAAGCGAGAGTATTAGGCCGAACATCTAAGGCTGCTTTTTCTCTGAACGGCGCCATATTCTACTTAATCCGCTCTTTCAAATGGTTTGTATCTATTAGTTGATCCTTGAGTTCTGCCGTCGAGAGATCTGCCAGAACTCAGAATGGCATCTCACTCTTCTAAACAGATTTCTAACGGTTGCGATCTGACTTAATGTATGTGCTGAAAGGGGCAATAAGAAGAGCTGTAATTAACGTCAAATGAGGAGCAGGGTTATCTATGCGGTGGCAGGATTCGGCATTCTGCACTACACGACCGTGGCATGAGCCCAATGCATTAGGTACGACCTACATAGAGGTATCTACCTATCTACACCTATTAAGTACCTAGGTAGGTAGCTGCTTAGGCGGGATCTGGCGGGATCGGTTCCGACAAGAGGTATGGATATGCCAATAGCTGAACTTAACATGGCGTTTTAGAAGTTGTGCAACCTTCCTTACCTGCCCCTGACTTGCTTGTATTGTGTAGGTATACCTACATACGTACTAGGCAGCTGCATGCTATTCAGAGTGGTCCGGATGGTTTGGTGGGATTGAAACGACGGACAGCTCTACCCTACAATGGGCATCAAGCACTACTAGTAACGGCCTTTCTCGACGTTATGGTCGCTTCGGCATATGTTCTGCATGGCGCCTCGTGGATGCATACATACCTCCATGATAAGTGGAGCAGGCACGCGGAAGCAGCTGTGCAGCGTAGCAATGAATGGTTGAGTGACAGGCAGGCTTGAACATGGGAACCTTGGAGCCATGGTATCTACCCCCGGCTCGAGTTGCGGCGTTCTTGATGCACATCTACATACTTCCTCCAACGCCCCTCCGGGCCTTCTGATGAGGCTTGAAGGGCCAAGAGATAGCCTGCTAGGCTTAATTACAGGCTCGCCAGCACCCCTGACGGATTCTGGGTCGATCGTCGGGTATACGGCCACTCTTGATTGCGAGTCGTGGTCGGCATCCGAAATCCCGTTTCTACCTCACAAGCCGAAGCGGAGGCCTGGGTTCGCCGAACACCGATGCCGGTACCAAGATTTACGATGATAAGTCGTCCGATATACTAATCGTGGTGAAGAAGGAGACATGGCACCAGCTATCGCGGTGCATGGGGGACATTGGGTGCCTGTCAGCGATGCTGGCATGATTTCCCAATATATGCTGCTACCGTGGACGCTTGCTTACGGCAGCAAATCCGTTCGCAAATATACCTTTTCACTGACGATCCCCCAGTTCGGAGAGCCGGGGGTGCATATGAGGTACAGATACCGGTTGTTAGATCCAAGTCAACTCAGGATCTAAAGCCGGAACTCCCCGAGCCTCATTTAGCATGATATCCATTTGAGTCATTAACGGATCTAACGGCAGAGGTCGTGACAATCAGTAGATTGTTTAGGTATTTACACCAGCCTCCGGCGTTTCCCCTGTTTCTTCGAAGTCGAAGAAGAGATGTGGTCTTGTTGGATATTGCCCGCGACGACATCCTGATCGTCTACCATCTCCCTGTTCATGTGCGCAAGGAAGTCCTCCTGCTCCTCAAGAAAAAATTTCAGCTTCTTCGTCGCCACCCGCCTGCCCGCTGCTGACATGTCGTGAATCTCTTTGAGTTGCAGACGGATGCGCTCTTCCAGCATTCGAAGCCGGTACTCTGCAAATTGATTATACAGGTCGTTAATGTTAGATATAGGCCGCACTGTCGTCAGTACCGTGTCGTCCCTGACAAGGGGATTACGAGGCCGGAAAGAGGTGACCATCGTGATACGTTCTGTCGTCCCGAGGGTCCGAAGAGCTTGATGCTCAATATATCTGCCCTGCAATACCACTGCACAGCCCTATAACGGATGTCTTAGCCTTCGATGATTCCGGTGCACAAGGTAGGTATAGGGAGATAGCTCACCATTTGTGGTCCGCGTACTTTCATAATGTCGCCGTTACCGGTACGCAGTGCCGTCTCTCCGCCAATCATGTCGGTACAGTCACTGAGCATTGTGACGCAAACAAATGGATAGCTATCAGTATGCCAACCAACAATGGGCTTGTTGTCCTCCCATGGGCAGCCTCCAATGCCCTCATCTGCCTCACAATTGGCCTTTTCAGCGACCGCCGCGATTTCTTCCCTCTTCTCCTTCTCTGATTTGACGGAGATGTTGATGTGTGCTATTTCCAAGTCCATCTCAGGGACAAGATCAATTCCCGCGATCTTTGATATGATTTCCAGAGTCTCCGGGCTCTTCCAGACGTCATAGACAAAAGGAGCATACCTGTTACCTTGATCGTTAGCATCGTGACGGTACTAGTCACTCGGGTATAGCCGGAGTTAGGTGGTCGTACTTATTGGCAAACCCTCTGAGGTAGCAATGAGCCAAATTGCTGGAATACTGGCAGTTCTCAAATACCTCTGGCGACAGGACCTCTTGCCTCATTCGCATCACAGCTTCTTCGGTAAACAGCCGAAACGGTTCTGAGACGGCAACAGAGGAGACGCCCGTAATTTCCGAAAACCCTAACTCCTTCATTGTGTGTACATTGGGCATTTCCTCAAATGCCAGATGCTCAGCGGGATTGAAGGGGTCTTGGTTATCATCCCCGGATGCAAGGGTTTGCGAGATAATAGGTGTGAATTTTGGCCTTGTTTGGACCGGTACAGGCCGGGCCAGAACTGGTGTATCTGCCATATTGGCGACGGTGAGTATTATGAACGACACCGATTGGCCTTGCTTATGAAATACCGCTTAGCGTTCTAGGGAAACCAAGCCTCTGGGATTGTATGGGTAAACAGGGCAGGTCTTGGTGTCGAGTGATACCGGTCGCTCGTCAGTGGTTTCCAAGAAGACTTACGAAGGCCTGAGATATATTTTTAAGGTTCGAGCGCATGTAGGTTGGTCCTTATCTTTGGTGCCCCTTACCTAATCACAACACTCGACGACCGTATACCGTCGAGTATGCCCAGGTGCGTTGTTCGGAAGGCCACTGACAAACACTTGAAACTGACCCATCATCGGTTAGGCATCTGACAGCATACGATAAAGCGGCATTAGTAGTCGAAGCAAAGACCCACGATGCCACGGCCCATCTGATCCCGTCTACTCCAATAAGTCGGCGTGTAACAATAGCTCGGTCCCTGAGCGGCATAGTGAGTTCTAGGGGGGGAGAGCACCGAGCCCGAGTAAAGAGGTGTGGAGGGACATGATGCAGCGTCGCCAACCCAAAAAAGAATAAAGCAGCATCCATACTCTCAGATTTGAGGCTTAGCCTGCTGGCAGCACGAGGATTCAAGACTGATCCGTATACAGCAACGCATAGAACCGATTGGAGCGATCCTCCGACCCTGGTCTATGAGATCTAAGGAAGCTGCAATTCAGTGCACAAGATCATCTTGATTTGTGAGTCAAGATGAAGGAACCTGCCTTCGATCGAACACTGCCGATCGGCCGACCATCGTATGTTAGACGATGCATATATCCTGTCAGATAGTTATGAGTACCCTGATAATATCTTATCGTGAGAGCCCTGCTACGAAGATTATTGAGGAGCTAAAGATGTGCAATATAGCAGGATCCACTCCTCACGAGACGATCTATACCCCCTACCCCGAAATCTCATTACCCCAGCATTACATATCAGGCATGGGCAGACTGGCGCCATGGCGCCCGATGACGGAGATAAAGACAATACTCAGGCCAGGACGGTTCTAGCCATACCTTAGGGACTTGAACCAATTATTACGGCTACGTAATTTGGTCATTCTTCCCTTTTGCATGTGATAACACCGCCGGCCTATTTGACAAAGAGGATGCAGAAAAGCCTAAATCCTGTAAGACGATTGGCCAGCAATGCCCCTACCCGTCTATTAGATGGGACAGAAGATGAAAAAAGTCATAGATTATAGCAGGTAAGAACAGATGGTCGGTTTACGTAGCCTTCCTTTAATTGGCAGGACAGGACTACAATAAGCCGCCCGGTATATCTTCCAGTATACCAATCGAGAGTTGGGATATGCCTAAACGTACCTGTAATGTAACGGTCCTAATGCAAGTTTATCGTGTGGTCTTGGCTAGTAATGCCCCTTTTGGATGGCGCCAAGATGCATTAGGTAGCATCCCTTTCCGAGAACATCAACGGTGACCAACTCCAAGGTGATATCATATTGAGATCCAGCCACGTCAAAATCGTCTAATGAAGATACCGAAGATAGGGAGAAATATACAGTGTTCCATGCAGGTCAACAATTGAGGTGCATGCCACTACTTTATCACCTAGATCAACCGGGCTACGGTATCTTTCCCGACCTTACCCGGCACTCGATCACAAAGTGTTCAACTCGTACTTGGCAGCACATTGTCTAGCCTAGGGCTAAATTATGGGTAGAACACCAGGTAAGTTGTTTATGGGGGCATTTTCTCCGCTACCGGCCACGGCAGTCTGCAATCAATCGGGTGGGATCGCGGGTTGATTATAAGAGCCTAAGTGGCACATGAGACGAACCCGATCCCTAATGTTACCATCACTTACATGGGTGGGAGAGTGCCGATACGCACCAAATTCCAGGCAATTCTAAAAGGGACCTCCTCGTGTAACAACACAAGGTACGAGTTCTCAAGATCGAACAGGGGTTCTGCCTTTGCCTTTGAACAGGTCAACATAAATTGCAGGATTCTTAGTCCCATCTGTGAATTTAGCGGAAAACACTGTCGCAAACAAGTATTTAAATCATACGTCATTACGGTACCTAGTCGGAATAATCGATGGCATAGCAGCTTCAAAGGAACAGCACGAGCTCTGCCATAATCCTTGCAAAGATAGCAAGTGTGGCGAGCATTGTAACTGATACCAGCTATTTACACCAGACCCAACGACGCAGTGGGCTTTATGATGCCGACACAACAGTACATGAAAAGAAAGAAAGAAATAAAATCACGCATGTGAACAGGACACTTCACGATCTGTTTGGCGTTCCCTTTCCAGCTCAGCTCAAGACATTCTCGTCCTTGTTGCTTAACAGAGCCCCCTACTTGCACCTCGAAGAAATGCTGGGGCATTGTTCACTTGAGCCGAGGAAATTTCCCCTGCGCTTCCCATTCGTCAATCTGAACAAACCATCAATGGTAAAGTTACCAGTTCCTCTCGACTTAAACCGCCTCCATGTCGACTTTTCCTGCCATACGTTTGTGCCAGAGCTTTTTCATATCCTGGCCACTTATCTTCAGGCGGTCGTATTCAGCTCTGGTGAACCAGACTATGATCACGCACCGGTTAGCAAATCCATATGTATCTAAAACCCGTCTCAGAGATTATATATATGTATATATATATAACATCCGCGAGGAGGAGACAGAGGGCTGGGGGCGAAGGATTTCTAGGACAGAAACAAAAAGGAGGTGGCTCGAAGCATGCACTCACTCTTCTCGAGAGCCTTGATGTTCTTTCTGGCGATATAGACGTCGAACTTCGGGGCAGGGCCCATCCAAAGACGGAAGGTGTTGCGACGGGTACTGAGGCGGCCGATGTAGATAGCGTAGTCGATGGTGGTCATGACCTCGTCCTTGATGTGCCGGTACTCGTCGGGGTGGGCCTTCAGGGCCGAGCCGAGCGCGCCGACGCAGCCGGGATACATCCACATCATGTACTGTCGCTGCGAGCCCGGCGACGGCGACGGCGGCGGCGGCTGCGGGCTGGCGTAGGAGGAGAGGCCCATGAACACCTCCAGCTCCACGATGATGGTGTCGATCAGCTCGGCGCGGTAGTCCTGCTGCGCGAGCTCGAGGGGGCAGTCGCTCACCAGCGAGGTCCGCGCCGCGGCCGCGGCGGGGCTGGCCGGCTGGAGCGCCTCCACCGACCGCGAGCTCGTCCGCAGCGACGACCACGCCGCCCACGGCGCCAGCGTCTCGCGCCAGCCGAACTGCGCCGCCATCGGGTCCACCGCGTACTCCTCTCCCGACGCCAGCGTCAGCTTCAAGCTCCGGTGGCGCTGGTACAGCGCCGCGTTGAGCGAGCGCCCCCGCCGACACCTGGCACAGCGGGCGGATCACGTTCCGCGGCTGCGAGTCGACCACTTCTATCCTATTGCAGATAGCTGATCCCGGAAAGAACACGAACGGCGTTAGTTTGTATGTATGGAAGGGACCCTCTGCTCCTTAGAGCTCGTAGGTAGGTAGGTGAGGGGGTGGGCGGGGGGGTATGTGGGCGCACTCACGATCAAAGATGTACCGGATCAGTTGGATTAGGGTGATGGTGATCTCTTTAGATTTTCCCCAGAGGAGGACTTCATTGGCTAGGGTCAGCTAAGGTCTTCTATGGGGCGAAATTTGGCGATGGAAGGAAGAAGAGAAGTTAAGTAGAGAAGATTGGGGATAATATAAGAAGGTAGGCGGTGTTTTAGTACAATCACTTACCAGCACGGCGGTATTTCTCAAAGATCTGGTCCTTTGGTAGGGGAGTGAAGATAGATCGGCCTGTCATGGCGGCGCGATCCCAGGTGTCATCCATGAGGTAGAGGATGCCACCCTTCTCCTGGACGTGACGGACCGGATAGACATAGCTCGCCTCCTCGACGGCGATGAGGATGTGGTCGAACAGCTTTATGGCGCGGTAGAGCGTGATGCGGTTGTCGCAGACACGCTTATGGGCGGCGGCGTGGCCGGCAGCGCACTTCTTATTACAGTACGCCGTCTTATTCAGGACGTGCTCTTCGTCCTGGAAGGTGCAGACCGGGCATCGCATGCTCGCGTCCAACTTGCCGCAGGCGGCACAGCTCGTGGTGCACGCAAGCTTCGAGATCTTCGTCATGGACGGGAGGCCCTCGGGTGCTCCCGTCGGAAAGGGGAAGGTCTCCTTCTTCATGCCCAAGGCGAGCCATCGGAAGAACTTGAGTTGGTAGGCCTTGCGGCTCTTGTCCTTGCGATTGGCCGGCTTCTGAACCGCGAGGTTGGCCACCTGCTGGAGGAAGTAGCAGGCGTTGACCTCCGCCGTGCCGAAGTCCTCTTTGGCATGTCGGAGGAGAAACTTATGATCAGGATCGTCTGACAGCGGTTGCTTGGTGAATGCGGTCATAGCATCGATAAGTCGATGGATGGAGTGTGGCGCATTAGGCTCGCAGTTAGTTACAGGGTCGACGAGGGACTTGAAGAAGTCCTCAACCGGGTTAGTAGTCGACATCTTTGCTCTCGTGAACAGGTATGCTCCTGTATTGTCTAATCGAGACCGTTACAAAGGCTTTTGAACACGATGGTAAGAGTTTTGTATGAAACCGCGGCGCAAGTCATTGCAGAGGACTTAACAAAAGACGTACCAGAATATAAATGTAGGTACAAGGTTAAGACCCAATGACCCAATGAGTAGAAGTGAAGCAGTTCTTATTCAGTTGGGTGGTGAATTTTGTGGGAGCGGTTGCCAAAATGTGCACTTATGTTTTCCTCTGCGTCTCTGTTTGGGAACTTTAGATTTGTGCTGGTGAGGGCAGAGAGGGTTGTGTGCAGATCAGAAGTTGCCGAAGGGTAGAAGGTTATGATGAGGTCGACAGATGGAAAGGGTTGCACCGAGGAGAGTAACTAATAGCAACCATCGATAGCGTAGGTCGGTAGATCGGCAGGTTGCCAGGTAGATTCACAGGAAGGAAGGTCATTAGGTAGTTACCTAGGTAATGGATTACTTCTTCACTACTAGTACTAACCATACTCAAGGTACTTTGTTGCTCTTGCAACCGACTACCTTCCTGTTACTTACCGGCAGGAACGCGTGACGCGTTGTCTACCTATACACGACGCGCTTTTCTTCCTAAACTAGGCGAGGTATAAGGTAGAAGTACAGGTTCTATTCAATACATCGGGGCTATTGAATCAAAGCTACCTACTAGTTAATGTCACAGCACTATCAAACTACCGCCATTTTGAGCCCTGAATTCTCGCTTTGAGCCAGGGCAGGGGATGCCAATCTAAGAGATCTTTCTACCCTCATATACCCATCTAACCTTTAAAAGATAACTGATTCTAATAGTAGTATTTGAATGGCGGTTCGCATTGTTTTCTAAATATCTCTGCAAGAAAATGCTTGACATAGAATAGAGTTGAAAACTGCCATGTTAAAGGAACCAACCGGAGAGAGCAGGCAGGTACCGATAGAATTTACCTGAAGTAGCTTCAAAAATAATAATAAAATATACAGTTCGTGCTGTTTACATGTAGCCCTGAAAAAAAAAAAAAAAGTACTTTGATCCAAAGTATAGTGAATGTCAGTTATGTATCCAAGCTAAGCCATAAACATTGGTTGCAACAAGTACAACATTACATTCAACACTAGACTAAAACCACATTTATCTTGTATCATCCTATATATACATATATATTATATTTGCTAACCTGCATTTAAAAATTGATATACATGTTATTTTGAGGCGTGCGAAGTAATGAGTTCCTCTCGGCTTCTGCCACTCCCCTCGACACTCTATTGGTTGCAAAAAGGGGGGGGAGGTGGCAAAAAGGGTGTAATGTAACACAAAGGCGCCTGCCTGCCTATATTCCTCTTTCCTTTTCCTCTTTCCTTTTAGGACACGTGCTGACCTTATATTTAATGTGTTAGAGGTTTGTAGGCAACCGTGACCGTGTATTGCTACCTACCTAGGCAAGTAAGTACTAGGTAGTCGAATGCAAGAGCAATTGCGGCCTTTTAATTGGCTCGGAGGGTCGGATGATCCCACATAAAAGTGTCATTATGTAATCCCCCTTTTCTCACCCGTCCGTCCACATCCAGCTCATGCACTCCCTTCTGGAAGCACTACACTTCACTCTTTATTAGCGAAATCCTCTTTCCCTTCGAGAGTGGCCTCAATGACCTTCAATTCATTGGTCTACTTTGATTCAGACAGGGGTGCGCGTGCTAGAGAGCGCCAAGCAGCTACGCCAAGCATATATATACGCCTACCTACTCGGATGTCATGTCTGGCTACGAAGAGACCCAGCCAACTTACAGTCACAGCGTCGCCCATAGTGTCACCCATACCTGTGTCGCCCATAGCGTCGCCCATAGTGTTAGCGTCACCGATAGCGTCACGGATTCTACACCACGCCGTCCTCGCCCACCGCCAAACAGGCGCCGCGATAAACCACAGCTAAGTTGCAATCTATGCCGGCGTCGAAAGTGAGCCCATATCAATCAGCCCATACCATGTTGAGATTCACGTGTCATTCTCATTCCTCTGATCGCCCCTGGCTGATAACCAATACCCACCTCGACAGACTGCGGTGTGACCGTCTTCGGCCATGTTCAACTTGCGAGGTAACATGCAGTATCACCTTCATGGGGACTCCACATCTTGATACTAAATGGTTTCATAGAAACGTGGACTTGAGTCATCGTGTGCTTATGCTGTGAACAGTGCCACGTTGACACCCCCCACCAGTGCTCGGGATAGGCTGAGACACCTGGAGGATCTCGTGGTGTCGTATATGAACCGGAACGAGGGGACGGCCACCTCTATCTCAACGCAGTCTTCTCCGAGTATTGAGGGACTTGATGTCTCGCCCGCACCCCCCGATGTCGGCAGCTTAAAGTCCAGTGGCACGGAAACGAAGTACCAGGACCAAACCCACTGGAACTCTATACTACATGCAATTTCCGAACTCAAGGAAGATTTTAGCGAATTGGATAACCTCAAAGATTCTCAGCCTGCCCCCGGATCACCTGAATATTCATCCATCAATTCTTTGGATTTCCCCCTTTTATATGGCTGTAGGCATTGCAGCAAAGAGGAAATCCTGGCGGCCTTGCCCTCGAGAGACTTAGCAGACGGCCTCGTCACGCAGTGCTTTGAGCTACTTGAGCTCTCGTCATGTTGGTGTGACCGAACGACGTTACAAGTCTGTCATCACTAACCTATCTGAATAGGTGCTCTCAACAAACGCGAGTTCCTCAAACAGGTACTGTAACTAAGGGCTTCCCGAATAAGTATATGCTTACGATCCAGTAGTATGCCTCATTCTGGGAAAATCCCCAGGGGGGTCCCTATTATGTGGTTGGGGTTGCTTTTTTAGCACCCTTTCAATAGCAATAAACTTTCGAGAATTTGATACCGAGCAACTTCGATGCGGCCCGCAGCTGGACTACATCTCGCTTAGCACTAGCTATCGTGAAAAGACTGTCCAGTGTTTGATGCTTGGACAGTACACTAGATGTGGCCCCTATGTCATCGAGACCTTACTTCACTATTTTGCAGCAGAATTCATGCGGCGACGTGATGTTAATAATGAAGCAGTAAGTCATTTTTGATGTGCTTTCTTGTCGTCTCCGTCGGTTTTGGAACTAACCCCATCAAGATGTTGAGGCACCAACACCACAACTGAAATGCCCACAACTAACCCGGGTTCTATAGTGGATAATCTTGAGCACCACAGTGCATCTCGCAAGTACGTCAGTTTTGTTACTTGTTATGGCGTTAGCGATACTACGATTCACGCCCGCATGCCACTGCTTAAACTAGCAAAATTAATCGATTGCTTCATAGTGCGAATGGGTTACCATAGAGACCCCGACCATTTTAAGTCTATTTCGCCATATGGTAGAATCCCTAACATACCCATATACTCGTTCCAGTGCTGACTTGGACAGAGGGCGAAATGAGACGTCGCGTATGGGCAATGTTATATCACTTAGGGTCCGTATACAACATACTATTCCAGGCCATGCCCTAGACTCAACCGTTTTGCAATATTATCGCTAACCGCGCTATAGTGAGCTACCATTTTTACGTAACTTATCGTTTTGCAATGGGACGGCTTCAAGTCGTGTCAGTTCATCCCAATCACAAATGCTAACAGGGGGTAGATAGTACGACGGCTGGGCAGTTGGGGGTTCCACGCCTAATCAATGATACATTCGTCGATACAGCTGAGCCGCGGAATCTCCTTGATAGCGACTTCGAACTCAGTTCAGCCGAGCTGCCACCGTCCCGTCCGGACAACGAACCGACTCCAATATTGGTTGTTTTGGCGAAGCTTCGTGCTGGCCGTGTGTATACGGCTGTGGCTACGGTGGCTACAAGCACGCAACCTCCTACATACGCCCAGATTCTACAAGTTGACCAACAGCTTGAGGATGTGTTCCAGAAAATCCCAGAGTATTGCAGAATGCAACCCCGGACGGATTCCCTAGTAGACCCTCCGCAGGTGCTCCTGCAGCGAATCTTTATCCAGATGAACCATCATAAAGCCCAGATTATCCTTCATTGGCGATATTTGGCCCTGGCAAATAAAGACGGCCGATACTCGTACTCTACCAGGGTCACTGTTTCAGCTGCGCTCAAGATTCTCAACCTACTTCAATCTATCCACGAAGGCCTTAAAACGGGAGGACGCCTTTACTCGGTCAGGTGGCGGGTTACGTGCTTCTTCAGCCACGATCACCTGTTGGCCATCAGCATCCTGTGTTTCTACCTGCAGCGCAACGGTGACACGATTGGCGAATGCGAACTCGGCGAGATCAAGAAAACCCTGCGTCAATCAAGGCATACATGGGATTCCCGTACCCCTATATCAACAGAGGTAAAACAAGCCGCTGCCGCCATTGAGGCAATCCTACCAGGGATTTTTGGAGATGACCTTGACCAAAACCCGAGCGAGGACCAAGCATTGACGCCGGCTGATAGCTATGGGAGCTCCTCACTCAACGGATTTTCCAATACCCAGGGTATTTATTTCACTGATCTTCGGGGCTAGGTATAGTCCAATTGATTCACCGCTAACGAATCAAACCACTAGATCCCTTTGTGGGCTCCATGTCGCCCTTCTTCGATCCGATGTTCGAGGGCGCTCCTCTGTTTCCCTCGCATATCAACGACATGGGGGCCTTCATTGATTTGGTCCTCGGTGGCTCGATCGACCCTTGGGGCGAGGTAAATACATACACCAAGAACGCATGAGTTTCTTGCGCTGAATACTAGTGAAGCCTCCCAATCTTGTGTCATTGCTCTAACGGCCTCCGCAGCCGCGATATCATAAGGGGCTGTATATAGGGCTACCCTACTCTGCTGCATACAGTCTATGTATTTTTATTAACTCTAAGGAATCGGTCACGTACTTATGGGTGGGTTGAAATAGGAGACCCCTTTCATATGGGGAATATAGTCTCAATTATACAGCTGTATATGGAGCGTCTGGTACGTTGAGGGCAATTCGGTACATTGGCTTTGGAGTTTTGAGTGTGGGGGCTGTCTGCCAGGTGCGGCTTCTTCACCACTCGTAATCTAAGATTCTGGGTTTGGGGGGTGCGAGGGATAATGTATGTACAAGTAGTGAAAAATTGATATCACCACCTACAACTCAAGTAGACTATCGGAATTTTTTATTTATTGAATAATATGATATCTACACTACTATCTGCTGCCGATTGACTTACAAGATCCAAGATATTGGACTGCCCCTGACTCTAAGCCACGTGATCTAAATGTGGGTGGATACTGCTGCATCTAAGGTGGAATGCTGATACAAGTCAGCCTCAATCGCCATCAGAGGCTTTATGAATCAGGCGACCAGTGACCTGGCCTTTTAGTTTATATGGGAAACGGTACAAAAGACCAATTGAGGCTCGATTTCTGTCTGTAGAGGCAGCAAGAGCTGATCGATGCAATCCGCCACCTTGCCGCTTTGGGCTTAGTGGTGAATGGTGGCTGGGTCATTCGACTTGTTCCCTCCCGACTCCCGACTCCCGACTCCCGACTCCCGACTCCCGACTCTCGACTCTCGACTCTCGACTCTTCATGAGATCCGATCCGACAATGCAATGGTATTTAGGCACATAGCCAGCACTAGGCCTGGCCAACACGCACCGATCTCTTGGGGCCTTCCCTGTGTCGCTGTCGTCTGACCTCGCGCGGCTAGTCCTACCTATTCGCAAATGGTGTACATCACTGTGCGAGAGATGCTCGGCATCCTCCCACGACCTGGCAACATACCGACGAGGTTACCGAAACGGTGCTCGTATGGGGCACCGTAGCCTGGTTCGGCACCATCCCCGTCACCATGGCACTACCATTGCACGATTTGGAGCGCGGCGGTGGAGATCCGAGGTTGGAAGCCACCTCGTGAAGTTCCCCTCTTTCCATCGGGGTGGGCGGGCGCACACCAGCTACTGAGCCGAAGGATTCTGCGCTATGCTCAGACTCACGCACATGTTTTGCTTTTCGACACAACCACTAGCAAAGAGCCAAAGGGTCGATCATCTCGTAGCCAATTGTGCTCGGCCCGTCATAGCCCCGCTAATGTGAGGGATGCCATGCCTATCTTCATCTTCGTTTCTACTTGTTTCACTCTATCCGCGTGTGCCTGCGTGTGGACGCGTTGCTACTATTCACACTTACCACCTTGGAGGATTATGAGCATTCGTCGAGGTCAAACATAATCCCCCCGGAAACCAATTGCTATCACCGTTGGCTCGCGGGACGAACGAGAGATGGACGACGCGCCAATCGTGCCGGTGACCGCACCCTGGCAGCTGAAGGGTACAGTCTATAGCGTTACGTTCTTTTCCCAAGCGGGAAATCTCCCGGACCATGCATACTCTCCGTTAGAAAGAGACTCGGCGTATTCGTCGGCGGCCGTCTCCGGAGAGCATCGAGGGGGCATCAGCCAGTTCCAGATGATCCGCTACACCGAAAGCCCGGTCGGGCCGTACGACGAACTCATTGTCTGTCCGGGGTCATTTAACTACGAGGTGGAGGAAGGCGGCAGGCGAAAGGTGAAGAAAGATTTGCGGATCAGCCGCATCTACGTCTCGCAGAAGTACACCTGTTGGAATGGCCGGACCAGTTCGTTGCTACCTCCCCACTCACCACCGGCCCAGAGATCAAGCCTGGGCCGTGCCCGACTCATGCCGGACACTAACGAACGGGGTGATTAGATTGGAACATTCCTAAGCACCTGGCCCGCTTTGAGTGGGACGACCTGGGCGGCGGCGGAACAGGGGTCCGGGTGTACCCGCACGACACCACGGGAGACTCGTCGGAACTCCGACCCGACACCGTGTCGCTATTCCAGGCGACGTTCAAGCCGATGCGCTGGACGCCTAGCTTCCCCTTCTCCGTGTCCTGGCTACGGTATGTCGGCCTCGGCGCGTGCCTGGTGCAGCCGCCGCTGCCCGAGGGCCAGGGGTCGCAGGGCGAGCTGCCGGGCACCGAGCGCTGGTGCAAGATCGTCCCCGGCCAGGCCACGAAGCGCGCCTCCCTGGCCTGGGCCGACCTGTCGCAGCGGGACGAGCGCGGCGAACCCGTGACGAGCGTGGCGCACGAGAACTTCTGGCCGGGCCTGGGCCGCTGGCAGATCGCCCTCAAGCTGGACGACGCCGTCATCGACTTCGGCGACGGCATACACTGGGACGCGCCGAGGACCAAGCTCTGAGAGCCGTTCCTGCGAATCAACGGCCGATGTCCAATTTGTATAAGCGCTTTCCCGTCGTTGCCCACATATTGATAGTGTTTCGTTTAGTCTTAGGTGCCCTCGAATAATATTCAATGTGTATAGTGGAGGTAGCAAGGCATACTTCCTCGTGCGTCGTGAGGCTCCTTTTAACTCGCATATGCATGTCTTCCCTTATTAGGTAGTCAGCGGGTACCAGGACCAAGAAGTGATCAAATTTCCTTTCCTATAGTGCACTATTTTGGAGGACCCCCAAAAAAAAAAAAAAAAAAACTCACCCCGTTCCCATTTGGGATGTAATATCTAGAAGAAAAATCTCGTTCTTCAATGCTGGCCATTCCTGTCGTTAGAGAAATGCCTATGTTAAGCCAACCTTGTACTACCTACGTGCATATTATATATTATTGTCAGTTTGCACGTGACGCAGCCAGTCTACTTGTGCATACACTACCTACCTAGGTAGGTGCCTGGGTAGGTATAGTTAGAGTAGTTAATTATGGGTCTATGGCAGGCTCCTGCCCCTCATCGAGACCCACTAAACGGTAACCCCGGTATTGCACCCAAACAGAATAGCGCCGTCCTGACTTGTTTACTTGCGAAAGTCAAGTTTAGTTGGTGGGCTGGGTCCAACGCGGCCAACGTTGACATAGCATCAAAAGTGATCGCAACAACAAGTCATAATATCGCCTCGTCCCAAGATGCCTCGCGTTGCCCAGGTGCCCCGCGCGAGCGCCGGCTCTCCCTTCAAATCACCATTAAAGTAAGGCTCACATCCTTTTTATTTTATTACTAGTAAACTATTCTATTATTGTTATTTTTGATTTGTTTTTTCATTTATTTTTGATTTATTTTTGATTTATTTACATGTCATACGGCCGGGTAACCCCGGCGAGCAGTTGCCGAGGCCCAGATCTGACTGTGACTGACCGCATATGCGTAGGATCCCTCTGAACGACGACGCCCAGGAGAAGAAAGGCCGATTCCACTCCCGAAAAGCCCGCCACGAGAAGCAGATCAGCGAGCTGCAGCAGGCCGCCGCCGCCACGCCCGCGAAGAAGGCCGGCTTCAGGCTGGCCGACCTGGACAGTGCCTCTCCCCGCTCGAACCCGCGGACGCCGCGGCGCGGCGGGGAGGTCGTGGTGGGCGATGACGATGACGACGACGACGACGACGTCGTGGTCATGGGCAGCGGCGTCACGCCCATGAAGCGCGTGCCCATCCTGGCCAACTTCGAGGAGTGGATGAAGATGGCGACCGACAACAAGATCAACGCCGCCAACTCGTGGAACTTCGCTCTCATCGATTACTTCCACGACATGTCCCTGCTGAAGGACGGCGACGGCGTCAACTTCCAGCGCGCCAGCTGCACCCTCGACGGCTGCGTCAAGATCTACACCAGCAGAGTCGACAGCGTCGCGACGGAGACGGGCAAGCTGCTGAGCGGCTTGGCGGACAGCAATTCGAAAAAGAAGGGCAAGGATGGCGAAGGGGAGGGCGAGGAGAGCGAGGAGGAGGAGGTGGATGAGGACGGCAACGTCGTCCGGAAGAAGACCAAGAAGCGGGTAAGTTCGGTCCCGGATCACGATCGCGGGGACGGCCTTGTTGATAGTGGCATAGCAACGATCATCGGAAGCGACTCTGGCCCCGTCATTTGCCTCCCTGCAACTCAAGAAATTCGAAATGGAGTTTGCCGTAGACCCCTTGTTCAAGAAGGCGTCCGCCGATTTCGACGAGGGCGGCGCCAAAGGTCTTCTGTTGAATCATCTCATGATCGACGCCCAAGGACGCATCGTGTTCGACAGCAGCGATGACGCCAACGACAAGTCGGCAGATGGCATTAAACCTCGACGAAGGGAGGACGTGATCGCCGAGGAGGAGGATGAATTAGAAGAAGGCGACACAATCACGGACGAGCCGGCCGAGACGGAAGATGATGAGGATGTAGAGATTGACATCACCGCTCTCGGACTCAAGTTCTTCCCCGATCTTAACCGCCTGGACGAGCAAGATATCTGCCCTTCGTTAAAGACCTTCGACCTCGGAAACCCCTCCGGATCACTAGATATCCCGTTCTTGCGCGCCCCGGAAGGCGACGAGGAAGACGAAGATATCCTTGGCGAGGCTGGTAATAAATCCGGCATGTTCATTGACGAGGACAACCCGATGGGCTTCGACGATATGACCGCCATTGGTGGATTTGACGTTGGCGAGGTCGCGTTCGGCGAGGGTGGCGAAGCCTGGGCACGAGAAGCTGCTTTAGAACCTCAAATGCGCCCATATAACATCGGGCTTGGGGATGGAATGGCTGGGGGCGAAGGCATCGAAGGGCTGGACGACGAGAACGCCGACTACGTCGTTTCTATGAACCATGCCAAGAACGGGGACAAGACGCATGAGGATATTCTCGGCTACTTCGATCAAGCCCTTCAAAAGAACTGGGCCGGACCAGAACACTGGCGGATACGGAAGATCAAAGACGCCAATAAGCCAGAGGCGGCCACTCGGCAGCGCAAAGAGAAGGAGCTGTTCGAAATCGACTTCGCCTCGCCACTTGATGGCAAGCTTGCTGAGACCATTTATACGCCAGCCTCAAGTAACTTGACTATCTCTCTAGCTAAAAAGGACTGGAAATCCAAGACCCGCAACCTTCTGCCAGACGACAAGCACTTCAACTCGAAACAGCTGCTTAGCCTTTTCCTCAAGCCCAAGGCGCGGATGAGTAGCAGGCGAAACCGATTCAACTCCAGAATAGAAGCTGCTGGCCAGTCAAATAACATCCACGCGGCTGACATGAACGAAGCCTTTTGGGCGCAGAATGAGCCCTTACAAAGCCGAGAGGATGATACCGTTCTGCCCCAGGGCGACTACGACGCTAATTTCTTTGATGACGAGATGCCGCTCCCTGGCGGTGGTATGTTGGACGACGACAACGACGAGTTCGCCGACGCCAGGGACCACTTCTCGCCTAGTGCCGAGGCGCCACCCACAGAGGCGCTCGGCATCACAACGATGTTTGATGCTGGTATGACTATGGGCGGCTTCGGCACACAACTAGTCACGTCCACACGCCGGCTACGACCCGAGTATGTACAATACGCTCGCGTCGCTAAGAAAGTCGACGTTCGTCGGCTTAAAGAAGAGCTCTGGAAAGGCCTTGGATATTCCGAGACCCAAAACGTGAGTCGCATATCAGCTGCTAATAGTGGTAAATCCCCTTGTTGTTTGCATTTTGACTTACACCCTTACGAACAGGATCTCAATCGGTCAAGATTGCCAACACCTCCGACTGAAGAGGAGGCGGCAGACAAGCAAAAGGAAGAACCGCCGCTCAAGTTCACCCAGGTTATGAATGATCTCAAATCCGTCTATCCAAAACCGATCATGGACGACATCTCAACGAGCTTCTGTTTCATCTGCTTGCTTCATCTAGCCAACGAAAAGGGCCTCGTTATCGAGAACACACCCGAGCTTCTTGAACTCGAGATTCGAAAGGACTGGACTGCCGAGATTACGGAGGCGGGTTAATGGGTTAGTTAGCCCTCCTCATGTCGAGATGAGTCTTCGTTGGTGTGGGAAACGTGTGGGAACAGAACTGAAGACGTCGGATTGGCTGGCAACCAACTGATACCTTGGACAGCTGGCGTCTTCGCGGCTATTAGATAGAATATGATTCTCTTTGGGGGCATGAGACACGCTTTGTTATGATATATTGCGGGGGCGAGCGTGTTGAATACAGACAGTCCTTAAACCACGGGAGTGCACGCGGGCTGAGGGGGCTCGGAATATGTCGTATGAACTTCATGGGTAGCAATACATTTCTAGAAGCGATTATCCAACCTCTCATCAATCTTCCTCTACTACCTAACTTCCTCATATGTCCACAGTACTTTTTTGACTTCCGTGAAATGTTAGGGAAAATAATTTAGTTGGCATGAGCCTCCTTACCTAACCCCTTACCTACCTAATCTCCTTCGTTGATAACGCTTCGCGCAACGTTCCAGGCCAACGACAGATGTGCACGCTTCATGTCAGTCCCCCAAATCTCTAAATAACTGGTTGGGGGTACTGCGTCAGTTCCAAGAATTTTTATCCTGGGTGCATACAGGTCGTATGTTGTTCATCACCTACCCCTACCTAGGTAGGCAGGCATAGGAAAATAAATCTTGATATTTTTTATTTGTTTATTATTTAATCATTTCATTTTTACCTTTTTATTTTATTTCATTTATTATTTTATTTCTTACTTTCCCTTCAAGTTGCGGTGTAGGTCGTAAACCCAGTCAGTCTATCCAAAAAAAAAAAAAAACATGCCCGTGACTAATTCCCCCATCACCACCATTTGTGGAGGAGATAGGTGATCCCAAACCACCTCCTTTCCCATTCATCCATCCATCCATCTATCCATCAATACATACATACATACATACATAACGAGCGCAAGCGAAGTGGGAGGGGTGGTGGAAAAACATATACACGACAAATAATTCCTCCCCTTCCCCTTGGGCGACCAACGTCATTTTCCCCACGAGCACGGACACACAGATGGCCCTCCAAGCAACGACCTGACTCGAGCGAAGAGAGCTCTGCTACTTACTTTTATCTATCTAGATCTAGCTGAGCCTAGTGTGAAAATTTCACGGACCCCGAGGTGACACGTTTTTTTTTTTTTTTTTTAATTATTATCCCGCTTTGCCTAGTTACATTAAGATTAAGTAAGTGTGTATGTAGGTATGTATGTATGTATGTATGTATGTATGTATATACGCTACCTTACCCTCCTACCCTTGCCCAACCCAATCCGATCAGACTTGACCCCTGAGTGGTTTAACCCCTCCCACCCCCCCGAGTCGACAAAGACCCAGAAGAAACCCCCGCTCCGCCAGACACCGATCTCGATGACTTTTCATACCCCGACCCAGGGTTACCCTGGGTTCCACGTCCCTGGAGCCCCTTATCCTGCCTACCGTCTGATTCGGATTTCTCGCGGCTTCCTCCCGTTGTATAGCCGAGCACATCCATCCATCCATACGTCCATACGTACGTCCATACGTACGTCCATACATACGTACATATGTACATGTGTATGTAGCGTCGAAGTCCGTTCCCCTCCATCCCTCCCCCTACGTTAACCCCCCTCTCTGGCGCGACCAAAGGCAAGGGGGGGAAGGGGGAGGGGGGAAGGGGGACAACAATCCATTTGATAGGTCCCATGACTCCCTCTCGGCGTCGCAGAAGGGGAAGAAGTCTGGGATGCTCGATGTCGATATTTGGAATATGGATAAGCTCATTCTGGTGGAGTTTTTGTGCATACAGGTAGGTGCCGCGTGGGTAGTGTAGACCCGGCTCATGCAAATTTGCCCTGATTGATTACGTTTCGTTCTACTCCTACGAGTAGCGCACACAGACTTCCTCGTCGTAGCGGAATTCATAGAGACAGACATTGGCTTAGGTAACGTGGGATAAGCCGATGGGAGACAAAAAGTCACGTCTCTACCTCTATCTAACGGTATCTCGTAGACCTGCGTGCACATGGCTGTGTACAATGATACAATATCCCCTATTATCTATGTGCGCGCCGCTGTATATCATCAGCTTGAAGATGCGTGCGACCAGGGTTGTTCCTCATTTCTGCTGTTGCTACTCGAAGCCTGGACGGCCTCGGTATATGCTAAGTTCCCACCTGTATGGCCCTTTTCAGCGGGCCGCTGCCCGTCCACCCGTCCAAGTCCTCTGACGTAGCCATTTCCGATCGTTCCGGCGATCCTTCACCGGGCTGTGACACCCACCTAGTAGTATCCCTACCAACTCCTGAAACTTTATAGAGAAGAACAACATTCTCATTCCGGCCCCTGCGCAGCCGGGAATGTTGTATATCACGGACGCCGATTCCGGACCGGTGATTGTCTGAATAGCAGGGCACGATCGCTTTGACCCCGATCTTAACTCCGGTTGAGGCCGCTTTTATATCTGACCCGGCATTGGTCTAGGGCGACTGCGCATTTGATGCACATTGATCGATAATGATGTGATGGCGGTGCTACCATGCCTATTCGGATGACGACTGGAGACATGCGGATGCTATTTACAGGGTAAATATCGTTTATACCCTGTTGAACCGATATTTCCCCTGATATCTCATGCGCCGAAAGGAATATATAGAGTGGAACGGTCTGGGGATACCTGGAATTGAGAGGAAGTTGATATGGTGAAAAGCGCAATCACGGACGGCGGTCAACAATTTCCCGAGCTCTTAGAAGCGCGGTAATGCCATCAAGTCCGTTGTCGCTGTCGTTTATGTGTACCTGTTCCCCTGAACTTATATCATGCGGTATATTGGCCGTGGCTTCATACGCCATTCCAGATGCTGTGACGATCTGACTGACTCGAGATCCCGGTTTACCGTTGCCGAAATACGAATTGCTATAGAAACCGCCTGGCATCCGGCCGTGCTGCGTCGGGTATAGAGACGGCGGCGGTTGCGGCGTTTGCCCGCCGATAGTGGGGGGCGAAGGTGTCGGAACGTAGGAATCCGGCGGCTCTGGCCTCGATGACAACAACGCATGAATTGGTAAAGATGCATCACTAGGTGTCCTCGGCGGATGCGAACTCGAGGATGATGAAGCAGCACTCCCGTGGAAGGATTGATCGTGCCTTAATGATGGGGGCTGCGAAGCAGATGCGGATCTGGGCGATCCAGATCCTCTCGGCGCCATATTGGCATGCGAAGGTTGCCCGGAGTGTATGCTGAGCACACCAGCTTCGGGTGACTGAGAAATACCGGTATGTGCAGCTCTCGGGTCCAACCAAGGTACACCGCTGACGGGGACATCCCCTGATAAACACTGACTATCCGCCCGACTCGTACGGCGATTGGCATAGTATGTGGAGGTATCGCGGGAGTGAGGGCTAGAGACTCCGCGCCGCCGCCCATGGTTGGGTTCCTCCTGGGGCAATATTATTGGTGAAATCATGGAATCATCCATGTGGCTTGTCCCCGTCGATAACGAGGCTATTGAGCCCAATCTTTGTTGCCGTGTTGGGGGAGGTTCGCTTCCAGGTTGGCTTTCAGAACCACTCCCGGTACCATTGGTCGTTCCACCGGGTCCGGTTGAAGTCCCGCTGGTACTGCTGCCGCGAATGCTCTCGCCATCGGCGGTCTTTAGCCGTTTTGCGGCATCTTTTTCTGCTGGTGAGTTAGCCACGGACGAGATCTTCTACAAATTGGACTCGTGTAGCTGGGTGGGTTACCTTGTGTCTGGGCGGCTTGTCTCTTCCGGAATTCGCGAAGATATTCATTATATCGCCTGCACTCGACTGTTTTCTTGTACGCGGCTAAATCGCGGTTATATTTCTCCTTTGCTTCGTTTGCCTGACGCTCGAATGGTTCTTTCTCAGCACGACCCAGGTTTTGCCAATTCTCACCCACTAACTTAGCAATCTCTGTAAAAGTGAGAGTCTGCCCTTTCAGGTCCTCTCGCATCTCTAACAGCTGTTAGTATTTCGTCGTGCGCATAGCACTGGAACCACAGGCTCATTGGTGATTGGAACTACATACTGTTGGAAAAGAGAACGTAGGCCGAAGGCGGTCGTTCTGGAGCATGTTCGTCGGGCTAACATTCTAGTTAGACACGTTTGATCCGGCCTCGATGATTCATGGTCGCAAGACGAAGACCAGGGGGCCAAAACGAACCTTTGGATGTCTCCTATATTTCCTCTTCGCAACGACCGGTTCGGCTTTGACGTCGGCTCTCCCGGCATCGGCACGATTCGCATCGTGTCTGGCGTCCTCGATGCTTGTGCGAGCCGGCGAAACTAGCGAGACATCCGGGGCAACCCCTCTGTAATTGGCGATACGTCGCTGGAGTTTCTTCACGCCGTTAGGATGGCTGACATCACAAATGGGGAATACCGGGCCACTTACCCTCCGATGTCCCAGTTTCACGCCTAACGCGTCACTAGCGGTCGTGTTAGCACCGAAAGGGGCAATGGGTCTTATAATGCGATAAGAAGCCTACAGGTCGGATTCGGTGATATCCAATATGGTATCCCATGAGTCGAAACCCTGGTCAACGAACACGCCGAGGTACTGAGAGATACCCAACTCGCCAAACACAGTTTCGAGGTAATTCATATAGCTGACTGGTCCGCGTTGCCACGGCAGAGCTATTAACTTGAAGCGCAGCCAGCCACCGGATCGCAAAGCCCAGGGGAGAATATGAGGAATGATGGCAGCAATGGTGGCAGCAACGGCGGCAGCAACGACGGCAGCAACGGGCGCCGGCTTTGGCGGAGGCAGCTCTAGGGTATCGGCGACGAAGTCGGTTTACACGGCGATCAGCGAGCGGGTGGGACTCCTTGGATTGGACTTTTTTCTGGATTGGACTGGTTGCAGACTGGTTGCAGAGCCCTGGGACAAGAGACGGGAGATGTCCGATCCCCCTCGACGCGACGACGGGTCTAATAACCTGTCAGATAGGGCCGGAGTGGATGTGCCTGGGCGCTCTTGTTGCTCGTGTCGTCAGCGCGCGGTGGCGGGATGCGCGATTGGCACAAGGGGCGAGAGCTGGGGGTGTTCAAGGGCCGTTTTACCAAGGCGCGCAGATCCGGTCGGGAATTGGGACAGCGCGCGTCGAGACCTGGCGCCGAAGGCAAGATCCCAAGTGTGGGGACTTGGGACTTGGGACTTGGGGGACTCCTCCTCTCCTCCTCGTTTCTTGTACAAGTACAGTAGTGTACCGTACGTACTGTCTGTTAGCGACTCTCGGGACGACAGACGGCCGCGGCTCTTTCTCTCAGCAACAAGCAACGAGTAACAAGCAACAAGCAACAAGCAACAAGTAACCAGCAACAAACAACAACAACAATAACAGGCCGGCTCGCTCAACTCCAGCTTCGTTCACGTCGACGGCGGCTGCAGCTCAAGTGCGATCGATCCCCGGCGGTGCAGGCAGTCGGTTCGAAACAGGCGGCGGCGGCGGCGGGTGTTGGTACGGCGGTGCATTTGAAGCCACGAGGGAGGTCAATGTGTAGGTACGGTAGTGTCCTGCAGACGTTGACGGCAATGCTTGCTTAAGGGGATTTCCATGGACAAATTTAGCATTTATGGAGCCTGGGCGGCGAGCGAGGTACTTGCTCGATCTCCCAGCGTAACTAAGATCCCCGAATGTGGGAATGGTGGGTGCTACGGATGCTCGACGGATGCTACTAATGGAGGATCGAGCTTGATCGGGTCATCGGTTTACCCAGCGCAGACCTAACTCGAAGTATGTATATATACTTACTTACATACCTCTAGTAGCACGGCGATGAGGTCAATGTAGGTAGGTAGGCAGGCAGTCGATGTAGGTACAACAGGGCGGGACGCCAGTGCGGTCGGTACCTACAACTACGCCAGATAGTTCGACCAGAGGGAGGAACGTATGGAAAGGGAGACAGACACAAGGAGAGACGACAGACAACCCGCAAGAGAGACAGACAGACAGACAGATAGACTGACTGACAGACAGACGGACAGACAGACGGACAGACAGACGAACAGACAGACAGACGGACCCATAACTATACATAATGTACTTTTATGTATGTACGTATATATATGTAGTGTAAGCTAACTAGCGTCACCACTACTGTACCTCGGGTGGGTTGGTGTCCTTGGGTATTTGACGAATTGCCCATTATTGCTGCAAGTCGCAAGTCGAAGCCATTGAGGTTCTTGCCGTTTACCGTGTAGCAGGTACTTGCTGCTGGGAGCTCCCAAGTACCCGTACCTCTTACATGCACATAACCTACCTAACCTGCCTCTTACTCAAAGTGGTACATACATACTACTAGTTGGGTATGTGAGAGGTAGTGAGCGGGCTAAAACCTCTTAGGGTAATAGTTATTAGTGCAACACTAAAATTTAGGTAGTTAGGTAGTTTACAACCACAATATCTACAAGTGCCTAGGTATGGTTTGCTACTTGTATGCAGAGTAAGGCATCTCGACCCTATTCCAGAAACCCCCAACCACGGCCCACCAATCCCAGCGGAAGTGAAAGGCTTCTTTTCTCTATAGACACGGCCTGTGCGAAGCAGTCAAGATAGAATACACTGCCTCCGGCTAACCAGAGCCGCTTTCCGCTGAGCATATGTCTCCAAGACTCGAGCGTTCACAAACCACCAAGGCCACGGAGGCCACGAGGCGGGTGCTAGTCAAGCAAGTGGGGGGAGGGGATAAGAGAGAGTCCGGTCCACACCCTCGCACGGTTGACATCTGCGAATCGCATGAACTCCTGACAATGGGATTTCCGAATCCAGTCCGGGCTTCGGGCGCCATCCCGAGCACCATCGGACGATACTACCATCGTGCTTGACCAAGCCTCAAGCTGAGAGGTACAACACTCAGGGATATAATACCTAAGATATGCGATAAGTGCTTCCTTAGAAATACTAACCTGGTAATATTGGTCAATTCGTTATCCACCCAAACCGAAATGACTTGCTCGGACACTATATTTATGGATACCTTAGGCTGTTCCCATCCGCGGATAGAATGTTAGGTAGGGCGAAATGGCTGCTCCATGCGAGAGTCCCTTCCTGTCGGTTTCGTCGGGAATTCAACCTTGGAGGTATACACCTCCCAGTATGAATGGATGCATCGCCCCGGTTAGGCAGTTGAGAGTTTAGGGCTAGGAATAGTCACTGACTTGGGCCAAGGATTAATAAAATAAACAAGTCCTCATGCCACCCTAGTCGTGGATAAAACAGCCCATTCGAAAAATATTCTGGAATAGGCACAGAAACGGATTCGGTGCCCTTTACGACCCTTTGATATCTGGCCATAGTCGAATGTGATCTTGGTAACTAGCTCGCACGTGTGTGTTCAAAGTCAGCCGTACTATGGCTATTGGGGAGTAAAACTAACCTAACCTAGGTAGCCTCTGCACACTTGGCGCGATCCACAGCGAGATACTTTACCACACCACTACGCCAAAATGCAGAGACCTGTATCCGAAATCTCGTTGAGCTTGTAATGCGTCAAGAGGTGAGTCTCATACCCCCACAAGCCGGTATTAACAGACATAGGATAAATAGGCCACTCAATCAACACATCTGTGTTTTAGATTCAGAGGTAGACAGACAGGTATCAGCATGCGCAAAGAGCCATGGGAAGTACCAGTACCTATTCAAAACATAACAGCAAAAATAAAATAAAAACGCCAAGAAGAGAAAGTGAGTGATGGCGGGCCGCCAGGCTCAAAGCGAAAACACTTGCTGGACGTAGGCTAACGAAGCGCGAGCCGTTCTGAGCCTGCGGGGAATGGCCTGATAACTGGGTCCCGGGCGACAGAAGGGCGGGCGGGGAGTGGTCTGATGAGCTGGGTCAACTACGAGCAGCAGCGAATGAGCGCCGGGCTCCAGGGGCCAGCCGGGGTGCTGCCATCGACTTTTCGGCCTGGGATCGAAAGGCTTGGCAGGGCAGCCGTGTCTGGCCACCCATCACCGCTCTGCTGGATGGTCATTTGAAAAGCTGGATTAGTTTTGCCCGTCGTCATCACGGCACATGATCGAGATCTAGGATAGAAATATGGAAATGGGAACAAACCGATTCTCCTGTGTGCTGTGTGCAGCGTGCTGTGTGCTGTGTGCAGTGCAACAAACGATGACGCCCACAAGCTACCGGGATGGCTCTTCATACACCAGTCACCGCTCATTCATACATTGGTCTTAACAGTCGACGTTATTAATATATAGAAGCGCTATGCGTCGGGCTGGTCGGGATTTACATGTGTGGTGAACATGTGTGGTTGCCATGTTGTGGTTGATGGGCATCCATCCTCTATTAAACGTGCAGCACTACTGTAAATACTGTAAGTACCGTATGTGAGGCAATTGGGTTTAGTGTGTAGATCTGTCACTGGTGTATGAACCTGGCGTGGCCGATGTAGGTGGAACTCACTAACCATAACTAGAACGGCCCAACCGCCAACATGGGCTCCACCAGGGGCGTGGCTTCACAGTAGGTACCACCGCTCTGCACCACCTTGATCGCGATATAACTACCCGCCAGAGCGGATTGACAGACAATACAAGCCACCATAATACACCCCCATACTTCGCTTCCGAATTTAGACCTGAGCATCACATGGCATCATACACCACCCCTTTTTGTTTATTCTACTGGTATGATACGTGTCTGGCATGTTGATCTGTATTCATAAATGAGATCACAACTCCGACAGCAGGATTAACCTGTTTCCAATTTGTATATATTAGAAGCGCCTAGGCATCATGATATATATATAGCCCCATTTGCCAAATAGGGAAATTCACGAAATGTACTTGTAGGTACCTAGTCATTACCTCTACCAACATAGGTATTCCAGAGTATAGGCTGTATACCCAGCCCATAATCTCGTGGATCTCCTGCAAGTGTCGAGAGTCTGGAAGGCAATGCTGATCGCTAGAGTAGGTAGGTAGATAAGGTACCTTACAGCATGCAGTCGACCTGGGTACCAATACCTTGCCCGAGAGTACCGGTATCCACTCATAAGTCCCTACGGTCCCTGCCTAGGTATGTAGAGCAAATCCTCCCCCAAAATGGGATTGCCCATAGTTATCCATATATTAGATGCAGCCAATCCACGCCTAGAAAACTTACTCAGGAAGTCGCCAGTTCATTCCGGCCGTGGATTGGTCGAATCCATCGAATAGGTGGGCATTTCGGGTTCGGGTCAAGGGCAGCTACGAGGCAAACGAGGCTCACCACAAAACGTTCTGGCTTACTCGGGTAGGGAATGGTTTCGGATCTCGATCGATCATTTGGGAAATACACACATACACAACGCATACAGACGCCAACAACGACCACACCTACCGGTTCCCTCCTCTCGCCCACAACAGCCGGTTACCTTTACCGGAACCTCTCCACTCTTCCCCATCTGCCCCATCTCAGCCCCCAATCTCAGCCTCCTGCCTCGGTATTTGATCGAGCTCCCAACCGAATGTGTACCTACTAATTGCCACAACCCGTCATTATCCCACGTCTGTACCCGTCCAGCACACACGCATACACACACGCACGCACGCACGCACACCTCCGCATCCGGAAACTGTCACCTGTGTATTGGGTACACGCACAAGATCGTATTGCCAATGTCTCGATCCCAGAGCAACGGTCATAGGCCCACCTCACCTCCCCTAGACCAGGAGGCATCGATACCCCAAGCAGAGATGGCCCAGGTGAGTCTACTCGGATGTTGATGGATCATCTGTTGGGGATCTTCGATGTCCATCTCATCCGAAATGACCCATAAGCACTATGAAGCAAGCTAATGCGCTTCTCCGTCCATTTCTAGGCCTTCAGAGACCTCGCAAGGTATGCAAGATTCTTGTTACAACTCGAGTCAAGTCGCCTCTTTTTTTTTCTTGAAAAAAAAAAACCCCAAAAAATAAATAAATAAATAAAATTACTATTCATCGACATCGGTGTCATTTTACCATCGTCATGTACCATGCGCACTCCCCCCAGGGTCGGTTAGGGCGGCCTTGGCCCAGGTATTTTTATCTTGCCACCTCGGCTATCGATCCCGTCTGTCCATCGTGTGTTGAGAGATGCAAGGTGCTCTCTCCCTCTTTTTCCCAAATGCAATTCCGGGTTGCTCACGCGTTGGGAAGGGGAAAGGACCTCGTGGCACGTCCCCCCCCTTCCCTCCCCAGCAGCGGTAGCAGCAGCAGCAGCAGCACGACCGACCCATGCTAAACCCGTGCATGGTATTTACCTCATTCCCATTCCCCATTCCCATCCCCCCTCCCTCGCTAATTGAGAATTACCTCCCTCTGGGCGACTTAGTGTGTCATTTGGGGCTCGGGTGGCTCATGCACACCGACGTCTAGCTGGCCGCTAGAACGGCCTAGATGCTCCGAAGGTTACGTCGGATGCGCGTCTACGAAACGGATCATGAAATACCCGTGCGACAGCTCGTGTCTCCTTTCTCTGGTAGTACCGCTGCATGACGGTCTTGATGCTTGCTCCGTCTCACCGCACTAGGACGTACTCCCCATATCATCCCATGATGAAATTTCATGACCATTGGCCCGTCTTGAATGGCTCGTTTAGGTTTCCTTATCTTGGTACCAGAGCGTACTGACTGTCCCTATCACTTTCCAGAGGCGAGCAACAGGCAGCTGCCATCGAGGCCAACCTTGCCAGTCTGGAGAGCAAATTGGACGCGCTACTAGCGTCTATCGACGCGGCCGAAACCGATGCAGCTAAGGCAGACGGGAACGAAGACGGGAACTCGAAGAGGGGGGGGACCATCGGAAAAGTCGACATGAACTGTTAGGGACCCATGCGTGGTCTACCCTGCAGTTTATGGCTCATAATACACACGCCAGGGTCATTCCAGGAGAAGTCTTTATTGGTCCCCAGTACACATAGATTTCTTCAAAAAAAAAAAAAAAAAAACCCCTCTACATCGGTTCGAGATCCCAAATATGGTATAAAGAGAATGCTACTCTACAAAGCATCCCACGCTGAAGCCCTAAACAGGGAAGCACAAGTATAGGGGCCCTGCTGATACACCCCAAGATGTATCTCAAATTAACTCATTGATATGGTGAATCGATGCTGGCCTTACACGGTGCGAATAGAGTAAGAAGATTGAGGTTGCCAAAAAAGATTTCTTTTCGTGAATATAGAAAAATGCTAGTTGTAAACTCCCCAGGTCGAGGAAGCAGCAGTTGTTGACTTCCTCGCAGCCGGGACGCGGGCTATTGGTCTACGAGATACTCAATAAACCCATACATAATACACATATCAGTAATTCATAATAAGACAAGCAAACCCGGCTACACGACACTCCGAAACAAGCGGGGGAAGAGTGAATGCCGACTTCAGAAATCGCGATGCTGATTGACAAGACAAACACTAGTAGCAATGGGCTGAGTAAACACCACAAAAATACGCACACAGCCCTCTTAACAAGCCCAAAACGCCAAATCAACTCCGGCTGTTGCATAGCTCCCCCAAGTGGGTCCATGATCCTCAGTTCTCCAGAGCCAGTCACAGCAATGCATAAAAGCCTAGCGGGGGATGTCATGGTACAACAACTATTCTTGGAACGACGAGAACAGATGAATCAAGATTCGTCAGAAGCAAGAGCAATTACTCTGCTCCTTCGGGGTATCGAGAGCTGCGTGAGTATACATCAAATAATCGACATGGTACCGAGGCCCAATAGGACTTTGAAAGATAAATGGGCTGCATGCTTTTCTAACAGTTCGGGTTCAATTTATACTGTTAGACCTCGGCATGAGCTATGAAGACACCCAGTTAGTTGCTTCACCTGGGCGTGTCGGAAAGGGTTGAACGTGCCCTTTTTAATGGGTCGCTCTGGCTTGTGGCCGCCGAAGGCGGGCTTCCACCAGGCGAACTGGTTGTCATTGCGCGGGCCTCGAGAGAAGGCCGCGAGATTACTGACGATTTCTGGTCGCCGTTCGTCTTGTTACCATGACAAGCGAGTTCTCTTTCTCGGTTCTTCTCGAGCAAGGCACCTCCAAGCGTTGCGCATTTCAGGATAGTCTGTATTAGATGGTTTTGTTGCAAAGGCTTTGATAAATATTCGTCCATCTGGGCTTGAATGCATCGTTCACGGTCTCCCATCATAGCATGGGCTGTAAGTGCAATGATTGGGGTTCGTACTGCGCCAGCGTTCCGTTCGTACTCGCGAATTTTGCCAGTTGCCTCGAATCCACCCTATTGTTATTGTTAGTATAGAAAAGCCGATGGTTTAAAGAAAACATACCATTATGGGCATCTGGACATCCATGAGGATGACATCGAACTTCCTCTTCTCTACAGCGTGGACGGCTTCTAAACCGTTCCCAACCACAGTTACCACATGGTGGTATTTTTCAAGAATCTTGACTGCCAAACGCTGGTTGACACGGTTATCCTCAGCAAGCAAAATCTCGAACGACCGTGTGTTGTCAGAAAACGATGGGGTCGCCCGGTTCTCCAAGGCTGGGACCATGCCATTTCCAAGGTCAATCGGCTCGCATGGTGTCGTCATATAGGACGTAATGCCAAGGTCCAGGCAAGACTTCAACGTGATGTGGACAACAGGCGCCAGCAGGACGATGGGGAGGTATCTGAAATCCTCGATAGAACGCAATTCCCGAGCAGTATCAATGGACTCGACGATGATGACGTCATATGGTGGGTTATCAGAGCCCGTCGTAGCTGGGTTTCTTTCTTGGTTTACTACCACGGGCACGAGACCCAAACCCTGCATCATGGCGGAAATCTGTTTTCCATAACCGGACAAGCCCTTATCAATGAAGAGGACTTGATGCCCCTTGTACGGCTTAAGCATCTTTTCGATAGATCCAAGCCCGCCACCAGCCAGTTTCACAACGCAAGTGAAGTAAAATGAGCTTCCCTTGCCAAACTCGCTCCTTACCCAGAGATCGCCGCCCATGAGTGTTACCAACCTCTTCGAGATAGATAGACCAAGTCCAGTACCACCAAATTTGCGGGTCATCGAACCGTCGGCTTGTTGGAAGGTATCAAAGATTAGGTCTAACTTGTCTTGTGGTATTCCTATACCGGTATCCGATACGACAAACTCAATGGCGTATTCGTTCGGATTCTTCGGCTTGGGACCCTTGGATTCTCGAATAGTCAAGCTGACTTCACCGTGCTCAGTAAACTTGATGGCGTTACCCACTAGGTTCAAAATGATCTGTCGTAAACGGAAAGAGTCTCCGACAACATAATCGGGAACAGAACTGTCCACTCGATATGTAAGATCTAGGAACTTCTCGTTTGCCTTCACGGCCAGAGTTTTTAGCGCGCCAAAAACCGTACCCCGTAACGTATACGGGATCTCCTCGATGACCATTCTGCGAGCCTCAATCTTCGACAAGTCCAAGATATCATCGATGATAGTCAATAAACTATTGGCCAGCTGATTAACAATGTTTAACATCTCTCGTTGGTATTGCGTCAGGTCGGTATCGAGGGTTAGCTGCGTCATTCCAATAATGCCGTTCATTGGTGTGCGAATCTCGTGAGACATGTTGGCCAAGAACTCGGATTTTGTCTTGTTCGCCTGTTCTGCTGCTTCTCGTGCTTGCGTGTTTCTCTGGATACTGTCACGAAGATTGTAAACCATTTGGTTGATTTTGCGTTTGAGCTCATCCATCTCGCCGGAAGCTTCTACATCGACAAGCTTCGTGAAATTACCATCAGTTGCTGCGTTCGTGATATCGCCAAAAGCACGCACTTGCGTCGTCTGCGAAACCATTAGCAAAGTATTTCCGAAGGGCCAAAGCTTAGTAGAAGACTACTCACCAAATTCGTCGCCATCGTATTAACGTCCGCTGTGATTTCCTTCCAGCGTCCCTTCAAACCACCAACATCCGCCTGACCACCCATCTTGCCATCTACGCCGACATCTCTGGCTACTCGTTGTACTTCGTTACAAAATACCGAGAGACGGTCAACCATGTTATTTATCGTTTCTTTCAACACAAGTATCTCGCCCTTGGCTTGAACATCAATTTTCTGGCTCATGTTGCCGTCGGCAATGGCTTGGGTGACGGTCGAAATGCCTCGTACTTGGGATGTTAGGTTCAAGGCCATTGTATTAACATTCTCCGTGAGATCTCTCCATTTGCCCTCAACTCCATCAACTCGGGCCTGCCCACCAAGGGTTCCGTCTGTGCCGACTTCTCGGGCGACCTTGCTCACTTCAAAGGCAAATGTTCCGAGGCGGTCGACCATAGAATTGATGGTGAGCTTGAGCTCCAGGATTTCGCCTCGGACTTCAACGCCAATCTTCTTTGTTAGATCGCCGCGAGCGACAGCCGCGGTGACTCTGGATATTTCTCGCACTTGGGTTGTCAAATTCATGGCCATGCCGTTGACATTATCTGTCAGGTCGCGCCAAGTGCCCTGGACGTCGTTGACAGTGGCCTGTCCACCTAAGCGCCCTTCTGTGCCGACTTCTCGGGCAATCTTGCTAACCTCTCGCGCGAATTGCTGTAATTGCTCGACCATAGAATTGATGGTTGATTTGAGTTCAAAGATTTCACCCTTGCATTCGGCTTGAACCTTTTGTGTCAGATCACCTTTAGCAACAGCAGTAGTAACCTTTGCTATGTCGCGGACTTGAGTTGTAAGATTGTTTGCCATGGCGTTGACGTTAACTGTCAACTCATTCCACATGCCTTGCACTCCCATGACATCGGCTTGGCCACCAAGCATACCCTCCGTACCGACGTCTCGAGCAACCCGTGTAACTTCTGATGCAAATGTACGCAATTGTCCCACCATGGTGTTAATGGTCTGTTGAAGCTGAAGAATCTCGCCCTTGGCGGGTCTTTCAATCTTCTTCGTCAAATCGCCATGAGCGACGGCTGTCGTAACGGAAGCAATTTCGCGCACTTTCATCAAAATTAGTCGGTATACCATTTTAGTGCGCACAAGCAGAACAAAACGTACCCTGGTCAGTCAGATTTTGCGCCATAACGTTGACTACGATGAAGGTTAGCGAGGGTCTTATTGTAAAGCAGCGCGGGGGGCAATACCGTTATCGGTTAGTTCTTTCCAGGTACCATCTACCCCTTCGATTTTGGCTTGGCCACCGAGTATTCCATCTGTGCCGACTTCACGGGCAACTCGAGATACTTCGCTGGCGAAGACTTGAAGCTGATCCATCATGGTGTTGATGGTCCTCTTGAATGTCGTGATTTCAGGGTCCATTTCAACGGTATTCATGCGAACTTTCTTGCTGAGATCACCTCGCGCGACGGCGGTGACGATTTCGCCGATCTCGCGTAGCGCTTTCTGGAACGCTTCGTTGGCCTTTTGATGCTTCCATAGTTCGCGTTCGAGTGTTGCTACACGTTCTTTTTCCATCATCTGAAGGGCCCTTTCTTGCAATTTTCTTTGCTCTACCAGCTGAGCATTGACGTTCGTCAGTTCTTGGCGCTGATTGTCGAGTAATTTAGATTGATCGTTGATGTGTTCTTGTAGCCCTTCGAGAGCTTCGTCCGTGAGAGGAATGGTCTTGGCAATAAGCTCCTCTGGTAAGCTGCTCCGGCTTGGTGGGAATTTAGGCCGGCCCGACGATTTTGCATCATCTTCGAATGGAGATCCGACGGTCTCGTTGGGCGTGTCGGGATAGTTGGGGCCGTTAGCAGCATTGGCCTTGGCCTCGAGCTGCTGGACCCTCACTACGAGAGCTGAGAGTTCTCGCTCGAGTTCTTCCTTGGCGACGCTGTCACGACCTGGCAGCTTAATATCCGAATTAGTCCCAATAGGAACAGGGCAAGGATCATTCGACGAGACGGCTAGGCCTTTGACAATGGCAGCAACCGCTGCCAAAGTCCCGTCATCGGCCATCGTCGCAGAGGGCTAAGGATCGAGGGAAGTCCTTGGACGGCGAGAGTACGCGGGGTCGGACGGGGGAAATCAAGGAAAGTGGCAGGAGTAGCGATCGACAGGACGCTGAGTGAACACTATGGCAACTGCATAGAGATGGGCGGTAATACGCCGAGCGTCGAGGGAGGGTAGGCAGTACTACGGCACGCCTATAAATGAAGACTAGGGCTAATTCACAAGGCGTCGCGGCATAGCAGCCCGGCGAGGGGGTCGATGAACGATGGGCGGCGACTGGCAGGTACAGAGTAGTATCAGCAAGACGACGATATTGCCTCGAAGCAAAGCCAGCCGCTGTTGAGACGGTGGGCGAAGGTCGTGTAGGCCAAAGGGAGTCGATGCCGTCCGTTGAGAACAGGTGGAGAGTTGTTCGGTTCAGGCTTGGGGTTCGTTGGAGAGAGGGCGGGCGTGAATAAGGGCCAATGCTGCGTGGGTTGCGTGGGTTGCTTGGGTTGCTTGGGTTGCTTGCTGTTATTAGCCAGCAGCGCTATGGTCCCCTAACCAGACCCTAGAGAGGCCCTAGCAACGGCTAGAAAACAGTATCAACAACCGAGTCGGCAACGGTGACAACGTCTGGGACCACGGCAGCTTTCGAGAGCAGTTCGACAGTTCGACAGTTCGAAAGTTCGACGGTTCGACGGTTCGACACTGTAGGAAGGCCCAGCAAGTCAGCGAGCGGGTGCATCGACAGGCAAGGACAACAGTCAAGGCGGAGATGGAAGGAATGGGACTTGTCCAGGTGGGAGAAGAAAGGCGGACTGCTGGGTGCTATGGGGCCGTATAGCGCGAGGCGTGCCCCTTTTGATTGGTCTCATGCCGCCAGGGGAGAGACAGACCAACCGGGGACGGGCTGGACGGATGATTAGGTTCGGCCACTCAGAGTCGAGCCCGCCGACGGTGTCCCTTTCACCGTCCAACTACCTTCACAGAGGTTAGGTGCCATCTACCCAGATATAAACCGTGCCATCCTGCCCAATCGAGTCCTTTCAAACTCCAAAGGCCCGTTTGCTTTTCTTCGCATTGACCGTACCTAACCTACCTAGGCATGTACAAATCACATCCGGTTAGGTAGTTGCGTGTTGCTCTCGCAGCACGTCCGACGTCCAGCCCCCATGGCCTCATCAGGGCATCTATCTGTTACCTACGTACTTGGTACTATTAGTAGGTAAGTAGCTTGTGTATTCGGGTAGGCAGGCATGCATATTACCTGTACATTACATAACTACCTAGGTAGGTAGGTAGGTAGGTAGGTAGGTAGGTAGGTACCTTGGGTATGCGAGGGGGCCAATACCCGTTGTGCCTACAGGCCATAGCAGTTATAACATCTGTAGACAGCCAATACCTACCTTAGGTACCTAGGTAGGCAGCCTACTACCTCCTCAGGTTAAGCACATAGGTAGGTGCTTATAGGAATGCAACACCTGAACTAGGACTATGCTAATCTGTCTTTTTCACGGATGATAAAACGAGATGGTACTACTGTAACAATAAATGATAATAATAGTAACAAGAGCCGTTGAATTCCAACAAGTGTCGGGTAGGGTAGAGTAATCAACTTGGAAGCAATCCAAGCAAATTAGAGTCATTGCAGCAGACCTCGAACTACTTGGTACCTACCCAGACCTAACCGACTCACTGCAGCCGCAACGAGCATCCCAATAATCCCAATCCCAATACGAGGCTTTCGGTTGAAGAACGACGATGAGCACATGGTATATTTTGGATGTTACGGCGTAACAAGAGGCCACAGTTGGGGTTTGGTCATCTTGGCACCGCCTGGTCGCGTAATATCACATCCACCTACGAGGAAAGCGACCGAAAGCGTATGCGCATCCCAAGTAGGTACGAAGTAGTTCATACTTTATAGCAATTTCAGATGGCAATTTCGAATAGCAAACAGTTCCGACCCAAGGAGTCAACTTCGGGTGATAGTGTCTGCCTGTACGTAGTATGCGCAACTAGGTACCAGCCGAGATATGTTATCAAGCCAGATAGGTCTCTCGGTTCATGGCTATCCCATCTGTCGGATGCGTTAGCGGCAGGTAGTGGACGCAACATCCCGGCTTTGCCAAGGGGACAACTGTATGGTAACACCTAACCTACCAGATAATTAGGTAGGTAGGTAGTGTAGACAAATCCATACGGTATTTTTATAGCGCAAAAAGGTTCGGCCACATGATTTGACCACTTCATCGACCGATGCTTCCCTGGTCGCCTGTTATTCTCAGCGCACGAATTTGGGGTGCATAACGATTGTTCCCTTTCGTTGCTATAATTTGAATAGGTCGTAGACCCTCTATTCGGCAACCACCCGCCGCAAGCCAAACTCCGCTTGGGTATCCTGTCCTGTGTCCTCGGAATCGGTACAGGGAGGAAGCCAGCCTTCCATGTGGTCCCTAATCCGCACAAAGCCCTGCAGCTGGCTAGTAGCAGGAGGAGTACATACATATGTGGTATAGACCCTGAAAAAACAAGGGTTAATGAGAGAGGGGAATAATAAGATAAGGCACTAAATACCTACCATGACACATCTAAGGCTACAAGTAAGCAGGTAGCCCTTTAGAATCTGGCGTATTTGGTATATGATAGTACCTAACTAAAGCAGATACCTAACTATTTGGACACAAATAATTTCGCCGTTGCGGTTTGCCGAGAATGGCACACACCCCAATCAATATGCGAGCCCTTTTTGTTTCCTTTGTCCTCCACGAAAGAGCCATTTCCACCCCTATCAAACTACTCGGCAAGTCGGCACTCTGCCAATTTTATAGTCCTAACTCCTACTACGCCAACCGCTTGGATGATGAAAGTCACAAAAAAAACCAAAAAGAGTTCCCCAACCGGAGGTAGAGGGAGCGCGGTTGCCCTACTGTTAGGGAGGCCCCAAAATCGGATGAATGCCCCTCCTCAGATTTAGGATGATTTGGACGTGGATGGATGTCACAAGGTGCTGTGGAGCAGTTCCCCGTCCTTGTCAGTGCTATGTATTTCCAGTGCTAGCCGGGTACACTACGATGAAGAATGCGTACCTAATCTTGAGGCCCCTTACTGAACCGCCCAATAAGTGGCATCGAACCGTCCACCAGTGTCACATAGCACACACTACTAGATAGGTAGGTAGATCGTCGTGTACGAGCGAGATGGGGTGATGGGTCCCTTAGACAGGTTGGGTCCAGTTTGGGGGGTTACACGATAGTGCCTAAAGGAATACATAGCGAGGACAATCGTCCATCCCGGCAGGTGGCAAAGGCAAAGGTTCCGGCGTCGCTTAGGACCAGCCCGAAACCCTTATCATCTTGCCACAAATTTTGCAATGTTTCACAATGTATTTCTTCTTTCTCGGCTTGCGGCGTCTTGGGTAGCACTAGTAGAAGCATGATCATCTCCCCAGTTGTAGTGTATGTTGCAAAGAGTGCTGTGGTACTGTAGGAACAGATTCAAGGGTATTGACAAGGGCAGAGACAAGGGCTTCGCTCCATCTGAAAGTGAAACCGCCAGCAGCACTAACCAAGTCAGGCCCTGTCCTCCTCTTCGGTATGCACTATGACATCATATCGCATTGGGGGGGCTCGGTACAGACTAACCGCCATCCCACGGCCGGCTTGGCCTGCCTCTCTGTGCACGCATTTTTGCCTGCTCCCTGCTTCGTATCTCCATCTACTAGTACAGCACTGGGTGTTTCCGAGATCTTATCAGGGATATACATTACCACCTGTTCCACCACTACCTACCTAGGTACACTGTTTGCTCTGTGTATTGTGTTCCTCCTACGTCCTCGTCAAAAAACGAAACCCGGTAGTATAATGTCAGCGATAATAGTCAGGAACTGGTTCATCTCATCCCACTGCAAATGTTGTCCCGCTGTAAATATTACCCTACTCCTGTTTGTGTGCGCATTGTATGAATCAAGGATCACGGGCGCCCACTAGGCATTATGTCGATGTGATATAAGGCGCTGCATAGGCCACCACCCGAGCCGACAATAGTCGAAGCAGCTCCGAGGGTTAGAGAGATCTCGACCAACGGTTAGGCACCAAACGCGCGAGGGGAACAACCCGAATCTCGACCATTTCCGGGCTCGCGTGTGGGCTACACTAATACCCAGGACCCTTAAATTCCAGTAGGGTAGGTTGCCAGGATCCTTTAATAGGCGGGGCCGGGGGCGCCCAACTCAGCTTCCACCAGCGCTCCATGTGTCAGTCGGAACCCGAGCGACGATCGAAGCAGTTAATACATATATGTATGTATGTATCCAAGCAACCAGGGTCGCCGATGATGACTGTAGATACCTACCTAGGGGTGGTTATTGGCCCACCGGATCTACGTGCCCGGCGCAGGGCTCGGGAGGCAAATACGGGCTCACCACTATCCTGTTGCCATGTCAATCTTCATCAGGCGCGATATGGAAGGACTTTCATACAGGCCTCCCATCTCGCTAATCGTTGTCGAATTTTTAACCAGATTGGCGCGGGAATACACTAGGTTAGGTACCAGCGGATGATTGCCCTAGTACGAGTCAAGAACGACAATTCGGGGATGGGTTACGCTCCTAGACCAAGGGCTAAACCTACTACATACATAATGCATACCTACACTACTCAGGCACTACTCAGGTAGGTAGCGTAGAGCCTCCCCACGGCCCCGTTCGTTCCTCTCGACAGCCCGCCATTCCGCGAGCTAATGGGGGCCAGGTATTCTTTCATATCTTATCGTCCTCACCATCGTGGCAACCGGAACCAGCCAGGTATCGTCGATCATTACTAGACGCATGAAAGCAATGCCAATGAAGCCCTCCTTGTCCAGCACTAGACATCAGAAGTGTTGCGCAAGACAGATGAGCCTCGTTAGCATGACCAGAAACCCGCCACTGATCTGCTGTTTGGTCATTGTCCTTGTCACTAGCTACTCTCGCCCCCTACCCAAATCCCGCGATAACGCCGTGGGCTGTTGCTCGACTCTCACGGAGGTGTACAGGGGTGGATGTGCAATAAAGTACATGATGTGCAATCTTGGTGAGTGCCGGTCTTCTGCACCGTCCCGGGTCCTCGAATTTCGAGTCCTTGTGCACGGCTGTGTCGATCCGTTTCAGAATGATAAACTCTCTTGTAAAATAGGAGACCCCAAGTAGCCCCCAGGTCGCAGACCCAGAACTGACCGAAGGCCTCGATTGTGGTCTATAAACCCTTTGCAGTGGACCCTTCAGACGTTCTCGAGGTTGGCGAATTAGAAGAACTTCAGCCGTGTCCCTGCGAAAGAACTAATCCACGTGGCATCTTCCGCTGACATGTCTCAAGCCGGCTATGAGGTCTCGAACAATCCGGCGTGCAGTCTTAGCCTTGGTTGGCCCTTTCTCACATAATATTTAACTTAGGTCGGCATTATCTAGACCTAACATTCATCTCATGGAACCTGAGCAAAAGGAAGTTAGGTGTGTTCTAACGGACCGCAGATGGTTAACCTCAAAAGATTAGGGTGTGCGCTTTTAGACTTTCGCCTTGCTATCAAACCTATGTTACGCCTAGATCTCCGTCCTTCCATTACCAGAGTTTAGTTTACTGTAGTGTACTGGGTGCTCGGTCTTCATTAAGGGGGTACCGCTTAGAACTCACATCAAATATCCCTGAAATCGATGGGCACAACCCCGGGATCAACGATAAGACACACTACCTATATCAAAGCAAGCTGAGCTGGATTTTTAGGTCTGTCAGATCTGCCTACGTACACCTTATCCATCTTTTGCTGTAGGTGGCGGGTAAACGGCAAGGGAGATATGTCGGGTAGCAACGTCCACCACAGATGAGATGTTAGCCGATGAAGACGACGACCAGGATCGTAGAATACGAACGCCAAATTTTGGAGGCTATCTCGCCTACAGTAAGTAATCGGAGCGAGACATTATGTTATCGATATGTATGGTCGGGAGAACCAACGCGATTTACATACATATTACCCATCCCGAGCCAAGTGGTGGTGAGTGGGTGTCGTGACATTCGCCACCGTGACCCCCCCCCATTTCCCCCCGCAAAAAGGGATATGGGATCGGAGCGAAAGAACTCATATTTTTACGAACAATTATATCAATAGAAGAGCGGAAGTGTTGTGACAAAACGTAGACAAGGATTTGATTACATCTGCGCCCGGTCAGTTATGCTGGAGCTGTGGCTAAAATACACATAGATGTCATTCCGCATCGAAGCAAAGATGTTTAACCTTTCAAAGCAGGTCGCTGACCGGGTCATAGTCCTTTGAAAACACAGCTTATTAATACGACATTGGAAAGAGGTGTGGTGTACTCTTATTACATCCATGGATCGGCCGATTCATATACGGTATAGCTAGGTAGCTAAATTATCATTATTAAGTTCTAGCCTCGTACCATTATCTCCTACCATTATATGGGATATTCTTAACCTCTCTATACAGCCTTTTATCCCTCATCAACATTCAACCAACGTTAGGACCTTAAGATTAATGTCACAACAGTATGAAGGTAAAAACGACATTAAAAGATAGAGCATTTCCTGACATAAATCGTTGCAAGGATGGTAAATTCACAACGCTAGGAGATACATATATATCGTATTAAGAGCTCAAGACTCGGCAGCCCAGAATGTGCAACCCTCGTCAAGGGGCCTCCACATAGATAGGATTCGATTTTGAGTTGGGTATCGGGTAATCAATGGGGGGATATAACAAAAAGAATTGTTCGCATGCTCATCGCGTCATGAGAAATCAATGAACATAAACGCCTGCTTCAGAATACCCTCGTGGTTGAACATCCCTCTGCAAAAAAAAATAAATGTAAATCGTCGAACGTCATCGTTTCCTGCCTTGTCTTGCCCCGCGACGCGTAGACCCTAAAAAATCAAGATCAGATATTCACCTACTACCTTTACAACCTCAACGCACTGCTATCAGCGCCGCGGTGCACCCCCTCGGCCAAAGCTTCCGCCGGTGGTATTCCAGCCTTGGCTGACGCTCTGTTTTACAATCATTGCCGCGGCAGCAGCGGCGGCCATTCGTTCCTTCTGGCGGTGCCTCTCCTTGAGATAGGAAGTGGCTTCTGGGCGCATGCGCAGAATGCGGAGAATCATGTCATCAGACGGATCAGCCTGTGCCTCTTTTCGCTTCTCTTCTTTAGCGCGGCGCATTGTGCCCAGATTTCGGCTCATCATGATGCTTTTGCCCCTGCGAATAGTGCCCATGCTCGCAAATCCTGGTCCCGCGGCAGCGGCGCCAAAACTCGGCGGTGCTAACGAGCGATTTGAACTCATTTGGCCTTGAAGCTGCTGCTGTTGCCGCTGGGAGGTAGCGGCTGCCATCCGCTCCGATGTCCGAACTAGATTTTCAGTGCTATCAAAATAGAAAAAGTTGAGCGTGTTGAGCTCATGATATTTGGGTGACTTGAGGACCTCGCCAGGGACGCCTAAGACCTCCCCCGTTTCGTCTTGTGCGTTGAAGAAACTATAGAGTAGTTTCAACCATTTAAAAACTACATCAAGTTCTCGTTGATTGAGTGGACGCTGACTTGAAGGTTTATCGGACAGGGGTGGCACAACGAGAGCTTCAATGGCCATAAGAACTTCTTTCCACAGGCGTGTCATTACCGCAACCATTGTCGCATCAGTCAAAGTCTCCTTCATTGTAGAGAAGTTGTCGTTAAAATATGCAAATAAAGATTGAAGGGCGTTCTCAACATCGGCATCAGTGAGTGTGGGCAAGGTTGAATTCCGTTTGAAAAATGAATTGACCTGCGAAGCAAGGTTGCGGCCGAGGAGACTACGCAACGCCTCGTACGAGAGCGACTCGGTTATTTGCCGTGACAGCTGTAAGATGTTAATTAAGTAATGTTCCAAGAACTATGTGGCGAGTACTCTACCTTATCTGTGATTTTGCGAACCATGTCACGCTCTGTTCTCTTTAGATGCCGAAAGGCTTTACCAAAATAGAACTGGATATCGTCACGCTCCCCCTCCATGCTTACCCTGAGGAGAACTCTGCCTTGTGTGTCAAGGTCAAGCCAAAATTCTCTAGGTAGATAGTCGTTGAAATGTAGTGGGTCTAACTTGAGAGAAGTTCTACCCACGAAATCGTGGTCGCCAAAGGTATCGTAATCCCATATTGTTGCAACAACATTAAGCGCGCCGGATACTGTTACATCGACGGATTCATCCCACCGAGGGCTAAGGGTCCTCATAATGATTCGCGTCTTATGAAGGCGCTTTTGATATTCGTCCACGAGAACAACATAGGGATCGCTGGTTCCGTTTGGATCACATGCTTTGATCTCCTCTGCTTCGACAATCTTGATAGTGAAAACGTATTTCGCTGGCCGCCGGACCTGCTTTTTGGGCCCGTCTACCTTTTCTAGTATCGCGGCACAGGCATCGACGTTTATTGTTCTCTCAAGTTTGTCCAATTCCTGCATGGCCCACTCGATGTTGTTCAGCTTGACCAGAGACTGTACTAGGTTAGAATATTACAGAACAGTGAAGCGTAAGTAGCTACCATACCTCTGGGTAAAATTGGAAAGGCGCCATCTTCTCTTTGTTATTCCACGCGTCTTTGGCATACTGCATAAATCTGCTCTGGGCTGTCTGGCCCGATGCGGCAGCCTCCTGTTCGTCGAGTCTTGGCGTGTCCATTTCCTTGACGAATTGTTGATCCACGATCTCGCAGTAACGAGCAATGCTATTGGCAAAAATCTTGGATAGAGCCGTCATGAAACGAGCATGATGGACGTCGTTATCCCATTCAAGTTGGGATACCTGGTCAGCTGTTTGGTGGAATAACTGAAACATGTCAATCACTGAGTGGCTGTGGCGATCAGCATCTCTGGCAGCTTGTTCAGGCCCTTGGCCACGAACTTGGAACTGGTCGTGCTTCACTGCCTGGTCTACAAAATCTTGAGCGCGCTCTTCTGCACTGTGAATCCACCGCCAGACAAATTCAACGAGAAGCTCTTCAACGTCAAACGTAAAGGGTTGGCCAGGAAGCGACGATCGGTGGATGCGTCTAATTTCCACCAGGTCCTTATACAAATCGAACCCATCTTGAAGAGGAAGCTCGTCTCCTTTGTCTCGTGCGACTTGCATGATCCTATTGACTAGCTCATGTGCATCGTTCTCAAAGCTCGGAAAGATAGTCTCAGCAAGGACAGTCAACGGATTAACCCCCATAATTACCGGGCTGTTTCTGTAGCGTTTTTGGATTTTTTCGCAAAGTTTGACGACGGCGTTCCCCAAATTCTTTACGTGGCTAAAATTCCAATCCTGCTGGTCTGGGGGTATCTCGGCGTCAAGGAATTCACGGTAGGCTTTTGCGGCTTGTTCTACCATCCCACCCTGAAGCATTTTAGTATACTCCATCGCCTCCTCTTCCTTCCGGGAGAAAGCAGGATCACTGAAGATGTGATTTTGCAATACATGGACCGAAGGACCAGCCGATGGTGGTTTAGTTTGATAACAGTGCATGAGGATGTCGTAGAGCTCTCGTAGAAGTGCGTCATGTAATGTATGCAATGTTTGTTGATATGTGGTAAAGTCCGTAAGAGTCCACCTACCTCGATCTATAGTTGCGAGGCTTTCACTATATAGATAGATGTGCGGAGGCTTTTTAAGATCCTTCTCTGCCGGAGGACTCTTGACCAAATCAAATGCAGAATCCAGATCTATGACAGTAAAAAGCGTGTCAGTGAATCTGCGGGCGGCCACTTCCATGTACACAACGAGTCGGGTGAACTGGGGTATTCGCCAGCGAACACATAGTTCCGTAAGTAGCTCCATCGATTGTTTTGAGAACGGGCCATTCTGTTCGTCCCCGTTTCCATGCATGGCATCAAACTCCAGGGCATAATTTGCAATTACTTTTAAGAACTCTCGGGGGTCAGGGGGCACGAAGGTATAATGAGCTTCGTCGACAGCCCTAATACTCGTATCTTCTAGCGACATAGAACTCAAGCTAAGCCTCTTATCTATGCCGTATATAGAGTTCCTATTTGGGCTGGCCATCACGCGGCTTAAATCTGCGTACGACTGCTCCTCCCCGTGTCCGGTACTGGGGCTCGACGGCAACGGCTTCTCGGAAGCCGCACTGGCTCCAGACGACGTCTTGGCGAGCTCTGGCTTAGCGGTGAGAATTTCCATCATCATGCTCGACAAAAAGGGGCCCTCAGCCTTTTTCCAATCCTGGTATGCTTCCTCAAGGTCGAAATCCTGGCTGTTGAGGACACCAGGCATGTTGGCATTTAGGCGATGCTGGTACGCTTTCAGGTCTCTAAGGGCGGCTTCTTCAGTCCAGTTTGGGCGCTGTGTATCTATGTGGCCCTGAACATCAGAATGCGAAAGCCCAAATATTTTGGCAACATCCTGGACCATGGGCATATCCTTGACGTCGTAGGATAGGGGAACGATTACTTCGATGTGCTTCCCCGCATCTTGACTCGTATCAATGAAAAGGTTCTGATCGTTCGTGAGGAGCTTATTTTCAAGAGTGCTCAATCTGCTCATGAGCTCGGGCTTGTCCCCATCATTGCCCCGGGTGCGTAGGATGTGAGTGACAAGCCTCACGAAGAGGGCGACATGCCTATCAACAAGGAGTTTCCACGAATCGTCACCTGCGACATGTCCAAGGCCGCAGGCTTTGGTAGCGGCAGAATAGAATATCAGAACCAAGGGCTCGACCTTGCGCTCCTTCTCAATGCTCTTCTTGAAACTGGCTTCTGTAAAGGCGGTGTAGGCCTGAGCAAAGGTTTTTTTAATAGCAGCATCATTGTAGCCAGGAAGAGTCTCAGAGCCCTTGATCACACCCTCCATCCTCTTCAGAAGAGGGCCGTGGAAGGAATGAGGAAGCTTGACGCTTGTCGAATTCCCGGGCACGAATTCCTTGACCAAGTCGGCAATATTGGAGGTATGGGTTCGGGGCGGCGGTTTCGGGGCGGGGACCCATTGCTTCCGTTTCGTCTTGGGCTGGACGAGGTAGTGGAGGTAGGCGACGCGGAGGGCGTAGGAGTAGGCGTCGTCATGGCTCACGGGGGCAGGCCGCGCAGCCAGCGAAGTGGCACGACTCCTCCGGACGCTCTGAATGCTGTCAATGCGCCGGTTGATGTACGATTTTCTAGATGCGGACGACATGATGTTGATACCGAGAGTATGGTCGGTCAGGTGCCAATGTTCGGTGAGGCGTATGTCGTCTGCACGACGAACATGGCAACTAGGTAAGCAAGTGGTTTGGGCGGATTCGGGTCGATGTTGGGATGAGGAACCAGGCAGTGCCCAGGCAGTCTGGATAAGAAATGGGAGGCTGGCTAATGTTCGGAAGGATGATGGGGCTAGGGAGCCGTATCCTGTTTAAAGGTTGTTTGCCCGCTTGAGAGGCTCGACGTTGTGGGCGATAGGTTTGGACGAGATTCAAATTCAAAGGGAATGAATGGTAACTTAGTTTCAAAAGGGCTTCAAAATGGATACCTGGGTAACGGCTGGGCATGGATTGGGTACAAGAGTGCATATGTGGGCGCTTGCAGGTTTGGCGTCCACCTATCACTGTTAGCATCACTAAGTAGCCATGGGATCTTGGGTAGGCGGGATGCTGTAAACTAAAACCCCACCGGCAGTGGACGTCATCGCCTATACATACTAGGTTCAAACGGCCAGGGGTTATTCGTTTGTGGGGCACAACAGGGTACGGTACGGTGTCTGTCTATGTACCTAGGTAGGTAGGTAGGCAGGTAGGTACCCGTGAATGTACCCACCGCCTTCTTGATATTCTACCAAGTCCCGTGTTCTACGTACATACTACGTATGGACTTATGTATATGTACCTTCCTTCCAGGGCTCACCATTCCAGGGCAATTACGATCCGTATTTGGACTAAGGTAGAGTAGAGTGCCCTGTGCATCATCACATGCGCCGGTAGGGATCCGCCCGTCCTATTCTTAATGATTCTCTGGCCGGGTTGCTACACACAGTATCTTCCTACTTGTGGATGCAGAGGATCGATTTCTTGATTCACACAAATAGAGTAGATCTAGCGGAGATACCATTAGTCTAGTTTAGAATTCTGCAAGTGATGCAACTAAAATTGAAGGAAAGCGGCGTATTCTCATGGCTGAACTACGCACTTTGTACTGAGCCACGCACCGTGTCCCCATTTAACCTCGTAAATATAGCTTTCACCAGTACACATATGTGTCCATGTGACTAACATACAAACAATCACGCACCATAAATTGCGCCTGAGGGCGCCTATTTATTCTATTTATTCTCCTTAGAGTAGAGGTAGATACCTACTTGGGTACGGATCTGATTTGCCTGGAGTGTACACATTTCTGGAGGTAGCATGTTATAGGTATGTAAATGTGGTGATGTGGTGATGTGCCTATCTACTAACCTAGATGGGTAACTACTGCATGTACTATAGTACAGCATGGTTCGAGACTAGTGCTTCAAATACAAGTCACGGCGCATACCCTTAAATCGCTAGGTGGTCTAGGCGCTGCCTCAACATACCCACCAACCCACCAGTTAGACAAACCTCTGTCAGTATTACTACCCAAAGTAGGAAGTAGGTAAGAAAGTAAATATCCAGTCACATCGGAGGCTCCATCCTGGAGGCACCTAGGCAGGTAGGTACCGTGGGTACCTACTGTACATCAGCAGGTAGGCTGCCATATAGTTAGTTACAAGTACCTAGGTCACAAGAGATCTAAGCAGGCAGGCACAGAGGACAATAAAGCGATGATCAGGCAGGGACTAATAATAGGTAACCATCTGATCTACTAAAACCTTGTGCGTTACCTAGGTACTAACTATAGGTAGGCAGTCCATGCAAAAGCTTCTTAGTCCTTCCTCACCAGTGCCTCTGAGATTGGTTTTCCTATCCCGAATTAGAATGGGAATCAAACCTGAGCGATGCTGCTTTTAGCCTGAGCCAAGCCCGCTTGTGCATAAAATGCATAAAATACCTACACTAACAGTACTAGTAGTACTAGGTAGGAGTAGACCGAAACCGTGCTGCGTCGGCCACCCTTATTATACTATATTGGCCACTACCTACCAGTACCATAGCGCCTGTGTACCAAAGCACCTATGGATTACTGCGTCATATAATAGGATAAAAAGGCTGATTTTATACAAACCTATTTTTAGAATAGTCAGGAAATGGGCATTGCCTAGATGTCCAGAACTGGCCACCCGTGTAGACATTTTAAATAGCCCCTTTGCAGTCATGATACAGGTCACATTGGTTCGCAAAGCAACAAATCCTATCACATCTATATCTATACCTTAAAAAAATCATCATCCTCTTCACTTTTGCGCTTTTGATTGTGGGAGCCCCGTGCTTGGATATCTCGGCAGCAGGGACTCTTGATATTCAAGCCGAGATCGGGACCAGTCCTAGTCCACACTGAAATATCGATCATTGGATTTCAACGTTACTAATTGCTACCTAAACGACTACTCTAAAGTCCTCGCGCACTACCTGTCACAGTACGCCTGTAGTCGGAACGGGTAGGCATTTTGATCAAAGATCGAGGCCAAATTGGGGATGATTTGTTCGGCGTTAGTCAATGTATTACTAGAATCAATGATCTTGACACAAGAAAGGAGGCCCGGACAGGGGGGTAATCGGGACACAGAAGTGAAGGACATTTCCCGGGGGTGGGGGAGAAAAAAGGGATATCGGCATACTCGAGGCGGTCTTTCCACCGCCCATCAACTTCGAACCTTTGTCGTCGTAAAATGTTGATCACAAATGCGAAGTAAAGATACCTCATTGATGGGTGGTGATCGGTTAGGAATTCGAGAGTCCATCCGTGAAGGGCCTTCCCTGTGGGAAAATGATCTGTAGGATCCCACTCCTCTTCACGTTCGGTCTCATCTGGAATCACCACCATAAGACCACTGCCGTCTGTGGTAGGCACAATGGCTATCCTCGCGTCATCGAGCATTCGTCCATATTCTTTACACAAAAGAATTCCATTCCTGACACTCCGGATATGCCCGTCTGAATTATCGCTAGGCCCAAACAGATGGACTGCTGGCCCACCCACATTGTATCTAACAATGTGAGCAGCAGTAGTCATCCATGAGGATAAATGTTGTCGGGATATTGGACACCATATCTTCTCCTTGTCATTTTTCGCGCCGTAGACCTTGATGACGTCTTTCCGCCAGCGTTCTTGCTTGCCAGGGTCGCGGAGGTTCTTCATCGTCACCGTGGCCCCCGAAGGCTCCTAGATCCGTGAAACTAATTGGTCAATGTATGCCCAATGGGAGGGAGTGGTGATGCCTCGAGGTGCTTCGGAAGTTCGAGGGCTCTCCTCAGCACCTCGTCTCGAGTTCTTCTTGTTCTTCCTGGATACCATTTTAGTCTTGGTCAGACACGCAGTGAAAGTGTGGAGTGGTGTGATAGCAGGAACTTGAACTAGCAAGTAAAACGTCAGATCTATTGCAATAGAAAGCTGAGGCTTGGAGGAGAAGAAAACAAGAAGGGGGAAATGGAGAGGATGGGGGATTTGTTTATTTACATGTTCAGACGCGAGGCGATTAAGGTTTATCGTAACAAATCCGCTGTTTTTAGGTTTACATTTGCAGTCACATCATGGTACGAACCACCGCGTGTGGTGGTTACCTACTACGGTGGACTCCATGTCAATTACCGGATCCATCCATCTACAACATCGCTATTCAATCGCTACACCTTCTCCAATCTCCAATCGTACAACACATAAATAGACATTAGTGATATAGGTTGACTGGCTGCATGCTTATAACAAACACAAGCCTATGACTATCTTGTAAGAAACGTGCAAATACCGCAACATTGGTAGAGTTCATGGCAGTCCATAGGTAGTTCGCTGAGATACAATTATCTTATTATAACTAGCTAAATATGTAGTCCGTTTTGCTCTGCATAAATTATACATAGGTACTGAGCAAAAGCAGCAAGCGCACTAAGCCCATCTAGTCGCACGCTAAGGAATCTGTACACCCTACCTAGGTAGAACCTGCCGACCCTGACATCTCTAACAGCACAGCAACTGCCCCAGCCATGCCAGGGGGGTTATCTCGCTGCCGTCCGAAGTTCTCCAGGCCCGAGTCGGCTATTAGTAGTGTGACTAGTTCGTCTCGCAAAAGCTTGGCTTCATTATTAGCTTGGTTGCCCGCACCAATTGCGAAAGCCACACCCTCCTGTCCCCTCAAGTGATCGATGCCGCATGCATACAATAATACATACACCACGCAACTCCAACGCCGTCATATCTTCGTCGGACTCGGTATACATACACATACCTTACCACCATTACTATTCCCGCCGCTACATCACGCCGAGGCCGCTTGTTTTCCTGCCCTCTCCGCCCGCGGTCCCCGGTCTGTGGCCATCCTCTTGCGGCCATGGGCGTCGTGAGCAGCCGTCTCGAAGATGGCGGCGCCATCTATTTGAGGGACCAAAATCGCTGTACGTCGATCCGCCTCCTGCCGCCCGCCCGCTCGCTTGCGCGCATACTCCGTGTCTCCTGCCTCCTGCCTCCCTCGTTGAAGTTCCTTGTGGTTCTTGGTCTAACTGTTCATAGTATCTATATCATCTCTTGTAATCACATGCCCTCGCAAGCGCACTTCGACCATCATCACGCCCAACGCCTTTCCTGCCACGCGCGCCGGTGTAGCGCGCACGTCGAGCGACCCAGGCCTGGTCGAGTTTGTTCAGGTTCGTCGCGGGCCTAGAAGCCATCTGGTGGTGCCCAGATAACAATCTAATCATATGCGATTCTAGGATCCCGAGCCTTCGTCTGCGCCGAGTTTCCTCCTCAAGGTGAACAACGACGGCGAACTTATCTTTAATTTTACATTCATAATTCGACAAGATGAAAGTAGCGCCATAAGCGACACACAGATCAATGGTTTAACATACATCCACGCCTCTACAAGCAAGGACCTAGACAACCTCATCACTCGGGAGTTTCATGCCGACCCGAATCTTCATAAGAATGCCAACGTCCAGCTTGTTGGTGACTACACAACCGGTGGCACATCTTCGGTATCGTTCGAGTGGTCTTGGAAATGGAAACCCCCGAGGCCTGTGGAAGATAGGGGCGGCGGTTGGAAGAATGTTTGCAGTGTACGATTCCCTTCTCAGCGGCCAACCATATCGTGCATATACTTACCCTACGATAGTTTGTAGAATACGACGCGAGAGCCCACCAACTACACCCGCTCGCCACCTTTTCGTTCTGGGTTGACAGTGAGTACCCGCCCTCAGTATATTATAGCCAAAGCCGGCCTAATAGAGTGACTAGATACCTCATTTACCGCATCCCAACTTCCACCTCCGTCTCCATTCCAACTAGCGGTTCCTCCAAAGATCCGTGCGCCATCAGCACAGTCGGTCGATTCTCGTATTAGCGAACAGGATGAATCCAACTCCCCACCCAGTGTACCATATGATGCGCAGAGCGCTATTTCTATGGCTTCCCAGCCCCGGAGAGAGTCTGTTAAACTCGATATTGCTTGCCCTCGACCGGGTGAGCACATGGCTGTCGGCGACGATGGTCCGGTTTTCAGGGCGACCATCAAAGCACTAGAGCAGAAAACCGGGAATATGAGAACACACATGAAGAAAGTATTAAAGAAGGCCGAGCAAGCGCACGCGGCTCAGACCGAAGCGAATGATGCCTATGTGGCCTTCCTGGAAGCGCTACGAGAAGCATCTGCCAGCAATGCCAATGCGGTACAACCGGCTATCGAGCATTACTTCGACAAAATAGCGCGAGATATTTTGGCTTACGAAAAGCAGAATACAGCTAACTTGCAAAAAAGTATAATTGATCCGATTAGCAAACTATATACCCTTGATATCAAACAGGCGGAATCAAAGAAGCGCGATTTTGAAGAGGAGAGCAAGGATTACTATAACTATGTCTCTCGGTATCTCGGCCAACGACAAGACTCTGTCAAAACCAAGAAGCTTGCCGACAGCGATACCAAATACCAGACGAAAAGGAGAAATTTCGAGCTCAAACGCTTCGACTATTCTTCCTTCGTGCAGGATCTCCACGGTGGTCGGAAGGAACAGGAAGTTCTCTCTCATCTGACCAAGTATGCTGATACACAGGCGAAGTCCTTCATGGCCACAGCGAAAAAGGTTGATGAGGCAATGCCGCATTTGAAAGCTCTCACTTCCGAAGTCGATGATACAGATAAAGAGTACCAGTATCAAAAACGCGAACGGGAAGAGAAAAGACGCATTTTAGAGAAGAGCAATCTCCCGTATAACGAACCAGAGAATACAGTGTCGGGCTCGAATGCCTTGGCGTCTGGTCAGTCGAACGGTGTTCAACAAACCTCTGATTCTGAGCTCGGCCGCGCGGACAGTACTGGTTCTCAGCTCAAACCTACCTCATCCACCGGAAATTCCTCAGCAATAACAGTAACGGCGGCGGCGGCGGAGCTTTCCAGATCGCCGGGCAGCCTTGGTCATCCTTCCTTAAATAGCCCCGTACAGACCTCGAAATTCAGAGGTATTCGGGATTTAGAGGAAAGAGACCTCTCTCAGCTAGCCATTGCTGAAAAGAACTCGACACAACGTAAAGAAGGTCTGTTATGGGCTCTAAATCGCCCAGGTGCACATGACCCCTTATCATTGAACAAGCAAGGTTGGCACAAGTAAGATCGCTCGTCATGCTGGGTTCCCGTCAATATACTAATTCGGTAATAGATTTTGGGTAGTTCTAGATCAGGGTAAACTATCTGAATACAGTAATTGGAAGCAGAGGCTCGACCTACATATGGAGCCCATCGACCTACGGATGGCATCCGTTCGAGAAGCCCGTAATGCTGAACGGCGGTTTTGCTTCGAGGTCATTACACCCCATTATAAGAGAGTATACCAAGCCACTTCGGGAGACGATATGAATAGTTGGATATACTCGATCAACAACGCCCTGCAAAGCGCAATGGAAGGACATGGACTTAAAGAAAAGCCGACATCTTCGAGTGACACAAATAGCCTCAAACGAGATATCGGTTCCATTTTAACCGGCAAGAGTTCCTCTTTGAACCACGGCTCGCATAACCCACATGTGACTGTGAGCTCTGCCCCTCCGTCGCGCCGCACTACGGTTGGCGCCCGTCCCCTTGCATCACGGCCAGCTAGCAGCAGTTATGACGACAGTCCCGATAAGTTACTTCAAACCATCCGCGAGAGCGACCAAGGAAACTGCTGGTGCGCGGACTGCGGCAGTGGTTCTAAGGTTGAGTGGGTTTCTATCAACCTAGGCATCATCCTTTGCATTGAGTGCAGCGGCATTCACCGCTCGCTTGGAACGCACATCAGTAAAGTACGCTCATTGACGCTTGATATTACATCCTTTACACTTGATATTATCGAGGTGCTCCTACTCGTCGGGAACAGAGTTTCCAACATGGTTTGGGAAGCCAGACTCGACCCTGGTCTAAAGCCCAGCCCACAGGCCACACGCGAGCAACGTCTCAGGTTCATTACAGCGAAATACGTCGAACGGACGTATATCGAGCCTATCTCGGCAACGTTGTCACGATATGCGACAGCTGACGAAACGTTGCTCGCCGCCATCAAACGGAACGAAATTCAGCAAGTCGTCCACGCATTAGCCCTGAAGGCGAATCCAAATGTTCTAGATAAAGTCCGGAACACCCATCCAGTTTTCTTGGCTTTAGCAGCAGCAGACCCGGCTCCCCCATCGCCTGGCGTGTCCCCCACTACTCGTACCGAACACGAGGCACGTAACACTCCTTTCGCCGTAGCTGAAATGCTGATTCAAAATGGAGCCGAGGTACCTACAACCATGCCCGCATTCCCGCTCAGCCGTAATGCACGGTTGTATGTTGATGAGAAGCGCGGTCGTACTGCCGCTATTGAGGCTTCGGGTCTATCGGTATCAAACAGCGTCAGCCCAAGCCCCAGCGAGCGTCTTCAGCGCGAGAAAGATTCCCGGTTACAAAAGCGTATTAGTGCAGGCGGACGCTTGGCCAAATCACCGATTCCCGAACGATAGAAACAGCGGAAGTCAAATAGTTCCTCCATGTCGTCTAGGGCAACGCAGCTTCCTCCGCAGAAATCGCAAAACTCTAGCTCTAATTCCTCTTCATCCACCTCCGAACGATAGAAACGGCGGTCGGATCGCCTCCTTTTTCAGATACCCCTCTTGAATATTTCAGCACTGCCATGTCGCTCAGCGCTATGCCCTTTCGCGTAGTACGCCACGCCTACTGCACCGAACTCTTCTACAGACCTAGTGACAGTCATCGTACTGTGAACTGACTGACGGCTATGTATATAATATGGCGGATGGGATTATGCTTCTCTTTTTGAAACTAAGTCATGGTTAAAGGCGCTCCTGGATTTCTATCATATGGCATCGAGCATAGTCGGTGTTGGTGCGTGAAAATGCGGCTTCGTCGTAATACGTTCGCACGCACAATTGGGACTACTGCTGAAACCACGCGCCCCCCTCGCAAGGTTTTTTTTATAGCGCAAACAAATTCTACGTATATGGACCCAAAAAGGCTGTTTTGCGTCAGGGGCAAGCGAAGAGAGGCCGCCGATATATAGGCTCTTCTTGGTGATGAGACAACAACCCCGACAAAGGCGGCTCATCGTATAGTAGACGTATGCAATGTATATATAGGCTCACACGGTCTATGCATAACAGAACCAATTAACATGGTTTGAGACAACCCGAATTACCTACTGTGCTACTGCTTACAATGGCTTTACACTGTAATCTCCCCCGTAGTAGATCATGTCTGTGATGAGTTCGTTGGGGTCTCAACGTAGACTGTGGCGTGGACGAGATTGACTACTGAATCGAGTTGGCTCAACTATACGGAAACGGAAGCGACACTGGAAACACCACATAGCATTTATAGGATGAAGAGCCCTATAGCGTAAAAGCAGTAATAAGCACCCTTCCCTTTCTAGCACGCCGATGTCCCGTTTACATAGATAGACGCCCTTGTCTGATATGAAGGACCGGATCAAAAATGTATTGCCAACCACGTCTATGTATCTAACATGTCTAGTGATTATTGTATCCCTCGCCTCTTATGCCAAAAAAAAAAAAAAGCCAGCCACGTTCTATATATATATATATATATATATAGATGGGGGTGATAGATAGATAGCGAAACATGCCGGCCGTGCCAGAGTAGCCAACCAGTGACTAACCCCAACCAGCCCCCCCAACCCCCAACCCCCAACCCCGACCTAGCACCTCTCCCTCATGCCCCTTCTTCCGTAGCCGATGGATGGTTAGTTATTCGTCGGCGGCGGGGGTGGCGACGGGGACGGGGGGCGGTCCTGCCCGCGGCCTCGGCGTCCTTGACGAGCTTGTCGATGATCTGCTTGTGGATGCCGCGCCAGTTGTTCTCGACCTGGCCCTTGACGATGCCGATGACGAGGCGGGAGCAGTTGATCAGGACGTCCTCGACGAGCTCGAGGCCGGCGGCCGCCTGGCGGACGCTCCAGCGCGTCTCCATGACGACGCCCATCGGGCTGCGGATCCGGACCCACATGCCCTCGTCGTGGTCGACGAACTCCTCCCGGCTGACCACGTTGCTGCTCCACACCGGGTTCGGCATGTGGTCGACCACCTCGTACAGCTTGACCACCGGCTCTCTCGCGCCGCCGCTTCCGCTGCCGCCGCCCGGGGCCAGGGGCTCGAGCGTCTCCGGCAGCTTGAAGTGCCGGCGCGCGGCGTCCACCGACGCCGGCTCCCCCTCCGTCTCCGGGGGCTGGGGCAGCGTCTTGTGCGACTGGTAGTGCGGGTCGCAGAGCAGGAAGAACTCGTCTGGAAGAGAGTGAGAGGGAGGAAGATTGTTAGGTTGTCCGTCGTCTCGTTTCCCCCGATCTTGCCCCCGTCTACTTGTCTCTTACAGACCTGGGCAGCAGCAGTGGACGAGCTAAGGGGGGGAAAGAGGGCGAGAAGAAGATGATCAAAAAAAAGGAAAGAAAATTAATGAAAAGATAAAAAGGAAGGAGAAGCTTACGATCATGTAGCAACGCCACGGCGTCTTCCTTGCGCACAATGGACGGGATCGGGCTTGCGTTTACCGAAACGCTCGTGCTGGATAAGACTGCGCATGCGAATAGATGCGCGCGAGGTCAATTACTGTCATGGGCGAGAGGGGAGAGAGGAACGAGGAGTGGAGGGACGAATGGACGGAAGAAGGGAGGAGAGGGAGGAGAGGAGAGGAGAGTGGTCGAATGGAACTGAGTCCAACTTACACGACATCCTGATGGTCTGATTCGCTTGCTATATGTTTACTTGCGCTCAGCGATCTTCTACGACTTAAAATAAAATAAAAATAAAAAAAGGGTTGTTCGATTATTCCGAGCGTTCCGAAGCGTCGATATCGTATTTTTATTCGATATATCATAGATCTTGCAAGAACTTGCTTTCTGCCTCGCTCATCTCCGCTTCATGTTCAGGTCTGAGGTCTTGAACGTGTCGGTACAGCTGTGGATCGTCGGCTCTAAGTAAGTACAAATGCTGACATAAGAATTCATGCAGGTGCACTGTGACTTTGGTGGCACAGCCTCATCGGCCCCATCTATCTTTTGTAATTCCAATTATTAGTCTGATGGCCGCCCCTGAATGGATTCCGGGCCGCCGGACGCGTCACAGATCCTGTCGCCAAACATCCGCGCATGTCTTTTCTGCTTTGTTTATTTTTGAAACTTATTTTCTTTTTTTGTTTCTCGTAGCTCGGCTTCCGACCAGAGCTAATCTCTCGATAGTGAAGCCGTGCCGCGTCACCTTCTGCTTAGGGGTATCTATGTTTGAACCGCACCTAATTATCCCCTGTTCCATTCCATTCTTGATACAAAACACAACCACCATCCGCCATGTTGTCTAGTCGTCCAGCGAGATCACGACCTTTCCTGCTAGTCCTGTCTGCTGTGGCGGTCGGGGCTTACTCGCTGCGACGTTCTTAGTCTGACCTACATTTTTTTGAGCCGCCGTTTTCGGTTGCGGCTGTTTCGAAATGGATGGCGACTTGACAGCCAGGGGCCGGATCGCTTCGTCCGTGGCCTTAACCAGGGCCTCTATCCCATCCGTAGCATCGGCGGCCACGCTTGGTCCTAGACGGCGCCATGGTCTCTTGTCGGATAGCCATACTTTTTGAAGAATCTTCTGGAATTCGTCGTCTGGCTGTCTTTGGGGGCCTGTTTCTTCCCGGTAGACGTGCCACTGGGGCACAGCATTGTAGCTCTGAAGCTTGACGAACAGAGTCAAACAGCGACTCACATCCTTAGCTAGGTTTAGCGTGTACTGGATCGTGTAGCAGTCGAGCGAGATGACGGATATGTTGACCCGACATTGATTAGTCATAGCTAGGGCTTCCCAGGCATGCTCTACTGAGCTGAGAGCGCGGTGTATCGGCAGCGTAGTGGACAGGAACCATGGCACCCCCTTGAATCCTTCCGTCGAGTTTATGAGCTTATCAAACTGCTCTGCTGCCCTCAACTGGGGGTTGCCCGGGTCAAGAATTAACTTGATGTTGTCTGTTTGAAGGTCCAGAGAGGCCGTCCAGCGATGCGAATTTTGCTGCGCTTCAATATTTGTAGAGCGCGCTCGGTCTGTATAGCTAAATTTCACGTTATTCAGCGTGATTTCTCCACATTGGACGTCCTGGGGACTTTGGCGGATAGCATCAATGCTACCAGCTAATCTGCTCAGCGCTTGAAGGCGGTGAGCGAGCGTATCTAGAATCGAACTTCCAACGGCTGCTTCGATGCTGAAAGCAAACACGCCGAGCCGTTCATTGAAGGCCACGTCGCGCTCGACGTTACCCCTGAGGGGGCCAAACCTGGACGGGTCGGCCACCTTGACACGAGCATCTACCACGATATTATAGCGATGCTGCTCGGAAGCCAGTGGCGCAATTCCTTCGTTGCTACCACGGGGTCCTGGGCCCGCAGCTGGGTCCATGGATTGGGGAAGCCGATTCTCGATGGTTTTAAGATTGATTTCGACCGTGTCGAAAGCCCATGATGATATGTTCTTGCTTACATGAGGATGATGTCGGCCAAGTATCTCCGATAGCCTCACATGGATAGAAGGGACTTTCATATTAGGGGGCAGCAAGGGATTAATCCGATCTTGCACAGCGTACTTCATCCTTTCTTTATGCATGGCGCCAAGAATGCCAATCTGGGACATCATAGCGCTGCTGAAAAACGTTAATTCGGCGAAGAATTTATCAGAATATCGAGGTATGCTCGGGCTAAGTGGTAAACGAGCGTGGGCCATAATCTTGTTGCTGTCCGAACGTTCGATACTTGAGGGGTTGGGTCAGCATGAATAATTCCCACAGGCAGCAACATAACGACTCACATTTCGGTCAACCACCATTGATCCCCGTTCAGACTTTGGCCCACCATAATGTACCAACCATCGGGCAGTCCACGCCGCTTCAGCCATATGAGTTGATAAGTTCCCCTTATGCCCAAGAATTGTCTCGCCTCCTCGGGCTTCACCGGAGGACGATTGCAAACGCCCCAGCCCCGGCTCTTTCCACGTCGGTTGAGTTCATCTTCTACAAAGGAACATCTAAATCTCTCAAGCAGCGCAACTTGGTCTGTGACTGGTCGTCTGACCTCCTTATTGAGCTGGCTCTGCAAATCGAAGTTACCCTTCGAAGGGGGCATGGCCAACAGCATCCCCGTGATCGGGGCAACTTTAATAGTCAGGCACTGTTCGTGGCTAAGTTGCATAGTTAATGCTGACTCCTCAGGCCTACCGTCCACAATGTTGAGACCAAGGCTGGCCTCATGTTCAACATAGCGTCCTTGTGACTTCATCACATTGTGAAAGCCCCTCAAGATATGCTCAGTATGCTTTCCGATAACTCGATTTAGCAGGGCTTCGGTAGATATACTCTCTTCGTCTAGGGGAAATTGGACGTCCTTGACTTCGGTTCCATCTCTGAACCAACGTAAGGTCAAGCGGCTAGAATTGCGCTGACCCGCTATTGAGCTTGAGTCCTTGCCACTCGAGACTCCCATAATGAGGTAGCTCTGGGGACCATCGGATCGGCGGCCTGACCAATAGTGTATTGCCATAGCACGCCTGAGTCGCTCGACAGCCAACATATCAACCCAACGGCCTCTGCTCAGATCCATCGCTTGCCGGTAGTACTCCGTAATCTTGTGTGTCAAAACAAACTCGTGAAGGAACTTGTAGCATCCAGGTAGCCCGTCTTTCTGTAAAGCTTCGTTGACCTTGAGCTCGAGAACCTCCCTGAGACGGTCAGTTAGTTCGCTGGGTGTCGGTTGAAAAGCGAACCGGAAATCGATGAACCAAAACTGTTTTTCGGGGTCTTCATCGGCTATTGTAAGGTCAACTTCAAATTCCCTAGGAACTTTGAAGGTGACACGTCCAGACTGGATCTCGAAGTTTTGAAATTGCTCCGGTATATTCTCGTGCTCGTCGAGGTTCAGACGAATAGAGAGCAGAGTATTGAGATTTTCAATCCACCGCAGTTGCTCTTCGGGGGTGATTTGAGGCGGTTGGATATAGTTGAGCTCGGGCATCCAAGGGGCTTGCCCGGTCGAGAGTACCTGGAGGGCGGTGCGAAGATCTGGGTTTGGAATTCGCGCATACGTGAGGTCCCGCCTAATATTGATCATATAGTCCAGGGACGCTTGATATACAGCCCGAGTCTTGTTAATATGGTGCATTAAGTCAATTAGCTTGCTAACTGGTTCTGCCTTTCGGCTCCAGTTGACAATTATAAGGGCCTTCACCCACTCTCCATGCTTTTCCTGTACGAAGTTCAAGAGTCTGACCTTCTTATTTAGATTTTCCGGGGAGTTGTCGTCCACAGAAGCGTCGGCACCAGCACCATTGCCGTTCATTACAGACGACGGTAGGGGCATCTTCGCGAGGGCCATGATCTCGTCGCCAAGTTCGTTTTGGGTCTGCTGTGCGAGGCGACAAAGAAGGAGCCTCAGCGGTATGAAGCCTTGCGTGATGTGCTGGATCTCGTCGGGTAGGTCATTCATACGGGAGGTGACGGGCGCCGGGGATCGGGAGCTACCGGCGTCGGCGCTGCCGTCAGTATTGCCGTTCGGCATGGTGTTCGTACCGAGAGCACTTTGATTCCCGACATGGTTGACAAGGCCGTTGGGTGAACCCTGGGCGCCGTTGGTGCGTGGGCCATTGCTGCGGTCGTGGTTTGTAGACTGGAAATGTGAAGCGCCGCCGTCCATCATGACAACACCGGGCATCCTAGACCTAGTTCCCCCTTCCGCCAAGGCGGCGCGTGGACTCAGGGGCCGACCGCGAGAGCTAGAAAACAGGCGATGTAAAAGGCGCTGGCAGAGAAGGCAAGGCGAGTGCTGCTCCGAGGCATGTGCGTGGGCGAGCGGATGCGCGCGAAAAAAACGGTCGTGTGGGAGGATGAAAAATATCGAGGGTCGAGATGCCTGGACGCGACTTCAGACGGCGTGCTTTGACGGGAGCGATAATCCGGGCACTCGCAATGTATCAAGTCATCCGTGCCGGGCAACCTGGAGAGGCAGGTCAGGGTGGCCGACAAGGAGGTCGTAGTAGGTTGGGCAGGCCGGTAATTGGTGCAGGCGGCGGGATCTGACGATATCGATCGAGCGTCTCCGGAACAAGGTACTAGGTAGTCATGATGCGACTCGAGCAATTTTGTATCCTGGTCGAGGGAGAAGGCCGGCGCTGGGAATCCAAATCCGTCGCGACTAGTAGCTAGTAACGACCGCTCGGTGTGGTCGGTCGGTGGCAGAGGGGACGGGTGTGGGCGAGGAGTGTGTCTAGTAGAAGGGATGAAAGAATGGAACGAATGAACGAACCTGACGCGGAGAGCAGAAAGGCAAAAGGCAGGGACGGTACGGCACGACGCCCGACACACACACACAAGGCATGGATCCAAAGAAGCGATGCAGCACAAGGCCAGAGAGGCCCACTTTGCCTAAATGCGGATTGCTAGCTCCTGGCCAGGCAGGTACCTCAGGTAGTAGTAGTAGTAGTATTAACGTCTAATCTAGGTGGAGGTACCTCAGGTAGTAGTCAGTGGATAATGGATACCAAATACCTACCTATACCTAAGCTCTCTCTCCTTCACGCCCTGTCGATATGCTTTCCAGCTGTTTCGATACCTAGTACCTAGGTACCTAAGTACCTACCTATAGTTTGTTAGCTGAAAGTCAGGTGGTTTTTTCCCATATCCATTCAATCTCTGTCACAACCTCCTTGCTAAGTACTACCTACACTTATAGGTAGATACCACCTAAGGGATGTACCTAAAGATGCACTACCTAACGGGAGGTAAGTAGATATGGTATATTTAATTAACAGGGTACTTATCTAAAGCTTCTACCGAGGTACCTAGGTAGGTAGGTAGGTACCTAGGTACTTAGGTACTGGCTGCAGAGGGTCCTTACCTACCTGCTATTGCCCTCCCCTATAGATGCGCTAAATGAAAGTGACAAGACCGGCTTCTAAAGGTAGTTAATCGTGAAATGGAAGTATTGCTTTCCAAGCTCTCCCCAGAGGCCAGCCAGAAGAAGGGTACAAAAGGCACTTAACTAATCCAACGTACGCGCTGCGTGTTCCGAGCCTATTCCCCCACTTATAAGCAAGTAGTGGACGATGTGGTGACAACAAGAGTGACGTCGAGTAATATAATATTTTACTATAGGTGGTAACTACCTATTTAAGTATGTAGTGTAGATGAACATAACATCATCCCACCTTTATTCCTATCAATAAGTGATCGTGGATACAGTAATAACCACAGCAGATAGATATTACATATGACGGGTAAAACGTACATCTACATCTACATCTACATCTACATCTACCATTGCGTTGCAAGCCAGGGTTCCTCACGATGCTGGTCAAGGCACATTTGTCACATGGTAGCTACCATAGCTAGAGCAGACCCAAGGGGGATGGATTTCATAAGCATGGTGTTTCTACCTGTAAGATGCCGAATGACAGAACCCTATTCACGAAAATAAACCACCCTAGGCCGGTATCTCCAAGAGTTCAAGCTTCGACAACAGACCCATCCCACCTATCCCAAGTCACACGTCTATGGGCTTTGAAGAAGAAGAAGAGAGGTCCATAGGCGCGTCTTTACTACTGTATATATTTCAAAGCGCGCCATTTGCATCAAATGGAAGGTGTGTTCTCAACAACCTCATGATGTATCTGCCATGGAGTAAAACAATTGATCCTTATAGTTGGATCACTAGCAATGCCTCTAATTAAGTCGTCCGCCCCTCGATACTGTAACGGGTTTACTTAATAATTCTAAGCGACAACGTAATCTCGATTAAGTATTAAGTGCATATCGGCGTCTGTCACGGAACAGGACTGCAGCACTACCCATGATACCACTGCTGCTAGGATAGCAAAAGTAGAACGTTGTTAACTCGAGCAATTGACTGTCTCTAGCTACTTATGTATTATCACAGTTAGACCATGACAACGCCCCTTTTATACTGCTTCTCCTTCACTGAATCGTTTTTCGTATTTCCCGTTGCATAGAGCATACTGCGTCTAAACAACCAAGTTTGTCACAGTTCGTACTGCTGGTAGTTCCAGAAATGACTTATGTTATTGCACAAGGAGGGAAGACTCCTTACTTGGTCAGTCACCAGCTACTCGCTCCTTTTATATACAGTGTTCTGGCCCGTGACCTAGTGGAGTCCTTAGGTTAGAACTAGTTCCGTGACAAAGTTAGAGAAAAAGTATAGAAGCCAGCGCTTGTCCAATGGCTCAGTCTAGATAGGATCAACAGTTTATGTCTAGGCGAAAGACGAGCAGAAACCAACATCACCACGTAAAAGTTGCCCTCTGTTGACGACATGGAAGCCCAAACTACTAGGATATTGGCTGACAGCACAACGAGGATAGATCGTCTGCGCGAAGCCAAGGACCAGCCCGTAAGGCCCCGGACATGGCGGCTATTATCAGGATAATAAAAAATTCCCAATTGCGATTGTTCTCAACGCCAGCTATGTCAACGCCGAATGAACAATATAATGACTATATATAGTTATTAGAAAAGTATGATCGTGATCTTTAATACTCTTATATATTTGCAATAGGGGCATGGGAAGCAGACTAAATTTGAGATCCATCTCTCTAAGATTATTTATTTACAGCTTACGAATACCTTTCAGATGAAGGCCTTCGCAGAAAGGGGTCTCATATCTGCCGAGCTTGATTGTCGCAACGAAACTATTGAAGACTTCCTCAAGAAGTTGAGAATCAAGCCAGGCATATCAAAATAGTAATGGAACAAACTGGGCGTAATGTGAAGGCATCAACTACCGATAAAGCCGCGTCGTCAAAATCGCTATCTAGCATTATAACATTGTTCTCATCGAGTTCCTGTCGTTCAATAAAATACTTGGTCTAGTATCCCGGCACCAATTGGGAACACTGGTCAATTGTCAGCCATCCCAAGCCTGTACGAGCGAGCAAGTATTCAATTTGGTTTGGAAGAGTGCTGAACCCGCATTCGGCGCTGCCGAAAATTCGAAAGGCTTCAATTTCTTCGGTAGTCGTGATCTCGACGTAGTTACCCGTGACTGCGTAGTTATCTTGAATGCGACGTCTGGCGATGGCTTCCAATTGTTCCTTGACCTGTGAGTACAACTTCGATGCGGAAGGCTGGTGATGTGGCGCGATTCGACCCTGCTTAGCGATGACTTTTACAATGATGTCAGGCACCCCTATCACACACAGTAAGAGCCACACCAAGCACCCATGCAGATGCCTAAAACGAGTCATATAATGGTACTGAAACTTAACCTAAAGTTACGCGGGATAAATACCTGCCCGAAGATCCGCTGATCATAACTGACCTAACTATTGGTTAGACCCCCTAATAGAACTAGATGGTAGAGCTGTCATCATTCCTGTCAGATAAATGGATCACATAACGAGGTACCTGCTACCCTAGCGGGTAGCTCTAGAAGCATATCTGTGCATATAAGAACTAAAGGCCTCCCATCTAGATGGTAGGCTCAGGAATCAATGATATTGAGCCCTACCCCTATACTAAGCTATCTACCTACGACCCAGCTGCTGCCTCACAGTGACTAGACCTCACTCTGAATATTCTGAACATCACAATTCCTAAGGCGGTGTTATTTGAAGTTACAAGCTGATGTAAGCCTATTTTGGCAAAGGTGTAATCTAGTTATACCAGAATAAAATAAGAGTTGCGAATCAGTTCCTAAATAATTACCCTAAACCAAACTCAGTTCAACATTAATATACTATTTTTGGTCTTAAAAAAACTATCCTGAACTAGTAAAGTCACGAAACCATACAATTATAACTGTTATAAACCAACTTAGTTATTAACGGCAACTACCGATAGTTATAGTGACAGCAGTATAGTTATTAGTTATATCAAATGGGGCTCCTCTAGAGGTGCTCTAGCCTGCTAAATCAATGTCCTCTGAGATCCTACTACTATTGGCTGCAGCATACACTACCAACATAGGCCCTAAATATAATAGGTGTGTAATCGTTTCCTCCTTCAAGCTTTCGTCTTGTCTTCACGAGAACTCGTTGGCTAACAGTTCGGGGGATATACCAAGCGCGAGATGACCTACGAACATCAATCGGCCAAAGATGTTGCTCAGCTAGACAAGAACGGTCCGGTTGACTGTCGTTATGGCTTTCCCTAACAGGCTTTGTGAGCCCTGTATTAAAGCCCTCAACCAAGTTCAAAAAGGCAGCGACTGTAGTACCTCGTTATTGCTGATCTCTCTGCGGAATATTGGTTCGATGATTCGTGGGCTGATGTGCCTCCTGAGCTTACCAAGGGCTCAAAGATTGCTCTGTCTACACTGGCTGTTGTACTACTTCTGCTTAGCTCAGCGTTGCTTCTATACCTGACCTTATAGCGATCAGTCTGTCACACGGACCAGTGGTGCCAGAGATACGCTAAGCTTAAAAAAGAATGATAGAAATGCTAAAACATTTGTTAAAAAGCAATAATATAAAAGGAAGACTAACATGTATAACTAAAGCTGGAAAGTTGACTAATTATTTATAGAAATAAAAAATTAAACTATATAAACATAAATAGCTGCTTAAGCAAAAATAAGTACTGAGATTTTTTATTTATTTTTTTATTGCTCCTTAAAGCCAAAATTCTAAGCCAAGCCTTGTCACACAGTCCTACAATTATGGGAATTCGTAGTTAATCTGGCGCGGTTACTATGCTATCTCCTAAAAAACAACATCAATGTCCTCTAAGACAACGTTCTGCCATCCAGTCTGACAGGCCATATCTATGAACATGGGATCAGTCACCACCTTGTTGTACCTGCAGCCTCCTTTGTCCCACATGTGATACGTTAGTTTCGTTGTATTCGCTTAATTCTCAACATCCCGTTCAACAACACCACCATGTTGGTGTCGCGGAGTGCCATATATGCCGTTAATTCCAACTGGGGTTAACGGCGTCGTTTTCCGTCACGGTTGGGGAGTGGCTTGTCGGGGTTGTAGGCGAGACACCCCCGGTGAAATCAACTGCTTCGATATATTTACTGTGAAATAGGGGGCCGTGCTGTTGACAGCAGCGGCAAGCGCGTGGTTATGAAAGCATTTGACGACCTCTGAAGGGACCAGTCGTCCTAATTACGCAAAGCCGCTCCTCGGTTGATAATCTGAACCAAGGCGCCAGTCCTTAACAGTACCAATCGGAAGGCATTTTGAGGAATCTTTGGGGCAACTCCAACCAAGAACAGCCATCTCATCCGGCTGACACTGTTATATCGTGGGAATGCCCTCCAACCCGACATCAGAAAGCACGAGGTTCATCGGGAGGCTCACATTCTCTGTTGACGCTTGTTGCCAATCCGACGAGCGTCTTGGCGAGGGGCAGGCACCTACCTACCTATGCATATACCGTGGGTAGGCAGGTATGGAATTATATTAATTACCCTTACGTAAATCCGCCATGGCGACCCTGCTCTTATTGATGATTGTCAATGCGGCACACTAACATCTCATCTGGCGCTCTCTAGCTAATTGACGGGAGAGCGCATGGGAGGGCGGCTGGGATCCCGAGTTTTCTGGGGGCGGCTCCCCTGCTCAAGTAGGTATGGTGAGGTAAGTATAGGTATGGTATGGTATGGTATGGTATGGTATGGTTGTACACACTATGTAGTGTACGTGTATGTGAAATACCTTGCCGTCGTTTATGACGATGATGGTGAGGTGAACTCTGGCACGGACCAGGTTGGCACCAGCCATAGCCCTCTTCTAGATGCCACTAATGTGATGCAACCTTGACCATCTTCCTTAGAGGCGGCACTCGAGACAGGATTGCCACAGCAGCTCCACGATCTCTGCTGTACACAACCGGTACATACATACATATGTAGTGTAAGTGTATCTGCCACGGTAGTGCGCACCAGGCCAGGCGGGCGCTGCCAGGGTGTGCCAAGCACATCATCCCGAGACGAAACAGATTAGTCCGTGTTGGATTCACCGTGGGCCCGAGGTGGAGACGTACCTTCCAGTTTACCTACTTAAGTAGGCGCGCTAACCCGGCAGCCCAGATACACTACACTACAGTAAATCCCGCTAGTTACAGGTACCTTACCCCGTACCTATGCACACGGCCTGGTTGGGGCGTTATGTTACGGCGCACGCCCAATCCTGTAACCTCAGGCTGTCACCTGCGCGCTCGACCGTCCGTGCGCACCGTTTATCCACCGGGGGGGGGTATCAAGGCACGAACCGTCCTCTTCAGTGCGTGTGGGGGGGTTTACAGAGCAGGTGCTACTTGCACAATACATACAATACATACACTACATACTTGTACATGGGATTACATATTCATTGACTTTTCCCTGGCCACAGAACAGAGGCCCTGGGCAACAACCACTTGTGGTAGTTTAACTACCTACACTACTACTTGTGCTCCGCGTTGACTTTGTCAAGAACTCTGGGGCTCGACGACGGCCATGTCACGGCCAATTGGTCAGGCCCATGAACGAACCGGACCAGCCCGAGGAGGCATCGTCATCCTCTCGACTTCGTTTCCTCTTATTTCTTCAGGTCCGCTCCAAGTCTTGATCGCGTAACCGTTCATCCGTTGTGCCGGATCCTTCCGACCTACACCTGCTTGGCCTTGCATGCTGCTAGATGTTAGCACACTTACGCGGGCATGATGCGAGATAGGGCGTGGGGCCTGACTATTCTCTAGGGATACTAGCTCGGTTGCCCCGTGTGATCCAGGGCTTGATATCTCCGACCCTGGCTGGGTCTCACGGCAGTGTGTGTACATACATACAAGTACGGTATCATGATTTCTCTGGGCAGAAGAGCCTGGGCTCTCGCCGGGCTCTCTCTCTCTCCTCAATTCTGATGTCGCTGACAAAAGGTAGGGAGGGTCCTAGGGTCCTAGGGTCCAAGGGTCCTGTCCTCCTTTGTTTGTCACTACGGCCCCTAACTAACTACCTACTAACTCCCGATTTCTCGCAAGCGAGGTGTCTTTGTGGGTTAAACACAATCTCTCTCCCCTCCTAGCTCCCGAATCCCGTAATCTCGCGCTGGAGCTAGGTACAGTATGGTATGGAGAGAACTCGATTGATTCTACACTATTTCATATCCTGCCCACATATCTAGCGCTGGTCGTGGTATGGAACCAATCTAGATAAACTTATATTCGACGTTGTCACCAGTGGATGAATGTGGCCTGATAGTTCTGGTAGTTATGAGCAACACCGTTGTGCACCGGCCTTGGCTCCTAGACGGTATACACTGACCGGCGGTTTCATGCATGCATATTCGTCACAGCTAAGTAGACGTCGAAACTGATATATGATGGACGCGCCCTCGACCGGTGATGTGATATCACTTGGATATCAACCACCCCCCCGGTCCATAGTATAGGGTGCATATTCTTAACTCTGCAGTGACCCCAGTGATCATCAAAACAGCAGAGGTCGGTTTCATTCAACTCAACTCTCTCCGGCACGCGGATGTGCCTCTGCCTCTCTCTGGATGCGCCTCAAACGTTGGCCGCTTTGCCAATCTACCGACATCTTCACCATCCAACCCATTTGCATGCGCTGCTGTATGCACAGCATTGACTTTGTCCTGCCGCCGTGGCACCGACATACTCGCAGGCTGAGAGACTGCACCTATCAAGTGCCCTTGCTACCCCGTCTGATGCCGCTCTCGAGGTACTGTAACGTCGGATTTCGTCAAAGCTCACGCAGTACATGTGTGTCGGCCGGGCTTCCGCTCAGTCGGATGGTAGAAAACTGTAGAATTTCCCTCCAGTCGCAAAGATAAATCTTTTGCGGTCTGCGGTCTTCGGTCTTCGAGAACCCGGCCTTTGAGAACCTCCCAACCTACTTACCTGCTCTCTTCCCCCCAACCCCAACCCCAACCCCCCCTCGACGCAAAAACCCCACGCCACGATCTGAGACCCTCTCCTGACTCACTTCGCCCAAGTCTCAATACTATCGTGAGACGGTTGATAGGCCGGAGTTCAGCGCGCGCAAGCCTTGCGAGGCTGGATTGGGATGGTTAAATACGCCTAGACCGAAAAAACAAAATAACTAAACGCCACTCCGGATCTGAGACGCCCTGCAACTCACAGCTGCCTTGGTATCGCCCGGCCTCCCACACTCTCCGGATTAGCGCGCGCATAAGCGGCCAGAATTCCTATTCGAACACACCCCAACATTCTTCAGACATTTTTCAAAGGCTGCCTGAGAAGTGACGTCTACTAACACAACGTGCATTGCGTGTGCGAGCTCGGCTGAGGTCTTAGGATTGGTGGGATACCGATTGGTGGCGCAAAGCTTTACTTAACTCCCCGACTTTAGCAGAAAAGAAAGGTCGCCGAAATTCGCCGGCTTTTCTGGCCTTTCAACTTCAGATTGGAGGCAAAATGGCGGGCTTCGTACCATTGGCATTGCACAAAGAAGTCGGTAACCGGTCGAGCATGGGGCCCTCATTAACAGAGACAAGACGGAGATCATGCTTCTCGCAGCCCTCCCCTCCGCTGAGGCACCAAAACCACCACCGGCAACAGTCACTGCCTTCGCTGGGATCGGCCATGCGCGCCTCACTGATAGCCTCGTCGACGCTGGTGGTAACCCCCGCAAACGCTTTGGAGTGGAAGAAAACGATCCAAGAGGTGAAGCGGAAATACCTGGCCCGCAAGTATCGGTCGTGTTCAATGCAGTGCTCCGAGATCTTGGACAACCTGGGAGACGCATCTGCCATTGAGCCGCTGCACTTGATCTACTTACATTTCTACGCCGCATCTTCTTTTGAATGGTGCGCCCGGCCCCTCTCCTCGTCATCCGCCTACCGAACCAAGTTACTATGTAGTGCGCAGACACACTACGCCGAGGCGGAGACCCTGATCGTAGCGACGGAGTGGGATATGGCCGAGAGAGCGCGGTCGCCATCCTCCTTCTCAACGACCAGCCTCAACTCTCCCGGCCTCTCGGCTAGTTCAAGGACGACGGATGAAGGCAGCACCACCTCGTCGCCACGGACGAGCCTGTTTTTCCTCGACGACGAACCGCCAGTGAAGCCGACCCAGCCCTTGCGAGTGAAGCCTAAGAAGAAGGTCTCGTTTTCGGGCCTGCCGGAATTCTTCGAGTTTCAGCCGGAACCGTACATCCGCCCCGACAGCCCGACGCTCGGCTGGGAGGATCACCTCTCCGTGTCATCATCGCATGACATAATCGCCTCCTTTCCGATGTCGCCGAAGAAGCTCAGTCTAACGTCCATAATGAAACCACTACCCGAGGAAAACAAGAGTCAGGTACCGATTGCCACTAATACGCAAGCCGGGTCCGGACCCTCCTTTAGAGAGAGGATGAGAGCCACAACGCCAGTCACACCGATGTCGATAAGCAAGAACGCCGCCCCGATAGATCAAGAATATCACCTGGACCGGAACGATGCATCCGGTAATAGTAGTACTAGTACCTTTAATCTCGAAACCTTCCTCCAGATGCGCGCCTTGAACCGCGTGCGCGGGCAGCTCTCGGCGTTACGCGATCAGGTTTGCCGCCACCGTGCTGCCGTCGATAACCTCCTAGCGGCACCGATCGACCCGCCGCATACGCCCACGCAATCAAGCGAGTCGCACACCGTTACCTCGGCCCGGCGGCCGCTCGTAGAGAGCCCACCGTGTAGCCCTGGATGTCTTCAACCTAGCCTTCAACCTAATCCCGAACCTGAGCTCACCCCTTCACTGTCAGCGTCGTGGCCCCCGCCGCCGAAGTCGTCGAAAGGCTCAACACGGCCAGTCCTCCGCGTCCAGACCGACATCCGAGACGACGACACCGCGCACCGCCACCACCTGCGGCGATACAGTCTAGCATCAGCGTCTGCCGGCCTCCGCGGGGGGGACGACACCACCCCGATCACGCCCTCGAGCATAATGTCCCCGCCGCTGTCCGCCGGCGGCGACCTCCGCGACCGCATCGAGCGCCTCCGCGCGGCCGGGTGGCGGCGCAAGCGCTTCGACGGCCGGCGGTACGAGGCGCTGCGGGAGCAGGTGCTGGGCGAGCTCGAACCATGTTGTTGAGACCCCCGCCTTTTAAATACTCTCCCCTTCCCTTTCTTGCCTTCCAGTGCAAATTGGCAGGTTTGGCGGAGGAATACGAATGAATGAATGAAATCCTTTCGGGAAAGAATCTTAAAAAAAAATAATCAAAAAAAAATGGGGAAAGTGGGAGTCGGTTGTTACTAGCGATATTAGAGAGATACAGCTCCTGAAGAGGAAGCTCGGATGATGGATACACACACACACACACACACACAGAGAGAGAGAGAGAGAGAGTCTGTGTTAACTCACCTTCGATGGCGCTATTTGCCTGGTGGAGGTACCTCCTATATAGCGCACGCGTGCACCGACCACGATATCAAAGGAGTTGAACGGGATTATAATGTATATACACATACACACTTGCGTTGTTGCATTTTCACAGCCATGGCCCTAGTCGGCCGCCTCGGGTCGCTTTCCAAGGGAAGGGAAGGCGTAGAATTCTTTTCATAGAGCTTCTGTTGCTCTGCCTAGATTCTAAGGAAAAAAAAAAAAAAAAAGGTTTATTATTAAATACTAAACACAAACCACGCGCTGGAAGTCTGAAATGGGGCCGTTGTCATTCGTTCTCCGCATATCTCTTTGCGCCTTGTGAGCTTTGCATGGTCCCTGTCGCCCATGTAGTCTAAGAGGGAAAGGTGACCTTGAAACGTCTGTATCAGTGGGCTTAGAAATGTGGAGGGAGAGGGATACGGAAATAAATAGAAACTGGACGACACAGCTTATGGTAATGGCACGCACGTCAATTATAAACCACCATATTGGATGTGTAGGGTAAAGTGATGAGAGGGACAGTGGCTCATCTTTCTGCTAGCTTTACGTCTCTTCTTCGACGGATAAATCGCGCTTATATGGCAGTTAGTGGAAGAACCATATATACATGCGCCGGAATACATTCAGTAGGAACGGTTATAACGGCTATATTGGACTGCTTTAATAATCGATGAGCAAATCACTCGCCTTGTTACTATTATTTATAATGATAAAAATTCGGATGTACTTTTTCATGTATTTAGCTAAACGGAGGGGCTGGCCCTATTATTTCATTGTTTGCGGCAGGCGAACTCCACTTATATTTATGATGATAACAGTCTCGAGGTTAGCATAGCCTAAGAGAATAGACATACACCAGTCAAATAAATCAACCATCCTCCTGCAAACGCCCAACGATAACACAAGGCCAGCAGCCATAAATCGAAATGTACGCAAGGAATAAAGTCCTTGTTTAGTAACGAAAGCGCGCAGTATGGTATGGCGCCGTGCCAAATTTTGTGTCAATAATATAACTCCTGATCCTGGATGTTGGATCGCTTCTTCCTTCCGGATGACTCCCCACCTCTTGATGCCTACTGACGTCCCTGCGCCTGGCAAGGAAAGGTGTCGCTTAACCAAGCCATTCGGTAGGCTGAGAGTCGCGTAGCGGTCTCTCCCGCTATTAGACTATGATCGTAATCTTTTAGGTATTGAAGCTCTTGCGCCGCGCTTCTCTCTCCGCTTCTTCCTTGATCCTCTCCGTCTGCTCCTGCTCCCTCAATTCTCTGACCTTGGCTAGTACGACCTCACGGAAAATGGCGCCCTTGACGGCACGACTCAGTCTTCCCTTCCCCGCAGTAGATGCTTCGGTAGTCGACGGTGGAACATCCTCGACTTCTTTTACGGGAGCCGATGAGTCATCAGGGAAATCGGGGTTCTCGGGATCATCTTCTTGGATCTTAAGCGCCTCAATGCGATTCGCTAGCTTCACCAACTCGATACCACGACGGAGCCGTGCCTTGGCCATATAGGCCTTGATCTCGGGTAACAAATTGTGGTCGGTGGCATTCTCGCCGCTCAACCATGGGTGTTTAAGTGCTTGCTAATGAGTTGGTCAATATGGATATTTCCAATGATGGGATAGCGCCCAACGGAACATACCGAGCTACTCCACCTATCTTCAGGGTCTGGACGCAGGAGATGCATGATAAAGTCCTTTGCGTCGTCGCTGACATCCCTCCAATAGCGATCATGGAACACGACATTTGCCGTGCTGCACTCATCAATCAAGTCCTGGAGATTTTCTGAGCGGAAAGGGGAATAACCGCATAAGAGTGTGTACGTAATAACACCCATAGACCACATGTCAACGGGTTTACCATGGCCTTTTTTCAACATGACTTCTGGAGCGGCGTAGCCGAAGGAACCCGCCATGGTGGTTAAGACCTCATCCTTGGTATCCAGCATTTTCGCAATGCCAAAATCGGCCAGGACAAGATCGGAATGAGGGTCTTTCGTTTGGTAAAGAAGGTTCTCTGGTTTGAGATCTGCAACGGGAGTTAGATTGCGTGCCGTGAATAGCAAAGGAGAGAGAGAGAGAGGGAGAGAGAAAGAGAGAGAAAAGCTACTTGCCTCTATGAACGACATTCTTGTCGTGCAGGTAGTCTACGGCTCCAAGGACTTGTTTAATGGTTTGCGACGCATCCTTCTCCGTGAACTTTCCTTGCTGGCAAATACGGTCAAACAACTCTCCGCCGGTGGCGAGCTCGGTCACTATGTAGTATTTGTCCTGTTGAACAGTGGCATTGGATTAGCGGGATATGGCACTGCCAAAACTAGCGGGGTGGCGAGTGCATACCCGTGACTCGAACCAATCGACAAATTTAACGATATGTGGGTGCTTGAGACGCTGGAGCATGTCCAGCTCGTCGAGGACCATGCCTTCATTGCCCTTAACATTCTTCTTGAGGATGATCTTGATCGCTACTTTCCCGTCGGGGCCGTCTGCTTCGCGAACAATGCCATAGGTGCCCGCGCCCAGGGTTCGGCCAAACTTATACTTTGCCTTCCTCTCGTAGCTCTCGGGCTGGCCCTGAAGGCGATTGAACATGGCGTTAACTTTGCGGGTCAGTCGGTTAGTGGTATCTGAGAAGAATATCGGTGTCATGGGGAATTGGGGGGGATGGGGGAAGTGATCGCCGAGCATGGCGGCAAGAAACAAGACAGGGTTGACGATGGCAATAGCGATGGCGATGACGATGGCGATGGCGATGGCGATGGCGATGGCGATGGCGGTGCGTACACCGCGCTTGTATTAGAGACTAAGGGGATAATGGACGCGTCCTTGACTTACAGCTGCTCATTGCGATGAGGAATGCGCTCCAACAGCGCAGTGGGAAAGAGGTGGTGGGTGCTATGGTAGATGATAGGTAGGGGAGGGCACAGGGCTATGCGTTGGGTTGGGTTGGTCTGGTCTGGTCTGGTCTGGTTTGGTGGCGGCGGCGGGTAACGCAGAGAGAAGGCGATGAGTTCTAGATGGCGAGATCTAGATGGACGAGGAGAGTGTTGGTCCGTCCGCCCGTCGACGATTGACGTGTGGGTGCTAAGGGGATTGGGACGGGATGAGATGGGACGGGGTGCAGCAATGTCGTTAGGCTGAGACGCTGTTAGAAGGGCCTTTGTTTGCTATTATTAGCCGCTGCGAGGAGGTGCAAGTGCTGATATACAACCCCTCAGTACTTAGACACCTCGCGTAGTGCGCGAGAGCGGCAGGGAAAGAGCAGACTTCTTGGACCCAGTGGTGGCGGGACACCTTGGAGGAGGGGGAGGGGTTCGAGTTCCTAGCTCTGGGTCTCTGCGGTACGTACCTTTCTCTTCAGTGGTTCCAGAGAGGCAGTGTACAGCCGTCCTGGGCGGTTGGTAGGTCGGGATGCTCTTGTCAGGCACGGAGGCGCTGATAACTAAGGTAGGTATGCAGAGCTACGTAGGTAGGTAGGTACCTTATGGGGGAGGTAGCTTCCTGCCAGTAAGTTAGGCGGCAGCGGTGATGGTGGTGGTGGTGGTGTTGGTGAGGTGTTAGGTGCGCAAGGTAGGCACGGTAGGCACACAGATAACTTTAATTAGGTAGGTAGGTACGGAGCTGTTCTCAGGCAACCCATGCGTCCCGTCCCCGTAGGCAAGCAATGGGAAGATGAAGGGGAAAGCGTAGGTAGTTGTAACTAAACCCCGGGACGCGGACAGGCAGTGCGGCTGATTTATATGAACGAGCCTCTCTTCTCGACAAAGAAAGCCCCCTATCCCTCCTCGCTCTCCTCACAGTACTACGGTGTTTATTGATTTGCGAGGCTGAGCGACGGGAGGGGCACATGGGAGGGGCACAAGCGTGCCCCACCTTGTCGCTAGTCTCGTCATACACAGCTGCACACACGGCATATCGGCACAGAGTAGCACCTTGAAGAAAGCCTTACCTAACGCAAGGATGGACAAAATTAGGCTTAGCACGCTCGTCTCGTCGCTTTTGCTCAGGCCTGGCTCTGCCTCAGGGTCGGTTCAGCCAGTGACCAGTCAGGTGACTATGGAACTGCACCGCGGGCACTTATGCATCGCTATTTTATTTTATGCAGAGATACCTTCTACGTAGTGCATTCAGCATCCTCCAAGCACATTTCAGTACGCACTCACATGTCGCTTTGCCACGCCCTCAAACATTCGTTTTGCTGGTATACCCCCTCTCATTTTCCCAGGATACCTTGTGCTTACGCCGATAAAACCCGTGGGGAAAGACCTGGAGATAATTTCAACAATTGCCGGCGTCCCGCCGACCATGTATACAGGAGCGGGTTGGTTCTTCGTATAGAAGGTGAGTTAAATGCATTTTGTCGGCCCGTTTCAGCTCTGTACCAGTATCGTTGGTGTACACCGCCCGTGTCCCTTATCCCAGCGTATTGCGGTCCTCGGCTCTACCGCCGCCGTACAACATACTTCGCTGTGAGTCCTGGAATGATTGCGGCGGCCAAAGGGATAGGGGGCCGTGCGTAATGTTCGCGCAAGAGCGAATGTTGAAATTGCTTTTAAGAGGCGGTGCATGAGGACTCGAATCCACAAGTTCTGGTGAATGATTGGGGGCACATATATAAGACCATGCAGATGAACATGAATAGTGATAGATTGGGCAATCGAGCTGTTGCCAAGACTTTTGAGACGACGCCAGTTAGTCTGGCTGTGACTGCTGTGAACGTCGACGGAACGCTAGAAATTGAACTTGTCGCGTTAGTACTAACATGAAGACCGAGCAAGACGAAACCTGAATATGCGACATGGCGCCATCCGAGCAGTTGCAGTGCTGCATAATGAGCTGTAGCATGTGTGGTGGTATATTCATCCAGAAACATTATCGGACACGGCGGGATAGTATGAGAATACCTGGTGCCCGGCACAAAGTTCTTGGCCTCCGTTGGGAAGGGCTTGTACAGTGTTTAAAGCCATTGGAGAATTGTTTTCTCGGCACCCTCCAGCGAGGCTTTTGCACCGTTCGACAATAAGGTGTTTTCGAGGGTACATTTCGAGTCATTAGTACGTATGTGATCAGTAGAAAATAAGGTGTTTGATATACCGAACAATTGAGTTCAGCCCAGTGCCTCGGCGTAAAGCTACGCCGAGGAACCATTCGTTGGCTAGAGATTAGCCGGGTAGTTGAGTGAAGATATAAATACCACGCCTCTCACGGACTTGCAATTGGCCGGCAGCGAGACAGAGCTGAAGCATGAAACCAATAATGATATATTAGGGCGAAAAAAGAAGCCGCGGGGCAAACCAAGAAGTCAGAACAGACGCAAGCCAGCGCATGTTATTGTAAAGCAATGCGCCATTAAACAAGGACGATGACAATTGCTAAAACACTTGTGTAGGTAAGCCACTAGCAATGAATAAGACGTTCTCAATAAAATCGATAGGATACTAAAGTAAGGTTTGCCCGGCAGAGGGTCGTTAGCCGGTGTTACCGGTTCGGCTGAATGAAGGGTTGTGGTTGACGGGTTCTCCGAGAGGAGCCGGGTGAGCTGTCAAGGGGTGTCCCCGGCTGGTCCAAGACGAGGGTACTAGAGTTGTAGATGGAAGCCATCATCTCCTGACATCTTAGCAGTAGGTAACGTCCCACCTGCCTGGCATTAGTGTGGAAAGAGCTATGTTGAGACCATGATGGCGCCTTACCAAGACACCAACATACATCTCGATAAGACGTGTACCCAGAGACCACACAGCTGCTTGTGGTAACACGGTGTTTCCGAAATGAGAGACGGCCAATGTTGAGCAAATGACGATAGCGAAACATACAACTTAAAACAGGTACTAGAAATGCAGGCCGTGGGGTTTATTGGTTCCTCTGAAGTCCTGATACCAACGGACTGCTTAGTATCAGTAACAAATGGCGCAACGAGTATGGATTAAGCGGCGACGGTAGTTGGAAGCCTTCGCCGCGATCCATAATTTCTTAAGGTCCTGTTCCTACTTCATCAATCTCCCGTCCTAACCCGCATAGTGGTGCTTTTTCTTCGGGACGTAGAGATTTTCATAAACAATACTGGGGCACGGCTTCCACGAGATGAAATAGTCAACGTGAGGTAAATACCTAGGCGGTATCGGATTAGAAACTAAAGGCGGGGAAGGGGTTCAAGGTTTGTATTCATCTCGTCCAGTGAATGTCGAGGCCAAGATATTGATGTTATAGATAATGTGGGATGGCCTCACCAGGGTTGACGACGCCCCCGAAGTTGTCGAGCAGGGCGGCTTCAGCACCTTTCTGACAGCGGCCGAGAAGGTTCATCAGAGGCGCCCAACAATTCATGAAGTCCACGAAAGCATCTGGGAACATCTGGACATAGCTGGTCATGTCACCCATACATACCCTTCACAGTCAACCTACATCTCGGTAGACGCCGATGTGTTTCGGTTTGATACCAGCCTTCTCTCTCGGCGTCCACTAGTGAACCTGGCAAAAAGCAACTCAGATAAACAATGAGGTCTAGCAGAAAGGGCTGTGGGGGTCTAGTCTAACCTTCTAGTCATGTATAGATCCGTATTCACAACCGCCATGATTCTGCTTGATTGTGGTGATGACCCGTAGACTGGTTAATGGAGTGGTAACTAGTTGACCAAGGGAAGTTGATTGTGTCTAAACGAAGCCACTGACTGTAGAGCGGAGGCTTTGGCTTTTGCGTCTCGCTGGCCTCACTGGCCTCGCTGAGGGAACCATTTTGATAGATCAGGGGAAGCAAGTCTGATAATAATGGTCTAGACGATGTAGTTGGAAGACATATTCACCAGAAATAAGGCAGATACTGTGACCCCGTTTTTGCGTTCGAATACTTCGGACCATCTCAACAGACCGATCTACAGTCTAATATTGCTTGCTGCTGGTCTCTTCGAAGGTCATAGTGACTCAGTAGCCACGGGGGATTGAATGCTCGGCACATCTCCCACAGTGAGAATGTTCTCATGTCGCCGGCGCACAACATAAGGCTGCCACTGGTCTCTTCACCGTGCTGATAAACCTGTGTTTACCCACGTTTGTGCTTCGAAAACTCGCGTCTTGTTATCCCTTCGGTCCATAGCTTTTCCTCGTCCACAGTATATGGCCGATTACTGTACTCGTCGACGTGATGTCATAGGCTAGGAAGTTAACCTTCTCGATTGCCCCCATTATTGTGACGGTAAGAGACTAAAGGTGGGGATCCCAAAGCAAGAACAGATTGCTAAGGCAGAGAGCGCCCTGCATGTCACCTGTAAGAATATGAAAGCCCTCGTGGGTAAGCCCAAAGTGTAGAAAGGAACAAAATGGTCCTTGGATCGACAATGAAAGGTGCAATAGGCGACCCGACCGAAGATACCAAAGTGCGCGGGAGGTTCTAGCGCTGGGCCCGCACCAGTAAAGTGCAAAAGCCCTATGGCCATTATAGGGGTTGTTGCAAATTTAGAAAGCACGCCCATGATGACTCGGATTTAACCCATGATGTTTTAAGTTAATGGTAGAGTGGCAGGCCCGCGTAATGAACACAGACTGGGTCGAGGCTGTGATGTGGTTGGAGGGAATTCTTGAAGATGAAGGAACGAGCAGCGGCGGGCTTATATTGAGGATCTACTCACTGAGGAGGAGTCCATTAACGTCTAAAACCCTACTCACTGAGTTGGGTCATTGTATGTGCGGCGGTGAACTGGTAACCAAGGGTTAGTGAGGTGTATTGGAAAATTATGCTGATTTATGAAAAAATCGGGTCTTGCTCAAACTCAGGCCAGGCTCAGGCTAAAAGCGGCATTCTTGTGAGGCAGTGGTTCTGTCGTTGGGGTTGAATAGCTCAGCCGCGATGTAGGGCAACCTTGAAGTTAGCGAAGTACCTACCTACCTAGGTAGGTAGGTTACCAGTGGATAATCGTGGCTTATACAGAGGTACCCCAGGTAGGTGCCGACAAACGTGGTGTAAATGCCTAGGTACCTACCAAATATACCAGCCACCTAGATTAGACGTCAATACTACCTAGGTACTACTACCTAATGCCTATCTAATTAAGTACTTACTCACCCTTGGAATTTGTCTGTCCACATTAGGTACTGTGCCTACCCAGTTACGTCAAAGTAGGAGGTACTTTACGCTAATAGTAACACAGGTACCATAATAACCCTGTATAGGCTGCCTCACCAACTCTAGGAGGTTAGACGCGCCAGCAAGGATCAATGTGATAGGGCTATAATTGATCTATACATTACCTTGATCATACATAACTATGTCTATTTGCGCACCTTTCATATGGTTATAGAGTATTCTCTTTTGTTGTATATAGCTTTAGATTATTTCCAGTACATTGGGTAAGTACTAGTAGGGAGGGAAGACACTGCCCAAACTTTGAAGATCAAGCTATGGCAATACAATGCTAAGGTAAGTGGGTAGGCACACGCACATATCACGTTCTCTGCTTCCTTGGAAGTTAAATACTTATTATCAAGGTTGTTTACACTGCATCAGACCTAACTTTATTTTTCCCCACCCGATTTTCCCTACTGCTACCTAAAGTAAGTATCCTTCTTAATCGATACTATTTATTGTCTTAGATGGCACACTGCCCTGTACTTCCTGTATTCGAGGCGACGTACCCGGGTGGTTATAGGTGCATCAACCGTGGATCCTTTAGGCCAACAAGTGAGTGCGGGGTACGCTTACCTACAACTGTGGGAGGCATCCTCATGACTTGAATAGGTATTAACTTGTACTTCGCATTGAGCAAGTACTGACTTATCGATTAGGTAGCCACTAACTAGCAAGGTGGGTAGGTACAGCTCCCCTCGACGACGACGCGGGGAGGACGATCGACTATGCATCTTGCCAGCCGCTTCCTTGCCATACAGGTATCCGTCCCTTCTGCTACACTTGTATCACACCCTCACATCTAATGGCAACCTTTGCCTACCTACCTAATTACTGACCCATCAGGCACGACTAGACGAGCCTCCCTCTACATTTCTGTCACTACTGTTCCCCGCGTGAACCATCCTACTTTTGACTTCCTGGCGCCAACCATATCACATACCCTATACATTCATACATGGATCCTGGCCGTGGCCGGTTGTGCTGCTTATAGGCGCTTGCTTCCGTCGTTGTGAAGGCCGGGGCGCTGGTCCGAGCATATTCTGCCTTGCGTGGATTATCACGAGCTACGCGACTACGATTATTTGCAGGCGGCCTTCCTTCGTATATTCGTGGTTGTAGCGTCCGACCTCACAATCATGGCTGGCCTTGGTCCCAAGAGACTAGGCAAGGAGCTGACCAAGGCATGTGCGACAATATTGCACAGTTACGATTATACCGCCGCCCTATTTTCTTTACTGACTTTTGCATTTACTTCATACTAGATCACAAGCAGTCTCCCGCCCGGCATAGCTCTCGTCTCTGCCGATAATCTTGAAGAATGGTTCCTTGATATTCAAGTACTAGACCAGAACCCATTATACGCCGGACAAACGTATCGTCTCAAGTTTAAGTTCAGCAACAACTACCCAATCGGTATATTCACGCTCTCGTTATATCCGCCGATGGAAGATATGAACTAATAGGTCGTTTCGATAGAGGCGCCCGAGGTAACCTTCGTCAAGCTGGATAACAGACCAATACCCATGCACCCCCACATTTATTCCAACGGCATCATATGCTTAGACCTCCTCGGCTCTCAAGGTTGGAGCCCGGTTCAAAGCGTTGAGAGTGTTTGTATGAGCATTCAGAGCATGTTGACGGGCAACACCAAGAACGAGCGTCCACCTGGCGACGAGGAGTTCGTACGCGGCAACCGCCAGCGACCGAGAGATATCGCATTCTATTACCATGATACTACAGTCTGAAAGAAGAGTACATTGTTTGATCCGTGGGCATCGACTGCACATACAAATTGCACCCGAATCAAGGCACCTTCAATTTTTTTTTTGCATCTGTTCGCAAGGAGAGCTAGCGGAATACCATGGACGATCACATGCATTTTTCGACCAACACAGTTGCAGCCGAATATCTCTCTCCGGAACCGGCGTATTGGAGGGATATGGATTATTTCGGTAGACCGTGTTATATCTACGGTACCTTGTACGAGATAATGCCGCGGTTCATGTATACGGATCGCATATTAGGGCGGAGTTGAGCCATGCAGGACTCACTGAATGTGAACTCAAATGGATGCCACACCGCTTTGTACAATTCGTATTTCGTGAATGATAATATAATAACATAATAAGAGACGTCTCCCAGTTCCGCTTCAATGCAAGTTAAATGGTCAAATGCTAATCGAGCGTGCTTGTTAATATTTATGTGTACTTGCTACCTACAAGTACTGCGAGGCGTATTAACCTAGCGTCGGTAATATGGGCAGCTCATGCTAGGTACTGTACACCCACACATTCAACCAACCAGGGGTCATGGTAGGGTGAGTGTTCATTGTTCGATGACGCTGTTGTTAGCCCCTAGCTGCCCCGCCAACAGTGGAGAATCCACTAGCTCCCCTTGGTGGTGGTTCTACCCAGATGCTACCTACCTATGTGCATACTTACTTAAGTAGCTACCTGCCTACTCTTAGATCTCTCGCGTCAAGGCTAAGTAAACACCAGCTCCTCCTGCAGCTTCAAAGTTTGGAGGCTGCCCTTAGCACAAACCAGCAACCCCCCCATGAAGAGCTCACAATGGCTCCTCATGCGGGGTTTGACACCGAACACGTCAGAGATGAGGCTCGCAAGGACCTTCTCCATCTTCTCGAGAGCGTAAGTAAGGCTGCCTTGACTCCCTCACAGGAACCTCCTCGTTCACTACGCCGTGTGCTTACGAATGCTGTTCACAGGTCCGCGGCAAGAAGAATCTCGTGATCGAGCGTAGCCTCGCCGGCCCCGTTGGCGTCATTGTCAAAGTCTCTACCTTGCACGATTACGGTGTCGATAAATTCTTCTTTCTGGAAAACCAGAACGCCGATACGAGCCAGCGCAATGTTGTTTTCATAGCGCGAGGCGAGTGTGCCCGCCAAGCTCAAGCCATCGCTGGTGAGTTCCTCCATCCGAATCGCATCTTATCCCTCTATAGGCCACTGTGCCAGCGCTAAGCCCACCCACAAGACCAGATCAAACGAGTGCAGCGTGAGAGCCAGACCGGCCACGAGTTTCACGTGTTCTGGATCCCTCGCCGCACGCTTGTGTCTGACAAGCTACTGGAAGAAGCTGGGGTTCTCGGCGATGTGAATATATCGGAACTGCCAATCTACTTCTTCCCACTCGAGCGTGACGTCTTATCCCTCGAACTTGATGATTCCTTCCGGGACCTCTATCTCTTCAAGGACTCAACGCCTGCCTTCCTCATAGCCAAAGCTCTTATGGGAATACAATCGAAACATGGCCTCTTCCCTCGAGTTATTGGAAAGGGGGACCACGCGAAACGAGTGGCCGAGCTACTAACGCGAATGCGACAGGAAATCCTGGCCAGGGAAGACACTGCCAGTGCGAACAAGACCGGGCTCTCGCCAAGCAACATTTTGGAAAGTATGGTCATTATTGACCGCGAGGTGGACCTCGTTACGCCTTTGCTTACGCAATTAACATATGAGGGCTTAATCGATGAAGTCTGGGGGATTCAAAACAATCAGACAGATGTAGATTCAACCATTGTCGGAGCCCCGCCGCAGCCACCCTCACAGGACGCTGGGACGGTTCCAAACCCCAGCCCAGCTACTAGGAAACGCAAGATTCAACTCGATTCGTCCGACAAGCTCTACGACGGCCTTCGGGATACGAATTTCGCCATTGTTGGCACTTTGTTGAATAAGGTGGCACGAAGACTGCAAAGCGACTATGATAGTCGACATGGCTCGAAAACCACCGCAGAACTGAAAGACTTTGTAAAAAAGCTACCTGGTTACCAGGCAGAACACCAGAGCTTGAAAATTCACACAAATTTAGCGGAAGATATTATGAAGCATACTCGGAGCGATCAGTTTAGCCGATTGCTGGAAGCTCAGCAAAACCTCGCTGCTGGTGCAGATCCGAGCTCCCAGCACGATGCAATCGAAGAGCTTATCGCTAGAAACACACCTCTTCCTGAAGTTCTTCGACTCCTATGCATTTACTCCTGCGTGTCGGGCGGAATCAAAACAAAAGATTTCGACCATTTTAGGCGTCTTGTGCTCGAGGGCTACGGGTATCAGCATTTAATAACGTTACATAATCTAGAGAAGCTACAGCTATTCCTACCACGAAGCTCGCCAATGGCGAATATGATCCCTATGCCGGGGGCGGGCAACGCCACTGGGACGAAAACGAATTATACCTACCTTCGAAAGCAGCTCCGGCTTATCGTAGACGAGGTCAATGAGCACGATCCTGACGATATCGCTTATGTATACAGCGGCTATGCGCCCCTTTCCATCCGCCTGGTCCAATGTGTCCTGCAGAAGCAATACCTCCTCTCTATGACTCGTGGCAATGCCGTAGCGGGCGCAGGCGCCGTAGCTGGCAGCGGTGCGCAAGGCTGGCGGGGTTTCGATGAGGTTGTGAAGCATGCACGCGGTCCAGCCTTTGACGAAATCCAGAAGGGTGAAGACAAGGCAGTCAAAGCCAGAGCACTCTTATCTGGGGGTGGTGAGAAGAAGACGGTGTTCGTGGTGTTCGTGGGTGGCATAACCTTCACAGAAATTGCAGCACTAAGGTTCATCGCAAAGAAAGAAGAAGGTAGCCAAAATCCATTCCCTCTTGATAACATTGTTTTCCATCATTCTTACTACCACCCATATTGATCTCCCTGTAGACCAAGACTGCTAACCTTGGTAACACAGCACGAAGGAATATCGTTATCTGCGCGACGTCGATTATTAGCGGGAATAAGATAATGGAAGCGGGCATTGAAAAGCGCTCGTATGCACAGGATGAACCGCGGCCTATAGTCTCTACCTAAGGCAACCTCTTTGGCCACTACTCGAATCAAGTATAGTGATGATATAGCAGGAGGGCTTATGCGGGGAAGTCGAGCCATGCCGTGATGTGGGAAGAAAGCTGCAGATATGCGACGGTGGTGCTCATTGTAAGCCTAAGCTCATTGTTGAGCTCGATATTAAGCTGGTTAACGTTGGGAAGCGTTTGGGCGCATGTTGACGATAGACCCTGTGCCGAGTGATGCTATGATGATACTAATGATAATAATGATGATGAACTGTGATGGATTGTGGTGATGATACCCGAGAAGTCGCTGTAACCTACCTACGTAGGTACCTACTTAGTGGTTAGTGATGGAGGTAACCTACCTACCTAGGTACCTACCTAGTCCACATAGGTAGTAGGTAGGTATGGGGGAATGTTATCTCGCGGCCACAAGGCTCGGTATAAGGGTGCCATTCAGAGGAATATAGGTCCTAACCTGGGCGAGTTAAGTTAGGTAGGTAGCTAAGTAAGTACCTACTTAAGTAGTAGGTAGGTAGTTAGGTAGGTAGTTAGGTAGGTAGGTAGGTAGGTAGTAGTTAGGTTTAGGTAGGCACGATAAAGTTGATGGGTCTAAGTGATAGTGTTGGTGGCTGCTACAAATTCTTAACGATGTCACGTGGCTCGGACGGAGCACGGAGCGCCCCTTACCCTTACCAAATCTGAAGAATAGAAGTCCCAGCATTGGCCGACAAGGAGCCTCTAACAGGACCAATCCAGTGCTCACTTGACTCTTTTAAGTACATTCTTGTGCCGATTTGAGTTAATCATAGCCGCATACCTACTTACTATCCCAGCGGTCTTTTCTTCCAACTCAAACACTGAATCCAGAACTACCGTGCCTACGTACCGAGACACGGTGGTGTCTTTTGTAGTTGCCAATCCCTAAACCCTCATGCCCAAGCCCTCATCCCCTCCGCGTTTCGAAGTTATAAGTCACTTGGCCCGTTCGCATCCTTCTCACACCCGTCATCCGCATCTCTCCGTCTGTGTGCTCTGTGCCCGGTGCCTGCCTGCCAGCCTACCGACCACCTGCCCAGGTGCCTACATACCTACCTGGTACACTTTACTTAGCTGAGAGGAGAGGAGAGGAGAGGAGAGAGAGAGGAGAGAGAGAGAGAGGGGCTGCTCTGCGGTACAGTACAGGATAGTACAGGATAGCACGGGATAGTACAGTACAGTACATACTCGGTCCGAGGTACGGTATAAACCTGACCCCCTGGCTTGGATGATGATGGGTCGATGATTCCGCCGCTCCTCCACGGCCTCTCATGTCCAGGCGGCCTGTCATATATCTCTCTCTCTCACAACCAACCATTGACCTCCCTCAACAGGCCCGCCGCCCTCCCAGTCCACGGGCACGTTCCGGTGATATGGTCGAGTAGACTGAGATAGATATCCGTCTCTCATTCAATGGACGGCCCAGGTAGCGCACCGGAAGGATCCGCACCCCACGAAAATTAGACGACCTCGTTTCATGTCCGTATATCGATGCTAATTCCTCAACTCGCCGAAACGTCATTTCGCGAAATATGACAACTCTCCAAAGGCCCTTGGCAGAGGAGGGGACCAGACAATTGATGTTAACCGAAGAGGTCTATCTCAAATTAGGAGCGAAATCGGGAGCAGATGACGTCTCGGCCCTATCTTCAATATTCTTCAACAAGAGTCCTACCTCTCACCACAATCGGGTTCCTGCTTCAAGAGAAATGCCAGGACCAGCGGTGGAGGCCGTTGTGAAGGTAGAGGATGCGGAGGCAGAGACGTCGGCAAGCCGTTCTAGGTCGACATTGGGCAAAGAGGAGAGAACTATGTAAGTCTCTCATATGTACAGATGAGCTATCCACTCACTATAGGAACTTCGAATCTAGTAACGCCACTTCTGATAATAAAACACAATCCGACAATGCTCGTCCTCTCGCTCCTCATCAAGATAACATTGGGAATTCCTTTGGATCAACTGCATCGCTCTTGTCTAACAATTCTGATGATATGTCTTCAACTCCTTCGTCGATCCCATCCTCAAGTAAGGCTACTACGCCAGTTGACGTGGAGCTGGCGAAAGAATTGGGAACGGCGCCTACGACCTCCAATACGACCTCCAACCAACAACAGTTGTTTGATGTACGACCGCGCGTATCTATACCGACCGATATTTCTCTGCAGGATTACGCCCATCAGTGCATTGCAGCAGCTGAATCGTCCAGATTAAACCCGTATGCCTTACATCCGGATGAGTATGGTATCCTCAGACAGCACATCAGTCATGTTCAGGTGACTACGTACCTGAATATCCGCAACGGGATTCTTCGTCTATGGATTAATAACCCGCGTATTGGTGTCGCACGTGATGAGGCCGTTGGGTGTGCTAAAGATCCACGGTGGTATAACGTCGCCAGTGTGTGCTATGACTGGCTAGTTCGCTCGGGGCATATCAACTTTGGGGCTATCAGAGTCCCGACAGGTCAAAAACGGCGCAAAGAGAGTAAGCAGCCAAACCGTGCGAAAACAGTGGTTGTGATAGGTGCTGGTATGAGCGGGCTTGGCTGTGCCAGACAACTCGATAGTCTATTCAAGCAATATGCCGACCGCTTCTGCGACTTGGGGCAAGAACCCCCGCGTGTTATTATTCTCGAGGGCCGAGATCGCCTAGGTGGTCGTGTTTATTCGAGAGCTATTGGTAGCGGGAAGAGTTCTCATATAATAGGATTCAAGGGTCAGCGTCACAGTGTTGAATGTGGCGGGATGATTATCACTGGGTTCGAGCGAGGGAATCCTCTGAATATATTAGTGCGTGGACAGATGGCTCTACCTTACCATGCTTTGAGGCCCGATGCTATTCTTTATGATACCAACGGCAAGCCGGTGGACGAGGAACGAGATCGAATGGTTGAAAAACTTTTCAACGACTGCCTAGAACGGGTTTCGGACTACAAGTTTAAGAGCGAGCCGTCCAAGCTTATTGAAGGTAACAAAGATCTAATAGACGAAGGTCGTGATAGTGCATCAGAAGGCCACAGGTCAATCGCCGATATGGAAGAAGCCACGGCTGCTCTTCCAGAGGCGCCACCAATCTCAAAACAAAGCCTAGGGCCACAAGTCAGTCTGGTACCTGTTGCTACAGATCGGGCAACTGGACGAACCCATGTCGAGCCAGGCACGCCGGCTATCATGAAAGCTGCATATAAAGCGCGGTTAACAGGCTGGGCATTAAAGGAAGGCATCACCGAGGATCACGACCTGGAACTAGACACCGCCGCCAAAGCCCCACAGGCTACCCTTGGATCTGTTGTCGACGAAGCAATCACCCAGTACAAGAACATCGTGGATCTAACGGCACAAGACTTTAGGTTGATGAATTGGCACGTTGCAAATCTCGAATATAGCAATGCTACAAACTATCATCAACTGAGCATCGGAGGCTGGGACCTTGATGCAGGAAATGAGTGGGAAGGCAAGCATACCATGGTCGTTGGTGGGTTTCAAAATGTCCCCCTTGGTCTTGCCATTGCGCCATCACGTCTTGATATTCAAAAAGGCACTGTGGTCAAAAAGATTTCTTATGACGCTGAAGGAGAATCCGGCACCCGTGTTGAATGCGAAGATGGCTCCGTGATCGAAGCTGACTACGTTGTCGCGACTATTCCACTTGGTGTTTTAAAACATGGAAGCATCGAGTTCCAGCCTCCTCTTCCAACCGAAAAAGCAGAGGCCATCAGCCGCCTTGGCTTTGGAATATTAAACAAGATCATCCTTGTTTACGACTATGCTTTCTGGGATACAAACGCAGACATCTTTGGCTGCTTACGGGCACCCCTTTCCCGCCATAGCCTGAAGCAGAGCGAATATACCTCGCAGCGAGGTCGCTGCTTTCAGTGGTTCAATGTGTCAAACACAACCGGGGTCCCTGTCCTGCTTGCTCTTATGGCAGGAGATGCAGGCTTCGATACTGAGCATTCTAATAACGATGAGCTTGTCGCCGAAGCTACCGAAGTTTTACGTTGCGTCTTCGGTCACAATGTTCCTCAGCCTGTTCACTCTATCGTCACACGCTGGGGTTCGGACAGGTTTGCGCGTGGGTCATATTCCTCTGCTGGTCCCGACATGCGCGTGGATGATTATCAGGTCATGGCTCGGCCAATCGGGAACCTATTCTTTGCAGGAGAACATACTACTAGTACACACCCTGCTACCGTACATGGCGCATATCTTTCGGGGCTGCGTGCGGCATCAGAAGTTTTTGATGCCATGATTGGGCCCATCCATGTGCCAGTGCCACTTATTCAACCAAAAGAGTCACTGCTCCCACTCTCAAATAATCTAAAACGCAAAGAGCCCTCGTGGGGGTTATCACCTAAGGCAGCCAAACAAGCTAGAATTGACGCTTATGAACGTGCGTTTGAGCAAAAAGTCATATCACGGATTGGAGAGCGTCCATGGCGGCCGCCAAAAGCCACGGGCAACACCTACCTGCTTTACAGTAAGGCGAACTATGAGGCTGCGCGTATGCAATGTCAAGAGGGCCGACGCGCAGGGAAAGGAAAGCCGTCGCCCAACGAAGTTCGTACAATGACGAGCAAAATGTGGAAAGAGGCAAGTGCCGAAGACCGGCGTCCTTTTGAGGAACAAGCCACTGAGATGAAGAAACTCTACTACGAGGCAGTCAAGAAATGGGAAGGGAATGTTCAAGACTGGGATCACCAATACCTTCAAATAAGAGCAGAATACGAGAAGGACCACAAGCTCATCCTTGACGTGGATGAGACGGCAAACAGACGAGAAAGGCGACGTGCCAAAGTGAACAGCTATGCAGAAGGCGATGACAGTGATGATGGAGTGGAACAATGAGGTTTAGTCGGTGGTTCCGGATACCCGTCCCCTCCGTATATATTCAAAAGGAAATGTCCTTTTGACCGCACAACCTTTCAGAGGCTTCCCTATCCGGCAGCTATTGCTGCCTTGGCGCTGTCGGGGAACCTTTTACAGAACAAAGCAGCGTGGCATTTGCATGGGCGTATTGGCTGTTTGGTTTGGGTCTACGGCGAGGTCTTTATAGATGCATGAAGGTGTGCAGATTCATACCAACGCGTTCGCATCTCTGCCAACCTGATGAGTAGCACTTAGTGCATGGCATTTTCAAGGGGGAGAAAAAGCATTGATAGGCGCTACGTCGTTTCGCTTAACGTTTTGTTGCTCGCAACTCCTGGTCATATTATATCCATCATCTTTTCGAACTGCTAAGTTATAACTTTGTCTAAAGCCTCCTTGTCCATCCTACCTGCTTTGTGTTAAACTATCCGTATCCATGTGAGACACGAACACGTCGGTAGAGGTCTGGCTCTGTGAGATCTAACAAGTGATGGATTGTATAGCAGATCAAGGGGCAATTACTAATATTTACTAATATAGTGACTTGTGAAATTTATGCAGCCTGTAAGATTAATCTGCCGACGACCATACCCCTCAAAACACACATCTTCTAGAGTGAAATAATGTTACCCGGCCTCAATGGTTCACAATTACAAACTTACTTCATATAGGCAGGATGGCTGTAGACATGGTGGCTTTGGGTTATCAGGAGGCAAACTGTCGCATCTTTTTCATTATATGGCTAGGGAATATGGCGTAGCCCCTAGCGAGGCATGGACATGCCCTGATGTTGCGAGACTTGATACCCTGAGTCGTGTTATCTCATCGTATAACAATAAACGGGAGCAGAATACCCGGTCGCGGTCACGCATGTATAGAATAACGCAGCCCCAGCGTGGCCTGTGTCATAAATATTCAGTCGTGCGTTTATTCTCTGCTGACACTCTGTATAGACGACAGGTGAGATCACTCCCTTGTCACCCGCCCCTTTCCCCGAGACCAACGATGGGCGAGTTGACGCTTTTTAGATGCATGCAGAATGTTCTAGTAATACTTCCGCATGAAGGACACTACAAGTAGAGATATATTTACATATCTAGCGCAAACGAGAAAAAAAAAAAAACAAAAACAAAAAACAAAGTGACGTAGGAAATGGTCGAGCTTCTGGGGATGAGATAGGGAGAGGCGCAGGAATTAATGCTCGATGTCTTGCTGCAATGGGATCGCCCTTGCGTCAATAGTCTTGCCAAACCGGCAACTCTGGAACGAGAAAAGCTACACAATTTCACCATCCCCATTCCTCTATTTCTCAGTCTTGTGAAACAGTTGGGGGCCCCTGTCTCTTCTGCCTCCTGTTTTGGTTTTCCAGAGTATTTCTTCCACTAGAGAGATCCAGATTCTGTCTTACCCTACTAAATGAAGCAACAGGTGAGATGGGATTCGACAGGTGCGTATGCTCAACCCCTATCTTAAAGTAGGTAGGGTAGCTCAAGATGTACACAGAGCGAGAAATTGTCAATTATATGACGCGGACTTTCTGGCAAAAGGAGGCGACGTTTTGTGTAAACAGCATTTTGTCCAAAATACAATGAATATAAACACGGCGATAGATATTGTAAACATTGTGGAACTTGTTTATTGAGGCTTTGATACACAGAGGGTTTGCATGGGGTAACTTTGATACAAAGGGAAGATGCGATATTGACGGATCACCATGCGGCCCCCTTTCCCCACCGGTTTTCCTACTCGTCTATAGTTGAACCACATTACATATCTGCTGAGGCAGTCGCACCGGTAATAATTTCGACCAGTTCGCCGGTAATGACGGCTTGACGTGTTCGGTTGAACAAAATCTGGTACTTGTTGATCATCTCACCAGCATTCTTCGAGGCGTTCTGGGATATAATTAGTATAAAATCAAAAAAAAAAAAACCACGCACAACTAGGACACTTCATCGGCGTGGAAGTTGTCACTTACATCCATAGCGTTCCGACGGGCAGAAATCTCGCAGGCATGACCCTCGGCGAGAGCCCAGTAGAGAGAGTTGGCTAGAGCATACTCCCGTAAGTTGGAGAGAAGCTCTTCATCAACCTCAAAAGCCGAGAAGTTGGGAGAATTGGCAATAGCCTCGGTGGAGAAGGCCTCGATGATGGAGGCTTCGTACGCTGTGGCGTTGATGAATTTGTTGTACACGATCTTGATATCGGAGTACTCGGTGGGGAGCTGGACGATCTGGTCGGCGATACCCTGGGCATCGGCGAATGTTGGGACGTCCTTGCCAATGCCGGCGAAGGATAAGGCGATGTTCTTGGGGTTGGTTCGGCTCAGCTGGGCACGGGACTTCTCGCCGATGAGAACAAGGTCGGCGTTTTGGTTGCCAGGGCCGAGCTGGCGGCGGACAAAGCGCGAGAGACCGGAGTGGACACCGCCACAGAGCCCCTTGTCGGAGCTGCAGACGATGTACAGAGTCTTCTTGCCCTCCACCTCGAGGGGCTTCGTCTCGGCGGACACGAAAACCTCCTGCGACGTCTCGCCGTACTTGCGGGATTCGTTCATGGCTCGTTGGGCACGGGTCAGCTTGGTGGAGGCGACGATCTTCATGGTGTTCGTGATCTTCTCGATATTGCGAATCGACTTCAGACGGCCTTCGATCTCTCGCAGTGTGGCATAGGTCGCGGCATTTTGGGCGGTGCTGTGGAAGCAGAGTAGTCAGAATCGATGCTCAGAATCAATGCTCAGAATCGATGCTCAGGGCCGATGCACGCCGGGGCGGACACGAGGGTTGGCGGCATGTGGACGATATGTGGACGGCCGGGCGGGAATTGCCTCATCCTCCCCCTCCCTCCCCCCCCGGCCTGGCAGCAGAGAGGCATCATGGGACGCTGACACGTACCGGGCAGGAATAGCCGCAGCTCCGGCTCTCAGAGCCGGTCGGGCCACTCTCGAAAGCATGTTAGAGGCGGAAAAGGGAAAAGGGCCGGACAGAGGAACGGGGGGATGAGCCTCAGACGCCAATGGCTCGTCGATTGCGATGCGCTGCGCAATCAATTGGTTAGCTGTTTGATCTTTTACGATCGATCGTGTTAGAGTTGGGTCAGGTCTACCGTCTCTCTACCGTCTCTCTTTGTCTCCTCTGCAAAGCTGTTTGCTGCTTTGCTCCTTTGGGTCTAGCCCATCTTTGCGGGCCACGGCAAATTATCGGGTTACAGTGGAGCGCACCGTCTGCTGCCAGCTGTCGGCCCACCAATAAGATCAGGTACAATGTGGAAATAATTACTTATGCAGGTAGGTAGGTAGGCAGTTATTAGTTACCTAGAGTTATCGCCTGTTCCCTAGTGATTTATTATTAGCTTGAGAACTCTCGTGTAGAACTCTACCTTGGTAAGTAGTTATCAGATTAGGTAGGTAGACCGGGGACATCCATTACTACCTAGCACCTAGTTACTTTCACCACCGAGCACTGTATGTATGCTGATGGCACGGAGTGGTTGAACCGTTCTACTACGCACCCTACTACGCACCCTAGGTATGTTGAATACACCTGGACCCGTCCAGCTTTCCCTCTATTTATTCCATATTTCATCTCCGTAGTAGTTTACCTACCTAACTTACCCATACCAAAGTGGCCACGACCCAACCTACCTCATGTGACCTTGAATATCGGCCGAACATCCATGCCTACGTACTACCCACGTACCACCTAGACCGTCGGACTGACTACCTACCTATGCACTGCAATAGGAAGTGAGCGTTTAAAATAAAGAGCAAGATACAATCAATACCCTAGTTGCCTAGGTAGGCTAGGTACCTTAGCTAGGTAGGTAGTTATGGGTAGGTTAGGTTAGGTAAGATTTGACAACATACTAAATCTACATACCCTCATTTGCTCATTTGCCCTACCTCCTACCTACCTACCTACCTACACTGCCTACCCGCTGCCCACCTGGTACCTACCTACCTAAGCTCACCGAAGGGACATCTAACTTGGCATCAAAGGCGTCTCCTGCCCTACCTGTCTTCGTTATTTGATTCAACCTTTATCTGTCTCTGCCTCTTACCTACCTACACCTATCCACCCAACATCGACCTGCCTACGTCCCTACAGTACATACTTTTACTTACCCATCCCCTTTGAGTCATTCCTTCTATTCCATTCATCCCAGCCCAGCGTCCCCACCCACCTACTGCCTACCTTAGTGTAGTCGCCGTACTTACCCTAGAACAAATCAATACCTACCTACAGAGAGCTAACCTACCAGCTGGCACCGCTTTTACACACTAAGTATCTAACCCAGGTGACATCGCCAGGCTCGTCCTGCCCGGCCGACCCGTCCTCCCAACCAAACCAGACAGACTCTGCCAGACAAACAGGCTGCGTGACAACTGTAGCATTCTTTAATTGCCCCCGGCCGTCCCCACTAAACACAGCAACCAGCCAACCAAATAGCACCCGTCTCGGTCTCTGGCAGTGTGGCTACATTGTGCCGCTAGTGGGCCAGTCCAGACTGAGTCCTGACTTGTGAAGCCTTCAAGACCTTGCTTGCCTCCATATCTCCGTATACATACTTACCTACCTAGTTTACCAAGGCCTGCCCACCCGTGCTTTTTTTTTTTTTTCCTTCCTAAATCTCACACCCAATCTGCTCGCTCCCTTCTTCCTCTCCCTCGGCTTCCCTTCCCCCTTCCCTCCCTCACCCCCAGGCTGCCTGTCCTCTCCCAGCTCTATAGATCGGGGTGGTGCACCGCCGTGACGACCACCCTCTGCAGTGCTCTGCCTCTCCCACCCACGCCTACAATCGAACTGCGGCAGTTCGCTCGCCGGCTGAGGCGCACCGGCTTCCTTACAGCGCGCATCTCACCCGTCTCACCACCTCCCTTAGGCTCTGCACGTCCGCCTGCACCTCGCTCCTACACTCTTTCCATCCAACAACGCATCGTGCAACAACGCTATTCTCTCCCTCGTCAACCACTCGTCTACCCGCCCATCATGTCTTCCGACGACGATATGCCTCTGGCGCGCACCAATGGCCATTGTAAGTAATTCACACCCGTCCACTCTTGCATTGCCGAGGCCCGCCCAACCTCCTTCATCCTATCCTGTATTCACCGCTGGGGTCTTCTCTGCATTGCTAGTTGCAGCCTGGCTGTGTTGAGTTGGTTTCGCGCTGCAGCTTCGTTCCTTGCATGGAACTAGGGAGGGAGAGAACAGTGGAGATGGAAGGCACTAACACTAACTTTCTTGTTTCTCTTGTTAGTGTCAGCTGAAAAGATTTCGAGATCTGAAGACAGGGAAATGGACATCGACTCCGATATTGAACTGAAGCCCGCTCCATTATCGATTCGACACGGCCCCATCGACAGTGACGACTCTCCACTTGTGAATGGAAAAGGCAAGCGGAAGTCGCGTTCTTCCGTCAGCAACGTTAACTACCACGAGCTGGACAGCGACGGTAGACGTTCGGTATGTTTTGCATCAGCCGGATGCGAGCTCTCTACTACTACAACGGGCACTAACTAGGCACTAGACGAAACGACAGAGAAAGGCCGTCGTAAACGATTCCGATTCTGACGTGCCTATCAAGAGTAGGGCCAGGCTCCCTCCAGCGGCCGATGAGACGGCCGTGGCGGAGGATTCAGATGATGATGTCCCGCTGAATAAAAAGCTCGTTGACAAGCGGAAGTCCATCGAGAAGGCTGCCGAGAAGGAAGCCAAAGCCATACGCGCAAGCGAGTCCAAAGCGAAGAAGCCAACCCCGAGGAAACCCCTCAAAGAAGAATCCGATTCCGACACTCCCTTGTCCAGTGTCAAGAGCCGAAAACGCCCTGTAAACGGTACAAATGGAAAGGCCAAGTCGAATGGTGTGAAAAAAGAGGAGTCTGATTCCGACACCCCAATGCGAAAGAAGGTCAAGGTTGCTCCATCCAAGGCCAAAACCAAGGCGGAGCAGGTACCCTCGGGCAAAAAGGCGCCAGCGAAGAAAGCAAAAAAGGAGCAGAGCGAAGATCCCGCTGATGCGGAAGACGATGAAGAGGAATACCGCTGGTGGGATCAGGCCAAATTCGATGACAGCGTCAAATGGCAGACGCTTGAGCACAACGGCGTTCTCTTCCCCCCGGAGTACGAACCTCTGCCTAATGGCGTCAAGCTTGTCTATAACGGGGCACCTGTTAATCTATCCATCGAAGCCGAGGAAGTTGCTGGCTTCTTTGGTGCCATGTTGAACTCGGCGCACAACGTCGAGAATCCCGTCTTCCAGAAGAACTTTTTTAACGACTTTAAAGACGTGCTTAAGCGTACAGGCGGAGCCAAGGACAGACAAGGCAACAAGGTGGATATTAAGGATTTCTCGAAGCTTGACTTCCAGCAGATTTTTGAGTACTACCAAGGCAAAAGCGATAGCAAGAAAGCCCGTTCCAAGGATGAAAAGGCTGCCGAAAAAGCCGAGAGAGACAAACTCGAGAGTCCATTCATGTACTGCAAGTGGGACGGCCGCAAAGAGAAGGTTGGTAATTTCAGGGTTGAACCGCCTGGATTATTCCGTGGCCGCGGTGAACACCCGAAAACCGGCAAGGTCAAGTTAAGGGTTATGCCCGAGCAAATTACCATCAACATTGGCAAGGACGCTCAGGTCCCTCGGCCCCCGGAAGGCCATAAATGGAAAGCCGTTCAACATGACAACAAGGCGACTTGGTTGGCTATGTGGCAGGAAAATATCAATGGTGCCTACAAGTATGTCATGCTTGGCGCGCAAAGTACCGTCAAGGGCCAAGCCGATCTGAAAAAGTTTGAGAAGGCCAGAGAGCTAAAGAAACACATCGGCAAGATACGAAAAGACTATGAACGAGATCTCAAAGCCGAATCCATGGCCGACCGGCAGCGCGCTACAGCTGTCTATCTCATTGACAGGTTCGCGCTGAGAGCCGGCAATGAGAAAGATACAGAAAACGAAGCTGAGACAGTTGGCTGTTGTTCCTTGAAATTTGAACACGTCACTCTACGAGAACCTAACACCGTAATATTCGATTTCCTAGGCAAAGACAGCATCAGGTTCTACGATGAAGTCACTGTTGACCGCCAAGTGTTCAAGAACCTGAGGGTATTCAAGAAGGCGCCCAAGAAGGAGGGTGATGACATCTTTGACCGGCTGACTACTTCTCAATTAAATAAGCATCTCTCCAACTACATGCCGGGCCTGACTGCCAAAGTCTTCCGTACCTATAACGCCTCGTTTACGATGCAGAGGCTACTAAATGAGATAATGGTTGAAGAGAGGACGGTAGCAGAGCAGCTTAAAGTCTACAACGACTGCAACCGCGAAGTAGCAATCCTGTGTAATCATAAACGGACGGTCGGCGCCTCACATGAGGCCCAAATGGGGAAGCTTGCCGACCGAATAAAGGGTCTCAAGTACCAGGCGTGGCGTAACAAGCAGATGATGCTAGACCTAGATTCAAAACTTAAGAAGAAGAAAGGGGCTGCATTCTTTGAACTAGACGAAGACCTCGATGAGGCGTGGATTCTGGAGCACCAGAACTTCTTGGTCGAGGAGCTACGCACTAAGATCCAGAAGAAATTCGAAAAAGACAACCAAAAGCTACAGGAAGCAGGCGAGAAGATCATGCCCGACAAAGAGCTGAAGGAGCGGCTCAAGGATGCCGACGAGTTGGCCAAGAAGTTCAAGAAGGAGAACAAATCAAAGAAAGTCGAGGCTGAGGGCAAGGCACCCACCGTCGAAAAGGTCGAGGCCAATGTGAAGAAGATCGAGGAACGCATTCGTACCGTGGAACTCCAAGCCGCGGATAGAGATGGCAATAAAGAGGTCGCTCTCGGAACCTCCAAGATTGTGAGTTCCTGTTACTGCCGAATTTTTGAGTGACGGGGTTGGTTTACTAATGTTTCCTAGAACTACATCGATCCCCGTCTTACCGTCGTCTTTGCCAACAAATTCAAGGTTCCCATTGAGAAATTCTTCTCAAAGACTCTTCGTGAAAAATTCAACTGGGCTATCAAGTCGGTTGGCGACGACGATTCATGGCAGTTCTAGGCGACGCACACCGAGCACAACACAGTCTCCATCACTACCCAAGGAGAGAAAAAAGTGTTCGTTATATTGTACATATAGTTGATATTTAACGAGTTCTCTTTGCAGCGCATACACCAACCTCACTGGCTTAGCGGAGACGTATGACGGAGTAGAATTAACGAGCATCAGAGCGTGAAAGTCGACGGCATTAGGGCTGGGTAGGTGTCCCCGCGTCCCCCGCGCGTCTAGTTCAGCTGGTGTCAGGGGCGTCTTTGTATGAGAATTATGTGCGTTGCATATACGGGATGCCTATTGGGCTAGGGTCCCAGTCACACAACCGCATTGGCAAAAGGCCATGGTCGCTCTATAGATACTTAAGTAGGTAGTAATACGCAGATGGGAATGATTTAGCAAGTCGTTAGGTGCTTGTACCTCTCCACCATATACCGATATCGGGTTTGATTTATTGAGAGCCACACAGATGAACATGGTGTTACATACCCTGTAGGCGTACCTTGGAAGGGAAATACCGTCTCCATCCATCCATATTCTATCTATCACTTAAGTCCTATTTCGGAGGAGTGTAAGGGGAGGGAGGTAGGCCAATGGGCTGCTGGTATTGATAGAATGAACGGCAGGTCGCCCCCTAGACTTATCTACCTACTAAGTACCTACCTAGGTAGGTAGGTTAGGTAAGTAAGTACCTGGGTATGGAGGTAGTAGGTAAGGTAGGTAGGTAGGTAGGTTAGGCAGCGGGTGAGTATCAAAGCAGGTTCGACTTGACACAGGCATGTGGTAGCACCACTTATGACGCCTTATGCAAGTATCCTGCCCACAGTGTCAACAAAACGGAGATGGTGTCCTCCCATCCTCTAAGATAAGAGTTGCAACGTCAACCTTGGGCCTCCAAAACAGCCGTTTTGCACCCAGGTGACCCCAGTAGCTGGATAGCATCGCCGCCACGAGGGCCCACGGAAGCATGGCTACGAGGACGGTGTCAACCTCACAGCCAGCTCCCAGGCCCACCAGGCCAACCCATACAATCCAGCCAAGGAAGATGGCACCTTGGTATGGCTCCCGTCCTCGCATCCGGTGTCTGTACGACGACACAGAGCATCCTAGAACCAGGCAGGACGCGAGCAGCAGATCGTGGCCCACGCCGGCGGCGGACGGGGGGCCGACCCGAAGGATTTTGTGGAGCTTGTAGGCCGCCAAGGCTCGCTGCACTCAGGTTAGCCGGTCTGTACGGATTCATCGGGGTTTGCGGAAGTGCCGTCTACCGCTCCCTCTATTTGGACTGCGTAATAAGTAGCCACAAGCGAACAGCCAGTGGCGGGAATAATTTCCACTGGCGCTATCAGAGCATACGGGATCCCGCGGAGCCTGTACGCGTGAAGGAATGAATGAGAGAACATCGACTCTTTTTGACTCCGGACATGCACGATTCGATAGTTGGACACAGCGCAGGGTGGCTCGCCATCGCTAGACGGGCACGGTAGATTGCAAAGGAACCGCCTTATACCCATTCAGTAGCCGGGTGACGTAGATATCTAGCTGCGAGCCTGACGAGGAGAGCGCCAGGGGAACTCGTCGCCTTTGGGCACGCTCGCTCCGTTGGGCTAAATCACTCGACCGCGAACCAACGCGTCGGACTTCCACGCGTCAGAAACGAGGCGACACCCTTCCCACTCGGCAGAGTCTCATTACGGTATGCCTTTGGTGATATCTACATAGTAATCTGGGGTACATTAGGCCACTATGGACGGCAGGGGCTCTTCGAAAAGCCATTGGGCATCAGTGAGGCGCATCGTACATGGCATCGTACCCGGCATGATCGTCTGATCACCGGGTAAAGTATATCCAGAGGGTCACGACTACCATGCGCCAATCGTGACTGTCATGTATTCATTGGGGGCGCTACGAGGCTACTACAGCCAACCCCCCTTCCCCTCCCTCCCCCCAGGAAAAAAAAAAACACAGGGTGAGGCAACCGAACCCACCCGGGATCTTATATCCTATGCAGGTCAGATGTTCCCGGGCTGCCATGAGCTCCGATGGCCTGCCCCTAGGACGCCTCATATGGTGAATAGTAATTATTGGGCAGCAGCGCAGAAATATTGCACAGTCTCATCGCCCGTTGTTTGACTCACTCAATTCAATTTCTAGATGCACGCGCGTGGGCGGCGCAGCCCTGGATCGTAGTCCGTCAAGATGTCCGCCTTGTTCACATGCCTTGCAGGGGAGTAGGGCGGACTCGAAACCAAACACCGTACAGTACCGCCGTCAAGGGCCGTACCCTCTTATTATAGCCCATTCGTGCTCAAAGTGAAAATGACAGGCTTCCCTCTCGCCCCAGTGACAGATCAGTCCAGATGTGTTAGCAACCTTTTAGCATTACCCACACGTGGTTCTGGTACTGCAGTCTCGAAAGCTCCCGTCCTCATGGAAGGCTCTATAAAAGTCATCTTAAAGGGGGTCATGGGAGGTGCAGCAATCGCCACGGCCGTCTTCGGCCGCGAGTACGGATTTCACTATTACCTGTAAGTTTCCCCTCCTAGCTATTTTTTTCTACCCAGAGGCCAAGTTGACATCTATGTAGCGCCGGTGGCCTGTTTATCTTTGCTACGATAGCTCACGTTCTAGTGAGCCGGAGCATAATAGCCCTGTAGGCATTTCGCTATGTCAACATTACCGCCTTTTACCAGGTAGCTGACACCAGTCACTAGTCCCTTATATACAATAACCGCTATACTCGTCATTGCGATCGTGGTTGTATCTCGACTACAATCCGTCTTTCTTCTGAATTACGTGCCGGTTCTCGTGATTTGTGTGTTATGGGTCTTACAGGACTACGCTCATCCATACCCATCTACCCCATACATTCTACCGTGGACGAGAAAAACATCTGTCGGCTATTGTCCCTTAGCTTCTCTGCCCACCAGAACGGACGAGGCTATGCTCAGTTCGCGCGACTCCACTGCCTCGCGCCAAAAGATTCATGATGACGATGATGAGTCCATCACCTCCCACAATCCTAGCCTTATTTTAAGGTGCATAGGGAGCTTCGGCCAAAGTTGTGCTCCGAGTTCCAGGTCATCGGATATCTCATTGTCATCCAGCATGCCAGAAAGGCCGCCATCATCCTGGGGAACACCAACTCTGAATTGGTTCCTAGAATCTTCAGTCCAAGAACGAAATTCTAGCGAACCTAGCTGTACCAAGTGTCAGAAATCGCAAACCGTTTAAGATCATCCGGGAAAACCGACTGGACCGTATACAATCATGTTGCCAGCCACGATGGCAAATCCATAGGAGTTCATGTGCCAGGATATACCCCGATACTACACTAGCTCCGTCGCCGGATCATGTTTTCATGCACTGCTTTTTACTGTGCCGACAGAGGGGTTTCCAGGACCAGGGCGCCACTAAAGGCTATCCCCCTGTTTCTATATGGGCAGGCGTCATGCTCTTCACCGAATTCTCCACCTACTCCCCTTGGATTTCCGTTCTTTTATTGTGTCTCCTGTCTTTTGTCCCTTGGACCATATTGGGCTGTCACCACACTCGGGTTTTGATGAATAGTTAATGAAGTCATGTTTACGCCGGACGCGCCCCCAACCTCCCAGTGCTCAGCAAAGGATCTGTTAAGGAGCGCAAGCATAATTATATTGCCTAGTCTAACTCCGATGTTAAAGACTGGCAATTTCTTCGTCTTCTTGGGATGTTTTAAACTCCTAGTGCCCGGAATGCGCTTTCCTTGTTATGTGAAGACCATTGGATATTTTCCTTTCGTTGTTATCCGGTATTGGTACACAGCCAGGTGTCGCGATGCTCCGACGGGAAAACGATGTTCCTATTTTTCTTTTAATAAATCCTGTCTATAATCAGCTAAACTGGACGCCTCTGAGTGAATACGGGGTACAACATGAAACCCAAGTAACGAGCTCGAGCTGCGAGGCCCAATATCGTAGAGGCTTACGCACAGCGGATGGCTGTTACTTAAAACGGAACGTATAGTACGTTGCAGTTTAGGGCTGCAAACAACCCATAACCGGGTGGAAGATGCTACTGGGGGCTGAGAGGGTGTCCCAGCGACCCTATACTGAACCCTCGCGTCTCACACCGGACTAGAGGATACCAACCAACTTGATATATCAGCATATATCAACGCCCGGCTTCCGCCAAATCCCCGCCTCTAAGGCATGCGGGGCCTTTCCCTGGCCAGTGTCCGCGCCGTTCACTCCACCCCCACGAGACGCCGGGATTCAATGTCACCGAACCGTAGACCAAGCAACCCGCAGTGTCGAAGCGGAGATAGGTGATCATCTAACGCCGAGCCAATCAAACGGATGGGGGAGATTACACAGGTGACAGCTCGGTATAGCGCTGAACAGTAGAAAATTCACACAGCTAGATAGAAAGCTGCTGTATTTGTGGTTGACCGGTAGCATCCACTAGATCTCAGTCCATCATTCCGAGGCATGTTCATATGCGCTCCCGCCATACACAGACATTGGCATATGGAATGAAGCATTTCTCTACGGCAAAAATCTATCTGGGTTGGGCCGACCATAGCACAGAGAGACGGTGGGGTGGCCCAGTGGCTTCTGGTTGGGCACCTTGACGACACACATCACGCCATCATATTGGGTATGCTCAGTCCATGAGGGTGTTGCTGTGGCACGACGAATGCTCCCCTGGCGAGCTCTGGTTCGCCCAAGCCAGAGAGAGGGGACGTCGGCCGGATCGGCCGGATCGACGGCTCACCGCAGGGGGCAGAATCGCGGTATGCTGCCGTTAACCCGGAATCTTTGTGTGTGTTTGTAGGTATTATTAGATACTGGATGGTAGCAGCACCGGTGAAGACGACGCAAGCTTGGCCCAGCATGTGATTTTCAGGGTCCTATAGGCGGGCAGGCGACGCAGGGTTCCTTGGTGCCCAAGGCAGGCTAGACCACCTTACCTTGGCACTTCGAGTGGGTCTCTCAGCTTTCACCGTAGCTACGAAGTACGTACCTAGCAAGTTCCAAGAAGCCTGCTCGCCGCCGTTGGTCCGCCAGCCACTCGAATATCCATATTGGGCGTCCCAGCCACGCCGCCGCAACACGAAACGGCGCCAAGCTTGTTGGGGACAAACTAGTGGCTCCAGCCACTCTCAGCGTCCTCCGAGGCCAATGAAAAATCAGGATTCCTGGCGGCGTAGTGGGCCTGTGACCCCGCCGCAGCAGGAATTGGGTCGTAATGAGCAGAGGCGTCCGGACGTCAACCACACCTAGGCCAGCGCATCGCACACACTCTGGCCGTGGTTACCTCCCGGACTTACACCAACGCCAATAGGCTGTCGAAGAGCCTTCCGTCTATTTGGAAGACGACCGAGCCTTCTTACCTAGACAGACCTAGGATATTGTAACTAGCAAGCAAGACCCGAAGAGCAGGAAGGTGGTACCAAGAACTGAGAACCATTAACTACCTACTACTTAGGTACCTCTAGGTTAGGTATCGTTCGTATTTGTCCTGGGCGGCTCGTCATCATCCCGGACCGGGGCCGCCATTAACTACAATGCCTACGCTAGTTAATAGACCGTGGATCCCTTGGAGCTCGGATACCTCATTGGGTAGCAGCTCTGTCTGTACCTACGAACGAGAAGTGTGAAATGTGAGGTGGTTGGTTGGATGGGCTTGGTATCTTACGCTCGACCGGCTACCTCAGACATATAATATGCTCATCGCTATTGAAACATGATTACCTATTCTGCAACCTCCATCTCTCACTTCCCTTCCGTGCATATATCGTGCATCGACCCTTCCAGGTGAACACGCACGTTACGTCACTTGGAGGCTGTACATACCCTGAGTGCCGCTCCTGCTGTGTTTGCCAAACTGCTCAGAGCTCTTCGACGGAAGTTTTGTCTCTGCTCGTCGCGAATCTAATTTTCCTCCTGTCTCTCATCAACCCCGCATTCTGTCTGAGAGCATTTCCCACGCACACATTCCTGCAAACAATGGTGTTCCTGGACCGCCCATTCGCGGCCGCGGCGCTGGCTGCTACCGCCGCTGTGTTCTCCGGCGCGGCCACAGCGCAGACGTATACATCCTGCAACCCTCTACAATCCAGTAAGTCTAACCCCCCGTTACGCCCAACACCTGTCTCGGTACAGCGAGTCTGACTGTGGGCCCAGCCTCCTGCCCATCGGATCCCGCTCTTGGTAGATCGATCGATATCGATTTCACCCAAGGTGGTTCGGACTTATTCACCGCCGCCGGCGGTACCCCGACCTATGGCCCGGACGGCGTCTCTTTCACAGTTGCGCAAAGCGGCGATTCTCCCCAGCTCATCTCCCTCTTCTACATCATGTTCGGCCGAGTCGAAATTACCGTGAAGGCCGCTCCTGGTGCTGGCATAGTCTCGTCGCTGGTGTTCGAGTCCGATTGTCTTGATGAGATCGACAACGAGTGGCTTGGCGCCGACGATAGTGAAGTGCAAACCAACTACTTCGGGAAGGGTATAACAGGCTCGTACAACCGTGGCCAATTTAATCCTGCGCCCAACAACCAAGGACAGTTCATCACGTATACGGTGGATTGGACAAGCGATCGCGTCGTATGGACCGCGGGTGACACTGTCATACGCACGCTGAATGCCAACGAGGCTGAGCCTAACCAATATCCCCAAACCCCCATGCAGATCAAGTTTGGTTCCTGGTCTGGTGGCGACCCGAGCAACTCCGAGGGCACCGTTCAGTGGGCGCGTGGCCCGACCGACTACTCCCAAGGACCCTACTCAATGGTGGTACAGCGAGTAAAGATTACCGATTACAGCACGGGCTCCAAGTACACCTACGGCGATACCTCTGGATCTTGGCAATCAATCCAAGCTGAGGGTGGATCGGTGAATGGCAACGTCGGTGGCGCCGGTGACTTGACCGCAACAGGTGTCACTACCGCCATTACCTCGACTGAGACCGCCAGTGTGCCCGCTGGGGGCATCGGCTCTGGTGCATCAGATTCGAGCTCTTCCAATCTGCCCCCGGGTTGGGTGATGACGCCGGATGGAAAGGTTGTCCCGTCAAGCTCGGCCATTGTACGTATGTTCTTAATTCCATCTCCCCTTTCTTTTGGCTGGGTATCATGCTTCACATCGGAAGGGTTTTATCAGTCAATCAAAGAGCTTGGCACACTAACAGTCCTCGCAGGAGTCCCCTCCCTTATCTTCTCCATCCTCATCTGCGCAATCGGGTTCTGGCCTTGAGACTGTGACGACAATTACGACGTCCGATAGCCGAGGAGTCCCGACAACAATCACCACATCGCTCAAGGCGACTGGTGCGGCCACCGCGGCTGGCGCGTCCAATACGGATGGAGCGGACCAAAACAAGCCCGAGGCACCAAACAGTGGCGCATTGCGGCAGCTGTGCGTTTGCCCCCAGCTCGCAGCCGTCGCGATGATGGTGTCGGCGCTTTACGTCATACTATGACCTAAGTGCGTAGTGACTTGAGTATAGAAACTGCATGGTATAGGCGTCATGATTTAGGGAATGCGTTTTGAAGGGCATGGTTAAGCACATAATATTCTGCGCAGGCGACAACAGTTATGAAGACATGAAGAGCATCAAAAGACTGGGACGAAGACAAATGATCGGGACAAGCGGGGACGAAATATACGAATCACGCTAGTGCTACGGTTATGAACTATCGAGACGATGGGCAAATCAAACGACGGGGCAAATAGGAACGATAAGAGCATGATAGAGGCCATAGACCGCGAGATCCCCGCGGTTAGAAAGACTGACGACGAATAGGACTCAAATGTCCTAGGTAATATATAATAGATACGTAACTAAACGCACATGCATCCTCTTCTACCTTTGACAAGCGCCTTTGATATTGCTCTTTATCTCTTACCTAAAATGATCAGCCGCAATATAGTCCTGATTGGAAATGAGGGAGGTCACGAGGAAGGCAATGTGATGATGGTTACGCGATGAAAAAGCCCCGTGATGCCGGGTACAGACGCTTATAGTCGGAGGCCGATAGGCGGAACACCGCTCGGCGGGGCTTGACGCGGCGCAGAAGGAGAATGGGCCGGGACCCCACAAACGGGCATTGTACCGGGTAGGTAGTGTACTTAGCCCTGGGAAGCATCGCCAATTCGATTTTTAGGGGCAGCAACGGACGGACGCCTCCGTGCATCGGACGTACCTAACGTCACGTACCGGGGGTAGCTTTGCCTCGTAGTCAAAATTCGAGATAAGAAAGACTGCCCAGATGCAAACTAGAACTATTTTGTGCTATTAATTGGGGGTATTCCTGTCTACCTAATGTACCGTGGCGTTCCCGAATACAACACTCATGGAGTGTACCCCAAATACCACAACGCCATACCACACCTCACGTGGGCGGACAACAGGGCGCACCCACCGAACCAGACAATTAGCTTTGCCTACAACTAAGCGCCCTGGTACTAAGTGCCTAGCTTATCTAGTGTGATGCGAACTGGCAATATTTAATGCGCGTTTATACTATCTGCGAATGCACAAATGTGCATGTTTTGCTTTTTACTTGATCACTTGCTTCGAATTTTATCGGGTTTGATTAGGATCTCTCTTTATTCCTTGTCCTTGGGTAATGGGGGACATCTGCGGTTTCGGGGACCTTTCTGTTGAAGAACCCCCGTCTGTGATATCTCTAATTCGAAGGGCGTGCCAAACTCAACTCGTCAGGTGGCTTACCTGAAAACCGGGACGTCCGCATTTAAAATTCTCTAACCATATCATTGGCCGGTTTGACGGACCTAAGGTGAACAGGGCCTATACATGACGCTAACTGACCTACCAAGGGCGTAGTTCAAGGCACGGCGGGAGATAGACTTTCGGGTGCCACGCCGGCCGGCGGGCGGTGCCTCTCTACTTACATACATGCATGTACCTACGCCGCCTACATACGGATAGAGACCGGCCCAAGTACCTTCCAAGTACCCAGGGCCCTTCCCTGGGGAGATAGGGTAATGGTTTGCAACAACGTCAAAGGTTTGCCTCTTCCGAGGCTAGACCTTCTATTTCTCTTTCCAATCGCTTTCCAATCGTGTTCATCGTCCCCTCTCCGTCCCGGCTCTGTTTGTTATACACTACATCCGGCTCACATCCACACACCCACCGCACCCACCCCCCGAGACGGCAAGGTATACACATACTTATGTTCCTGAGCCCTTCCTCCGAGAAGCCAGAAACCTACAAGACATCAACTGTTCTCATCCGGCCTATTTGCGCCTCTTCAACCCCCCCGCTCCTGAATCTGCAACTGCCGCACTACTGCACTACTGCCCTCCTCGCTGGAACGTCAAAAGTGAAGATCAGGTTCGACGCACGCACACGATGGCGACAACGAACGGTCATACCGTTGTAAATGGGGAAGCGGGTTCGGCGCCTCTTACTCTAGCTAGCCTCGCCGCGCAGAGGGCCAAGGCCGGGAAGCTGGTCGCGGGAACCGCAGCGTACTCTGATAGTGATATGTTCAAGAGTCCGGTAAGTGTACATTCCTCGTGTCATGCGTGGGGTCGGACCGGACCGCTAGGGGATCGAGACTAGACTATGGGTCAGACACAAAAAAGACAGGAGTTGAACGTCACTGTCGAACATGACTGTACATCGCTCACGGGCGTGATGGAGGGTTTAGAAGATGGATTACGGGCGAGAATAGTGCCTGTATAGGTCATTGGAGCAGGTTGATACCGTCACGTGCGAGGACATCGCTCAGTGGTACTCATTACGAATAACTAACGCCTTCGGATATGTAGCATGCACATAGGCAACCCAAGGCGAAACGATGGGATCGTGAGTCAACCCTCCCATGGCATATAGAGGGCTTATGGCTAACAAAAATCAAGATCTCCTGAGCCCTGAGTCTGTTGCACGGAAGCCATGTGTCCTGAAGAAAGCAGCTACCTACCTAAAGACGCCCGGCATCTTGTCACTTGGTGGTGGGCTACCATCTTCCGATAACTTTCCCATTGAGTCTCTAAGCAGTAAGTACACGCATTTGATGACGCGGCCGTATCCCCTATCCCTAGACGGCCGAGTGAAGGTATCACCGCGGCATTCGTCTTACCATGCAGAAACCGGTTGTTGAGATGTGCTCCCACTAATACCTTCACACAATGTAGTGCTAGTTCCGCACCCACCGCTTTTCGATCAAGCTTCTACGGAGATGCCGGGCAGCGATTTCACCATCGGTAAGCATGACGTGCGGGATAAGGATGGTGTTTTTGACCTTGCTATTGCTCTCAACTATGGCCAAGCCGTCGGGTCAGCGCAGTTGTTACGCTGGGTAACAGAGCACACGGAGCTTATTTCCCACCCCCCTTACGCCGATTGGCGGTGCTCATTGACGATGGGCAACACGGGCGCACTGGATTCCGCATTGCGGATATTTTGTGATCGCAACCGACGCGACTCCGTCCTCACCGAGGAGTACAGTTTCTCAACTGCACTTGAGACCATCACCCCACTGGGTATCAAGGTCGTCGGTGTGCGCATAGATGAAGAGGGCCTTTTGCCCCAGGCCCTAGACGATACCCTAAGCAACTGGGATGAAAACGCCAGAGGTGCCAGGAAACCCACAGTACTATACACGGTCCCGTCCGGCCAGAACCCTACTGGCGCCACGATGGGCGCACAGAGACGTAAAGATATCTACGACGTATGCAGCAAGCACGACGTATACATCCTCGAGGACGAGCCGTACTACTACCTACAGATGCCGCCGTACGACAAGGAGAACTCGGCAGCACGGGCCGGCGCCGTAGACGCCTCCTCGAGCCAGAGCACGGAGGAGTTCCTGAAATGCCTGATCCCGACGCTGCTCAGCATCGACGTCGACGGGCGCGTGCTGCGGATGGACTCGTTCAGCAAGGTGGTGGTCCCGGGCTCGCGGATGGGCTGGATCACGGCGAGCGAGCAGATCGTCGAGCGCTTCATGCGCCACACCGAGTGCTCGTCCCAGGGGCCCTCGGGCTTCTCCCAGGCGCTCATGTACGGCCTACTCGACGAGACCTGGGGCCACGAGGGCTACCTGCGCTGGCTCGTGCACCTCCGGGGCGAGTACACGCGCCGCAGAGACGCCCTCCTGGACGCCTGCGAGAAGCACCTGCCGAAGGAGGTCGTCAGCTGGACGCCGCCCGCCGCTGGCATGTTTGTGAGTTCCCATCCCGCCTCTTCACCCCAGTACCCCCTTTTCTCTTTTCTTTTTTTTATTTTTATTTTTTCATTTTTCTTCATTTTTCATTTGCCCGAGTCCCGCGCCCCGCGAGAGTAAAAATACATATATATATATAAACGAGAGGGACTGCTGTTTTCTGACGAGTTCGACACCGGCAGCATTGGATACGCGTAGACCACACCAGCCACCCGCACGCGGGCCAGAAGTCGATCCTGGAGATCGAGGAGGAGATCTTCGAGTCGTGCATCGCGGGCGGGGTCCTCGCGTGCCGCGGGTCCTGGTTCCGCGCCGACCGGGACGTCGAACCCACGGGACTCTGCTTCCGCACCACGTTCGCGTCGGCCTCGCAGGCCGACATGGACGTCGCCATCCAGAGGTTCGGCGCGGCCGTTCGGGCCAGCTTTGGGATTTAAAAAAAAAAAAGGGGGCTGTCCTACTTGTTAATCGGTAGAGTTTGGTAATTTATTATGTGATAGTTTTTTTTGGGTTTTTTTCTAGTCATATTTCCCGCGCGGAATTCATATTGGAGTTCAAATTCATAGATTGGTAGACAAATAAGACTAGGTCTGTTTGGGGTCATGTTACTTTTCTATTATTTCACTTCTTCTCGCTTCGGGTTTATATATCCGTTTTGCGCCCATATTTTGGGAGTGGAGATATATCGTACTCGTAACGTAAACCCCCCCTATTTTATTCAAGCTTGAACGAGTGTAACCCATGTCTTCCCTGATTTTATTGTTAGAACCACTTCTTATATAGGTATTCCGCTTCTTATGTAAGTATTTCAAGGCATATAAGTTGAGTAACCCACCCTGACAATTACCACCAAGACCATCATTCAGGTAGTTTGTATCCCCGAACCCTCATTGGATCGATCCTAGGCAGATGTAGATGTGATAGGGCGTATGCCATGACAACCTATCAAACATGCTTCACACTTGCTCACTTATCTGTTATGCTACCCCAATGTTGTACACCCCACTCAACAACACCTTGTGAGGGGTTTGTTCTGGATAAGTCGAATAAGCTCGCGACTCGTGTGTAGTGTAACCATGCAGCTGGCCTTGCCATCGACCTCGGGAAAGCTGCAGCCAGATAACCGCAACTAGGCGAATGAATGCCACTCTCCATCCATGTTATTTAACTTACATATCGAACCTAGGTACCTACCTAGGCATGTAGGTATTGATTTATCTATCTATCTATCTATCTATCTATCTATATACCTAACCGCTCACCTAAATTGAAGTATCTACCTATTAGGTTGGTCGGTATCTACTTATATCTACATTAAGGAGGTGTAAGCGAAGGTATGACTGACGGACAAAACGCCTACGACTTGAGCTCTTATGGACACTGTACCGAATGCATGCGCTCCAAGTAAGTTATGCGCTAGTAATGCGGGGAGAGGGGAAATCACCTCAGGGAAGTCGATTCCGGCCCCGGCTCTGATTCGCAATTCCCGCCCGAGACGGAGTAGTGTGGCAACAACGTTCTACATACCTAGATAGCGGCTGCTTCGGCATTTGCCCAATCCCTTATTCGGGTATCCTAGGCTGTAGGTAGGTGCCTAGCTTGGATAGTAACTGCGGGACGGGTGTTCTGCTTCTCTGACATCACTGTCATGTTCAAGACTCTCCTCCGGCCGACCCCTCTTCTGACCCCTCGGATACGAGTTCGCGTGCGCTCGCCTCAGGCCATCATCTCCAACAACTACAACTGCAACAGCGACTGCCAGAGGAATACCTTCGTCCGCTACTTGTACAATATGGCCGACCTCAGCATCGATCTCACAGCCCCCAATGGGAAGAAATTCTCCCTGCCCACGGGTCTCTTCATCAACAATACATTCGTGAAGGCAAGCGGGGGCGAAAAGATTACGAGTATCAATCCCTCGTAAGTTACAATCCTATCTTTATTCTTTTTCTTTTTTTTCAGTTTCCCTTTTTAGAGAATTTTAAAAGAATCAATTCAGCTTAGTTATATCCTTGAGCCTTATTTTATAATTGGGCTTTGTACCGCTGCCAATAGCTCTTGGAATATGTATTGACACGAGTGGATCGTCTAGCAATGAGCAGGAAATCTGTTCAGTAGAGGCCGCATCGGTAGAGGATGTCGACAGGGCAGTGGCTGCGGCGCGAGCGGCGCTCAACCATGAGTCCTGGCGTGACCTCCCGGCCACCGACCGTGGACAGCTCATGTTCAAGCTAGCAGGTCTCGCTGAGCAGGAGAAGGAGATCTTGGCTACCATTGAGACTTGGGACAATGGCAAACCGTACGGCGACGCGCTCGGCGATCTCGGAGAGGTCATCAACTGTATCCGCTACTATGCCGGTTGGGCCGACAAGATATACGGTCAGACAATCCCCACGACGCCACAAAAGTTCGCCTATACGCTCAAGCAGCCAATCGGTGTCTGTGGGCAGATTATTCCGGTAAGCCAGGATCCCTCATACATATCCCAGTAATTGTTCGCATCTGGTTATTCCAGGAGACCATATGTGACGATACTCACATCTTAGGGCTAATGATTGTATAGTGGAACTATCCCCTGGCGATGGCGGCGTGGAAATTAGGCCCCGCGCTGGCATGCGGTAACACGGTAGTCCTCAAGCCCGCCGAGCAAACGCCTCTATCCGTTCTTCACTTCGCGACACTCATCGTGAAGGCGGGATTCCCCCCTGGAGTGGTGAACATTATTAACGGCCATGGCAAAGTGGCCGGGCAAGCGTTAGCTAGCCACCTGGGTGTTGACAAGGTCGCGTTCACCGGGTCAACGGCGACAGGGAAGCACATCATGAAGACGGCAAGCGTCAACATGAAGAATATCACCCTGGAGACAGGTGGGAAATCGCCATTGCTCGTGTTCGCGGATGCAGACATTGAGCAGGCTGCCAAGTGGGCGCATATTGGCATTATGAGCAACCAAGGTCAAATCTGTACAGCGACGAGCCGTATCCTGGTGCACGAGAGCGTGTACGATGATTTTGTGGCACGATTCCGCGAGGTGGTCAAAAGCACGAGCAAAGTTGGCGACCCGTTCGCCGAGGACACGTTCCAGGGCCCGCAGGTGACCAAGGAGCAGTACGAGAGGGTTCTCGGCTTCGTTGAATCTGGTCAGTCCGAGGGCGCCACACTGACGACGGGCGGGAAACCTTGCCCGCTCGACGGCAAGGGATACTTCATTGAGCCCACCATCTTCACCAATGTGAAGGACACGATGAAGATCTACCGCGAGGAGGTGTTTGGGCCGTTCGTCGTCGTCGCATCCTTCAAGACGGAGGAAGAGGCCATTCATATGGCCAACGACACCACGTACGGCCTGGGTGCCGCGCTCTTCAGCCAGAACCTCGAGCTCTCGCATCGGGTCGCGGCGCGCATTGAGTCCGGCATGGTCTGGATCAACTCGTCTAACGACTCCGATTTCAGGGTCCCCTTTGGTGGGGTAAAACAAAGTGGTATCGGCCGCGAGCTGGGCGAGGCGGGCCTGGCGGCTTATACGCAGACCAAGGCCGTCCATGTGAACATGGGGCAGAGGCTGTAGGGGCGTAACATGGTGTCTGCTGCTACTATGTAGTTACGGCTCACCTACCCAAATCTACTACGTAGGCAGGGTAGATGATAAGGGTCTAACGGAGGCAAGGTTGGGCTGGAGCGAAAAGAGCGAAAATCGAAGAGCGGATGGCTCGGATCCTTGCGGTTGCGTATATCCCTTAGCCTTCCCGTCGTCGGCACGCACCGATCTAGGTAACATTGTATGATTTTTACATATGTGTATCTCCATGTCTAGCGCCTTAGTGTAAGGCAGGTAACAACTGTATGATGATTCCATAACTAAACTGGGTCCAGGTGCCGCATATGATGTGATATCCAACAAACCGGCAAGCGAGTGGACGAGCGCCTGGGCTGAACAAGGTTACAGTTGCGGCCGAGAGTGTGCTACATGGGCGGGGCTCCTCTTATACATAACACCTGCAGCCCACGTTGCATTTAGATTGCATGGTTAAATTGCAGTACAGGAAGAGAGGTGTCGTTGAGACTGGATCCGAGGGAACGGACGGGCGCGGCTAGTCCATCGAGGGATCCTGCACACACACAGGGTTGTTAGCGCAGCATGCACAATACACAGCCCTTGCTCGAGGGAGGGCTGCGCTACCTAATACCCAATACCTTACAAGTACAGCAGTTGTCAGGGAGCCTGCAGGATGAGATTAATATCCATGCATGTTCTATAATCCAATAGCTAGGTAAATTACCAATACACGAGACTGTTCTAGAACAAAGGTTTGCTGGTGGCGGGTGTTATAGAGAAGTCGTGGTTGGTGGTGGTTTGAATGAAGTGAAACAAGGGTTTATTCAATGTTGGTGGTGGTGATGGTGGTGGTGATGGTGGTGGTGTCCCGCTAACTACCTAGAACCTACCTAGCTCATATGTGCATGACTATAACTGCAGCGTGAGCACTTGCTTGTACGCTAGTGTAGTTATCATGATCACATTCGTATACATAGTAGGTAGTATAGTTCGTTACCTTACTTACTTGTAGGTAGGGAGGATTCCTTGGGGGTTCGTTCCTCGGCACGGGGCGAGGGGAATGGTTACACTCCAAGGATCTTAAAAAAAAAAAAAAAAAGGAAAAAGCCGGTGGGTCTATACCGATTACACCATATGATATAGGCAGGCATGTACACTACAAGTAGGTAGGATCGCGTGCACAGTAAGTACAGACGTTGTGTGTATTAGGAACTGCATCTTTTGCAGAATGCGGCGAATTCAGCTTGGTGTAGCCGCCGCTTTTTTGCTTGTCGTTTAGTCGTTGGTATTGATGTACAAGTACAGGTATGACATACACGTTCCGTAGGGAGAAAACGAGTTCGAAACAGTTCAACAAGCATGATAGTGGTAATAGCGACCTAGCTGATAGATTAAACGGCGTTCTCAAGATGACCGTCCCCTCTTATCCACTGCAGGTGCAGGGTTTATACTTAGTGCGGGAATCAAGTTCGCCGAAGTCTAACAAGTACATACCTAGTAGATTAGATAAGAACACTACTTTTGCGTATTATCCTGTCTTAGAGTATGTTGAGGTCTTCTATCCGGATCTTCCCTGGGGCGTTCTAGTGTATAGTTCTGTGGCATGATATGAGGCTCTCCGGACGGAATCCGATGCCTCTAACTGCCCACCGGCGTTGTGTCTGCGGCGAGTGGATATCGTCAGGGTCCAACCAGTTATAGCTTATTTGGATGGCTCTGAGCCGAGCCTTACTTCGTCGACGCATTGAAGAAGCCAAGGCGCGCTTAGCTGATAGCAGGTTCCTGTATTTGCTCTAAGCCGCCGTCCACCTCATACAGGTACCCGGGTAACCAAAGCAGTGGATCAACCAGGGAAGCCGAGCTCGCCACCGCATGTTTCTGCATCCGTCGTGAGCAACTTAGCATGCAGAAAGCAGCAGGAACGGCAGCGACCTTGGTACTTAAATGAATAAATAAATATAAATTACGGGACGGCAGCCTCAGCGGATTTTTTAGCCCCCTTTCAATCCCGACCTGGCGCATCGACCCGGGGATTCGTTTCAGCACTCAACGTGACCCCAAGTAGTCCGGCCCCGTTCAACCCGTGTTCCGAGACCGGGAAACCGGCGCAACTAAGCCTGTCTCAAGTCATCCCGCTGAATTCGTCGGTAGAGGGGCATCAAGGATATTTTTCATCAATGCCTACGCAGCGAATGGCTGCGCGTGTCGGCCTCGTCGCTATCGCGATAACACTGAACCACTGATTAACGAGGTAGGGCCCAAAAATTCCTTGGAAGAGCTGTTGCAGGACTTGTAGTGAGTGATCTTCAACCAAGCATACCTAGTTATCAGGTCCCTTTTAGTTGGTCACAGTTGGCAGAGACAGATGCTAAGATGGCACTACTAAGTACCTACCTACCTACCTACATACCTTAGGTACTGCGTACTGCGTACTGCTGCCATAATTTGAATTTAAATATACATACGTAAAGCGTCAGGACGAGGGACGAGCCATGACAACACGATGTCGCTTTTGGTGTGTACTTTAATCTTTCTACAAACTCCAAATCCGGCAGGTACTGGTGGATAATGACATTCTAGTCACCGTCCTAAATCCCCAAGCCGCCGAGGTGGCTCCTGTGGCTGCGTAGCTCGTGCGGAGAAGCTTGGGGGTGGTTGACCAATCTCGATAATGTACCAGTGGGCTAGATACCGGGAGTCTGGGGTAAGCCAGCAGTCGACACTCGCTCGTGGTTAAATATATATATATATAACTATTTGATTTGTTTTTATTCACCCAAATCTCGCTTCTAAGCCCATGTGGTAGTTTTAGAAAGCAAAGCAAAACGAAGTTCATTGGGTCAGAGAGAACAGAAATATTTGCTCTCCCCGGGTAATTTAAAACCACCCCATCGCAGCTGATAAACCTTGGAAGAATATACCTAGGTAGGTACTTGGCTTACACTACCTACAATATGCACTATGCGCAACTAGGCTATAAATGATAGTTAGGCTGTTTGTATAAAAGTATGTGATACGTTGGGAAAGTTGGAAATAGAGAAGAACGCTGGCTGGACAGCAAATCAATAACATCAACATGATGACAATAACAACAACGGAAAGATGAATGGCAAGTCTCATTTATGGTGCTGGAATGGGGATCATCTACCTAGGTATCATGGATATACCCTCATATGGGCCAACTGGGAGAACTGGTAGCACGTTGTTGTACCTGGCCGTACCTAGGTAGGTACCTAAACCTGGGTGCCTTAGCACAGATCTGCTTATAGGTATCTTGTTGCCCCCCGATTCCACCCCCATTCCTGACCCCCAACCAATCAATCGGAGCCATGCATGCAAGGATTAGCCGGGTTTCCCTTGTGTGCACCAGCTGCCCTAGCCAAAGAGCTCACAAGACAGGCCTAACTGCACAAGACCCAACGCCACTATTTGCCAACTGCCTGATTAACTCAAGGGCCTACATGCACCAACTACCGATACTCCTCGCTAGCCCCTGCCAGCGTCCCTGCTCATTAGCAGCCAAGATCGATCATCGTTTACACTACCTACTTGTAGTTATCGACCTCTACCTCTACACTACCTACCTACCTACCTAACCAACCTACAGCTGTGCACTACCTAGGTAGGTACTTACTACTAACTAGTAGCGACTACAGTAGGTTAGGTAGTTTGTTAGTACCTGAGTAGCACAGGTAAAGTACCTCCCTACCTACCTACCTACCTATCTAACCTACCTTGTATACACGATACCACCTGTAGCGAATAAGTAACGTTGCCATGCTAACAGGTATGTGACTGCAGAGACCAGGAATCGACTTCACCGGAAACCCCATTGGTGCCATCCCGTTCGTCTGCTGGCACCAATCCCTACGCGCTCAGATAAATTTGCCACGCGACAGGCGGTCGAGAACTACATACATATTTTGCTCTGCTCCTCCGCAGCTTTGCCCTTGGGTATTCCTCGTGTCGGTGGTACTGGACTGGACTGGACTGGACTGGACTTTGTCTTACGCCCTAGTCGACCTCGCCTCGATATAAGGACGTCTTGAACGAACGACAGTCGACAGCTGACAGTCGACGGTCAATTAACTTTATTCAATTAATTGCTTCCACTCGTCTTGATGTCGTAGAACCCCGCGTGGGAGAACAGATTATCATTATGACGGCGCAGAACCGCCGAGGCATCTTCAGCATGCTTCTCTCGCTCTGGCTCTTTACCCTGACGCCCGTGCTGGCTATATGGCCGGCCCCTTCTTCCGTACAAACGGGGAAATCCACGCTATGGATCAGACCGGAGCTCTCTGTCAGCTACAATGGAAAGCAAGTACGTCCAGCTCTCACAGAAGAGCCCTTGACCCTCCCTCCCCAGTAAATACCAGTCGCTTACCATGGTGTCTTGCGAACCAGCTTCCCTGGGCTTACGGCTATGAGCCGAGTGGCCCTAAGTTTTCCAGCAGCGAAATCGTCAAGGGCGGCGTAGGCCGGGCCATGAAGAACATTGTGCACAACAACTTTGTGCCATGGATGCTCTACAACCGCATGGAGCTTGAGACAACTGAGCCGAGCCTTTCACAGTCCAAGATTTTCATCACCCATCTCGACATCACCCAGAGCGGCACTGACACTCCGAAGACGTTTAAGCCTTTGGCCGGTGACGTGGATGAGTCGTACAGCCTAAAGGTGGACAAGAACGGAAAGGCCTCCATCGCCGCTGTTTCTTCCACCGGTGTCCTGCGGGCTTTGGAGACCTTCTCCCAGCTGTTCTTCCAGCATTCGAAGGGCCCCTTCTTCTACACGAAGTCCGCCCCGGTTAGCATCACCGACAAACCCGAATATGACCACCGTGGCATTTTATTCGACGTCTCCCGAAGCTTCTTCCCCATGGAGTCTGTCCTGCGTACCATTGATGCTCTAGCTTATAACAAGATGAATCGCATCCACATCCACGCTACCGATTCCCAGTCCTGGCCGTTGGAGATCCCGTCCATGCCCGAACTACACCAAAAGGGCGCGTATGCTCAGGGCAAGACGTACAGCCCGAATGACCTGGCGACGATCCAGCGATATGCCATCAACCGTGGAATCGAACCGATCATTGAGATTGACAGCCCCGGCCACTTTGGAATCGTTGCTCTCTCGCATCCCGAGATCGTCGCTGGTTGGGAGTCTACGCCATGGTCCGCCTACTGCGCCGAGCCCCCTTGCGGACAGATCCGGCTCAACGAGCCCAGCGTCGACCCTTTCTTGGATAAGTTGATGGATGATCTGCTCCCTCGGCTTTCTCCGTATTCTTCGTACTTCCATACCGGCGGCGACGAGGTCAACTTTAACATGTACAAGCTCGACCCCACTGTCGCAACAAACGACTCGGCTGTCATTGTGCCGCTTCTGCAGAAGTTTGTCGACAAGCATCACGCGCGTGTGCGAAAGGCGGGTCTCACCCCGATGGTTTGGGAGGAGATCCCCGCGAACTACAATGTCACGATCGGGAAGGACGTCCTCATCCAGTCCTGGCTTGGAGACGAGGCGATCGCCGCACTGACCGCCAAGGGCCACAAGGTCATCAGCAGCAACTACAACTTCTTGGTACGTTCCGTTCGAGTCTGGGGATGATGATGATGGACTGCATGCAGGAAGCTAACAGATCACACAGTATCTTGACTGTGGTCGCGGCCACTGGCTCAACTTCGCGCAGGCCGACCTGAAGACCTTCTACCCCTTCCAAGACTGGTGCGCCCCCTACAAGGGCTGGCGCTTGATCTACTCCTACGACCCCCGCGCCAACCTGACAGCCGAGCAGGCCAAACTCGTGGTAGGCGGTGAACTTGCCGCCTGGAGCGAGTCCATCGATGACGCTACCATCGACGACATCCTGTGGCCGCGTGCCAGTGCCGCAGGAGAGGTGTTCTGGTCCTCGCCCAAGAACCGCGCCCAGATCGAGGCGGCCCCGCGTCTGGCCGAGTTCCGCGAGCGCATGATCGCGAGAGGGATCAAGTCGGGCACCGTACACATGCCCTTCTGCACCCAGGGAATGAACGCGACGGCCTGCCAGTTCTTATAAATAGCCAGCTCCAGTAGAAGGACTAGATGTCGAGGTATAATCTAGGACTATAGAGATAGGGAGTAACGTTCGCGCAAACGCGTATCATTGATAAAATATAGTTATATATATAATCTTGTATCAAGTTTTCTACATTGTCTAGAGAGAGGATGAAACCTCGCATTGAAAAAATACATATGTTTCGTCGCAAGTCTTTCGTACTTTGGTAGACAATTGTTTTGAAGTTCGTCCGGTCGGGGACGAAAATTACCCCGTGGCCGATGCCAGTTCACCCGTAGACCGCTTACATACCATACCTACTGTAACTAGGCCAGGGGTAATGATGCGGGGAAGGGAAATCTATCTCACGATTCACATGAAAACTGCCCTCGGCATCCGGACCCTTTTTTTTTTCTTTCTTTCTAGTTTGCTATACGAAGAACTCCCTAGGTTATTTGCTACCTGTCATATTATGTCCCCCCCAATCACCAACAGTTTAGTTGTATCCCGGCAGCATTGGCACTAACATGTCTACGAGCCAAATTACCGGATCGGTATGCGTTTTCTGCACATCGGGCCGCTAACGAATGCACGCTCGAGCGCAACTTTCAACAACATAACCTAGGGTACCTAAGGTAAGGTTAGTCTAGTTCTAGTATGCATTACATAGTACTTGCATATGGAAAACTGTGATGGTGCGCGCGCTGATCCCCTTCATCGTCACGTCACGCCACACCGTTTTCCACGATTTTGCGCGGGAGCTAGCTGGCTAATCTTAGCTAACTACCTAGTAACTTAGGCACTTACTTACACCTCACACACACACACACACACACACACACATGTCTGACACCCCGAGTCGAACTTTTAGCCATATGGATTGAAACCATTTCCCCGCATTCCACATGTGTAAGTAGTAGGTATTTCACACACCTCGGTCCAGCCCAGCATTCATCCCTTCCTCCTTCCTCCCCGCCTCCCTCCCTCACCCTTGTCTCGTTCCGTCGTTGGGGTCAGGTGTCCAGGGGGGTAGGAGGCGATAGGCGGAATTCTTCTTTATCTTAGTTTTTCTATCTTCGCCTCCTCCTCCTCCTTCTTCAGGGCTTTGGAATGGAAGGTAGCAAGCAAGCAATCTTCTCATGACAGAGTAGGTCGGTCGGTTGATCGATCGATCAATCAATCAAGCCAATCCATCAATTAAATCTAATTTACCAAACATGTAAACTTATTTTAAGCCGGTAAGTTAGCTAGAGTCTAGAGATAAACAACAACCTCGCATGCATTGGGTGTGTGTGTGTGTGTGTGGCGTGACGGAGACAAGGCACATATGTAATACCTAGCAGATCATGGGAAAGATAAATTTCGGCATGGCGCCATGGACGGGGCCGGATCCAGGGCTAGTTACCCGGCAGGTCGGTTTACCTTTATGATGAGGATACCCGAACGGAGCAAAGCGCGGAAAGGGGGCGCCCCTCTACAGTACCGCCCAGATGTTCTTGGGAGGAGCAGGACAAGAATCTCACAGCACAAAGACAGGGATCTTTTGGCATCATGATCTGCCATCGCTTACCCCCAATCGCAAGAACCCATTGGTTATGGAGTAGAGCGGGTCGCGGCGGACGGGACGGGAGACACGAGGTGAATGGGACATGTCTAAATATATATAATGCCAGTACCGTCCTCGTCTCGCTTTCGTTCACTGCCTGATCACATGTTTATCAGCGTTTCTTTCGCCCGCTCGTCCTATCGCTGACAGACAACGTTTCCAAACACAAAAAGAGGCACAAGAAAAACAAACCCCTTTCTCATTCGGCTCCTGTTTCTGTTCTGCCTTAGGAGTCACGCCACCCGCCTGGTCTACCCCTCCGAGTCTACGGGTATCTGATCCGAATGGGCCAACCGGATCCCGAGGGATCGAATAGTACCATCCGCCCCGCGGAACCCGGGCACTTACGACGACATTGCCGGAAGGAATCCTTGCATCTCGCTTAAGTAACCGGAGACGCCAATTGAGTGGACTATATATCCTACGCATATGGTGCATGCGCTCGTTAAACAATATAAACTGAACAACAGCGACGACAACGACGACGACGACGAAGAAGAAGAAGAACAAGAAGAAGAGTGTGATAGGAAACGAATCCCCTTTTTTTTTTTTTAGTTCCCAATAATACAAACTCGGTCATCTTGATCCATTCAGTATGGGCTTAGTCGAGCAGGCACTAGAACATGCTTCTGCCAAGTCCGTTGCTCTATCCCTGGGCGCGGTCTTCACGTTATGGATGATCTACCTACGGATCGATGAGTCGGTACGGCTCCGAAGGCTGGGGGTCCGGGCTCCCAAACTCGTGAGCCGACTTCCGTTCGGTAAGTGAGAACACCCGGGAGGTTTGGGTGTTATACCCTCACTAGACGCAACAGGAAACGAGCGTGTTATTGACTAGTAGAGGGGTTTCCCAGGTCTGGACATCGTGCTTAAGCAGGTCGAGGCCACGATGAAGTACAAGAACATGGAAACGTTCGTGGAGATGATGAAGCCCTCTACCAACTACAACGTCGAGGGGCGGTTGCTTGGGCGCCGCGTCATCTTCACCGCGGACCCCGAGAATATCAAGGCCATCCTGGCCACGCAATTTTCCGACTACGGCAAGGGCGAGCCTTTTCATCAGGAGTGGAAAGAGTTCTTGGGTGACAGCATCTTCGTCACCGACGGCCAGCCCTGGCACGCGAGCCGGCAATTGCTCCGACCCCAATTCTCGAGGGAGCGCATCAGCGATCTGCATACCTTCGAGGCCCACGTCCAAACCCTATTCAAGGCGATCGCCAACGGTGGTGCCTTGAATGGCCCCCAGCAACATGTTGATATCGAGGCCGGAAATGGTAGGCCACTGGAGATCAGTGATTTGTTCTTCCGATATACCCTCGATGTGTCGACAAGCTTTCTACTGGGCAAAGACGTGCAATCGCTCACGTGAGTGAACAGCCGCTATGAGATCCCGCTCCCGCGTGGGATTCCATGTGGGATCCCGTGCATGACGTAGGCGATAAGTAGCGATAACTAACAACAACGAACCCTGTAGGAACCCCCGTGAAGTATTTGCCGAAGCCTTTAATGAGGTGCAGCGAATCCAAAGCATCAAGGCGCGCGCTGGTCCGCTACGGCACTTCGTACCCCAGTACGTATTCCCCGAATTCTTACCCCCCGGCTCTAGCCAGTGATTCTTGTCTTACCTACTTGCGACACCCCAAAAGAATTAAGTCGAATCTCTGTCAAAGATAGATAGTATTTTCTAATACCTGATTGTAGTGGTTCTTTCCGTCGTGGCTTGAAGGTGGTAAACGAACTCTGTGATGTTTATATTGATCAGGCACTGCGGCTGAGTCCGGAGGAGCTGGCATCGAAGACTAAGTCGGACCACGACTACACATTCTTGCACGAGCTTGCGCAGTTCACCCGCGATCGCACAGTACTCCGAGATCAGTTGGTGGCAGTACTTTTAGCGGGTCGTGATACCACGGCCGCCACTCTGTCGGTACGCAATACTGTATTCGTTTCTTCCCGTTTCGGGTATCTTCAAAGTTTCGATACTTTTTTTTTTTTTTTAAAAAAAAATAAAAAATGAAAAACAAAGAAAGAAAGAAAGTCCCGCACTATGCCCCAGAAGCTTCCTACAGATTGAGAATGCCCATACAGTACGCCGACAATGACGGTGACTAACCAGCATTGTGACAGTGGACGCTGTACGAGCTAGGACGCCACCCCAGGGTTGTGCGTAAGCTGCGGGACGAGATCATCAACACCGTCGGCCTTGACCGCACGCCGACGTACGAGGACCTTAAGAGCATGAAGTATCTCCAGTACGTCGTCAACGAGACGCTGCGGCTGTACCCAGTCGTGCCGTTCAACGTGCGGCTGGCGCTCAAGGACACGACGCTGCCGCGGGGCGGCGGGCCCGATGGCAGCCTACCCATCGCCATCCTCAAGGACACGCCCATCGCCTACTCGGTGCTGGTCATGCAGCGGCGCGCGGACCTATACCCGGCGTCGTCGTCCTCGTCCTCGTCGTCGTCGTCGGAGAAGTTCCCGGACCACCTCGAATACTGCCCGGACCGCTGGGCCACCTGGCAGCCGCGGCCGTGGCAGTACATCCCGTTCAACGGCGGCCCGCGCATCTGCATCGGGCAGCAGTTCGCGCTGACGGAGATGACGTACGTGCTCACGCGCATGTTCCAGCGCTTCGAGCGCGTCGAGAGCTTCATGGGCGAGGTCGACGGCGGGAACCCGACACTCAAGTCCGAAATCGTCATCCAGCCCGGCGACGGCGTCAAGGTCGCGCTCTGGGAGGCGAAGAGAACCTGAAGACGCAGGGACGGGACGGGACGAGACGAGGTCGACGGAGAGGGGTAATGGGGGGTGCTTGTATATTTGTTACGATAAGATATGGGAACATGGTGTCGAATGTATCGTATATATAAGAAATACCTCGCATTTCGGAGATTCGAGCTGCGATCACTTGCGTTTGAAGTCAAGGCAGATATTTTTTTATTTTTTTTTTAATTTTTTTTATAGCTCTGAAGGGTCGACATTGGAACTGTGGCTGGGGAGGAACTTTTTACCCATTTGGCAAGGGAGATTGAGGTTCATGCTCAGCAAGGCTGATTTGGAGGCCGGCTGAGTGACCATTTCAGGTGTATAGTCGTTCCTATCGTGCATATAGTTTACGCAAAGTTGGTTTCGTTAGATGGGTTGTTCACATGGATCAGGTCGGCCATTCGGGTCTGTCTGCGTTTGAAACTGCATCTCGATACCTACGTAATACCTTACTTGTGGTCTGCACACGGTAGGTACCTAGTGTAGTGCCTATGTCTTGTATGTAGGTAGGTAGGAGGTAGGTATGCAGACTCCGCCTGCACCATTAGCACCTGCATCCTGGTCATAGGTAGGTAGCACACCAGGAGGTATGGTGGGTTGCCTAAGAAGGTCGCCTACCTAGGTTAAGCACCAGGTAGGGAGGGTGCAAGTGGTTGACAGGTCAGGAAACTCTTGGTCACCGCCTGCCTAGGCACCTGTTCCAGGCAAGGGCCACTCCCAGTGCAACTTGCCGTATTGGAACAGCGGTTATTTAGATGTGGGGTAATCTAAACAGATAAGACGAGGCTGACAAATGTGGAGCTAGTGGCTCCAGTGGCTTGCCCGTGCTAGTTTCTGCGAGATTCAACATTCGCCGCTAGGATTCCCTAACCTCTTGCTTAACCTTTTGCCTGCCTCGCCTTTCCTCGCCATCCTCACAACTTCAACAATCCCCATCTTTAAGGACCTTGGGAAATTTTTCCCACCACACAGACGCCTTAGACACAGAATTCGACACGATTTATTTCCCGCGTCGGTCCTTCCCCCGTAGTAACACGCGCGTCGTGACGACGTCGCCACTCCCATCCCGCCGCCAATCCTCCACACCGCGCGCAACCACGAGCTCCCTCGACTGCCGTCGCGTTCCCCGCTTTCGCCTTGGTCTTCTACCGTCACTCGCGTCTCCCCATAAGTGATCTGGTTCGAGATTCTCCGTCTCCGGAACTCCAGCAACATGTCGGTCGAGATCACGCTTAACACGCCGCTGGCCGACGCCCTCACCGGTGTCATTCAACCGAAACTCATGGAAGTCGGCTGGGCGCAATCAAACGACGATGCAGCCTTGTCCGAATATATTATTCTCATGCTTGTAAATGGCAAGACACAAGAGCAAATTGCATCCGAACTCGCTGGTGACCTCCTCAGCCTTGGACCCGACGACCCAGCCGCTCGGGACTTTGCGCATTGGCTCTTCGACCAGATCAACGCTCTGCAATCACAACTGAACGGCGGCACCGTGCAGCTAGTCCATACAGCAGGAGGTGTGTCCTCTGGCGATGTGATGCCCATGGAGCAAGATACGGAGATGAGTACACCAACAACAGATAGCCCGGAATTCAACGCGTATGTCTACCCCTGTCACCATTCTTTGCCGGAACTAACAAGAACTAGTCCTACTGGACCAAAGTCGATGAGGAACGGAAATATGAGGGGTGGCCGTGAGAAGCGGATGTTTGGACAGATGGCGAAAGCCATGGATCGTACCCACGACTCCATGTTGCATCGCGTTCGCGCAAATGGGAACGAGCGAATCAATGCGCACAACAGGGGGCCCCCGACCGGACCTAGAGGCGGGCGTGGCAACAACCGCATGATGAACAACCGCACCGCTGCTATTACCGCTGGACTCAACCAGATGGCCGGGGGTATGCCGAACATGCCTGGTCCGCCACCGGGTATGAACGGCATGAACGATATGAGCTGGATGATGCAAGGTGGAGGGCAGCAAGAACAACTGTTCCATCTGCTCCAGCAGCAGAATCTCGTAATGGCGCAGTTACAGCAGCAGCTTGCTCAACAGAGCCCACCTGTTAACGACCGTCATAGCAGGTCTCTTTTTGACCGAGTTCAGAACCCACGAGGTGGCAGAAGAGGGGGTCATCACGTAAACGGTCCTAGGTCGCAACAGAATGGCTCACCAAGGCCAACGGATACCAACACCGAAGGCGATGATGTTGATATGTCACAGGCGAGGGCCGATCCGCCAAATCCCGAGATCACAATCTGCAAATACAACCTGGCCTGTACAAACAAGGATTGCAAGTTTGCTCATCAGTCGCCCGCCGCACCGCCCAACACCACTGTAGATGTCAACGATGTCTGCTCGTTTGGTGTGGCTTGCAAGAACTGGAAGTGCGTGGGCCGCCACCCATCACCGGCCACCAAGCGCGCTCATCAGAACGAGCAAGAGTGTAAATTCTACCCCAACTGCACCAACCCCCATTGTCCGTTTAAACATCCTGATATGCCCCCTTGCCGCAATGGTGGCGATTGCAATGTGGAGGGCTGCAAGTTTGCGCACGTGCAAACAATGTGCAAATTCAAGCCCTGCAAGAACCGGTACTGCCATTTCAAGCACGAGGAAGGCCAGCGTGGCACGTTCCCAGACAAGGTCTGGACGGCTGATGGCGCACAGAGCCATGTGAGCGAGAGGCAGTTTATTGATAAGAATGGAATGGAGGAACTCATTATACCCGGGGCGGACGAGGACGGTGCCCAAGACGCAGCAGCTATGGACGCGAGCATACAATAAGTCAGGGATGCCAGGCCGCCCGGGCGTTGTGTTATAATGGCATAAATGAGACGATCCCAGCGAGAGAGGGAGAAAGACCTGCGTTGGGACGACGGGGCAGAAGCAGCGGCGGCGGCAGCAGCGTTCGAGGCCTATGATTTCACAGATTCTTTGCATTGTATATTACGACTGGGTTTAGGCGTCGCCTAGTAGAGCAATGGTGACAGTCGAGGTTTCCGGAGTTTAGGCGAGGCACTTGTACATGATAGTTGTGAGGAGTTAGATGGCCACAAGGAAAATTATCGGGATCTCAGCATATAATATACCCACTGCGTACTTTTTTTGTGATGTGCCAAATCGATCATAGCCAATCTATCTATCTATCTATACAAGCAGAGTGTTCAATCAACCATTCGTGAGTGACTGGCTACATATATACTTAGGTAGTTTAGACAATTCAACATCCTTCCTATGATTCAGGGGGGATTGGTGAACAGTGGACGGGTGGCTCGATGTCGTTATTGTGGTGTTATACCTAACCTGCCTTAGGTAGGTTACATATCAAGGCACTTACCTAAAGTATATAAGTAGGTAAGTCGGTAGGTAGGTAGTAGGCCACTAGCCTACGTAGACAGTACAGGTGCCTACTAGGTACCTACCTAGTGCCTAGGTTGGTAAGTATGTAGTAGAAGGTAACTACCTAAGGTAGTTATGTATAGGTAGCTACCTACCTAAGCATCTGGGTTAGGTTAGTTACCTCTTACCTACCTTAAGTAGTTATAGCACCTAAATAGCGGAACATCGAACCATCACTACCTTTTTTGCCTATAGCTACCACCTAGCTAAGTATTTAGCCTTTCTCGCCCGACATTCGCGACATGCTAGTCTCGACATTGCTCATTGCATACGTGCGATGACTTCCCGACTCCCAGAAGATGTCTTCCTACATCTTCTAAAGTCTATCTACCACAATGGCAGGCATTCATCTCTCCGGTTAGCAACCCGCCGCCGCAGCCCCGCGCTCCTCTCTCTTCCCGGCTCCTTCCTCCCCTCCTCCTCCCCCCTCCTCCTCCTCCTCCTCCTCAGCTCGACACCTCAGCACTCTCTCTCGCTCGAAGGCGCATCTCGGGCCATCAATTGGTCACGGGGCATTACGTAGGCGCTCCGGTGCCTCTCCCAATGACCAGACCCAATCGTACGCCACCGACAGCACCAACCGCACCAACCACACCGACCCCACCAAGAATGCGAAACCACGCGAGATCGCCGTCCTCGGAGCTGGGGTAACCGGCTTGACAACGGCTCACTATCTGGCTCGCTACGCAAAGGATGCTCACATAACCATCTATGAGGCCAGCCACGGACCCGGGGGCTGGATCAAGGCAGATCGCGTCGAGGTGAAGGGCGAGGACGGGCGACGCGGCCATGTCTTGTTCCAATACGGCCCGCGGGTGCTGCGGTCCAACAGGTCGTCGATCAAACACGACGACCTTGTCCTCTTCGATGTGGTCAGTAAACCGGGCTTGGTGTCTTGCCTCCCGAAGACTAGAGGGAGAATGCCGGTGTTGCTAACCACGTCCGTACCCTGTCTCTAGCTCGCTAGCCTGAAGCTGGGTGGCAAGATCCGGCATCCACGAGCCGTGTCGGAGGACCGTTACGTGTACTACCCCGACCATCTTGTGAAGATGCCATCCCCCGACCCAAGGTCGTGGGCGCTCGCCAACATGGTTCGGAGCTACCTGACCGAGCCTATATGGTCCGGAAGCGTCTGGGCCGCATTCAATTTCTTGGCCCACTACCGCGGCTTTTTCGCCAGGCACGAGAGCCAAGATCAGTCCGGTTTCCCCCGCGAGGCCGGGAAGGACGAGTCGGTAGCGGAGTTCCTGACGTCTATCTTGGGGGATGATGAGATAGTCAACAACATAGTGTCTGCTATGATGCATGGCATATATGGAGGCGATATCAACAAATTGAGTGCCAAACACACAATCTTAGAGGCCCTGTGGTATCGCTTTCAAAGGCCACCACTGGCCGGCGGCCGCACCTGGGTCGATTTGGATAACCTCAAGGTTATGTACGACATGATGCATAGTCCCAACAGGCTGAAGATCATTGAGCTCGCAGAAGGCGCTATCAACTGGAAGCTGCTGGCGTTCGAAGACGGTCTCGTGTCGTTGGTAAGCGGTTTAGAGAAAGACCTCAAGTCGAGAAGCAACGTCACTTTCAAATACGGCGAGCCCGTCACATCCTTGAAACACGAGAAGCATAAGATCCTAGTAAGCCTTTCGCCCCGACCCCTATATGGCTAACTTACCCGGAACTGTTCTGACTGACTGACGTGCCACGATCCACAGGTCACAACACCAGGAACGGAGCGGCCAATAAAATACGATCATGTTATTTCTACATTGTTCTCCAAACAACTCGCCCGGATTGCTGAGCCGAAAAACTCACTGCCTTCGCTCGAAAAGACTCACGCCGTGACTATCATGGTTGTAAACCTCTGGTACCCGAACCCGAACCTCTTGGCCCAAGGTGGTTTTGGGTACCTAATACCTTCAACCGCCCTAAACAATCACGAGGGCGCGCTCGGAGTGCTTTTTGACTCAGAGCTACGGACCAACGATAGCGAGATTCCTGGCACTAAGCTCACCGTCATGCTTGGCGGGCATCACTGGGACGGCTGGAAGTATTTCCCGTCAGAAGAGGTGGGGATCGCTATGGCGAAGGAGGTCGTTAAACGGCAACTCGGCATCAGCGACACTGAAAACGTCGTCGCCAGGGCGCGTCTGTGTCCCAATTGTTTGCCTCAGCACTTCGTAGGCCATCGTGAACGTATGCGAGACGCACACTACGAGCTCATGTCGGCATTCCAGGGCCGCCTTACGGTTGCAGGGCCCAGCTATACCTCGGTCGGGGTGATACCCGCGATGCGCGCAGGTTTCGACGCAGGCATGCGTGTTGCACGTGGCCACGCACAGCCATGGTTCCCCTTTACCACTAGCATCGACAGTGAACAATCGTTGAATTATGATTATTGGGGGGGTGCTAAGGAAGGAGAGGTTCCCGACCTGCTTGGTGCTTCTGGACTCCTGCGCTTTACCGCAAACGAATGGGATTCTGTAAGACCAGTCTCTCGTAGCGAACTACTATTCCGGACGTTCACCGCGAAAGATTTGCGTTTCCGCGATGAGTTCGGGAATTTTCTCGACGTGGATCGGAGGATGCTCAAGAACGCACCCCCAGGTGTCTGGAACGGTCACAAAGATCAGCATGCAAGGAGCACAGAATCCGGTGACTAGGAGAGAAGGAAGGAGAATGCTCCTCCAGCGCGAAGAGAGAAACCCATCATGGAGATTGGCTAACGAATAGGTTATATATATATACTCCGAGTGTTATGCGGTGTTATTATGAAGGGTCCTTTCCGTTGTCGAAAACCGGTAGACTATACACCCAGAAGTGTTTGATGTGTGGAAGGGACTCTCAGGATGGGAACAAATACCTAGGTAGTAGTAAAACCGAAAGGGAATGGACGCCCCGGATGAGACAAGGATATACCGCACGCGTTACGCGAACCACTGTTCTAGGCGGTTGTGATAGGGAGATTAAAGGTTTTTTTGTCTTCTGCATCTGGCAATAGTGGGACACATCTGTATCAGTTGGTTAAAAAAAAAGGAGCCGTCTTTTGGCTGTACGGATATTAAAATGTTATGGATTGACGAAATGATAGATAGATGAAATAAACGCAAATTTTGTTGAGAAACTAGACGGTAACTATCATCACATATAGGCGGGTAGGCCGTTAAACTACTTAGGCACGGTAACGAACTCTATAAACGACTTAAACGACTGGTGTTATCTCAGTCTCCCCCCTTTTCCCCTTTTCTCGGGTCGAGGATGAGGACGCAACTCAGTACATCGCCGCCCAATGAGGTTCTTAGTCCCGGTTGCAATCCAAGTGCTCAACAGGGGTAGCCAGCGTGAATCCATCATTCATTAAATCAGGATGTCTTGTCATGACTATAGATAGAGTGGAGGAGAGTAGGTACTGTAAGTCTCCTCCTACTGCAGGTATATAACGTCAACCATTATAGAACCTCTAATAAACTTACAATGCGAAAGACGCGTTAGATCTAAGTACTTAGTTTTAGTCGAAATTAGCTCATTGTATGTGTTCCAGACAGTTAGATGAACCTAGTATCGAAACACAAGCGATTTTGGAACCAATTCAAAGCACCATTTAACGAGTGATATTAATAGACATGCGAGTATTATGCAGTGCTATCCTATTACAGGGCTCATACTCTATCATAAAACCACCCTCAAACTCCGCCATCTCTATTGTTCGGCATCCAAAAATCCGATCCAAACCCGATGCAAGCCTGCGTATGCCATTGCGCGTATATAACATGGCAAGTACAAAGTGAGATCTCGTATAAAAACAATAATAGCAACAATAGGGACAGGTAATCACCCTGGTAAACGTGGTCTGTCGTCTAAACGATGTTGTAAACTCTTTTCGCGATCCAGAAGCAAGTTAGCCCAAAGACTACGAGGCCGGCCGTGATGGTGAAGAACCAAGTTAGATCCCCCTCGAACTGCTGCCCAGGCACCCAAACGTTCATACCCCAGAGGCCGGTGATAATATTCATGGGCAAAACGATAGTGCCGAGGACGGTTAATTTTCCTAAAACATCAGCTGTTTGCTCCGCTCGTTCGTTCATACGGATGTTGATCTGTGCGATGTAGTTCGCATGGCAGCGCGCTAGGATACTAACAGAAAATTAGCCCTGTCTGTGTCATACATCTTCCAGTGCGAGGGGACTTACACCTCATAGTGACTTAGATTGGCTGTCATAGTCACAATATGGTCCTGGATGTCACCCAGATACAATCCGATGTCTGACCGCGGTGCAACCTCCCAGTGTTCGTTACATCGCTTAGCAAACCCCTTGATTACATCGGCTTTATTCCCTAAGAGTCGGTACAGGGCCATGACTCTTTTTCTGCAGTCGCCAACACGGCGAAGCATATCTCCACCCGTATCTACGTTCCCCTCCGATGCTGTGGTCTTCTCTTTGGTGCTGTCTCGCCGATGCTTTCCCGACGAGCCTGGGTCAGTAGATGAATGCAGCTCTAGGATCTTGTCGTCGATGTCATCCACCTCATCTTCGATATTCTGAATAAGGGGGAAGGTATACATCCGTGATATCATCGATAATTGCATAACTAATCCAATCAGAGCTGAGCATCATGAAATCTTTAAGCTGTCGTATCCTGCGGCGCACATTGGCTGGATGTGGAGTTTGGTTAAAGTGGAAGGAGAGCACACCCTCACGGAATACCACGACATACATGTTGACCGGTTCGAGGTGATTCTCCGAATTAGCGTCCTGGTCAAAAGAACGATAGTTTACAAAGTAGTAATGGCGGAAGAGTTCAACTTTTTTCACGTTGTTCTTGGAGCATAATATCCTCTGATGTGAGGGGATGTATGCCAAAGGCTTTGGCCAGAGTTTTCATTTCCCCATCTGTTGGACTAAAAACATCAAGCCACCAGACGGGTCGCTCTCCAAATCGTGGTTTCTTGCCATTGTCTGGCGAAGGGGACTTCATGCCTGGAAGAGGCGATTTAACCCGGTTCGGTGTTGACTGATCAGAGGTATGTTTCGAAAGCGATGTAGACTCAGTCGGCCTCTCTTTGGGGAAGAAATTCAGATCTGGATTGGGTTCAGTGAGCACGGTTGCTAGCGACGGCTGTCGCGTCGGGACTTTGAGAGGCTGCTCGCCGCCTCTGGTTGCACTGGTGACTTCTCTCAGAGGTTCATAATCTTCGCCGTCAGCATCACCAGTATCAGATGACGAATCATCCAGGAGCGGTGGGTCCGGAATAAACAGTTCTCTAAAGCTAGCATCCGGCTGAACGAGCTCGGAAATCGTTTGGCTGTGGATAGTGCTTTGAAGTTCCTCATTGAAATACGTAAATCTGTAAGGAACATCTTCCTCGGGTTGAAACCATCCTTTGTGATGAACCGGACGTAGTCGTCCATTAATCAGCTGAGGTTCAGTAATTTTCTTCATACGCCTGACCTCGCTCTTGCCTTCCTGCTCGAGACGAGACCACTCTTCAAGGATGGACAAGTCCGGCCATTTATTATGACGACGCCGCCGTGTTCGCATGCTCGCCTTATCTCGGGCCTGTTGGAGATCATCGTCGGCTACTTCGGACATCCCATCCTGCGGAAAACACACGTCGTCGGATGCTTGAAGCGCTATTGTCTGTCTCCTCTCAAATGATGATGGCTGAAGCGGGTCGATGTCCCTTTCAGTCACGCTGTCGGAGGCCGGCCTGCTTAGAGAAAGGCTATCTCGCATCATAGCATCTCCAAAGTTGATATCGACTCGGTTCCTCGGCCCCAAGGGAGGCGTGCTAGGTATCGAGGGAGGATAGTTGACATTGCGCCTCTCCCCAGGTGTCAAGGGGATTGTGCGCGGCTTGTTACTCGACTGGGCAGAGCCAGGCCGACTGCTGGGCTGCTCCCACCTACTGCGATGTCCCTCACGCAGACCATAGCTCTGAGGTGACCCGGGGTCTGGTCTGGCCGAGCTTGCCAGCAAGGGTGTATTCTCAGTCTCCTCGCCACCTCCGTCCGCTGGTCTAGAGGACATGGTACGGAGGCGGGCCATATTAGGTTGGGGTATCGAATATGATGTGGCAAGCACGGAAGGCCGCCTCGGTCGGGGGTACTGGGCGTCCCTAGGCCCTCTGTCAGTATTCAAGTGAGAGGAGGAATATCTCAACATAAATCGGTGGCCGGTACCTATGATCTAGAAGAGCTTCACTATCTATGCTTGTATTGCTCAGATTCCTTCCATGTGCGTAGAAGCCAACCCGGTTGGCGGTATCGGTCGCAGCCGAGTCACCGGCAAAATCATCGGTAGGGATCGCAAACGATTTTCGCTTGGAGTGTTTATGTTTTCGGCCTGCTCGGTGCCTCTTTTTCGGGGTTTGGCTGCTAGACGTAGGAGGGTTCAAAGGCCCCGGGCGCGCGGCAGGGGAACCGCGTGGAGAGGGATCGAGAGCGGAATATGGATTGGTGGTCATGATCGATGCGACTATTTGGCTATCCGAGCATCCCTAGGTCGCCCACGGTAGGGCGAGGTCGTCTAATAATATCGAGGCGAGAGTATGTCATTCGTTGAAAGCGTGGCTTTGGGATGTAGCGTGTCGCGTGCTCTTGAATATTGCGGCCCCAATACCGATCGCTCCCAGCGGTGACAACGACGATGGTGATGATGACAACGCTAACGATAAGAATGGTGACGTGACGACTCTCTGCCGGTGTCTGTGAAGCCGATGCCTCCCGAGTGGATGTATCCGTCTAAGGGGGGGCACTGACCCAAGACAGAGAGCAGTGGCCTTTGAACAGACGGATGCCGATGTTTGAGATAGTTATACGCCGAGTATGCCTAGCCGATGTCGAGTCGAGGGCGGTAGAGCACAATCACTCCTAAGGAAGCCAGAGAAAGGCCTAGCAAGAGGTGAGGTGAAGGAAGAAGCTGGGCAGAGAGCTGGGCGATCCAATTATTGGGCCGTTGAACTTTAATATGGATGGGATCGATCCCATCCTCAGCGCCAACCAGGTAAGTAGTTAGTCAATAAGGTTTTGCGGTGGCGGCAACGGCGATGGGTTAGGTTACCGGCTCCCTCTGCTGCTCTGAGGGCGTCTCCCCCCCCACTATTGTTGTGCAGACAGGTACCTACTGTAGTACCCAGTTTCGGACGTGTGACGTCGTGGCAGCATGAGCTTGTCCCGATCGACAGGGGTGTCCAACATTGGCATACAACATTGGCATGCAATAGGCTCCCCACTAGAGCAGTGCTGTGAGCTTAACCAATGGGTACCTTTTCGACAAATACAGTTTCATCGTATTAAATTAATACCCTATCATGCCTTTTATCTTCTACCGTTGGGCAGAAAGGTCTTGGGTACATTGCTTATTTTTATGTCCGTTTCCTATGTGGTATAGTACAGTAGAAACAATACAAGCCCCAGTGGTGCATCGATTGGAAAAGCAGTATAGTTTCGCACCACATGAGTTGTGGCCCATACTTACGAGCGTGCAGCGGTATTACGCGGTCGCTTTACCCTTTCGCTTCCTTGTGTAAACTTCTGCGGGCCAATATTTCAGGTGCTTTTCCGCGTACCTGCCCAGCCTAGCCCTGTTCCCGCTAACGCCAGCCCTGGTTTAGGCGGTAGATTCAATTTATACTGTATATCATACATGGACGTCTTCCCATGGAGTTTCGAGCCTAAACCATGCATAGGTCCGTGTACGTGTTCTCAGGCTGTCAACACGCCCAATTTGTTGCAATATATTGTGCCTTTTCAGCGCCGCTGCACCATGAAACTAGCTCGAAGAGCAAGAATCTGTTGCCGCTCCGCCTCAGGTAATTGGTCGATGGTCTCTTGTGGCAAGTTCATAACTGCCTGCATGAGAGCGTCTGGATCTTGTTGGGCCACCGGCGCGCTGGCCGCCGGGGGGGCATAACCCCCCTGAGCCGGCGCAGCGGGTGGCGCATAAGCTGTAGGAACAGGAGGCGTCGAGGTTACCGGTGCCGTGTAGGCAGGTATAGACGGAGGATAAACTGTAGTCTGTTGAGAAACAGGCGGCGCCGCAGCGCTTGTATCTAGAACCGATTGAATGGCTTCAGGCGAAACTAGACCCATTAACAACAGAGCCTGGAAGATAGCGTAAGACAACTGTGGTGCCTGTGCAAGAAGTTCGGTGGCGCGCGCTGGGTCGGTAGTCGCGAGAGATTTCATCTGGGACAGGATATCGAGGAGCTGGGATGGAGGGAGGGTGTTGAGGGTGCGCGAGATGGCATCGGTGGCAGTCATGCCCGGCGGAAGCTCTTTTCCTGGTGGTAGAGGCGGCAGAGATCCTGTAGATTGTGGTTGGGCTGTTGAATGCGAAACCCCGTTAGTGGCCTGTCCGTAGTTAGCGGGCGCGTTGGTATTATCATCCCCATCGACACGGCCTTCGGTGCTATAGTCGACACGTAGTTTGCGGCCCATGATCTCGTAGTCGTTTAAATTACGGACTGCCGAAGCAGCAGAGTCTGGTTGAGCAGCGCGGTCAGCAACAGATATTCACTTCAAGGCGCACTCGACGGCCCAAGTGTAACAACTCACCGGCATCTGGATACTCAGCAAACCCGAATCCTTTCGGTCGGCCCGTCTCGCGATCGTAGACAAGCCGGAAGTTAAGGACCTTCCCAGCGGTACCAAAGATGTCGCTGATCTGTTCTTCGGATAGGCCTACAAGTAGTCGTCAACCATATAGATCCACATGGGGCGAGGCGTTGAACAAGGTACCATAGGGAATGTTCCCAACAAAAACAACCCTCGACGGTGGTTTGGTGGACATGATGGGCGAGAAAGACCGACTTGGCCAAGCTGTAGATATGCGGGGAGCGTACGCTACGGCAGTGACGTGGGCTCGAGACTAGTATCAATGCATTAAATTATATCTGCGAAGAGGATCATCAGTCGGCCTGTTTGGGAACCAATGCGAGGCGATATACACATATAGGGCGCGGAAGTTGTGTTAAGGTGAAAGTGAAAGAGAAGCGCAGTTTAGTAGTAGAGTGGATACCTTTGAAGGTAAGTATGTGGTTATGCACCCTTGTTAGTTACTTAAGTAACTACCACTCTGTGATGCTAGTGGCCGTAGGATAAGTAGGTAGGTACCTAGTTAGTGTCCTTCAGGCTATGATCTACCCAATACACAGAATCCCAACATACTTGTAAACTTCTTTGTAATATCACTCCTGCCGGAAATGGACGACAGACCAATTAACTTCATTACGATATTATATTCCTAGGCATGGCAAACCTTTCCTTTCCCCCCCACGAAAGTACCTATCTTCATTAGTATACTTGCCTTCAGCTATGTCACCGTTTGAAGGCATACCTAGGTACCTACCTACTAGATGCCAATAGACGATACCAGGCACCTATCGACCATAACGACCATAATTAATACCTACCTAGTCTGTAACGCAATGGATTAGCCTCTTGCTACAGTTTCAATTATCTATCTAGGCAGACTGGGTATATATATATATATTTGAGTAAAAGGTCATTATCAAAGTGCTGTAGGTGATACCTCCTTCCAAAGTAGATTACATGGAGAAAAGTATTGTGGATCAGCAAAGACCTTGCGGACAGGTATACCTACCTAGATAGCTAGCGCCCACGTAAGTTAGGCATGTTATAGTTCACTCCCCCAGAAGAATTGGGCCAATAGGAAGCTGGTATTGAGCGACATACCAGAAAAACGGAATCTTCGCTGCCACCAGCTGCGCCCGTCTCGAGAGAAGCTCCTCCTCTGACGCTACCTTCATAGTCACTCGAGCATCCCACCAAATCAGTGTCCCGCCCGCGTCTACCGAATTATACCATCCCAGTTGACAAAATGTCGCGCAACCCGGTAGATGAATACATGCAGAGGATGCGGTCAATGGTCCGCCATCGAGGAGGCTTCCCCGGCGGTGGTCCTCCTCCCGCCGGCGCCGGCATGGCTGTGGCTGCTATTGGCCTTCTCGGTGGCGCTGCCATCCTGATACAGAACTCGCTTTTCAACGTCGATGGTGGCCACAGAGCAATCAAGTACAAGAGGATAAGTGGCGTGAGTAAGGAGATCTATACCGAAGGTCCGTCCGACCCCGCCGAAGATTGACGTTGTCTGCCATCGATGACTGACCCCGTCGTCGAACAGGAACCCACATCATAATCCCCTGGTTCGAGACGCCTGTAACCTACGATGTCCGCGCGAAACCGAGGAACGTCTCCTCGCTCACGGGCACCAAGGACTTGCAGATGGTCAACATCACCTGCCGTGTGCTCTCTCGCCCCGAGATCGCCGCCCTCCCGCAGATTTACAGAACCCTGGGACAGGACTACGACGAACGTGTGTTGCCCTCCATCGTCAATGAGGTCCTGAAGAGCGTGGTTGCCCAGTTCAACGCAAGTCAGTTGATCACGCAGCGTGAAATGGTTGCCAGACTGGTTCGGGAGAACCTATCAAGACGAGCTGCGCGGTTCAACATTCTGCTGGATGATGTGTCCCTCACGGTAGGCCCCCCTCCCCGCGTCTTGGCCACTCCGGCTGCCGCAGTACTAAATTCATATTTCTAGCACCTCGCCTTCTCGCCCGAGTTTACCGCTGCCGTCGAGGCCAAGCAAGTAGCACAGCAAGAAGCACAGAGGGCAGCGTTCGTGGTAGACAAGGCAAGGCAGGAGAAGCAGGCCATGGTTGTCAAGGCACAGGGTGAGGCGCGATCGGCGGAGCTCATTGGTGAAGCTATCAAGAAGAGCAAGACATACGTGGAGCTAAAGAAGATCGAAAACGCGCGTGCTATCGCCACACAGCTCCAGGAGGCGGGCGGCAAGAACAGGCTCCTGCTTGACTCCGAAGGGCTGGGCTTGAACGTGTTCAGCGGTGGTGACGACCCGAATAGGAAATGAGCAAACAAGCACGTGGTACATAAAATGAAGTTATTGACGGGAGGACCATCTCCACTGTATGTCTAGAACCTACTCATACTTAATTAGTGTACATTAACGTGGAAGCCCTTGTATGAGCACTGCCAGGCAGCCCGAACTCGAATATGATGGCAAAAAGGTACCCAAAAGGACAACAGTCACCAAGCCTTGATATTATAGGTCCCTCACCCTTTAGGTTTTTTGTGGATGGCTCTATCTCAATTGCAGGCAATGAAAAAAAAGGAAAGGACGTTGGATGTTCATACGGCTGCTAGGGTAGGTAATTATCTAATCTACTACTTGCTGTGGGTAGATATTGAATACTTGAATACTTACCTACGAGTGGTAGGTACCTAGTGGGGTACAAGGCGGGGGTAAGGTTGCACCATGATACCTACCTACTTAGCTGACTTCCTCCCATCTGGACTATCTACTTACCTACTTTTTAGTATAGACGTTAAAATACTACTACTACTACTACTATTACTACTACCTACTTTTTAGTAACCTACCAAGTCTCGTACTATTCACGCCAGGTCCCAGCAAGCCGAGCCCTTCATCGATAACTTCTTCCCACGACAACGGTCGCAAGTAGTCAGAGATTTGCGAGCGCCCCTGCCGGCATTAACCGATTGCCGACCGATCGAACCACCGTCAGCCCTCTCTCCCCGCCTCTTGGAGGAAACGTGGCCGTCAAGATGATGATCAAGTACGATGAACGCATGCGCCGCGCCTTTCCCCTACCATCCCTCCTCCCTTTCACATCCCTTTCTATACCTACCATATCCAGCACATCTTCGGCCCTATTGGCGTCCCGCCAGGCGCGCATTCCGTCTTCTAGAACCACCCGCAACGGAGAGATGATGACTGACACATCCGCAGAGTGCGAACCCTGACGGGGAAGCTAATCGAGTTCGATGTCGAGCCCATGGACACGGTGCGTTTCTTGTCCCCCCCCCCGTCTCTCACGCCCCCGTTCGTTCTGCCGTCGCAAGCCCCAATGTCCACCACATAAGACCACGCCAACCAGACCAGTCCCGCGGGACCGGTTGAGGCAGAATCATACCTACAGAGTCTACCACTCAGTCCTCGGGACATACGATCTGACCGTCGCTATGTCGCTCCTCGCAGATCGAAGACGTTAAAAAAACGAGTCGAAGAAAAAGAGGGTATTTTACCCGCGCAACAGCGGCTGATCTACTCAGGCAAACAGATGTGAGTCCCCTAAGTCCACCTCTTTCCTCGCTCCCTTGCATAAACGGCCGTGATACGGCGCAGATGGGGCCTTTGAACTCCCTTGCAACCGCGCCGTGTTGCTTCGATATATACAGCGCAACAAGACAGCTAATTATAAACCCGGGCATCAAGGCACGATGATGTGAAGTTAGGGGAGGGCGGCGTCGTGCCAGATGCAACACTCCATCTAGTGCTAACATTGCGAGGAGGTGCCAGTCCTCGCCAGTGATAAACCTCTTCTTTTCTCTACGAGTCTACGCATATAATAGAAGTGATGTGAAAGCATAACGAGGATACAACGAAAGGCGAAAGGTCGGGGCCATACTATACCCCCAATCATGGGCTCACAGATGACGCGGCCACAGTTCTTGGCTGTAGAGCTACACATAAATTTGGTGACTGGGACGGGAGGATAGGCCGCAATACGTGAGAATAAGAATAGGCGATTGGTAGCATAGCCAGCAAACAAGAAACCCTTGTCTGGTATATTTGGCCGAATCATGGATAGACGATGCATTCAATGACAATACCACCCGCCGTGGTGTTCTGGTCAGTACCCTCTTTTCGCGCTTGGGATCGACGCCATCGCGTTTCGGCCGATGAGTAGTACGGGGTCTCATATGGGGACCTATCTAGAGAGCAAACAGACTTAGAGAGAGAGAGAGAGAGAGAGAGAGAGAGAGAGAAAAGAATCGATCAAATGGAGAGCAGTGCCGGAGCCCTTGAACGAACATTTCCCTGGGGATCGTAAATGACAATAACGGGTGGCGCATGTCGCTCGATCTATTGCTACTGTATAGAAGTGAATAAATACGACCTCATCACTTCTCACCCCCCGCCAACAAGCAATTCTTTTTCCTGCTTCGCTTCATGAGCAGTCAAGTCACCGCACTTGCACAGCACCCCATCTGGTCACCCAGCGTCGTTCATACACTAGGTGTATATATTTTCCCTTTGCCCTGTGCTGCTTAAATAGGGGGGGTTGTAGTTGCGAGAGTAAAGCGGGGGAATACATAGTGTCAGTAAGTATTCTCTATGTATATGTATAAAAAAGGGGGGGTAGCATTAAGGTGGCATCGCATATGTTGAACCGAATCTATTTTCATGTTACGCAAATAGCCGAGGCACGTAATTATTATTTGTTCCAATAACGACCATGCGGGCCCAAGATGCGTAAATGCTATCTATCGAAAGGCGATGAGGAGCAGTCCCCAGTGGTCTCTGGTATCACGTTCAAACCCCTTACTGTAAATTTCCAACGCTTGAGATAATAAATGGACCAATGCCTCAAATATGCTAGACAACTACTTAATGTAGGTGTCGCATAGTGTTCCATATATACTAATGAGCCCTGCCGACAAATTGGCAGTGTCTGATCCTCGTCAGAATATAGAAGAGACCACTACGCCGAACCAGATGATTCAACGAGACGCCAGTGATTCAAGCGCCCCCCAACAACAGATTGATGTAACCAGGTGCGTTCTTCCTTGCATCTAAATTGGTCATGTCCCTAGCCATCTCTCAGATGAAAAAAAAAAAAGACAAAAAAAAAACAAATCGTGTGGGTGATACGCATTGTAAACAACATTCGCATCGCCATCCCACGCCAGACCGACGGGCCCTTCTCACTCAAGGTAGGTTTAGCGTCGCGGCAGTTTCGGCTTCGGTTTCATGAAGACGTCGACAGCCTTTCTTTTCCGAGGTAGCATAGGTCCTGAACCGGGAGATGTCGACGAAGGGGTCGGCAAAGGTTTGAGTGGCGGACTGGCCGGTCCACGCGATTGCGCGCTACTCGTAGTCGGGGAACTTTGTTTTGGACGGGTCTCGGTATAAACTCTCGAAGTCGACGGTATTGTAGACAAGTTCCCCATTTTACGCGCAAAAGCACTGCCCCTCGGAGGGCCTCCACCCGACTCCGGAGGCTTGGACTTGGGCTTGAATTCTGGCTCCCGCCTACTAGTCGAGGCCTCGAGATCATCTATGTCGAGACCAGCAGGCCCGTCGTCATCAATATCTAGATCATCAAGGTCGTCATCTTCAAGATATGATCCTCCTTTCTGTGAGTTCATCCTCTTGGCCCTTCGTAGCCGCGCCTCTGCGTCCTCGATTTCGCGATTCCTACTATTGGACAGGATCCGAGGTGCGGGCGGCCGAATTCCGATCGCCGGCCGTGCGTTATTAATTTTTTCCTGCACCATACCCGTCGGAGCCCGTAAAACCTGCCCTGGTCTCACACGGCCGGCGTTGGCGGATGTATTGAGGCGATTTCTGGTAGATATCTCCTTGGCCTCTCGTATGGCACGCTTCAAGAGGCTTTTTGGTGTATTCGTCTTGGTTCTCGAGCCACCCGTAAACCGTAGCTCACTCTGGTCGGGGCCACCACGCCCAGGCCGACGAACGCCTACCTGTGGCTTAACATCTCGCGGTAGGTTAGGAAGCTTCCTACTGTCATAGGTAACGACCTTGCTGACAGTTTGGTCCTTCTCCTTTTTAATTTCCTTATACGCGTTTTGGAGCTTTTCCATGGCCACACGTTTGGCATCTGCATCTGACCGCCGGTACTTGGCGTAGATTTTGTGCCACGATCTCGGATTACTAGGTACATATCTGTAGCGCTCGGCGAGCACGGGGAAATCCCGAGTTATTAGGCGTCTCCAGCATTCAGGGGTGTGCTCTTCTAGATGCGGCGAGTTGACTTCTACTCGGCGGAGCTGCGCCGGATTGTCGATTTTCAAGACGATGGGCCGAACAAGCTCGAAGGGTATATCGCCCATATCGTCAATATCTTTTGAAAGGCACTCGTCAGTATCGCTAACACTAACAAACTGAAGCGCATCGGGATACTGACCTTTGATATTCCGAAGGCACACCGCGGTGCATAGCTCAACAAGTGACTTGACCATTGTTGCGTGTAGATCGATAGGCAGGCAGGTTTAGTAGATCAAGAAGAATGTGAATAGAATGTATAGAATAAAGTGGGTTGAGTAGGGGAATCGAAGAAGGTATACGTCGTTGCGGTAGGTAGGTAGGTATTAGGTTTAGTATCATCATCCACGTATATAACCACGATAACGATAGCCAGGGGGCGTAGGTAAGGTTTAACCAGCACAGTGGTTCGTCGAAGTTACCTACCTAGGTACCTAGGTATTTATAATATGCACGGCCAGAGTGGTACGTACCTAGGGCACCCGAATGGCTATTGGTCACTGGCTAATGGCGCATTGGATCTCTTGTGGGAGTTTGTCTGGTATGTAGGCAAACAATTGCTCGCAGCCGGATCAACCAGGATGATCAAGACCAGCGATGCCACGTTTTGTCGGGTCAGGCGCTGCAGCCAATGAACCGGGCAATGAAAGCCAGAAAGATATGGGGCCGTGGCCTTTGCTCTCAGGTGGCGGGTCTAGATGGGGTGTTCGATGCAGAATTGCGCCCATTGTTCTCTAAGAACCACAAAGGAAGATGAAGTAGGTATGAAGGTGGGTTTGGGTTTTGGGTTTGAGGCTGACAGGGTGGAGAGGGAATGGGGGGGACAAGCGCCATAGCTTTCGTGCTGCCGCCTGCATGATCCCTGTGAGGCCCACTAATCAGCATGTCAGTCGTTCAAGCGGCATCTCTGTGTTAGTAGTGAAGTAGTAGAGTACATACATACATACCTAGGTACCTACCAGATAACCTACTACTACTAGGTAGGTACCTAGGTAGGTAGGTACTTGAGCTTTTATAGAACCTCCGGGATCGTCAGTAACTGCCTACCTACCTACCCATACATACCGTCAGCCACTCTCTACTGCCTCCCCGACGTACGTAGGCGCTTAGGTTCGGAAGATATCTAAGCCTTAAAAACAACCGATAAACCATGTCGTCGCTCGGACGTTTAAGAAGCTGCTGACCAAGAATACCAGCCTTATATTTCGGAATCATGTCGTGGTCTTATCTGACCAAGTTCAAGTACTTACCTAGTTAGTTGTTGCCTGCTGCACGTAGGTAATACCTCTTAGTTGTTTTAGTACTCAGTGGTCGACTTATACCAGATAAGTCAACTAACCACTCCTCTACTCTGGTATAAGTCAACCCTTCGCTCCGCCATCCTCATTCGTACAATGAGCAACACCATGCTGGCTGCGTCTGGGCAGCCCATAAACGAAACCCGCAGTGACACAGTTCGGGATGCTGCCCAACACCATGCACCAACCACGTCTCCTGCCTCTAACGTATCCGAAGGCTCACACACGCACTCTGCACCTGGCCAGAACACCCCATCATCACAAGGAGGCTCAGTGAGACGAACACGGCAGGCTGGTAGCGCAGGGCAGCATCTTCGTGGCGTCACTGCCGCTCCCTCCGGCCCGCACCCGTTCTGGGGCAAGACACTCCCGAAGATCGCCAACACCTGCGGCGTGCTCGGATTCCTCTTCGCCGTGGTCCTGGGGATCGTCCAATGGCGGGGTCAGGACGCCAGCAACGCGATCGCGAGGCAGTCCGAACTGGTCACCCTGGCGCTTTCGTGTGTCGATGAGGTACGACGAACACCCCCGTCCCCCTCCCACCACCCGCTCTCCTTCCGCTAAAGCCGCTGCTTTCGGAAAGATTCACCTTACCCAGCCCACCCCTTACCTCTAGCCCAGGATGTCCGTCCGTCTGCCGTAGAGAGGCGCATGGCCTCCTCCCGCTTTGCCGTCGGTAAATAACCGATTTGATGCCCAGGAAATCAAGCACACCTCCGTCTGCCAGCAGTTTCTGGCCAGGTATCCCGACGGGCCGACGATATCGCGCCGCGGCGGGAACGCATCCGCAGATGGCCCCGGGGGATCATCGCCACTACCGCCGCCACAATCTATCCGGATGACCCTCGAGGATGTAGCCGTCCGCCTGGCCTGGGCAGACCAGTTCCTCCAGGCACAGAATGGCCGTTTCCGGTCGGCTCTTGGGACCCAAGACCGGCAGCGATTCGCGGCTCAGATGGAAGACCTCCTCGAAGCTGAGGTGTTCTTCCTGAAGAATATCGTGTCGCTACGAACAGCCTCGACACGCAACCAGAGGGAGGATGCTGCTAGTCCCGAATCTCCTCCAACTACCAACCCCGACTCTCTTCCAACTACTAGCCCCGACTCCCTCCAACTAATCACTATAGCTACCATTGCCGCCTTCGTTATTGCTGGGGTTGTCGTGTTATCAAACACCGAATTCGGTCTTTTCTTGTTACTGGGTTTCTTTGTCTGTGTAGCGGAGGGGCTGCCACCTTACAAATGAGAAGGTGAGTGGAATCGGGTGTCCCATTTTGTCATAGATCAGACTTAGGCAATCAAAAATGTCAACGTTATACTAATGGGCTACTATTTTATGTACTACATGAAGTAATACGATGAGATTATTCATCGCTGTCTTTCTAAACTAAACCGGGTTACCTTCATGCCCACCTACGTAAACAAACAGCGTCTCTCTCTCTCTCTCGCCCTACCCACGCCCCAGAGTAATTTTAACAACCAAGTATCAGCAGGCCAACAATCATGGTATTTCCCTGTCGCCGAGTTTCCTGTACGCCGATGCGCCATTCGTCCATTTGATGCCGATCCCCCAAGCAAAGTCAACAAGTTTGTACAAGAACATCCCACCGCCTAATCAGCTTGCCAAGCATCGCTAAGTCGGCTCATAAAGACCTGATTACTATGCCGCCGCAGCAACTGGGCGTGATGTACTAGCTATCACATGTGGGGGCTCTGCAACAACCTCGTCCTCCTCCTGTTGTGCCGCCATCTCACCACCAGCCTCCTTCTCGGCCCAAGCTCCCCATAGCCCGCGTTTTCCGCGTACTCGGATCGCGCCACCTAGGCTTCCCTCTTTTTGCTCGACTTTGATGGCGTCTTTGGTCGCAAGCACCAAGCATTCAAAGAACATCTTGGTGGCGTCTGCTTTCGTGGCTCTTCTTTCAGGGAGGAGATCTTGGAATACCGCGGATTTCTTGCGCTTCTCCTCATTAGTAGCCGCCTCGGCCCCAAACAAATCTCTAAGGACGTGCACAGCATGCTTGGTGCCTAGCGATACAGGCCCGCTATCGGCTGGGTGTACAAAAGGTGCAACTGTGTCGTCAAATGCCGGGTTCATGCTTTCGTCGCGGGGGTGATGAATATCGTCGTCGTTGCTATTCGCCACTCCGTCGTCCGCGGGTATCTCTAGGATGGTCCCGTCGGGAGCAACGCTGCGATCGCCGAAGCCCGTATCTGGAATAGGGAGCATGTCCTCATCCTCGCCAATCTCCAGCCGGGGAGACTTGGAGTTACCCTGCTCCTCTTCACTGCCTAGATCAGCAACGCCACTATCACGCTTCCGCTTCAGGTCGTTCGTCAGTTTAATAGAGTCTAGCGTCAGCATGCCCTGCAGCTCAGGTGCCCAATTTTTGGTGCGACCACCGCCCATGATGTTTGTAACGAAGCTTCCGCTATTTTTAAGTTCAACCAAGGCGAGAAGATACGGGTCTCGGGTGAGGAAACTAGGGGTCTTGAGGATATTGTCGTGGTTCTGCTGCTGCTCTTTGATATGCGCGCTGGTAAGTTGCGTAGCCGGGTCAAGACCGAAAACCTTGCGCTTCTTCGATTTCTTCTGAGGCTGCGGCTCGGGCTCCTCGGGTTCGTATCCCGGTTCATATATGCTGGTGTTGTTGAGGCGTGTCCACTCTTCTACGTCCCTGGCTGTGTTTTCATCGATATCCGACAGAGGTGATTCTGAAATGCGCGCACGTTCCATCGAAGCAATGCCACCCATCTCGGGCATAGCAGACTGTTCACCGATATCAAAGTGGAGGTCGTCATCCATTTGCACGTCGCCGTCGGCGTCCGCAATCCTGACCCCATCGTCGCCAAAATCCAGGTCCATAGTTTGTTCTACATCGGTACCCTTGGCGCGGGGTGCAATATCAAGCTCGCTGAAGATATCATCTTCTACGGGTCGCGGAGCTGGGGCATCTCGACCCATTTCGATGCTCTTATCCATGCGTGCACCGCCATCAATATCCATGCCAAAATCCAGTTCAAGTTCTAGGTCGTCCATAGGTGCAAGAGCGAGCTCGTCTTCGTCCATATTATCCTCGTGCAAGAATTGACTATTGTTGAAATCTTCCTGCAGGTTAATGTCACGGTTGCTTGGCCTTCCTCGTCCACGCGTGGCCGAGCCGGAAGGCGTGGGGTTCACGTCCTCCATCTGACTGAGCAGCCAGTTTGCATCAGGGGGAGGCAGGATGTTTAGGTTGTCAGCAGGCGTTATCTGATCGGGTAGCATCAAGGCTTCTCGGTTGGGCATGTTGAGGTTCTCGGGGATATCATTGTTCCCGGTGGCACGGAACGCCTGTGACACGGAGATCAGTTGCTGCCTTTGCTTGAGCAGGGGGTGAAACAAACCATCTTGATTTTCAGGAGCGCCTCGTTACAATCATCCAGCAGGTAGCGGGCCTTTCGGCTATACATCCTGACAACACCCAACAACAGCTGACCGCTTAGTCGTAGCGCAAGGGGAGCTTGGTTAGGTCGGATGATGGCGTCAACACTGTTCGGCAGATTAGACTGCAAGACGTGCGTCTTGGACAGCTTGTGCATATTTGCCGACAGCCAGACACGGGCCAGAGGCCCGCTCCTCTGGAGCAGCTCCTCCGAGTAAAACATGGCGACAGCAACGACGGCAAACGGCCAAGGAGGCTAGCGATGGGGGTGCGGCGCCGGCAATGGCAGATGACAGGTGGCCGGACTCGCTTGTCGCCAGCAGTAATTGACAAACGTAGGACGGGTGCTCGGCCAAACCATACAGAGGCGACGGTGCGCACGTCTCTCACGCCGACAAGGTGGCTTCGGGATGGGCGCGGGTGTTGGCAGCGGTGGGTGTAAACAGCGAGCGCGCGTTGTTTTGGAGCAGCCACGGGACGGCGCGTGTCGGGCAGGCCGCGCCTCGAGCAATGGAAAGAGAGAGTAGAGCGCCGCTGCGCGTGATGATAGCAAGTGCCGTTCGCAATTGCTTGCAGGTGCACGGCGTTGTCGAAAGAGTGAGCGACAGCAAGGCAGTGGGCGTCGTCCTGGTCGTGGTTATGGGTTCTGGGTTATGGTCGGCGGCAGTGGTAACTGGCAGAGAGAACAGCAAAGGCAGGAATGTCGAGGTGGAGGGGGGCGGCGGCTGGAAGTGATCCAAGACCCGTTGTTTTTGATGAGTATGAGCAACAGCGGGCCAACCCTGTCCTCGTCTCATGCTGAAATCTTTGAAATCCAAGAGGTTGGGGGAACGTGCCATGTCCCACCTTTCGTCATTGCGCCGTCTTGATTGGCCAGTACAATGCCAAGCCTGTGGCTGATGGTTCCAATGATGCCTAAAGAGGAATAGCATATTTCCCCTAAATGGATTAAGACAACAGGTCGAGCAGGCAAGTCACCTAGACTACCTCTTGCCTAGCAGTGGTTCATGTTTGTTAACTAGGTAGCTGCCTGACCCAAGAATTAGGGCCAGTACACAGGCGGTTAACTACTGTGCTTGTAGGAGGTGCCTTGCGTCAACACAGTACTAAAGATAGTGCGGACAATTACTTTATTATAGCTATGTGCACTACTTCTACCTACCTACCTACATAAGTATTGAACCCAGATAGGTACCTACTGCACAATTTGTCCTTACCTAGATACATACATCTGGTAGTGATAATTTCTCGAAATTATGACATGACCCCTAGAGCAGGAACAGAAAACCGTTGAGTTAGGTAAACAGTATAAAAAGGCTTAAGCTGCTGGGGGCTGTTAAGGGCTTCTATAGTGACTGCTACAGATAACTAGGCACTTTTTACTGTGGTTGTAGTGATCAAATGACAGATTAGGTTTAGGTTCGTGGTGGCCTTGCCAAGCGCGGCACAAAGGTCTGCATAAATACAGGTCACAGCTGAGTTGCTGTCTAAGTACTAACTAGCAGATAGATACTACCTACCTAGGTAATAGCGTCAAAGAATTAGATGTTACGTCCTAGTCTAGATAGAACTCCCAGATTTCCAAGTGGGAAATGGTCAAGAAGCTACCTAGCGTTTTAATTGTCCAGAATTGAGGTTCAGTCAACAAGTGGCTGTAAGGTATCGCGCATTGGCTAGCCACATAGGTATGGTTGACAAGCATTTTCAAGCTTACCTAGGTATGTTCAATGCTGCATTTTCCCTTCAGAATCTTATTAACTTTAACCACCCAGGGAAGAAAATCCAAGTCGAATCACAGCCGACCCAAAGCTTTCTTATCATGCCTTCAACTACCCAGATATGGGTCTTGCCCACCCTCTAATTATAGAGTCTGCGTGCACTGTCATCTTCCTGCACGATCACGCGGCGACGCAGGGCCTTTGAAAACTCCCTTTTATGCGCTACAGACTCAGATTAGGTAACGACACGCCTTTCGAGGTCTTCCTTCCTTCCGTGAGGTATTCCGCTAATATAGGATTTGTGACTGTGAGGTAAGCTGGTGGGCTATATTAAAATTTAGTTTGATTATAATGACAAATTATATTGCTCCTGTAGATGAAGCGATAGGAAATTGCTTACAGCTATCATCGTGACAGTCTTGGCTATGGTTTTTGATCAATGAAGACGAAAAATCGATTATCATGCTATAAAGTTAGGTGTCATGTAAGGCTCTCTAAGGGGCGGCATCCTATGAAGTGGTTCCCTTCTTGTTCGTTTCAGCCCTAACGGGCTCGCATATCAACTCTATAGATGCTGTTGCTAGGTCAGATTCTTAAAATGTAACATTTATCCTAGGGCAGTAGTAGTATTAACCTATAACTACATATACATATACATATACATATACATATAACATATACATATATATAATTCAGAGTGGACGGTAGCTGTTTCATATACCGCCATAGCGTTCAGAAAACTTGGGGGTTCATTGTACAATCTTGGGACCTGCGTCTAGTTGGTCGACAATCAGTGGCTGACGGTTAGTTAGATAGTTGGTGGTTCGTCAGTTGACGGTTTATTATTATGTATGTACCTACCTACAAAAGGCGTGGATGGGGTAAGGTTTCGTTTTAACACAAAAAGCGCTGCAGGCCACCGCGGGTACCCACAGGGAAAAGTACATAGGTACTTTGCCTACTATGGTTATGTACGGTAGCGTTTTAGGTGCATCAGGGGATCCACTCTTTTTAAGCCGAGACAAGTTGAAGGCCAACAGGCGAACGGCTCGTCAATCTCATAAAGTATCCTCGAACGAACACGACATCATAAGCCAGATCGACATTGCTCCTCCTCCAGGTCCCCCACACGCGGCTCTTCCCGACGTACAGCCATCTTCTTAGGGATGGGTTTCTCCCAGCAATAGCTCCCCATTCTCCATCGCGTTACAAACTGTTGTCGGATTTCCTCGATGTCACCGTGGTCTGTCGTAGCACGTCTCTTCTGATAGCCTGCTGAAGATGCCATGGCCGTGGCGCGGTCGCGAACCAGACGACGACTCGCTTCTTCCTCTGTCCGTGCCGAGCATCGGCGGTATCGACCGCGACTATGACTTTGCTAGCAATGGCGCCGCCGACCGCTCCAGAGCCTCTTCTCGCCCAGGCCACGCCCGCACAACCTCTGCTCAGTCGAGGGTAAGCCTCCGTCTACGCAGCAACGCCCACCCAATCCCCTTCCCCTTCCCCTTCCCCCTCCCCCTTCCCCTCACAGGGCCTCTGTGATCTGGAGTCGGTAACTAAATTCAATATGGTGATGCCAGTCCGTGGCCGATGCATACGCCTACATGACACCCGTCGATACGGCCGCCCACCTGCGAACCTCGTTAACTCATGGGCTCACCCCCAGCGAAGCGCTTTCTCGACTAGCAGGCTATGGGCCTAATGAGATCGTCCATGATGAGCCAGATCCCCTATGGCTGCGGTTCCTTATGCAATTCCGAGAGCCGCTTATCATCCTCCTCCTCATCTCTGCCTTCCTGTCCATCTTCGTCGGGAACATGGACGATGCGGTCAGCATCACAATTGCCGTGACTATTGTCGTTACAGTGGGCTTTGTGCAAGAATACCGATCAGAGAAGTCTATCGAAGCCCTCAACCACCTAGTGCCAAACCATGCTCACTTAGTCCGCGCCCAACCCTCCAAACCCGCCCCCAGCGCCAAGGGCTCAGCGTGGCCGCCCGTCGAGAATGGCCAAAGCAGCACTGGTCCCTTTGAGCCCTCGACTGGAACTGAAACGCCTGGAGAAGAACAAATGGAGGCGACGTCGACGAAGGTGATGGCGACTCAGTTGGTTCCGGGAGATCTTGTCTTCTTTACTACCGGCGATCGCATACCAGCCGACATTCGGATAACGAAGGCAGCCGACCTGACAATTGACGAATCAAATCTGACCGGAGAAAACGAGCCTTTACGAATGACGCCGGATACAAGATCTCGCAGCGGCTCGCCACCATTAGTCACCGATTCGGGATCGTTGCGCCATCCGAGCCCCTCGGTCCTCTCTCCCCCACTACACTATGGAGATTTAAAAGAAGGAGCGCATGACCAAGGCATAAATAATATCGCGTACATGGGGACACTCGTTAAATCCGGCCACGGACAGGGCATTGTGTTTGCCACGGGTGGTGAAACGCATTTTGGCACAATCGCTGCGAGTGTGTCGGGCACCGAGAGTCCACGATCGCCTCTTCAAGTCAACATGGATGAGCTGGGGAAGCACCTGAGCCAAATATCATTCGGTATTATTGCACTCATCTCATTGGTTGGCCTGTTACAAGGGAAAAAGCTGCTCGATATCTTCACTATATCCATCTCACTCGCTGTGGCTGCCATTCCCGAAGGCCTCCCCATTATCGTGACTGTCACCCTGGCACTCGGTGTCCACCGAATGGCGAAACATAATGCCATCGTCCGGAAGATGCCTAGTGTGGAAACTCTTGGCTCCGTAAATGTCGTTTGTTCCGATAAGACGGGAACCCTGACGATGAATCATATGACCACAACCAAAATGTGGTATTTCGGGTCAAAAGAGCCCTTAGACGTGGATTCAGACGATGTGGCGGCTGAAAAGACTCCAGACGTTGCGGCGCTACAAATATTGCGTATCGGCAATATCGCCAATAATGCGCGTATGGCTCACGGCACAAAGCCCATTCTAGCCGACGCCCAGAGCAAAGACTTCACCTCGTACACACGCTGGGTGGGACAACCCACGGACGTCGCAATGCTTGATCTTCTCGACAGATACAAGGAGCACGATGTAAGAGAGAGTATTGGACCTCGGACCGCGGAAATGCCGTTCAGTTCGGAGCGAAAGTGGATGGGTGTTGTGATTGGAGCGCAGCCTGGAAACAGTGAGAAGGAATACGCCTATGTGAAGGGCGCAATTGATAGGGTCTTGGATGTTTGCGACTCATATCTTACACCGGATGGTCGCGAGGTTGTTATGGATTCTCAGCGGCGAAGTGAAGCGCTCCAGGCGGCGGAAAGCATGGCAGAGAAGGGACTGCGTGTTTTGGCTTTTGCAAGTGGCCCCATCAATAGGCCAGCGCGGAGCAAGGCTGGGCTGGGTCCGGCTTCTCGAAGCGGCACACCTGGCGTTCGAGATGGGAATCGAAGCCCATCACCAACCGATAGCGAAGAATTATACCGTGGTCTAGTTTTCGCCGGCTTAGTGGGCATGAGTGATCCGCCCAGACCAGGCGTAGCCCGCTCGATCCGGAAACTCATGCGTGGCGGTGTTAAGGTTATCATGATCACGGGTGACTCTGCGACTACGGCACTAGCTATCGGGAGACAGCTTGGCATGCAAATCGCAACTCCTCGAGATCATACAACAAACCAGGCTGCTGTTAAGCCTGTGCTCACTGGCGACGAAGTCGATGGTATGACTGAGGACGAACTTGGAGCAGCGATGCAAACTACAACCATCTTTGCACGTACGAATCCAGACCACAAACTAAAGATCATCCGGGCTCTACAAATACGCGGTGATATTGTGGCTATGACTGGTGATGGGGTAAATGATGCGCCGGCACTGAAGCGGGCGGATATCGGTATATCTATGGGGATGCATGGAACCGATGTTGCTAAAGAAGCATCCGACATGATTCTTACAGACGATGATTTTTCAACTATATTACGGTCTATTGAGGAGGGAAAAGGAATTTTCAATAACATTCAGAACTTCATCACGTTTCAGCTAAGCACGAGCGTAGCTAGTCTCGTGCTGGTCCTTCTCTGCACTTGTCTGGGGTTCAAGACACCCCTGAATGCTATGCAGATTCTCTGGATCAGTAGGTGGCGTATTCTTTGAGTTGCTTGCGATTTATAACTAACTCTGAGCAGATATCATAATGGACGGTCCCCCGGCCCAGTCTCTGGGCGTGGAACGAGTTGATCCCGACGTTATGTCCCGACCACCCCGCTCTCGCAGTGAGCCAGTACTAACACGAGCTCTAATTACTCGTGTCTTAACATCAGCCGCAATCATCATGACTGGCACAATGATTGTATACTACCGCGAGATGTTAGCAGATGGTGAGGTCACACGACGTGACACGACCATGACCTTTACGTGTTTCGTACTTTTTGACATGTTCAATGCGCTTTCATGCCGGTCTGAGAGCAAATCTATTTTCCGAGGCGAAGTCGGCCTATTCTCTAACAAGCTTTTCAACTGGGCTGTGGCTCTAAGTCTAGCAGGTCAACTGCTCGTCATCTACTTCCCGTGGCTCCAGGAAGTCTTTCAGACCGAGGCCCTTGGACTCGCTGATCTTGTACGCTTGATTATCCTGGCGAGCTCGGTGTTTTGGGCAGATGAACTAAGGAAATGGTATAAATACGGGCGGAAACGATTTGTCAGCGGCTACAGCTTTGCAGTATAGAAGACACATTGGTCTGCCTTTGTTTTTGTTTTTTTTTTTTTTCCCGTGAATCGGAGTCTAACCAAGACGGATAAATGACCTGGCCTGTAATATTTAAGCGTCCTATCCCTATACCCATTGTATAAGAATCCCATCGTTCAGCGGCTTTTTCAGGGGGGGGTGGTGTTAGTTGGCGGCGAGGTTGATTGTTTGAAGCTGGGCAGAGGGGGGCAATGACTAGAAAGAGGAAGGTTCGTGTACTATTACTTCTTGGACATGTATGTATACATATATAGGCGATGTACAAACAAGGTATATTGTATATGTCATTATACAAGACGAATGATGAAGCAGGGTGTTACGAGTTAGCCATCGCCCTTAGAAATTGCTGACAATCCGGTTATCTAGTGGCCATTCTGTCCTCGGTTCCACGTCCTCTCCCGGCTGGGTTGCTCTAAGAGCATGTTTACGATCTGATCAGTAAACCGTGTGACCTCCCCCATGTCCCCTTTTCTCCTCCCCCCTTTCCTCCTCAAAACAAGAATAAGGCGCTTCGGCACACAGAATATGTGAAGCGAGAAAGGTATTTTGCGTAGGATAAGAAAGATACCCGTGAAAGATGGAGAGCGAAAAAAACGATTTCATCTCCTTCATCACGCAGACAGTGGTACTACTACCCCGCCACCTGATTCATGCATACTCATCGCACCCATATCAGACTTGTAGTAGTGGTATTATATATGTGTATATGTGTACACAGCAGGACAACACGCCACCAATTTTTTTTCCCTCCACAGCCACCGAAATTTGCTAGCGAGACATGCGAAGCATGCCTGGAGAATGCTGTAACTTGAAAAAACAACTGCCGAATAAATACCAAAGTTAGTTTGAAGTTGCCTCAGATTGGCATGTTAGAATCGGTATGCGATGAGAAGGATTTCGGCTATCCCCCTCTCGTATTAGACCAAACGGTGTATGGTTTGTTGAGTGATGGGAGAGTGAGAACCAAGGTCGAACAACCTTCCCCGACGCGACCGATAGAGATATAAACCGACTGAGATATAACGCCATGCAGATATATATATATATAGATCAAACCCTCTTAAACGCCTTCTCTTATGTGCCTACACATGGCATGGCGTGCGCGCTCTTCCCAATCATTTACTATTGACCTTCCCCTTGCCCTTGCCCTTAGGCTTCCCACCCTTTGCAGCCGTAGCCTCGGAGGCGCTATAGAAGGTATTGGCGTCATCCGCAAAGAGTGGTTGGTCACCTTTCCCACCCATCTGTACGAATTCTTCCGGTGCGCGTTCGTCGTCAGGTCGCGCCTCCGCAGGCCCAGCTTTCGTTTGGGCGGTTGGATTCTTCGCGAATATTTTGACTGGCTGCTTCGAGTTGGGACCCGGAGGTAATTTTCGCGCTAGGTACACCGAGTTGATGGAACTCAGTAAGGTTCGTTCACGAGCTACGCCTCGGCGATGCATGTCGAGGCCACCGATGCCGTCCACAAGACCGTCGGTGCTATCGGCCACTGCAGGCATCTTTTGGGTAAACCAGGGATGTTGCAGGCACTGGTCGACGGTAAAGCGCTTGCTAGGTTCAACGACCAGCATACGGTCAATCAAGTCAACTAACATGGTCAGCGCTTTCCTTGAAGCTTGGAACGAACGTCGAACTTACGTGCTGGGTCTCCTACGGGGTCCCAGTAAGGAGACGGATAATCAAATCGCCCACTCTTGATTTGTTGTGACAAATTGTACGGAAACTCGCGACTGTACAACTCGTCCGAGAAAGGGGGAAAGCCGCAGAGACAGATGTACAGAACTACACCGAGGGACCAGATATCAACAGCCTTGGTGTATTTTCTGTTGCGCCCTTCAGCTAAGATCTCAGGCGCAACATAGCTAGGTGTCCCGCATAATGTCGTAGTAAATGATTCCTCGCCGATGATCTTGGCGAGACCGAAATCCGCAAGCTTCACGTGGACATCCTTATCCACGAGGAGTATATTCTCAGGCTTGATGTCGCGGTGTACAATATTGCGGTCGTGCTTGGAAATGTTAGGTGGGTTGGGCAAATGGATTAGGTAGGGGCGACAAACGTACCAGGTACTTAATGCCTTGAAATAACTGGGAAAACAGTTTCCTCGCCTCATCTTCCGTTAGCTTCTGTTTCGATACGATGTGGTTAAATAGTTCGCCCTCGGGTGCCAGCTCTAACACGAGATACACGGCATTCTTCTCGTTGAATGTATCCTTCAAGCAAAGAACATTCGGGTGGCTAACACCCATCAGTACTGCTATTTCTTGTTGCAGCCCATCCATCTTTGAACGTTCATCCATTCCGGGGTGCTTGGTGAATATTTTGACGGCGTAGCGCTGGCCTGTGGACTTCTCGATGCACAAGAAAACTTCGGCGAAATGGCCCTTGCCCAGACGTTCGAGTAGGGTATACTGCTGCAAAAAGGCACTTGACGTGCGGCTGCGGGGATAGCGAAAGATGAAACGAGCCTTGTCCATGACGGCAATCTCGTCCTGCTCCTGTAGCTCGCGCCGTTGATTGCGGCCGACGATGGCTTCATTGACGAATGTACCATTGCTGGATAAATCCTCCATGATAGCGACAGTATCATCGCCCTTGTTTTCGGTGAATAGCAGGCAGTGCCGATTTGAGACTATAGGGTCGTCTATGACGACATCTGCATATTGCGTGAGATGATCATGTCTACAAGAACCGCTAGCAGCGGCGCAGCCGCGATAGCACTACCATGCCGGATGAACTTACCACATTCTGGGTGGCGTCCTATTAGGTAACCACCGGACGGCACACCCTTCGTCTTTGATTTTTCATATATTTCCTCCTGTTCCAAGGCGCCTTTACGCCCCTGCTTGGAGCCGATGGCGGCTGCGACATCCTTGGAATGCGGGCATGTCGAGCGCTTCCTCAACACAACACATCTACCGCCATAGCTGGTGTTGAGAGGGAAGAGGTAGCCCCATACTCCCTCTTTCACCTCGTCCTCCACCTCATCGGACAGGGCGGCATTGGCGTCGACATACTGGGATGTAGGGAAGGCCTGCGTATCTTGGAGCGGAGAGGAAAAGCGTTGGGCCTGTGAGTAGCTCTCATCGGGCGTGCGATGGGTGACTTGGCTGGGACGGCCCTCGGGGGGTTCGGCGGTGGACTCTTTGTAGGTATCGTTGGGGTCGGTCAGGTGGGTGACGGGAGAAGGGAGCTGGTTCTTGATGACGGGTGTCTTGAGCTTGTCCGTACCGCCGTCGGGCTTTTGGGACAAACGCTCGGACCGACGAGGTTTTTTGGAGAGGTCGCTCTCCTGTTGGCTTGGGGAGTCCTAACAAAGGGTATGGTTGTCAACGGGAGCCCAGGGCCGAACAAAAGACGGACGTGGGACGGGCAGAAGAACGGTAACAATGGGATGGATGTGCTTGGTGGTTTGGCTTGGTGGTTTGGCTTGGTGGTTTGGCTTGGTGGTTTGGCTTGGTGGTTTGGTTTGGATGACCTACTCTGGCACGTTTCAATTGGCTCTTCTCGCGCGGAGCCATGATCGCTTCCAGAACGAATGGTAACCTATATATAGTCCTGTATCTGCCGTACACAAGTATACAGAGCTAGCCGGTCGTCCGGGGAGGCCAGGCAGGAAATGAATCCCTCAGATAGGAATGGCAAGAAGCAGTCTGAACAGCTAGGTAGATTCTCGGGAAGGCAAAGAGGAAAGAGGACAAGAGCCTGCCTAGACTAGACTATGGTGAGTGAGTCTACCGTGTAGATAGTCTAGGTAGGTAGGTAGATAGTCTCACTCACAGGTGCAGAGTAAGGTACCTGGTGTACATACTGGAGTAGGATTGCCTGCCCTAGTCTATCTAGAGCCTGGACAGAGGTCATATGCCAATGAGCGGCAACAAGCCACTTTAAAAACTGGGCTGGCTGGAAAGCTGCCTCCAGGTGTGGGGTGCTGGTTATGTACATAACTAGGTAGATGGTGCAGAGGCCGCTCTGGGGGAAAACACCAGGGAGGGTACCCGTCTCCGGTCAACTGCCCACTTGAACTTAAGGTGCACATCTGCATCTTGTCTGAGCATGCAGCCCTATTGCGGCAGTGCCCATCTAGTACCCATTTAGTGTAGACGGTGGGCCTAAATTGTTATATTAGGTACATATCTGCCGATTATTTGTATTCTCGACAGCCAAAGTTACCCCTAAGAGAGCATACCTATGTAGGTTCTCCCAATGTGCATCGCAAGAGGAACTCCACCTGGGCCATGCTGCCTTTAGCTTGAGCCTGGTCTTTCAAGGAAGGCCCGCTTTTATATACTTATGCTAAGCGAGGATCAGCGGGCTTGCATAACTTCTAACGTAGCCAACTATCATGAACATACGGTGATAAATCAAAGTGGCCGTTTTATTTTAAAACGGGTTCAAGAAATAAAACTGTCAAAGTAGCATTAAAAATAGTAGACAGGGGATAATGAGGCGCAGACAGTTGCATGAATACAGATTATCAATAATTAAATTATGGCGGCGTGGCATATATTATAGTTACTGTAATATGTAATTGACTGAAGGATTAAGAGTTCCGTTTTGTCCTTGGGAGAAATATTGCCTCGAGCCTTTATTATAACCTTGAGCCTTCAAGACACTCTGCCATAACCAAAGATGAACACAATTGCATAATTTTCAATACACGTAACTATACGTCTCGTTATAGTTATTAAGTGATCGTGATTCATGATGTTAATGGCTTGTGTTCGAATCCACGCCGGGGTTGCTCAGTTACATCGCGATGAGTCTTGCCCATCGGCCCCCACTATATAAGGGGAATAGTGATGAGAGTGACGGTAAATGTCAAGAATTTGCGGTGCTAGTTGTCCTTATACACCGTCACAAGCCCAGTGTAGAGAGCAGGGCCTAGAATCAACCCGAAGCCGCTACCTACACTCTTTGCTAGGACAGCCTCGGCTGGGAATAAAGCTGCGACTGACAGGTGATATAGCGCCAGACCTAGGATTTAGGTCTTGGTGATCATGGTGAGGGTGTGACGACTTTGTATTCGGACAAGCAAGTGATAGATTATCCAAATTGAGCTTGGAGAGTTGGGAAAGTGTCCTGTTGAACGAAGTTTTGGGCAGCGAAACGCTCACTTACAGCCATCAATAGGAGGCTCCCGGTACATAGTTAGCGATACGATCGTTGCATAAGGTAGGCATGACAAGACTTCCTGCCGTTGCTGTTTTCGTTAACGGCTAATATTCAACCGTTTGGAGGACCGTTTCCTCTTCCCTACATAAATAAATTAAAACGATACATAGATTTTAGCTCCTCGGTCACCTGACCGACAATAGGCGGAGCCGAACTTGAGCAAAAGCAGCGATTGCGCTAGGCCCAATGTGTATCGCTCTTGGCAATTTGTATAAGAGGTAGGTGTGCCTAGCAATATGGCAGCGTCATGATGCTCTCACAGGATCACAGGGTTTGCTCAGCCGTCAGCGAACCGCCCGACAAGCTACATCACGCTGAAGGCGCAGCTGGTGTAAGGCACATGCAAGTAAAGAAAACACTGTGCGTCAACCTTCAAATTTTCTGATATCTACCTAGGTAGTTATATTAGTTTAAAAAGCGCCAGGTTCCTGTATGGCATTACTTAAACTACTCAGGTACCTACCTACCTTAGATATGTAGGTACTAGGTAGGTAACCGCTATACCTATGCTTATTTTGTAGCAACGGCTAGTTCTCTCATAGCGAACTATATAGCTACATAGCTAACTTCAATAATATGGAGTTATGCTCGTTAGGGCTGTTTTGATGTAAGCCGGTCGCCAACCCAAAGCATACTATGTACGTTTCGATCTTGGCTCTCGCCATCGTGGCCTCTGTCTTTGCCCTCGTCTTGATGGCATAAACAACGTAAACCACGACAGCCTCCATGGTCAGATTTGATCACGAGATGTGATCAACTATCACCTGTACTTCGTATCTGGTCTCAGCCGAGCAATACTTATGCTGCTCGATTTCATAAATACGGTAATGCCTATACCGGCTTCGAGACGCGTGAGCAAAATGAAGATGTTCGTTGCCCGTATATGACTGAACTGTCTTATTATGCCGATGATCCTAGTCTTCTCTCTCTCTCTCTCTTTTTTTTCCTTACCTCTCTTCCCGCCTATTGTCATGACCACTGTATTCTACCGCTTTATATACTACGGGAAACAAGAATACCCGAAAGCTCAATCACGAGGCTCAATTGCCAGGCACTTGGTGATGATTTGATCCAATTTTTGCAAGTCAGCAGTACCAGTGTAATGCAACTACCTGCAGGTTTGCCATGTTTCTTTGACACAGGCCGATGACAAAAGGCCCCGAGTTAGCTGATCAAACACAGTCTCAAAGAAAATGGCCGGTCTGTGATAGAGTCCGAGTCCTTTGTTCATGCTCGAGTGGCATTACCCGCTTTCGTGATTCTCAGGGATAGAATTCTGCATGTAGGCCAACAAGCTTCTTCGAAAGGACACAACATAACGTGTTGAAATATGGCTTTACAACAGGACATGCCAGAAACCTACAATGAATCTACACCGAATCTAACGGATCAGGAATGGCCCATAGCTAAATGCCAATACTCTCCACCTCCGGCTATTAATCAGTATGCATCCCGAGCCTTACCACCGCGGCCCCGATCCTCTTCGTCAAAATACGATTCCGGGGAAGACGGTTCACGCCAAAACACCCCGCGGCGCCCCCCAGCTCATACTGATGCGGGCAGCGATTACGGGATTAATTCCTTCGGCGGTACGGTGGATGAGGAGGCCATGGAGATGGTAGGCCACCCTCAAATAGCGACGGTCGTTCATTCGCAAGCAAATGGACATCTCGCTCTCGTCTCCCCGCGGCCGCGGCGCCCGGATTCCAAACTCTTATCCATATGGTCTACCGGTGACGAGCTGGTCAGCCCAATTGATACGCCTGGGACGGCAAGCTGGCGCACCCACATTGTATCACCCCTCTCTGAATTTTCCCCGGGAAGGGCGTCCTCTGCGCAATATGAATCATGGTTTGATGATACCTCATCTGATGAGGGGGAGCTGTCAAGTCCCACGAATCGGGCGCGAAAGAAAAATCAATTCGCGGGCCATGCCCTCGTAGAAGCCTCACAGAGCCAACTACGGAAGATGAGCCATCGGCATAGTGATCCAGGAAGCCCTCTCAACCCTGATCTGGATTCCGGATGGCTCGGCGAACCTGGACCGGATGTTGGTGGCTCACGACGTCGTCTTGATGACACACCTGGGCGTCAGATGGTTCAACCGCAAGTGCATACACAATCGACGCACAGCGGTGACGGGCAAAGACTCTCCCAAAATAGCAACATGTCCACAGGGGAACCCAAGGCATTCTTTGCGGTGTCGAAGATTGGTGCATTCTCTTCGAACAGGTCACGGGCCAGCCAACGGCCGGCGCCGCCTCCTCTCCATCTTGGGGAGCGGTCGGATCAACACGAGCACATGCCTCCACCGCGTCCAAATTCGGCCTCGTCACAAAGAAGCGAGTTTCGAACGAACGAGCCAAGCGCCAAGCTGCAGCAGCGACGATCGCGTCTTGCCAACCTTGGGACGTCGCTTCGTCCTTTAACCCCAAACCGCCACAGGCCTCCTCCCGGGTTCACGGAGGTCCTTAGCCAGCTGGACAAGCAGGGCGCGGTCTCACCAGTGCCGAGGGTTAAGAACGTGCTATCCAGGGCCAAGCGTGGTTTGGGGATCAGCTCGGATGAGTCTAAGAAAGAGAAGGGACGAGAGGGTTTCAAACGTCAGGTCCGCCATGCTGAGAAATGAAGCGGCAGGGGCCAGGAGTAGTCTTTTCTAACCCGGGACTTAAATAAGCCTTTTTGATCCCCGGACACATCCATAGATATTGTAGTGTATAGTGTGGTGGTAACAATACGAGTCGTCGAAGTAGATATACGGTACCAAACAGGTAGTTAGGTTATTAAGTACTATCATGATGCAAAGCCACTTCCCCCGTCAACTGGTGGATTCTGTGTCTTATAATACGCCCTATTGGTAGATATTAGTACGTTGTGTTACCTGGAAGCTACCATGCGGACCAACTTAAACTTGAAGCACATTCCAAGTATGTACCTCAGTTATCTCATGTACCTGCGGCAGACCTGTGCTACGGCGCCCAAATAAGAAAGTGGAGGGTCGGGAAGAAAGCCCGCAACCCCCCCCTCCAAGCCCCACTCTAGTTGCTATTCGGGTCTAGCAAGGCGGGACCATACTAGGGACAGGCCGGGTAGGTACTGAACGGACCTGTAAGTGCTACCATGTAAGGATTCCTATACGTCAATATGAAGGTTAAACGTTGGAGTCGACACAACGATTCGCAAGTCTGGTACAACTGTACGTGTAATCCCGTTGGGCTGCATTCTGGCATATCCATGCACTATGGGTATACATACATACATGCTATGGTACACACTACGCAGATACTACGTAGCTTAGTTACATACATTTTTTTTTTTTTTTTTTCGATTGCAGTGTGCAGGGCAGCCCAGGGCGACTGTCAGCCTCTTCCCCACGGTCACCAGCGCTAGCTACGTAGGTACGTAGGTAAATGATGAATGCAACAGCAACAAACGGCGATGCCGACGCCGCCTCTACCCCTTCTTCCTCTCGCCGAGACAGCCAGAAGCAGAGCCGAGAACCCACTCGCTCTCCACCAACACCCGCCGACGACGACGACTTATTAGAGCCGGCAGAGACGGCCGAGGCACGCCAGAGCTTCACCGACCCATCCGCCATCCTTCCCGCCGACCTCGCCCTCGCCCTCGCCCTCGACCTACAACAGGCGTCGTCCTCGTTCCAGCCGTCGCCATCCCAACAAGAGGAACAAGAGCAACAAGAGGAACAAGAGCAACAAGAGCAACAAGAGCAACAAGAGCAACAAGAGCAACAAGAGCAACAAGAGCAACAAGAGCAACAAGAGCAACAAGGCCAGCGGACGCTCGCCGAAGCCCAGCTCCAAGCTTCGTATTACTGGGATGCGTCCACGATGGCGCCGCTCAGCACAGTTTCGGCCGTCAGTATTTGTCATTTGTCCCAGCTTGTTATAGAAGTTAGCTAGTCGAATGCCATGCTCCCTCCTGCTCTCTCCTCCGCTTCCCGCCGCCCAGCCTCTCTCCGTCTGTCGCATTTGCCGTATGTGGTATGCCTCAATGCACCGGCGCCATCTGCCAATAATCTGCTTCGCCGCCCCGTATTCCTTTCCCGTTTCATCCCCATTCCTACCTATCCCCATCTATCTTTCGTTGCATGTATACGTTGGTTACCCTTACCCAGGGGGGATGGAGGGGCGTTGCTTCAAACCCTCCCCTCTACAATCAGGGGTGACAGCTTGTGACACCGGCGTAACATAAAGAAATCGGGCTGCAGACCAACCCCGGTGCTAGAATGTCCCCTCGATATGTGGCCTTTAATATGCTCACGCTTTCCTCCTTTCTAGGCCGCCGTCGCCCGTCTGCGCGCGTACAAGCCGCCACCATTCCCCATCTGGGACCGTCTGCCGGTATCGCGGCGCGCTGCCGTCCTGATCCTCTTGTTTGCGGACCGGATGGGTGACCTGCGTGTCGTCATCACGATGCGCGCCGCAAGCCTAAGGAACTTCTCCGGTGGGTTGAGCCCGACATATGATTTCCAGGCATCCGCTTGCCACCGCTATGTCCCGATCTCCTAGGGTCGGACCAAAAAAGAAGCTGACTTTTGATAAAGGCCACGCCGCGTTTCCCGGCGGCAAGGCGGATTCACTTAATGAAAGCCCGTGTAAGTCCATCTGCCAATAATGGGGGCGCCCCCATTCCCCTACCCAACCCAATAGGCCTCCCAAATAAGAGATGGGAAAAATGAGAAGAAACCAATTCACGCTTGTAGGCAAGCGGCGAGAGGGCACAAGAACAGAGCTAAATAGAGTCGAACGGAAAGCTGGAAGCTGGAGACGGCTGGAGCTACTTCATAAACCCTACTAACACGACGACCCCCCCTCCCTCCTTGCGTAGATCAGATAGCCCGCCGCGAAGCTTGGGAAGAAATCGGCCTCCCCCTAGACGATGGCAAAATCCCCTCGCCCTTCCGTATTGAGCCCCTCTGTAGCCTCCCCTGCAGTCTCGCGAAGACAGAGCTGGTTGTGCGCCCGTGCGTGGCCTTCCTCCACTCAGAGGACAAACCAGGATCCTCGCCGGCGCCGACGGTCGACGAGGCCATGATGCCACGGCTCGACGCGAAGGAGGTGGCGGCCGTGTTCTCGGCGCCCTTCGCCAACTTCCTCCGGAGCGCCGACGAGGCCCCCCGGCCCGGCGACCCGCCCCTGCCCCCGGGCCATTGGTACGACGGCCGCTGGATCAACTGGCAGTCGGACCCGTGGCGCGTGCACAACTTCCACGTCCCCATCCACGCGCAGCGCGTCACGACGCCCAAGGTGCGCGAAGGCGGCCTGGAGGCCCTCGCGGAGGAGGACGAACCCGCCGCCGCCGCCGCCCAGCGCTTCCTGGTCTGGGGCATGACGGGGCGCATCCTCGTCGACGCCGCCCGCATCGCCTACGCCCGCGAGCCCGAGTTCGAGCACAACGCCAACTACGGCGACGAGGCCCTCATCGGGCAGCAAGTCCTGGAGGGCAGGCTGACGACCGAGAAGAAGAGGAAAGAGATCGGGCTTGACGCGACGAGGGAAGAGGTCAAGGATGCGAAGATCTGAAGAAGGAAAAAAAAAAATTTAGGAAAAAAAGAGGGGGTTAGAATAATCCCCTTCCGGTCCTCCTCTAGGGATCGGGGCTGGGTTGATTTTAGAGCGGACGTTTATAGTTACCCGGCAAGCGATGACGAAGATGAAGATGAAGATGGATAGGACTAGGTAGAGGTATAGAGGGGGTTAGGGGCGGGGGCGGGGGCGGTCAGGTATTCGCTTGATTCTTTTCGTCCTGGCGAATTTTTGTCATTTCGTATGCCGTCCTATCTGGCTTCGGGGTTGGTCCTAAGGATACGGGTGTTTAGACTAAATTACACGGTGAGGGTTGGGGGGCTACCAGTAATCAGAACCGACACCACGGCTTCTGTGGTGTGTTTAGCGGACTGACGCACATTGGCTATTCCTCGCTTTTTTTTTTTTTGCAACTTGCTTTAGCCTAGTATTGGGCGTCGTGATGAACTTATCGACGATAACCAACTATGTTACCCCTTCAGATTTACCAAGATGAGTGACGGCATAGACACGTGCGGCAATGGGAGGACCACGTAGGGGATGAATAGATTTACAATGTCACGAGAGGAATATGAAAAGGTTATTGTTGCTAGTTGATGTGTGTTGGGAAAGGGCGTGCTCTTCATTCCGATAGCTATGGTGTCACGGTCCATTCTCAACTGGACTGTCGCAACTTCAAATTTCGACGAGCAATGTAATCTGCAGTACCTAATCAATCGCGTTCCCGCTAGATCTTTAAGTCTTATTTACATGCATCATTTGTCACGTAGATCTCGGGATCTAGTCATCCTAGGCTGCGCGGGGACTCGCAACTGTATGGGCGTTTTTCAGTGGCAGGCGGTCTCCTTGGTGGCCCGCGTGTTCGACCCGAAGAAGTAATATCCCAAACCCGCGCCAACAGCCACAGCGATCATGACGTATCCGTTGTAGGTCATGAACAGAAGCCTATCGATCCATCCCATTCCACATGTCAGGGCACGAAGATCCCGAGAAGTTGCTGAGGTGGCGTGATGAGGGTGGGGGCTTACATGATCATGAAGGCGTAGAAGTTTTGCACGCCGTACAAGACGGCCTTGAGGATCCGCGCCCGCTGGCCGACGGGTGAGTCGGGAGGGCCGCCGGCGCCGGTGCCGATTCGCTCTATTCCCAGAAATGGCGTGGTCTCAGCAACTTGTTCTTGTCCTCGTTCATGGTCTTGATGGTCATTGTCTTGATTGCGGTCTTCATGTTCGCTCGTTGCGCGTGCGCGAGGGAGAGAGCCCCCGGGCAGAGCGCGCAGAGGAGCCGTCAATATCAGTGTCCTTATTTTGACATTGGAGAGGAACTGGGGGGTTCGTAACACAAACGCTCCTCTCTTCACACGCTCTCGTCCCCCCCATAGTCTCTCCCCTGCGCAATAACACTTCTGTTCTCTGACATGTGATTCATTCTATTTGGTTTTGTTCCCCTGGCCTCCCTCTGCGCGCATCTTATCCACGTGGATAACGCGACCGTGGAGGGTGCCGAGACGAACGAAAGAAAGGATAGAGACTCACTATATGCTGCTTCCTTGTTGGATAGCCACAGCTCGTATCTTCTCGTCGCCTCGCGCAAGGCCTCGTACCCGGCGCAGATGGCCATGATAGCCAGCAAGCTGAAGACGAGCGACACGCGCCCGGTGACATGCCATTGTCGGAAGACGATGCACAGGTTCGTCGTGTCCCACGTGAATAACATCTACGGAAGTAAGAACAAGGTCATGTGTTAGTCTTTCTGCGTTTCTTCGCTTGCGCATGTCTTGCTCCATGCCTACGAAACTTGGACCCTGAAACCAAACGAATCTCATGTCTGGCCCCATCCCATCACAACATGAGTTGCATAGGTTGGGGACGGCGTGGCATCTGCCTGCCCCATCGGCGCAACAAAAGGGCCAGTCGCACAAGCGGCGGGATTGTCTATAAGAGTCGCCGACCGATGCACATGGAGGGAACAGACGGGTGGTATGAGGGGGATATGGGACGAACATTCATATTGCACATGGGCATGCCTCCGCCTCCTGGATGGCCACCACCATGGTCCATGTCCCCGTGGACCATTTGCGGGTGATCCATGTGCGAATGGTCCATTTCCAAGGTCGGCGCGCGCGCGTGTGTGTGTGTGTGTGTGTGTGTGCGTATGTAGGTACCTATATATCAGGTACGTGCGAAGTCGTGTGTATGTCGATTAGGGGCTGTTTGGAAGCTGTTGTTGGCAAGGAAGGATATTCGGAGCGCGGGGATGCCAAAGTAGCTGGAACGCGGTCTCGGGGCAATGAAGGTCGAATGCGACGTGGTTTCAAGACAGATTGGATAACTCGTTGGTAACCAAGACACTGCTCAATTCAATTCGGTACTAGGTAGGTTGGGACAGATATCTAAACTATGAACTAGTAACTAGCTAATATATATATGTAATAGAATTATACCAAGAGCAAAGCAGGCACCTCCAACACGGTCTGCGAAATACTATGTATGTAGGCAAGAACAAACGTAAGGAGACAACAATAAACTAGCTCAAACGTGCTCACATCGGACCACCACTGGGGGGATAGAAGCCACGAGCCACAGGAAACCACTGTATGGGAGCTCAGAAGGGGCTGAAAGAGACAAGAGGCGGCTTGCCAGTTGTCAACCAAGAGTCACCATCTGCCATTGCACGTGACCTGCCACCTGTTTCCAGAGCACAACAGGTTGCCGGATCCCCGAGACCAAGTAGGTCACCGAATGGCTCTGATGCGACAGAAGAAAACACAGGATCGCGCAATCAGCCTCTTTCCCCAGAATAACCACTGGTATTGTAGTCTCGGGGACCTGTTACTCCGGCGAATGCCGGTGGGATAGGCTGAGTTAGCACTGGTTTGTGCAATGACGTGTCGCCCTCTGCTTTGAGGAACTACCTAACGTATCGAGATCTTTTTAGCGTGTGGTTATATACTGTAGTATTTAAGAAACCGTTCCAATTGAAAGATGAACTATTGGGACGCTAGGCAATGCCACGCAAGGGTTGCACGAAGCTGGGAGTAGGAAAGACCTCCGTCTTCCTGGGTTCCTGCACTGCCTCTAAGGTAGCTAATCTGACCCCGATAAAGTAGATTCCAAGAAATCCTGGTGTTGTAGTCCCGGACAAAGCTTGCTTGAAGGGGGGAGGCGGATGGGTGGAAAGACGGGGGAGCTCCATGGTTAAGGGCGGCGGGTTCGGCCTCACTACTACGGCCTTCCATGTCAATATGTTCGGTATATGGTCCGGTAGTGATGCACTAGATACTGGATCTGGCAGTTGGTAGTGTAACCGGGCATTCGGGAACCAAGACATGGATTAACCTATATAGAAAAATGGTAGTGAGGGGGCGGGCATTCAGTCCAACTCCTCGCATTCTTTCTCTCCTCTAGATTATAGGTGCTGACTTCCAGCCGATGGGCGATAAAACCCATTGGATTTGACCTTGGGGACCGGTTTTAGATAATCAAAATCTACCAGCAACACCCACCAGAAACCTCAAAGCTGGGGTTGTTAGAACCGCGAAAAGGATACCTAGGAAGGCCAAAAGGAACGCAGAAATCGAGTGGCGAGTCCAGGTTAAAGGAATCCACCTATATGCACTAAAAGTAGTTACATTAATGGGTCAATTGCCGTATTGGGTTCAGACAACTAGTCTCTCTCACCGGCAATTGGCTGGATTACGTACATACAGGCACACCTTGGCTTTGGTATGTTTCTTTTGGTAAAATAGGCAGCCTCTACAACCGGCAACATTCTACGGTTATGGCCGAGCTTCAAGGCATGAATTGCTTGACAGCGCTTCCATTGGATTAATCTGATGTCGTATCCAGACTATCTACCCGACTCGGTAGTAAAGTTCGCTTAGGGAGAACAACGAGTGGCTTTGCCAATAGGGTTACAAAAATGACACCCGAAAAACCTACCTGTCAGATGTCGCCCTCCAAGCAAAGCAGTCAGCTTAACCGATACCTCCATAGACAATAATCGTTGCTTCTGCGGCTGAGATACAGTCCACACACACGCACGCACACACGCACGCACACACGCATACATGCATACACACATACAAGCAAGCGCACAACATCTGCGCCCCAAGCAACATCTGTGAGCGGTGCCTAGAGGCAGCGAAAAGTAGCAAAAGGTAGCAAAAGATAAGTAGGTGCGGTATTGCCTGTGACGGACCTTGGCATGGGGGCAATCTTGTTCCTGCATGCATCGCCCTTTCGTGTTGGGCAATATCATTTACTCCTCGGCGCGTACCTGCCTAGGTAGCTTACAGCTCCGACGGCTGCCACATCTCTGTAACTGCATGCTGTGCCTGTACAGCCGCAGGGACAAGAAAGTATTGTGGTGGCACAGCAAGATACCTCTGTCGGTACCTGCATCGACGGTAGCAGCATATCCAAATCCGGCCCCAGCTCACTTACCTTACCCGAGCATCTGTCTACCGTACCCAGACGTTAGAACCTACCCCCTAGGTAGGTATCTTCCAGCCGCCTAGATTAGACGTTAATATCACTACTACTACTACCACCACCGCCACTACTACTACTGCCACTACTACTACTGCCACTACTACTACTGCTACTACTACTACTACTAGGTAGGTATCTGCGGGTGGGTGCTCAGGGATCGACCCAGACAGTGTATTATATTCGGGAACCACGACGCGGGACAATGATGGGCTTCAAGACAAGGATTGGGCTTTTGTAAGATGCGGTTGGGGCATTCTTCTTTTCCTAATTCACACATTTGCTGGGGAATTCACAGGCTTTTCTGGGGAATACCAACAGATTTTCTTCTGGTTAGACGTTGGACCAGTGTCCGAGCCATTTCTTTTCTTCTTGGCTTGTGCTGCTGCTGGCCTACTTTGCTGGTTACCTTGGGCTAGACTTCGTGTCGATGGAGCAAGTGCATCTCAGGTCTTTCCTTTTTCCTCTCCTCTCCTTCCTTGCTTGGAAGCCACCACTCCCAATCGGCTCCCAGTTGGTTGGTTGCGCATTCCTAAAATGGACCAACATCTCTTCGGGTCACTCCCGTTCCCACAGTCCCGGTATTCGCTAAGTGTCCTCGATACCAAGAACGTCGACCAACAACACCCCAAGCGTTATTCGGATTCCAGAGCCCTTATTACCACAACAACCTTGGGCATTCACTCTTCCCGACCAGCAGCACATGGCCTCTTGTAGTGTTAATATTATTTATTATACAAACCTGGCCGTTCCTCCCCCGACTTCAAGACCTGCCTATCTCCAATTAGTGCATGCTTTAATATCTACACACCTCTTCAACATCATAGACCACATATGCTCTCTCTCAGCCCCTCGTGTCTGATGCCCTCATTATTCATTCCACGCCATATACCCAATTAGACCCTCAAACCCACGGCTTGACATCAACAACCCAAGACATAACTGTCCCTGTGGGCTGAGACACGCTACCTTTTTCCAAACCATTATTGTACTCCCTTGGGCCGTATATATCTACCTCTGGCGCAGAGACACAAGCTGGTAAGAGGCTTCCACCCCCTGATCTACTCAGCTGTGGCTCTACGGCCGGAGGCCTACCTTAGGCTCTCACATCTGTACCGGCTAGCACCACATACAGCACTCCCGATTGTGTAAGGCTACTTCCGGGGTTGTCTCAATGACTCGTGCCCCCTATTCTTATTATCTATATTACCCCGACTTGTTTTTGACCAGTTGCAACACAAGTCTCCCGCAGACAGTGCCCCAGCGTTGTTACCTCGCCATTCTATAATATTGTTATTAGCCACGGGTCCGAAATAATCACCGAGGTTTTGATATGAACCTGGATCGTATCGACCCCGTGTTGCCGCCTTGCTCTTAACGTTTATATCGACTGCCAGGTGGTATTTCCCCCCTATCTTTTGGTATGTTTGATCGAGACTACAGCCTTGCATATAGGCATTGAGGGCTGATTGTTTTTATCAAGGGCTTGTATGAACACGGATACTCGCCCAGCGTTTCAACAATGGCGCATGGCTTTGAGAAGTTAGAGCAGTTGTTTACCGTGTCAAGGCGGAAGCGAAGAGGGGGAAAGAAGGCAGCACAGCAGAAGAAGGCACCCATCTCCACTTCTCGGCGGCCACCATCACCTATCTTCCCTTCGCCGCCGTATCTTAGGCCAACGTCAACACACATGACGCCCCGAGATGCCCAGATCGATGGCCCAAATAGGGGTAAAGGTCGTGCTCAAAGCGTACCAAGTCTGCAAGACGAATTATATAAACGGTCTTCGACCGCCTCTAGTGTTACTACAGTGAGCCGGCCTAGTCAATCCGATGCTTCCTCATCCTTGCGGCACAGAAGCAAGCACTTACATACCACATCACGGCCACCCCGCTTTCGGTTTCCGGAAGATTCATTGTTTAAAAACGATCAACAAATACGTGGCTCGGGGAATTTGTGCAAGAAAGGAATGTCGCGAGAAAAGATGCCACTACCTTGTGCTGCTGCCCCCCAAGGACTATTGGATTGGACTCCTAAACATATATCCTTACTATTCAACCCACTCGACTTTAAGGCGTCCTCAGGTGACTTTACAACAGAGACTACAGGGGAGAGCGCCAGGCCTCAATTACTTCCCTCGCCGTGTTTCGTGCAGTCAACGCCATTACTGGTGAGCCATGAGCCCATTGTTAGGCCAAAACAGTCAGCTTCTTCACAGACTTCGGCTCTCCTACATAAAAAATTACCTCCTAGCCCAATACAAGAATCTCCATCGCCCTGCATACAGCCGCCTACGGATTCCTCGCCGTCATTCGACAGCGACGATGACCATAGCAACCTAGTGATCTATCGATCCATATCACTCACCGACATAACTTCATCGTCCCCGGATACTGCCCTTACAACACCGACTGCTACCCCCACAGTGGATGCCTATAACAAGTTCAAACGGAGACAGACGGTTCGAGAAACCTGGGGCAGCCGGCTAGATGATCCTCGATTAGGCAGAAATAATGAAGATATCGACCCGTTAAATCTACGAAGGCCCGTAAGCACATCGACGCTCTCTACTCTGATACCAAGCGCCTCCAAAGACAGTGTTCTCAAGGAGCCTACATTTGACGACTTTTATGCTCTAAGTGACGACGACATTGCCGAAAGCCCACTTTCGACGCCGGGATCGTGTGCTCCGCCCACACCTCCTCCTAAGAATACTCCGGATTACCATCGAAAAAACAGTCTACCACGAGTGATAACATCACCACATATTACGTTTAAGCCCGGACAACGAGATATTACACCACCGGATACTCCAATTGACTGTGACCTTCTTGCACTTACCTATTCACCTACGAGCCCTCGAAACCCTTTCGGGGCTCTCTGGGCCGCGGAACTGGCCAAGAAATACGACTTCGCCGTCGTATATGTGATGAGCTTATGGCCTGTGGGCGGTGGCCGTAGTCCAAATACTTTAGACAATACCTTGGCAAGCGAGCCTAGACCTAATAATATGGTGGCTATGGGTATGGCTGACGCATCCGGAAACGGATCAAGAATAAGTGGCCGTTTGTTAGCTGCGTATGGCTTAAACGAAGTTCCATCACCTTTTGAAATCATCACAGAAACCCACCTGTCTGCATTGGGCTGCGATTACTGGAATGAGTATCGAAACGTCGATGCATGTCCCAACGATATCGCACGCGGGTGGATCCGGCCATTCTACAGCGATTATATCCCTCTATCAGCGTCATCGGAGGTTACAAGAAATCCTCGCAATTGCCATCCTAAGAATCGGGGGATTATATTTGCTGCTTATTCAAAACAAACAAATAATCCAATAATCCCCATGAGAGCTTCTCCAGAGCAGGATTTCCGCCTCGGGCAACTATACCTAGACGCAAAAACTTTCGTGGAGGCTTTAATAACGCAGCCAGATGGATTAAAGAAAGCGCCAGTGTTTTATCCAGGTCTAAGAAACATCAACGCCAATATCAAGTGGCCGTTGAGGTCTTAACCGGGCCGGGTGGCTCAACCGGCTCCTTTCTGAGATGACAATCAATCTAGCTAACTCTAAACATGAGTATATACTCATAGTCAACATACACCTATGAGTGGGCTGTAGGGCTAGAAGAACATTAGATACATAGAGAGAGCCAGGCCATTTTCCATGTATTTGGCCTTCGATCACCCCGGGCTAGTGACACCATACCGAGCTTTGATAGCTGATGTACGAAATTGGGCACGATATAATGAGACAGTTGTCATGTATGGTTTCACGGGTACGGTTATGTGCGGCTCACGATCAATTATAAGTAGGGAACGTAAATAGAATATTACATTACTCACGCTTCAGGAAGCGCTTTTATAACAAGGAAGATCACAAAATCGTCTTTGGTGAAAATTACCAGATTACATGCCCCGGGAGATTCCATGCGTTGCTCCCAATAATTGGCAACCTGTATGACGTCCGCTCAAGAGATTTTCGGTGATAAATAAAGTATGAGTCCAACGAAGGCCAAGGGGGAAGGCGCCTTAATCGGGTCATTGAAGACCGGCGTGCGCCTCAGTTTCAGCTAGGTACTTCCATTCAATGTCATCACCTAATACGTAGGACATATCAAAGGTTGCCTTGTTAAATGCAGAAAATAATAGCTGAGTGTTCAAACATGGCACATCAATTTGTGCCCATGTGGGCTACCCCATGGTGTCGTATAGGCAGTTAGGTAGCAAAAGGAAGTTCACAGGATGTGGCCCAAACTGGGAGGTTTAAAGGGGGAACTAAAAGAGGAGGCATTGTTTATTGTATATGATTCCGGATCCACCTATCCTGCTTGAAATAGTATGAAGGCAACGAAAGGGTATCCCGGAAGTGGAAGGCTTAACGTTTATCACAAGACTATTATTATGCATAAAATATTGTGAACTTTAAGATTACCCGCACGTGAAATGAGTGGTTACGCCTTGGCTTAGCCTAGAGGAGACAGACTGAAGCTGAAAAGCACACGCCCAGACCTGAATCTCTCGATATCCGGCACGCCAACTCACCGCGCTCACTCGATACTCTCGTCATGATCCCTCCGTTTTCTGGGAATATATATATATATATATACCTCTCGGGGCTATAGGAGAGGTCGCTTGCCGACGGCCGTCTCAGCCCAGCCCCCCCTCCCCAACGACTGACTAAGTGGATAGGTATCGATTGGCCGATTCCTTGTGTTGGATTTCATTCTTACAACATGCAGAGATGTGTAGGTGCAGGTGTTCTATGCCGAGGGTTGAGCAGAGACACACGGCTTGAAAAGTCGGGGCATTAAGAGGACCAATAATATACACGTCAATAGAAGCAGTTGGTATAAGTACATAGCGATGATAAACAGGCCATAGCCAACGAAGGAGGACGGACGGCCGTTTATATAGACACGCCCATTACCGGAACGACTGCTGCTATAGTCGTCGTCATCGTTATCCTAGCTCCGGCGCTGGATATGGGTGTCGTGGATTTTAGCCTTTGCTAGTGGTAAACCGAGCTCCTCTGGTTTTTTTTTTTTTTTATCGCTTTAGCTTTTATGGTGCCGCCGTCCGTGGCGGCAGCGGAAGTCGTCGTGCTGGCCACGGATATGCGCGACATGAGCCTCTCAGTATATCCTATCGATAGATTGTGAGCGGCTGCGATGTTAACGGGTTCTTTGGGATGAGAGATATTGGCTCACCAAAGTGTTTTTACAGCATTTCCTATACTTCATTTCATCAGGGCTCTTAACCAATCCCTAAAGTCCCAATTCCTATGTTATGATATTCATACTTCATAGGTTATCTAAGCCCGGGTGCCTCTACACTTGTGTACAATGGCCCCTTAAAAGTCCGTATAACTTCAAAGTAAGAAGCAAGTTTAATAATGATTTCTAATATGGCCAGCTAGTTGCAGTGTATGTGTAGAGAATGTGCGTTCGTACGACTACAGCATTAATGTCAGCCAAGTTCTTAAGGCCAGACTCCTGATCACACCTGGGATGATCTTCGTTACGTATGCATCCTAATTTATGTTTTCATCAGCCTGTCCAATCGAGCCTCTTCATTCTAAATCTATTTACCTTCGATATGCTTGCCTTTATGAGCTCGGAATCTACGCCATGCCATACTCAGCAGCGTCCATGTATAAATCGATGAGACAGCCGGCGCTCCACGCCTGCGTAGGACTTGAGTCATCACAGTGCTGGCCAGCCTTCTGTGTGAGCTCGGTCAACCCAGCCCACGGGCTGCTCTTTATCATCTCCTTGAAGCCACTCAACCGTCTCGTAACCTGTTGGAATGCCTCCACACGGCCTTCCTCGGTAGTGCGTCTTGCGAGATCAAATTTGAGAAGGGCACGTAGAAAGAATCCTGTGGGCCAGAGCCACTCGGGTCCCTGGTGGTAATTACGACCCTTTGATGTGGCAAAATCGGCGGAGTCTTTGCTGTTGATATAGTATGGCCTGTAGTTGAGATCGCCGGGGTCGAGTGTTGCCATGCCCGTAGGACCACGCAAGATTTGGTCAGCGAGAACCAGGGCTTGAATCGCGTGACCAGCATCGAAAAGATCAGGTGCAACGGTCATGGCAATTGCGAAATTCGGACGCAACTGGTAATCCTCATACTCTTTGCCCGAGCGAAATAGGTCTTTGTAGATACCGCGTCTATTTATGATAGCCGAATTGACGGCGTATTTGTTATCATCTGATGGGTTTTTGGGTACGTAGTAACTGTACTCAAAGCGCGATTTTAGCAAGTCAGCCCAATCAGAAAAGGTGATGTCGGATCCGTCAGGCTTCGTAACCCCCTTGTATGGATATCCCCCTTCGGAACTGAGTTTGGAAAGCCACCTTAGTGTACTATAAAGTAGACCAGTAATTTCGATGGCAGCCCCGTCACGGGGAGTTCCCGGAATGCCTTTCGAGCCAGCAAGTTCGCTTTCACCCATCTTATCCATCCAGGTACCGCAGTTAGACTGGTTTCCTCCGAATATTATCCCATTCGACCAATCCACATAAATCTCGATGTTAAAGCCCTCGTCTCGCATTTGCATGTCGATACCGGGGCCCGCGTTCGCCTCTCGAAATTTCATACCGGATGCGTGTCGTTGCATAGTTTCTTGTATGATTTCTTGGATTAAACTCTTCTTTGAATACGCCCGTGGATCATCAAACTCGAACCAGGTATCGTCGTATGGCAGAAACCTCCGTTTAACCGTTTTCGTCAACAGACTCATCCCATCTGGCGCATATCGAGTATAATCCTGAATACACTGTAAAAAAAACCAGACAGAATCGCGACTGTTGTAGCGAGGGAGCTTTCCACTGCCAAGAAGATTGGGAATCATGCCATGCTTAAGCACGCTCGCAAAGGCGAAAATGTGCTCAGCAGCTTCATCGAAGCGACCAGTTGCGACATAAAGACCCCGGAGAGAGATGAAGACGTCGCGTCCCCAGCAGCGAGCCCACTCAACGGCGAAATGCGGGAGCCCGGCAGCTAGCGAAGGGACGAGCTCATTCGGCCATAGTGAACCAGACTTGACGATTCCCGTCTGCTGTACGCCTACCATGCCCAGCCTCTGGAGGAAGTCTTGGCCGCTACGCACGTGCTTGCCCATCAACTCAAGACCCCTTTCCCAAGCAGCCGTATAGGCCGTCCGAATTATAAGGGCAAAATACCGTGGCAAAAGGAAGTTCGGAATACCTCTGATAGCGGCAAACCGTCCCTTCAGCCACTCGGCAGGTCCTGCTAGGTTAGCGAATGCCGGTTGTTGGGAGATTCTTTCCAAACGTCCAACCGTGTAGTCCATGGCCCATTGGCCATCTCGAAGGTTTTGACACAAAGGATGCGCAAGATTGTTGTCTCTGATGATCTCCTCCAAGAGGCTCCACCAACCTTGAAGACCGGCGTACACAACCTTTCCGTAACCAGGAATGTCGTACACCCCATCTTTACCCTCACTTCCATCTCGTTCCTCAGCATCGCACCGATAGAGCAAGAAATTCAGGTCTACTAAACCTAGCTCTGACATTGCTGCCTTTGATCCTGATGTAATGTAATTGTCGAAACCGGTTGAGTGCTCCGCGGCTGGAATCCACGTCTCGAACAATGCGATACTTCCAGGCGGAAATTTGTCGCGAACAGTGATGATAGTTGTATCGTCTTTAAGTTCCATACGAATGCCAGGAACATCGATCACACGGCTTGGAAGGCCTCTGAGATACGTTTTGTCACCCTCAACTTCCATCTTTGCTTCATTGCTCACATCAACTTCAAGCATCCAACTTCCCAAATGGCGTGCCTTTGTACCGTTCAAGCGAACCGAACTAAATGCTCCATTGCCATTCCCATAGCCAGGGTAGGCGGTATGGGCAATTAACAAGTAACCTTTTCTTGACTTTGGGTGTACCCTGTGAACGGTGATATACTCGTCTTCATGATGAATGTGAGTTTCATCATAGCCATCCATACCCATTAGCGTGTGGATCTGGTTCAGTAATTTCCTGACACCGCCGATACCTCCTTCGCTACCCCCAGTCTTAATTTCCTTAACTGACGATAACTCTGATGTATAAAGTCTAGTCTCATTGACCAAATCGACAAGCTTGGGGTATATCTCATCGTAGCCCATGACACTTCCGGTAGCACTGGAGCACATACACACCAATGCGGCATTTGGCAGCGTGTCTCGAGCATCCCTCTTCTGGGTAGGTACTTCGTTATCATGTGTGCAGTCCATGAAGAGAGCTTGTACTGGGACGGGCTTGATCCTGAGAACTCTCTCACGCAGTTCGGTCCCATGAATTGATGGGCTATGACTGGTAGGGCGGCTGTCGGAGGAGCTTCTTGGAGCTCCCTTTGGTGCTTCGTCGAGCTCGAAACTGCCGATTGGGCGCCCTCCATGGCGGTGCACCAACCTACTCATTTCGGCTGTGCTCCATGCCTGCATAGCTTCTCTGATCAAAGAACTAAGGCCAAGTCTTTTCACAAATACGTAGTCCATTTCCTCAGAACCTGTGAAGAGCTCCGCAACGACGTATAAGTTAGGCCGAACACGACGGGCTTCATCCAGAATATGCTCAGCAACATGCAAAGGAGTTGAGTGACAGTTATCGATTCTAAACCCGGCGAAATACTTGGCCAGCATTCGAGCATATTTTGTCATGTAGTCCCAGAGCCAGGGGCTGTCTTCGGCACTGTTCCCGTATCGAAGCTTGACACAATCCCCCCATACAATCACTTCCCTCAGAAGATAGACTCGTGACTGTGGGCCAGCATTGTCAACCAACGCATTCCCAGCCCATACCCAGCCATTATTTGCAAGAACCAGGTCTTCGGCTGTGAGATCGTCTCGGGCTTCTGATTTATCGAGGCGGGTGAAATAGGATTCAATGAGAGGGTTTTCGTGATCAATAACTCCTAATTTGGGACCGTGGTCATCCAAGCGGACATATTTAATCCTGTCGAAGAGCTGCTGGAGGATATGTGCTATTTCTTTGTCATATTCATCGTAAAAGCGAACATTAGCAGCATCTAGGATCTGTAAAATTTTGGCGCGAATCGTAGATTCATCGGCTTCGCCGCGGTATTTTCCAAATGCGGTTGTTACCAAGGAGGCCAACACGCCTGGGTCAATACGACGACGGAAACGTTCACCAAGCCTGTCATTTCCAAGCAACCCATTCTCGAGAACGTACTCAACTTGGTCCTTTAGACTGGCATCTTTGAGGCGACCAATGTCTTCGTTAGCTCCGCCTGTAGCGCCCATAACCCAGGACTGGACGGCTGCGTCGGCATCTCTGTCGACATCTAATGCATAATATTCCCAGAGGCGAATTTCCGCAATAACATGTTTCTTGATGCCGTCCATAATTCCGATGAGTTCATCCACGGATTTTAATTGGTTAGGATACCCAAGCTCGACCAGCCGGGAACTGAATTTTAGTAACTGGGTATCAAGCAAGTAGGCGGACTCTAGCCACGGGGCTGTCCTCAAGTTATAGCCAGCTTCCGGATGTTCCAGTAGCCATTTGGTGTTGTTGGCAGTATGATTGAGGACTATATCGGTCAGACTAAGTAGAGAGTGGTTTTGCTCTAAGCTGTCCACCATCTGTTGTACGTCTTCTTCTCCGCGGGGGAAACACTGAGGATCCCAGCCGAGCTGGTCGTATAAGCTGTAAGGCGAATTTGAAGCGCCTCGTTCTTGCAGGGGGGTGAAGTGTATCATATTGTATCCACGATTGCTGATACCACGCAGATGCTTTTCCCAGCCGGATGGGTATTTGCCCATGAATTTGCTTATCACGGAAAAGATGGAAAGCGCCGGTAAAGGCAGGGGGCTTCCGGCCAGTGACAAGCGCGGGGCGACATCGATATAGTAAAGAGGCGTTTGTCTTATAGGCGGCCGAGGACTATCCGGGTCAAGTGCGTCTGAGAGCACCGGGAGCTCAGCATAGGTGGTATAAAACGCGAATGCGCCGGCTTCGTAAATCGGAATAGAGATTTCGATGTTGCGATTGAAATTTGGAACGAGTCTGGACATGTAGTTTAGCATTTTCAACCATTGACGCGCAGGCTCGACTCGAGACGCGACAAACCATCAAAATACATACTTATACTCGGTGAACCGACTCCGCTGAAACTCGCGGCCTGCGTCTGGGATGTTGACCCAGAGACTACCGTTCCGGCATATCGAAGACGTGCCTTCGATAACAAATCGTAGCGTTATTGGGTCTGAATCGGGGGCCAGGTATATGTATTCGCCTGGGACATCGGGAGCGCCGTCATCCTTGAGAGAGAGGAGGTAGACGTCGTTCGAGGTCACGACAGGAGGAGGCATTGTATTGTCAGGTTGGCCTCATCCGTCGAAGGAGATAGAGACGATGGACAGGGACGATGAACGGGGACGATGAACGGGGACGATGGATTGGGCGCTTGGGAGGACTTAAGAGTACCGGGGACGGCCAGGGGAACCAACCCAGGGCACATTCGAGTTGGAGGCGCATGCAACGATTTAACTGCACAGGGAGACAAGTCTATATGACAAACTGACGATACATCCGATAATGACGACAACCAACTACAGCGAATTGCACGATGCCTTGGAAGCACCCTGGGCCACGAGTACCGCGTTTGACTCTTGGTAGCACTTGCTGTCTGGGGGTACCTGGTAATATCGACAAGCAATACCGACGAGTAATATAGAGAAAGTGTGAAGAATGGGTAGGTAGCGGGTAAGCTTGACGATAACGTGTGTCAACAGACAGATACCTACTACCAATAGGTTTGGTACTAGGTAAGTACTTAGGTAGGTAGTAGTTGCCTGACTATAGTCGCATCGCTAAAAAAGCCCCTCATGCACAAATTGCAGAAGCAGGTCAGTCGGTACCTATACTCTACCTAATCGTACAGCGTGGGCCGCTGCCGCCACTGCCTACCTACCTTGCTCTGTGATACTACGCGGGGCTCTCTCGTGAATGCATGTCATGACGTCATGTAGAGAACTATTTTCTCATATCTACCTGGTATCTATCTACCTGGCTAGGGTATTTCAGAGTGTCACTACTTCGTATAGGCCACTAGAGATCCTTTACCAGAAGTGTCGCCAGAATCACATAACTTGATTAAGGCTGTATAAACGCTTAAGAGTTGCAGAATCGCAGGAGAGCGGAATTCTACTAGTTGTTTGCACTAATAAAATGCTATTGAATTACCCAGGTGGTGAGTGAGCAGTTGCCTGTTCCTGGAGATCATTGGGTTGCAAGACGCAAGCGGGCCGTGCCCTGTCTGGTGCTATCCGTCAAGAGTGTTGAGAAATATAAAATTTTACTTGGCCGTTCAGTTTGGTGGCCTAATGAATGCCTAATGCATGATTACCTAGCAGAGATAGGAGTGATAACTAGGCTAGGCACCAGTTGATGGGTCCTGTACGGAACACGCTTCGGGGAAAGTGAACAGATACAATCGCCGATGTTGTGCATAGATGTGGAGCTAGCTACAAACACTAACATCTCATCTTGATTGACTTCAGTTACACTACTTAGATAGGTAAATTTATATGAGATCTCTGATAACTGTATGTACATACATCTAGAGGTATGGTCTGGGTAAGGTTTGCGATTTTTATCTTCATTTTTCATTATTTTTGGGGGGAGAAGAGGGGCTTCTAGATCATGTCCTGCTGCATATGGGTAGTTACATGCCAGTATGTGATTGGTCCTTGGTTGATTTGCCCTTTCCCCAAAATACAAGGGGAACTGTTGAGAACAGGACCTTCGAATTTGAGACATGGGGGGGGGACATCACAAGATATGTATGATGAAGCACCACCAAGATACAGGTACCTACCTAGGTAGGTATTGTACTTTGATTTATCTGGAAGGCTATCTGATAAGAATACGAGATCCATTGTCGGAATTGTCGGATTATCATCAGACAACAGTCTATGTTTTGTACCTCGGGCATCGCTTTTATCTGATCACTTTCGCCTCGGCCATTCCAGAGATGGGGTAAGACGAGATTGCTTCAGCCAGGTTTGGCTTGTCTTTTAGCTGGGCCTGGAAGTCTGTCCCTCGGCTGAATTTGGAGTTGGCGTGGTGTAAGTCGCTAGACTAGACCTAGATACGTTAGACTGAACCGTTTTGTTGGGTATTGAGTATCCTTGTGCACCATCAAACAGGGCAGGCGGTAAAGGTGTTGCCCCGTTTTGTGCGTCATTCAAGGGAAAATAGAGAGCGGCAGAAAGCGGCGATGCCGCCCTCGAAACCTTGGCCTATCACATGAACCAAGACTTTCTTCGTACACTGGACGTACCAAAGGTACAAAACCAGTGCTACACCCTAACTCTTGACCCTAAACCTACACGAGCTGATCTCTATGAAGAGGCTTATCCGTTTCCCCCAACCAACATCTCAATCAGCATCCCTGATAACCGCCCTCCTCGCCCCTAGACGCCAAAATCGATACTATTTCTGCCCGTTTTCGACCCACCAGCTGCCCAAGATGGCCCCAGGACTGTTGAGCATCGTGAATGACAATGGGAGCTATGAGAGAAAGCACCAGGTCGCAGTCATCGGGTCAGGAAACTGGTATGTTATCCTCGCCCCAGATCCCATGATCACCCTCACCACCTTCACCACTTTCACCACTTTCACCACTTTCACCACTTTCACCACTTTCACCACTTTCACACTTATACCACTTATACCACTTATACCACTTATACCACTTACACCACTTACACCACTTACATCAACTATATCACCACCTCCTGCATTATTACGAACCCGGGCTGACGCTCCATGTTGTTAGGGGCTCGACCATAGCCAAAATCGCTGCCGAGAACACAAAGAAACATCCGGAGCTTTTCGAGGAGCAGGTGCAGATGTGGGTGTATGAGGAAGAGGTCACACATGACGGACAAACGGAGAAGCTCTCTCATGTCATTAACACACATCACGAGAATGTCAAGTATCTTCCGAACATCAAGCTACCGACCAACCTCATTGCGAACCCCTCCCTCGAAGACGCTGTCCAGGATGCCTCCATCCTGATCTTCAATCTCCCTCACCAGTTCATCCACCGGATCTGCACCCAGCTAAAGGGGAAGATTGTACCCTACGCCCGTGCTATCTCTTGCATCAAGGGTGTTGATGTTTCGGATGAAGGCGTGTCTCTCTTCTCGGAATGGATCGGTGACGGCCTGGGCATCTACTGCGGTGCGCTTTCCGGGGCTAATCTTGCTTCCGAGATTGCCCAAGAGAAGCTTTCCGAGACAACAATTGCATACGACCCTCCTCCCATGGATAACTCCCGCAACCCCTCTCGAATTGCCACTCCACGATCTTCCACCCCCGCCCCGGGCGAAAAACGAATCTCGGCTGCGGAGCTGAGCATCACGCCCTTGGCAGATATGCAACACCGAGATGCCCGTGGGAGAATTAGCAAGACCCGTCTGACCCCTGTCCCGCCGGAATACCCGCCGCTGGATCATGACACATTCAAGGCTCTGTTCCAGCGGCCCTACTTCCTCGTCAGCATGGTTTCTGACGTAGCCGGTACCTCTCTCGGCGGTGCGTTAAAGAATATCGTTGCCTTGGCGGCCGGATTTGTTGTAGGGAAAGGCTGGGGAAACAACGCCAAATCAGCTATCATGCGTGTTGGCCTACTGGAGATGATCAAGTTCGGCAAGGAGTTCTTTGGCGAGACGGTATCTACCGCCACATTTACCGAGGAGAGCGCGGGTGTCGCCGACCTGATTACAAGTTGCTCGGGAGGCCGTAATTTTAACGGCGCCAAACTTGCTGTAGAACGGGGCGTCTCGGTTCAAGAGATCGAACAGCAGGAGCTTAACGGCCAGAAGCTGCAAGGAACGAGCACGGCCGCCGAAGTGCACTCGTTCTTGCAGAAGCACGGCCTAGAGAACGACTACCCGCTCTTCACCGCGGTGCACGATATTTTGGAAGGTAAGAAAACGGTGGATGATATCCCTGCCATTTTGGCAAAGGCGCAATCGTAGACTGGCACGGCAAGACGGGGGGTTACGGTTTAAGAAAATACAATCTAAGGACGAAGGACTAGACTTAGATGTGATACCCAGCCGGCGGGATTTTTCGAGATATGACGTTATGACTTGGGAACGGGCTTTACTACATATTTGATCTAATGCACACATATGACTATAGACGCTCGCGCGTTCGGGGTTTCTACTTGTTCTACTTGTCCACTTATTCAATCTTGTATTTACTAGGTAGTGAACATGAATCTGTGTTTTTAATTCAACAGTATGGCATTGATTCTATCTACTGTTTACTTCCGCTTTCTTACCAAGCCATGCTCGGAGAACCGGTAGCGATGTGCAAGGGGGTATGTTCCCGCCATCGTGCGCCATAATCGCGTGATCTATACAATACAATGCAAATGAATATGCTGTTACAAATCTAACCCATGCCGTATAAACGCCAGCACGTCTTCGTTGCGTGTATTCGTATGTTGTACGACCTTCTCTCTCCTCCCTTCTTTTTTTTTTTTTTTTTGTTTGTTTTCTGGCTTACCCCCCTTATCTCCCCCCCTTCCCCTTTTTCCCGAAATCTGACCTCCGTCCAAATTTTTTTTTTTTAAAAAAAAAATCATTTAGCCCAGTAACCTATCCTTCTCAGTCGCACTCCCCAGCAGACCACCAGCCTCCTTCTCTGCCGCCGGTACCATCATCATGATGCCAGCCGACCTAGTCGTCGTCGTCGTCGTCCTAGCGCGACGACGACGACGACGACGAGGGCGCTCGGTACGCTCGCCGTCGCCGAAGAGGGGGCGGAAGACGGCGTCGTAGGCGGCCCAGAGCAGGTTCATGCAGGCGTTGGTGGCGAGGCCGAGCCAGGCCGGGACGCGGCCGTCGCGGCGGTCGGCGAGCAGGCGCGACAGGGACAGGACGAGGACGAGGGCCGGGGCGGCGCACAGGAGGAAGAGGGCGCGGCCGGCGCGCTGCCGCGCCGTCGTCGCCGCGTACGCCGCGAACGACCCCAGGTACGCCCGGTAGTCCGCCGGCAGCCCGTGCTCGCGCGCCCCGTCCCGGATCAGCTTCAGGTACCGCGCCGACGCCTCCGCGTCGGCGGGCCGGTGGACCGGGCGCGCGAGACGGCGCAGCCAGGTGGGTACCCAGCGGCGCGCACGACCGTTATCGTCGTTATCGTCGTTGTCGTCGTCAAGGTCGGGTAGGGGCGGCGCGAATAGCGTGTGCGCGAGGAACGGCCGCGGTAGGTCCGGGACCGGCGGATGCTCGGGCACGCGGATCGCGGGCGGCAGCTCGACGCACGGCGTCAGCACGTCGTGGTAGCCCCGGCCGCCGCCCTCCGTCTTGATGATGTTCGCGTAGTCCTCCGGCGTCACCTCGTAGACGACGCCGTAGAGGCCCTTGGTCCACGTCGTCGTCGTCGTCGTCGGGCGGGGGGCGCCTTCATCATCGTCACCGCCGTCGTCGTCTCCACCAACGCTACCACTACTGTCATAACCATCATCTTCACCGTCGTCTTCGTTCCTCCTCCTGCTCCTCGTCCGTCTCCTACTGCTACTGCGCGGCGATAACGATGATGAGGATGATGGCGGTGGTAGTAGTGGGGGGAACTTGGGCGGGTTGGGGATCGGGATGGGGAGCTTCCGCGGCCGCGTGTTGGCGAAGCGCGGCTCCATGTACGGGATCCCCGGCAGGTCGAAGCAGAGGTCGAAGGCCGGCGCCGACACGTTGATCTGGCTCAGCGGGCGGATCTTGCGCATGCCGAGGAACGTCTCGGCGCACAGGTTCGAGCCGTACGCGAGGTAGAGGATCGTCTTCTCCTCCCTCTCCCCGGCGTCGTCGCCGCCGTCGGCAGAGGCCTGCGCCAGCCGCTCCGGCGACGTCTTGGGGATGCTGGAGATGGGCGGGTACGACTTGGGCGACGGCGGCGGCGCGACGGCGCGGGTCCACGTCGGCGAGTTCGAGAGCCGCCGCAGCGACGACTGGCCTTGCTCGGACGCCGCGCCCTCCCCGGCCGCCGTCCGCCCCTCCTCTGCCTTGGTGTCGGGCTGTTTGCCCATCGTGGCGAATGGTGTGATGTGACGCGATTGGGTTGGCGTTGGTCTATAATCCAAGAAAGATGAAAGAAAAAGGGGGCTACGCTATACACAAAACAACATCAACAACAACAGTGACAACAACAACAACAACAATGGTAGAATGGCGTGATAAAACAGAGAATGATGCTTTCCTCGGCTACAACAGCACGATATAACGCAATACGATGGCTAATTATACGATAGCTGGCTGGCTGGCTGACTGTTCTCCTTGCTGTATTTTATGGACCGTGGGGACGGACGAATGCGACGTGTTTTCGTCCGCCGTCAGCCTAATTACTTACTGTCTCCCTTGTTCAAACTTGTTGGGTTGAGTCGACTTACCAATCCCTCTCCAAATCCATGCTTCCCAAGGCCCGGCATGGCGGATTTCCGTCCCTTGTCTAGCCTCGGAGTTTAATCGACGAGATACTCCGCCTGCGAAGCGAACGTTTCTGTCCATCCGAGCTTGACCAGATGCTCCAAAAAAGAGGGATGCTATCAGAAAACGCTTCACTTCATAACGATTGTGTTGATTGTGTCGATTGTGTCAATTGTGTCGATTGCGTCAATTGATGATCAACTTCAAATGTTGTCTTCATTTTGCTGTTTAGTTGCAACAAATGCCCTAACGTTCGACAACCTACAGGGACCTCTCGGCGGGATTTGCTTTGCGGACATGACCAGTAAGTATGGAGGTAAAATGCCTGGAGATTGGAAAAGTCTCCGGCTTGGCAAGGATGAAGAATTGCAGCCGATGAGTCAGCTGGCAGCTTCAATTCCCCTGCATCATGTAATGCAATCACTAAAACCGTCCTTGAAAACGTCACCGTCGCAATTGTGCTATGACGTATGACTAATTATGGGATTATAGAATTCAGATTAAGCCGTCATATAAGGCCAGGGTTGAAAAGGGCGACAGATACACGACTTATAGGTATAGACACGTGCGAGACAAGAGGGATGTTGTTCCAAAGTTAATATACTCGAAACTACCTGCACTAGGTAGGTTCAGTGCCAAGTTCGAGCCTAAGCGCTAACTACGCCGGGCCGGGGACGGGAGAACGGCGTTGAAGTGTTCCCGAGAGAGGATCCATCTTTAAAATCTCATTGACAACAGCATAGGCAGGTGTAAGAGGCAACCTCGAATTATAGTTTAACAGACTGACTACATGGTACATTTAAATGTGGCTCATTTTCATGTTGCTCTCAAGATTGCATTGCGTGACCAGCCTAGTCATAGTTACATTTTGTCACATTCGATAATTGGGTCGGCACTAATTGACGATGAATACACTAGTAACTATTATGTAGGTACCAACTCGAGTTATGTGACTACCGGATTAGTTGTCCTTTTACTGTTAAACTAAAGGGCCGAATCAAAGCAGAAACTTAATCGGAACCAATAAAGTTTGACCTGCTAAACTATCAACCAACTCCCGGTCTCTTCGGTCCTTGCACATAGAATACTGGAAGGACATACATAGAAAGATGGGAAAATAGGCCGATCAGTGTCCGTTTCCGCGAATGGAGAATAAGTTATCTATCAGTTCGACGAATCAAACCGGCGCTCACCTCCCCGGAAATCCTATGTACCCATGATTGACGATTGGGCGGGCAGGTTGACGCGACTCTCAGTCGAGGCCCTGCCGCTAGAATATTGAGGCGTTATTAGCCCCGAGCGACTATGTATCCATAGCCTGCAGCATGGCTGGGCAAAACACTCATGCATAATCTATCCACCCAAGGAACGTGGGAAAAAAAGAAAGAAAGAAAGAAAGAAAGAAAGAAAGAAAGAAAGAAAGAAAGAAAGAAAGAAAGAAAGGAAAGAGTGCGAGATGGCGTACGCGAACCCCCCGACGGTGACAGACAAATACCATGCTCGGCACGGCACACCACTTATAGTTTGCAATGGGGCATATATCCAACGGTACAGCGAACTGGGAAAAGCATATAGCACATCAAAATTTTTTAAAGCCACTTAGAGTCCGAAACCCATATGCACACGGGACCACGAACCATACTTTTCGTGTCGAAAAGCCACGCTCGCTCGTAAGTCCCGAGTCCGCAAAAAATCATGGCTCCTACTACGTCCCAACACAAGGTCTCGAGTTTCATGGATGGCGTCGTCGATCGAACCCGAGCCGGTTCGCCAACTGGGCCGGCTGTGCGCGACTTCGTGCCGACAGCGCGCACCGCACGATAGCACGTGCCCGTCCATCGCCATCGCGCTCCCGCGGTAGTGACCTGCGTGGCACGAAAGTTGGTATGTACTCGTGACAGGCGCATTCCGGCCGCGCTGGGGGGTGGGGGGAAGGGGGAGGGGAAACCAGATGCTCTCGTCAACCAACGAAGACACGGGGCGCACGGGTGCGGATGGCGTGGCTGACGGAGTCGGAGGCGGACGACTAGCTGATGGGCGATATAGCTACTGGGAGCTCTAAATGTACATGGTACCTACTGTGAGCGACTTTCACGATATGCCGAAACACATATGGTGTTCGGCGGACCAGAGAGAGAGAGAGAGTAGAGGGTGGATCTCGGATCCGGACCGTCGGCCTGGGCCCGATATCAAACCCGGTCCTATCTGGGCGGGTTTCCTAATTAAGACGACGAGAGGGACATCTTGCTGGCTCAGCGGCCCGCTTCATGAGCCTCGTCTAGGATACACGAGGGCTAGGAAAGAGGTGGGAGGAGATCATCGGCAAAGATCTGTTGACGCTCCGGTCCGCAGTCTAAGGTGGCATTTGTTTCGCATTGGGGGGGATGTAACAGAGCATGTAATTGGTACTGTAGGCAGGTAGGTAGGTAGTAGACAGTCGTGACGGGAAAACCTAACCTTTACCCAAGTAGCATAGTATAGTGTGTATGTATGTATGTATGTATATATGTATGCATGTATGTATGTCTGTATGCATGTACATACTTGTATCTGTTAGTATAATCGGGATTTGAAATCCGTTTAGCCTCGAGGTCGTGACATCGCGGTACCGGGAGACGGTACCGCGGGACGGCCCTCCCATCTCAATAGGCCCGTTGCGACCTCGGCTCGGGCATTCACACATCATCTTCACACACGTAGTGTGTATGTATCTGCCTACAGAGTACCTACACTACCCAGTCACGGCAGTGTGACGTATTCAAACCTCTACTAGCTAGATGCAGGCAGTGTCGAGAAGTGCCATAATTCTGGATAGGCAGGTTGTAACGTGACAAATAAAGGACGATGGAAGACTCTTCCACTCGGGGTTTCACAGTACGAGACCTTTTTCCCGCATCGCATCGACATTGCGCCGTCCGTCGACATTGGAGGAGACTGATGATTGCTTAATAGTGTAGTGTAGGTGGCTAGCTCGTCGTCTGGAAAGCTAGTTGTTAGTGTCCCTTCGCGTCGCAACTCAGTTTCCGTGGTGTGCATGCACTACATGTGTAGTGTAGCATTGAGCATTGAGCAAGTAGTTAGTGCGAGCAGGGACGGGAGGATTATAAGACGTAGCTTAGCTACTAGCACTAGTTCTGTAGTCGCCCGCATTGCCATACAGTATTGGTTAAATTAGGTAGTACCCATAGCACATCCTAGACCAAGAAGACGCGATGACGTCGGAATCAAAGTGTTCTATACCGACTTTCAGCCAACTTTGTACGCTACTTTAATAGTATAGCATGCTAAAAAGCTTCGATTCCAAATATAACCATAATTGATCCTATTCTTTGATGCTAGGTAATTACTGTTTGCGCGACCCCATCAGCTCCAGCGCCATGTCTGGTGTCTCAACCCCGCGAAAAGTATGTGCCATGCAGTGCACACAGTATATACAGTACATAACTATTGGAAGTGCATATGGATGGAGTTGGTTCGGCAGGGACCTGGGTGAGACATTCAAGCCACAACCGACGAGCTGGAGAGATTATTGGAGTTGCATGTATTGTCTCGCACGGGCCTAATCACCTGTCGTCTGTCTGTCGCCTTATCAGACAGTAGTGTAGTTCAGGCCCAAGCCAGCCAGCACAGTTAGACGACGGCCCAGACCGTAGGCCTTGTCTGCAGGCTATGTACTTGGCGACCACCTAGTGCACAGCCGTATAAGTCGTATAGTTGGTAAAGGTCTGCGGTATGCGTGCGGGGTGCATGTCACTCATCACTCTGCTCTGTCGGATCAAGTCATTGCAGCTATTCCTTTTGCTAATAATATATAATTATAGCTACCCTTGGATGGAAGAATCGCGGAAATCCACAAATAGTGTGCGGAAATGTTTTTTGTTTTGTTTTTTTCTTCCTCGTTCTTAGCTTGGTTAACCCCCCGCGTATCTAGGTAATTTACGGCATAGTCGTGGCAATCTCGGTTTAGATAGAAGCCAAGGTCATAATTCTAGCGTGCATACACTAGTAGTAACTACATAGTATTCCTCTTTTATCTGCCATCCTATCAACGGTTTCCGAAAAACACTTATGATCGACAGTATAGGATTTTAACACATAGCACTAGGGAGATCCGCGGTGGGTACAGTACAGTGCAGGGTATGGAGCACTCGGCTCATAGTTACACTGCAGCAGCGTAAGTTCTGTGTGGACGGTGAATTGGCTGAATTGGCTGAAAAAGCTATTACGCTAAGCTGAGATAAGGTTGACATGCCTCGAGCTTATACGGGGGGCCATGTAAGCAATCTTAGCCCACCTGGATCGATCGTTCGGCACTCCTATACGAGCCTTTGATCTCCCATCAGGTACACACTACTACGTATATTCCATCAGGTATCCCATCAGGTATTCCATCAGGTATGTTTACTCAACTCTAGAACCCTACTATGGGTGGCTGGCCATACGTAAGTATATCAGGCAGTATGAGGCTTACTTATACATCCACCCATATCCCCCTGGGTCGTTCATCCCACCCTCTTGGCTTGGGCACATGGCGATGAGATGGGCAGGAGGGGCGTCTGTGAGGGCATGTCGCACTACGTGCTGGCTACGTACTACGTATAAACGACGTTGGGCATTGCTACAGCGAGCGGCATACATGTATATACCCGCAACAGGTCAGCAGAGGATAATGGAATCGCCAGTCTAGGTGGGTAGCTCAGGTCCAAACGGGACAACCCGGACGTCAACGATTGGCCCAGGTTGACCATAACCCCGGCCCCGGTATTTGAGACTCCTGGTTCAATGATTGCCGAAGCACTATGAGCGGACGACGCCCACACCCCTTTTCGGGAAACGCTCTGTCTCCATTTCGGGAAGCTGTAGGTCGATGGCGTCGAGCTGAACCAACGACTAGACCAAGTCAGATAGCACGCCATGCATGCATAGCGCAGTGATTCCTTCGGCGCGAGGCCGAGGAAGCTCCCTAGCGCACCGGGTGGGCCACGCGGGTTTGGGCTGGCGAGGTTGAAGGGGAAAGGAGGCACCAGGCGGTGTTCAGAAAAAAAAGAAAAGCAAAACGCGACCTGCCCGCCCTCTGACACGCGCGCGATGGCACCCTTCACTCTTCCTCTTCTCTAAACCCTTTCACCGTGGCCCCCCCCAGCTGGTTAGCTTCTGGAGGCAAGGCAAGGCAAGACAAGACAAGGCAAGACAAGACAAGGCAAGACAAGACAAGGCAAGACAAGACAAGGCAAGGTGAGCTAGACGTGACTCAGTGGCAGACGATCGATGGCTTCGTTCATATCAGCCGCCATTCGGCTAGTGCTACGCCGGAGGCCAGGCGAGGGCCACATGAGCGATGAGCACGCACAGCATCTCGCCGTCCGGCCCCAGGCCCAGGGAGAGCCCGCCGTGTTGATGCCCGCCGCCATGATGCCCGCCGTGCCGGCACCCGTCGCCAACCCATACATCCCTGGACCTGGCCCCGGACCCGCGGCGGATCATCAACACCGCCCGGTCTACCTCCAGCCCGAGGAAGACCCCCTCACCTTCTTCCGCCTCATGCTAGGCATCCAGACGACGCCCTACCTCGGCTTCACCCTCTCGAGTCCGCTCGGGACACGCCCGGCGGCCAACATCGGCCTCTACGCACGTGTTATCCACTCGGAGCAAAAGGCTAAGGACAGTTTCAAAGTCTTCTCGGTCGTCATCAACGGCTGCTACTTCCTGCAGATCGTTATCGCGGCGGCGCTGACGGCGCTCGGGGCCGCGCGCGCGAGCTCCGGTGCCGTAACAGCCTTCGGCGCCCTCAACACCGTCATCGCCGGCTTCCTCACCTTCCTCAAGGGCTCGGGCCTACCCGGCCGGCTCAAGTACTACGGCAACGAGTGGAAGAAGATCCGCGAGTATATCGAGCAGCGCGAGCGCGACTTCATGCGCACGGGGCACAACCTCGACGTATACGAGGTCATCGAGACCATCGAGAAGATGTACAACAACCTCAAGGCCGACATCGAACTCAACACCCCCGACAGCTACACCTCTCTCACGAACCAGCGCCGCGCCGGCGGCATCGACGACAAAGATAGCAAGATCGCCGGCCTCGACATGTCGAAGCTTGAGTCCCTCGCCAGCAAGCTCAAGGGCCTCGACGGCGGCAAGCTCGAGAGCCTCGCCAAGGGCATGAACCACCACGAGAAGCGCATCGGCGACGAGGTCGAGCACGCGAAGCAGGACGTCCAGGCCCACGCCACCCGCCTCGAGAACGAGGCCAAGGACCGCGAGGCCCAGGCGCGCGCCGCCATCCACGAGGGCAAGCAGACGGCGCGCGATACCATCGACGGCCACGCTGCGCGCCTTAGCCGCGTCATCGACGAGCACAAGACCACGGCCAGGGACGCCGCCGATAGCCAGGTCACGCGCCTCAGCCGCACCATCGACGAGCACAAGACCACAGCCAGGGACGCCGCCGACAGCCAGGTCGCGCGCCTCAGCCGCGCCGTCGATGAGCGCATGACTGCCACCCGGGACGCTGCCGACGGCCACGTCGCGCGCCTCGACCACGCCGTCGGCGAGCACGGCAGGCGCCTCGACGCCGCGGCCAGCGAGCAGCACGCCCGCGCCCTCGAGGCCGTGTCCGCCACGGGCCGCGCGGCCCAGGACGGCATCGCCGGCGTCGCGGCCCACGCCGCCGGCTCCATCACCGACCTCGTCCGCGAGATCGGCGACATCCACCGCACGGCCGTCTCCGACGGCCGCGGCGCCGCCGCCCAGCAGATCCGGAACCTCGCCCAGCGGCTCGCCGGCCACGACCACAGACACGACGAGCAGCACCCGCCTCCTCCGCCGCCACAGCAGCCGAAACCCGAGAAATAAATCACCACAGAAAAAGAAAGAAAGAAAAATAAAGGAAGAGAGAAGGAGAGGGGAAAATGAAAAGGTTGGTTTTTTTTTTTTTTTGTGGGAAGGAGGGGGGCGGGGAGAAGAGCGAGAAGGCGAGGTCGGTCCCCGAGGGCATTGCACGGCTTACTTACATTTGCGGCCCCGACACGGACTGACTGACCCCGACATACGCGGGCGGCCAAAATGAATATACATATCTGCACTTTCTGGGCCCGCCCGGAGCTAATTTTAATTACTACTACTACCATCATGGCCATGGGATGGGGAAGGGACCTGGATTCCGCGGGACTAGGAGGAGAAGAAAAAGCGGGTCGGGAGAGAGATAGCCACCGTATGGCATAGCCGGCCATGGTCCCAGCAATCCAGGCCTCCTCCTGCTGCTTCTGCCCCTGCTCCTGCTCCTGCTCCCCCTCCTCATCTATCGGGTGTTGATAGGACATCCCATCCCATTATCCTTCTCGACGACCTACTACAATATATGCGATATGAGAGTCACCACGCCGACGCGACCAGGACCTGGTATAGGGAGAGGGGGGTTATATGGCCATGAGAAACAAATTTAATGTTTATACTGATCGACGTATCTACTAAAGTCCTATCCCTGTCGTGAGGACTCCAGCAAGGCGCTTCACGTGTAAGCGACGGCTATTAGATGGAGTTACAATCTGAATATATCTAAGGATCAAAATCTATAGTTACCCAGTGCTCAATTCTACGTGATCGCATTAGCCGACGAGAAAACATAAAACCTCCGGGGTCAGTTTCTTGAATCCATTTCGTGGTATATGCATTCCGTCTGATCTATCGACCGAGATCAGTTTCTTGAATCCATTTCGTGGTATATGCATTCCGTCTGATCTATCGACCGAGATCAGTTTCTTGAATCCATTTCGTGGTATATGCATTCCGTCTGATCTATCGACCGAGATCAGTTTTCACATTTCATAACCCATACCTATCTATAGCTAGTTAAGTTCAGTCAATAAGCACACCTTGTGTAGGTGTAAGTAAATTGAAACATGTGATAATATCGAGCAACCCTTTCCTCTACTTCGGGTATTGGATTACTTCACTCTAAATCAACAGCATCCCCCTTGGGCCATATACCCCTGAGCAAAAGCCACCTCCCCCCTCAAGAGTCGAATGAGCACGGGTACGAAGAAAAACGACTAGCAATTAGATCATGCCATAAGCTCATCCAGGACGCCCTTGCCTTTTAGTGTAGCTTGTAGATTAATGGCCAACCCACTATTCCCACCGTCTCCTTGGCTGATGTTTTCCTTCTGTTCGGTAAGGAGTTTCTGTAATCGCGATTCAACTTCTCGGCCATCAGCTAGACTCATGTCAAGTCCATCAACAATAGTGCCACAAATTACGTATTCATCATATTTTCTAACAGACCGTATCAAATTTTCCAAAACGGGACCATCTATGCTAATAGTCCACGCAAGGGACAATGTTTGGGAGTCGGTGGGTATATTCTCGAACGGTAAAAGAGAGCTGTTCATGCGCCGTAGCTTTTTCGGCTGCCCACAACGTTCCTCTTCAGTCATCGACTTCTGCCGGCGTAAAAGATACGCCCTTGGGTCACCTGTCGGTAGACTTGTTGTAATTGGTTCTTGGTGGATTTGATGATCTTCATTGTTTTTGAATGTATCGGCATGCAATATACCAAAAGGCTGCCTTCGGCGCGATATCTGTTGGAGACATTGTTGGGTTTCCTTCCTATGGTCTGCTTTTGTTTGATCGTTTTCTAGCTGATATTGAAGATCCTGTTTGGCTGTTGGAAATATGTTTTCCATATTTAAGAAGGCATTGGCTCCCAACCCATGAGGCCCCCTAGACCACATTTGAGCTCGGGGAACACCGCCTTGCGCTTCACTTTGTTGACGGTTCGGTTGAACGCTATTGAATAATATACGCGTCTGTTTGAAACCATCCGCATCCTTTGTTTGAGTTGGATTTATCCGCGACCTTTCTATATGATGATCTCTCTCGACTGAGGACGGTGGGGCCCAGGGAGGCTGTTTTCGACGACGGCGACGAGGGGCAGCGGGGACGCCTTGCGGTCTATTGTCCGAGTGATTGGCCATAGGGTTGCGGTAAGGGACATTGGGAGCCATGGATCTCCGAGGGCAACGAAGCTTTGTGCGCTCTACGCTTTTGTGGTTCCTAGGGACGTCGAGATCCCTGGGTGGTGCTAGGCTATGATGGAGAATAGGATGCTCCGGCGTCAGCGGTGGTAATGGAGTATTTCGTAGGGGTGGATCTAAATTAAACGGCATCTCATTATTCAAGCCCATTACCTCCGTACTTTCCCTAGGGCTAAGGTGATAGTCGTTAGCGTGCCCTACCCTTATTGTCTCTCTAGGAGTCAAGGGGACTCGTATCGCCTGATGTCGTTGCTGGTTATTTCTCCCGGAACACTCATTTGGATCGATAAGCATTTCACACTTTCCTGCCTTGTTTGCTAGAAAAGCTCCGTCTTGCGGACTACTGGCGTCACTTGATTGACGGATGTTAGAGATATTCCCCGCATTTATAGGCTTGAATGTAATTGAAGCCTGACCCTCGAATGGTCGTCGGTCGGATACTACTTCATCGACAGCATGAGTTTGGTCAACAGACTGCTCAGCGCCGTGATTTGATATGGTAAGAGGGGTTATTGAAAGGTTACCGAGATGGTTGAGAGAGGGAGGTGAAGAGCTGAACTGACTCTGTGACCCGAGCTGGGGGTAAAGTTTACCTGGCCTCAATGACTTGATTGCCTGTAGATTATTCACTTGAGTATTCGTTGTGTTCAAGGTATTCTTGTGGCCTTCTATCCCTGGTTTATATGTTTCGACACAAAATTGTCTTAAGGCATCCAAAATACCCTGTTCATCCGAAAACAGAACATCGTCTTTAGTCGGTTCAATATTGGCATCATAACTTCCCGTAGGGCAGCGCATATCCAGCCGAATAAAGCAATCGCTGACGCCTCTTACTAGTTGAGAGCATTTTAAATGTTCTAGATATATGTTCAGTAGCCGCTTCGCTATGCCTCGCCCAGGATTGATAGGGCGACCATCCACGGAGAAATAGTGTCGTTTCGGTACTTTCTCAAGATTCACATCCGGGTTTGCGATGAAAGCTTCAAGAGCAAAGTTGTTCGTCACGGGTAATGGGGTTCCTCGAGCTGGGAGGGCACAAGCTGTACCCGACCCGCCAGCCTGGAACGTTTGTAGAAAGCATTTAGATGCTACCTCGGCCCCAAAAAGTTGGAGTGCTGCTTCAATCACGGTCGCATTGTGTTTTGGAGAATATGACCATATCTTTGTTTGTGGTTGTTGGATCTTGAATTGCAGTTTAAGCTGCGGGCGTGCCATAGCGTAGGTTCGAAGGAGTTCTTGGACCTTGTCAAGATTCTTTTTCGCGTCCTTCACCGCCATTTGTTTACGCACAGGTTGATGATTAAATAGCTTAGTTATGGCCACGGTCGTTCCTCTCGGAGCAGATATTGACTTTTTTGTTAGGACACCGCCCTCGTTGGGTACCAATTGAAGGACTGTGGCAACTGGCTCGGTGGATGTCTTGGTCGTGATAGTAATTTCAGCTGTTGAGTTTATACTTGCGAGTGCTTCGCCACGGAAACCGAGAGTCTTTCCAACGACGCTTCCTAGCTCCTCTACGTTCCTAAGTTTGCTCGTATGGCCGTGTCTACCGAGAGCGTCATAGTCGTTGGGATGGATACCGGCGCCATCATCTCGCACCTCGATCTTGGAGATTGTATCGGAGGAGATGAGTATTTCGATGTAGGTAGCTCTGGCGTCGATTGAGTTGTCTAGTAATTCTTTTATTAACAGTACAGGTGTTATGACTACTACTTGAGAACCAATAAGACGGGTTGCGGAACAAGGCAGACGATAGATGGAGGAGGGCATAATTAGATATTAATTATAAGACAACAATAAATAATTAATGTTTGATGTGCGGCTTGCTGATGCCAGCATAACTGAAAGATGAAGTGAGAGGAGGAAGGATAAGAATGGGCTGCATTCGGGGAGAATGATTGATGCCATGACCAGGTAACTTACATGATAGAACCGGTGGCGAAGAGTAAAATGCATCGTAGCTTCCAATTATATAAAAAATGGCATCGCAAGTAGCAGGCAGGAGCTTCTAGTCTTGTCTAAAAAAGGTAATCGAGGATAGCAGCTGCCCTCGCTGTTCTTATCCGGTAGAGATCGATGCCTTAAACAGGTCGTATATGATACGGAAACATGACTACTACTTAAAGTTAAGTGCAACAACTTTGGGATAGGGGTGTAAAAACAGCTAAAAGGATAGCATCAGGGATTTTCTGGTCACTGACCCAACTACTAATCCGACGCCCATAATAATTGGATGCTAGAGCCATGTTGAAGTTGAAAGGTTGTAGTTTGATCTTCTGCAAAAGTGCGGGGTTTAGTCATGCTACGAGAAACTGAATGAGTGGGCTGTTTGGCAGGTGGCAGGCTTTGTGGTGGACCGACACCTGTTTAATTCAGCAAAATAACATAACTACCTACTGGCGCATACGTGTACCTACACTATAGTGCTAAATAGCATCGGCCTTCTTGCTTTTGGGTATTTGGTTAACTTGAAAGTTTCGTAAAGGAGACGCTCCCGATTTTTGTCTTGACCTTTCCCCTTTTTATTTTATTTTATATAGTTACCTTTATCCATATATATACCTTCGAGCCTATGTTCTATCTTTTACTTCTTTACCTACGATCTTGCAAACTCCTTCAGCCTCACCACCCCACTATCGAGTAACTAGAGTCAAGCTCTGTCTTAATCAAAGCTCAGCAGCTTAGCCTTTGTAACAATAGGTAGTCAAGATCCTGTCTATTATGTAAATAGAGAACAATAATAAACTCCAGTAAGATTATAAATATTTACAAGCCACGTACTATAAAAAAATTGACAAGTGATAAAGGGTTGAACTGACTAGTTCTCCTATTACAGTTTTAGGCCTGAACACACTAGCTATCCTATTCAGCCAACAGACTCTAGAGGGCAGCTATTCTATCCTTTAGAAGAATAAAACAATTGGAAAGACCCATGCAACTATTCTATGATTACAGAGGTTTGTCGTCTAGATCCTGAATAAAAACGCCGACAGTTTCCTCAACTTCTGTGTTTTACTATTAGCGACTCCGGACGTACGATGACAAGCCTGGTATGGTGCGCGTTGGGCGCTATGTGGTGACGCTGCTGTCATTTTTGTGTTGGAGAGAACCGTCAACGGCGCACAACCGGGTTATCTCAGAGGGTGAAGTAAATGGTGAGAGTATATTCGGATAACTTTGATAACACGGCTAGGCTACCCGCTGTCTAATTACTCCCAAATAGGAGACAAGTAAATAAATTAAATACCTACCATAGTAACGACGTCGCTATGGTAAGTTCGTGTATCTATAAATATGAAAAATGACGTGTAGCGTTGGAAGCTGCATACAACAACGCCTATGAAGTAAGTACCTACAGTAGCATGCAACTCCTCTAGGACTCTGGAACCCCTGTCCCCACTGCGTCATGCCCCGCCCTCGTGTTTCGTTCCTGAGATGCCTTGTTTGCACACTCAGTCAGCTTCCTCCCACCTTGAGAGATCGAACCTACCTAACCCAGAGAGCTATTTTAATCCCCATTATCAATACATCCACCTGCCAATCAAAAATACTAAATTGATCCATACTCTTGTGTACATATTCCTGTACATACATACTTATTCTACCTACCCGAGCTTCCTCCCCCCCCTCCACAATCTCAATTTCATCACCCCGCCGTCACATCGCCCCTCCACCAGACCCTCTACCCCCCCAAAGCAAGCAACCGAGGACGGAACGACCTAGACACGCGTATACGTATACGAACATAGATATATAAAGGGGGAAAGTTTATAAAAAAGCAAAACAAAAGAACACAAAAGAAAACAAAGCGACAAAAACATGGCTTCCACCTCCCTCAAAGGCCCCAAGCCCGAAGAGCACGACGGCAGCGCCCTGCGCATCGGCATCGTGCACGCGCGCTGGAACGAGACCATCATCGCGCCCCTCGTCGAGGGCACCAAGGCGCAGCTGGCCAAGTGCGGCGTCCGGGACTCTAACATCATCGTGCAGTCCGTCCCGGGGTCGTGGGAGCTGCCCATTGCCGTCCAGCGGTGAGCTTTCCCTCCTCCTTCTTCCTCCCACTCCTAAACAAACCCCCCTCCTCCCCCTCCCCTCCCCTCCAAAAGGGGAGTAAAAAAAAAACAAAGAGATCACACCCTCTGACCTCAGCCATCAAAACCTCGGTCTCACAGGATGTACACGGCCTCGCAGATCCAGCAGTCCTCGTCGGGCGGCGCGCCGAGCGCGGGGGACCTGCTAGGCGCCTCGACGACGGACCTGACGACGCTCTCCCTTTCTCCCGACGGCGACGGCGACGGCGACGGCGACGACGACGCCCCGTCCTCGCGCCCCTTCGACGCCATCGTCGCCGTCGGCGTGCTCATCAAGGGCGAGACGATGCACTTCGAGTACATCGCCGACGCCGTCGCCCACGGCCTCATGCGCGTCGGCCTCGACCTCGGCGTCCCCGTCGTCTTCGGCGTCCTCACCGTCCTCGACGACCGCCAGGCCCGCGCCCGCGCCGGCCTGCTGCCCGGGTCCCACAACCACGGCGAGGACTGGGGCCTGGCCGCCGTCGAGCTCGGCGTCAAGCGTGCGGCCTGGGCCCGGGGCGCCCTGGAATGACGCGGGGAGAGAGGGAGGGAGATGGGTTTGGACGGACGGACGGACGACGAATCGAACCGTGGCTCTCGGGCTCAATGCCACCCACCCCCTCGCTAAAGAGAGAAAGATAGAAATAAAAGAAAAGAAAATAAAAGAAAATACGTGTGATATGATGGACCTGGCGTACATACAGTACAGCTGAAGCTGCGATTTCGCACTTCTCTTCAACAGTCGAGGTGCGATTTGGGTCCTTCTTGTATTAATCCATTGAACTAGACTGATAGCTCACTTGTGTCGTACCTGACTTTCCTGCCTGTTTGCAAGATCTTGCAGAGGTATATTAGATTAAGTGTAAAGATACGTAGGCTAGTCTATCACGATCCATGTCACTCCAGCCGGACAACAACCCCGATCATTGATTGGCAACCGCCCTTCTCACTTCCTGAACAAGCAGGACGATACTCACTGCCGCCTCTTCCGTTCCATGAGTGCGCCAAAATTTCGCCAATGTGGTGGGTGGTGTATGTAAAGGATGTTACCTCTAACTCGAGCCTATCACAAAATCCACACATATACAAGAGTTCATCAACGTCTCCAATGCCCAAGATGCGACAACCGTAGAAAACCAAGCTTGTTGTCGCTATAGCGTGTTATCTGTAGGATGCTTATGTGGCGGGTAGTGGTATGATGCTCCTATCTTTTTTTCTAACCGAACAATGGTATTACTGTTGGCGAATTGTAAAAAGGGTAACGAATGTATGTAATCATTTAGTTGATCAAAGCCCCTATGTCTGAGCCGAAACTCTTCTTCGAACGCCAGAGGCTTTTCTTGTGTTCTCTTTTCGCCTTCATAGCGGCCCAACCTTCATCATCGTCATCATCGTCGTCTTTCGTGACGGCAGAAACCTTAGACTCGACCTGAAGTTTCGAGTGAGCATGGGACGTGGTTGCGCCCATGGTAGAGGTTCGGCCGGACTTGTCAAAGCCAATGCTGGAGACTGGACGGTAACGACCAGGCAGCCCAATGTTGCTTCGCTCTGAGGGTGCGATAGAGGGGGCATAGCCTCCACCTTGGATGTGAATGGAGGGGACGTAGTTTGGCTGCGGAGGCTGCTGGATCCAAGAGGCTGAGCTTGGCTGAACCATACTCATAGTCCTCCCCTGCGACCCTACTTGCGGCACATCCAAGCTCAACCCGGACCCCATCCCACCGCTCATGGATGCCCCAATGAAGGAGGCACGCGACGGATCACCGCTCATCATTGGATTGTGTGCCATGTCTCCCCCTAAGAACGAGTTTCGCGACACATCCCCAAATTGTCCCATAGACTGCGCTGGAGTATGTCCCATGGGATGAGGCGGTGCTTGACCCTGCGAGGCATTCTGCGAGGCCATCATCTGCATGAACTGCATCTGCATTTGCATGAATTGTTGCATTTGCTGGTTCATCTGCAATTGCGCTTGATCGCCAGGTGTAAGCATCGGAGCTTGCATTGGTTGCATGCCCATAGGATACATCATTTGTGGTGGGATTCCGCTCATGGGATCGAGTCCCGAGTTCATTTGGAACTGGGGCAAATTATTTTTGGCGCTGTCGACGGCGGGACTACCTCGTCTCAGCGCTCTCGCTCTTTCCTCGCTGGCAATCACGCCCACAAGGCCACCGACTGGAATTGCTCTTGACGGGGCTGGTGCACCGCCTCCAAGAGCGATGGACTCTCGAGCGGGTTGATTGATGAGTCCAGCTCCGAGATACGGATCTTGCGGTAATTTTCGGGCAAAAGGCGGAAGGCGACCACCCGGCGCGCCCGTGGCGTTATCACCCGCAGCTGGAGGTGTAGCATTGGTGGTGGGGGGCTGCATCGATGCCCTTAGATTCGGCTGTGATCCCATAGTGCTGAGACGAGTCGGCGGCCGATTCTTGTTGGGGAAACCATGTGCAGCCAGTATCGCGAGTGGGACCTCCTCGTCTTCTTCAGAGGCGTCTGATGGTGGCGTGGCCGTATTGCCGCTACTTGCGGCGAGACCCAGCGGTAAGTTGGGTGTGCTCAGTGATGTGGACATGGCAGGGCGTGGAGTGGCATTTGGAGTTTCGCCTGTGACCTTCATCATCTGTTGCCGGTACACAGACAAATGAGCCTCCTGCTTTCGTCTTTGCTTTTGAAGCTGCCTGGACTTCTCTAGTTCGTCATCTTCATCATCATCGTAGTTGATCTCATCATCCTCTTTATCCTCCTCGCCGGAGCCTATGTAACCAAGCCTCTCTTCTTTGGCTTTATTTTGGCGGTACTTTTCGAATTCTTCAGGGGTCATGACTTTGTTATTGTGGTTCTGAGGCGCAGTATTTGCGCGGCCGCCGATCCGTGGCGCGATACGGGGAGGGCGGTACGATTTGTCGAAGATGTTTTCATCGTCTGGACTCCCATCATAACGAGCAAGCTTGGAGTAGGAACCTTTCATGCCCGTGCGGGAGCTGGGCTGACCGTTGTTGGGTGCCCGATCGGCTGCACTGCTTGATAGGAATTTGGTGGCAGCCGACAAATCGCTCAACAAGGTGGTATCTTCTGAATCTTCCTCCGACGCACGACCATCGGCAGATGTATCCCTCGGGTTCGGAGCGGCTGTAATTGGAGGCGGCGCTGCGAGCCCCCCGGGGTTTCCGGTTGATGAATACATCCGCGAAGATCCGAGTAATCCTTCGTTCGACCGCTGGCTTGCCCACGACTTCGGCGGAGGCTCTACTGGGACAGAATGGTCCAGATGAAGAGGTGATGGTTGGCTGGGCCTACTGTTCACTACTTCGCGTTCCCTGAGAGTTGCAACGCTCGATCGCTTGTCAAATTTGGTCAGCATGCTACTACCCCATTCGCCGCCAAGATCAAGTTTAAAATCTGAGTCTTCGAGTTTCGGTGGTGTCGCACTGGTTACAGTTGAATCCGTCGTGGCCCGTGAGCGTCCGCCAGGCGTGGCTGGTGTTTTATATTCGGGCACAGGCGGTGTAGACTCCTCCGAAGGTATTGGCGGTAAGGTGTTTTTCTTGTTACCCCCAAACGAGAATGTCCTCCCGGCCTGCTTGAGAAAGCCGGCGCTTTTGTGGACAGGAGGGACAGGGGGGATGGAAGAAGCGAAATTATCGACAGGAGGCAACGGCTTTCTATTGCTGTGGCTTCGCCATTCGTCTTGTGGAGGAATGTTTTCAACGGAGGAGGGTGTCATGGACACATTGCTATGACGGGAAGAATTGTCTGACCCTGTCTTAGTAGTGTTGGAACTGCCGCTGCCACTAGGAAAGAATTAGTAAGATTGCATGGTGCCTAGGGCCAGCCACGCCATTCTCCGCTGAAACATGGGTCCAACAGAATGACAGCCCCCGTTAACCTGGTAATTATCCCAGCAATAACTAGCCCAGGACTGTCACTGAACCCATGTCGCCATACTATTTTAGATAGTACACGAGTCGGGAGCATTGGCAGGCCTGCCGAGGACGCAGAGATGTCGAGGTCAATGAAATGAAGAGGAAAATGAAGAGGACATACCGGTTACTATTCAAACCCGCAAATAGATTGTCCTCCATCACCAGATCGTGCATATTTGTTCTGGCCGGGAGGCCCATTGTCCTAGACATCCTCAACCCGCCGTCAAACGCCTTTACATTACTGCTATTGGGTCTTTCAAGAACCCGAAACGAGGGCTCTACCGGCCCATTTTGATCGTCGGCCGCGGTCGATTTCCGCCGGAAATTGACTGGAAACCTAGGCATATAGAACAGCTCAGCTTGAACTGATTGGTATTACCACGAACCCATAAAGACCCAGAGGCAGTCGGCGCGGGGAATGATCGTCCGGAGGGTCGTTCGGAGGATCGCCGTGGGAGATGGACCCAAGTATGAGCGAAAAGGAAGTACTAGATTGTTGTGCTTCTCCGGAGCAGCCTCGATAGAGGGGTCTGGAGTCCGTAAAAGGGGTGCGATGCGGAAAACTGCATAACGAGGGATTAGTTGTACTGCTCTCATGTATGCACCCGTAGACGTGAAAACCACCGAAGAACATATAAAACCTCAACGGCTATTGTTTTAAACGGATGAGGCAACTATGATGTATAGGAAAAGGGGGGGGAGGGACGGAGGGATGACCGCCAACTGGTCCAAGGGTATACGGGATGCCATGGAAGACGGTGCACATGAACTATATGCTCATGTCTCGTGGCACATGTGACACAGGCCATGGGGGGGGTTCAGTACTCGGAAGGTCGGCTCGGCGCCCAAAAAACGTGTCGCGGGTGATCCGGGATTTGGGACCAGAGAAAAAAAAAGGTTCCAGGCCGACATAAAAATAAAAATAAAAAGCTTCTTTCTTACATGCTTGGGATGCAATACGGAGCCGGGGTGACTCGCGTTAATAAATCGACTCGGGGTATATGATCGATGTATATAGGCCGACGGACGAATCTGCCCTCGATGTCGAAAACGGGTCGGTAAACTACTCAGTGTAACGGCCGAATGTAAATTGACTGCTCGACCGGGTCGGGATGCGTTTACCACCACGTTGGAGATGGTTATCCTAGGGAGACAGCGGTATGAGAGCAAACACAGGTGTTATCTAATTAGGTACTAGGGGCGCGAAGGTTTGACCAAATCGGCAAGACACCCAACTCGAGGGATTCCGTGCAGAAGCAAAAGAGGCGGCAAAAAAAAAGGGGGAGAATCGTCGCTGACTTCGCGCTATAACTGTTGTAAAGAGAATAAAAGAAAAATAGAAGTGATTATATGCCGTATTCCGGAGGATCAGGGCGAAAGATAGATTAGGCGTGCAGCAAGGGAACTGAAAGTCGGGAACGCTCGAGGCGGGCTCAGCGTGAGGATGTGCGGTTGAGAGAGATGCTGGAGGGATGGGAGGTTGGGAATGAAGATCGAACTGAACCGTGGAAGGTTTGGGGCGGACAATACAATGGGACGGCGTGCGATGGACTGACTGACCTGATGGATGGACGGCTTAGGCGAGGTATAGCGGTACCTGGAGGCCAACACGAAGCTTAGGTATGGTGTACCTAGGTACACCACTAGTCGCTACGCCCCGTAGCGCTTCTGTACAGTAGTTGAGCCGAAGCGCTGCGCATTAGGTGGTATATACCCGACCTTCCAGGAAGCCCGGGGCACTGTACACGTAAGGAACCGGATTTCAGCAATATTAGCATGTACTATGCATCGTGTGCTACGACTAGTACCCACTGTACAACCTGCTTTGAAACCCCAGAACACAAAGTCGAATACTACCTAAGGCGATTAATTACCTGGTAGGAGCTGGAGGTGCGGGCAACAACAATAAACCAACATACCGCCATCTCTCTCTCTCGTACGTACATTAGGTAGCTCTCTGCATTTTTTGTGGTTTTTTTTTTTTTTGTTTCCTATTTTAACTCTCCTTCCCTCTTCCTCCCTAGTCTTATTTTATTCTGTCCCCCTCCGCAAATCAGCGTTGGGCATCCTAGCACGCGCATTACTAGGCCATCAGCCAAGCGCCGCGCAGGTGTCCTCTTCTAAGAGGCTCTCTTGTTTACACTACTGTTAAGGCGCCAGGGGCACATTCGAGGTGCAGGGGTACCGAGATAGTGTGCAATCGCATCGATCTCCGTGTCGAAACAGGGTCGTGAACCGATGGTTATACATACACTACAGATTTATTTATGGCCCATCTAAGTAACCGATTCCCCTTCCCTTCCCGTCCCTACTACATATGTATGTATTATATTAGTATTGTCATTCGAGCCTTAGGCAAAATGTTAACTACCTACCTACCTACCTACCTACCTACCTACCTACCTACCTATCAACCTAATGTACCTACCTAGTGTACCTTGCCCGAAATCGTCGGTCTCTTGCCCCTCCCCGCGCCCACATCAGACCTGGCGCAGAGCCGGGCAGGAGGTACAGTACTGCTCGTACTGTGTGCTTTGTGCTGTCTATTATGACACCATTTGCCCTGTCCGGTCCCATGGGTTGATGGGTGGCCACTAGGACAGGGGAGGTTAGCCAGCATGCTGGAATCGGCGAAGCATAGCCTGGGCCGCACACTGGGCCACACGGTCCTCGGGGGGATCCAACCTTCGGACCAAAGTTGTGCCTCCATGTGTGGTGTATTGTCGCACACTATCGATTGCGCCGCTTTGGTACGCAAATCTCAAACCAGCCATCGGTACCATGATATGTACATGGTACAGTAGTATCGCGACTTCTTGATCCGGCGGTGCCGCCATCGATCCTCTCGCGCCAAGTCACTCTGATTCCGGGACTCATCGAACTTCTCCCCCAACGGACACGGAGCAGCGAATAGCCTCATCACCGAGAATTTTGTTTGCAGCGGTGGCGTTTCCCAAGCTTCATGCGCCCGACTGATTCGACGAATAATCAACCCATCGACGCCCGCGCTTCTCCCTGTCGCCTCAACACCAATCCCCAAACGCGCAATTTACAGCCAGTCCCATTACTTACGTCAAAAAGGGATCATGGTCTATTTCAAGTACATATCTGCAAGAGATATATGTACTTCGTGTTACCTGACTGACCCAATGGCCTGCTGATTCAGCAGTCACAATGCCGACCCGGATCTGATAGCTTGTTTATTCGATGTCGATCATGTTCTTCAGGGCAACGGAATGGGCCTTCGAACTACACAGTGTATAGACGAATCAATATGTGCAGCATTTGGTCGACAACACGTCATGGTTGAAGAGCAGCATTCCAAGAAAAAAAGCCTTGTGGGTTTTACTTTATCTACCGAATAATGGGTAGGATGGGTAGTCTACAAGTAGATAAGTCAGTAGATAGTGTGCCTACCTACACTAGTGGGCAACCCTCCCCATCGGCATGTGATGCACATCATGAAGTTGCCCAACTTATAACCCATACAGTACCTACACTAGACTAGGCATTGCCCCTACGGCGATCTCTGTACCTGACATACCTACCGTTCTCGACTACATACGGCGTAGGGCACTCGTTGTAGGGTCAACAAGGCCAATGCCTCAAAAAAAAGGGTTTCAAGCTCTCATATCTCCATATTTCGCTTTACATAACTATAGCAAGACACGGCAACGGCAGAACATAACAACCTGGTTGCGGAAAGGCGACGGAGCAGCCACCGAAGCTGCTAGTTACCTAATCAGATGATTGGATAAAACAGTTTCGTCATCCGGTCGTGGCATACGAGCGTGACTAACCCGAAACGGCTACTCAGGGTGAAGGAGAAGAATATAAGTCCCTCTTCACCCAGTCGGTAAATATCTGATAGTGGTGTTGACGGTTTCCCCTCTTCATGAATATTTCTAAGAGGGGAACTACACTACACTACACGACTAGTAGGGAAAAGGCCGAGGACCCGGAATTATCAGGGGAAAAAGGGCACAGCTGGTGGTTATCTCGCAGGTGTGCCTCAGCCATCTACCAGGTAATCGAGGTGGGGGGTAGAGCCAGGTCTTTTCGTATCCGGGATACTTGGCAGCTGAAAGATGTTTTCTTTTTCACCACTCGAGCTACGGAGCCCCCAAATTGTTTATGCATGCTGGGGCTTGCGTGAGACGGCTGCTATGGTTTCATTCGTCTGGTTGCTCCTCTATACACTCTCCTCCAGCATGAGCGAGATGTCATGTCATCATCAGGCCTCAGGGCCGGTTTCTCAGTTGCGGTGACCCATTACTGATTTGTCTTAGAAGAAGGGCATGAAATCTCGTCGGCGTATCCGTGTACGAGCAGCAGCGATTATGGCTCAGCCCAAATTTAGACGCGAACGGACCTCGGGTCCAATGGGAATAACGGACGGGAAATAAATAGTACCTGATGGTACATGCCTGCCAAGCCCTATTCAGGGGCTCCATGTGCTTTGTCTGGTCCGGCTTTCCGTGCTGGCTATACGCATACGGCTGCATATGTGTCTAGTGGGTACTAGGTTAGATCGGGTTCACATGGGTAGGAAGTGTTAATTCTCCGAATCGGATGGTGGCTCCTTTTCGCGATGGACGGGAGCGGCTCCCGCCTTGAACCACAGAGCCAAAATGCCTACCTATTCTGGATGGGTTAAATAAAAATACATATAGATGGACGAGTAAGCTACGGGCGCTATTCTTTTTCTTTTTTTTTTTTAAACAAAGAAAAAAAAAAATAACACATGCGGTACCCGATGACGAATGACCCTCCAGCTAACTTACGAACATGTCTTACATCACTACTAGTAGCTAACCCGTATATAGTCGGTAAGGTTGCTGGCTGAACTTGCCTATGTGCCCGGGTTAGAAAAATAACTGACCATTTCACTCTTGTTTTGTTGCCAAGTCGAGTACCTATATATAAACATTTCGATTCAGACCAGCGCAGGCTTATTATCTAGAGTCCGTGTGCTGATATACACGTGGTTTTTTTTTTTTCTCTCTTCCTGTCCTTTCTCTCAAGCGGTCGATAAGCGCGATATCGGACACACGGGGGCGTCCTAGATTCCTAAATATACCTAGGTTGGGTAGTTAATTGTCGTCCATCCATATATTTTACCTCTCTTCTTTTTTCCGAACGACCCGATTCCGCTCCGCATATTTAATTATATGTAGGTAGTTGGATGGATTCGAACCCATAATTTAGATCTGTACGTATAGCTAAGCGCGGCATACTCCAACTTTACATGTAAAATTACCTACCTAAGGGGTTCCCAGGTTAAGGTGTTAGGGTTGTCGCCTGTCACAACCAAGCACCACGAGTTCCGAGGTTGGAACTGTTTTTATATGTAATATTCTGGTTCGCCTCACCCTTCTGTTTTTACTCTCCGTTCATCACTGCGACTCTCCCCCAATACTGTAGTTGTTATTGCATCGCACAGCTTAAAATAGTTGCAACTTCAGTGCTTTTACCGTACAACTAGAATCTTCCTATAAGTATTGTGCAGCAACTTATACAATCTACCCAGCATCTCCCCTAGGTTACTTAACCTAGGTAGATGACTGGAGATGGGTAGGCATAATAATGAATACTTAATCAAAGGGCTGTGCTACCAGTACCAGCCGTAATTAATTGCCTTCAACCTGAACTTGAAACATTTAACCGAAGGTTACCTATCTCACACAGACAAACAGACCCAGGCTCCGAAGTAGGGGGGTACAATGCATAGGAGGTGCGACGGGGTGTTCAATCAGGAACGTTTGTCGCGAGCGCACGCGTCTTGCTCCCCCGCCATCATTTTTTGAGCTAAAATATCTCCTCTACTCATGTCAATACATATACCATACCTACCCTACCTATCTAGCTATCTGCGTTTATGAGGGAGAATCACATGTTTTCCATCTCGCTCGGCTTCGCGGCCATAGCTCTGCAGCCAATTGACCAAGTAACTGGCCTCAGTTACCCGATCCCACCGATCTGTGCCCCCCGGAAAACCAGCGATGGATTGCCCCGTCTGGGGCTCTGCGCCAACTTCGGACGATGGCCAATTATAAGGCTGGGTAGAATTAGCTGCCTTGCCCCGGGTAACGGCAGCAACCTATAGGCAGTGCGCATGCCGATCTCATTCCTCCTTCAGCCTGCGGCTTAGCTATGCCTTCGTCTCTCGCTTTATTTTTTATATAAGCGGCCTCCCTTCCAACTCTTAGATTCTTTGGCTTATATATGCGTGCGCTCCTGGCGTCATCGTGGGCATCATGATCAAAGTCGCGGTGGATAGAGGAGGCGCCTTGTGCAGCAGAGAATTCTCAGTCCCCAATCCCTACCGACTACTTCAACCTTGCGAGGCACGGCTTGCGGCGGGTGAGAAAGGGCCCCGGAAGGTGAGGGAGACGCATTTCCGTCATGATGCGGCTCTGGCAAAATGACCATTAGCGAACAAGCCGAATTTAATAGTACTGACCCGGCGGAGGCATGGTCAGTGTGATCGCGCTCGTTTGCGAATCCACGGCCATCTGCTGCGTCGCACCATATGGGCGCTACCAACATCGAGATCCCAACTGCACCGGATGTGGTGCTCTAGGGCTCGGGGGAAACAAGCCTAATAACATGATGTATAAATAGTCATGAGTACCGGCCTTTCTTAACCCAGTGGCCGCGGCTGGCGTTCTGGTAATAAATCTGCACCGCATTGCCTGGTACGTTAGCGTTCAACCTGCGATGTCCCTTCATCGCCAGCTAACTCTGGGGCGAGGGCGGTATGGCAGGAAAACCCCCGGGGTCTCCCACTATCCTCTCCCCCTTCTTCGCGCGCGATGGTCAAAGCCAATAATCGGCTCTCTATGCTTTGTCTACGTGACGTCGAAGGTCGAGAGGCTCGCCGTTTGGATTGCGCATTGATTGCGCATCACGAGTAGCTGACGCGCCTCTGGTCTGGTTGGTAGAGATCAGACGCGCATGTGAGGATTTCGAGGCCGGAAAAGCTCGAAAAGGGAGTTACGGGAATGATGATCCACTACGTCATGGAAGAAGTCGGCCGTGATGGTCCTGTTTCGACGCAGGAAATGCAAATCCGAGACACGGGGAGCTTTACCAGTAGAGGAGCTTGAAGAGAGAATACATGGATGTGAGCATGAGCATGAGCATGAGCATGAGTATGAGTTGGTTTTTCAAGGCTACTACTGCGTTACTTGCGCAGAAGACAGAAGACGGGTAGTTAGTTAACTGCACTACGTAGTGGCGAGGGATCAGCAACAGACTGAAACGAAGGCAGGCCACTGAAGCGCGTGATTCAATGGGGCCCGACCCCTATATGGGCCCTACACTAGTGTAAATGTGCTGCTCGGGGTGGAGATGTTACCCATGTATACCACACTACACCACACTACACTACACCACACGGTGCTATAATACCCAGGGCCAGACCCAGGCCCTGTAGGGAATATGTCGATGCACTGAGACGCCTAAGCTCCCTCTCTCCTCCACCCGGCGGGGTTCGAGGTGGTAAAATCCCCGGCCGCGCCCCATTCATGCCAAGCCCATGACCCGAGCCGCGAGTTCCATCCCACCCGAGCGAGGCCGAAATGGTCGAGAAACACAGTACAATATACAAGTACGCGGCCTTGGCCTCCTGACCAGTCCCGGGACCTATTTGAAACAGCTCTCAGGGGGAGATGGGTGATGACCGGGCGAGTTCATTTCGTCGGCGGATCTCCCTCCCTCGCTGCTTTGTGCTTTGCGTGTAAGGAGCAGGTGCAAGACCGTTAGGTTCGAAGCCAAGCGGCCGGCCAAGCATTGCCGGCCGCCTGCCCAGATAATGTGCGTGCAATCTGATATACCCCAAAAGGAAATGTGCCGTCTTCATACATGTAAGTGAGTAAGCCGTAGGCCTTTTTAGTTATACGAACCCCGCGTTCGATACTACACAATATAAAATGTCAACGAATAAGCTTGGCGACAAGGCTGTGGAATGCGATGCATGCAGGAAGAAGGAGAGACAAAAAAAAAAAAAAAAAGCTGTCAGGCATGTAAACCCTACGAAAAATTTTGGTGATAAGAAAGTGTTTAGATCAATGAACCTTGTCAATGCCTGAGGTGTCAATTAGGCCTGGGGTGAGTACCTATCTACTTACTTGGAATCTTTGCCATAATAGCTTCAGGCGATTTGGCTCTTTTATGCGTTTCTATTAGGTTAGATACCCTCCTAAGCACTTACTTACTTCAGTATCTATAAAGCTGACATACCTACCTACCTAACATACCTACCCATTTTCTTAGCGTGTACACATTGACTCGGAGCTAAATTGATAATTCAATGCCTTTGCCCTACAAGTGTATAGGTAGGTAGGTAAGGTAGATAAGGTAGGTAGGTATGTATCTGTCGTTATCGCGCAAGCGCTGTTCGACGACGGAGACTCGAACCTACATCGCGTCACGCAACAGCAAGTACTTACACCAGGTAGGTAGTGTAGGTAGAGTAGCGCAGAGCTTGGACCTACGGCTTATTTAGTGCTCAATCCTCGCAACCACATCTCGGCCGTGCCGCCAAGCGGCATCCCAGGCCCAATTCTGCAACGATCGGAGCGGTTAGCGGGGGGGGGGGGGGGGGACGACCTCGGATCCAAATAGCGGACCCCCCCAATAACTACACTAGCAGCTAACTGACAAAAGTTGCGCTACGCTACGCACGCGGTATCATTGCGTGCAGCTATCCGTACAGGACCTTGGCCGCCCGCCGTTGATGCCCCCCCGTACAGGAAGACCCTGTGTGAAACGTCCAATTACGTCCAATCATCGACTCTCGTGGCTGCTTAATACCGCAGGTCCTTGTTCTTTATCACGCAAGTTCAGCCGAGCCGTTGGCATGTAAAAAGGGTGCATGTCCCGTCCCCTCGTTCCCTGATTTCTTGAGGAATACTTTGGACGAGTCCTGGACAGCCTGTCTTGTGCAAAGTTGCCCTCTAAGTCGCCATCTCTAAGTTGCCATCTGAGTTGCCATATAAGTTGTCATCCGAGTTGCCATCCGGGTTGCCATCCGTCATATACTTTATATACTTCCCCGGCCGGAACGTTGGTCCATAGCGCGAATCATCATCGTGCGTGTTGGGGTTCTCTCACCCCATTGGATCGAAACATTCTCTTTGGTATAAAAGCCAAGAAATAAGAACGAACAAGAACAAAAAACACAAACATCTCGCGAATCACATCACTCCGTCTGTTCACCCATTCGCCCGTTCGCCCGTTCGCCCGTCCGCCCGTCCGCTATGTCTCTAGACAATAAGCGCGCTATACAGGCGTCCAGCTCCCCCCCTTCGCGCCGCAGCCGCAGTCCCTTCCACAGGGGCGGCTTTCTCCGCAACCATGACGAACACCCTCGCCAAGGCGCCCTCACCCAGCTCCTCAGGAATCGCTCTCACCAATCTCTCCACAACTACGGCAGCTCCTGGCGGGGCGGGGTTGCGGTCCACGATGACGAGGAGGCCCTGCTCGCCCACTCCCTGTCCTCCCATGGGTTCGATGGCGAGGACGAACATCGCCGGTCACAAGCCGACGAGCGTCGCCTCAGCCAGATCCTGAATAGTGACCCTGTGCGGTCCATGCGACTGATTGGCAACTCAAACCCCCGGTACAACTGGGAGCGATATTGGAAGACGGAAGAGGATCTGAGCACACTCAAGAAGCCCATACGCGAATACTACGAACGCACCAACTACTTGATCCAACAGTACCGATACATTGACCGTCTGCTCGACAGCAGTCTCCCCCATGACTTGCTCAACGAGTATAATAACCTACCCCACAGCTCGTTCAAGGGCGTCGTGGTCCCCGAGACCATCTCGGAGGAGACCGGAAGTTTGCCCAAGTCCATTTCAATCCCCGCCAATAGCAGGCCATCAGACGACGATTTAGCCTCTGCCGGCGCAAGCCCTACCCTCGAATTCCAGGGTGGTTCCCTCGGATCTGACGGAAACCCTACAGCGCGGGCCGGGGCCATTTCAAAGAGGGTTAAGCGAACACCTAAGGACATATATCGGCCTACCGAGACAACGCCGCTATTTAACAATGAGGAGGACGAGGAGCACGGCCCATCAAAGCCCGAGATTCCCTGGCTCGATGATGAAGATGAGGACGTAGATAGCACCTCGCCTATCGTCACCTTGGCCATTTATGTCAACTTTACCGCCAACTTTCTGCTGCTCGCCGGAAAGATTGCCGTCATGCTCTCGGTCTCGTCCATGTCCGTGCTGGCGAGTTTAGTCGACGCGGTCCTCGATTTCTTGTCTACCGTCATCGTCTGGACAACAACGGTCCTGATATCCCGCCAGGACCAATACAAGTATCCTGTCGGTAGGCGGCGCCTCGAACCTCTGGGCGTGCTCGTATTCTCCGTCATCATGATCACGTCGTTTGTACAGGTTGCGCTACAATCTACCGAGCGACTGGCATCGCCAAACCACGAGATCATCGAACTTGGTACCCCCGCCCTCATCCTCATGGTCAGCACTGTTGTGATAAAAGGTCTCTGCTGGATCTGGTGCCGCCTGGTGAAGAACTCAAGTGTGCAGGCCTTGGCCGCCGACGCCATGACCGATGTGATATTTAACACGGGATCCATCCTATTCCCTATCGTCGGTTTCTACTTTAAAATATGGTGGCTCGATGCGCTAGGCGGTCTGCTGCTCTCCCTAGTTGTCATCACCAACTGGTCCGAGACCTCGCTACAGCATATCAAGAACCTATCCGGCTTCTCTGCCACCGCCGATCAGCGCAACGTGCTTCTGTACCTCACCATGCGCTTCGCCAAGACAATCCGCCAGATCCAGGGCATTCAAGCCTACCATGCCGGCGACAAGCTCAACGTCGAGGTCGACATTATCCTGGACGAATCCACGACCCTGCGAGACTCTCACGACCTCAGCGAGAGTTTGGGGTACGTGCTCGAGTCCGTACCGATCGTGGACCGCGCCTTTGTCCATGCCGACTACGCGAGTTACAACTTCCCCACTCATATGGAGCAGCAGCAGAGCGGATGAGTCGTGAACGTGGTCGGTCATTCTTTCGAATCGGTCCTCGCATGGGGGATTGGGTGAGAAAGAGTGCAGATGTAGTAGACTGGTCGCAGAACGAACTGTCGTTGGATATAAAAAGCAGTTTTGTGCCAGGAATAGAGTGGCTGCCGGCAAGTATGATTAGCGGCGGTCGAGAAACAGGCCCGCTCCGTACGCGGCTTGCTTCTTCTCACCATCACCATAGCGATCGCATTGCTATTAGTATTGTCGAGATCGGCAGCGTGAATGAGTGTTAGCGCTAAACCCTTTTAGGTATACCAACGTCACCTCTCTGCTGAGGGACCGGCGGTCAGCATGAGTGTAGAGCGGCCAGACAGATGATGCTCCTCAGTTGATTAGTGAGTTCCATTAGTTATCGCCATAGCATAGCCCGTTCCTGGGGCATTGGCGGTTTTCAGTGTGTTGGCTTCGATAGGTTCGTAGACGCCCCTCGCAGCCTGTGTTTTTAGAGAGACATAGTTATCACGGCCCGCATTCCGTTGGCAACATGAGAATAAAATGAATAAAATATGTGCCAATTTAACTTTCATGTCCGTCTCTCTCTCTCTCTTTCCTTTGTTTAGTTAGGCTGCCTTCCACGCCAGGTAGACCTGGAGCGCGCCCTCGACGCTCTGTATGATGCCGAAGAAGATGGTGACGAGGAAGACGAGGATGGCGACCCAGAAGGTGTACCACTGGACGCCGTTGCGGCGGTCGAACCACCACTGCGACAGCGTGCGCGGCCGCGACTCGTCGAGGGCCTGCTTCAGGATGACGAGCCGGTCGTTCCAGTAGCCGAAGTTCTCGAACCGCCGCTCGTGCGTCTTGAGGCTCCCGCACTCGGCCAGCAGGGGGTCCAGCCCGTGCTCCGCGATTTGCGACCGCAGCCACGCCCGCGTCCCGCCGTCGTTCTGCGGCAGCAGGAGCGAGAGCGTCCGCAGCGTCTCGTCGACGAAGCCGGGCGGGAACATCTGATGTTGGACTCTATGGATATAGTGTTAGGTGACGAGCCGATGGAGGGAGGGAGGAAGCGAAAAAGGGGGGGGAAGGGAAGGTGGCCAGGGCAATAATAAAAACAACGACAAAGGGCAAACAAACGTACGTTCTTTGAAACCTGAGGAAGGCGACGCAGTCAAAGAGGAAGACGGCGCCGTCGTCGTCGACGAGGCGCAGGTGGTCGGCGAGGTCGCGGGTCCAGCGGACGCGCACGCCGCCGATCTTGCGCAGGTTGAGGGCCGTGAGCATGCCACCGATCTGCGGCCTGTCGGGGTGCAGCCGGGTCGTCCCGTCCGGGGCGAAGTGGCGCTCGGCGAACGCCCGCAGGCTGCCCGCGTCCCAGCGCCGCGGCGCCCCCGGCCCGTCCGTGCCCAGCGGCGGCGACCCCACGCCCACCATGAGCAGGAGCCGCGAGCAGAGGTCCAGCGACCTGTCGACCGCCGCCGCCGCCGCCGCCGCGGTAGCGGCGGTAGGGTTGCTATCGCTACTACTATTTGGCGTGCTACCGCCGAGACCCCCCTGTGATGACGACGACGGCGACGACGCGTCCCGGTGCAGGGCATCCCGCTCGTGGTCCGCCTGGATCCGGGATGCGATCTCGATCACGTCGGCGTGTGTCGACACCGACACGTGCCGGCCGCCGTCCAGGAGGAACTTCTGGCATTGGGACGAGTAATCTAGGCAGTCTCCCGTGAGTGGATGGATACCCAATGCTGGGACGTACTAATTCATTATTATAAAAGACGACCACAACTCACTACGAGAAGAGAATTAGACTTTTATTGTATTTTTATTTTTAGTTTATTTTATGGTGCTGGAGTCGGCGACGTCGGTGGTTTGTCTCTTGTACGTACCAGTTGAAATAAACGTGCATGCAGCGGATATCTTCTTTGGTTGGAGTGGCAGAACCCCATAACCTGCCGAGGAGCTCATCTCTCGTGAAGTCATTTAGACTCGTTAATGGAGTGGCTAGTCGCACATTCATGATAATACAAGGCTGTTATACAATGACGACTAATCGGAGACTCAAATACCTAGATAAACAGTCATTACTGGTAGAGAAATATGAATAAAACAGAAGAAGACATCATCGCCTTCCAATTGAAGCCTAGTATAAACAAAGGCTTGTCTACGTACGTACCGTGGTTGGTAACTGCGGCCTCCCACTTGGAGGCCGTGGCGCAGTTGAGGGAGGCAGGGGTGCCTATGCACATAAGCGCTGCAGGATCTCAGCTGCGGTACCAATAATGGACCTGCTTATGTATGTATTTTTATGTGCCCTGCGCCATAGGTCCAGTAGCTGGAAATGGAAGGCGGGGTGTGGCCTCAGGCGTATTATATATGTATTAATGATACCCTAGATCGTTCGTGGCACACATCTTTTACTCACATCCAAAGCAAACTCCAAGAGTGCAACATGCCAATGAGTGTGGGTCGACAGCCTCCTCCATGATGCCGAACTTTCTTCGGCCCCAGACGTTCCCTTACGCGAGTTCCTCTACAGGGCCGTATCGGGGACTTCTCGTCCGAAAATACCCTTGCTGGGACGCCAGAGGCCCCGCGAGAGACCTTTTTATGGGCGAGATTGCCGGAAAGATCAAGGAGTGCCTAGAACAGTGCCTGTTAGAATCGAATTCATTTGTTGGTTTCTCCTTGTTTATGGTGGGTAAATTGCCAGAGAAGACCAAACCGACAATTATGATCGTCTCAGATGATAAGATACGCCGGAAGGCAGCCTTCCAGACTATCAAGTCTAGGAATATCATGAGCAGCTACCCGGGCTTCGAAATAGGACACTGCTCCGTTGCGGCCGAGTTTGAGGACCTGCGGCCGCTTGGGTTATCTACTACCTCGTCTGATGCATCATCGGCTTCATTAACAGCGTCGTTTGACCCGGGACCTTCGAGTGATCACTGTAGTGAATGGGAAGAGAATGAAGAAGAGGAAGTGGAAGAGGAGGGTGAACCTGGGGTGGATATTTTGACCCTGTTATCGACAGAGGTGTGTGCCTTCGGCTTCCCAAGAGGGACGGAACCTGCTCGGCTGCACTTCCACACCTCACCGAAGTTGCATTCACATTCGCGGGATTCAGCATCCGCCACCTGTGGCGGCCTGTTTCGATTCGAAAATGGAATTTACACTCTCACTATGGCCCACGCTATTCTCCCGGCTCGCCACACGACCGCGAGCCCGAAACCGGCGGCCAGCGAGGAATCAAGTTCGTCGGATGATTTTGAGATCACCGGGATGGACGATTGGGACGATGACGACGGAGATGTCAAAACTCTGACCGCCATTACAAGTCCTGGGAGCAGAAGTGCATCCGAGTTTTCTGATTCGGAGGAGAGCCTGCTCAAACGTTACGATTCGCAAATGTCGTCTGAGATAGGCACCCGAACCCGCCGTAGCACTGGTCCGCCTATAATTTATCAAGAAGACTCCGACTTAGACAGAGATATCTACGCTCAAGAGAACGAAGACGAAGACGAAGGCGAAGACGAGGAGGAGGAGGATAGAATCGAAGGCTGTGAGTGGGTTGGGTCGGTCGTTGCGGTCGATCAAATACTTGACATTGCCGTGATCAAAATTACGCCAGGCATATCTGCAACTGGCCCCTCGTATGTGTCTCCGGGTATGGTAATGGATATAAATCATTATCTACGCGCAGATTCACCCGCCAACGGAGGCTTAAACGATACTTCTATCGTTATAAAAACCACACACCGTAGTAGACATCGCGGCCAACGATCTCTGACGCCCTTCTATACCCGGTTACCCGGTACAAGCACATTCCTCGAGCTGTTCAGTGCAAACGTACACGCCCCAATTCGTCAGGGCGATAGCGGGAGCTGGGCGTTTAACGAAGCGGGGGAGCTTGTCGGTTTTGTCGTAGCCGGAAACCTCGAGACTGGCTCATGTCTATTGCTCCCCGCCAAATCTGCTCTGACATCGATTTATTCACTTCTTCTTAGCCGGGAGGAGCCCGTGAGAGTTCGGCCGCCGATAGCTCTATCCCAAGCTGCCTCCCCGGCGATAATGTTCGGTAGTATGCGAGATGATGACGATGCAACTGTCGCAAGTAGCGTACCTCCCCCTAGTATATTTAGCTACCGCATGGATCGTGGGACATCATCCACTCCAGCGCTGTCGACTATTGCAGGATCCCACGAATACGAGCCGGAGAATTGGTACACACGAAGGAGCTTGCCCCGGGGTGACGCAGGGCAGACCGGCTACTTTGCGAGCAAGGGGAATTTCCTAGAGGACCAGATTGCCAGGTTGCGGAGGGAGCTCGAGAGGGCGTGGGAAATCATAAAAGAGAAGGACGAGCAACTGCAGCGGTTCATAACCAGGGATGCCAGATACAACCCGGGCGACAAAGACGACCAACAGAGCGGCCTCAAGGCTTTGCAGCGTGAAATGGAAACGAACCGGGGCTTAATTGAAGAAGCCAGAGCGATGTGGAGGGAACAGGTCACCGCGAACGAAGTACTGAACCAAGAGAATAAAGAACTAAGAAAGGGCATATCCAAGGCCATAGAAGAAACTAATCAAGTCCACGAGATCACCAAAAAAACCCACGACCCTGGAGAGGTTGCGAAGATTTTCCCTTTCACACCTATCACTATAAGCTCCGATGACAGATTGTTGAAGATTGCCACCAATTTGGAGTATGTCCTTTTCGATAATCCGGCCAAGGACAAGGTCAAACCGGAAGTCGAGAAAAGCAGTAGAAGCGCACTCATGAGCATCCCGCCGTTTCCCGGACCGGGGATAGCACCACGAAGCGGCGATACAACACCCCAGCTATCCGCGCCGGTGGCTCCGACACCGATTCCGCGAACCCCGACCCCGCGGACGCCGAAAAAGGAGAGGAGGATATTGAAACCTAGAAGCCGATTAAAATCGCTCCCTATGACGTTGAAAGGCCAGAGCCCTCCGCTCTCGGACATCGGAGGGGGCATCGAGACGGTAGTGGAGGTAGATGAAGAAGAAGACGAAATCAATGAGATCAGCGAGACAGGCAAACCCACGACCACAGGACTAATTGCTTCTAAATCTAGCGCACAAACCCGGCCTTTCGACAGCGGCGACCTTTTACGGGCTATAGTCCTAGACGATCCTGTTGGCGTTGATGCTCGGACGCCGAGGTCTACGACAAGGAACGACTCGCGGGAGGAAGTGAGGGATAGGGATAAGGATGGTTGATAAATGGAGGGCGCTCTGCATTGCCGAAATTGTAGCTTACTTTAGGTACCTACGGAGACCCGTAAATAAGCAAGCAAGCACGCGTTACTTAGATCTGTTTTTCGAACAATTATACACGTATATGTAGCGACTAGATAGAGAAGTTGTAGAAGGGATGGAGAATCAATTGACATGAAAGTCTATCATGACGGGGAACCACTTGCACCGAGCAAGCACTGTGGACCGTACCTTCCTTCCCCTACATATAGTGAGATACAGACACAGCCACCTTCCATTTCCCTACTGCCCCCTCCCCCTCCCCCCCAATAAATGAGGTCCCTTTAGCTGTCACGATAGGATACCTACCTAATTAAGTACGTAAGAAGAGTAAATTTATACCACCAGCTATTTGCCCTGACTAGTAGCTGATTTAGAGGACTATTAGCTGCATCAGAGTAGCGGGTAGAACGAAGATAATGAAGTAACGGATTACACGCTAACCACTGAGCTCATCGATCCCGTCCCATTTACTAGACAATCGAACTACCATAGCCCTCTATTGTCAGTAGAAGCAAGTAAGCCGCTAAGAAAAACAAAAAGGGGAAGGGGGAAGGTTGTTCGCTGTCCTCGTGGGGATTATTCCCTTGTCCCTCGACCGCCGTGTTATACGCATAGCCGTTGTTTTTTTAAGCGCGAGACTTAAAAATAGAAGAGAGAGAAAAAGAAAATCAAAACGCCCCTTTGTCCTCGTCTAACCAAGCGTATTCAGAGACCGCGGACCGGGTTCACAACACCCTGGCTGTGGCCCGTACAACGTACGGGGAGCAGAAAGGGGTTTCCGATATCGCCTGCGTCTCCCGTAGGACCGGGCGGCCCGTCTAAGAGATGTGTTATACGGGATCCCAGACGGGACGTGACTAGCTTTCTCGCACTGTGCCTCGACGCGGAGGAACGGGGGTGGTATATAACCTCGCAAAAGCCCCCCCGTGGAATAGATAGAGAACTCAGGTTCGGTCCGTAGCTCGCACGCATACCACGTAAGAACAGGTAACAAGAAGTCTGATTATCTCCAGAAGCAGCGTTGAAGTGTGCTCGGCCAGGACAACTACGCTCTTCATCAAACTCGTTAGGGATAGGGCTAGTCAAGTCAAGCCGGACACGCGGACAGGAGAATAAAAATGCGAAGCGGTTATGATCTCTCGGGCTCAGCATATCAGGCACCGCCACCGCCGCCGCCGCCGCCGCAGAGCTCGTGCCAGTGCCCTTCGCTGCGCCAGTGCCAATACCCGCTGCATGGGCAGCATGGATTTGAGCTTCAAGTTCTCGATTTACCTACGGGTCAGTCCGAAACTCAAATATCCACGACCAGCGGGGGCCCATCTCAAACTGAGGCCCAGGCTTCGACCCGAAGTGAACAGTAAACCAAATAGGCGTAGTTCGATACGGTTTCCTTGAATTAATGGGCCAGTTAACATTCCCTCGCAGTTTTGGGTCAGAAGAGTTTCTCTGTTGAGTGTTTAATGGGCACAGTACATATTGGCCGACTAAGACAATCAAATAATAAACGGATGATTGAAACATACGAAGTAGTGTGATAAATAATGAATATTCAAGTTGTATAGCGACTAGTGTCTATTAGTGATATTAAAGTTGAATAGATATAAGGCGTGATCAACGCTGTGGATCGAAATCTGCTGAGAGCAACAATGACATGGTCTTGAACTTGCTGTTTTGCTCTAATAAGGAATGCCATTGGTCATCAGCTGGAATTGGTCATAGACCATTGTGCTGTAACTCCCGGCACTCTTCCTGACGAGATCCTTGACAAACTCGGCCGCTTCCCATTCGTTCTTCTCCAGAACAAAGCGCTCCTTGAAGTGCTTCACGCTTTCAGGCTTGAAGCATGGAAGGCCACTTTCCATCATTAGAAGAACAATTTGACTCAACTTCTCAGCGTAGGGCCGGCACGCAAGGAAGGCCTTAACGCACAGCTCTTCAAACGACTTAAAAGCTTGGTGCTCGGTGCTACCCCCCATAACCAGAATCATTTCATTAGTGAGCTTGAATGGTGCACGTTCGAACTTCACGCCACCAGGGGCAATATCGAAACAGAAGCCAAAATCAATATGGAGGATGTGGCCGGCGTCGTCTATCATGATGTTGCCGTTGTGGCGATCTTTGAACTGTAGGAGGAAGGATATGATGCTGTAGGCGGCCATGCTCTTGACAAAATTGTTACGTGCATGTTGGAAGCGGAGAGAGTCCTCATTTCCATACTTGCTGATAAAGTAGTCGTAAAGACCATTGACGGCCTCGCGTCCAAGCATATCTCGCGAGATGGAGTTCGGCAGGACATCAATAACGCCACAGCCCGGTGCAGTAGCCGTTACACGGTATGGGAAGACGAAAACACCAAGACCAACATTGTGGAAGATACCACGGAATGCGGCGATCATCTGTAGCGCTAGAACATCTTGGCGACAATCATCGCCGACTTTGAAAATGGCACTTTGCCAGACTTCAACTGTTTTCTGGGAGTGTGCCTCGCTTCTCTTACTCACTTCCTGAGAGGCCTCCTCAGAGTCTTCTACAGGCCCAATGACCTTTTGAATACGGAAGGTAGCCATGAAAGGTGCCTTCGCGTGAGACTGCAGAGGTTTACCAGATTTGCGGTCGATACCGATAACCACACCATCAGGGTTACTAGGTAAATAGACGCCCACAGCTACCTGGATCTTGCGGAGTTCTTCTTCGATCTTCTGTTTCTTCTCTGGTTTATCGCGTTTGATCAGCGGCTTCAACTTCCCCGAGATGCCTGTGACTTCATCGAAGAAGGCAAACTCCCTTTCATAGAAGCTTCTATCTTCCCCAGAGAAGCTATCAACCAATTTCTTCATCACTTTGTCGAGAGCAGGCTTGATTGCATCGGGCTAACAAAAGTCAATATTGTGGACAATAGGCCGTGCTCGAATAAACTTACGATAGTCGCATCATCGTCCTTGTAAGAATTGGCTTTCATATTCCATATAATTTGATGTGCAAATAGCTGAGAGAACTGTGCCGTTTCGAGGATATATCGTTCCACGTATCCCAAAGTATCAAAACGAAGACTTTGAACGATTTGGGGGACATAAAAGAAAGTTACGTCAATAGGGTGATACTCCAAGGCTCTCATGGCATATTGAATGAGGAATGGATGGTTCTTGTATGCTGGCAAGAAATAAGTCGTAGCAGTGACAGGATTTACAGGTGTCCAGTATAAGAGATACTATATTTGTTAGCATTACTGTAGTGGCCAAGGATTACAGCAGCCTACCTTGAGTTGGAATCGAACGTCCTGGGGAAGCTCGCCACCGAACAGTACGGATAGAGCCTCAGCATCATATAAGGCTTTAGCTGGGAAGTTCAGAAGTAACCAACGAACTTCTTGGTGCACACTGGGCATGTTGAATCTGTTGACAAGCTCAATGGCTAGCGAAGGACTCTCAGCCCAGGCAACTCGTATCAATGGTTTCAAAGCAGCCTGGAAATTAGCTAAGAGCACGCTATAGGCGTTAGGAAGGACTTACCTCTAATGCAGCTTTACCATGACTAGTCATTATGTCCGGCCGTGGTAAGTTCCCTCCATTTAGCGGGTGAATCCAAACGTTCAGCCTGGCTTGTTCGCTTTCCAAAAGGATTTCGAAGAGTGATTCCTTTTGCGCCATGGACACGAGACTACTCACAGGATGCGTAGCAGTGATGTGTGACACAGCTTTGAACCCACCCGCAATATCATTGATTAATTTCACCTCTGTTTTCAGTTGCAGCATATTGCTACCGAAAGACCACTTTGGTGTGAACTTGAACCAACTCAAGCCTGCGGACAGAATCTTGTCTTTCAAACGGTACTGAGCTGCCGCACCGGCAGAGTCGCTTGCTCGCAAGACTTTCAAGCTGAACAACACTATCTTCAACCGGATTTCTCGGGCCATGGGGTGGGATATGGAATGTGTCAAAGCATCCAATGTCAAATCAAGTAGCCTAAGAAATATTCTCTGGGTATCGGGGCTACCCAGTCTGGTAGCGTTAAAATGGCTATCGAAGAATTGCATCAAATTGGTGTGAGGAGCAAGAAGATTATGTATCTGTTGTCTTTGCTTCATAAGAGCCTCGTTGTCGCTGGGAGCAAATTCTTTCCTCAAGAATAAAGGATCGGGATGCCTGGTAGAGCGCGTTAGTATACTCGGGTGACCAGTCATGAAAACGCATGTCCGACTTACATGAAGCTTGGGTTGAAAAGTCCTAGTTTTCTTTGAATTGTTACCTCCCATTGTTGGGCAATCTCACTTAGTAGTCGTGGTTCCATTCTAGGATTTTCATTTATTACACCAAGCCAAAGAGAGACACCAAATTTGATAGACTCTTTGCTAAAGATACGAAATGGAATGGTGACAAGGTAATGAGTGATTGCACTCTCGTCTTTCTGGCTACGGCATAGCAAGGCAGCAGCACGTCGAAGAATATCTCTGACATCTTGCAGGGGTGTGACATTTTTCCCGGTTAAACGAGACTCGAAATGAGCAAGAGCAGCGACAGCATCCGCACGATCTGTGGGGGCAGAATTTATAAAAGAGTTCCTTCGGACCATTGGCAGAACATTGAGCAGGTCTGTCCCATGACTGGGCAATGTCTCTCCATATCTATACTCTTGCCGGGTGGTATATTGGGCAACGAAGTCCGAAGCTGTGTCGATGCTGGTCTCACCAATGCGGTTCAAGGATGTCAATCTCTGATCTGTTGCAGGGACAGCCGACCCCATCTCTACCGCAAATGAGCGACCGAGCGACATGTGTCCGTATGCGCTCTCATCTTCAAACTCGGATAAATACGTCTGGAGTAGACCTTTGACATCTGTTGGTGCGAGATTGATGGCATGAGACACCCAAGCTTTGGCTTGTTTGTAAAGGCTGTTAAGAGTCGCCTTCCTGAAGGCATAGTCGTCGGAGAGTTCAACCGTAACGCGTCCAAGTTTCGATGTAAAAACCGACTGTGGGTCATACAGCTCCGTCTCAGCTTGAAAACAGCTCAACCACATGAGAGATAGAAGCTCTAAAAGTGCGAACAATGATGACTTTTGACAGAGAGATGAAGGAACTTCGCGGATAATTTTATCCGCACAGTAAAACGCAGCCTGTTGTACACGCTGGATGCGATGGCAGCAGCTACAAAGGATTCTTGCTAGCTGAGACGCAGCGTAATGGGCAGAAAACGTTGAAAGCTTGGCAGTAAGAGTCTTCTCTAGGTATGCATCTATCACGGCTGATGCAATACCTTCCATTACATTGCGGACATCATCTTTGTGCATACTGGGCTCTAGGAAGTATGAGAGCGTCTTTGTACAATCACCAGAATCGGCTCGTAAGCTTTCAACTAGGTAAGCAGCCTGCAGGAATATCACCTTCCTGTAGCTTAAAGCTCTAATGTAGGATGCTTTCAGCGGTACAAGACTGGCCAGTGACTTCTTCTGTTTGGCTTCTCGGTCTGATGTATTGGCTCGCCGGAGGACGGTGTTGAGTTCGATGTCGCTTTCAACCTGCTCTCCTCGTTGCTCTGCGACGAGTGGAGGCGAATGTATCGCCATGTGTCTTAGCTCATTCACATACTTCTTACCCCTGTCGGTTGTGGGGGTGAAACCGTGGACAACAATGTTGAACCAGGCGTCACGGATAAGGGCGAAGCCATCCTCATCCTGGTTGGATAGCCTGGCAGCAAAGTCATGGGTTGACATCAATGTAGCCAGCGGCTGGAGAAGTTGGGCAATCTCTTGCGCGGCAAATTCAATATCCGACTCTTTCATGTGATTAGACTGATGAATGTCACCTTTCGAAACCAAGTCTTCCAGTAAATACTCGAGGTAAATCTCAAACAATGGAGAGCTACGACTAATATTTGCTGAGATGTGGTTCCGGGCTTTCATAACCTGCGAGCCATTAGTATATAACAGTCATTCACTATGCGATGAGACCCTACCGCGTCTAGTACAGCAGTATTATTGTCCGCTATAGCCGCGTGGCAACTTTTTGAATATAGCCTCATAAGCGACCGGAATTCTAGTTGACCAGAGTTGAGTGACAAAATACCGGCTCCTACAAGAATGTGTGCATCCACTGACTGATTCACCTTTTTCAGTTTTTGGACGAGCATGGCCTGCGCAAGGGCAGTGATCTTCTCATCCTCGCATGCCTTGGCAATACAGCATATCGTTTGAACAATATTAGAGTACACGGCAGTCGTGTCTTCTTCGCTTTGTATTTGCAGCGATATATTGCTGCCAGTGGATTGCCTCCCATGGTAAATGTTTGACGAACCTACGCCATCCCCCGCCAAATCTCCATTCGATTCATTAGGGATACCATGCTCAGGGCTTGGACTTAGAACGTTGCCTAAGGTATAAAGCGTGGATATGACGGCATCATTGGAGAGCGTATGTAAAGTGAATGCCAAGCACGTTGATGCGATAGCCGCCGTATTGGCTGATGGTGCGGTCTGGACAATAAATCGGGGAAGAAGCCGAATGACCGTTGGCGCGTAATCAGGCGAGAATCTAGCGAGAATAGCCATCGCTCGAAGCACAACAGATGCGAGAATCTCATCGGAAATTTGGTCTGAGTCGAGAGTTTCGGCAAGCCAACCCATAAGCTGATCTGGGTCTGCTGCGTCCTCATTAATAACGGCGCAGTTCAGAAAACTAATCATGGCAGAGGCTTTCACTGCATATGCTAATCTTTGCTGTGAGGTAGAAGCGAGCTCAAGGAAATCAGCACTGGCTTCAAGGCGTTCCATTTCCTCTTGAGCAAGCCCAGCGTACATCTCAACGGATTGGAAATCGACATCTCGGCCAGCGAGTGAGCCGGGTTTTAGGATATCATCCCTAGACATGAGCACGTCTAAAACGTGAGAGCCCCTTAAATCTTTCGCATCGAGCATGAGCAGGGAGGTTGTCGCAACTAGTAGCCATGTAAAGCTCCTCTGCAAGAGCATAGGACCGAGAGGCCGCCCTTTGCTGGCATACTGGCGTAGGCATCTCTTCCATTCTTTAACTTGACGATCCGAGGAGTGAGAGTTCCTTATGGTAGAGAAGGCGCCATCAACAGCCGTGAGGTAGGAATCCGACAATAGGTTACGAACTCTTTGGATCAATGCCAGCCTACCGCCAGTCCTCCAAAAGTCGGCTTGTGCCGAGGCAGCGTCTAGAAAGCCCAGGAGCGAGATGGTTAAAGTAGCAGTCCGGATGGCATCTTCAAGATTCTGTTCAGAGTCGCCTTCAGGTCTAGGCGGAACTATGTTCTGTATAGCCACTCGCAAGCTAGCCAGAAAGGCCCAAATGTTATCCGAAACCGTCTCATGCAAATTGTCATGGTTGCTTCCTAAAGACAGGAGGGCAGCGGTCAGGCTCGTGGTGAGGATTTCGTTCGGGGATGGCTCGATTCTACTGAAGCCGGGCGACGGCACAAAGCTCTGGACATGGGACTCGAGGACGTAGGGGATCAATTGGCTGGCGAGCTTCTGGGCACTTTGGCTGTTCTGAACCATAGGTGCCGTTTTACAGAGCGCGATGAGGACCTCATATTCACGGATGGTCTGTAAAAGTGTGAGGATAGGCTTCAGCTCTGCTATGAGGATAGTCCTTATTTACCATAGGTATTTGACCTAACGAGGCCGCATTTCTGGGCGCTCCATTGACAGCCTCCTTCCCCCTTCCATGTGCCGATGTAGCTCTGCATAGCCGGTCTAGGTCGGATCGGTCGAAGGAGGTAATTGAGTTCGAGGCCGAGAGCGCTGCGATCTTCTCAAGAGCTCGCTGGCGGATGTCGCGTACCATGGTGGCCAGATCCCTGTGCACTGCCGAGACAACAAGGCCGAGCGCATATACCAATTAAACAAAGCGAGCTGTCGACGCCAAGGCTGCCGAGCTCTCTTTTTTAAGCAACACCTCGATCGAAGCACGAATACTGTTACTGGTGGGAATCACGCATGGGTTTCGTTTGGTGGTGGTGGTGATGGTGATGGTGATGTATAGGAGAGGCCCAGGATCGTGTAGCAGTGATTAGATTGGCAGATTGACCCCCTGTCGACCTAGGTAAGTACATAGTACTAGTGTTCGGCCACCCAGAGCTACCCCCCCTGTCGCCTTATCCAAGACCCGCTAATCGGAGACCCAGCACCTCTAACTACAGCTACAAGGCTGCAAGCTGTACGTATGCGGGCGGCGGCGTGCCTTGGAGCTCTCAAGGTTAGAAAGCTGCATCAACCACCGCCATCGCCATCATCATCACCACTCCAACTCACCAGCCATCTTTGATTTTCCACACTTCTGTCGGCCAGTAGTTGCCATTTACCGCGTGTTTACGATCGGCACTACCGACCCCTAAACGATTCTACCGCCGAATACGAGAGCCATTACCACATCTACTGTCGCCATGGCCATGTTCAGCCAGAACCCAGTCCACAACGGGCCCAACTATTCGTTTGCCGAGGTCCCCAAAAGTGCTGCTGATGGCCTCCGGGAACATCGCTTCAACCCGTGAGTAGGAGTCCGGCCTCTTGTCAATCTAGCGAACACGGGACACTCTACCCCGCCAGAAGAGAGTCGACACTGACTTGGCATTCCATAATTACAGATATACCGACAACGGTGGTTCGACACTCGCCATCGCCGGCGCAGATTTCGCCATCATAGCCGGCGACACCCGTCTCACGGCCGGCTACAGCATCAACACACGGTACGCTCCCAAGGTATTCAGGATCGGAGGTTCCACATCGTCACAAGATGACGCCAATATCATGTTGTCGGTGGTCGGCTTCGCCGCGGACGGCGAAGCCCTGAAGGAGCGACTAGACGCTGTCTGCAAGATGTACCGATACCGGCATGGGAAGCCGATGAGTGTCTCAGCCTGCGCGAAGCGACTCTCCACCATCCTCTACCAGAAGCGCTTCTTCCCTTACTACGTTCACGCGATCCTCGGTGGCCTCGACGAGGATGGAGTCGGCGCTGTGTACTCGTACGACCCCGTCGGCAGCTACGAGCGCGAGCAGTGCCGCGCTGGCGGCGCGGCTGCGTCTCTCATCATGCCCTTCCTCGATAACCAGGTCAATTTCAAGAACCATTACGTCCCCGGCAGCGGTGTCGGCCACGATTTACAAGAGCGTGAGCGCGTGCCTCTACCTCGCAGCGAGGTGGAGGTGCTCGTCAAGGATGCCTTTGATTCGGCTGTCGAGCGGCATATCGAGGTTGGTGATGGTCTGCAGATGATGATTATTACCAAGGACGGAATCGAGGAGAAGCTTCTGCCCTTGAAGAAAGACTAAAAAAGAGTCACAGTAAACTGCATTGGGAGGGTTTGGGCGCATGGGGCAAGGCACGTGTATTCTATCTAATGCATGCTAGACCGAGATGCCGTTACAGCGTCCCAAAGATCAACTCGAGCGACGAGCTCAGACCTTTCCGCTATTTTTCTGGCTCGGCAGAGGTTGACTTTTTAATGAGACTGCGCACAAGATATTCCGACCCGATGGTATCTATGCACAAGTGGGACGGACGGGGGTCACGGAACACTTCCGTTCCGTTGCTGCTTCGACTCTCCCTTCGGTGTATTCCGCTTTCATGAGCACAGGGCACCGTGTCGTGAACGGCAGCTTCCGTGTGCCCAACGACGCCTCCTACGATATCAGGATGTTGCCTGGGGATATTCCAGCCCAACAAGATCTGCCTCAGCAGTTCCACGATAAATAGTTTGGGGGCGAGAGCTTTCACAAATTTCCGTGGTTCAGGCTTACCTTGGCTTGCGCAAGCAAGATACCTCAACCCAATGGATCCTCCTTTTCAACGCACCGCAATAGATAGATAGATAGGCTCACCGCCTACTCTTCATGCGGCTTCGTACCAATTGTACCCGACTCTCGTGAAGTTTACCTATCGTATTGCGGCACATGATGCGATGGTAGGCGGGACGAGCTTCATGTATGGCTACCGCGCGCTAAGCAGATGCCCACAAGACTGTGCTTATAACAACTAATGCAGCACCGCAATCATCGAGATACTTGTAGTTCTATTATCGCGTGGTAGTGGGGTAACTGAGTAGGTAGGTAGTCGTAGGCCAAAGTTGCACAAATTTCACCAGGAGTATTGCAATCCTGTCCATGAACGTATAAACTAATACAAGTAGCCGCAAGCCTCCAAAATGGTCAGCTTGAAAGCATTCGTGTTTTTGCCTTTAATAACGATGGCGTTGTGGTTTAGTGTTACAGTTCTACTATGTGTTATTGCTATCGTTCTATCAACAATACCATCGCGGCAGGAATTATAGCCATACATCAGATCTGTAGGCAACTGAGCGCTTGACTTAATACTATTCTACCTTTGCCATTCTTGGCTCTAGTGGTGTGGCGGGATTGCTGCAGTCCCGTTCCGTGCCGGATACGCTGGGTCTGTGGTTAGAAGAAGACCACGTTGCACCGTCGTCGATATCTAAATGTATTTGCCGTTGGTGTTGCCAGAGATATAAGCCCATTTTAGGCTTAAATGTGTGCAAAGGTAGATACTATGTAGTTGATGTTGGCGCGTTGGGCATCAATACTTAAAACATGGGATATGTCCATTTGATTGCCATTCATATGCAAAATTCGCATCTTCTCGGATATTAACCAATGAACCAAGCGATTTCGATATGGTTGTGGCCTCTAAACTTCCACTTCGTACTACATTAAAGTCGAGTTAAGTCAAGTTAAATATTACGTACGTGTACACTCCCGAGGTACCTGATGTGAAACTTTGCATCAGGGACAAGGCACGGACACACCGCGCTCTTGGGTGGTTGGAAACCCGCCTAAGTAGCGTCTCTCGGTCTAAATCTAGTCCTATCAGCCGACCGTAAAATGCTGTGGGCTGAAAATACAAGTTATACTTAGCTTTGGCTATAGTCAGTGGGGATGGTGGGTGGGTGAGAAATATGTACCATGCAGTATGTAGGTAGGAGATATGTATCCAGATCCCGGGAAATAAAATGGACGGCGTGGTTGGGAACCGGCATACAGGATCAGGGCCCTGGAATCTGCCATAGCGTAGTTCTCTCTCGCACCCATCCCGTCACGAAATGGGCCACACTACGAGTAAATACTTCGGTAGCCAGACCGGGCAGGACTGGATAGGACTGGATAGAATAAAATAGATGCTACAATTTTGCGTCAATAATAGTAGGTCGGTGTGGAGATGTGTAGATGTGGTTTCAGTCTTCCGAGTCAAACTCCGCAGTCGTATGAGATGTGGTCAAGACGAATGAGGTTGAGCCTGGTCGAGCTAAGAACCCCTCGACAGGTACTCAGTCACACGTGTAGATAATGACACCGCCACATCTTGAATGCTGGCACCCAGAATCTTGGGACAAAACAAGGCCGTTTTGTTTTAGTGCAAGCCTCGCACAGCTATTAGGTCATAGTACATGCTATGGTACGGGTTAAATTAGAAGCACGACGGTTAGGGTGAATAGTCTAGAAGGCTGGTGCGAATCCAGTGCCGGATCGTAGGTTTGCCGAACAATTTCAAATCCACCAGGAGCCTGCAAAGCCGGTTGACGGGGCTTAATAGGCAAGTTGCTAATGAGAGAATGCCGCTAAGGTGGCCACGCCAGTGAGATAGACAGGGGATGGCGACCGCGGTTTGTGGTCGTGTAGGTATGTTCTCATGTTCCAAGTCTCCATGCAGCAAGTCTGTTCACAGCAGAAACAGCCATCGTCAAAATCCAAGCAGGCCTACTACCTATTACTTGTAGATAGGGCGCTATAACGGAATTCGGCAAGGCACGCTTGACCCCTTTCTCTCCGTGAGCCTGGTTATTATATCGTTATGGAGGGCTATACTATCGAACTCCTGCAGTGCACCGTTGTTCGTTGCTTTGATTACGGGCCCGTATGATAACCAATGTGCAATGTGAATCCAATTCGGGAAGTTACACTCGAGTCCTTCACGCTGACGGGCGGCGGTGGATAGTAGTAGAGCAGGTGCTTGTAGCGATGGAGGACAACTCCCCACACAGGAGCAGATCGAGCGGGTGGCAAATGAGGTTTAGGCGAGAAGGAGGAGACTGGTTGGCCGGTACCCCAAACTCATATGTAATGTATCTAAGTAGGCTAGCCCCCTTTTACATATCGTTGCCAGTCGAGCATTTTTGTTCCATGGATCACACTAGTTGCTGTATCTACCAAGTACTGTATGTATATCGAGCTGGTTAGGCAGCCCATCCTCCCCATCTCTTCCAATCATACCGTGAGAAAGTCTCCCCTTCGATAGGGTACCCACGTCACAACCCACGTGTATGAGTTCGCTAGAATGCCCGAAGTATTTCAGGGTCTGGTCAGGGCTGGCATTCGCCACTCAATCAATAACAAGGCCGTAGGGCCCGCGTAGGGCGTACAGTCAGGTCCTATCCAAGCCAGGCAGGCCAGGCAGGCCAGGCAGGCCAGGCAGGCCACACAGGCCAGATAGGCCAGACAGGCGAGACAGGCCGTCGGCAGATAGGCCGACCAGACCCAGGGGGGCATGGTCGGTATTTGATTGGGCGCCAACTCTGTGCCCTCAAAGGGTCCAACGGCTCAGCTTCAGCACCAGTGGTTCACCCGAGTGGTAATTAGACGTTGTGGCTCAGAACGCAGTCTTCGCTCCCATCGGGCCTTTTTCTCCGCGCACAAGGTGTTCCCGGGGCAGGATCCTACGTCTGGCATGCTATTACAGCTCCAGAAGCCCCCCCCTCCCCAAGATCACGGGAGAAAACCCGCGTACAGTGAGCAACGGTCCGAACCAGAGGCTGTTAAAGCGATGTGCCTATTCACACTGAATTGGTACTAGGAGTGGGGTGTACATGTGGGATGTCCGTACATGATGTACGATGTACATACATACCAGGAATGCATTGTTGGTAGGTAGGTATGTATCGTCCAAGTAGGTATGGGCTGCATGCTTGATAGCACTATCTGAGAAGGCGCTCAAGCTGTGTAGGGAAATGATGGGAGCATGACGCAAGCTACGTGCCTAGCAGTCCCATAAACAACCTTGTGAGGAATTACCATAGTGAGAGTGGCAAAAGCATACTTTATGTATGTGTTTGCGGTGGCAAGGTCCTATCTTCTCCATTTTGGAAGGGGATCGTCACCACTGACCACGATGTGGCTGTCATCCTTACATCTAGGTATGGATCTAGGGGGGTGTTCTGCCCACTAACTGAACAGGTAGGTAGTTATGCGAAGATAGTACTCACCTGTAGGGTCGAGCCGTAACTGCCTACCTGGGTACCTCGTCAATACTTGTGCTGTACGTTACCCACCAGATCCCGCCAGCATGCTCGCCTAGAAGTGCCTGCTGTACTCCAGCAAAGCCCCATTAAAACCCTGGGATTTTCTCCATCGTGCGTGGCTGACTGCTTTCCGATCTTGGCCTGTTCAAGTTCGCATTTCATCTCCCCGTCCAAAAAAATCATGTGACGTGCACCAACGAATACAAGTAGACAAAGGATGCCCCATCAAAGCAATCAATTTTCTGCTACGATCAATTAGACCTGGGTAGGTAAGTAGTTTATAACGTATGAGTGATACAACTCAAATCGAACCGAACATCACTCCGGTTAGGGAGTGCCTCTAAGCGCTAGATACCTACTAAGCAAAGCATATAATATTTGGCTATCTGCCACTGGTAACCATGCATGTATGTAAGAGGTATGTATGTTGTGTATGCGTTATGTGTGTATGTGTGTACATGTATGTATCTCTGATAGTTATAACGACCGTGAAGATATCGGGTGGTATTGACGGGCAAGTTCCATCACCGTCCTCCCACCTCTGCTCCTCCCTACCTCTTCAGAGTGGGTCCCTCAGACCAGCACTATTTGGTACACCGAAAGCATGTACGTAGCGTACTAGTAATCTTGGATACAAGTGTGATACTACCACAGGCACCCGCTGTAACCTTGATAGATCCTCAGACGACTTGACCTTACAAACAGGGGTTAAAGCAGGCCAATTGATGCAGTTTTACGTTGCTGTAATGGGACTCCGTCTCGCCGTCAACGCGAGACGACTATTCCGGCAGCACACTAGTACAATAGTACGGTATTACACCATGGTACCTACATAGAGATCTATACAGATACGGTATAGCGGTTGCAGATGTATCACGCTACCGGCGGTTTAGGTCTATGCTCTCGTGTAGTACCTCGTTAGTACATCCGCCGGTAACCCATTCAAATTGTCCAGCAGTTTGGCGATCTCGGTCCCCTTGCCCACCTGCCCACTTACATTGGGTGTACATACTTGTAGCAGTGTACGGCCAGCCCTGAGGCAGAAGAGGATGGGAAATCAGTATTTCCCCGATTTCAAATTCCCCTGTCCAGAGCCAGAAATCGATTGCGGCTCTCTCCGCCGCTTTGGGAAGCATTCGACACCCCTCGTACCTGACTTTCCTGCACTAGCCGCACCTAAGCCAACCCACCCACCCAGCCTACCTAACCTACCTAACCTCCCTCGGCTGCAGATAGTCAGTCCCCCATCAGCAATTGATTGACCGGAGTACAGACAGTACTAGCCTACAGTAGGTATTTGTTGTTCACCGGCCTTGACCGATGAACTGATGTGCCCGTTCGCAACTCTCACTTCAGCAGCACTGGCCGCCAGTGACTGCTTTCTTGTTGTATCATCGCCGTCTCTCTCTCTCTCTCTGTCTCCTCCTCCTCCTCACTGTCATTTAAGTACTTATTATCAGTTACCACTCAGGCGCGCGGCATGCCCGTTCCTGTAGTGTGCCGTTGGACATTTGTCTCGTGTGTAGATGCTCACCGTGTTGACAAATGGGTATCAACCCAGAGAGCCCAAGAGCGCACAAGTGTCCGCTGCTTGATCCCATCCCGCCCCGCCCCGGTTGGTAATGGCGCAGTCTCCGGGATTACCTGTGCCTTGGATCCAGACTCCCGCATTGCTTACCTTGTATTGTAGGGCTAGGGCCGCCAGGTAGTGGTGATGGGCAAAGCCTTCCCAGGTATAGCGTCTGAACAGCGTAAATCGCTACTACTAAGGTAGGGTCTGCCACCAAGCTCGTTAAGAGCCCGGGATCTATCTACAGTACGCCCTACAACACGACGAATGGCCCTCCGGGACGGCATTGTGAGAGCGTGATCGACCGACCTTCTCGATGAAAAGACCTGTCTAGACCATTTGTGGCTGAGCCGGCGCCTATCGGATTGGGGACCTTGCCTGTGTGTCCTTGGGAGGAAAACCCAAAAATCGCCAGTGCTGTTAAGTTTGGCCGGACCATGTGTGGGAAACACAAGCACGGGGCCAATGGGATCTCCTTCATGCCCCCAAAGCGAATAGCTCGTGTACCACGCTGGTACTCCAGGGTCTGGTGGCGAAAAAAAAACCAGCGCCAGCACTGCGCGGGTGAAAGCAAATCCCATTGCTCCGTCCCCATTTCGCATCTCTGATGGAAGGTCTTTTCGCTCATTGGCTGTTTTGCCCTGTGCCCGCTTGCGTTCGAAGAAAAAAAAAAAACTACCCTAGACTTCTTCTCTGTTCTCTGCCCGTTCCTATCGTTCCTATCGGGCGTCGAACCGTTCTTCTTCCGTGCTGGTGTTGGCCATGCCATGGCCAGATATGCTCCCCGGCTCCCCTTCCTTCTTACTGTGCTATCCCGGCAGGACGTGATTAGGCTCTGTAGTCCCATACCTATCACTCTCGCGTCTTGGTGCTAGAAAGCGGGCTAATAGACCATGGCGTCGCCCACTATGATGCGGTTGTTCCTTGTTTATGTTCCTCGGTTTGTCTCATGCCGCCTCTCTCGTGCCCTGGCTGCATGAATGCAGGAGGAAAAGGCAAAGATTGACGCTACACCATAGTGCTCCCCCTTCTCGACTGTTAACACGTACTTGTGGTACAGGTACCGGCCCTAGCTTGGGGTTGTTAGAAATCACATTGGGCCACATGGTCGACCAAATTAGCCACACGGCCCAATATCTAATCCTCACCAGTATCCGAGTGAAACCGTCTTCTATCTACACGCTTGACCTGCTTGACCTACTTGACCTACTTGACCTACTTGACCTGCTTGACCTGCCTGACCTGTGGACTCCCACACGTCTTATTACTGTATCCGTCCATGTATCAGGCGCTTGTACATCGCTGTATGCACTATCTACATGGGGAGATGAAACTCTAAAAAAGATCCATCGCTTCCCCAGTGCTCAGCTCCTCCTCCACCGCCCGATACTATACCTGGGTATTGCTTGCTTTACGCACAACCCCGTGCCTTTCTCGGCCTACCGACTCCCAGCCTGAACAGGGTGTCCGCCGTGTGGTGGCGCGTTCCTCGGGTTTAGGAATAGGTCTCTACGGAGAGGAAGCTCCTAGCAGCCCTCTTACTGATTACAGAATACCCTCACTTGCCTGGAGGGATAAATTTGCCCAACCACAGGAGGCCCATCGTCCTCTTGGCTTGGCACCGTCCGGTCGGCGCCCAGGCAGTGCCGCCTCCTTGCAAGTGTTGAGGGCACGAGATTATTCCAGCGTGGCATATACCTACCTACCTGGGCCCATCCAGTGCGCGGACAGATCAACAGCTCACCGGACAACGCCCTTGTCTCGGATCAGATAGTTATCCAGAAACCTGCATATTAGCGACTTCGATCCCGCCGCGTATCCGCTACATCCTCGGCCTTGAAGGACGTTTCAACGCTATACTAAAAATGGGGGACGTTTCGCCGTCCGCAAACCCCGGTGGTGAACCTGAAAACCCGGAGCCATCCGGAAATCATCGCCAAACGCAGCCACCAGAGGAGGGATCTTCAACCAGCCCACAAAGTACCAATCCACCAGACGCCGCGGCGTTCCAGGGCCAGTACCTGCAAATATGCGTTCCGCCGTCGAACCCTTTCTCCGGCCAACTCGAGACGCCTCCTACACACGCCTCGGGCCGCCAGGGGCCATACGATATGAGCGCAATGACAAACGCCCTTCCACAAGCCGGGTACCGACCAGGATATAGTAACGGACAACAGCACCAAAGATATGCACCCACTGGTCTCAGCATGATACCGCAGATGGCCCAGTTCCCTGGCCAGCCGCACATGTCGCAGCTCGCAAACCAGCAGTATTACATCCCACAACATCAAATTTCGCCATATTACAGTGCCCCTGTCATCCAACAGCATCAACAGCAACAGCATCAAGTTGGATCACCGCGGGATGGTATGAGCATGGGCTATTATGCAAGCCATATTATGATGGCCCAGTCGCCAGCTCCGATTCATGGGTATTACTACCCTACTTCTAACCATTTCTCGGCACAGAATCCCGCGATACACAATCATTTAACCCAGGCACCATACTACCTACCAGATAGACATTCTGGAGATCAAAGAGACCATTCACCATTACAAAGGAATAGCGTAAAAGGTTCAGGAGGATTCGGTTCAAGCGATGGTATGAGTCACGACGCTGCAGTCACGACACAAATTCAAAAATTAACACCACATCACAGAAGCGGCGGGACATCGATCGAGCGTTGTTCGTGGTCCACCTAGAAAACCTCGTCAAAGTGGTTCGTCTGGCACAATCCTTACATCCCACATCGATCCGCCTAACATGGTCACTAGGGCATGCGATTTGGATCGGGAATCTACCGCCACAAACCCAGTTAATGAGTTTAGTCCACCACGTTTGTAGAGAAGCAACCGGGCTCGAGTCCCTTTTCCTAATTTCAAAGAGTAATTGCGCCTTTGCCAACTTCAAAGACGAGTCGAGTTGCACTACCGCCCAGCAGAGTCTCCACGATTCCAACTTTCAATCAGTCAGGCTTGTAAGCCGTCTACGAAAAAGTACAGTCGAGGGGACGTCGGGCCAAACCGCACCAACAGGTCCAGCCGCTATATCAACAAATTCCCAGACTATATCCTCAGACCGAACACCAGCGAACATGCCCAGCAAATCTGTCGATTCATTACTTACGCAAGAAAATGGGATTGGACCTAACAGTTCCCTCATAGTAGATGGGAGTCAACAGAAAGACAAATTTTTTATACTGAAAAGCTTAACTGTGGAAGATCTCGAGCTCAGCGTTCAAAATGGTGTTTGGGCCACACAATCCCATAACGAAGAGGCACTAAATGATGCATTTGGGGTAAGCAAGCAAACCAGAACGTGGAGGCAGCATTTTAACTTGATAATTCTACAAACAGGCGGCTGATAATGTCTATCTCGTGTTTTCTGCCAACAAATCCGGCGAATATTTCGGGTACGCTAGAATGGTATCACAAATCAACCACGACCCAGCCGCAGCGATTGAATTTGCGCCCAAGGCCCAGGCTACGAATGATACGGACTTGCCAAAAGCTATACCCACCGAGGCTACAGACACATGCCCTCGTGGCCGCATCATTGACGACTCGGCACGGGGGACGATATTTTGGGAAGTGGAAAGAGATGAGATCGATGGAGCATCAGATGCAGTATCTGAGGAGGATTCCGAGAGCGCCGCAGGCGTTCATGACGGGGAGGTAGCATCAAAGGCTTGGGGCAAGCCTTTCAAGCTGGAATGGCTCTCGACGACGAGACTGCCATTCTACCGAACACGCGGTTTACGGAATCCTTGGAATTCGAACCGCGAGGTAAAAATCGCCCGAGACGGCACGGAGCTTGAACCCACAGTGGGCAGGAAGCTCATCGGGCTATTTAATCGCGTTCAGAGTCCGGTTCCCGTGGCTACGATGGGCGTACCAGGCATCGCTCCCGGATATCCACCCCAAGCGCTACCGCCGTTCCACTAGTATGCGACTCGGACGACTCGAGGGAAAAGAATGATATCACGATGGAGGTGGTTACAGGCCAGTTTCGTTATACTAGCCGCCGATAGCCTGCCTTCCATTTGCGGCAATATTCTTTCGCGGCCCTAGTCCGTGGATATCTAATTGAAACACGAAGATGGAACGCCTTCTAAGATGTCTCGACTACATAACCATCCGACATATGCCTAGCCCACCACCAAACCATCGGAATCGCCCATACCTTACGATAATAAGAGAACCAAAATACACAAATTATCTTCACTAGTGCCTCTACATGCATGATAAAAAGACTATGATAGAGTGGTAGCTCGCACTCCTGGGACACCCGCAAAGAACGAAGTGGCAAAAGGTGATGATGTCCCGGTCGTTGACGAACCGAGTGTGCGTGTTGCCCGTGGCGAGTTTCGAAGGGGCCGTGGTCATGATGATGCTTGATTCCTATGCGGATGGGCAAGAAGCGATGCGAAAGTGGCGTTGCCGGTCAGCACTCACACGAAGCACCATGCGCAGGCCAGCTGCCCATCATCCGAACGGTTCAGACTCCAACCCCGCGACAGCGCCATTTCGAGCCTAGAACGTAACAGATCTTGCTACATGGCAAGAAAGCCACGTCATACCCGCACGCGCAATCGTACGACAGAGGCGTCCTCCTAGCATGCCGCCCGTCCCAGGCTCCCGCATGTACTGCCTAGCGTGCGGCTTGGCCACCACACCACCTCTGGCGGGCTTGGACGGGTGTCGTTTGGGGGACGATACCACAGGATGACTTGCCCAAACATTGCCAAGCGGCGCAATTACGTAGTGGTTGTATCTCGCGCGTGCCCGTTTCGACTGGCCACAGGACAAGAATACGTAGACGTGGTGGGATGTGACGGCGGTGTCGTGCTGCATTTGGGCGGAATGGGCAATGCTTGAAGCCATGAAGTCGTTTGGGATCTGCGGAGGATCCTTGCAATCCCCGTAAACGTGCCCACACAAGCGGGTTTCGGTAGGAACTGCCTACAGATTTGCACACTAGACATGGAAGCCCAGTTCGACGCGATGCGAGATGGGATAGGCCTGATACGGCCACTGTGACGTCATAGGTCCCCTGCCAAGACCACTCAGGAAACCCTCCATTCCCCTTTGCCCCAGCCTCTACTAAGGCGTGCACTAGTGTCCGATAAGTCCGACCGAGTGGGGACTAGAACGAACTGGAAAACCCCACACCTTTCTGCCCACAGATCACCAGCCACATAACCTGGCTGCCTGGATGCGGACTGGCTAGCGCCACTGTAGATGAAACCACCAACCACTTCATCCACTCAGAACCGGGCTAAGTGTGTACATGCATGCATTAAATATTAGATACTACCCAACCTACCTACCTACCTACTGTATGTAAGTATGTAATGCAACCCCCAAAGCGGAACATCCAACTTCAAGTGCCTGTTTTAATTACCATTACTGAGGGTGGTGTTATGTACCTGTACCTTGTCAGCGGGTATCATTATTGTCTGGGCCGTGGGTCGCCTGGTGTAGTAGGTTCGATAGGTGTAGTAGGGAACGAACCTCTTAATGTAGATCCATTCAACTCATCTACAAGAACAAAAACGGTTGAATTGAGCTGCTCGGTCCCGTCCCAGCGAGCCTTCCATTTTATTAGTCATCACTGTGGTGGTGTGCCATGCTAGCATGTAAGTAACCAGGGGGTTACTAATCCGGAGCCGGTGTTAGTCGGACTAAGCCGCAGTTAGAAGATTCCTCCACTTTCCAGTAACATCCAGTAACATTAAGCATTGCCGCGTACCATCCCGCATCGTCACGCAACACAGCAGATGAGATGCATTGCCTAAATGCCAAAATGATGCCGAGATTACGACTCATTATGACAAACCCAGAAATGTCTATATGGTTCTAGCATGTTGTTTAGGCATCGGGATGATGATTCGGGAGGCAATGGTTCAATGCTTCGTGAAGATGGTAGAACATACGAGAGTTGCACGATGTTGTCTATATAACCACGGCGTGAATACCAATTGTCGAAAAAGAAGTCTCATTCCGCAGAACACAAACACAACACAACACAACACACAACACAACACACAACACAACACACAACACAACACATAACTAACCACACACAAACGACAACAAGGTCTTCTTACTCAACTCTACTGCTGTCATATCAACCCTAAGCCCACCGCTTAAAGCTTCGAACTGAACATCATACAATTCACACGAGTCCCTCTACACTCCAACAAAATGTCTGCCTTCGCTCACCATCCTTTCTACGCTACCCCCAACAACGACTTTGGCAAGTTCGGTGGCCTCGTCCGCTTCATCGATGATTGGGACAGGCACTTCTCTCAACAGAACGACCGCAGAGGCAACGGTCAATTCCGCCAAGCTCGCCGGGTCCAGACTTTCAATCCGCGCTTCGATGTCAGAGAGACGGAGCAAGGCTACGAGCTCCACGGCGAGCTTCCTGGGGTCGAGAAGAAAGACATAAATATCGAATTCAGCGACCAACGAAGCATTGTCATCAGCGGCCGCGTCGAACGCACCTACACGGCAGGAACTCCACCCGCCGGCCTCCTTAGCGACAGCACCGTGAGCGGCGCCATCGTCGATGAAGCCCACAGCGACGATGGCTCGGAGACTCACTCCAACAAATCATTCCAGGCGACTGTGGAAGATGAGGCGGCCGAGGACAACGACGCCACTACGGCCGGCACCACCACAGCTGTTGATACTCCTAAGCCTGAGACCGCTGTGGCTGAGCCCCAGCAGCAACAGCAGCAGCAGCAGCAACAACAGAAGGAGAAGTTCTGGATTCAAGAACGCAGCGTCGGCAGCTTCTCGCGCACTTTCGCCTTCGCGAGCCATATCGACTATGAGAACGTCACCGCTTCGATGGAAAACGGTATCCTGACCGTCAGCGTGCCCAAGGCGAAGAAGCCAGAGACGCGCCGCATCGCCATCAATTAACGGCGATCCCAAATCAATACCGCATTGCTGGTCTTCAGACATTCCCTTTTCCAATAAGCCCTCTCGGCGTCTCTCTCTTTATCCTCTGCGATTTGTCGCGCTGGATTACACAAAATTGCCCTACAAACCACTTGTAACACAATACTGTCTGACATAAACACCACAGGCGCTTTGCCGTTCACTCACTGTATGGAGTTTTGTTTTGTTGAAGGATTGGAAATTTGTTATGTGAGCATTTACATCAGCGCAAATGTTTGGCTGATGTTTGGGATGGATAGCGGTACTCGTGTATATTACACTTATGATAATTGAATAACTTTTTGATAAAAGAATCGCGACTTATCGTCACCCTCTATAACTATGCACGAACGTGTCTCGTAACGATAATACAAGTCCGTCCTGAAAGCTGCAAGAATATAACTTGCATTAAATTATTATGAGGGATAGTGACTATCATGTTGAAACAATTAGGGAGAAAGAAAAGGGAACGTAACGGTAGGAGTCGGGCTCGAACTCGAGTAGTAAAAATTGCAAAAAAAGAATCCGCGGCGTAAGCTATACTCACTCTCCGGGACCGGAAAGCCCAAGGGTTTGTCCTGCCGACTACTTTACCACTGAGCCACGAGGGTACTCATAGTGGGAACGTCTGTTGAAGAGCCGGTCGCTTGCTGATATCTATATGTCTAGGTGCGCGGCTACGTAAAAGGTACGTACCTTTGGAAAGGAGGCATCTCTCGGAAGGAGCGCTTCACGAGGTAGGTACCTACCTACCTAGCTCTACGAGGCCCGTGCCTGCGGTCGGACCAAGTGCTTCTTAAAGTCATAGAAGGGTGTTGCTACCTCGGAGCACTTACTTACTCATAGGAGTAGTAAAGTACTACAATATATAGGATCTACAGTATTATCTCCTTTCTACATTATTACAACCCTCGCCATGGGTGGCAGCGGCTCAAATCATAAAAATATAAATGCCGAGCGATCTCCATGAGCCCCCCTTAAGAAGACCCCTATTTATGTGGGAAGGTACCCCTTAAGGTATTACCTACGTCAATGGAGAACCTTCCCTCCTGGGTGTTTTCAGGGGTTGGAAAACGAGCCACTTCCCACGTTAGAAGTGACCTCGCAGTTCATGTCCCCAGATAACCTACCTGCCGTGTATTTATCCATCCTCCTACAGCCAATCATCACACATAGTTTATTCAAGGTTTTTATTTATCAGCACTTACAGAGCATCGAAAGTCACTACTGAGGTAGTATCAAAACTGCCTAGACGACGGCGCTTAACTCAAACGTTTAACCAGCCTTGGAACTATCCTGTCGGAATCTTTTTTTTTTTTTTTAACGTCGTTACGATCGGGATTACGGATAAAACAGTAGTAATCACGAATAGGCGTGTATGAGTCAACAACTATATTATGTACGAAAAGTAGTTCACCCATGATAGGTAATCCTCCAGGTGATTGGGGGTAGTCCTAACACCAAGAATATGGCTATCCAGGTCCTAACATCCCATTACCTAGTATACCATCGGCGTCCATAATAGAATGGCACCGCCGCTTTTTTTTTTGTTGCCTCCTTTGGTATTCCAGCGCGCCGATAACCCTTTGAACGAGAGCTAGAGAAGGAACTAATTCATATATTGCAGGACACGCTTGGGAACCCAAGCTTTGCCAAGTGCGCCGAATGCTCTTGCATGGCAGGGACCATCAACCCCCGGCTTAAGCGAAGCTGGCACTGATCACCCAGCTCGCGTCGTCGTTGAAGAAGTTGGTGGCGTCGAAGGTGTGCACGCCGCCGTTGCTGCCGATGTAGGCGACGTTGGTGTAGTGGCGCAGGTAGCGGGTAGGGTAGTTCCAAGAGCGGATGGAGTTGCCCTGGCCGTTGAGGCCGGTCTGCGGGCAGAAGGTGGCGTCCTCGCGGAACTGCTTGGAGCCATCGTTGGCGTTGAGGAGGAGCTCAAAGTTGTTGTGTCGGATATAGCTGCCCGGGGCCGCCTTGGACTCGAAGGAGAAGCAGGCGCTGTTGCCAAGCCCGGCGCGCACCGTCCAGCTGGCCTGCTGCTTCAGCGCCGTGCTACTCGATGACGACACCTCTTGCGTGTTGACGGTGCTCCCCGTGTACGCGAGGTACCGCGTCGTATAGCCCGCCGTGGTAACCCGCAGCGAGACGGACGCCCCCGCGCTAAGCCCTGGCCCGCTAGTCATCGACGTTGTGGCGTATTTGGCTGCTACGATGTTGGCCTGCACGGCGTTCTCTGTCGCATCGGACGGGTACCCGGAGGTCATAACTCCCTCGTAGAACGTCCCCTGGGCGCTCACGCTGTTGTCACCGCCGATACCGAGGATAATAGCGCCCTCCTTGCTCATCGGGTTGTACCCGGACTTGTTCGGCCGCACGCCGCTGTAGTACGTCGACAGCGAGCCGGAAGCAGAATTGCCACCGCGAATCGCCCATAGGTTCGGGCCACCCTTAAGCAACGCGGTAACGAACCGGTAGCTAATGGACGGGTCACCGGCGTTGTTGCCGGCGCTAATCCCGGAGAACAGGCCGTTCTCAAGATCAGCCATGACCCAAGGGCCACTGCCGGCGCCGCTGCCCCACGACGTGCTGTCACCGTAGTAGAGGGCCTCCATGTGGCCGTTACCGGTATCAAGACTGCTAGTCTCGGCATTGCCGTAGTCGAAGCAGCAGCCTCCGTTATAGTGCGTGCCATCGAAAATCGCGTACATACCCTCCGCCTGGTCGCCCGTAGCCGAGCCACTGACGGCGTTGTTACGGTATCCGGTGCCGGGCGACACGAAGACACCGTACGCCTTCTGGCCGTTCAATGTGACCGGCGCACCAGTCGCGCTGGCTAGGTTGTCGTAACCATTGGATTCTGGGCCGCGGAAGCCGCCGGGTGGAGCCTGGGTGAGGTGATTTCCTCGGCCAGATTGGTCGTAGATGATGGTGATGAGACAGGTCGTGCTGGCGCAGAAGGAGTCTTGCGCAGCGGCATTGGCGACACCACCGGCGGACAGTGGCGCGATGTTGGTCGTGGCGCCGTCAGAGCCACGCTTCACCTGGTAGAGCGAACCGCTGTATGCGCTGTATAGAGCACGGGTGGTGCTGTGCGCTGCGATACAGGGCGTGCCCCCAGAGGAGTAGATGTCGCAGGGCCCAGCGACGACGAGGGAGCTCGTGGCCAAAAGGCCTAGAGCGAAGGCGCGGGCGCGGTCGATGCTCTGTCGTGGGAACAACATGTCTGGTCACTTTCAACGAGGAAGCTGTGGAACGAGACAGGAGACGCCTGTGAGCATTTTGCTCCCCGGCATCGTGCCGTATTAATTTATAGGCCACATTTTAGAGGGGCGGTCGGCGAGTGCTTGGACTCGGCGATGAGAGTATTAAGCGCTCACGGAAGCCAGGGAGTTGCATCGACGGAAATTAGCCCGACGCGTGTCATGAGATCTCATTCATGCGACGCTAGGAAGCCATAGTAGTGAGCTATATGCGCTCGCGATGTTGGACCCGCGGCGACATCTTGGTCCAAAGGGGAGCCATATTCGGCAATATTAGGAACTTGAACCGAAATTTTGGATATGCAACGGCTAGGCGGCGGGACTGGACGGTAAACGCCGCCCCGTAAACTCTTCAGAGCACCTATGAGCTTCGACTTTGAATCGAATGCTTGGATGGAAGAATTCCGGATTATCGTGACAGAAATGGAAGGTCGGTGTGGTCTAGGGTCGGCGGGAATGCAACGTACGCGGCAATACTACCTATATACGTTACCATCGAAGCATTAGCATCTTGTCTCATTGGCGCGCAAATCAATCTGCCGTAGCGTCCGACTCTATTTCCTACGCTCAGGGCCATCCGCGCAACGGCCCTGAAAAGTGTGATCGAATGATCCTCCCGCTAGAGACGTAAGGGGTCTAGCGGCGATCACCCCATGGGGTTAAAGCTTGGTTCAGGAAAGGCGTCTTGGCGAAGGTCCGTCCTCGCCTCTCAGAGGTGCGCATGCAGACTGTGGCGGATTGCTGAGCAAACTAGCCCGTCCCACTGGATCGACTAACGGCCCGTCGGAGTTGGAAGCTTAGTTAAAACTATGTACACGTACGAAGGATCTGTGATGCGTCCTTCCTTTCCGACATCGTGCGGCATACCAAGGATGGCTAGAGCACTGAAAGCTGTTATGTTCAAACTTCTGATCGGCCACCGCAAGCTAAGGGGGTGCGCCTTGGTCTTGCCCCGTTCTGACATGTGCGTTGAGTGAATTATTAGGGGCACTTGGCGCCGAGAAGGAAAACTTGAAGACTTGGGTCGAAAATGTTATAGTCGTTAGTGATTCTGGATATGTAGATATAGTAGACAGAAGCGGTGCTGAATTACGAAGATTTTAACCTTTTTTGACGAACTTCCACAGGCAGTGTGTTCATTGGGCTACGACTTCAAAATTTAGTGATGATCAAGTAGCTATTGTAGCTGTCACTCTGTAGAAAATACTGCTTGGCATACGCATCATAAATTGTGGCGAATGATTGTATATGAAATAATCAACAGAGGTGAGCAGAATAGAAAAATAGGTCGCAAGGGTAGAGTGTCGTGTGTGTTGTTTTCTGGGTATAGGGGAAAGCCTCGCATGTTGCCTGGAGCTTGCGGGCTATCTGAGATATCGATTAGGTCGGATAATCATGAAGGAACCATTGTCATAGTCTCTCTCGTCTATGGCATATAAGTAGCTCCAGCGGCCGAGTGCTTCACCAAGTAACGCTTTATTTTTGCCTAGTATTGCTAGCGGTGGTAATTATATCACGGCGGTTGTCTTTCGTGACGACAATATTATATAGCTTCTCAGCACCAATTTTCAAATCATGATAGCATAGTATGACGAGCTCTATATTGATTTTGCGGGATTAGCCTAAATCTATCTATACGATTCCCGTTTAAACATTTGTTGCATAATGGGTGTCAAAAATTGAACGAGCGAGCTGAAGTCCTTCAGGGTTACCATGCTTGGAATATGTTTATTATACCCTCAGACAGCGCTCGTAGCGCGGTCCGTCATAATCTTTAAATGACCAAAACATCTCTGAATATCAGATGTTTAGAAATGCGAGTAAATGAGAGCTCAACCCACAGTCTTCCATCATCCCATCAAATATATGCCACACCCACAACCTTACACCATCCTGTAATGTGTTCAGGTACCACATCTATGATGGCATGCGGCTCTAGCCAAATAGGTCCAAAGTAGACATCGTCTTTGTAGTCTCCTTTCTTGAGATCTCGAACGAATATTCCATGCCAATTTAAAAGTTGTAAGCTAAATAGATAAAGCACATGACGAGGTACTGGCCACCCTCCGGTGTAGCTCGAGAGGCATACTTCTGTAAATAAGGACTAAAAGCTTCCCACCTTAGATAGTATGTCTAAGAATCAATAGCATTTAGCCCTACCCCTATACTAAGCTATCTAATTACTACCCAGCTGCTACCCTCTAGTGACTGGACCTCGCTCTGGACATTCTCTATATGACACCATCATACCCTCCCCCCTTACATGCGTATTAACCCTGGATTACTATAATAAGCCTATTTCTCTCAGTCGTTACCATGGCTATCTTCTCTTTCAATACCATATGACGGTGTCTATGGGGGTAATATAAGAACAGAATGCCGATATGATAGACTAATAATAGTCGGGGACTATTGAGGAGTCGTTAATTGGGGGCAAATCCATCACCATCTCATCTACCCCTTTCAATTGCGAACCGACCATGAAACTAGACTGCCTGTCATACTGACACGCTCCTACTATACAGTAAACCGTTATACCCTGGTATATATCCGACTCACACTTGCTGTTGTCTTGTATTTCGCGCTTCTTAATGGTCGATTTACGAGGCAATTTCTTGAACTACCTTTCACAGGTTATGAGAAAGGTCTGTTTAAAGGTATGGACCTTTACAATGTAGACTACCTCACTGAGATATCTCAGTCTATCCTTGGAATTAGGGGTGATCATCCTTGAACAATAACTAGGATAGTGCTCAATCTAATGCTTTATAACTATACCGGTTTATTAAATACTGCTGTGGTCCTATGCCCGATCCGTCTTGTATTCATCACTATCTGCTCAATGGCAGGCCAAGTCGAATTTTGGCGTTCTATCGAAAGGACGTGTAATGGCGAAGCTAAGCTCCGAATCCGTCATGGCTCCATCTACGAGCGTATACCAAAACGTGTTACGCTTCCCAAAGAGCGAACAGCCAATAGTATTCCAATACGCCTTTGCGTTACTGACCGAGGGGACAGCGTCACGGAAGGTTGGTCCAGCTGCGTGGTCACGGATGAACGTCAGTTTCAGTGTTATTGAATAGGAAGTAACATGACACTCGTTAAGGGGGTACTCAAAAAGGGATTCACGACTCACTATCGGGCCAACCCGTCTCCGTGACCCATACGGCTTTGCCCTGAGCTACGCTCTCGGTAGCACTCACCGCGGACCAGAAGTGGTCCGCCGCTTTTTCGATCGCGTTAGGCGTTACAACCTCGAAGTAAGGAAACGAGTTATGACCAAGGAAGTCGACTGCCCCAACAACTCCACTGTTTTCGGGTAACACCCATGCGGTCCTATCGCAGTTAGTTGGTTATATAGAATAAGACAAGTCTCGAAATGGTATGACAATATCTAGAACCAACCACCTCTAGGGTAGGCGTGTTATTTCCCTCATGGAACCAACCAATGGCAAAGCGGTACTGATTTGCGAAACTTACCAGGTATCAACATGGGTGATCGGTTTACCCTCGAGTGGCGTGCCCCTGATCCAATCCCGCAGCCAGCCAATATAGCCCTGGATTTCTCCCGCCGTGGCACCTGCCCCGTTCTTTCTACCTTCCTTGGTGTTCCGATATAGATCTTCGGACCCTACACTGATCCCGACCACACGATCCGTGAAGGCGGTGCCGAGCGTCCTTGCCGCAGTGAGCAAAGCATTCAGCTCATTCTCGAACACCACGTTGCCTGCGCTGGCCCATAGCCCCACAAGAATCTTGGTGTCGGTGTCAATGGCCGCCTGGTACGCCTCGATCGGGGCAGCCGAGGTCCCGCACTGTATCGAGGTGTAAAGCCGAGCGGTCGTGAAGCCCGGCGCCCCGGGGAGGTTCTTGGCTCGCTCGAAAAGCTGCTTGAAGCCATCGTACCCTTGGCAGGAGCCTTGTGGACTCTTCGAGCCGTAGCTGAAGCCCCGGATGCCTTGGGCAACGGATGGTGCTGCTAGTGCCCCTAGAGAAATAGCAAGGCGCTGGATTTGCATCGTGATGGTTGGGCTCGATTATTGTGAGCAAGATGTGTTAAATGTAGACGTGTTGATACGATGCGGGTGTATCCCGGCATATGATAAAAGCCGATGGTGAACTGAAAGGAAATAGAGAAGAGACAGGCAGAGACCTGGCTTCAAATACCAGAGATCAACACGCGGGGTGTGCCTAACATATATAAGAGAACCCCCCAGGATCGGTCTCGCCTGATCTCGTTTCTCGATTATACCATGTCCTCCAACGGAAAGTGCATATGCATATCGAAACTGTGTAATGTCGTCAGCGCCCTTCAATCTGCCCCGGCTTGCCTTTCCAAATAGCACGGCGGTCACTGCGTTAGTATCTTTGTCTAACATCATGTCACTTTCCCTCTGCATTCCCCTTACCTTCCCCTTACCTTCTCCTTACCTTCCCCTGACTCTCAAATTACTAAAGTTGTGATATAAGGCAATCATACTGATCCCTCTTTCACGAATACTTTAATAGTTTCCGAATTCGGCCAACAAGATCTCTTACCCTCGGGCATAGCGCTCTGAGGTTTCATACGGCGAGAACTGGCGAGTACGACTTCCCATTCATGCCTATTGGCTGTTTCCATTCGCTACCCACGGTTAGTGCACAAAGACGTACGTAATATACATATTAGATATTTTAACGTTGAGTCCTTGATCAACCTCAACGCCACTAGTAGCATCGATTGTACTTCCACGACACACAGTATCATACATGAAGCGTCACGGGCGATCCATATCCCGTTTAGAATATCACCCACCAACAGTTCTCTCTCTTCCCCCTTTTTTAGATACACGTTTCATTCCATCCGCATACGTCCAAAAACCAGACATTGGGGGTAAATAGGCGCAACATCAAGAACCGGCGGGGAAAAAAAAAAAAGAAGAAACCTATCGCGTGACTTAAAAATTCAAAACATGCGCCGAGCTAACATACATAGTAGGTAACGAGCGCGGGTGCTAAATCACTTTACTCATACGGGGGAGAGAGAGAGAGAGAGACAGAGAGCGCTCTCCCCATCACACGCCAAAGCTACCCCGTCTGCTCTCCGCCGGACTATTGACAGTCACGGGGCTAACGCGGCCCTCCCCCCCATCGGCCCCGTGCCCATGTGTGTGTCCGTGCCGGGGGCTAAGAGGCGACACGGGCTCATCATCATCATCATCATAATCACCATAACCGTCGTCGTCGTTGTCGCCGCCGCGATTAGCCCCCTGTCCACGTTCACGTCCACGCCCTACGCCCAGCGCCGACACGAAGCTGAAACTCCGGCTCCGCAGCGTGCGGGCGCCGCCGCCGCCGCCACCGCCTCCAAGTGGAGACGCGGGGCTAACGGGCTCGGGGTCGGGATCGGGACTGCTGTTACTGTCGTTATGGTTGCTGTTATGACTGTTGTCGTTGCTGTTGCTGTTGCTGTTGCTGTTGTTATTGTTATTGTTATTGTTGTTGTCGAGGAGGAGGCCGTCGTCGTCGTCGCCACCGCCGCCGCCGCCGCCGAACGCGGCGACGGCGCTCAGCGTCCGCTCGAACTCCTCGCCGAACGTCGCGTCGAGCGCCGGCGCCGGGATGTAGCTGACGCGCGGGCTCTGCAGCGCCGAACCACCGCCACCGCCGCTGCTACTCCTGGAATGCCGCCACAGCGAACTCGCCCCCTTCGGCGGCGGCGGTGGCGGCGGTGGCGCTAGACGGGTCACTACCTGCGGGGGCGGCGGGGTCGATCCTTGCGAGCGCGGCGTGCTCGCAGCCGCGGCGACGCGGCGGTCGGGATGCGGGGACCGAGAGGGAGAGGAGGCGTCGTCCCGGGTCCGAGGCCGCTCCGGGTCCGCGACGGGATGCGACGACAGCGGGTTCCGCGGGCTCAGCGGGATCCCGAGCCAGGTCTGTGCGATCTTCGGCGGGAGGAGGCTCGAGACGGAGAGGCGCCTGTGGTGAGGGTAGTTCCTGGACGGGGGGGGCTGCTGCTGCTGTTCGGGGATCGTCGGTAGGTGTCCGCCCCGCGCGCCGTCGTCGGCCTCCTTCCGGTCGTTGCGCTGCCGCTCGGCCCGCTGCCAGCGCCGCCGGCTGCGGAGGAGGATGCCGCACGAGATCACGAGGAGGAGGAATATCACGCTGCCGAAGACGACGCCGATGATGGCGCCCGAGGAGACGGAGTCGGAGGAGGAGGAGGAGGGAGTGGTGGTGGTGTTTAATGATGGGGACATGATGCCAGATGATGATGGAATGATGTTATGAGTGGGATCCATGGTCGCGGTATTAGCGGCCGTTTCCGTCTCTAGATATTCGGTCGTCGTGCTCTGGGCCGGCGGATAGGGGAATAGCTGGCCTAGGTAGGGGAGACTGGGCGCACCGGTAGTGCGTGAAGATGGTACTGGGCTGTTCTTTCGTCACGAATAGGTACGTAACGCAATATGCTTTGAATAATGGACTATATGAAGAAAAAAAAAAAAAAAAAAGCAGTTAGCCTTTGTAACCGGATTTCGCCAACATGATCTTTGCCAACACACCAACATAACGTGCGTGGGCCGCACATGGAGGCATTCGGCATCTTCTCATAGTCGAGGCATTGCGTGTAGATGGCCGCGCTGCATCCCACGCTGGCTACGCAACATCCCCGGTAGCTGCCTGCGTTCGTACACGCATTTCCAAAATCACAGGTATCTGAACCGTGCCGCCGTCAATGTAATGTACGGTATCTCTCTCGCCGTCTTCCTCGTCCCAACTTACACGTGCTATCTGCTGTGAACCCGCAAGTGTCCCACCCCAGAGCGAAAGACGTTGACTCTGGTTCCGCTGCCGCTGTCACTGTCGTGGTGGCCGGTGGCCTGACCTTGTAACTACCTGCTCGATATGTATCTGCCGTCTGGGTTGGCGTGATGAGAAGAGGCATCGTGCGTTGCTGTCAGTGCCTCGAACGGGCTTCATGACGCTTGATGCATGGGCGAAAGCATGGTGGTGTGAGTGAGGCAGGTAAAGGGGCTCGGGTATTCGCTACGGAATGGGCATAACCCAGGCCCAAATGGGCTTCGAATCCTTTTGGCTCGAGGGCTCATTGTCCCCATCTCGGCCCTCGCTGCATCGGTAATTGGTTCTGTGTATTTATTCGACCCTAAACCGTGGCACGGGGTCCTTTGTTTCATACGAGCATCCGAGGTTCCTTTCGGTCTGCAACAAAGCGCGTCGCTACGCTACTACGCCGGTACACCTACGACGGTATCAACGCACGGTATGGTTCTAGATCGGTAGCTTTCACGGTTTTTTTTTTTTTTGTTCTCACTAAAATCCGATTTGCCTCTCCCTTGGTCCTCCCCAAATCATCGGGAGACACAGCTAACCTTAAATGGTCCCAAATACATCTAAGCTGGACAACTCCGTTCCCGGATACTATAAAAGACCATGTTAATAAAATTTCAGCTGGAGATTATAGACAAGAGAATGACAATGATATTTCGGTGTTATTTTCGGGGAGTGGTTGACGGGATGATCCCAACAAGAACTTAGGATGATGGAACACGCGACACTTACGGCAAACATGGTATTAGATGAGCACGATGACCCGAGTGCTTGGTTATCGACCCAGGCGGGCTCCCAGTAGAATATCCCGTTCCCGTTCTTAACACCGGCGACGACCGCGGCTACCTTCTGCATAAAGGTGGTCTGGCCGGCGGCGGAGAATGGGATGCTCATGAGATCGCTTGGGAAGCTGTATGCGGGAGAAGGACACGAGGTCGGCCAGTTCGTCTCGGCGACGACAATTTCCTTTCCCCATGTGCTGGCCATGTTGGTTAAGGCGGTCTTGAGATTTGCCAGGGTAGCGCTAGACCCGCTGTTGATATCCGTTAGTATCCTACGATGGGAAGAGAACTCCGGGATGAGACCCTCGGTCTAGTCCCAAGCATCTCAGCTGAGGGTCAGGGGAGAAATCTTACTAGAACTATAGCAATGTTAGCTGATCCTGCGGAGTGAGTGTTGACCGCAGTCTTCGAAACTTACGGGGTAGAACGACACGCCCATCATATCGAAGTCTGATGCAGAGAGAGGGCCCTGCGATAGCACCGAGGTGTAGAACCACTCCTGAACGCTCCAATCCCAGCCATTATCAAGGTGGATCACTTGAGGGATTCAGAGTCAGCAACCTATATTCCCGAGTGAAGGCTTTAAACAACTAAGGTTGAAAGATACTTGGCGCCGGAGTAGCCAGTTTGTGATACGGTTTCCACTAATTGCCTCCCAAGCGAAGAGAAAAGATTCCAGATATCACTCACTGATCTTGGGCTTCGGAGACAAGTTGCTATCCTTGATGCCGTACGCCGCGGAGTGCAGCAGCCGGGCGATGTTGTACAGCTGGTCGTACTTGCCCGTAGGCCACAACAAACCCCCGCGGATCTCATTGCCGATGGAGATGATGCTCGGGGCGATCCCGGCCGAGGCGAACTGGTTCGACACGTCCAGGGTGTAGTTGTACAGCTTCCAGGAGAGGTCGTCTATGCCGGTGGGCCAGCCGCTGGGAATTGTCTTCGCACGGAATTCATTAGACTACTAGCTCGTCCCAAAAAAGAAAAAAAAAAAAAGGGAGAGGGGGAGGGGGGAAGGGGAACTCACCTGATGGGCCGGGTCGGCCCAGGTGTCGCTGTAGTGGAGGTCGAGATAGACGCCCAGGCCGGCGGCCTTCGCGCGCTTGGCGAGGGCCAGGTTGTACGCGAGGTTGTAGTTGCCGTCGGACGGGCTGACCCAGATGCGCTGCCGCACCGTGTTGACGCCGCTCTCCTTCAGGATGGCCTCGAGCGCCTTGGCCTGCCCGCCCGTCGTCTTGTACGAGCGCCCGGCCTTCTCCTCCACCGCCACCGACGACCAGTCCACGCCCTTGTACGTCAGCGCCCCGCGCACCGCCGTCGGCGCCGCGGCCAGTGCCGCCGCGAGGGTCAGGAATCCGGTGAACAGCATCTTCGTCGTCGTCGTCGTCGTCGTCGTCGTCGTCGTCGTCGTCGTCGTCGTCGTCTTCTTCTTCTTCTTTCGGTTTTTTTTTACCGGGCTAAAGTTTGACCAGATTTCGAAAAAGGGGAGAGGAGGGAAGGAGAGGAGGGTAGGAGGGAGATTCGATATCTAGGAACCCCCTTCATTTCTACGGTCGCGAATGGTTGCGCTTTAAGATCTGTTGTGCCCAGACCAGGGAAATTTTCAATCTACGTAATACAGCCAGCCCGGTTCCGATTGATGGAAAAGCTAGTGTAGGTAAAATACATACACGCATGGCATCTCGGGGGAGAGGCCGAAGACGGGACGTCTCGGAGTGGCCCTATTTACGTATTCACGTACCCAGGTTCGTCATGCCACACCACCTTTTCATCTCACTATACCGAGCGTTTTAGGTGCCGAGGGGGAACCGCCAAAAGCCGTTATTTTAGCGCGCCCATCAAGGATCCTCTTCACCCAGAGGGTAGACCCTGAAGGGCGATTCCTTGGCGGTTGGTTCTGTCTGCGCCTTCTCCGCTCTTCCCCAGGCAAGGGTTGACTTGTCCCCCATTAGGGGGGGTTTTCCCAGCCGGTCGCTCATCTTCCGTGACTCGGACCGGACTTCCTATATTGATTACGACGCCCGGCGTTATTTTCAGCCGTGGTTCGTCCGCGAACGCGCAAGGTGCTGGCCTGATGCTTACCGTCCAGAAAGAGCGCCGATGGAATACCTGGGCACGTTTGTGGTTCTTGGCCTCCTCACTTTTAAATTCTACGTCGGCTTAACTTAGATTGAATGTTAACGAATTCATTGGGGTTGGCTGCGGTATATAAGGCTGTCCGAACTACCCGAGCCGAGAACCGAAAATGAGCGTAAAGACCGGGATTCCAATTATCGGCAGGCATTGCAACGCCTTCGTAGGCTAGAGACGGGCCCGTACCTAGATTTGTAGCATAATAGGGTGCTAGGCGCCGACGGTTAGTAACGTCGAACATGTTTATATCGTTTAAGATCTTGTGAATCAAACTGTTACGAGCATTTAAACGAACTAACTATGACTTCTTGGCGGCCGCGTAGTAGTTTATAATAGGGAACGGTGGGGGTCGGTGTTAGTATAGACTAAGTTTAGTATAGACTAAGTTCCCAACTATAGATAGGAGAATTACGATATCAGCTGGCGCTAGGCCATCTAAAAGATCCGAGCACGAGAGCACATGGAGATGGGGAAATAATTCGTTTTTGTATAGTCTATGTCTAGATGATAAAGGAAAAGATAGGTACCTATAAGTCTACATTGGGGAACAAACCTGAGCATGTATCTCTCGAATCTTAAGAGCTTGCTACTTCTTAACGCGCTGGGGAGGAGACGTGGTTCGTTTGGAGGAAACAGTCCCTGTACGAGAACTAGGCGAGCTCGATACCGACGTCCTACTAGTGCGGGAAGGCGACGAGTTGGGAGTCTTGGCCGGGGCTGCGGGTTTTCCCCTGGGCGACTCACTACGGACGCCTATGGCATCCTGGCTCCACCTCAAGGTATTCAAGGTATTGGACTGGTTAGCCGTGTGAGGGGACACCGTCGCGACTAGTAGCAGCCGCGAACCCGGGCTGAGACTTGACCGGAGGGCTCTGGTGAGGTTGTGCCCGGGGAAGAACTTCCCCTTGGTGGCGAGGTTCCGGATGCCCTGGCCGAGGTCAAGTAGCCCCTTGTTAATATCCTGACCTTGTTCATAGATTAGAGATTGCTGGGCACCGGAGCCGCTCATCATGAAGTTCTTCGCTGCCGCCTCCGACCCTGCCAGATCGATGAAGTTGATTACACCCGCGGTCAATGTTTCGTCCGAACTCCCGCAAGGCTTTTTCAATATCCTGAGAGATATGATAAAGTGGGAACGTGAGGACGTCGCGTTCTGTTTTGTCGATGCAGCCTCCCTACGGTCAATCGTCTGCCTGAGAATCGTGACGGCCTCCTCTTGAGAGTCAAGTTTCGTCCAGGATTCATAATTTAGTCTCACCTCCGTCTTTTGGCCAGATTTGGGTGCTTGGAGTAGGTCGTAAATTTTGTTCAGGTAAATTTCAACCGCCGAGAGATGAAATTCATACTCGTGCTGGTCACGTTCGTCGTCAGCCATCTCAAATAGAAAACCAATATAGCGCTGGACGAGCCCATCATCCGATAGGAACGTGTAGCTTTTACCTGTGCCGGTAGCTCCGTACGCCATCACTGTACATGCTTTTCCAAAAATTGCTGACTGGGCAACATCTTTGACTTCATCGAAGATGGCTTTGTTGGTTTCGCCGCTTCCGAAAACTCTCTGGAACTGAAAATCCCGCTCCTCTGTCTTTTTACTATCGTTCTGATAAGCGACTCTTAGCTTCGTCCAAGGGAGGTAGGATTGGTCTTGGTCTGGGTTTGTGCACTCAACCAAGTCTTCTCTTGGAGCATCTTCAGGCTTAATTCTGCATATAATTCGTATAGCGCCCTTTGCTGTAGCAAGCTCTGAAACCATTTCGCGATATCTCGCTGTGAAGGAACGAGTTATCTCTTCTTGCCTTGCCATTTGTGCTTTTAGGGATTCTTCAAGCTGTTCTGCCGATTTCTTCCAGTATTCAGCGTCCTCGGATCCTTGGCGGGACTCTGTGCTTGCAAGCGTAGCTCTCAGTCGTTTTATCTCTTCTTCCTGAGCTTTCAGCTTGGTCTGGACCTCAGCTGATCCAGATGTTGACTCCTCTGGATTCTCAAGCACAATGCGTCTCTCTGGGAGAGCTGGCTTCTCTGGGGGAGCTGGCTTTTCCAGAGCTACTTTCTCAGCCAAACCCTTGGTATTAAGCTGAGTCAAGGCGGACAAAATATTGGCATTGCTCCGTTCCATGCGGTCCTCGAAGCGCCGGCGAGCAATTTCTGGGTCTACAAGAGCATTGCGAACTATGCCATACATCTCTTGGCTCATTGTTCGAAACCCATCTGTGATATGAGAAACGAGCAAATCTACTCGGAGCGCGACCTGTCCGCTGGCGAACTCACTTTCCTGAGCCGCGCCAACCAAAAAGTCAAGATGTTGACCAATATCGTCAAAGCGATCGTGGACGATTTCGGCTAAAGCTTCTCGGGAGTTGTCTGAGTTTGGTTGCTCGACAAGACCTTTCTTTAGGGAGATGAGCGAGCCGCTTAAGCTTGTGTGTCCGCCTTCAGTGCAGTTGGACAGCCTGTCTGACATGATGTCGAACTCGACTTCGAGCTTGGCATCGGATGTTGGCATGACTAAACAACACTAACGAGACGGTTGAGATGGCGTTCAAAATGGGTTGGGCTTTATGATATAGAAGTTGTGATTGTCGCTCGAAAGGGTGAAATGGGCGAGGTGTGAGGATATGTATATGCTTTTATATGGCACGTTGCGCCCACCTAGATGCTTTTCTTTGTTTGAATCACCCGGGAGTAGGGGAGAATGCGAGCTCATTAGACAAGGGCGCAGGTATTGTTGTTAAAAAGGAAGCGTATACACTATACAAGACATTATCAACACCTTCTTAGTTCCGTTTTTCCCCCATTCTCTCCGAACAATGGGTCTTGACACCTTCATTGTAGGCGGCCTTGTGTGTCTCTGCTCGGGATACCTAATCGCAATACCGGACGACGACATGTCCCAGCAAACGTCGGACGACAGATGTCGGGCACGGACAGGGGATGTAAATATAAATAATAGTGTGCATCGGGGGAACACCTACAGTAACCAACCGGGTAGCGAGTAGGGACGGTTAGCAGCACATTAGAGACGGCGAGCAAAGTAACGGAAAGACAAACAACATGGGAGGAAATATCAAAGCGGCCAAGACGAAGACGGGACAGAAGAAACAAAAACAACATGAAGTCGGTGAACAGTGCTCGGGCATGTGCGCGGCACAACGTGGGTGGGGGCGCAACGCGAAATGACTGTCTTAGGTCATGGTGGTGATACAGAGAATATTCAGTGGTGGATAGGCATGGCGGAGGGCATGGCGGAGGGCATGGCTGACAGCATGACTGGTGATCATGGAGATCTCGGAGATCTCGGGCGCGCGCATGGTATTCTACTCAGCGTACCTACACAAGGTTAGGTAACATTAGTGCTGTATAATGTATAATACAGGAGGTAGTACCTTGGTACACGTAATTAGACTTGGGGTGATGTTTCATACGCGTTCCAAAAGTTGTAAACCTGCTGTAACTATTCCTGACACGCGCCAACAGCATACACTACTTGTACACTCTATACCAGTAGCAGTACCACCTTCATATAATAATAATACACTTAACTACCTAGGTAATGTATATGTTTGTATGCAACTGGGCAGCGTATGTATGATATGGGACCCGGATGTTATTCTCCTAAGACGTTGTAATTTTAGAAATTTGGCTGGTCGGCTGCGCGGGTATTGTTGCCGCATCACAGGACTCCTAAGCAATTACCTACTAACGGAATTCTGTAGTAGGTAGGTAGGTAGGTAGGGACTGTCAAGTACAGTAGTTATGGCAACTGGTTAGCTGTCCAAGGTACTGACTGTATCCTATGTGGCGCAGGATTGAAGGAGAAATAGGACGTCGATACCTGAGGAAATACAAACTCCTGGCCTAGTGGATGGAGTGTGTTGAATGAGATTACATATGGCTCCGGATGAATCGGCATCAGCTCACGATGGGATTTGGCGGTGCTAGTGTAATGAGGAAAGGTCGACGAAGAAAGGGAGAGAGGCCATCGATGGAGCTATACAATTAAGGCCAGATAATTTAACCGCACGCATCATGTGTCGATACCGCAATGCCGAGGGTGGAAAGGGGACTTGAGAAGCATTGATCATGACAAGGGAAAACTACCACCAGAGAGAAATAAATGTCAGGTGGTTGAAAGGCCATTAATTACCGGTGCACCGGTCCATGGTAGTAAACCTTAGGTACCTTTGTCCGAGGTAAATAAGTACCGTGCGCTACCTTGTAGGTACCCGGGTAGTTATCGCCTAGCGTGGTGTGGCGAACGGAGTACGTAGTAGAGGACCATGGGTAAGGTGGGATTGGATGGGATGACTTGACTTGCATATCTGGTGCCAAAATAATACGAGACGCATCTCTCTGCGCTACAGCTACATAACTACCTCCTTGAATACATAGTAGCTAGTAGCTACCTGCTCCTGCTCCTGCTCCTGCTCCTGCCCCCATGGAATCGAACTAATGCCTGGCATGATGCAGACTGCAGACCTCGGGGCCTAAAAAAGTAAGATTCTTGAGTACCTGGGTAGGTATTTAGTTCCGTTGTACTTATCGATTCCTTTGTTCCCTCGCGATTGTTGTCGTCTTCTTACTTGATACGCTGTCAGTACCTTACCTGCTGATAAATGAATAAATGAATAAATGGAGCTTGTAGCATCTGGAGGGAGCTTGTGTTTTGTATAGAGACTTGCTTAAGTGAGGAAAGCGGTGCAAATTTGGAGACTGGTCATTGGTCTCCTCTCAAACGTCAGCACATCCGGTCTGCCGCCGCAGTAAGGCACCCCGAGGTTGGTGAAGGGGCGCATTGCCTGCGTGCTAACCACCTACTGATAGCGTACCGAGGAGTTGAAGCCGTGGAAAGGATAACTGCCTCTAAACTATCTACCAACTAAGTCTAGTTAAGTAAAATAATTAAAGGCAGTATATCTGCCTCCAGGTGTAGGTAGGTAGGTAGGTAGGCAGGGCACAGCACATACTATGCTGGCAGTCGGAGATCGGTAGCCGAGACGCACTTACATACATAGTACATACTTGTACGCTGCATGGTTCCGTCAGAACTGCCCAGCAAGGACTAGTCGTCGCTCCCAAGTGGGAATGAGCTTACCCCTGCCGCGCCTCTGACGATTGCGCTATTATTATTGCCCAAGTACCTATGTATCTATCGTGAGCTTTGTCGTCAATCGGTTCGGACGTCCTTGTTTTCTAGGCACTGTCGCGTGGCTAAAATTTTGCGTGCACCGATCAAATTACCTACCTAGCTAAGTAGGTAGGTTAGTTAGAGGCTACCTCTGGCAATATCATACCTCCTGATCCATCAATGCCTTACTCCAGGCATATTAGGGGCTTGCATCATCAAACAAAATAGTACGTATGTTTCCTAGGTAAGGTACATGCCTACGCCCACTTACCTCAGTACGGCTTCGGTACATGCCAGTACATGTCACCTTATCTACCTCATGCATACATACTACGTGCAGAAACTCTTGGGGTGCCTTCCTTGACAACATCACTGTCTGGTACTAGTGTATCTAAGTTAGGTAGTAGTCTCGGCAGCAACCTCCCCCGGGTTGTTTGGTCAACTCTCACCACCAATAACTTCTTAATTCCTTCACCTTGCATGCCCATCTCTTCTTTTCCTCCTCACAACTTCACCACCTCACCACACCGCGCCCGCCGTTGCCTTCCACAAGGCCCAGAAACATCATACTAGACCCAAACATCGTATCCGACCAACACAACGCCGCACTCTTAGATACTTGGCACTGGTGGCCCGCTCCTTGTTTACTCCGTTCGGCACTATCCGAAACTCAACCCCGAACGCGAACGAGAGCGAGAACGAGAGCGACCCCCGAACAAACCCATCAGCATCACGTCAATTATCTACAGCCATGTTTGCCGATCAGATCGCGCTTCTTGCGCTCTCTTCCCTCACGCTTGTCTCCGCTCAAGCCAACTCCAACTCGACCTTCAAAATCGACCCCAGCACAGTGGAACCCCTTCAACAGTGTACGTTGGCTTGTGATGATCTATGCTCCAAGTGAACGTGACGCAATGATACTGACCGTGTAAATCTAGCCATGTGGTGCGGCGCACAGCAGGATAGCTGCAACACCCTGTGTGGTACTGCCATCGTCAATAACTGTACACCTGTTAGTCTTCCACTGCTCCCTGTGATAGGGGCGTGGCGTACTAACGTCTTTGGCCATCTTTTTAGGAGACTCTTGACTTCATGTGCGAATGTACAGGTGGCAACATCCCTGACATGAACTTGTACCTGAACACCATCCCTTGGGTAAGCCTACAGATCAATGATCCTAGCTTGCCAGCTTCATGGCCTATCTACCAATCCTGGATCGCTGACTTTTTCTCCAAATAGTTTGTTTGTGATAAGCTGCAGACAGACTGCACTGTCGCGCACGAGGGCGACGCCGCTGGCCAGAAGAATTGCACCGCAACCTACAAGGATACTTGTGGTACCGAAAACGTGCAGGACCATAAGGGAGAAGGTGCTGTGAGCGCCACTACTAGCGCTAGTACGTCGGCTGGACCCGAACCGACGACATCCACCACGCCAGAGACCACGTCATCCTCAGCGGGTGCTGCTGCTGCCACTGCTCATATCCAGCATATTGGAAATGGCGCCGCAGCCGTGGCACTCGGCCTGCTTGCCTATGCTCTCTAGATCGGAGCGTGCTGCAACAATGAGTTGCTAGGTTGAAAGCCGTGCTAGCTTGCACACGTAGGGGAGAGGGCCGTCGTCAATTCAAGCTCGTGGTATGGCTGCAGTGGTGTGTCAAAGAGCACCAGACAATACGAGCAGTATGCTCCAAATCTTTTGGCCCTGGCGCAGAGAGCAGCGCACGGTGGGCCCTCGATTCACGACGCGGGATGACCGAAGCAACGATATGGTATACGAAGAGAAAAGACGAGTTTAGCGGTAACGGGAGTCAAAGATCGGTACCTTTTTCTTATTTCCATTCGGTGCCTCCAGTAGTCTTTCGAGTAGTCTTTCACCCTCCGGATAACTGTACCATTCTAGAAGAATTGCTGTGTGAAGAACGAAGCCACAGGCGGTGGTGGTAATAATACGTTATGAACGATCAAAGTTATCGGAACAAAGAAAAACAATGAAATTGTAATAACAAGTCAGTGTCCGTGTTTTCTTTGCTATTACTTTAATATATATACGGCCTCAAGACGATTGCTGCTGCCCTTACGTGAGACTCTCGCTTTTTGCCTTCTGCAGTTCCCCCATAGCACTAAGCAAACAAAGCTTTGTTCATTGACCCCTTTCAGCAGCACTCATCTTAATAGTCCTGTGGAACCTTCCTTCTCGCACCTCATCTGCAAACGATGCTAGTTACTCTAAGTCAGCCTAGGAACTGACATTCTACTCAGCAACCACTACAGATTCCGGAGACGCCCTCGCGCACCACCTCGCCATGGCACCTAACCAAGAAGCCAAGTCATTTACCGTACCTGTCGGTACGCGTCTCAGCCAAGGCGTCGAGCTCGAGTTTCTTGTAGCATACTTATTTACAGCCGATGTCGACCCAGACGAGCAAGATCAATCATCCTTAGCCCCCATCCTCCGGATCGATGCCGACGACGACGCTGACCCTGATGCTATCGACGAGGTTGTTGAGGAGCACATCCGGACAACGCTCCGCAATCACGGTTTACGTGTACGAGACCACTCACGCGCCAAGAAAGACGGGCCTTCTTATCTCATCGACCTTGACGAGTGGGACGTTGGCACCGATCTCACAGTCAGGAAGGGGATAGAAGAGCATGAGCTCTCTAGGATGAAGCTGGGCGAGTACCAGTGGCTCGGAGTAGAGTTACGGAGCCCGGCTCGCTGGGACAGACCGGACGCGCACGACGAGATCCAGTTCGTGGTGAACTTACTCAAGGCTAAATACCGCGTGCGCGTCAACCCTTCCTGCGGTCTCCACGTGCACGTCGGCAACGGGTCACGATACTTCGACGCCAGGACACTGAAGCGCGTCGGCGCGTTCTTCTTCGCCGCCGACCCCATGCTCTCGCGGCTTCACGCCCCCTGGCGCCGGGCCGACCCCAACTTCTCGAACAGCATCAGGTACGGGAGCCAGCTGGCGTGCACGCGCGGGATGAAGGCCGCAGACGCGGACAAATTGGTTATGATCGAGGCGAACGCGATCGAGGTGGCGGACCTAGAGGGTTTCGCGCTGGAGACGATGCCCGTTGTCCCGTGGTCCGACCGGTCGAGGGAAGAGGTCGATTTCGGAGGGAGGGAAAAATGGAAACAGTACGCCGATGCGCGCGTTAGGGATGGCCCGTATCTCACACTAAGTGAAGACCCATCATTGTCGATATCCAGCGAGACATCCGGCGACTCCATTACCACCCAATCAGACTCGCCATCACCGGCCACGCCAAGCGACAGCGACGGGGGTGGCGCGTATTATCGCCGCTTCCAAAAGCTCATGGGGACCCCCCGGTTCCAGAAGCTTTGTTTGGAGGAGCTTGGACACAGAAATACCGAGTCATTGGAGCACGAGGAGTCGTACGCTCTCCTATTCCTGGATCAATGCGAAGAACTGTTCGGCTCCAGACCAGTGGACGAGCTCTCTGATCCCGAATTTTACGAAGTGGTGCTGGCCTGCGCGCCGTATCTAGAAGTTACCCGGTCCGGTTGGGACTGGGATCACGGTACGAGCATGTTCACCATGCGGGAGTCGCAGTTTCTCAAGCTATTCCACCCGCGCCCCATAGGTTGTACGCCCTGGGAGAATGTCATCGCTAACATGGACAGGGTTGGTCAACTTAGACGAAGCAAGGCCGAAGAAGAGGCTTCGCAAGATCCTGAGCATACCGCTAACGATGCCGCCGCCTCCGAAGGCGCGGTGTCCAGTAAGGATGATGCCGAGGACGGCCCAGACCGGATCACAAAGCGTCTCTACGACCGCCTGGATGAATTAATGGAACAGCCAACCTTCCCGCTCGAGTTCGTAGACAAACTTCTCGAGGTTACGCCCTCGGAAGGGTTCGCCGCATCTGGAGGTCAAGGTATGTCCAGTACTGTCTCACCAGCACAGATTACTACTCCTGAATCCAGCAAGAGCGGCGATGCCTTTACTAACACGGAAATCATACCCTACTCTACCGTATCATCACCGGTTCAGATGGACAACTCGGGCAACTTGACCGACAGCAGTAGCGACTCCAACATATCGGAGCAGCGGCAACGGCAGCCAGCCCATCCTTTCAGTTCCTCTCCATATACGTCGGACAGCTCGCCCGACCACACCGACAGAGGCCGCGGCTTCAAGCCCCCCGCATTCATGAAGCGACGGCAATGGCTGGCACCCCAACCGACCGGGTCACCGCCAGGTACGTCGGACAGCAGCGACGACTCCACGCCCCCCGCGTCCGAGAACTCCTCGCTCGCCGCCACCATGGCCTCCTGGGTCGAGGCAGGTGAAAGAGCCGCCGGAAGCGGAAGCGGCGGTGACGACGATGACGACGATAACGCCCATGTCAACAACTACCCCAAACTCCGCCCGCACGACCCCAGCCGCCTCCCGGAATCCTACATCCGCTACATCTCGTCGGAAGCCGACCTCGAGCCGGACCACTGGCAGCGCATCTCGTGGCTCCCGCGGCCCGGCGGCCTCGGGACACCGGACCCGGTGGCCATGCACTCCGCGGAGGTGATCATAGGGACGCGGGCGGGTGCGGGGCCCGGGGGCATCTGCGAATGCGGCGGGCACGCGGTGACGGACACGCGGGCGGGGCTGGCGACGATCCTCGGGGTCGGGTCCGGGGCGGCGGTGGCGGCGGCGCTCGACAGCCCGCACTACGGCGCGCGGCTCAACTACAACCTGACGCACTACGCCGTCGACGTGCTGTCGTCGGAGAGGCACGGGTGCGGGGCGAAGCGCACCCTCGAGTTCCGCGAGGCCGCCGGCTCGCTGGACGCCGAGCTCGTCGTCACGCTCGCCCGCGTCGCCGCCGGCGCCGTGCGCTTCTGCCGCGACGCCGGCGTCGACCGCTTCCTCGAGGTCGTCGAGAGGGTCGTGCGCGAGGAGGAGAGGCAGAGGAGGGTGACGGACGGCGAGGAGAAGGAGGAGGAGGATCGGGAAGAAGAAGGGGTTTATGACGTCTGCGATCTCCTCGAGGACATGGGCCTTTTCGCCGAGGCTGCCGTCATCCGCCGTCGCGAGGCCATGTTTGGGCCCCCGCGGTAAATTCCCCCGGCACTTCCCTGCTCCAAAAGAAGAGGAAAGAAAAACAAAAAACAAAAAAAAAAAAAAAAAACAACAGGAGGTGAGTTTGTTTTTTTGTTTTTTTCCCATTTGTATTCTATGATAGGGGAAAGTGGAAAGGAGGAAGAGGACGAAATTGGCTAGGGGTCGGAATGCATGGTGCGCTGGTGAAAGGTAAGGTAGGTCTTGTAGGTTTGCTCGCGAGATTGGCGTGATCTGTTTGCTTGGTAAGTAATATCTATTTAGGCTCGCTTTTTAAAAAAAAAAAAAAAATGAAAATTAGTTTTACATTTCGATTTCATCTCTCAGTTACAACGTGAACCGCTCTTGCTCTACTATGTATGTTGTGGATGACTGTAAAAAAACGACGATCTTGAAGGGCAGCTTCAGGGTAGGCCGTCACCCCTTGAACACACACCACCACACACACACACACACACACACAGGTAGGAGTGCTGCCACCCCCCCTTCCCCTCCCTGTATGGCCTTCACTTATGCTACATCCCCCCCCCAACCTACTTCGTCCGACCGTGGGAGAAATAAAGTAAATATATGCCATGTTTTAACCAGGGGGCATATACACTAATTTATCCCGGTCATTGGACAGCTCGTGCCGTCGTTTCCAACACCCCTGGCCGGCGCATCCTTTACCAAAAGCAAAGCGGTGAATCGACACGAGTTGGGACCCCCGCCGCGACCAATGCAGCAATACACTCGTCAAAAGCCGGTAAGGATTTTTTTTTTTTTTTGCGTTGGCGACTTATGTGGTGGTGTAGTAGTATGTATGTACACTCACTTACAGGTTTGGAAACCGAGACAGCCCCCCCTCCCTTCCCCTCCTGCGCGTCAAAGGTGGCAAGGGTATACTACCCGCTGCTGCTGCTGCTGGGTTCGTTACCAAATTTTCAAAAGAGAGGCGTCGTTCCTGCATTGGAAATGCGCTATATATCTTGGCTCCAGGGGGGGGGGTTTCTTTTAGCATCAAAATCTTTCCGCATCTAGGGGGCCACCGTATCTTGGTATGAATTATGTCAGTGGCGTTTTTATTACTACTGGGTAAGTAACTAACCACTTCGTGTATGCGTGGCGATAGTTCACCAGCCCTTCTGAGGGTTTGGTATTTCGTTACCCCCGGGCGATTGATTAAAGGTGCCAACGAGCCCGCAGTGGTAGTGCTGCTTGTATTATGTCCAACAGAATTCCCAACATGGAAAACACACCATGCGGGGGGGGGGATCAATCAGTGCAGCGGGTAACCCTGTAATGCTGCCTTGTTGGTCTCAATAGTGATTGATGTTGATATGTCTCGGGTCGGAGTCCATGGGCCATCAACCTCAGAACTCGGACCTGACCGATACCCCATCGAACCCCCACAACCATATTTATGTGTGCATATATCCACTACTAACTATCTTTATTTATCCAGAATGCCTGTCGCGGCGAGACAAACAGTAAAAAAAGATAAGTAAGTAAGGGATTCATTAGGATATGGTGCCACGGTTATGTGGTCCCAAAGTTAAATGTCGCTCGCTATAAGTGTGGAATGTGGGGGGGGATCGCGCAACCCGATATCACGGCTTCCAGATGAATCCCCGGAGGCAATGCTGTTAGCCTCCAGCACAGGTGTGTATGCACACATGCATAGTGTATATGTAGGACCCCCGTCCCGAATAGCCTTGTTGAACCGATATTAGACTGAGTGCACGTGGAAACCGAAACATGCGAATAACATCCTTACGTGATGCGATAGGGCCTTATAGGTATTAGCTAATTTCGTGCTCGCCTTCTTACTCGCTGTACTACGACGGATAGACTATAGTGGTCCTTTAGTATCCCTCTTCGCGGACAAGTTCAGCAAATGCTAACCGGGTCGGGTTAGGAATAAAGGGAAGCTGTCCCCCTGTGATGTTAGCGCACCCCAGCCAAGTCCCCAGGGGGCAAGGATAATAAGTTATTGGTAGATAAAAATACTATAAGTATAACTAACGCCTGCCCCAAAGTTCGACGCTAAGGTAGGTACAGTAGTGCATCATGTGGGGAGAGCTGTGGTTACACGATCTAAATCCCAAAATGGAAAGGCGTGCAGGGGTATGGATGCAGAACAGATGCAGGACAGACGCAGGAGAAAAGACGGATGGGGGCCGAAGTACCATGATCCTGGATTTGCCCACGTTTTCGCTGATATTTTGCACATCTTGTAGTTACTATCTTTGGACTTTACCATTTCCCTATTTCGGGGTAGTCATTCTCTAATCCAGTATTGCGGCATCATTGCTTGTGATTTTAAGTTTGATACTATGTCATAGCAGAAGATCGGTCTACAAGTCTCCCATTCATCAAACAGAATCGCGAGACGTTGAACTAAGAGGAATCAATATGTGGGTGTTAAATTCCCGATAGTTTTTGAAAGCCTCATCACGCTCAGTCAAACAACACGATCTCCCAGTCTTTAGGTGTGAAGGGTATCTCATAAACGTACGCATTACGCAACATTTAAACGTCCCTAAGTGCTGTAAATCCTAACAAATTGCCTCCCAGCCGTGTGTCTTCCTTTGTTTGTTTGTTTGTTTGTTTGTTCTTTTTCTTTCCTCCTTTTCTCTCTTTGAATTTTGGAACCAATTGCTTCCAAGTTCAGTTTCCACCTAACACACACACACACACACACACACACACCCCTTCCTTGCTCTTACTTCTTCTACTTCTTCTACTTCTTGGCACACGACAGCCTCGTGTCAACAGCGGCGTCGGTGAGTGTGGTCTTGGCGTTCTGGAAGAAGTACTTCCCGGAGGCGATGCTCTGCTCGGCGTAGGTGGCGTCCCAGACGGCGATGCCGGCGAAGGCCGCGCGGCAGTAGAAGGCGCTCGCGAGCAGCTTGGTCTGGGCGACGGAGATGTACGAGCCGGTGCTGGCGGCGGCGTTGGAGCCCGGCAGGGTCAGGAAGATGCGGGCGGCCTTGCTGTAGGCGGAGGCGGCGAGCCAGTCGGCCCAGGCGTCGAAGGTGAAGCCCGCGGTGTTGAAGGCGGCGCCCGGCACGTAGCTCGGGTTGCCCGTGATCCACCCGCGCGCCGAGCAGTCCTTGGTGTTGTAGAACTGCACGAAGAGCATGTCGAACTGCGTCGCCTGCAGCGTGTCGACCAGGTTGGCGTCCGGCACGAGGCACTGCGGCGACGCGGTGAGGTAGTACGGCTTGTCGTCGACGGTGGCGAACAGGGTCCGGAGCCGCTTGACCAGCGCCTTGTAGCCGGCCGAGTTGTCGAGCGAGGGGTGCTCGATGTCCAGGTCGTACCCGTCCACGCTGAACTCGTTGATGGTCAGGTTTCCGCTGGTCGTGTTCGTGTAGTCGAAGGGGCGCGGCTTGTTCAGCGAGGTCCAGGCGTCCTGTCGCGGGCCGAACATGCCCCAGAGCTGGTTCGCGAAGCTCGTCCCGTTGGTGGCGCCGTTGACGTTGTACTCGCTCGTGGCGCCGCCGAGGGACAGGAGGATCTTCTTGTCACTGGTCTGGCGGCATGTGTACAAGTCCTGCTGCAGGTTCGGGCATTTTAGGAGCGCATCCTTGGAGGGGTCCTTCACGCCCTTGAATCCGGGGCCGGCGTACGACTCGGCACTGCACTGGTTGCCGAAGTTGATTCCGGGGTGGCCGTTGGCTTGCTCGGGGAAGAGGTGAACGAAAGAGAGAATGATGATGTCGATAGTAGGGTCGGCGCAGTATGTTGTCAGTCGCTTCTGGTCCGGTCCTTGACCCTATCATCGCAGCTCATGTCAGTTATGATACCCTCTCGCCTCCCCTTTTCAGTTCTCATCTGTCATGATAGTAGCACATCAAGGGGAGTAATCTTTTTTTTTTTTCTTCTTCTTCTTTATCGTGGACTTACATAATACACAGCAACATTGTTCTTGGACGTAATGTCAAAAGTAGCACTGACAAAACAGAACAAGGCTGAGATAAGAAGGGAAGCGAAAGCAACTCGCGCCATCGTGAATAAAACGAATGAATGAGTGAATGAACGAATGAATATATCGGAGAAAAAAAGAGTGACTTGTAACGAATGTATGGACACCTACACACTATCCAATCCAAACAAGAGAGGAAGAAAGACCTGGGCGTCGTGCCATTTTAACTACGAGCACACACAACTCCCTACCCTCTCTCGCCAGAGGCTACCTACGTACCGAAGTCGTGGAGTGAGCATGCCGGAGGTGAGCAGTTTCGGTTGCGATCCTTCTGATCGCAAAAGAGCACCACTCTAGGCTGAAGACGACCAGGGTTGTAAGACGACCTAGGCTGAAGCTACGTCCAGACCGTTGCCAAGCCCAGGCGCCGTTGACTCATGGACGGGCTAGCAACGACATCAATGCGGCGCTATCGTGACATCGTCACATAACAGATCCTTTCCCAATTCTAATTTATGTAGGGACGGGGGTGCACCCTTGGCGTTCGCCCAGTTCTGCCAATGGTCTGCTGCTGCGCTCGAGGTATGAGGTATGGACCGGGAATTTGGCCGAGAATAGGTCGGTAAACCGGAGGGCACTTCCATCTTTGGGGTCACCATCAACCATCCACCATCACCATCCACCATCACCCCTTACCGTACCTTACCGTACCTTACACTAACCCTACCCTTTTTCCCGCTCGCTTCCCCATGATTACCTAATTACCCTCCAACTCGGTCGCCCCAGCTAATTAACTTATTTCCCCGTGCATTGAACAGGCACGCTGAGACGAACTACGCCTCCATCCCTCTATTCCAGACTCCACCTGAGGCTGAGAGGGTCAATGCCTCTCCTCAAGGTAGTGTACGTAGCAGAACTTAGAAGACCACATACAGTACCGACAACTATGTACTTCGGGATTGGATTTTTTCCACTTGCTGGGATAGCAAGTTAACATATTTGCACGTGTTGGCAACGACTTCACGACTGGATAACACCGGACGTCCGTTTGTGGTTAATGTCGGCAACTACCGAACTTCCCCCTTCTGGCGACCCTAGCACATGCAGTCGAGCCAACAAGCAGATATCTGGTCTGCGCGCTCCTTGCACGTTATTAGGCATCCGTGGCGGGTCAGGGATTGAAAGTGCAGGTTTGGTGCCCCTCCAACAGTCATGTCCCCCTACTAATCGAGTTTGGTCTGATAAAAAAAAAAAAAAAAAAAGAGGACACGACTACTTGTAGAAATCACGCCCACCGCTGCGATTGTGATTAAGAGGCCAGCAGAACCGTGCACGGATGCCTAATTGAAAGCGACGCTATCTTAGAGACCAGGTGTTGAGAGAGCAACGTAGTATATAACACCTACTCGTACGTTTAATACATAACCGACAAAACACGAGATAAATGACTCACTCGGTGGGAATCCAGACCCCTAGAAGCCTCGAGAGTGTAGATAGATAGATACTCGGTGTAGTTATGTAGTTATGTAGTTATGTAGTTATGAAGTAGCGCCCGGCTATTGCTGCCTCCCGCCTCATACTACCATACTACTACACTACAACGGTGGTCCGGCCAGCACAGCTTGACCATTTTCGGGACACAACATTCCACATCGTGAGATGACGGTAGGTAAGTAAAGGCCTAATCCGTACTCGCGCTATCGTCGCCCTATCTAAATCTCTTCTTGCCCTACCTGACCGACGCTAGGAGATAAAAAATAACGGCTAGGTTAGAGCTGACAGGTACCTGATTAGCTGCAAGCTAGCATACCTTAAACTATGTTAGCTATGTTAGCTTACCACGATAATGGCGTTCACAATGCACAAGAAAAGAAACGGTTTAAAAAGAGAGAAAGAACACTTTTTTTTTTTTTTTTTTTTTCTACAATCATGTGCCAACCAACCGACTATTTTAGCTTTGCTCTTCGGTCAAATGATTGATTGTGTTAGCCTACACATCAAGTGCGGATTGGATAGACGAGAGCGACTAATTCTTCGGTATGAATTGCCCATAGGGTTATTAAGCTGTCTAAAACGGCCCTAGTTGCAGTCGCCTTGACCAACCAGGAAATGAGCGACAAAGCAAGCTGTCCAAATGGGGACAATCCTTCTTTTTTTTTCTTTTTCTTTTTTTTTCTTTTTTCGTTCGCGGGCCGCCCGCCTTTATCAGATGGCGCTAGACCAAAGCAGCCGTTTAGCGTAACGAACGGAAGCGCGCCAACATAGGTATGCTGCTGTCCGGGTTCCAGTCTTCAACGCCAAGGATATTTATCTGATCAATCCACGGCCTGTGATTGGGCTTCCCCCCTCCCCCCCCTCCCCCCCCGGCTGATCACCACCGTCGTCATATAGTGCTCCAGACCTCATTGCTCTTGGTGATTGTCCGGAATTGAGACATGCGCCGATATAATCCTTTACTTTACAGACCTAACGAGGTCGTCTTAGAGCCCTGTGTTCGCATTGATTATTGCATAGCCGTCGTTGCGCTCGTGGTAGCGGCCGTCACTAGCGACAATTAGATGGACTACAAAGAAACCCACTCAAGAAGAGACCGGCACAATGATAGGAGATGAGGAGAGAGCGGAGGAGAGGCCGGGCCCGCAGAGCAGGATAACGGCAAAGGCCATCCAGCATCTCGAGAGGATTAGAAATGTATGTCGGGGGCGGTGGTATGAACAAATGGGCAGTTTCATAGTATACTCCCCTATCCCAACCTCGCCCATGAGAATTGTTGGTGTGACATATTCTGGACGGAAAACTATATGTCTCGGTTTGTTTTGTTCTTTTTTGTTCTTTTTTTTTTTTTTTTTTAAAGCGTGGAAAAGCCACTGTCAGCGCATATCTCTGATTCCGCGCGTACCGGCATGATCCCCTCGTCCCCCAGCCTCCCTCGGCGCGCACGTACTCGATGAGTTTAGGGAGTGCGGCGCCCCCAGAAGATCATCGCGCCCCGCGCGCCGTCGCAGGTCTTTGGCCTTTTCATCTTCTCGACAGGGCTCGCTGAGACCCTATCGTAAAGGTCCCCCCCGCGCTCTCCCAGAAGTATGTACTATTATATACTAATTTAATCTCGGAAAAGTTTTGATATGGTTTCAACTATGCGTCGCTGGACTCTACTCACATATCCCCCCTCTTATTTACACCACTCCAGGAAGATCCACCGGAAACCACCCCTCCAACGATATGTCATCCGCATTCTACTCATGTAGGAGTCTATGCTGCATATATATATATTTAGCCTTTGTCGAAATGCCAATAAACACTCCTCTAGGGTCTTTACCTACCCCATTAGCTTGGGGTTAGCTGGTGTCACCGAAGGCTGCCACCTAGCTGGGACTACGTATGGCCGAGGCAGCAACCTCCTCACGCTCGTCTTCGGCACGCTGATCTCGCCGGTCCCGCTCCCGTATCTTCGACTAGTAGGGAAGGAGGAGGAGGAGGAGGAGGAGGAGGGAGAAGCTAAGGTCGGGAGACAGCGGGCCAAGACGGAGGAGCACAAACCACCTACCCTCGTCCCCGGGACTACGCAGGCTATGGTTCGCGTCACTTCGCTTGAACGGAACAAAGCGATCCATGGCCAATCTCCATTCGTTAGCCGACCGTCACGGGGAGGGGGGCTAATACTATATTCATTTGACCGTGTCGCCTTGTGCCTTAATTATGTCGATCAGCCACCTCCGACTAGGAGCTGGCGCGTGAATTTAGATGATCGTACCTCGTAAAAATAAGACTCCTACCCGTTAACCCATTTGTTCCTAATTCCTTAAGGTATTATAAGATCTCCCTATACTCCCATTCCCCGACCAACCCCCTATCCGACCCAATTTTTAATAACAATGACATTTTTCTTTTTTTTAGCCCCCCAGAAACCTGAATTCCTTCCCATTTTATGAAGATGGATATACAACCAGAGCAGACAGTCGTCTCTGGACATGATTGGATAGGTAGGTAGGTAGGGGAAATGTGAATCGCACATAGAATAAGTAACTAGCTCCCTATAACACTCGGCTCCTTCCACCACATCGGACGGCTGGCCGCGTTCACGATGTACGTCTGTATCACGCAGCTGTTGCACTCGGCGTGCCGCAGGATCTCGTTCTTGAGGTCCAGCACCTCGCGGCGCAGGCTGCCGACCTGGCCGCGCAGCACCGCGTTCTGGTAGCTCAGCTCCCTCTCGTGCCGCTGCAGGCCGGTCGTGTTCCGCTTGGCCTTCTGCCGGCACTTGCGGGCCGCCACGCGGTTCCTCTCGCGGTGCAGCTTGATGTCCGGTGCCCAGGGCGCCGCCGCTGCCGCCGTCGCCCGGCCCGGGTTGGTCAAGGCCGAGACCGAGACCGAGGCGGATCGGGATGCCGACGTCGCGCGTCGGGCTCGCCTCCGGGGGGACCGGGTGGCTCGGCCCCGCTCGTTACGCGTTGCGTCTCGAGCGGCTCCGTTATCGCCGGGGAACGCTTCCGCGCCTGGGTCTTGGGGGTCTACAGCGCCGTCTGGCACGTCCGTCGTCGTAGTAGTTACCTGGTTGGACAATTGACCCATGGGCGGTTTCGGTACGGGCATTGGGGGATCCGCGGCGTTGCTCCTCGCTTCGAATCTACCGTACGGGACCTGGTAGAAAGTTAGGAAAATCGAAGTCACTTGATGGTGGTGCGGAGTAGTTCGGATTAATGCGGTACACTTACATCATTATCCAGCGGCGCGCACGGTATGCTGCCCGTAGACACGAAGCCTACCTTCTCCAAGGGGTCCTGTGGGCATCGCTCGGGACCGTATCGTGCGGTTTGGACCAGTTGGGCCCAAGACGACCCTGGCGTAAGCGTGCCGCCGCCGCTTTCGAAGGAGGGGTATGTGAATGGTAGATACGGGGTACGGATGTCATGTCCAAGGCTCTGGCTGATGACTAGTGTCTCATCCATGGCGAGTGGAAAAGGGAAAGCCGGCGATGACCCCAAGGGTCGCTTAGACTCTAAGCGTGTTGGTAGACTAGAGTCTGGCTATGTGTATATCGTGGGGCACTCCTATTCGGGATTGACAACAGGAAGCCCTTGCTTCTTGTTAGATCACGGATCACTGGCATGCGAAATTGGACGGCGTTTAATTATTAGAACCGAAAGCTTAGGTGGACAGGGTACAAAGTGGTCGGGGTAAATTGGTGTAGTAGCAGGAGGTAGGGTTTCATCACAGCAAGTCCCTAAAAGGACCTTCTTTTTCCTCTTTTTTTTTTTTTGTTTCCTCTCTCCGAAGCGGATGTGACAAAGATATGACTGGCTACCGAGCCTGGGATTGTTTTTTGTACCCTGTATGAGGTCGCATTCTGCCCTTGGTTTATGACGTATCTACCGTGATTGGCCAATGGTTGGCGGTAGCTAGTCTTTCCAGGTATATTTGCTACCGCGTCGATCGAGTCTACGGTCGTTGACAGTTCATATAGATAGGGCGAATAAACAATTGGCCTGGGTCTATGAGATTTCGCTTCTTGCTGGGGCCACAGCATATCGGGTTTTCCATCTAGACACTCGATGCCCTCCACAAACCACACGTAAAGCTTGATAAGACCTAGCCGAGGCATGAATGAATGTTGTCATAGGTATACGCGAGCGAGTTCGTAGTATCCATGTCCATGGCTAGCTGTTTTAGTCGGTGCTCGGGGCGTTGTACGACTCCCGTCACCTTGTAGAGGGGAATAGAGATGAGCGAGACCAGAGGTGATGAGATAGGGCCACCAAGTTTAACCGCCAACCGCCATAATCCATCACATGGGATCCCCGCAACAGGACGAGTATGCGAGCGAGCGCTACCGAAAACTATAGGCCCTGCCACTGTGCCTATAAGTTGCAACACCTGATCACAAGTACCTACCTATAAACATACATACATACCTTAGGAGTGATAGGTAGTGTAGGCAGTCTAAATATTAGGAGGCCCCGCTGTCTACATGTTGAACCCTGTAATAATATCGTCATCCCTGCCGACCATGGCAGGTTCTCTCACCCATTATCTATCTGCCTGCCCTGAGGATCACAAGAGTCTTTTCGGGGTCGAAGGGTCGAAGGCGCACATGCAAATCTTGTTAGCTATCTCGTAGATGTCCACCTCCAATACTGGTCGCATTATGCATTCATCGCATTGCTCATTCGTGGCATTCCACATGCCAGTCCAATGAGATGACGCCGGACAGGTCTCCGGCCCTAGATTGACCAACGATATACCAGCACCTCAGAAGGGGGAGAAGGGGAAGAAGGTGGGGGAAGGAGTAGTCTTGGCAGGGTCTTGGGAGTTAGAGCAAGGCATAATCATTATAAATATGTGTTTATAATTTCAGATAGAATGGGTATACCATGATAGGACAGGCATAAGATAACTTGACGGCCTCAGCAATAGGGGAAATAGATAGGTACTTGGGTAGGTAGGTGTCTTAGGACGTCTGATGCTCAATGGGATTGCATAGCACCGTTACACTACTCTTCCCAACTAGAAAGAAGGCAGTCTGGTGTGGGGCTCGAACTGTCACTCAAGCACCCCAGATACATATGTACATACATATGTATATACATACTGTGTGTACTTTAGTATGTACTTCAATATATACACTACAATATGTAGGATGCTTGGAAGTTGGTCCCAACATGCCATGGCAAGGGCCGCATTAGATTCCGTCCTGCCAGTCGGGCCACTGCTGCAGATGCTCCATCGCCTCTTGCATACCTAATCTATTTTTTCTACTCTAAAGAGTAGATAAAAAGCGATCAACACAGACACACAATCGTGCGATTATGGTATGTCTTTATAACCCAGGTAGATAGATGGACACCCATACAGCATGCTAAGGAGAGCAGCGAGCCATGTCACTGTACTTCAACCCACCAATATATACAAGTAGCGGAAGTAGCCTGCTGCTGGTTGTTCCATGTTCCCGATCGAGACTTACAAAAGGCTAGTTCCTCATCATCGACGTCAACAAAATCCAGTATCAAAGATATTGTCTTGCTTATCACCATAGGTACACTAGCCTACAGTATGCCCCTGTGCAGACCGGGTTGAGCTCCCAAGGCTGGCCCAAGTCATATGCGCCAACCACCTCCAAGCGCTTCTCCAAATAGACGATTCGTCATGAGACACACTGAGTATTCGGAAACGAACCACATCACTGGGCTCGGCTGGGAGCCCCCATTGGTTTTTTTTCTTATACACGCGTCGTCCAATAATGTGAATTATGAAGCCAATACAGCCTAGCCCCCCTCCCCGTTCCGTTGGCGCGTGCGCCCTGTTAAAACACGCGTCGGCAGACAATATCCATAGCACAAATCCAGCAAGATGTCATTACAAATTACGGTCACAAAAGGACCCGGTCGACATACACCCGTGCGATGCGAAGAGGCTCGCAGGCCACCACCAGAAAGATCGCGAATGCATGATGATAAAAGGCGTGTATCTAGAATGCTGATGTAGGGTACCGGGGCGGCGTCCGGCATGAAAAGAACCGCTAGAAAACATGGTATCTCCGCCCTGGAGAAAATAAACGTTGGAGATGATAGTAGATGACTGATGAAAAGCAAAAGTCGTTGAATATAGCCGTGACAGATCCGTGCCGTGACATATCTCGCGCTCACCACGCTACATCCTCGTCTCCTCTCTCAGTCGACTATTCGAGGCTTGGTGGTGCATCACGTTCCCCATGAACATCGAACTCTCCCGTCTCTTAGACTTGTTGCTAAAAGATGCATCAAGCATGCCGTTCGAGTTTGGGCTATAGTCTTGCTCGTAAGGGGATCCGTAGCCATAGTGAGGCCGATCATATGTCGGCTGCTTGAAGGCTGGGATGGTAGCCGTGTTAGGATCATAACCGGGTGGGACTGAAAAGCCACTTTCGTAAGCGGGCCGAGTAGTCGTCTGTAGGTTTGCTGTCTGTCGAGGTGGTGGCGTACCCGTTGTCCGGTACCCCGGTGGTGTGGGGGTTGATCGTTGTTGTACTTGTTCAACAAGCCGCTGTCGGTGGGGTGACTCGGTGGGACCGGCGGTCGAGGGACGTCGCGGCTGTACCTCGATGGCAGCTCGAGAATCCGCCTCCGAGACGGGCGACGGCAACTCATACTCCTCCGGATCTATACCGAAGATACCTTGGTAATTCTGAAGGAGAAGAGCAAACACGGGGGCCGGGATGTTAAGCGTAGGGGAGAAGACTATACCAACATTTCGCACCGTCATCTTATTCGTGTTCGAGTGGTTGATGATTTTCACTAGGAAAGCGATAAGATACTTGAGAAGGGTCTCGTTCGCGAGTGGGAGACGTTCCACAAGTTCCGATAACGCCGCGATCTTCTCTTTAAGATCTGTCATCTCAGTGATCGCCACGAACTGCATGTGAAGATCTCGGGTGAGGATAGTAGTAGGGAGTTCACGTAGATAAAGCTTCAGGAGCGAAGCAACAGCGTGGATATCATAAAGGGTGTCATCTGTGGCAAGATTGACATCGCCTTCTTGGTTGAATCGTTCGCGTAATTGCTTGATGACCACATTAGAGCCGCTGAGGCGGAAGATACCTTCTTCTAATATTGCGTTCTTCAAGTCGAGATACTGAATGCAGCGATAGACAACGGCTGGAAGGGGAACATTGGTATCGGCGGGCCCGCAATATCTCACGGCCTCGGCCAGTGGAGCCCCGAAAACCTGCCGTAACGGGCCACGAGACTCTGGCTGAGGCTGGGGTGTGCTCCCACCGCTAGAATTATAGAGGGGGTCTTGGTCGTCGGTTGATGAGCGCGCTTTAGGTCCAAAGCCAAAGAAACTGCGCTTGCGTTGTTTCTTTTCCTCGGTGGATGGTCCGGGCAGAAGCAAGCTCGTTTTACTACCCCACAAAGCTGAGTCGGATATGATGTGAGGATCTCTGGGCGCCGATATCGTGTACAACGACGCAGTGGGCCTCTCGGCAAGTTCAGGGCTCGCTGTCCCTCGCCGTCGGAGTGGCGCACCATCTGGTATATCGCCTTGCTTGGCTGTATCGTAACTCATCCCGATAAGCGCGTCCTGGCTCTCATTCCGTAGGTCTTGAGATTTACCCTGTGCGTACATCTTCTTTTTTGCGTTTGCGCCGGTCACATGAGGCTGGCTGTTCGGCCCATGGGTGGCGGATTTGATGGATGGTTCTTCCTCGTTTGGATCTTGGTAGCTGATCCATTGTAGAAGAGTGTCAACCCATTGATCGCGTTCCTGGTCGCTCTCAGCGCAAAGCACATGTTTTACGTAGCTACTTGCATCCTTCTTCTTCGGTTCCAGTACCAAAAATGCGTGCCGGTACTGATTGTCTGTCTCATCGCCATTGGAACCCCCTGCGGGGCCATCAGTATTATGCTGAGCCTGCTTCCCAATCTGCGCATGTTGTAGTTTAATGGTCCCTAGATGCGCTCCTCCAGGAGTTTCATAATACTTCAGGTTAGGGCCGTCAAGAACAAAGTATCTGGCTTTCCATCCGCCGAAGTTTTTCCCTCTTTTCGTAAGGTATCCGGTCTTAAAAGGTCTACCACATGGGCTCTTCTGAGGACCTACCTCGCCAGTTGCGTCATTTGGAAGCGAGGTATCGTCGCTGTTAGGAGGCAGAGCATTGGTAGAAAGGTATTTACATAGTTCGACGGCGGTTGGTAAGTCAAGCGGGGTATTCAACAGCTCGTCCAAGTAGTTGTCGAGAACAGTGCGACGAGCATCCAGTTTGGCGGGCGAGTGTCCACTAAAGAGGGATCGATCAGGCGTTTTTGAGGTAAAGGAAGCACATTGTTTCATTCTCTGATCAAGCTTTACCAGGGAGCTGGTATCCTTTTCTACTCTCCACAGCTCACCGTCACCGTTCCTAGAAAGGATGCCCAGGGTGAAGACTGGGTCTTCTTCAAGCTGCGTAAGAGAAAGTAGACTCGCTCGTGATGGCCTCATTCGAGACGACGCTACTTTCACGGCAATGGATGGAAGGGCATTTGGAGGTAGTAGTAGGTCAGGATATTCCTCAGTGATGAAGCCGTGAAATATCTCAGTTCGTGTGGGCTGCTCGGGTTCTTGTGTCTGCTTGACGACCTGGAGGGGTTTCGGAGAAGTCAAGCCCATCGACTCGGTAGAAGCGGCGTGGAACTTGGGTGTATTTGGTGGAAGTGGTATCGGATGTCGGGGAGCCCTAGGGGATAACGGACCTGCTGTGGAATTCATACTTCGGGGAGACAATGGTGGGGAGAATGTTGAAGGTCGAGGGCTTGATGGTAACCCAGGGCTCATCACCGCAGGATGAAGTCTCTGCTGAGATCCATTCCCACTTAGCACGCTGGCCAAAGATGCCGGCGCGTTGTCCCGCACGATCGATGGCTGAGCCGCCTTGGTGCGAGGGCTAATAGGCACTTCGAGCCCTGCGGACCGAGATTCCTCGGCTATGGGTGTCCCTTTCTGACTGCCCTTTTTTGCTCTTCTTGGAGAGGCTCCGGGCCTCAGCCTCCTGTTGTGCGATGATTTCTCTCTCATGGTCATCATCTTCTCTGGTACGCCTACGCCCTCTTGTCTCGGTGATAGGAAGTTCGTCTACTTCTAGTAAAGAATCATAATCCGATTCGGAATCAATTCCCTCATCAAAAACCGGCTCATGCGTTATGCTGGACTTCTTGTTGAGCTGCAGGGGGGCAGGTGGAGGTCTTCGTGGAGGAGGAGCTGGTGGGGGCGGGAACTGTGAGATCCCTTGATCTATTAACGGGGTCGCCTCGATAATGGAAACAGTTGGGGGCTTTGGCTGAGGTTGGCGTGGCGGCGGCCTACTCGGGAGACTCCTCGAAGGGGGGTAGTCCAATATCAATGGGGAGTTCGTGCGCGGCATTCATGGCATTCTTCGCTGCATCGGCAGCACGGTCCTGTTCTTCGTGGTCAAAATGGTCCAGAGCATGTTCCGAAGCCTTTGGCATGGAGTGAGTTGGATCCAATAGCTCTCCAACCTTTGACTGAGTCTCGTTTGTCATACGATCTGCAGGCGGAGTAATTGGGTAGGGAGCAACGGCCATATCCACGGGCGAATTCTTTGTGCTGTCTGAGTCCAGGTTTGAAGGCGACCGAGGCGCGTTACCATGTTCCGGTTTTGAAATCTTCACCTCAACTATACCAAGGCCTGCTATGCTTGATGAAGAGGTATCAGGCCTTATGTGATCATCATGGATCGCAATTACCTCCTTGAGTTTCTTCCTGTATTTGTCTTTATCTTTCAGGGCGCGATCCAAGTCTTTATTTAAACCCAATATCATAGCCCTTTGCTTGTCGACCAGGCGCCATAACTGGGCGTTCTGCTGAGACTGTGACTGCTTCTCCTTCAGGAGATATTGGATAACGGCTTCGGGGGTCCCAGCGGCCCGAATCAGATGAGCAATATCATCCTGTGAGCTTTGTTGTGAGGGTGCCCGCGATGATATCGCAGAGACTGCCGAGTCGATCGACGAGGTTCGAGGGGCTGCCCTCGTGCCATCGACCTTTGTTAGGGATGGTGCGCTCGCCATGTTCGGTAGGATCGGAGGAGCAGAGCCTACTGGCTTCGTCCTGGTAACGGGGCTCGGTAGAGTTTTCGAGTCATTCGGAGGTAGGCGTGGGGTTGAACTGGATAAGGAACCGTTAGTCAAATTGTACTTCCTCGAATGTCATAGGTACATATCGAACAGATATGGTTCCATTAGTTTCGAAACACACCCGGATGTAGTTGTGACTGGAGTTGCTGGCGGGGAGATCTCGAGGAAACTTGTGCCCCCGAGAGCAGAATGATGAGGTCGAGGTAGTCGCTGGTCTTCTTGGGGCGACTGCACAGGTGACTTAGACACGGCAGGTGAAGGCAAGGGAGACGGCGCCAGGGAGTCGATAGCCGGCGATGGGAAACTAGTGCTGCTTGGGCTGACGCTGGGTGACCTGTTGGCAACGCTCGTTTGCAGAGGACTGGGCGCAGCCTTTCGTTGAGATCTAGAAATGGTGGGGATGTCGGTCAGTTATTGTCTCGGGCTTGTGTATTTTTCATCTAGCATGGCCCATGAGTCGCTCAACCCCCTCCCGGCAACTTTTTTTCTCTCCTAGCCGAATCGACTAACCGGCTAGTTTCCTTCACTACAGAAGTAACCCAGCGTCGTTCAACAGGCGACGACCAAACGTGCAAAGAGTAGGGGTTGGACCGGGCACTAGTCAAAAGGTATAGAGCGCTTGGGAAATGCACATCTCCTTATGCTCGACAGAATTCAACAGTGGTCAATGCAAGACCAGGCGCCCGATGTTTCCCAACAGGGCAGATCGTGGCGTGGCAAACAACCCTTTATTCCGCGCCCAAGCATATGTCCGAGTATAATCACCGGGCGTTGAAAAACAAACAAAGAGGGAAAGAGGGAAAGAGGGACGAAATAATTATAATCATTAAAATAAAATGAAGGGAGAGAAGTGGGCGGCTCACCTTGCTTTGCCCACGAATGGAATAGACAATGATGATACTGGTGTCGTCGCGGTCGTGGGAGACGTTCTCGATTTCGTCGTTGGCGTCGATGGTAGTGGAGAGGTTGGTGGTAAATGCAAGCCGTAATCGTCAGAAGAATAGTGTGGCGCGGCTCTGCCGATGGTTGGACTGTCCTGAATGCCTTCCTCGGCCGCCTGTTGCTCGACTTGGGAACTTGGCGGAGTCTCGCTGCGCCGGAGCGTTATTAGATGCGACATAGCCCACACCCTTACACGACTGCCCCCAGCAGCCCACTCGAGAGCAGTAGCCTATGGAGGCAAGTGCCTGTGTTACCGTGTATAGTGTAGGGAGGATGTATGCACAACGGCTGCGCGCAAGGGCGGCCTGGGGCGTGATTGGTGTTGATGGTTTCGCAACAAGGTCAGAGCTTCCTGACCCCTGGGCAGAGGCCTGGGATCAAACCACCCCGGCTGGCTCGACGGCGGTCTTAATGGTGGTCTTAATGGCCGTCCTATTGCCGTCCTGGAGTCTTGACCGCCGACGCGGTGGGCTCTCGCTCTCTTGCTCGGTTTCGAGATGGCCCCAACGACCGAAAGAAGGATATGGCCCTGACCCTGATTGACGTCGCATGTACCCGTATCCTGTGATGTACGCCGGAGGGTTGGTTGGTGCAGTTGTCGCACCAGTTGCTAAATCCGGTAGCCGACACAAGCAGGGTTCAAGCCTGCAATCTGACTCTGGCCGGCGGAGCACAACGAGAAGAGGTGAGCGCGTATGCTGAACGGATACCTGCCTGCGTCATAAAATGCTGCGAACGTCTCGCTTAGGTAGGTACTGTCGTGGCGTTCCCCGTTGACAACAGCAAGAGCCAAATAGGTGATGAAAGGTCATGAATGGTCATGAAAAAGGAATATGTATACATATGCCAGGGGGGGCGCTGGTGGTCTCTCTACTGTAGCTGCCGGTAACTATCCCCTGCACTCTCGTTGTCCTCTCATATAATGTGTGTATCACGTCGTATCAGCATGTGGGATTCTTCATAAAGACCAGCTTGGGACAGCCGAAGAAATGAATGTCATTACAAAAACCAGAGGGACGCGAGCGCCATGGGGGAAGGGACGAGGAGGGTAAAAGAGGAGAGTAACTACTGGTGGTGTAGGTAGAAAGAGGTCAACGGGTGGGTGGCGTTAAGTTCCAAGAGAATAGAATGCAGGCAATTGCACGTCAGGTCAGGAACGAGTCCCCTGTGGTGTATGCCGCCCTGCCGTTCCAAAAACCAGAGCCTAATCGGCTGGATCAATCAGGGGTAAAACCCGTGGTCATGCCTATTTTACTGAGCCTACCTACCTACCTACTTAGACTAGACGAGATGGCCTAGATAGGCAATAGGTGACAGAAAAATGGAAAGGTGGAAAAAGGCACGAAAGGTACCCGCCATCGTTACATTCCCCTGCGGATAGCTGCAATATGTAGTGCTACTATACTTACTTTTCCAGGTGCGACAATCACATTAAATCAATGGTCGTCCAATAAACCGCTATAGACACTCGTTTTCTGGGGCCCCAGGTTGCCAATAGAACATTATCTACTACCTACCTACACTATAGCGGGTAGTCATGTAGGTACCAACCATATAACCAACTTTACGGGATTCTACAAGTAAGCTAGGTGCTCAATGCCCGCCCACCTACCTACACTACACTACCTATGACTCTATGAGCTATTAGGTAGGCGACATACATACATACCTACTTGTAAATTACATACCTGCCATACCCCTGGATCGCCCAAAGAGCCCCCATCTGCTTACTGGCCACCAGAGACGGTGGACGAACCCCCTATCCACCCGCGCGGACACCTCTGTATCCACTTCCAACATCCTCTAACACGCCACTCGGCCAATCATGGCCAACCGACACTCAAAGGAACTTCTTTCTCCAGCATGTTCTCATTATTGCCCAGCTAACTAACTATATGTTAATCCTCATAAGGCGCCGACGATTTGTGCATCGCCAACCTGCCCTAACGCGGACAGGGTCAAGCAGCGCAGCACCCGAGGACTATTCGATACCTACCTAATACGCTGAGTAGTTTATCAGATGGCGCCCTTGGAGGGCTCGGGATATCAGCACTACCCACCTAGCAACATGCGATGCAGTGCACTCAAACAACTTGTTTTCGAACCCCTACCAAAATATGCCCAGGGTTCACCCCCGGATTTATTAATTAATCCCAATTCTCAGCAGCGACCCCGGCCCATGCGTCTGCTGTACATACACTACATGCTGGTACATGATGATGTATGTATGTACACTCTGTGCGTGTAGTGTATGTGCGCAGGACACTATAAGGGCAGTATGCCTGTGTCTTGGACTCTTGGTACTTGTATGTATTTAGATATAAATATATATACATAGCGCCATCGGAGCATTCCTCGCGTACATATCTGCCCATATGACCCAAGGCACGAGCAGAGCAGCCAGCAAGCCAACATCCCTCCCCGTTTAATTATGATAAAGGCACCCGTTCCCGCCCATTGGTGGTTCCATATACTAGCTACAGCACCTATGCATGTACATACTTAGTATACAGCATTAGTGTATTGGCTTTTCATGTAGGCTGCAGGGGATTTCTGCAGCCAAACGGATTGGGTCAACCTTAATGAGCTTAGCGGACCGCGTTCAGAGGTGGATTTGCCGCAAAGGACGAAAAACCCTGAAATCAGATCCCCCACGGCGCTGTCAACTCTAGTGCAAGCCAAGTTGGAGATCAAACATTGACGACGGGCGAGGCAATCCGGTGACTCCATGCCCTTTAATTCCGGCAGAATCAAGCGTGGCGGCGGAAAGAGATATATGCACAAGTAACAAAGGCGGAGAGCGACCCAGAGCGCCCCAGCGCCCCAAGGGCCTTTGAAACCCAAACAACAACTCCAAAATAAATACAGTAGGTACCTACCTACCTATCTACCTACCTATCTACCTACCTACCTAAGTAAGTGCCTACCTACTGTACCGTACTTACGTAGTTGCATGTCGGTTAGAGGCTAGAGATTACCTAGTTAGACGTTAGAGGTTAGGTACCTGCTTAAGGTCTATCCCGTCAATGAGCGGCGACCACTAAGTCCAGTGTCCACTATCATTGGGTGGTCGGAGAGTGTCTGATGGATTGGATGGGGAATTGTTTCCCACCGCGAAATCTACACTGCAATGCACCCGCACGCGCGAGAGACCAGCGACAGCAACGGCGGCCACTGCACACTGCACACGGGCATACCATACCACGTGTACCTATTCCAATTGTGTACAAGACAGATTCAGATGGGGCCCGGCATTAATATGCACGCAATCATTCCCCCAAGGCCCTCCCTCCTCCACTCTCTCGCGCCGCCCGGTTTAGGAAGCTCTTTCCAGCCGGTGTCCCCCTTCCCAGAATCATTAATAAGACAGGTGGGAGTCGACCAATGGGGGGCCGGGAGCGCAGGTGGGCGCGCTGCCGATCTGGCGGACGAAAATGTAAGTTGATGTTGCGTTGGCGGTGTGATGGCATTTTCCCAACCAACTACCGACCGTCCGAGGTAGCGCACAGGCAAGGCAAGGCAAGGCAAGGCAAGAGGCAGGGCCAGCCAGCCAGCCATGGTCGAAACGAGCCGAGGAGCGTTATGATCCTTATTCGCCAGCAGCCTCTCTGGCCAGAAACAAACATTCCATCCAAGTCTAGACTGGCCCGACCTTTTTTTTTTTTTTTTATCCTTTCCTTTCCTTTCCTTTCTTCCCTTCCTCTTCCTTATCTAGATCCAGCCCTTGCTTGCATGCATCATCTCAAACCTTACCCTGTGAAACGGACGGCGGACGAATGAGAAGAAGCCCGCTCGAAACCCCATCAACGGTCGGGCATTGGCCAGCCCCAGAAACAGAGGATGTGTGGTGCATTGCGTGTGTCTGTGTCTGTGTATGTGTTTATGTGTGTGCGTGTATGTGTGCGAGTCGTCCAAACTCGGCAGAGAGCATGACGGGCCGCAGGTGTCCACTACGTGCCATTCATCGATAGAAGAGATAGTTGGATGAGACGACGGGGAGAACTCGATGGCTATCGCAGACAAACCTCTGATCCCCGCTGGTCCCGACAGTAAGGGGTTTCCTTGATCAGCCAGAGATGCTGGATCATGCGGGTACGATGCCTCAGACGAAAAGTCGTCAATGTTTCCAAAAACCTCTGTCCGCCGCCATCATTCCCGTCGTCGATTCTGCCTAACGTGGAAGCCTTTTCACGGGACACCAAATAACCGGACACATGCAGGAGAGGTAGTCCAAGGGAAAACCGTCCCTCGGATTCTCCCATCGGCCACAGCCACCACATAACCCCTTGCGCACCAGCCGGCTCGGCTATCTTCCGGCCGTCTCTCGTAGATCACAAGGCGGCGATGAACGAACGATCACCAGGTTCCCCTCTCCGGGTCGTACATCGACGCGTCTTGGCTCACGAGGGCCCTTCGGCCTTCTTTGGTCCTCGTGGCCTGGATCTACGGCAGCGCAGGGGGAGCGTGGGGTGTGGAGCGGGGAGCGGGGAGGGAGCGCAGGCGTCGTGCGCTCTTACAGATGCCGCTTTTACCATCAGTCACAATTGCACGAGCACAGGGACGTGAAGGTTTTACGGTGATTATGGCACTATGTTAGTGTATGGTATGGTATGGTATGGTATGGATGGATGGATGGGGGGGTACCCGGTCTAGTACATCTTGTTTTAGCGCCCGGGATCTCCGCCCAGCCAGATCCGTCTCAGTCGGGTCGGGACTTGACTTGGGCACCGCACTGTCGAAAAGTCTATAGCTCCGCCCAGGCGAAGATCAGTAAGACTATTACCTACACTACACATGTCCAAGGAAAGCAGGAAGGCGGGATCCCACCTGGGCGAATAAATAAAATACCTAGGTAGCACCCCATCCATCCATCCATCCATCCATCTCTTAGGTAGGTAATACTGCATCATGCCGAATCGCATGCACACTAACGCAAGTCTCGTGCCCGCTTTCCTGCGGCAGAATAGCCCGTGGTTTCAGCGTACGTTTCAGTTAAGGGGGTTGCAGTTGATCACGATGCCGTCCGACGGGCAGATTGCCTCAACGTTACTACCAGTAACCTACACAAGTCCCTATCTCCAACTACTTACATCATCATCATCTTCTTCTTCTTCTTCATCATCGTCATCATCCATGGATGTTACTTGCTTGAATTCTGCAGGGTAGGTTAGGTGCTGACATGAATCCCGTTAAGGGTTCGGGATTCCTTCGTTCCTCCAGGCGGCACGCGACAGTCGTAAGCGTTCGTATTACACAAGGCAGAAACAAGATGGTCTCGTTCTCTCGTCCACAGCCTGGGGTGCAAGGATCTTGAGCCTATAGCATTAGGGTTTTGTTTTAGAGAATGGCAACAAACAAAATACCTGCCTACACTACTACATCTGCGTCAGCCCAGGGACGAAACGTTGCACTCATATTAGTTCGATACACAGCTATCTTCGTGCCACCCTAGCGTGCTCGCTGTTTGTCAGTTTCGACACCCAGATTCGCGTACCTAGGCGTATGTGTCTCTCCTCGAGTCGACCGATATACAACCTCACAGGCTGCAAGCCCGGATCGGTCGTGAGATAGACAGGGTTGGGCCTGCAGTCATCAACCATCCGCCGGTTCCCGACAAATCAGAAAAAAAAAAAAAACAATAAACCCGCAATCTAAAGGCGAACTAAATCTACTCGGTCAAGCATATGGCAAACCAGGACTTGGGTGTCTCGTTGGACGAGGAGGTGGGTAAACTCGACACGGAGCGAGCGTATAGACGGCCTCAGGATGGATCATGTTCATGTAACTGTAAATTGTTAATATGAGTACATATGCGCTCGCCATAAGCAATATAGTAATCCAATCAAACAAGCATTCCTTTCCAGAAGGCTTGAGCGAAGGCAAAAGATATCCCCGAGCATGACAACCCCCCCCAACCCCCGTTTCCACTCCTGTTCCGTGCCATTCTACTGTGCCCTAGTGAGAGCAAAAAAAAAAAAAGGAACGTTTCACCCGAACGCAGGGAGCGCACGGTTCTCGACACCTTCGACAGCGCCTCTTCTAGCCGTGTCGATACGCGCGGGTGTTGCCGTTTGGTTAAGGAGCCCTTCTTTTCTTTTTTTTTTTTCTTTCTTCTTTTATTCTGATTCATAGCTTCGGTTTGGAGATGACATAGCTGCCCGCCGAGCCCAGAAGCGCCGCGGCCTGCGTCACGATCTCGTCGACGATCTCCTTGGCTGTCTGGTCCGGCGTGTTGACGAGACCGGCGACGATGCCCATGGGTCTAGCGTTACAGAAAGAAAAGAAAAGGGAAAAAAAGCCGTTAGTCGAATTTCATATATAGCAAGTGCGGCTCCCAAGTCCGCTCCAAGCGTTATATAATGTGTGCGCGTTAAAAAAAAAAAAAAGGGGGGCCATGTATGATCTAATAGGAGAAATGGTGGGGGTTGGATAGGGGGGAGGGAAGGCGAAAGGAAGGGGCTATTGAGAAGCAAAAGGAAACATACCGCAGCTCGGCCTGATCCATAATCTCATCCGTGAGCTTCCCCTCGGCATGCAGGCGATCGAGCTCGTGCTCGAGGGGCACGATGCCCCTGGCGGCGAGGTCCCTGATCTCGCCCTGGCGGTTCCGCTCCCAGTCGTCGACGTAAGGGGTGCGGAGGGCGCGGAGGGGGCGGCCAGTCCAGACGAGGCTGCGGACGACGTCGTCGAAGCCGGCGCGGAGCACGGCGCGGCGGGCGGACGCGGACGCCGGCACGAGCACGCTGAACGGGATGTCCCCCGTGTGGCCGCCCGCCTCGCCGCCCTGCGCGCAGACGATGTCGGCGCCGACGGCGCACGCCCTGGCCACGTGCCTCGGGTGCCCGACCATGTTCATGTAGAGGACGCCGGCGGCGTGCAGCCTCTCGACGACGCGGCGCGGCGGGACCCCGACGGCCGACACGAACAGCCCGGCGCCGCCGTCGATGATGGCGTCGACGAGCTCGTCGAGCGCGCCCTTCGTGTAGTCGTGGTTGGTCCTGCGCGCCGACCCCCCGACCTGCGGCAGCAGCAGGTCCACGCCGAACGGCAGCCCCGGGTCGCGCAGGAGCCCCTTGAGCTCCGCCATCATCTCCCGCAGCTGCGCCGCCGTGTACCCCACGCCGCCGATCACGCCCAGCCCGCCCGCGTTCGACACCGCCGCCGCCAGCGCCGCCGTCGATGTCATCCCCATCCCTGCCAGCAGCACGGGGTGCTCGATCCCCAGCTGTTGAGTGAGGGGCGTGGTGATCAGCGCCATCCCCCGCGGTTATATATATATATATGTGTGTGTGTGTATGTTTATATTTGAATATATTCGAGTTTATTCCTCCTTTTCCAGGTCGTGGCTAGGTACGAAATAGGGGGCCTTGCAGATATCCCGGTTTAGAGAGTAACGAATTCGTTAGATGGTAGATAAGTTGGGAACTGAGTGTCTGCCTAGGTCTGGGAGGCAGGCGTAAGCAAGCTATGGGTGAGATATTCTATATCTACGATGAATATCTGACGATCCGGCTTTATGTGATTTATCCGCGCGGCATGACAAACCTCGGTTCGACGCATGTAGGTAGTCGGTCGGCCGGTGGAGAATCGTATTAGGAATAGATGACTTGCATGTTACTCTCGCTTCCTTCTCTCTCTCACTCGCAGCTTGCGGGGTCGCGACAGGGGATCCCCATAACCCCGGGGGTTGTATCCAGTCTGGATTGTACTTTACGGTAACGAGTTGACGGTTAGACTCCACATTTCGCCGGCTCGCTGGTAAAGCTGGATGCAAGCTGTGCCTAGCCGACATACCTTGATTGTATTTGGGTAACAGATCGCGAGACGACATCGTGGGAGACGACGGCCATGCTACGATAGCGTGTGGGAATCTCGACACAGTTGTGGCTAGCAAGATCCACGAAAGCACATTACCAGTCGGTAAAACAATGCAAGATGATGGCGTCAACCAATATTGTAATTGAATGTGTGTTCAATTTATATGGATCATGGTTCGATCTCCATGCAAAACTAAACCAAATACTAAAATGCGCTGACCATATCCCATTGATAGCCCGACCATACCCGTATATCCGTCTCTGGTATTAAGTATTAAATGGTATCGTAATCACGTATATCGTTATGCATCTAACGCCACGGTCCCTATCGTATCATATATCCAAATCGCATCGCTTAAATCAAACTGTCGTGACATCGTATTCTATTGGATGATAACTTGATGATATGCGGTCTAGTAGTCGCGGATGTATCGACGGCGATGATGATCTTCGATAATAACCTCGTGGTCCGAGCCGCGACGACGGGGTTCATAGCGCCGTGGTGCCTCGATGTAACGAAAGGTATCGTACTGCGGTTCGCTCTGTACGGGATATGGTACAGGGACGCGGACGGGTACAGGCACGATCCTCTCGCGCTCGACGTATATCTCTCGATCCCGACTATGGCTATGGTGCTTGCTGGAGCGTGACGACTTATAGCTCTTTGAAGTTCTGGAGGATCTTGATGATCCCGCCTCGGAGGGTTCAACGTCCACCGCAATGACATCTCTGGGTGAATCAGGTTCAACCTCGGGTTCTGCAATAGAGGCCGGGGGGAGATGCAGCGACGGTGGCGGTGCAACGTCCACGATAGTAGGAGCGCGTTCCGGCTCGGGCACCACCAGAACGGGCGGCGGCTGCGGTATTGGCGGTGGAGGGGGAGGGATAATTGTAGTGACACGCCTTTTGACGGTAACTGCACCATCAAAGGGGGGCTCTAAGTAAAGCACTTTCTTGTATTTGCCATATCGCTTTTCGCGAGGCACTGAATAAATCGTAGACATATCGTTAGTGGATAGCTCTCTTCTGTATATGTTTGTATATCAAGGGCCACGATGATGTTGTTGGTACTGTGGTTGTTGTTGTTGTTGTTGTTGTTGTTGTTGTTGTTGATGATGACGGTAGTGATAGTAGCAGATGATGATGCGGTTGTTTGTTGCTTGTGTTTAATAACAACTAAGTAATGAAAGAGGAAGATGACGAAGAATAGACAGGCTATGAAGAGAAGAGAAGGCTAACCGGTAGAAACATAGAAATACATAGGTATGTATTTAGGGATCGATCGGGAGATCCTGTTTTTGATATACACCAGTCAACCAATGGATGCCGAGTTGGGCTGTGGCCTCGATGCTTGGTGGGGACTACGTCACGCACGCGAAGACCTAGGCAGACTGACCGGGGTCAGATTGGGCTTACGGCCAATATGATGCCTGGTCGACGAAATGCAGGGTCTTGCCAAGATAGTCCGGCTCAACAGCAACTTGCTGTATGTAAATGGTATTTATGGACGAAGAGTCGGCCGGATTGGCAAAACGAAAAGTCGGGTGGCAGTTAGAGATCTTTCACTAGAGCTTTGCCTCGTTTACTCATATATATATATAGTAGTGGCAAGGCGGGAAAATAAGAAGACTTCTTCAGCGAGAGGGGGGAAACATGGGGGAAACATGGGGGCAATAAATAACAGCTGCTACCGCATCGGCAGCACAGGCTCATCCGCAGCAACAGTGTGACCAGTCATTGTTGTCCTCTTGGATTAGGCTGCCAGGTTGTCTTCATATCTGTTTGACGCCGAGGCGCACGCTGGGGTGAACCGTGAAGAGGGTCAAGCAGCAAGGATCCGATGACGTTGTGCGCCGCCATGGTGGGCAGACGACTGCATCAGCCCGAACCAGGCCAGACGAGCGAGTGACCGGGATCTTCCTTGTGCTCCAGATAGAAGATTCGAAGCGCCTATAGGCCCACATCGGCTGCACAGACCATGTGCAAGTCGATCACGGCTCGATCGGTCTCAATTCTTGCCCCCAGTTGGCCCGTGTTTCATTCATATATAACAAGAAAATGCTCCCCAAATCACCCAGACACCGCAGCCGTCTGGCTTCCGAGCGGGGCGTGGCTCGTCGAGCGACGTGTACCCAATCCAGCTGCAAGTCAGCTCGCGTTGGCAGACACTGTCTGTCGGTAGGCGCTGCTCGTTGGCGCGTAGTCCTGGTTCAACGCCACCGGCAGAATGGGACTCGCGAACCGCATATAAATGTCGTTCTCGACATGCACCTAACCCCTTGCGTGATATCAAGCATGAACACACAGACGTCAGGGCTGCCTGATTGCTACCATCAGCAAAGGACTTACCACTAGATATGAAGGGGGGTTGAGTCATACATGTGTAGTTTGCATGATGCCACGTCTGGCATCCTATCATAATAGCAGCGCCCACATCGTTAACATAGCAACACCCTCCTCGGCTATTAATGATGCGATACCGTAATGGGCTGGCTGCAGTCGGTCGAGATCCCGGGTTTCGTGAGCCCTTGGCGCCGCGGTAGCTAGACGGGGGAGATGCCAACACAAGTATTCTCCCTAAATTTAAGGCATGAACATCTCCCTAACCGAGTCGCACAGAATTTCTCCGTGGTAACCCGGCCGCCGACCGGAGCACTTTCTTGTTTAACTACGTCCCGAGCTGGAATACCTATCACCGGTGAGCCGCTGACGATAAGCCGGCCGAATTTACATATAAACCCGACCCCAACTTCCATGATTGTCATACGTAGGATCGGTGGAGCCAGGGTGATCGCAGGATTCATTTGATCTCTGCACATCGGATTGTCGATCATTTTTAAGCGTATCCATTCAATGAATTCCACGCCTTCATCGTACAACAGACCCCCCGTCCCCCCGTGAGACAGCATCGCCAGGGTGCATGAAAGGCTGAGGCGTCATATCAAATATAATCGAATAAATCTGGATATTTGCCACTCCGGTATATCAGTACGGCATAATCAGCAAGCCGCGTTTATTCGTCTGTATTAGGTATCGAGAATAGTAATCTACGAAGCAAGTCTTTGATCTATAGTCTCGCTGATGCCGTGTAAATATATCCTAGAAAGGTTGACTGTACCTAATCAAACTGGCTTAATCATGAAGATCTAACAAGCATTAGCATAACTCGACAGGGGGGTAGATTGAAAACGTTCACATACCTGATTTAACGCCTGCATATCACTAAACGCTAGCTTTTTAGAAGCGATATGGCGCGCCCTAGAGCGATGGCGGGCCGAGAGCGCAGTTGGAGTTGGAGTTGATGTGCCCGTGTTACTAGGTGTTGAAGAGCCGCTGTCGTGGGGCGTAGTTGAAGATGATATCGCTGTCGTGACTGCGCTGGCTTCTATGCTGTCTGTCCGTTTCTGTTTTTTGTCCCTCTTCTTCTCCTTCTTTTTCGCTTTCTCAGATGCAATATCTTCAGGGGCTTCTATTTGGCTTTTTGATGGGGAATCTCGCGGCCCAAGATCCTTGGTTTTCTTGCTCTTCTTTGGCTTTACCTCGGATTCGGCCGCGTCTGAGCCCTTTTCAGATCGTTTCGACTTTTTCTCCTTTTTGTCAATTTTTTTCTTGAATACGTCTCCTACTCTTATATCGTCATCTCCCTGCTCTTTGTTAACCTCTAACCTCTTCTTTTGCTTCTTCTCCCGTTTGCCCTCTGAGCTGTCGACCTCGTCGGACTCGCTGGCTTTTCGCTTCTTGGATTTCTTTGGCTTTTCCTCCTTCTTTTCCCTTTTCGCGCATTCAGCCTCGGGGGCTTCGGAGGCCGATTCGTCTTCGGTGGACGTAGTTGCTGACTTATTTTCGACCAATTCTGCCATCTGCATCTGATCTCCGACAAGTAGCCCCCCGCTAACAAACCTCATCGGTCCATACTTCCTCTCGACAAATAAATTGGTCTTGATCACGGCGCGAACGTATCTCTCCTTCTCGAGGACCTCCTCGGACTTTCCGTTGAGGCGTCCAAGGAGATCCTTGAAGACATCTAAGCCGGTACACTCGTCGCTCTGTTTCTGGCGGATTTTGGCGCCAAGGCCAAGGTTGTCGTCTTTGAGATTGATCTTTATGGGTGCCAAGCTGGCGGCGCTATGCGATTGCGCATGTACCGTGCCCTGGGCACCGAGGAACTTGCCCGGTTCCCATCCATGGGCGCGGAGGATTTTCTGACCGAATGTTGTCTCGTCGCGGGTCCATTTGGTGTTGTTCGGGTCGTGGTCTAGTTTGCGGCGACTGTATAGAGTGAATGAGCACGTCAGTAGGGGTCATTAGGTGGTGTAGTTAGTGAGGCTTACTTCCGCTGTCCTGCGAGGCCCATAGTGTCTACCGATGCTGTAATAGAAAAGGCCTCTTGATACAGATACAGAGCCAAGACAACGATAACTTACTGGTGCATTCATTCCCTTTGAACAGCTCCCCAAATTTTTGAGAGATAAGTGGTTCTCGGGAAGTGGGGCTGTTGTGATAAGCTGAGTGCCTATGTAAGTACCTAGGTACGACCTAACCTACCTAGTTCCAACTGGCAACAGGCAACTCAGCTGTCAAAAAACAAGTATAGAGATGAACCGCTTGAGCATGCAAGCACGAAGTTTAAGACTGACTTTTAACTTCTCTCTCTGGAAGGAGCGCCATGGATACTGTTTCAAATGGCAAAATACCCGTAGAATTGTTGCACCTTCCGACGCCATGAGGCTACTATGGAGTGAGTAGAAAATACCTAGTGGACGTGATATACTTAACTAGCCTATCTGCACCCCGACCGCTTCACCTTATCACAAATTTGAGAATTATCCTAAAGCCATACGTTCTGTGGTTTGATATCCCATTGTTGCCGCAAGTGCCATCATAGCTAGGACTGCGATCGTCCCGTGAGCAAGATGCCACCAAAGCGAAAGCAGAGAGACGAGATAGCCTCGGACTCTGGATCGGAGCCGGATAAAGTGTCGCTGCGTCGTCCTACTGCAGCGGCACTGCTCCCAGAAGTGTTGCAGAACATAGTATGCCTTGTCTACCCCTATCGAGGCACGTACTAGATTCCTCGTCACGATGTTGATAAGCAGACTTGGATGGATTACATGTGTCTAGACCAAGACACGGCCTATACTATACTAACCAAGTCGCCTGTCTTTGGACGAACAGGATATGCTCAAAGCTAAGAGAGATCGAGGCCGTAAAGATATCACCGCAGAATTGAACACATACGTGACCAGAATGAAGAAAAGGATCGGGGACCGCTTTGTTGAAGAGGCTAAGCAAAAGTGAGTGTTCTGTTGAGTGAGTGAGGGGGTGCATTTACCTACTATTCGTTATACATGTCGTCTCTGTAAGGGGTGTGCGTCTACCACAACCACTGCCACTACCACCTAATCTATGTAAACACATTCCCTTCCCCTTTAGGCCACCTATTATTCGCCTGTATCGTATACAACAGTATAACCGCTGCTTGTCTACTACATACGATCATTTAAACGTTCTGGAAAGCTAAGAACCCTAACTCATCCCCAGATCAGCCGAAGCCAAGGCCCTCCTAAATCGTTACATCGAAGCCCTTGAGCGGCGAGCCACGATCGAGAAGTCCATCGAGGACGTAGTACTGAACACGCACGAGGACCTCAAGGGACTCAGTATAGTCTTTGAAGCAGCTTATTCCGGGCGCCAGCAGCAGTCAAAAGCCGCTGTTGGCTCTTTTGCCTCCATTGGCCCTATCGACCCTGTGGCGGCAAAGGAGCTCACCTCTACGGCCACCGCAGATTCTCGTGATGTTACAGGAAAAGGTACCTCTGACACGCGAGACCCGGTCCAAAGTAACAAGGATGGGAAAGATGAACGTGCTGGTGACGATAACTCCACCCATGATAAAGATGATGGGCATCAAATTGGGGAGCGACCAGAAGATATTTTTGGTCAGATCTCATGGTAATCCTGACACTTATAAATTTGCTGCAGAATGGGATAGTTGTGTGTTGATATGCACAAAAGCTTTTGTACGTTTCTATGACTAAATGGATTGCTAATGTGCCTGGGTCGGGAGACATCTGGGCTTATTACTATTATGGAAGCATTAAGCACCGATTGTCACAAGAGACAGAGAAAGAGACTTGATTTTGACGGATGTGATTATGAGTACACTACTGCGTACTAAAGCGGTTTAATACCATCTAGGTAGGGGTGACCCAAACCTCCTAGTAGGCAAAGAAGTAACGTAGATGGAGACAAACTATCACTCAGCTTGTCTATATTATACATGAATGCTGGAGTTCTCGCCCCCGGCAGACCTGTTTTCATGCAAGTCGTCAGAAACCATAGAGGTGGAACCAATATGACTCTAATCCAGTCTATCCGCCCCTGTCACCTCAACCCCTTTTCCTTATACACACCGTTTCCCTGCCGACTCTGATGCAAAATAGGAACCGAGTGTCTATTTTTTTTATTACCACCCATGAACAAAAACGTCAAAAAGCGGGAAAATCGCTTTCTACATGTGCCGCCGCAAAATGAACTATGCATGTCGTGGTGTCTGTTGTGCGCGCGCGCTCGTTTATGTCTGCAAACATGGGGCATTCCCCCCCTTCCTTTCATCCCTTCGTTTGTTGTATCCATCTGGAGCTGTATCAAGATCGACCGTCTATGATAATCTATAGTCGTACAAATGTCGTGCTGTGTGCCTTTTCTTGTCATGCCTTGTGCGCATTTAAGTACAGAGAAGACGCGAATCAGGCGAACCATAAGTGCCAAAGTCCGAAGGAAATATGCAACAAGGGGTAAACAGGTCCACCGCTTATCAATAATCGAACGAGGCGTCAAAGATCCAGATCATGTAACTTGTGAGGCTTGTGAGCTGGCGCCCTCTCCCTCGAGAAGCATCAGCCTGCGACACTGTTGTTCGACCGATTCAGTCTCGGCGTCTTCGTCTACCGGTATATTACCCTCTACGATGCGGGCAAGCATAAGCTTCTTGACGCACGAGTTAAAGATGAGTCCTTCAACCGAGTCTCTAGTGATAAGACGGATGACTTCCACGTCGCGTGTCTGTCCGATACGATGCGCACGGTTTGATGCCTGCACATCATCCTGTGGGTTATCAGACTGGTCAAAGATGATGATTTTGTTGGCAGCCGTCAAGTTCAAACCAGTACCCCCAGCACCTGTTGTTAGGAGGAACACTGGGATATCGGGGTTCTCGTTGAACCGCTGGATTTCAGGGAAACGGTCAGAGATATCGGTAGATCCAGTCAGTTCGCAGTACGGAATATCAGCGAATGCCAGGGTCTCGCGTAGAATGTCGATGACGAGATCAAATCGGCTAAAAACCAATACACGATCTCCGTTTGCCATATAGCCACGGACAAGTTCAAGTAATTTTTGAACTTTGGGGCCATCTTCCCACGATCGCTGAGGAATGTCGAAGTGGCCGATGTATTTTTTAAAGTGCTTACATTCTAGATGGAGTTGGAAGTCTGATTTGTCCATATAACTCTCTAGTAAAAGCTTCTTGTGGCGATCAGCTTTACTCTGAACATATAGTTCTTCCTCGCTGCACTTATCCCATAGAATATCAACCATCTTTCTTACTGCTTCATCTGTAAAGTGAACACGGAAAAGTTGATGATGAATGGCAGCTTTGCGTAGCTGCATCCAAGAATGCGAGTCTTTAATCGTCGATGAGGCGCGCTCTTTCTTAGGCACAAGATAACGTCCTTTGACTTCATCATATATAGCCTTTTGCTTAGGATGCATCTCAACAACCACATTGTGCTCGGTTTTCTTGGCTAGATCGAGCACTTCTTCCTTCCTACGCTGCAAGATGAAAGGGGCCATGATTACTCGTGCGTTCGACACTCGCTCCTTTGCTAGTGCTGCAAAGTTGTGAATTTCTTTGTTCGGAACCTTGGCTTCAAAGATGGTATCAAGTTGTTCAAAAATGTCATTACCGAAGAGCCTTGGCTCCACAAAATGAAGAAGGGTAAGGAGTTCTTTGAGATTGTTCTGAACAGGAGTGCCACTGAGAATCAATCGCCATTCAGTTGGGACCCGCATCATTTGCTTGTAAATCAGATTCTTGCGGTTTTTCAGCTTGTGGCCCTCGTCAAAGATCGCAGCATAGGGGTCCAATTCCTGCAACCAATTAAGATCCTCTTTTGCTTTCTCAACCTGTGAGTAGCTAGTCAAGACCACGTGGTTGTTACGGGCTTCATCGGGGTCCATATTACGCCGGTCCTTCCCTAGATACGGACAAACACTCAACTCGGGAGCAAATCGCTCGAACTCAGCCATCCAGTTTTCACAGACACTGGGAGGGACCACGACGAGGAAAGGCCACGGCCTAGTGGTTCTGGACTTTTTGTCGTACGTACCGACTAAATGGGCGATGATGGAGATAACTTGACAAGTTTTCCCGAGCCCCATATCGTCAGCTAATATGCCGCTAAAGCGCTTAGAATGAAGTAGATTCATCCAGTTTAGGCCAAGTAGTTGGTATGTCTTGAGCGTAATATCTTCCGCCATGAGGCGAGGCTTCTCTGATACTGGTAGCGTAGTTCCTTCTTGGCATCTGCCGTTCTTATCCATAGTCCAGTTGGCCATAGCTTTCTGGAGCTTTGCTCCCCTCTCCTCACACTGTTTGATTACCTCGGAAGCCGCATGAAATGCTGCGAACCAAGAGGTCAACTTCTCGACGAACAGTGAACCGATTTGGACTCGTTTGGATTTATATTTGGATTTCGATTCCTTTTTTGACACGATCTCCGCGTCAAAGATTGTATCAAAAGGGCGATGCGATACAAGTAGCTTAGAGTCTACTGTGGAGAAGCCAGAAATCTGAGCCAGCGACTCGGTGGTGCACGAATTGAGGTAGCTGAGGACTTGCTTATGGTGGGGTGATTTATGAACAACATGATTTCGGGTTGAATCTTCTTCATGATCGGATGAGGCGGTAACATCGACAGGCTCGGGCTCCACTTCTGTCTCTGCCTTTCGCTTGCGTGAGGAGAGACGGTCTGGGGGAGGAAATTCTGATTCAGAATTCGACCCAGAATCGAGCGTGATAACTGCGGGCGGCGGGGTACGATCCCGGCGGCCACGCTGAAGCCGCCGGCGGGGTTTTTCAATAGGCTCAAGCCCAACCTGAGAGAAAGGTGAAACTTTCATGGTTGTAGGTGGTGGAAGTCCCTTACTGGACGAGTGGGTTTCGGACCGCGCCGGCGTGGTCGGTGCAGATGATGCCGAGGAAGAAACTGAGAAGACAGGAGGTGGGGTGGGAGATTTAGCTTTTCGTCCTTGGACTAAACGTCTGCGTCGAGGGGGTTGGTTATTGTTACTAAATGAAGGAGTTGCAGAATTGGATGAGGTGGGGGTGGAGGTTGAAGTAGAATTCAAGGTGCCTGAACAATCCTTTTGTGAAGATGACTTGGTGGGGTGGGTAGAGCCGTCAAAGGAGTTGAACAAGGTTGATTGTTTCATTTGAATAGGCGCTTTGGACAATGAAGAGTTAGTTGTGTGGTTGGCGTTGCCAGTGCTACCCAACAGTAAATTCACCGCCCTGGGGACTTGCCATCCCACACCACTTGTCAGCGCATCCCGACAGGCTTTAATTGATATAGTCGGTTTATTCTTCGACACAATCTTGTATACGTCCTTAGTCAAGTGTCGTAGCCTCAGGTCGTGAATATCCCTTAGCTCTATATCGCGATTGGCCGTCCACGCGGGTTTTGTTTCGGTGATCTCTAGGGTAGAAAAGTCCTTCCTCACAAAAGACGAAGGCTTAATATCTCCTCGCATGGGCGATTCGTCCCCGGAACTATCATGACGCTTGTAGTCCTCGCTTAATTCATCGTCTGATATGGTCAAGTAGGCCTTCATCTTAGCGACGGAACGGCTTGCAGCAATTGGCTGCCCGGTTGGTGGCCTAAAGGATGTTCCAGCCGGAGCCATCAAAGACCCAACACGACTTGTGACACCTCTCTTCTTTTCTATAAAGGGCGATCCCTTGGGCCGGGATTTGGGCTGGAAAGGCGATGAGGCTGGGACCTCGATCGCAGCGCCTGGCGAGCTTGGGCCGAATGGCGAAGACGGCGGGCATAATGTGGTTCTACCCGTAACTTGTGTTGGCTGCGTAGTACGATCGAGTATCTGCGTGGGCTGCGTGGTTCCACCGACTAACTGTGTAGGCTGTGTAGTACGTCCGACGATCTGAGTCGGTTGTGTAGCGCGCTTTATCACCTGCGTTGGCTGTGTGAAGAATGGCGAAGAACATGGGATTTCCATCATGAGCTCATCCAGGTCCCCATCCAGCTCAATATAATCCGGCTCCTTGGCCTCCGGCAGCCCAGCCTTCCCAGTAATACGTCGCATCTTGGGTGTCGCTGGAACGAGGGGAGAGCTCTTCTCGGGAGAGCACGACGGTCGTGGCATGCCCGATTAACTTGGTTATATTCTTCCGATTTGCAATCCCTAGTTCCCAAGTGGCACAATCGTGTAATCGTAGACGAGGGAGCGGGATTGACGTGGTTGTACCAGCGCTAGGAACTTCAAGGGGCAGTAAGGACAAAAATAAAAGTTTTTAAGTGCCACCAAAGATGCCCCCGATTTTCCCTCTCTGCTCATAATAACATAACTCTTTTAATTTCAATGAAGGAAAGCTTCGGAAAGGGACGGATGAGCGGGATACCACGAAAGTCATGAACCGATAAACAGTTGGTAATTGAGTCGGACGATGAGATGAGTTGGGTGACAAAGCCAAAAAATTTGGTCCGCAATGTAAGGGAACTAAAGTGGAACAAAACGCGGTCTTAGGACGCGGCAAGGAACCAAACTGGCGGTCGCGCTATCAGCTGACTGCGGGGGTTGATTAATTGATAGATGAGTGGACCCCATGCATACTTAGGTACCTACCTAAGGTTATGAGGGTGGGTAGGTACTTAGGTACTTATTACCTGGAGGTCCCACTGCACGGGTACCTAACTAAATTCAAGGTACCACAGTTCTTAATATTCAGCTGGTGACGGCTGCGCTAATCATCCAGAGCTATTTCGACGAATTGTAATGTTCGCAGAAGGTTATCATGAATTTGCTCGCATTATATACGTTTATTCTACCAAACCTCTAATAGCCTTGCGGTAGTGGATATTTAGATTGTAAACTAAGCACATAGTACCCTAAAGCATTTGCTCTGCACACTAGATATGATTGAGCCCTTACCTAGTCTAGACATAGCTCCCAAGTAGAGCATCCAAGTAAATCATCTCACCTTTTAAGAAGCTTCCATGGTACTGGCTTTTAACCTCGTAGATAGGTTTCATAATCTGATAACAGATTGGGGAGGTTACTTGAGCCATACCGCTTTAAGCCTGAGCTGTTCCTAAGGCAGACTACCTATACTAGCTTATTTTTTTTACAAGCTAATATTAGTACTGCTGCTAGTACATTGTCGGTGGTCCGACTGTCTACCTGCTACTTCGGCGGACCCTCACTGTCTGCTTTCCATCTCCATGGCACCCCGTCTGGTCTGCTATATCCAAACACTTACGTTGGGGCGTGATTGAATAGGAAGCTGACGCTTTCGCCGTTATGAGTGCGGCGGATAGCTTCTGCAATAGTAGGGCTGACATCGATAACGCGCAGTTTTTTGCAGAGCTTATCCTTATTTCCAAGGGGTACGGTATTAGTAACGACGATCTGGCTTAAGCAGCTATTGTTGAGAATGTTGATGGCGTCGCCGCTGAGGATGCCGTGGGTGACGATAGCGATAACCTCGCGAGCACCGTTCTCCCGCACCGTAGCGGCCGCTTTAGCCAAAGTGCCACAAGTATCGGCCATGTCGTCCACTAGGATTGCCATCTTGCCTACGACATCGCCGACAAGTACCATCCTACCTACAACGTTAGGTCGTGGGCGCTCTTTGTGGATCAAGGCGAAGCCGCGGTCCAGACGGTCGGCTATCGATGTCGCTCTCTTTGCACCACCTGCATCGGGACTGACGATAACGAGATCCTCGCCGTTAAGGTTCTCCCGTATCCAGCGCAGAACGCTCGGCTCGGCGTACAGATTGTCAACAGGGACATTAAAGAAGCCCTGGATCTGGGAAGCGTGGAGATCCATAGTAATGATGTGGTTACAACCAGCCGTCTGCAACATGTTGGCAATTAGCTTAGCCGAGATGGGCGCGCGACTTTTATCCTTTTTATCTTGGCGGGCATCTAGTAACCGAAAAGACCCGTGTCAGTAATTTTTCAATACCCCGGACAGCGCCCGGCGATTACCCAACAAAGGGTTTGGGTAACTACTTGCTGCGAAACATTAGCTAAGGTTCAAGACACAGGGATTCTGAAAAAAAAAAAAAAAAAAACCAGCCCGGGGGTCCTCCGTACATACCATGGATAGTTCGGTAGGATAGCAGTGATCCGACGTGCAGACGCCGTGCGACAGGCCTGCAACAGCGGGAATCAGCAATTGCCTCATTTGGCAATAGGAATTGGGTTCGCAGTATGTCCCAGAAGCGATCTATCTTAATTGAATCTTCAATCAAGAAGAAGGGGGTATAACATACATGAATCATTATAAGCAACTCCATCAACCCATCGTTGATGTCTCCCGGGGATGTTGACTGAAGAATAAAGACTGCGAAGATATTTTTAGAGGTTGTTTTTCTCAAAAAAGAAAATTATGATTTCATACCATCTTCATCACGGACTGATTCGCCGATACTGACGCTTGTTTCCTGGTTCGAATAGTTCAAGCACATCGTCTTCGCGATATCAATGCCGAGCCTGTTTGGGGAACTCTGTGGTTAGCTATGGTCCGCAATCGGAGATGGGTAACCGCACTCAGAATGATAAATTGCTTTTTTTTTTTCTCCCCTTCTTATCACATCTTCAGGAAGGGATTCTGTATTGACACACACACACATAGAGAGAGAGAGAAGGCTTAATATAACGTACCAATTGGCCACGAGCTTCGCGAGGACTGGATGGCTATTGCCTGAGAGTAATTTGATCTCGTTCATGTTTACGTAGAGTGTAACGGCACAAGCAGCAAACAATAACAGTAAGTATTAGTACAAAAATTCCGAGATGAGGAAGAAAAGATCTTTGAATAGCAGACGCGGCCGCAGTATAATATGGGAGGCGAGGGGCACAACCTTGGAAGGTGGGGCGTCTGATCAAATCCACAGTCGGGACTTCTATTGCTACCTGTAACTACCTATTGAAGGCTCGGTGGTGTGTAAGCATACTTACCTAACTTTTCATAAATTTCTTGGTGATTGAAGATGGACAGACCTGGGCCTGAACAAAAGCAGCATGTACACTAGGCCTAATCTGTGGGTTTTTTTTTTTTGCCCGGTAAAAAAAATCGGTGCCATATATAGAACGGAGAACGCGTTGAGCTAACCCCAACTTCTAGGTCGATACCCACCTCAGGCTTCCGGCATGGCTCCACTTTTAACGTTATATGTGCCTTAGGTAATTGCAGGTTAGCTTACCTAGGTAGGTAGGTAGGGAATTAATTGTATACATACTTACCTAGGTAGGTACGTACGTAGTAGTAGGTAGTCCCACAACACTCCAAGTCAGCTGCTGGAAAGCTATCTGCCATATAACCACACCAAGCGATTGATTGCTGTCGTATCCTTCGCCAGACCGGAAAAGCAAAATACCAAAAGCAAAAATGACGTCCCGACGTATAATCTCTTCTGAGAAGACTATCCTTGACAAGGATGACGATGACCTTCAGTCCGGTCCCGGGACCAGTGAGCAATCTAGCACCGGGCCAGCCGTGCCCATGTGAGTTGATCTACCTTGCCCTCATGAGCTCGCTTACCATTCCCTTATCCCTTCCATCCGTCGGCTTCCCGTATATCACGCGCGAGCTACTCCATATCAACTCCGAGGAAACATGAAACATGGGACGCTACTACCGAGTGAGGCGGTGAGAACAGGCCAGAGGATTAACTATGGTTTAGGGACGTCATCCTCAAGCTCCTAGCCTTCACGTTTGCTATGGTGGTCATCCCCATCGGTTCATATTTTCTGACCGTACGGACCATTTTCAACGGTACGTGCATAACGCAAAGCGGCCATGGCCATATTGAGTTGTAGTATATACACTACTTAAACAATCCAGTCGACCTCTCTAGCATTTACATACACCCCATATTTTTTTCTCGGTGTCCAGCTAATTCATCTTGTTAAAAAGGGAACTCGACGTACGCCGGTGCGCTAGCTGCTATTTTGGCCAACGTGGTTCTAGTGGGCTACGTGATTGTCGCTATGAATGAGGATCAGAGTGACCAGCTCGAGGCCGAGAAGAAGAAGAAACAGAAAGACAGGCAGGGAAAGGCAGAATAGAGCAACTAATTGTATTCCCCCGGTTTAATGCCATAGAAATAGTCTAGACAATGACTGTGTCGATATGGTGTGATGCGTTGACAACTTCGTCATCATATACCTCTCATCGCGGAACAAAGTCAACGGCGGATCATCTCTTGGACCAGACCTGGCCTCCCGCTGTCCGGGTTGAAATGATGATATAATTATCTAGGGCAATTCGAGAGCAGCTTTAGATATACACTGATGTATGTATCTAAAATATTATATGCCATAGTCGCAACTCCCATATGAGTTGTCTATTGACCAAGACATTGCCATCACGATTTCCCATATGTGCAATCCACTGATTGTGGACGAATCGGCGTTTTCGTCCCAGCAAGAATCAGAGGGCCATGGATGAGTAAGAAGGCCATATCTGCCAGCATTAACCCCCGGCCCATGTCACATATCCCTTTCCCTCCTTCCTACACTCGTGCGCCACAGCTCTTGAGGCTACGTGTATTGACCTTCTAGCGCCTGGAAATAAACCTGAGGTTAAGTATTTGCGTGGGTATCAACCAACCTCCTGTTCTCGGATACTTTCAAGTTTCGTCATCGCCTCAAGACCAGCCAACGCCTAACAACAGGCGTCCTTCATCAATATTCGTCATTCCCAACCCACAAATGCTGTCCAGTAGGCGCGAAGATTTGACCCACCGCAGCTGCAACTTGAAACAACCCTATGCATATATGCTCGTGCGGCGCTGCGCCTGTATACCTAATTATCATAGGACTCTCAATGGCCCCCGTCCTGCCTATCTCATCAACCCGCAAGTTAAGATTTTGTGTGGTATAGCCGCACAGTGCTACCGCCTTAACCTGCCCACATGTATGACAGACAAAAAAAAGAAAGAAAGAGATACGGAATGCAAGTATCTTCGTTGTTGCGAACAAGGTGTCGCCCGGTCGTGTCGTTGTTGGTGAGCCCTTCTAAATTAAGAATTTTTACTGAACCGGCGCATAAACCAGCTTTTTCGTTTTTCGCCCAAATCTGGGCGTTCCTGAGATTTTCCATTGCTAGACGGTGCTTTTGATGGCTTTCTTAATAGGGGTCCTTGTTCTTTCCGCGGTAGAGGAGGAGGGTTCCCCACCGCGCCATGGCCGAGACCAACACCTGGAGCTTGGTAGGACGGCGTCTGACCAAAGCTTATTCCGTAATCGTTCATCGGCTGCTGGCGCTTAGGCGGCGACCGACGATCGATAGAACTGTTCTCGCTACTAGTGGGATCAGTTTGATAGCCTGCCGGCTCGCCCATACTACCGGTTCCTGATCCGGACGCAACTGTCTCGTACGATCGATGATTATTCGGTATCGGATAGACATTGCGCTCGCGACCGCTTAATTGAGGCTCTGATTGGTTCCGCGGATACTTAGTTCGCGTTCCTGTGCTCGGACCCCCGTTACTGTATGGGCCACCATCAAACCCCTCGTAGTAGCTATCCCTTGAGCTCCCAACCATCGCTGACTGTCGTTGGTCGTACGTATTGCCGTCCGTTCGGTTTGACCGGCCCCCCATAAAAGCTTTCTTGGGCTGGGCGTCCGTTGTCTGGGCGGATTGGCCCTGAGATAGGATTCTGACGTTGTGGGGAGATACGTGTCTGTTCACCCCCATAGTAGCTGCTCCTCCTGTTCCAACCAGCAACCGACTCCGTCTCGGGTCTATAAAACGATTTTCGGTTATAGCCGCCATCAATGGCTGCTTCGAAGCCCCGGATCGTGTCCAAAGGCCGCTCCCAACGATTTCGTGTAGGGTTCGAACGATCTGGATCGGCTGGACAATTGTAAGTACTAGGCCATCCCTAAGGCCTACAAGGAAGAACTTACCAATTAAGTTTCCAAAGGCGTCTCTATGTTGGATGGATCGTAACGCAGGCCGCTCTGAAACGGTTTGAGCCTCCATGGCTATAAAAAAAATAGAAAAAATCAGGTTAGATGGCATACATTAAATCAAGTACTGTCTAGAGTCACAGGCGAATCTACTCACCAGGCTCCCTCTCATTCAATGCCATTCTGGGGTCAGCCTTGCTGTGTAGTCTCTTGGCCTCTTTCTCCGCCGACGTCTCCGTAAGATTGATCTTATGGGTTGGGCCGTTAGCACTCTTTTGGGATTTATCAGATCGAAAGCTAAAAGCTCTCGATTTGGGGCGTACGCGCTGCTGCTGTTGTTGTGGCTTGATATCGGGGACTTTGACGGGAGGAGGCCGTTGCTGCTGCTCCCGTTGCTGCTCCCACTGCTGCTGCTGTCGATGCTGTGGGTGCTGTTGTAATTGGGTCTGCTGTTGAGGCTGGTTACGAGGTTGGTACTGGTAGTCCTGAGCCGCCGGCGGCTGGGGTTGATAGGTCGTATAGGACTGGTCTTGTTGCGGCGGCGCAGGCAGCGGATGGCGGCTATAGCTAGTAGAGGACGCCATTTTGCTCGTAGGGCAGGACGGCCCAGGTTTTTGATGACGATGCCGGTCGGGGTCCCTGGCAAGGACCGGTGGGTTCGTGGAGCAACCAGGAACAGAGGTGTGGGAAAGTGGACCAAGAGAGATCAGTGTCTCGATGGCTTGATGGCCGAGCGGGCAGAAGTTGATGGTCCGTGGATATTATCAGGCAAACTAGCTTTGTGGGTTCTCTTCGTTAATCTCGGTTAGACACTGCCGTATGGAGGGCGTGTCGCAGTTCGAGGGAAAGACAAATGTAGCGTATGTGGGTTACACGAGGTGGTGTATGGAATGTTTTGGCGCAGATGTCAAGGGCGACCTGGTCCGGTACGGATTGTCTGGAGCAAACAAAACAGGAAGGGATGTTCTTGTCCCAGCGCACTGCCCATAAATGGCGTAGATGCTGCTGGTTTTTTTTTTTCGCCGGTCCTGTTATTCGGGTCCAAACACCGCAGCAGACAACCAGCAGCAAAGGTAAATGAGGAACAAAGACTACTCGACAACACGGCACAAGCTGCGACCTGTAGAGGGGGATCAACGGAGTCGAGGTTGTGCTGGAGAAGAGGAGGCCGTGGGATACGGCGTCGCCACTGTGCTATGGGCAAGTAGGTCGAGTAGGCAGGTAGATGGCAGTGGCGGGAGGGCAGTTAAGTGTAGGCAGGTAAGCAAGTACGAGGTTACGTAGTAGCAGGTAGCGATCGAGGCAGGCTTGTGCTCTGACGCTTTAGGCCCCTTGTTCTCTTGGTTTTAGAATTGTCGGCGGCGCAAAACGAAACGAATGACGAGAGGCAATGATAACAACGAAGCGGCGGTCGTCTGTGTCGCTTTGTGTTGCGCAATCAATCATAAACAATGGGAAGAGGTGATAACAGGGGGCTTAGGTACCTGGAAATGTGGTGGATGCAGTGGATACCATGGATCCCAAAGCCGTTAAAAAGTCGACTCATCGGCTTCAATCGCCGGCCTGGTTGGTCGCTACCCCCTGTCCGGCTAGTGGTGGGACGGAGGGTGGTAGGTACCGTGGCCCGTACCTCCAACAACAGACATACGCTAAGGCAGGCAAGCACTAAGCGCTGCTAGTACAGTAGGCAGGTAGATAAAGAGGGTGCGGCGTCCGCAGGACCTGACGGTGTTTTGACGGTGAGCTCACGTATACCAGGGCACCCACTAAATATCCGGTTTATAGTCCTACTGAGTCTGTAAGTATCGCCATTACTAGGAGCTAAGTAGAAGCCTACCTGCTTCAGACAGGTATCCCCGTCTCTGTCTCAAGAGCTACTTAATTACAACAGCAAATACCAGTTTTCGCTCAATGTATATAACTTAATTAAACCGTCAGGCGACTAGGGATAAATGGTTGTACCTGAATATGCTGCGCCGCGGTACAGTGGGTAGGTAGGTAGTGTACATAAGTTGTAGCATTTTCCTGCTGCGTAACGGATCTTGGTCAAGTCAATCCCCAAACACGAACAAAGGAAGAAGCGACAGGGGTAGTGCCTTGTTAGCTTGGCGGTTATCCACTATGTATGTAGGTATATTCTAAAGTGGATCTGACGTATGTAACGGCCAACAGAAGCGGCACACTCATGTTCGTGTACCTATGTACACTCCGCTACTACGTAGGTAGTTACTGTGCATACATTACGTACATAGTGGTATAATTAGAGATGCAAGGCCTTCGTCGGATGGGGGAATAGTGGGTAGGTTAGTGACAGAAATTTTCGTGAAATAAATGGCGTGTCACTTTGGCGTGTAGATTATTGATGGGCTCTCACTCTCGTCGGCGGTGTTTCATCAGGAAGCAACGGGCTTCAACAAAGTAGATAGAGTGTCCAGAGCCATGACCAATTGGTTATCTCAGCCGATTGGGTTCCCTGGACCACTTTGCGGCAAATGGGGTTGTAATAAGACTGCCTAAGTATACCTAGGTAATTACGTAGAGACATCATCTTTACCGATGTTGGAGACGTTGGAGTGACGTCAGGGGCGAGAGGGCGGTTTCAGAACCGTTGATGGGCGTCTCCCTATCGGCCGCCACCCACGACTGCCTATCTATACCTACCTATAGTTACTATTATAGGTACTTCGTACCTACCTAAGTAACTGACGAGGTACATACCTGGCTGATGAACACCAAAAAAAAGACTGGGGACTGTTGTTGATCGGGAAGACGTGTCGTACGCCAAGTGACGTATCAGGCACGATTGAAATTAATTACTTAGCCTTACCTTAAAATTTATGTATGTATGAGTTATGTAGTGCGTACCGAATGCTCGGACCGTGATGATGTTATAAGGCTCACGCGTTCACCCTAGCAAAAATATCAAAAATACATAGTTACATATAATTTGGACGTGTAAAAAGATACACGCAACAAGACCCTTGCAAGGCCAAGGACCATCGAAGCTTTATGGCACCTATTGCCGAGTTCCGCGACCAATGTTCGGTTGCCGCCTCCAGCTGCCTATAATAACCAGCACCCCTTAACTACGACGTGCACTGCACTAGATACCAGTGGATGGGATTACGAACAACAGACAGACCGACAGACGCGCAATGGGATGTGCCCGACTAGGAATACGTGGATGCGCGACCGACCGACCAACTATTGGGGCGGGGATATGGGATTGATCTGCTAGGAGCACAAAGTTTACACACCTTTCTACCTAGTTCCTACACCCATAAGGGAGGTTGCCCCAGGTAGCTATCAAGTCAAGCACCGGTACCGAGGAGGCGATGACTTCCCTTTCGGGCGATGATGGTGATGATGAATATTCGGGGGCGGAGCAGTCTACCTATGCATCCAGCCCCAGAAACAGATAGGCAATTGCTACCTCCCACTGTAGCCAGCCAAAATCTTGGTTTATCTCCTATTGATACCGATAGATAGACAAATGGATCACAAATGGATCGCAAATGGAGATGTATTTGCATTAGTTATATTCTCTGATTGTTCTGACCCAGGCTTCTAGGCTGGGGTGGCTCCTAACTAGACGGCGCGCGAGCAAGGTAGCGTGTACTTGTAACGGATGGGAGTTTATAGAAGTGCTGGTTTTGGTTTGATTGTTCGAACACCTCGAACTTTGCGTGCGATCGGCCGATCGTGCACGATTTTAGTATAGTAGCCTCAAAAGGTAGGTGGGGACGAGAACAAATGCAGGTTGCACTTAGCCAAGTTCAAATACGAGTTTGTTGTCTAGTCGACAGCTGTAAACCCCCACGTGTCGAAGCTTATCCGACCGACACACTTCGGTAAGCAGGTACATACCTACCTAGTCTTGCCCACTGGTAGGACTGCACTAACTCTGCCATGGTTTAAATCCCTCTTCTTTCTTCGTATTGACTCTGAACTGCCTATACTAGTAGCACAAAATCTAGATACGGCCCGAGTAGAACCGTATAATACGAAAGTCAGACGGTCAATGTTCTGCCCCCTTCCCATCGCTCGCTCCGTTCTGTTAGCCGTAGCGCATCTCCTTTGCAGCTACATATCTAGACATGATAATGCCCTCGATCGGTCCCGGAACATCTGGATGCACTTCCAAGGTTCTATCTACTATATCATATGTTAGCAGCCACCGTTCTGACGCCGAGTACGCTTATCGAACATCGCCCTTCTTCAAATTCTCATGCACGTACCCGGTGGGGGATCAACAGGGAAAGTCTGGACGCAAAAGAACCACAAAACGGGAAGCAGACACCTCGAGATGAGAACTCGTATGCATATGAGCCCGTGGCTCCCGAACCTACTTGTACTTCAGTAGGTACCTAGGCAACACGCATAGGGTTTAGTCGCAGCGGGACTGGCACCCGCATCTCTGATAAAATACCACCCAAGAGGTTGCACTATTGGCCCATGGTCGAATAATACGAATTCGATATGGGAACGACGCTGCTCGAAGACAAATGCAATTAACCTAACCTAGCTGATGCAGCCTGTCACCAGTCTTCACTATAGGAGTCGTGGTCCCGAGAGCCTGAACTTTGGCTAGAACGTCAACAATGCCAAGGGCTTATACGAGCCGGCTGTATACTACGCATGTGAACGTGAGGCAAACTCCCTGTCTATCTATCTATCTGCGGTCGGCAGTCACCTACTATGGTACTGCGCCTCGGAGGATCCTACAAGTCCACGAAACCATATTTTACCGTCCCCGTAAAGTGTAGACGATCTTACACTCCCGGTTCTGCCATGGCGATCCCCAAGGACGGAATAGGTATGTATGCATCCCTGATCGCCAACCAACCAACCAACCAAGCCCAATTCAGTTTCACTCAAGAATAAAATAAAACAGAAAATAAAAGAGAGGCTTCATTAGTCCGGTCGTGCAAGAGTTGATTTAGACATCATGCCGTGCGATTGCCGTTATGCCGTGTCACTCTCACCGCTGGCCGTGTGCTCCCTTTACTGTTGTTAGCAAAGCGCCCTCTATTAGGCGCAGAGTAGTGCAACACGCATGCTGCTACCCCCGCCGAATTTATGCCCATACGCACCACAGGGAAACGAGGGCACGTGTAAATAAAGATCAGACGATATACTCTACATACACATGGACCACGAACGGTACGGGACGACTCTGTGAGACAGCCAAGTACCTCGTCTGGACGTTCGTTACTTATCCAGGTCTAGCGGTCTAGCGGGTTTGGCAGCAGCACCGCCAGCGGCGAAAAGCCCACCATCATGCGACGGCAACGTGCTTTTCAGCCACGCGCCATCCTCGGGATGGTTTAGGCTTTAAGTAGATAACGGATAAGACGGCGGGTAATCCCGACATGGGATACCTATATCCATATCTATCAGCATGACTGAAGCTTGCGCGTACAAATGTATGGCATTCCACAGGCTAAGACAAAAGCCTCGTCCGAGAGCGGGGAGGAGCATCATCGTTGCATTCGAACTCATAAATTTATATAAATGCGGCGTCAAGCTAATCGTCTGGTTCCGGCGAACATCGGCGTCCGTTCGGCGGTCCTAAATTTTGGCTTGATTACACGTTTCGGCAGTTCCCACTGCCCATGTCTGTCAAGTAGCCGCCAGTCTACTCAAGAGTTGTCGCTATGAGCGTGAAATTACGAGCTAATGAATGCCATCTCGATTATCCGTGCCATGGGTCTCGTGGGCGCAACAGCGTTTTCCCACTCAAACTCCTAGTACAGCTAAGTAGTCTCAAATATATTTACTAAATGCATTACAGCAGGGGATTATAACTATAATTCCAGCATGTCAACAGCAGAGTCTTTCAGCAAAGAAATGGAAGTACAGGGGGAGAGGGGGGGTTGACAATTGGCCAGCTACCTGCCTCCGCCACTCGTACAAAAACGTTCTCGCATTCCCTCTTAGATAGAGGGCAACTTCGCTGCAATAGCTGGAAGAACCTGAGTAACAATGATAGGCTACCACAACAGTAAATCCACGTCAATGTGAATCAGCCACCAAAGAGAGAAGCGTTGCTCTTTGGGCGAACGTCGCTCGAGTATCCCGTCTGCCCAATGTTCTAACAAACACAGCCAGTTTCACTTCCGTTCCAACGATAACACGCCTCGTTTTGGGCATTGTTGACCGCCGTTGGTATGCAGTAACCATACGATTGAAGAAACATTCATGTAATCCATGGCTAGCAGCGCAGCGATCAAGTATTTTATACGCAGTGGTTAACCGCATGTGAACCCGACCTAAATCGCTCGGCATCTATCTCAAGGTCGTATATTTAGTATGTAGAGAATCCAATGCCACAAGATTTCGTCTCCATCCCTAAATGTCAATATGTCAGAAATTCGACGAACGAAATGATAGATGTTGCTCATTAATGATACGATGAACTCATGAGTAAAAAAGCTGGAGATTAGCAATCCACATAAATGTCTTGGTTCGGCGGCTTCAACGTCAAATATGTGTGTAGAGCAAATAAGGGGTCTTAAAACCATGGATAACTGAGAAATGCACTGGACCATATCACACCCGGATATTCAACCTGACAGAAAATTACAATAGAAGACCAAGAACCAACAAACAGCAGATCAAGAAGGTCCCTCGTACAGTATCGATGAGAATGGGGCTGGTGTCGAACCAAGCTGGGCTTGTATTAACTTCTGTAGCATCATTTTATTCTCATCGCAGGATCCACTTCACCGAGTGAAATCACCAAACCGACTAGAAACGCATACGTGACTAAGCTGTAAACAGCTCGAAACCTGTGTAACCGAAACGCAATGTCACTCTACCGCAATCGAGTCCATCAATGCTGTGACAATGCGTTGTTCCACGAGGAATTCGTCGATCCATCGTTGTTGGTATTCTTTCTGATTTTTGGTGATGCCTAGTCACAAGGCTTAAGCCGGAAAACCTTGCCCAACCCTGATGCAGCCAATGCCAACCATGATGAACCGATCATACTCCCAACTCCGGACTAGCACCTCCATCTATATCGATGAGGGGTACAGCATAATGCGAACAGAAGCACCGAACGAACGCGCGGGAAGAGGAGTGGAGAATTTGGCTCGGACGACACCGGAGTTACCTAGAAGCCAAGCATGTTAGTCACTCACATCACCGGCATCTTCGTTTCTCTCACTGACCATGTGGACGAGTCACTTTGCCCCTAGTTATCTGGTTAGCTTTTATATAGTTCCTGGGTCGTGAAGGATTGTGCTTACCAGATAACTCGGATCTTGGTGCCGCGGATCTCCTTCTGGCCCTTTGTAAGGAACGCGATGCGCTTTCCAAGGTAGAAGCTTTCAAACCATTAGACCATATATCAGCAATTCGCCTGTTGCAATAACGTACTTGGCGGCCGCGGGGTCATCGACGCCCTCGATCTTGATCAGGCTTGTCTTGGAGTGGGCTATGAGTCTCCGTTAGCGCGTTGCTTGGTGAGAGCCATGGTGAGGCCAGTCCGGAATTTAGGGTGTGCATACTCGTGTGCTTGTTTCGAACGTACGAAAGGTGACGACCCCTATTGCGAAATTGTAGTTAGTCATCGTGTTCCTTTGATAGCGGTAGCATGTCTTTGCTCGTGATGTTATTGCATCGCACATAGCGGTCTAAGTCGTTTGATCAGGTCGCTGCGATGGGGACTCGGGGATTCTCACTTGACATATACTAGATACCGAGTTAGCACAGATTCAATTACTAGAGATGGCCACAAGCCGGGAAATATTGGGGGATTCGCGCATCAACTGCATCACCAGTTTACAATGACGAGGGAAGGCCGGAGGGACGATGAAGAATGGGAAGGTCTTACATCTGTGACCTGATTCAGAAGGCATCTTGACGGCGGCTTTTCTGACGCTCTCTGGAATCCTGGGGGTAGAGGAACTGGGTGTGCTGGAGGTTAGTAGTCGTCGTGATGTCCGAACCTCGAAGGTTGACCGTAGCGGATTGACGAAGGAGGGACTGGTTTGCGTGGGTTTAGCGAGCCCTGCGCCACTAATAATTCACAATGGAGAAAAATATTCGATTGGGCCTATTTTTGTGTGAGTATGTAGATAAGATAAGCCAAGCCACAGTGGTGGCTGACACAAGAGAGAGATCTCCTAACCGATTAGGTAATTAGATATGGAAATTTGCCCCCACATGGTTACTGAGGTATGCAGTATACCGGATTGCCGACTCTGGCCTGAACATTAGATAACTATGCATTTAAGTAACTAGATTATGTCTTTATCACCTGTCTATTTAACTAGGTACCTAGTGCCTAGGTGGCTATGCTTCTGATTGGATAACCCCCACATCTCAGCATTTGGCTTTGTAAAGAATTGTTACTATATAACTACCTAAGGTAGGTACCTACTTAATGTAAATATAGGTAACTAGGCTTAGGTAGTAGCAGGTAAAATATCAAATAGCTACCTAACAGGTATTGATAACCCATTACTAATTGAAACTGCCATAGGCTGTTACCACTGCTAAAGTCTACAGCTATTAAAATCTACCTATCTATTTGTCGACCATGTCTACCAGTGTGCCTACCATAGATACCTACCTACCTACCTAGGTAGATAGATTCAATGTCTCCTAGGTTACTTCTTCGGAATTCTTATCTCCGGAAGCGCGATTTAAACTTCGAACAGACTCCAAATAGGAACCCCGCTACACCTACTGCATCTCCCATGCGAGCTGATGCGAGCTGCTGCACAAGGACAAGGAATATTGGCTGTAACTAAGTGTATAGTCCATGTATTTCTTTTTTTTTTTTCACCCGAAAGCATCTCGCAGTCATTCAATCATCAATGGATACCGATAGATGCCGGCTAGATAAGGTTCCTGCAGCTATGATGAGGCTACAACAGATGAACAGCAAAGAAGCAACAATGTGCGGGGTATTCAGAACTCCGAGCTACCTCACCGTGCACATAGTCACATATTCGATACGCCAGTTACAAACTTGATCACGCTTCACTAAAATCACCAACCACAGCGCTTCGTCATGCGGTGTGCAGGGCCTAGATAAGTAAGTAGGGGACATCCAAGTTGATTGTTAAGCAGAATCAGAGACTCGGGTAGCACAGAGGACTCAGGCGTCTGCATGACATTTTGTGCCACAATTTCAAATTCCCTCAAGGCCGCTATTCGGCCACCATCCACCTCAGAAGAAGGGTGCTCTGTCTCTGCAGTGGCAGCTATCATGGGCGTAAAAACCGCTTGGCACCCAGGGAGAATGTGACCATAACACCAGGCATGCTCAAGGGTTCTCAGATCCTCCTGCCCTCGAGCTCTAGGTGCATACGACGAGCGCATATCCCCTGCTTAACGACTCACTTACGACATCGGCAGGTGAATTCAGAGCCACTAAGTTTAGGGTGCGGTGTAGTAAATATAACTAATTGATTGCCTCTGTCAGGTACCGTACTTGGGTACTTGGCTACACAGCTTTGGGATGTACCAATAAGCTCTGGATAAGCGGAGCCTAAATTCCAGAAAACTACAAATAAGCTGCTCTATATGTCGCTTATTTCTATCCTTTTCTCACCTTACGTAGTAGTTATGTGTATGCGATAATTTATTTAGAGCTGACAGCCATGGCTGACGCGAACGAGTGGTATCGAGACGGACATAAAGAGTGAGACAGAGCGAAAGCGGGACCTGAGTAAGCTATGTTTGACCCCGCTATGGGATGCATTCCAGAGTTTGGCGTCCCAATGATGTGCAAGTGTGTCAGGTTCGCGGCTCACCTCCAGTACCTATCAAGGTATGCAGATAGGTAGGTCCTGCTACCTAAGGTGTGTACATACTGTATTTACTGTACCTGCCCGTCGGCCACCTACCCAGAAGCACAGTGATAATAATGACTAGAAACCTATCTCTCTACATACCACATACTTATATACCTACTCACCTGGCCAGTACCTACAGGTAGCCTAGGTACTAATTTAAGTACCTAGGTAGCTTAAGGGAGCTCCCCCCGGTTCATCTGCTGCTGCTACGAGGGAACTTCCTTCTTACTAGTGGTCCAGCTTTTGTTTCTGCTCCCGACCAGTCCGCTGACCTGCGATTTCTGTCTCGACCTCCTCCCAGCCTGGGGAGTCTCGACCCGTTCCACCTACTTCTCTACGACCACGGACCATTCCATACTCCTCCTCCTCCTCCTCCTCCTTCTCCCTGATTCAATTTCGACCCTTTGCGCCTCCGTTGATCAATTTTCCTCGCCCAAGAATTGTAGCTCGGCCAGCTCGACAGAATGGATGCTCCAGCAGGGTAAGGATATATATACCCCGCCTCCGCCCCGCCATTCCATCGCTGTTTGGTGAACCACTTCGGCCTCTGCGTCTCCGTGAACGGCATATAGCTTGGCCTTGCGACGGCGCGCCGTGAAGGCCCAAAGACTCATTAATGAGAGCAATCATGCTGACTCTTTATCCTGTAGTTCCGTGGAGCTCAAGGATAACACAATCATTGTGGTCCTTGGTGCCTCCGGTGATCTTGCCAAGAAGAAGACGGTCAGTGTTTGCTGCCCCCTTGCTTGGACGGGAGCCTCTGATGCTGACTTTTTGGGATTGCACAGTTCCCTGCTCTCTTTGGCCTTGTAAGTACCACGGCTTGCTTGAGGCAAGGTACCCGTTACAGTAACCGACCGGGCTAACATTGCTCGAGTATCGCAACCAATTCCTTCCCAAGAATATCAAAATCGTCGGATATGCGCGGACAAAGATGGACCATGAGGAATACCTAAAGCGAGTCAAGTCATATATCAAGACACCCACCAAGGACCTGGAGAAACAGCTGTCCGACTTTTGCGATCTCTGCACCTATGTGTCGGGGCAATATGACCAAGACGACTCCTTCCACCAGCTCAACAAGCACCTCGAGGAAATCGAGAAGGACCGAGCAGAGACCCATCGCCTATTCTACATGGCTCTTCCCCCGAGCGTCTTCACAGTTGTCTCGCAACATCTTAAGCGGTGCTGCTACCCGAGAAATGGCATCGCACGTGTAATCGTAAGTCTTCTTCTCGCTATTACAATACTGGATGGATTCTCATGCTTTTATCTCTTGGCAAATTGCAGGTCGAGAAGCCGTTTGGCAAAGATTTGGCCAGCTCTCGCGCGCTTCAAAAAGCCTTGGAGCCCGACTGGAACGAGGATGAGCTCTACCGTATCGACCATTATCTCGGAAAGGAGATGGTCAAGAATATTCTAATTCTTCGTTTTGGTAACGAATTTTTCGGCGCCACCTGGAATCGACGCCACATAGACAACGTTCAGATTACTTTCAAGGAGCCTTTCGGTACCGAAGGCCGGGGTGGTTATTTCGATGAGTTTGGCATTATCCGTGACGTCATGCAAAATCATTTGCTCCAAGTCTTGACACTGCTAGCCATGGAACGACCTATTTCTTTCTCGTCCGAGGACATTCGCGATGAGAAGGTCCGCGTGCTCCGTGGCATCCCTGCAATTGAGCCTAAGAACGTCATAATTGGCCAATATGGAAAGTCTTTGGATGGAAGCAAGCCTTCGTACAAAGAAGATGATACCGTCCCTAAGGACTCACGTTGCCCGACGTTCTGTGCTCTTGTCGCTTATATCAAGAACGAGAGATGGGATGGTGTTCCTTTCATTATGAAGGCTGGTAAAGCGCTGAATGAGCAAAAGACGGAGATCAGGATTCAGTTTAAAGACGTTACTAGCGGTATCTTTAAAGACATTCCTCGAAACGAACTCGTCATGCGCATCCAGCCCAACGAGAGTGTTTATATCAAGATGAACTCCAAACTGCCAGGCTTGAGCATGCAGACAGTTGTCACAGAGCTTGATCTCACATACCGGCGACGATTCTCAGACTTAAAAATCCCCGAGGCCTATGAATCGCTTATTCTGGATGCTCTGAAAGGCGACCACTCCAACTTTGTTCGGGACGACGAGCTAGATGCTAGCTGGAGGATATTCACCCCCTTGCTGCACTACCTCGACGACAACAAAGAGATTGTCCCCATGGAGTACCCATACGGTAAGTGGTATCCCGCAGAAACATGAAGTCGTCGGTGCTAATCCCCTTTTCCTGTTAGGTTCCCGTGGGCCAGCCGTTCTTGACGACTTTACGTCATCGTACGGCTACAAGTTTAGCGATGCCGCGGGCTACCAGTGGCCCACAACCTCAGCAGCGCCGCCCAACAAATTGTAAGTGTATGTCGGCGTTGTGGCCCCCGATAAAAATGTCAGATAGCCTTGGATCTTCGTTAGCAGCCACCTACTAACGTGCGCCATTTAGCTGAGGACCATGATGTCATCGAGCACAGAACATCGGTTCGGATTGGTAATTGGGGTCAGGCGAAATGAAAATATCTGAGTTAGGCATGCGGCGGTTTAGCAAGGACCGTTAGATTTTGTTAAAGGATTTGTAGTTTTGCTCGTGATCGGTCGCTGATGGATAAGAGCTGATATGATATTTACTTGGCGCCGAGTGATGCTCTGTTCTGTTCTGACGGTCAGGGATAGAAAAAGGAAATTCGGACCTATCAAGAAGTATCTACAAAACAGCTATGTGGTCATGTTGATGGTGACAGTGCCGTGCGACTGGGGGAGAACCCAATGCTCGGTATCTGGAGCACAGAGGATGAGGCACTAGAAGATTCTTTCAGGTGCAGATCACAAAACCACCCTAGGGTTGGTTTCTTTGGTAAGACTCGTCATCGGGGTGAAATCACAGCTGCGCCAAGTGTTGCCTTTCCAGTCACTTTCCAATTGAATGATACCTGCCTATATCTAATGTCTATTTCACACGTGCGCATGGAAGGCATGAGTCAACCGGGCTGAACCGTGCTTCTAATCTCTGCACTTCCGCCGTACATCGTATTTCGTATTCCTCGCTCACTCACCGATGGCAATTTATTTCGTTGGTGGGAGGCACTGAGATGCTGAGGCCAATCCCCAGCAATCTTGGGTAGGTAGGTCGATGCGAAGCACGGTGCACTAAAGTGGTTAATGCTATACACATAATGCGTTACAACATACTGTGGTGTATTAGATAGAGAGAAGGGAGAACTGGGTAGTGGAGAGGCATTGCACTAGGAGCATACTAAGAGCATTATTGCTTTGTTTGGCCTCTCGCCCGCCAAAACTGATATGACAGAAAAGAATTACCCAGTTGGATGGTTAGACAGATCTTGTAAAAAGGTCGATACGGCGTATTCATATAGAATTATGCCCAGTTAGGAAATACCAAGTCCAGATACAAAGTATGGGCTTACAGGACACACTAAAGGCACTAAAGGCAGGAGAAGGCTAGGGTAGCAGTCTCCCTAAGCCACCTACGGTAGGGCCGCCTACCAGATATGACTACCTACCTCAGGACCGCATTGTCTTACCTCACACTTAGCCTCCATGGACGGCTGTGATGAGATCCGATGTCATTCATTGCCGCCAACCAGCAAAATGCTGATACGATGCAGTCTATCATGTAGATGATCTGAAGGGTGGGTAGCAACAGCCCAATACCACGACGCCTTCACTGCAGCACATTGACCTCCAGCCTCAATGCCATAGGCCCATAGGTGGTCGCGGGGTGCTGGCGGGATTGCGGACTCTTCAAGTGCCCGCTACGGGGTGCAATTCCAATTCTAATTCGAGAAGCCAAGACCCCCAACCGACCCCAGGCACGCCACATTGACTTGAACCAACGCAGCTTAATTAAAGGAACAGGCGCGCAGGCCACCGCACCCGGCATAGGCAGACCGCAGGCCATGATTAGCGACGAATTATTGTTTCTATAACAACAACAACAACCCACGCGTGAATGCATCTGTCTCCTGAGAAGGCGAACCCCAAGTTGTCATTCATATCATCCATGCCATCCATTCCATCCAAGTCATCCATATCATCCTTCTGGTCCTTCTGGTCCTTGCCATCCAAGTCATCCTCTTTCACGGATGCCTATTCGCGATAAAATAAAATCAAAAAGTGAACAACGAACAAGAGATTGTGGATAGTAGTGAATAGCTAATCACTTCTTCCGCTGACGACCACCCCCCAGGCAGCTACATTAAGTACATACTAGTTGCGCCTCGACCTTTCCGTCTGATCTTAGATGCTACCTAGGCATCCAGATTAAGTACCCCTTGTTTCGCATCCATACCCTTTTGAGCCTCACCTTCCTTGCGGGAATCCTTCGCGCTCGGGAGCCATACAAGGGCACCATCCATACAAGACTCACAACCACCATAAGATAAAGAGATTGATCAACTCTTCAACTCCGGCTTCCCTTCACTCACATTCTGGATGTGCTGATTGTCAAATCTGACACGACTTCCTCAGGCAAGCAAGCCTAGCCTTATTCAAATCTTCCAACCTTTCAGCCTTTCAGCCTTCCAACCTCTCAACATTTCAACCTCCCAACTAGGTCGCCCAGGCCTCGCCTGATTTCGTCCATCTCAGCATGGGGGCGGAGCCTCCCGGGCCAATGCTGTCAGGCCCTGATGGCATAATGGAAAAACAGCCAGCTGCTTCGGCCGCTATCGACACATCAACTAAGGAAGAGCAAGCTGAGCAGGACGCCAAGCTACGCCCCGAGAGGGAAGCTGTTTTCAAGGATTACATTGTCAGCAATTCTATCGTCCCCGGCCCCTGAGTTCTTACTGACTGCGAAATAGAGAGTTTTCGGATATGCTCGCGGATGGGATCTCCCTCTCTTCGCTGTTGCTGGGGTGGCGGCAGCAGGCGCAGGAGTCGTACGTTTGAATCCTACAAACTCATCATGTCTCGGATAAGGCTAACGCTACCCATAAAGACCCTCCCGCTAGTCAACATCATATTCGGTAGGCAATGTCCAGTTTGATACTACTGCCCAGTCATATGTTAACCGGCCATATAGGCAGGCTAGTTAACCAATTCAACGGTTACTTCCTTGATCCCCCTACGCTCTCTGAAGGCCAGTTTCGCGCCTCTCTTGATAGAAATGCGTAGGTCTTGCCCCCTAGCCGATGGCCCCCTCCTCGCTGACAATAGTTGAAGATTATATTTATTTCTGCTCTTCTTGGGTCGGTTTATTCTGGCTTATCTCAATAAGGTATGGCTTTGCACTACGTACTGTGATAGAAATCCGCTTACACATTTAGTTCGCGTATCGCATGATAGGCATTCGAATGTCGGCCGCTATCAGACTCGATTATATGCGTTGCTTGTTCGGTCAGACCATTCATGTTCTTGATTCGATGCCACCCGGCGCAGCGGCTGGAACTATCACAACAACTGCCAACACCTTGCAGTTAGGTATCTCGGAGAAACTAGGCACTCTGATCGAGTACACGGCTACCATCGTGGCTGCAATCGTTATTGCCTTCACATACAGCTGGTCCCAGGCTCTAGTTACTAGTTCCGTTCTCATATTCATCAGTTTAGTCTTAGGCATAGTGCTTCCATTCGTTCTCGCAGGGACCTCGCGGTTGAACAAAGCAGAGACGAAATCCTCCGCTATAGCTAGCGAGACCTTTTCCTCTATCCGAATGGTTACTGCCTGTGGGGCTGAGGGGCGAATGGCCAAACGCTTCGCCGTCTGGGTTGCGGCTAGCAAGAGACATGGTCAGAAAACGGCGCCATTTCTCGCCATCCAGTTCGGTCTCATCTTTTTCTCCATCTTTGCAACGTTCGGCCTTTCTTTCTGGTTTGGCACTAAGTCCTTCAGCGAGGGGCGCACTGGTGATGTTGGTACGATCACAGTCGTCCTCTTTTCGGTTTTCCTGCTAGTCTTTTCTCTGGAACGAATCTCAACACCACTCATCGCTATCGGAAAGGCTACAGTAGCTGCATGCGAGTTTTTCGTCGTTATCGATGCACCCCGGCCTGAACCCGGAAATCTGAGAGACCCTGAAGTCTCCGCAACCAACGATATCGTCTTCAAAGACGTCGATTTTGCCTATCCTAGCCGGCCGCATGTAAAAGTTTTGGACCAGCTCAACCTCACTATCGAAGCGGGAAAGCTTACGGCCATTGTTGGCCCGTCGGGCTCGGGAAAGAGTACAATTATTGGGTTGATTGAGCGCTGGTATACCCTCAACGACCAGCATTTTATCGCGAAGGCAATTGATAAGGAACAAAAAAAGAAGGACGAGAAGAAGAAGGCGAAGAAGGAGAAGAAAAAGACGAAGTCAAACTCGGACGACTCGGATAATGAAGAGCCCCCTGTTGAGCCGGAAAATACGGGCCCCATTATCGAGCTGAAGGGTTCCGTCTCGACTTGCGACCACGACCTCACCAAACTCAACCTAAAATGGTGGCGGTCCCAAATAGGGATTGTACAACAGGAGCCTTTTCTCTTCAACGACACAATCTACAACAACGTCGCCTATGGACTAATAGGCTCTGATATGCAGAACGAAACAGAGGAGCGGAAGAAAGAACTGATCAAGGAAGCTTGCAAAGAAGCATTCGCCGATGAGTTCATCGACCGACTCCCTGACGGTTACGAAACTCTTGTTGGCGATAACGGCACGAAGCTCTCGGGTGGCCAGCGTCAGCGGATTTGTATCGCTCGGGCTATTATCAAGCGACCTAAAATTCTTATACTAGACGAGGCAACCTCGGCAATTGATGTGCGAGGAGAGCGAATCGTTCAAGCCGCGCTTGATCGGGTCTCTCAAGGTCGGACCACAATCACTATCGCCCATCGTCTATCGACAATCAAGAAAGCCGACACAATCGTGGTGCTCAAGAAAGGCCAAGTCGTTGAGAAGGGAACACACGAGTCTCTCCTCCAGGATGAGACGGGTGTATACTACGGCCTTGTTCATGCACAGCAGCTCTCGCTTGGTGAACCTTCCGATGCTAGCGATTCAGAAGGGCTGGAGGAGGAAGATATCGTAGCTATTCTCAGCCGCGAGAAAAGCGCAGCCAGGTCGGACATCGGAGACACGCCAGCGGCGGAGGGCTGGAAGAACCGGGGCTTGTTTGGTAGCTTTGGCAAGCTCTTATACGAGCAGCGGAGCAGCTTTCCTGCATATGCCATTATTATCGTCGCAGCGGCTGCCGCAGGCTGTAAGCCCCCCCTCTCCTCTCCTCTCTTGCTCAGATATCGATAAACTAACAGACAATAGCTGGTGCGCCCCTACAAGCATGGCTATTCGCGAAGATCATTATCGTCTTTCAATACGCAGTCGACCCTGCCAAGTTCACTTCAGAGTATGTATATCACATTACCTAGCATTCTCTAGGTCCTTCTATAGACACTTTATTAATTGACTATCTTCCAGGGCTAATTTCTGGTCTTTGATCTGGGTTATTCTGGGTATTGGTGTTGGTATCGGTTATTTTGTCCTCACCTTATTTGCTACTCGTCTTGCCCATGTAAGTAACCCCATGTTTTGATGATTATGCAAACAAGCTTACAAGATACTGCGCAGCACGTATCCTCAACATATCGGCAGCAATACTTTGAGGGCATGCTATATCAAAAGACCGCCTTCTTTGACGAGCAGGAGAACTCATCGGGAACCCTCACCGCCAGGATTGGTGGCGACCCGAAGCAGCTAGAAGAACTGCTCGGTGTGAATATGGCATTGGTATACACGTCGTGCGTAATATCCTATTCCTAATACGAGCTCCTCTATAATTACTAATCATATATGCTTAGGTTTTTCACCTTAATTGGTGCCCTCGCTATCGCCTATGCCTTTGGTTGGAAGCTGGCCCTCGTGGCCACAACCGTTACAGCCCCGATCGGTCTCGTCGCTGGATACTTTCGCTTCAAATACGAGCTCGAGTTCGAGAAAATGAACAACGCCGTGTTCGCCGAGTCTTCTAAGTTTGCCGCCGAAGCGATCGGCGCTTTCCGGACTGTCTCGTCTCTCATTCTCGAAGACACTATCACCGACCGCTATGACGCTCTGTTAAACGGCCACGTGGGCACGGCTTTCCGGAAGGCGACTTGGAGAAGCCTGGTTTTTGCTCTCTCCGATAGCGTCAACCTTGCAGTTCAGGCTCTGATCTTCTGGTATGGCGGAACCTTGCTGGCCTCCCGCGAATACGGCATCCTCAATTTCTTCGTTTGCTACATCGCAGTCATTCAGGGGGCTGAAGGCGCTGGCCAGGGTTTCAGTTTTGGACCCAATGCGGCGCAAGCCACGGCTGCGGCTAACCGCATTCTGAGTATCCGCGATTCCCGCGATAAAAGCGCCAGCTCAAACACGGCGGAGATTCCTGATGCAGATGGTGGCGTCAAGGTCGAGTTGAAGGACGTGCACTTCAGATATCCTACGCGAAATACCTCGGTGTTCAAAGGGATAAACATCACGATTGAGAAGGGCCAATTTGCTGCGCTTGTGGGCGCTTCTGGCTGTGGCAAAACCAGCATCATCTCCCTGCTCGAGCGTTTTTACGATATACACCGTGGTCAAATCCTCGCCAACGGAACCGATATCTCGTCTCTTGATGTTTACCAATACCGCAAGAAGCTATCGCTAGTAGCGCAGGAGGCGACGCTTTTCCAGGGGACTTTGCGTGAAAATATTCTCCTCGGTGTCGACCTGGATTCGATCTCGGAGGAGCAGTTACATGCTGTATGCCGCGACGCCAATATCCATGACTTTATTGTGTCGCTGCCCGACGGTTATAACACCGAGATTGGTAGTCGCGGTGTGTCCCTATCTGGTGGCCAGAAACAACGTATCGCTATTGCGCGTGCGCTGATTCGACAGCCGAATGTCCTACTGCTCGACGAAGCGACAAGCTCTCTTGACTCGGAGAGTGAAAAGCTCGTGCAAGCAGCATTCGAGCGTGCAGCGAGCGGCCGGACCATGATAGTTGTTGCCCATCGCCTTGCTACCGTGCAAAACGCCGACGCCATCTTCGTCCTTGGCGAGGGTAAAGTTCTCGAGCAGGGCTCACATGCCGAACTCTTGAAGAAGAGGGGCGTGTACTGGAATATGTGCCAGAGTCAAGCCCTTGACAGGTGATGCGCTCTTCTTGCGCCGTCTAATTATTTGTTCGCGTCGTCCTCTATGGGCTCAGGCGATTGGGCTCGTGTTGACCTGTGGAAGGGCGTCAAAAAAAGAAAAACAAGATACCCGACTGCGTCATCTCAACTATCTTGGTTATATGTAACGATTAGATTTCCAATTCAACCTATATTTAGAATAATCCCCGCCTCATTTCAAAGGTAAAACTGAACGGCAAAAAAGGAAAATTAAATCCAGCTATTTTTTTTAATAATAAAACTTTGACATTCATGGCCCCCCATACTACACTACTTGAGTGAGAAATGTTATCTTGTCGATTGGTATTTCCCAGGTATATAAGATATCCAGCGACCCAACTGAATTATATCGCGTATTGAGTCGGTATATCAAGCCATTAGCGCTCCCACAAGCCCTCGTCACCCTGGTCCCATCGTCCCACTATCCTCCCATTTCGGAGCTTCGCATGTCTAGGCCAGGCATATGCAAGTCAAAACGCCATTCCAGTTCCACCAATAAGAATACTCAACATGATCGTATGTAGTCAAAGCACCGTGTTGGTGTATTGTTTAGAGTAGGGAACTCTGACCAAATACGTAAGCCCTGAGTTATCCTCCGAGCTATAAGGGTTTAGATACGGACCAGAAGAATGTAAAACCATTACTATAGTAAATGTAGATCGTCGCCTGTCTGCTGGGCTAGTAGCTTTGTTCCCTCTACAGATTATCTAGTGTTCGTCCGTGGGTATAAATTGTGCTGGTTACAGGCAGCTGAGAACGCCATCATGCCGTCTCTTAGGGCCCAGTTTCTACGTTTCGCCGGAGCTATCCTGTGCCTAGCCCCGGCACAAGCAGTGGCTGCGAAGTATATGATAGTCTTGTAAGTGTGGTTTGCCAACAGATATTACCAAATATTACGTCTTTTGGATTTTCCACCCTCCTTTTCTAATAACCTCCTACGATCACGCACAGTTGCTTATATTGTCTTGCAGCGGAGACTCCTACTCCACGACCAACTCATGGATAGGCAGCACGGCGCCGTCGGCCTCCAACCCGATCGGCAACCCTTCGTTTCCCGGCCAGACCACCTCGGGAGGGCTCAACTGGGTGGGCCAGGCCATCGCGAAGCAGAATACCTCTCTCGTGTTCGCCTACGACCTGGCCGTCACCGGCGCGACGACGGATAAGGACATCGTCGACACGTACGCGCAGTACAACTTCGACGATCAGGTCGAGACGCTATTCGCCACCTACCTAGCCGGCAGTGCGGCCCCGTGGAGCAGCGCCAGCGATGTGCTGGCCGCCGTCTGGTTCGGCATCAACGACGTGGGCGAGTCCTTCTGGGACGGCATCTCCGCGCCCGTCGACAAGATCCTGGACCGGTACTTTGGATTATTGGACGAGCTCTATGCGGACGGGCTGAGGAATTACCTCCTACTCACCATTCCTCGTAAGTCTTTCCAGGTTCTGCCTACTCCCACAAACAGCATCGTCTCTCCTCTACCCTTTGGAGCAGCTTGGGGAAAAAAAAAAAAAAAGAAGGGAAGAAGAAGAAGAAAAAAAAAAGAAAAGAAAAGTCTTCCAAGATATTCGCTTACACAACCATACTAGCGTTCGACCGCGCGCCAGCCATCATATACGAGTCCGCGGATAGGGTGGCGTCTCTGCGGTCCGACATCAAGACGTACAACGCACAGCTGGCGACCCGGCTGGCCTCGTTCAAGTCGCGCCACGGCGACGTCACGACGCAGCTCTTCGACACCACGGCGACCTTCACCACGGTGCTGGATAACCCGACGGCCTACGGCGCCCCGGACGCCACCTGCGTCAACGGCGACGGCAAGAGCTGTCTCTGGGCCGACACATACCACCCGGGACTTGTCATACACGAGCGCCTTGGGAAGGCGCTCGTTGATGCCGTGGATTTCCTCTAGGGTGTTGGTGTTGGTGTATGTCGGAGGTATATATATATATATATTATATAACTTTCTCTGGGTGCAAGGTTAGATATACAGGAAAGCACTCGGCCCCGGGGTACTTTGGTTACCTGCCGAAGACATGTTACCTTATATTTAAAGTTAAATTAAAACTTTTGGATAGTTAGCTGCGGAGTCAACGTATGTGCTCGAGTTACTCGAATCTCAACTTAGTGCCTAATCCATCAAACTGAAGATACCACAGGTCATAGTTAATTTCACTCCCACTCATTGAATGCTCACTCACAGTCATTCTTATGTTAATGTGACAGGTGTGTTGAAGGATAGATTGGTGTTCTTTAGCTCCTAATCTACCTTCTTAGAGCAACTATGAAGTAGCATGTGTTCTTATGGCCTAGTTATCGGCCTAGTTATCCTATCAGTTCAATCCCTCTAGGTAGTATGGCTGAACCACATAGCTTAGATATGCACTTACGTAACATGAAGATTAGAGATTCCGGGAAAGCAAGACTGCCCGCACTTTCGCTTATTAGTATTAGTTGGTCTCTTAGGTAGGCATTTAGCCTCAGCACTGGAGGAAGGAAACCTACAATTTTGACTGGGTAACTCTAGGTTCAGAACCTATTCTAGGTTTAGCGCAGACATAGCTCGTTCCTTCTGTGCCACCAAGCGTTCCCAAGTTCATGGTCGATAACGATAACTGCGATAAGGCCCTATCCATGGTGCACGAGACAACAAGGATGACGGCACCGCACCTACCTCAGTCTGCAGGTGCAGGTGGGAGGTGCCTACTCACTTGACCTCGATAAGCGACTCACTCACCAAAGTTCCAATTCCTTACATCTCCTACATCCCTTTCATACGCCCCGTTTTGGAACGACTTTCTTTACGCTTCGTCGGTTTGGCGTTGTATTTACGTGCATTTGGCACCCAGTAAGTTGAGCATAAACACTGTCCTATCATACTTTTGTTAGGTCGTTTGCCGGTTCACACTAGGCTCCTGGTTCGCGCCATGTTCGAACTGCCCCCTCTACAGGATTGGCCTCGACGCCCTCCCTGCCTTTGCGATGCGATGAGCGCAGCTTACTGACCGCCGACTTATCCAATACAGTTATTAAATACAAGTATACTAGATACCGCAGTATACCTAAGAAGTCTCTTTTTCGAACGCGACCGATTACCTGAACACGCGACAGGGTGTTGTTCTCCCGAACCATTCACGCCACTTACGCCACTCACCACACCATCCACTACCACCCACTACCATCCACTACCATCCACCACCAGCACCACCAGCATTGCCCACTCTCCGATGACCGGTGTCGCGATACTCAAAATCACATCGCCCATGTTTCGACATGTCCGCCTCACCTGAGGACAACGTCCAGACCGGCCATTCTGCTGGCTCTCCGGGACAGCCTGTTCTTGTTAATGGCATCCACATTGCTGAAACAAGCACCGTAAGCCCCAATGCGGCCGATGAAGTCGAAAGCGAAGACAGACCCGTCGATGGAGCGCAAAACGCATCCGGGGAATCTACCAGCAACGAAGAGCATCCTGTGAATGGAAACACCCATGGAAATGAAGTTTCCAGCCAGGCCGAGCGAGAATCCCCGGGGTACAACGTGATAGATGCCGAGAGCGGGGAGTTGGACATTAAGCATGTCGCCCCGTGGTTGCCAGCTACTCTCCACCAGAACTCCCCGGCTACTCCAGGTACTCCGGGTAGTCCTGCCGGTCCATCACATGTTGGGGACAGTGCGGCCCCAGGTGCCGTTGCTGCAAATGGCCTCCCGGAACCGTCTGTATCATCAGTCACTGCCCCTGAAACCCCCGGGAACCCTGAGAATCATGAGGCTATTGAGAACCCTGAGACTACTGAGAACCCTGAGACTACTGGGGCCCCTGAGGCTGCTGAAAACGCTGAGACTCATGGGCAGCAAGACTCTGGCAGCCAAGTCGATGGCATAGGTGATGCCGATGGCCAGTATAACAGCGCTCTTCCGAACGAACCCTCCACCTGCACAAGCAACTCTTCTGATTCACCCACATCTCAGCACTCGCCTGTGCCTAGTGGTCCCCCTCCCCCGCATCCAACAGACTACGAAGATCCTACTAGTCAAGGCGGGAATAGAGGGGATAGCGGTGGTCCATCCCAGGTATCGATGCCCCCAGATGAGAGCTCAGATTCAACCTCAAACCCAAGCCCCGAACTTGATCCTCAGATTGCCCCTGGACAAGACAGTAGTGGTCAAGCTGACGAGCCGGAGAACCAAGGAAATGAAAGCCCACGTCGGGACACAGCAGCGCCGGGAGGCCCCGTAGGGTCTCCTAATCCTGAAGAAGGCAATCTACATGGTCAACAGACTAGCCACAATGTTCCCGGCCCTAATGAGGCATCTGATAGAGGTGATACGGCTGCGGTCATCGCATCTTTGAACGTCAGCCAGGCAGGCTTTCCTCCTCAACATCGTGAAGCAAGCCATGGCACTAGTGGCTCTGTGTTCCAATCATTTAGTTCGCCGGGACCATCATTGCCAGCACCCCGAAGGTTAGGGTCAGGGTCAACTATGAATCCGATAGCACCGAGTTTCATTCCAAGGCCAGGGCAATCGGGGGTACACCCAGAATTTACGCTGCCTAGATGGCAACCTGACGCCGAAGTTACACATTGTCCAATATGTGGCACGCAATTTGGCATGTTCCTTAGGAGGCACCATTGCCGGTAAGTGCTGCTCATGCAGTAGAGGGGATTAGTATAAGGAGATTTTCGCTTGCTGACAACTGCGCTCTTTTAGTAAATGCGGAAGAGTAGTTTGTGATAAATGCTCTCCTCATCGCATCACTATTCCCCACCCCTATATTGTTCGGCCCCCTGGAGATCGGGGTCCTGTGGCACAGTATTCATACCCCGGAGTTGAGGGAAGCATTGCCGATTTTAACTCAGTTGGAGGCGGAGAGCGAGTCCGACTTTGTAACCCGTGCGTCCCGGATCCAAACACGGCACCACCTCCACCTCGACCTCAGCCATCCTCTCAGCCCCTTGTTGTTGATGGTCGATCGCAGCGTGCACGGCTCGCAAGTTATTCGTCAGGCAATCACAGTATTAATCCGACACCATACCCGCCCACCCAACATCACAACCCATCCAGAAACAGGAGTGCCAGTACAGTTAGCAGAACCCAACAGCCTAATCAAGAAAGACCACTATAACTAACATAGACCCCCATAGAGCGCCGGACCGGACCAGCAATACCTTTCCTTCATCCCTTACAATTCCACTTCTCGTCAATATTCTAATTCTACCGACTTCCAACCACTACCTCATCGTAGGGCGGCGAGCAGCGGGCTAAGGTATACTTCTCAAATAGAACATTTCGGTAGAGCTCGTGGTTCCTCATCATCATCTCCGTTTTCTGGTTTGAATCGACCTCTTCCTAGAACACCAACTCCGGAGCGCGAAGTACCGGAAGAGGACACGTGCCCCGTATGTCATGGCGAGCTACCCTCTCGAACCCTTGTTAATTACGAGGTTTTGCGAGAGATTCATATCAACAATTGTATCACGTCCCACAGTAATTACGGATCAAGTCAGCCAGCCGGCGCAGCTAGGCTTGAAAGTCACGGAACACCTCCACCGCGAACAACCCGAAGGACCAGAATGTTTCCCTACGTTGCAACAGAAAAGGACTGTGTTGGCGATGTGGAATGCACAATTTGTCTCGAAGAGTTCAAGGTCGGTGAGGAGATGGCTCGCCTAGAGTGTTTCTGCCGTTTTCATCGTTCGTGCATTGATTCGTGGTTTGTCAACCACCCGGGACGATGCCCCATCCATCAACATGACAGTTTCGGCTATTAACATACTTTATCCTGGTTTTTCTTTATGGCCTCAGAATACCCCTCTCATCAGTCAGCATCATACATAACCCCCCCACTATTGGAGGCTTGTTCGCATCAAATACGTTTGGCACTCTGCGCTTTTTTTTTCTTTTTATCTTGTCAGGTTTCTCCTTGCCTTGTCCACTAGGATGCATTTACTTGGCCATCAATCTCCAAAGAGGGGTTGATCATCCACAAATACTCGACACAGGATTGTCCCCTTTTGTTTCCATTGACTACGGCACCTGGTGGTGATAGGTTGGTTTGGCGTTTCTGGTTTGTCCACGCACCCCTTTGTGCCGTTTCTCCACAGGTGTTTGCATACGCTTCAGCTTGCATTAAAGCTCAGAACTACATTTTACTATTGCATAGCAGGGTGTTGAGGTGTCGGTTCAAGAGGTGGTCACAGGCGTCAGGTTGGTGTTGTAATATAGATATGCTTTCCCATGGCTGCATCATAGATACCCTAACGGTACTCGCACACTTACATACATACACAAATTGTTTTTATTGTCTAACAATACTTACCCGGGAAGGAGGACAAACTTGCAGGTAATACACTCACTCGCGAAATACAAGTCAATGTTTCAAATCACAATCTTGTGTCCTGATGCAACGTAAATTAGGACAGGGACGAATCGCCATCGTGCCGTATGCATGCCCGTCTATGCAAATAACCCCCCAGATGACCCGAAAAAAAAAAAAATCCCCCATTTTGCGAACCGCCGTCGGCTAGCCCAACAAACATGCTGGTTGATGCACCTCTTGGTTACAGCGTAGAAGATTCGGTAAAGCAGAGCCCTTTCTTTCTTTCTTTCTTTTTTTTTTTTTCTTTTCCTTTCTCCCCCCTTAACTTTGTCTCGGTCTCTCGCTTTTCATTTGTGCGAAGGGCTCTCAGCTCCTCGGGTCTCGGGACCCAAAGATGATGGCGGCATGGCATGCTTTAGTTGGTTGCCCTACATGTGCATGCCTGCTTGCTGCTGCTGCCGTTGCTGCCTGCTGTTTGATCATCAGCCAGCCGTACACGCTACTTACTTACTTACTTACTTACTTACTACATTGTACACTACGACTTGGGGGCGGGCTGCGGGGGAAAGCGCCCGAGTATGTATAGGATGACCAATGGTGCCTTGGCTTAGCTTGGGATCTATTTATTTATTCCATCTAATCTATATGGCTGTGGTGTGCCTTGGTAGACTAAGTTATGTAAATGGCTTTCTCACCCTTTTTTAAAATAAAATAAAAAAAACCTTTTCCCCCAAATTAATTGGTTTTTTTTTTCTTCTGTGACGGAAACTCGCATCAGGCCGGTTGCGAACGGGGAACTATAAGGAAAGAATCGGGAAGAAAAAAAAAAAAAAAAAGGTAAATCAATCCGCTGCAGATGCCCTCCCTCCCGGGTCTCTCGGGGTCATATGGGTAGATTGGTGGCATCCCACGGCTGTCGACTTGTATCCACCCCCCAGCTCCTCGGCGAGCTGTACTATCATCTATCTACATCGTGGAGGGGGGAGAGAGCCCCCCCGGAATCCATTCCTCATAAGTATTGTAAGGCAGAAAGGCGGCCAATGGTGCGCGGAATGCTCCGGTTTTTTGTTTGTTTACGCGCCCTGCTTGCGGAATGCCCCGGGGCTGCTTTGCCTCGTGCATCTCTCTACCAGAAACGATCGCTGAGCCCGAGTATGTAAGCCGCGGACGGACAGGTTAGGTTGCTGGGTTCAAGGTTGCGGCCCGATTTTTGGTTGTTGGATGAGGATCAACAGAGGGGAGCGAGGGGGGCGAGGGGTACCAATTGGTATAGTCCATAATGTCATGTGCAGAGTAGCGGGCGATCAATACATACGCTAGATAGATACGGCCTTGCAGTAGACCGCTAGAAACGATCGTCGAAAGAAAAGAGAAGTGCTACTGTAAATGTGCACGTACTACAACAAACTCCACCCTAAGGAGAAAAGAAGGGGAGTTTGTTGCCTTTTTGTGATGTCATCTGCATCCGTACTGCAAAACAGGGTTTCCTCGAAACAAGGAAGATGGCAGGCAATAACCCCGGCCGTTTTTCGCTGTGGAGGTATATCTGCTGTTTCCGTGTGCCTAATCCCTTCATTTTCTCCGTTAATGGGTAGGGAACTGACGCAAGCGCAGCGTGGCCCCTGGTCCGGGATTATATGCGTCGGTACGATCGTATAGAGTAGGGATCGGCTCGGTTCTGTCTCGTCTTCAGCCGTGCGGTTTCGCGAGTGAGCGGGCGGGATGGGGACACAACGGAACCGTGTTACACGATACAACTCGCTAGCACTTTACTACTAGCAGCTAAACTATTTCATTACTATGCGCAGCTGTACGCATGTAGTGCTGCGTACGGGAGCGACTAGATATTTACGGAGATATGCCTAGTAGTTTTTTGAGGCTCTGCTGCGAGAAATCTAGATAGGATCGAGGGGCCACAGTACGCATGGTTGGTCGCAATCCAAACGTTGTTGTCGCCTCTATGTGAAGTCCCGGCCTACAGTACCCGAACATGCCGATCTGAGGTGCTGTACGTTTTTGTTGGTTCCTGTGTCCTCCGGGTAACCCTGTTCCGAGGTGATGTCGCCGGGGCATGCCGCCGGGGCCTAAGCCTTGACTCTTGACTAGGCGGAGCCATATGAGCGGGAGACTCTCAAAAAGGCCACCCGGTGCACGCTGTGATGACTAGAGTATGCCTTGACTCCTTCCCATTAGAGTAGGATCCATGGATCATGCTGTAGTATCATGCTGTAGTACACCTCGGTGTTTTCATGTTGTTAAACGAAGCCTGCTCGGCTCTCGGTGGGGGACAAGTTATAGTGGTAATTTGGAGGGCCCGGTGAAAGGTGACGTAGGAGTAGGAGTTGCCCGCTGGCACGGAGTCCTATCAGGAAGGGCGTTGTAACCTAATGGGATATTACCTGCTACAATATTTTCGAACGTCACAAGGATCCTCCTGGGGTGTTTTAGGGTGTATGTATCAGCATGGCGTGTTGAATCCTCATTTATTGTCGTCAAGCCGTGAAACAAAGGCGGAACTTGTGAACAGGACTCCTGGTTAGTGTAGTTAGTGAGCGTAAATACTATTGCTCTCAAGGGGAACGGTTGTGAAATTGCCCGGTGTTGGTTTGAGTCTTTGTGCGATATAGCACCAATGCTCCAGCTAGCCCGTAAATTTCGGACCCGATGGTTATCTATTTCGTATCCGTCACTTAATTCCATCACTTAGTACTTTCTCTGCAATTTTCTCATGACCTCGTAGAGCTGTACGCCATGTCTTACGGCCGTGTAATTGAGCTTCAGGGAATGCGAAGACCCAACAAGATGACGAAAGAAAGGCAGGAAAATCGGATGACGCTGGGGGAAAGGCGAGATAAGACCGAGAGTAACACTGCCAGGATTGTAATGGACTGTGATGCATTCCACTATTGCTTGTGAATCAACCTGGATCTCTTGATATACCACAATAGTATATCCGTACTTGATCCAATTTTCTCGCCGGTATTTTACTCGTAATCCCCCAGGCCAGTCATTTCGAATCTTGCCTCGTCATGCAAGGCTTGTGCAGAAACCCAAGCACCTGAAAGGGGTTATCGCAACTAGATCAAAGCCCCGCACATTGCTAGCTCTACGATCAACCCCATGACAAAAATCCGGTTATGTTTGCGATCCTTGCCGTACTTGGTGAATCTCGGAATTATAAAAATACGTGGCGGCGTTACAACTTGCGTTACGACGCGGGTTGTTGTTGCGCGGATGGCAGAGAGTCGCAGTTCGTCCGATCGAAACAAAGCCTTACTACTCGGGCTGTGAAGAGAGCATTGACATTGTTTCGAGCCAACGCATCATAGTGGTTGAGAGACCTCGTAACCGAAATATTGCTCATGGCGAAACAGGATAGAACCATCGGAAGCGATTTTGTGGTTTGAGTTGAGAACCCACGCCATCCAATTTTGAATGCGCACGTGTTTGTTGTGTCATTTTGCCGTTGCTTGTAGTAGAGCTTGCTTGCTTACATGAATGAGGTGGGGATGTAAGGAGCTTAAATTTTACCCAGGATGAAGTTGAGGACCAAGGGCTTTGTGCCTTTCATAGCGCTCTTCTGATGCAGGGAAAAGGCAACCAACTGAAGCCAATGAGGTCGGTTGACTAAACCCGTTTAGCCATGAGCCAGACCAACCAACCAAAGCACTGCGGGATAGAAGCAGGGAGAAGCATTCGGGGTCCTGGTGCAGGGACGGTTGCATTACAGTACAGACTAGGTTACGACGCCACCCGCATCTTGACCTCTCGTAACCAGAACTACAGGCATCTTCCCCAGCGGGACCCAGTCAGCAAACACGTTTTTTTTTTCCGAGGCTAGGGAAAACCCTATAGTTACTTCTCGATGCCGTCATTGTGGCTGAGTGGCGTTCGCGACCAACCACTGGAGTACATATGGATCAGGTGACGCCTATTTCCTCATCTCCGTCCCTCGCTGCTGAAGGTCACCTTGTACAGTGTTTCCGTCTCATTGACCGGCTTGTAGTACCTAGAGAGGTAGAGCGCCGGTATTACTACTTGGTGCGGACGTGCCAAGAAAACTTCATCGTGTCGAATTCTCGAGTTTGGCAAAGTTGCCAGGTAGGCCACGACTCAGGCTCCTGCCTGCACATTAAGTAACCTTTGAGTGGTTCGCGGTGCCTTGATAGATTACGACCTTCCAAAAATTTGCCTAGGATGGCAATACGAACGGGTACCTTCGGAGCTGTTGAATGGGGAACTTCCACTTAGCCACTGGCGCGGTGCTACGGTGCACTATGATCCTCTGGCCACTTGCCCACTGGATTTGCTAGTGGCCATCGTCTCTCCGACCCAATTTAAGTGCTGGAAGAATCTCGACATCTTGAAAGATCAGACATCTCGTCCCGCGGTAGCTTGATTGATTCGCCCGGTCCGGGCTGTCCGGGCCATGGGCCATCTGCCAGATACAGTCTGCACTTGCCATGGGTAGGCCGGGACGATGCCCTGAATATCGCTGATCAACGTCAATCGCCATGCGTGTGCGCTACTGCGTATGCGCTACTAAAGGCTCGCGGGCACATTGGCGAGGGTTGGCGGTATGATATGATGTCACCGAGGCAAGAAAGGAACGAGAGCAAAGACATAGCATGACATGATGTAGGAAGGCCAGGATACGAAGTCATCGTGGTGAGAGGATGAGTAAGATTGCCAATTGCAACGCGAGAGGCTGAAGGACAGAAGAGCATCAAACATATCAAGAGAGTGGCAATAGGCCAGAGAGACTGGCAGACTTGGCAAGGCGGATGAGAGGGCAGAGCTGACACACGGACTGAAATAAGGGCTGCCAGGCAATGTTTCATGGACGGTGAGAAGAAGAGCACCCCTGCCATGCTGGTGCTGTCCAACAGGAGACCGAAAATGGAAGAGGCATAGGCTCGCGCAGCTTTCGTTCGTGATTGGCGAAGCGTTGCACAAGATTAGCGCAGATCAGCACTCATGACATCACTCCATTGCCCGCGCTAAGGTTCTGTGCTTGGTGGGGTTGATGGCCTGTGCTCAGCTGCTCGCAGCGGACAGGTACCTGCTCGAAGGAAGAGAGGTACCTGGAGATGTACCGTGGGCTGCCCAGAGGTAACTACCATCCGTACTGTGTACAAAATCATCCTTGTACTTCTTGTCGTCGACACACCGGACCTTTCTGTCAGCAGCTCCCACACACACACCTTTAATTATGATCACCTCCGCTGTTCATTTTGTTTTCACCTCCTCACTCCTCCACTTTGATTGGACGAGGCTAAAATATTAATGGGCCCAAAGGGTCTCAGGGTCCCCTTTCCCACAACAGCCACGCTCCGTCCGGGCAATATACTATGTATAAGCTACCAGGGTGATGCTGTGAACTAATAAACGTAGATAGTAGGTATGTATATGCATACATACCAAGGTAGTATACATAGGTAGGTGGACAGAGACTAATATTCCCTTTTACACATTGCCTTCCTCCAAACTGCAGTACTGTAATTGCGAAGGGGAGAGCCGAGGAAAAACAGGGAAAGAGAGGGAATTGACTACCCAGGTAGTCTCCGACATGGTATCTAACAACAGATCGCCAGCGAGATGTTTTCGCCAGACGCTGAGGTGAGAGATCATTGCAGTTGCAGATCTTGTCACATTTGATCATTATCGGCGCATGAATGACGGCTTTGTAGCACCCTTAGCTACTGGGTATGGTGCCAGGTCACATTGAAAGGCCGGCAGTGGCTCCTCCAACACCGTTGTTTTCCCGGACTGGGATCTTCGGTGTCCCGTCGTCGACTTCTCGGATGTCTGGGTAAGAATTGCCATGCGCTCCATCGCCAGGCACATGCTTAATTATGCATGGCCCGCCTCGAGAGGTGGCAGTTCCTCCAGGAACTAGCAGCGTTTTCGCCGAAGGATGGTGCACAGTACCGGCCATCTACCTATCTGGCCTCTACAACACATCGTGCCGGCAGAAATCCAGGGTCCTCCCCCCTTTTCCCACATCGTGTGTCAGACCTCAGTGTGCAGGAGAAGGGCGGAGGAAACCTGGGTCTTCTGCTGGGTCGTTTCCATTGCCCCTCCCTTCCCAGGCTTCCGCCAATGGGGCGCCGCGTTGCAACCGATCACGCGCCAGAAACATCGTGGAACACTCTAACGACGACTCATTATGGACCGCCTGCCTGTCTGTGTGGTGCGTCGTCCTTATCAGTCGACTTGCCAGGTGTTTACTACACTGCTTCCGCGACCGCTCGGAAAGTACATATATCTTCACTTCAGCCTTAATGTAACGTCCGGGGATTGCTGTTGGTATTTTTGGACACAATTAATTGCCATGCCATCCGTCCCGAGCATCCCTTGGAGTCTTCCATTTCGAACAACTCAACATTGTTGCTCGGCCGTCATATTGTAGTTGTACACATCGTTGAGTGATCGGCACTTGGTTGTTCTCACGACATCCCGTTGTTTGATATTTCAGCTGCCCGCACTAAACAGCCAACAATGTCCTGCCCGGGCAGCAGATCGTGATAGGCCCGGCAGACTATCTATCCATCGCAACAGATCCGAAGACACCCACTTGTCTCATACCATTGCTCGTCCTCCGTTCTGGTATTTTGTAGATCCCGCTTCGGTGTTTCTTGTGGGGTGGTGAAGCAGGGTTTTTTTTTTTTTTTCTGAAGCCGGCGCCCAAGCTTGTGTGCCCGATGGGGACACTCATTCCATACGAAGGATTCAAAGCGGTACTGTACCTATTCATAACATGGCATTGCGCGCGGGATTGCCAACAATGTCCATTGAGTATTCCCCATACAAGGTGCCACATCTTATCAGAGAAATATCTCATTGGTGGTCGTCAGCAGCAGTGACATCGATCTAGGATTGATCGACAGCAATGCTAGCAGCGGAGATGTATTCTGGGTATTGTGTATTGCTAGTGTCGAACTACCTGGCTCACTATTTGCCTAGTTCAGGACGCTCCAGCAATCGGAGAAGAACAAGGAATGGGCCTGAACAACGACGGTCAGGAGAGATTTGTCGATAGCTTCGCCAAAACATATACATAGTATGTTGATTCTCGTGGTCGATGGCATTCCCATAGTCGGACTTCGTGTTTCCTCATGCTCCTCCCTACACCTACACGTGCAGTGCTCATACAGGCTAACCTGGTATATTCTCGGACGCCAATCTTCGAATCCGTCCCGGACAAGTCATCGGAGGACCAGATGAGTACACCGGCTCTCACAGCACCCGTGATGCGCGCCCTTTGGCAATATAGTCCGGAATGGCTATAATAATAAAAAAAGGGCAAAAAGGGCAAATGAGCTACTTTCGTTCGTCATCGAGAGGTATTTTCAAAAACGCGCCAAAAACGTGGTAGGCCAATCCGGTACAAGCAGGTGCCTGGAGAACTGACCTAATTGGGTTAGATCTCCACAGCCAAGCCCAAAGTCACGGTTTTGATTGCCCAACTCTCCACTGTTTCTTCCCACTTGAAGGGCTTGAAGGAGGGATAAATGGCCGAATGACCAGCCGCTAGCCTCTTTATGGAGACACGAATATACATAGTACCGTATGTACCTCTGTTGAGGTAGGTACGAAGTAGGTTAAAGGCCTGTACAAGCAGCGCCCGAAGAAATACTGCATAATCTAACTCATATCCCGTGCACTTGTGCCTTGACGCCATAGTTTGGATTCTGTATAGAGATAGGCATATATGTACTTCTGCGTACTCGTCCAAGTACCAGGTAGCCAAGGCACCTCTCCGTCAGCGGCCATCACCGGGCCATCGACACACTACCCCATTCCGTGCACTACCTCCGCCCGGTACTGTCCCGAGTACCTACACTACTTATGTACCACTAGTAAACCCCCCTGGAAAATCCTGGGAACCTTGGACGTCAGGTATGTACAGCACTATAGTGCAGCAGTAGGTACCCAACTGCGGACCTTGTCTTGCCTGTTTGCGTCTCTTGGGTCATCCAGTGTGGTACGCGCCTACCTGGATGGGAGATACATGGCACTGTACCTACCTAATGGTGAGCAATCAGGTACCGTACACTGCCTACATAGTACCATACGTCGTACCTACCTAGTAGTATGTTGATTTCTCTCGCTCCTTGCTCCTTGCTCATACCTCGCCGCACCCACCACCTGGCACCTACTGTAGCACACCATAGCGCACCAGCCCACTGCCTATTGTAGGCATGTACAAAATACACTTTCAGTGCTACCCTTGTCTCTTCTTCACACCCTTGCTCTTTTCTGCTGGGTGCTGCTCGCTTCGCTACGAGGTACACGGCTACTGAGTACGGCATACGGCACGCGGCAAACGTTGCTTAACGCAGATCGGCATGACCCACGACAAGTTTCTACCCACAGCCAAACAACTAGTAGGTCCCCTGCTCTGACCCGTTACCAACTCCCACGGCGGCGCAGTGGAGTGAGCACACCTGTATGTAGGTACCGTTGTAGTAGTGTACCACCTGGACGCGAGGTATCACTCGTACCCAGCACTTGTACCCTCTGCGACCCTGGGTACTATGCTGGTGGTACTCCTGCCGCTCTGGGTACCCGCGGTGCTCCTAGTGCTGCTGGTACCGCTACAAGCGTCCAGCACCCGCAACGCTACGCCGTTCCAAGTGCAGGGTCGACTACGATAGGCTCCCCCGGCGGGCTCCCTGAACAACGAACAAACGGCGACGATACCTCAGACTTCGACACACGACAACCCACTGTCTACCTTCACTACCCTCACTGCCTGCACTACGGTACTGTGCACTCCAACCTACCAATACCAGCCTCCCGCCGTCGCCATACCACCACGGCCCTTACCGACCTGGCCAACACCGCCTCTTGTGCTCGCTCACTATCACCTACCTCCCAAGTACCTCCGTCCTCGTGAGCTTGGACTGACGATCACTTCAATCCAACTCGCACCTGCCGTCGAATGGTAGCCGGCGCCTGTCGCTGCCGTCCCCGCCTGAGCCCCCTCAGTTAGTTGCCTGTGTTGCCTGCGCGCTGCTGCTTCTTTCGACGACACCACCTGCAACCAACCAACCCTAAATCTTTTCTCCCTCCCTCGTCGTCGTAGCCCCCCCGGAAGTCTGCGACTTACTCTGCTGTCTGCTGCTACGCTGTTGCTGCCGTTGCCGTTGCCGCCGCTGCTGCTGCTGCTACTGCTACCACAACAACAACATTTGCCCGGCTCTGCCTGACTCTTCTCTTCTCCCCCCTCCCGCCAGCCAACGCCCACCACGCCCGTTCACGTCTCCCCAAGACCTCTCTCCGCTCGAGGAACATCAAAGAGTATAGTAGTACCATATTCCGCTAGCTATACCTCGTCGTGCGTGCCTCGCTAGCTTCCCGTAAAGACGACGCGGATGCATTGTATCTTCGGAGTTCAGCCGTAACCTCCTGCGCCGTTGTTCACCAACTTTGTTGTCCCCGTCTTCCACCGCACCTACGCCGACGCTGGCCGCCACAGCGAGCGGATTTTGCTGCCGTTCCCCATCCGTCCGTCGAGTGGTTGGGGAAAGGGGTCAATCGTGACGGGAGGTAACAATTCGGACGCCGATACGTGATCTCAGCGCTTGCGTGCGTAGTTGTTCTCTACCCGGCCGGCTCGCTTGATCAGCCGCAGCACCGACTTATTAAAACCGCCCTTGTAACAATTGGGAAGAAAAAAATTGTTGAGTTCTCGGCCATCGAATCATAGCGGCGACTGAGCACAATGAGCAACGAACTCGCTACACCTTCGACGAAACCAAACCCCCCCGAACGGTCGGATTCTTCATCCTCCTCATTAGACACCCAGGACATGCATGCCCCTATCACCGCCAGACCGCGTCTGGTCACGCGGAAAAGCAGCGGGACGTTGATAGTACCCCGGGATTCATGCGAAGTTGGTCCGGTAGAACACGAGTACGAGGCCGACGACGTGCGCGCCATGAGCCCACGGAGGACGAGCGAAGATCTCGAGAACTTGGGACGAGAGGCCCGCGAGGAACTCCATAGGTAAGTAGACCACAGGGAGTGTCGCAAATAGTTTTTTCGCTTACGGTTATCTAGGCATGCCAGGGCTCTCCAGGAGTCCCTACTGATGCTCTTCAACCGCATAGAGGCCGTCAAGGAAGAGCATGACAAACTCGACAGCAATAACAAGTTCCTCCAGAAATATATAGGTGATCTCATGAGCACCAGCAAGATCACATCGAGCAGTCGAGGTAGGAAGTAAACGCCACTAGGCTCGCTTTCAAGGTTAGGAGAGGATATGGCCGCCACTAGGCCGGCTGTATAGATAATCGACCGCGCCAAATCTCGGCTGCGAGACGCAGTTAGGAACAGCGACCGAAACCGCTTGTTGGTCACGTTGGGAGGATCCACTATTCCGGAGGAGCCCGTTACCATTATTTACAGAGGCGGATGGTGCGCCTACATGACCTCATTCCCTGTCTCGGCACCCCTGGTCGACATTTTTCTTCGTTGTGATTATACCAATATCAAGGATACCGGTGTTGAAAAGAGGGTTATACCACTGTTTAGGACTTGGTCACAGCATTATATTGCCCGCGGCATGGTTGAAACAGGGGCTTTGCATTACCAAACGGCGTTTGGACTGTCATAAATAGCATTTTGATTTTCGGGCTACATCAAGAAGCAGTCGGGCGACCTCATGGACGCTTGTATGTAGGTGTTGTTCAGCACAAGCACCAGGTCGCCATCGCTGTTGATCGCGGTGCCATAGGCGATAATAATTGACTCGTTCAATTCTACTATCTGTCTGCAGGTCCCCGGTTTTGGGGGAGACAAGCGGGTATTGACAATCGTGTTTAGGTCACGTTCTCAAGCTTTCTCACCGACGTACGATTTACATGGTCCTATCCACATCCAGTCTCGACTGTTCACCGTTACGTACACGCCATGCGGATCATGGCAGTTGATAGGCGACCCAAAACACCCCTGGCCAGTGGCATAATACACTATCTCTTAATAGGTGCCAACCATCATTTACATATTTGCGATCGCATCCGGCCATCTAAACCCCATCCACGTTTTACGCCAGGATACAAAACAGCTACGACTTGTACGGCCAGGGCTACTCTACCAGCCTTCACGATAGCCACTACCATAATATACTAGGATGGCTATAGTCTCCGGATTCATGACATCCCCTCGGTGTTCTCAACCAAACGCATACTAACGCGGCGACAAGCTGATGGCACTGGGATATTATAAAGATTGAGAAAGTGGCGTCTCACCTGAAGTTCTACAACAGAGGACTCAACGAAGGGACCAAGAAAGGGGTAGGAGGAAAAAATAGGCCGGTATGGGCGACGAGAGGATGGAAGCAGCACAAGCCCGGACAACTCATTGTTTGCTGGCCGTAGCACGCCGGGCAATTTATAACTATGCTATAAACACTGCCTTTCGGTAGGACCTTAACTCCGCACCATTCGAGTTTTCGAGGCCTTAATCTCAACATAGCTCAACTCGCCAACATGAAATCGTTTATTCTATAAACCGTCTCTCTTTCTATCGCCTCAGGACCAGCCATCACATACCCAGAATCCGCACTATTACACGCTTTTAATCGCCAACATTTTGAGTCGCTAGCTACATGGCCAGCCTGCGGATTATACTCTCTGCCTGGAACACCAATACCTCTACTATCTCGGTCGTCCTTTATTCTCTGGATCGGTCATTCCACCTGTCCCCCGCGACAGCACCAAGCAAAGCAGTCTCATTTTTGTAGTTTTCATCTATGACACTACAGGGAATGAGAAACTACCGCCATCGACTCTCGAACATACTACTATATTCCCCATTTTATGGCACGTCGCCCCTATCAATTGGTGCAGTTTCATTGGGGATGCATAAGACTATGGGGCGTAGGATTAAGGACGTGGGATTAATGGCATAGATGGGTTAAGAGTAGCAGAGCCTACGGTCAAGAGGAAATTGAGCGATGCGAGAGGGAAATCCGAGAATCAAAGACACACAAGACGCTTGGCAACCTGCATAAGGAGTGTGAGGAAGGGGGAACCTTGGACCGGTTACCAGGGTATGGATAGGGGAGATCGGCCTTTTAAAGCCGAACTCGCCTAGAGATTGGCATGCAACATACCAGTAGGGGAGACGTGCGCCAGCAAGTTGTTAGCGACGAGTTAGATACCCGGGGTCTCCATTTCCGCACCTGGCTTCTCTCATGCTTTGCGTGCCTGAGGATCGTCGCGCTTCTTTGCCAGGCTTTGACCAACCATGGTTTTTTTGTTACATTTCGTCGCATATTATTTTGTCCTACATTTAGTTGGGTTTTCTCCATTAGAGAGGTGTTCAATAGCCTGCTAGACTGTTTATATGTTTAGAAAATAACACGTGTTCAAGAATCAGTTATGTTCCTGGTATTATTGCCGTCATATCATTCTCTCAACCCTCAAGCCTCGCACTATGTTTTAAGGCTGTAACAATCTTCTCGTCATCGGACACCTATAGGCCGAAAGGAGAAAAAACTTATGTTAAACATAGCGTATTTTATTGTAGCAGAGAGAAATAGTAAACTCTGAACATCAACTATGTACATTGGGAACCCACATCTCCCACCCTGGTAGCTTTCATTGCAACTATGTATACATCAAACGAGTGGCTTTCAGCTAGTGCGGTCATAAATAGGAAAGGTAGAGACTGGCTGCGTTAAAAAAGAGGGAAAAAAAAAAGAACGGGGGAAAGGAAGTTGCAACAGGTGAGTGTATGTACAGACAAGAAGCATGAGGTTAAATATATACTGTGAATCAAATGGATGAACAAATGTGTGAGGGGGGAAAAGGGGCGGGGACCCAAATCAGCTCAGCCCAGGGCTGGGCAAGAAACAAGCGTCATCATCTCATCTAGACCACGAAGCGACGGTAGCGAGGGATGGGGCCGGGCCGGGGGCCGGGGCAGCAGCGTCCCGCCTGGGGAGAGCGGCGTTGGGGTCGCCGATGTCCTTGCCCTCCCAGAAGTCGTCGAGGGCGGCGGTGACGGCGTCGAGCTCGCTGTAGGGCTGCTGGCGGGCGAGGAGCTCAACCTTAGCCTTGACGGCGGCGCTGGTGAAGATGCCGGCGCCGGCGCGGAAGTCGGCGAGGACGTAGGGCTCGGCGTCCCAGCGGTCGTCCTCGGGGTCGCTGAAGTCGGTGGTCTCGTCGTAGCCGAAGCCCTGGAGCATGGTGACGTTGAAGGCGGCCATCATGTCCTGGTCCTCGTGGATGAGGTTGTGGCAGTGGAACATGTACAGGCCGGTCCAGGGCTCGTAGTGCGCCTCGACGCGGACCGTCTCGCCCTTGGCCAGCCAGACGACGTCCTTGAGCCCGTGCGACTCGTACGGCTCGACGCCGCGGTCGCCGCCCGTGCGCGAGATCACCCGGAAGTCCACCAGGTGCACGTGGATCGGGTGCGTCCAGCCGCCGGAGCTGTTCTCGAGCTCCCAGATCTCGACCGTGCCGCGCGGCACGTTGGCCAGCACCCGGTTGGCCGCGTCCTCGAACCCGACGCCGTTGATCAGCCACTCGCCGTGCTGCCGGTGGAACTCGAAGTGGTGGTCGATGCCCGCCGTCTCGGGCGGGAAGGGCACCGCGCGCAGCGTGGCCGGGACCGTCGAGGGGTCCGCCACGGCGCCCGCCGCCACGTTGAAGCGCATCACCTTGTCCGTGTTCTCGTAGTCGTCGTCCACGCCGAACCCGCCCACGTCCTCGAGGTTGCGCAGCTCGATCTGCTGCCCGGCGAACTGGCTGAAGTCGAAGACGACCTCGTACCGCTCGGCGACGGCGATGAGCTGTGGGTGCGGTTAGTAATAAAGAAAAAAAAAAGAAAAGAAAAGAAAAGAAAAAAGACTTGAAATATAAGTCATTGTAGGGGCGTGGTGGGCTCCGTATTCTACGTACCAGTGTGCTAGAAGTGACAGGGGAGTCGAGAAGGCCAGAGTCGGAAGCGATCACCTTGAAAGGGAGCTTGGTGCTGGTGCTGGTCGACCGGGCGAAGTAGAGGGCGTAGTTGCGGGAGATGCCGGTGTTCAGGAACCTGAAGCGATACTTGCGTGGTTGGACGTCTAGGTATGGCCAAGGCTGGCCGTTGACATGGATGACATCGCCCCAGGTGCTCGTGTCCTCCTGGAGTTGCGACTGGAGAGTGCCGTTCGAGTTGTAGAACTTAGAGCCGAGAATGAGTGGGATGTCGAACTGCCCGTAGCCCGAAGGAAGGCCTAGCGCGTCTTCGGCGGGATCCGTGACTGCGGTGGCGAACACGAAAGGTAAGCATATATACTCACTAAAGGCGTCTGGGAGGAGTGGAAACACTCCCGTGCCCCCCTTCCCTCCAAAAAGGGAAAACAAGAGAAAACAAGGCTGGGTTCACTCACGGATATAAGCGCCTGCGAGCCCGAAATAGGCGTTCTCCGCCGTCTATGTTGTATTAGTGCTAGTTCTGCCATATGGGATTAGGCGTATATTGCTTACAATTCCAAGAGCGTGGTCATGGTACCACAACAGCCGGGCAGACTGAAAGTTAGGATAGTAGTAGTCCTTGTATTCGCCAGGTCTGGTAATGTCGGCCGCCCACCCGTCAAAGGGGGCTCGGGACGGGGAGCCGTGAAGATGGACAGAAGTCTCCCTCTGCGCGTTGTTCACAAAGCGAACGACGCTCTCAGTTCCTCGTGGGATGACGATGCTAGGACCGGGGGACATTCCATCGTAGCCTACGAGAGTGGCGGGCATCAAGTTCGGATAAACCTCTATGACAACCAAGAATTAATAGGTGCTTCCCCACGTGGATATCGGGTATTTAAGGGTTATGTAATCGGGAGTAGGGGAACAAGGTGCTCCAATGAGTGGCCTTGGATTCGTGTAGCCAAGGGAAAGGAAATATCACAACTTACGTTGTGTGAACAGCTTCTCCTCGATTTCGTAGTACCAGATATCCTTCCCAGTTACGGGATTCGTAATGATCCTGAAATTGTCAGTATGAACATGAATGTAAAGATTAGACAACAGACTTACTGCTTAGGCTGCTTGACGGGTGGGATCGGCAGTGGCTTTCTGTAGATCAGGGGATATTCGGGACTCTCATCCCCTTTCCTGGCGGCAGAGAAAGTTGGATCGTCGTCGTCTACGACTTGAGCCAAGGCAGCTGCCTCATCAGCTGGAATATCATATTCAAGAGTTCGCTGGGCTATGGTTCCTGCGCAGAGGCAGGACACCAATGCCAAAGATGCGAGCTTGGAAAACATCGCTCAAGGAAAGAACGGCTTAAAGTTGAAGATCTGCTATCCGTCACAGAGAGAATATAGGACTGAAGGACTGGATGAGGGTGATATTCTGAAGAAAATTTGCTTCATTAGCGGCAACATTCGTCGACTTAAATACACTAAGCCTAAGACGAAATTCCACGAAGAAATTTCTAGTACCTAGGGTACGATGAATTTGATTACGTCGCCATCGATGGAACTGACATGATGCTTGCGACGCCGGCGACCTACCGGACAGTACCGGACAGCATCGCTCTACCGCGAACCGGCCAGGATCGTGACCAAGGCGACTGAATACCAGACTCATCCTGGTCGAGTGCCTACGCCTCGAACGCATGGCCCGATGACTCCTTCCACGCGGCTTTCGATCTAGACCCGAAAGCTGGAGATTGCGAACGAGGCCATCCTCGACGTGCCGGCGGAAATCGCAGCATGGGCAAAGACCAGTTCGAGCGCCTTGGCGAAATAGCCCGCGCCATCCATCACGATAGGCTGGCGGACAGAGAGGCTAGCCGTGAGTTCACGAGTCGTCCACGTGGGAAAAAAAAAAAAGGAAATCTCCTAAACTAGAAATTAACAACGACGCGGGCGTCCCGGGGGGGGGGAGTCCTCTGGGATCACGGTTCATTCCATCACATCACGGACGCCCAGCCAGCCTGTTGCCGTCGTGACGGGACGATCGATCACTTGGCCGCGTCAACGCCACAGCGCGTCGAAGCTCGATTCTACCCAGTCAACTTCTACTACAGGTAAACGTAATGACGACTCGGCTGCCTCGACGGTCGCAGCTGAACCTGGCGATAGCCTGCTATAGCCGGGATATCGGTTGCGTAATAGGGCTACTACATACCTACATACCTCTACATACCTGCCTATACACATCCATACAGGATGGCCAATATGAAGTAGGGGAGGGGGGAGGGTAGGAGGAGGAGGAGGAGGAGGAATAGTTCCGCGCCGCCGCCGTCGCCGTAAGGCACAGTACAGTATCTATTCGATCCTCGTGGCCGGCCCCTCTCGTATAGTAGCGCTGATAAAACCACAGTTGAAAAAGCTTTGCCATCTAGGCTGGGCAGATTGCTTGATCGAGCGTTGTGGCTGCGTGCCAACCGATAGTCGGTGCTTGGCAGCGCACACTTCCTCTCGAAATGGAGGGGCTAGCAATGGTTCAAGACTGTCTCGCCAGAGCGCCGTCGACATTGCTTACATGAGGATTGTAAATTTAGCGTAAGGGTTGTATTTTGCAATACGGCCGATGCAGGTTGACGCTATACAGTAGCACTCCCTGGGCCATGGTCGTGATCATCGCAGTATGTATCTGATCATATTATTACTTGGCAGCCAGGTCTGGTCTATACAGTATAGTAGCAATGCAGACGGCGGACGTCGCTAGGACCGTTTAGCTTCTAAGTCTTTTTTTTTTTTTTCTTGCTGCGGGATTTTGCGACTATCGTAGATTCCGTCGCCGATCGTCGTGAGTAATGTTACTACACACCAGAGGTCTAGAGGTCCAGCCAGTTAGCCTCACGAATGTGATCCGTTCGCGACTAATACCCGATCGAAAAGCTGCACGACGACCCCGCCCTCGACACACGGTGGTGGTTCGTTCGTATGCAGGAACCAGTCGCCCTGACATGGATGCGGCGTCGGTTGGGCTCATCGAAAAGCCCGTGTCGTGCGAGGGGGGGGGGAAGAACAAAAGGGCGTTGGCGTATGGGAGAACAGAGATTTGTGCTGCCTGCAGTGCAGCAGCGTCCAGGGATCAACATGCAAGTCGGGTGGTCAAGCGTCTCTTTCCCCCGCGAGAGCACGAAGAAAAGAATCCCCGTCCGCCAAGAATACCAAGGAGGGGCCAAGGATGCTTGTCGTGATTATGTATTAATAACCCCAAGGGGGGGTGGAAGGGATGGAAGGGTTCGGTACGGTAGCGATGGAGGTTAACACACCCTAGCAGGGCTACCGTCGTCCTTTTCACGTGTGAACTGCAGACGGATAAGTCCGCCAGGACCAGAGCAAAACCGGGATTCTCCCTCGACGTCTCCTTGCCGGGGCGTGCTGGGAACAAGCACCAAGAGCGCTAGGAGAGGAGAGGAGAGAGAGAGGAGGGGGAGGGAACCCTACCCTTCGCCGCAACCGCCAGGCCAATCGGCGAGTTGTTAATACCTGGGGTGTCTGCATTAGCCCACCCGGTTCGCTTCCCGATACGGCTTCCGGCGCCGGGGATGGTGGTATACCGGACGGGTAGCGCCCTGTAAACTACCCTCTGCCTGCCTATAGTATAACCTCCCTTCGATAAACGCACGGGTCCTCCTCGACCGCCGGCTGCGACACGGACGAGAAGTGCCGGGGCCTCACGTTCGTTTGGATCGCATGGCGCCAACATAGCGTATGGTGCTAAACATATGTCGCGCTTTGAGAGGTTCCGTGAGTCGCGCGTGTGAGCGCGCCACTTAGTTACTACTATGCGACTACTTGTATGTAATGTACTGTACTCTTGTCTAGGAGGGCGTTCATCTTAAGTTAGACAGGTAGCTAAGCATCTAGGGCACATTAGGTAATTTCTGACCCCCCCAGTCGCCGAAGGTCTGGACTCGAGCACCTCAGCTGCTAGTTGACTAAGCTAACATTGGCACTCAGGAATGGGAGTCATGAGCCTCTTCTGTCGTGTGCTGGGATGTGTGTACCAAGTAACTACTTGTGTGAGAGAGAGAGTGTGTGCGAGTGTGTGTGAGTGTGTGTGTGCGAGTGTGTGTGTATGTGCGTGTGTGTGTATGTGTATGAGAGGTTTTCGTTTGCGCCGCCTTGGGACCTGAAGGGCTCATGACCTCCCTCGAGAGAGGCTTGAGGGAACCCCTGGCTTAGCATGCAGGCACACACTACACAGACATGGTAAAGCTTGATCCTCGATGCCCTCCTTACGCGACCCTCCCGTGCCTCTTATCGCCGCTGACGACCGACATTCATCAGCTTTACCAATACGAATGCCGCTTTCGTCCTCATCACGAGCGAGGTGTCGTCTCGGCGCCAAGATTGGAAATCGCGAGAAACGTGTCTATTGCTGGCCATCCTCCCCACGCCTCCCCATGCCTCCCCATGCGGAGGCGGGTGCTACCTGGAGATGCTACTCTTCTCCGAGCCATGTCCACGTCAGCGGTAACCTGTGAGACCCTCACTAGGGAGCTCTGGAAATGTAAATTTGGTAATCTTCCTGGATTCATCGCTATATGTTACATCACGAACGGGGACCACGTTTACCGTTTGCGGCAATATAGTCGTTCGGAATAGCATCTTGGCGACATGGTGAATCGTAGCCTTGTAGAGTTCCAGCCAACCTAGATGAGCCCAAGCGGCGAAAACGCAAGGCCGTGATGACGATTCTCTATTGATTCCTACGATCGAAGCCGCGTGGCTTCTTGGTCTTCAGACGATACCGGAGAGGATCGTGATATCCTCACTTGAATATCTTCACATGAGATGTGGCCTATAAAGCCCCCGTGTGCCCTTGGTGATAATTCTTTTCTCCCACACTCCTCACCACCCACCCATCCCACCTTGACGGCACTCGAATCCTCTCGCTAATTTTCGTACCATGCCTGGTCCTTCGTTCGTTTCCGTCCTCGCGGTAGGACTCCAGCTCATGGACCTGTTCGCCCGGGTTCATGGGCAGGACGCCCCCCTTTTCGTTCAGGGAGCTTTGGATGGTGCCACCGCGTTCGACGACACCTTCAACACTGGAGGCACAATCAGCGTTGGCGGTTTCAACATCACCGTCCCGAAGAACATGCAGGTTGAGTTCCCTGCGGCGTACGTCCCGTGGAAAGACTTTGCTCGGGATAGTAACTCCATGATTGGGTACGAGACCAATGTAAGTTAACACCATCGAGATGACACATTTTGTTATATCTGCACCTGGGACTCGTACCGGGGCATAGGGGCAGAAAGAACGGGGTTCTCTCGAGCAGTTGTGAAACAGTCTTCCCAGTTCTATACAGCCATCACAGTTGGAAATCTGATCCTGATGTTGCCCTAGGTCATTGGTAATTTCATCAATGGAGTGCCCATAGCGGCTCAAATCCTCACCTACCAATTTTTCGAGGGATTGGCCAGTGGTTTCATTGAATCGATCGAGTTCTCGACTGGCAAGATGCAGATCAGGAACGGTCCTATCCTGCGCATCAACGACCCCAACGCGGTCTTCTCCGTCGGGTATACAGAAGCGCCGTTCTTTACCGCAGACGATGAGAGTCCGAGCGTCACTTCGTTCTCCGGGTTCCCCATGTGCGTTCCTCGCAGCGCCACCGACCCCAAGTGCCCGTCGACGAACCGTCCCTTCAATGGCCCCGGAACCTTGTAAGTTCCCCTCCCCCCCTCACACTAGCAGCAATGAGCCTCGAGAGATGAAAAAATAAAAATAAAAATAAAAAAGGGTTGTTTCTAACCGCCGTGGGAATAGCACCGCGCCTGACCCCCTTAGTATGGCCCCTCTCCTGCCCGGCGATTTCATCACCTGGGCGGGTATCAAGCGAGGCAACGAGGTCATCGCCTTCAGCATCGTCGCCCAGAACGTACAGATTACGACGCTGCAGGACCTTGTCTACGTCCGCACCGATCTCGCGCTCCTTGGTATCTCCAACTTTAACGGCAATGCGGAATTAGCCGAGTCTCGTGTAAGTTTATAAAAATAAATAAATAGCCTTTGGATATTCCGGCCTTACATACTACCTGACCATCAACCAACTTTATACTAACGAGAGAGAGGGGGGTTATAGATCGTCGGGTACACCTCGAACCCGCGGTCGACGGTGGCGCTGTACGCGATGGACATCGACCCGTGCACGGGGGCGGTGACGGACCGGATCGTGGCGGCGATCGGCCTGCGCGGGGGCGGCAACCCGCAGAACAAGTTCGAGTACCGGGCGGACATCCTGTCCGGGTACGCGCGCGACTACCGGGTGGTGGCGGAGATCAACGGCGTGCCCAAGACGCGCGCGACCAAGAACGGCTTCCTGGCCGGCACCTACGTCCAGCCCGTCAACGTCTGGGTCCACGGCGAGCAGGACGTCCCCGGCGTGCCCCCGCCCGCCAACGACTTCTCCCAGATGCCCTGGCTCACCGAGGGCCTCGGCCTCGACGAGGACGGCAACCTCTGGGGCCCCCTCGACCCCTTCCCCCAGAGCGGCCTCATCATCGAGGCCCCCGCCTGCGACGCCCCCGGCCTCCGCTTCGGCGGCGACGTCGTCGACACTGATTGGGTCCCCTCTTGTATGTGAATACCCTCTGGAGAGAGAGAGGGGGAGAGCGCCGATTACCGTTGCCCCCCTCGCCCACCCCCCCCTCCTCCCCCCTTTCCGCTTCTCGCAGTCGATGAGTAAATGCTGACGCGATCGCCTGCCATAATAGCTTCCCTGCTCAACGCCACCGTGCCCCTCAACTCGACCGCCGTCAACGCGACGGACGCCAACGCCACCCCCACCCCGGCCCCGGCGGCGAAGAGGCGCAACGTCCCCAACGTCCGCTGGAGCACGCGCGCCCGCCTGGACTCCACGACCCTGCCCTCCGGGGACCCCGATCTCAACCAGGTCACCGCCTAGATGTCCTAAGACATGTTTTATGTCTGATCGGCGGCAGCGATAGGGGTTAAGTTGCTCCTCGCGGAACTGTCCGTTTGTCTTTCGATTCTTCACTTCTCCGTTATATATGTCATATAGCATTTACGCCGCCTGTATATACATCTTTGTCACCTAGGCTATTTTTAAAGGGTAGGGGGAGGAGAGAGAGAGAGAGGTCGAGTTTTGGTGAGTTCGTCAGTCATTTCCGTTGCTATATATAGTATAGTAGTGTGACAAATCGGTTTGAAATTAATCGGTACCCTAGACGATCCGTGCCGTTCAGGTCTTTTTGAATTGTGCCTGACTCGTGACATGAGATGCGATGTATCCGACTGATCACTCACGGACGAGCGAACTCAGGTGCTAATAGGGATCTGGTGGCTCGTTGATAGGTTCAATCATTTTTCATTAAAAACTCTTGCCACAGTAGCAATGGCTACTACATACTTTCTCAGACGTCCCTATTAATCGGGACGGAGATTGGGTATCTCCTTGCTCGTTAGACACGGTGGTTCAAAATACCAAGGACCAGCAATCCTGAAGCAACCTCGTAGCCCTCGCGGGAATTCTATCATTAACCGGGGGTCAGGTTTCCGACTCGGTGTCCTCTCCCGTCTCATCGGCCCTCACGGTATCTCGTGTTTCTTCCTGAAGTAGTTCGCCAATCTCAATGCTCTCTTCTAGGACCTGTCTTGCTCTATCTTCTGTAACGGACATATCCTCCATAATTAAACGTACAGTCAACTCAGGAACAAGCACGGTTTGAACGTATCCAGTGTACGATCGCACAGAGATGAGCTTGTCCTCTACTGCTCGTCTGCGAATCACATCGGACAGTGTGTCCATGATAAACTCTGTCATGACTTGCAGCCCTCGGGGCCCATAATAGCCTGGTGTGAGGTTATCGTTGTTGGTCAGCAGGGTTCGATTCTTTCCAGAATCTACCTTTTCCTTTAAGACTTTGCGATAATGCGATGTTTCGGACCCCTCTAGAATATCCTGGAGGAAGCGTTGGTGTGCGCTACAGCGACTGCTCAAGGTTTCCCAGTCAATGGTAGGATAGCCCTTTTCCGTCCCCGCCTTTGCTGCGGATTGTCGCTTGTGTAGTCTACAGAAGGTAGTCTGCTGCTTTACGCTCATCTTCCCATGGGTCGAATACTTTTCAAGAAGCTTGCGATCAACCACCTGATGGCACATCGGACATCTGGGTATCGTTATATAACCGGCTTCCTCAATCTCTGAATGGCTCAAAGCAAAGTCTTGCGACTCGCCAGGGGTTGCTGGAGCACCCAGCGAGACACTATCGTCGAATGAATCAATATCTTCTAGACCTGGCACTTTGAAGACGGGGATGACCTGGGGTGATCCCTCTTCTGAGCGTTTCCGCTGTAATGCCTGTTTAACTCGTGCGCTGTTGCGCGGCCCTTTAGTTGTTGGATGAGATGTTCCTGGCTTTCTATTCTCTGCATATTCGACTACGGGGCTTATGTCCCTCGTGTGACGCTTTCTCGGCGTTGAGAGAGGAGACGAACTGTGTTGAGGAATCCTCTTGAAGCGAGGCTTTGAGTTCTCTGACTCGTCAAAGTCTGAGCCCTGCGTCTCAGCCTTGAACGATTTCCGAGGGGATTGCGATTTCATCGGGCTAATACTCGAGACGCGATGAAAAGAATTATCGGCTAAAGTACGTTGTGCTGCTAAAATATTAGCGTTTAAGCAAGGTATGGATTCCCCCGTACTTACGACTATATTGTGAGGCCAAAGACAGGTGATGCTCATCGGGAGAGGAAGATGTTGGTTGTGATCCATTCGGTCTTTTGGTCTTCTGCTGTAACCCGTATTTTGTCGCAATCTGCTGCTTCTTCTTCTTCTGGCGAGGGGCTTTGAGCTCCTCTTCTAGCTCGTTAGCTTCTGTTGGTTGGTCTTCTTCGGCAGGTCGTTTAGACCCTACGGAGCTGGACACTTCTTCGATTATGTGACCACGCGGCCTCGGCCCATAGGCCGTGGGCCGCCTGATTTTTGGCTTACCAGGCCGGGTCTTGCTAACTCTAGATGATGTGAATGCGGGTTTGCTGAAGGTGGTTGTGTGAATATCCGCAGTTCGACGCCTATCGTAGTCCTCGTCTGAACTGTCATCACCATTTGAAGCAGCTTGTGTTTTTGGGGTGTTTTCTGGCTCGGAATCGGTACTCTCAGGCGGTGCTGTTACAGAGTCATCATGCAGGAGGTCCGATTCCCCTTTTATACTGCAGGATGGTGCCTCGACTTTCTGTCGTTTGGTGGGCTGCAAGAGTTTGCCATTGACCTGTGTAAGGGGCGGCCCCCCGGAGAATTTTTTATTTAAGCCTACCAGCCGCTCCTTGACGGATGATGGCCGAGGCTCCATCATTGGCGCTTCTTTTCTCGCGGTATGACCGGCGGGAGAGATGGTAAGGATGCGCTATGCGACACACCAAACGTGAACAGCCTGCTCAGCATTGGTTGAGCAGATGATATAGCGGCGACATCAAGCCGATGTCGTGTGCATTACACAATACCTGAGGGTTGACCTGGGGGTTGACCTGGGGGTTGACCAGCGGCTAAGCCTCAGCTCTGGGGCTGCTGTAGGGCCCTTGAAGGGATGCCGGGGGAGAGTAGAGGTTTGGCACAGAAGAGGGATGGATATCTGGTCGGTCGGTCGTCGTCAATCCGCTTGCTCACGCTACGCTGCGGTTACGGCTGAGCGACGACGCGTGAAACTCGCAGTGACTAGGTACTTAGCAAGTAGAGAGATGATGTTCTGGCATGGTGCGCGTACCGTGTGAGTGTGCATGCTTTGCTGTTCATAAAACCACTGCCACAAAGTAAGACAGTATTTGTGCAAAAGCAGGCAGTACATATACTGTATGCATAACATTTCAGCAGGTACCTACAACATCTAGCAGCTCTTCTGCAGTGCATTCTGCAGTGCACTAGCGTCTCTGGGGCGGTTGAGCACTGCGGCAGCTGTGGGTGCCCCTGGTTTTATTCCTGCACTTACTTCATACCTAGGTGCATGCATGTGTGCCATGGCTAAGTAAGTACGTACCTAGGCAGGTACTGGTTATCATTGACCCTTATTCCTGATCTCTTGTTCCTCTCTTCAACTTGATAACTATCGTGGGTTTGTCCTCAGCAACACCTCCATCATTGTTACCCAGCACTAACCCCTCCCCCGACGTGCACTATCAAAGATCGGCTGTCAACCATACGAAGCACCCCCAAGGCTCTGCAATGGCTGTCAATCGAAAATATGCCGACTTGCCCGACCTGGTATTATTGCATGCCCCTCTCGTGCCCTTGTCCTCTTCTCCGTCGCTAATATTCTACAGGACTCTGCGCCTGATATTTACGAGACCCCAGAATTAACGGATGACAATTCAACAGTTCCTGTACGAGCATCATCACGGGAAAAGCATTGCTGCTAGATCATGGCCGAACCCAACTAATACCCATCCCAGACAACGGTCGGCAGGTCGCTATCCGATAATGAATTCGACGATGATGACGACGACGACACGGATGGCCCTGGCATATCCCACTCGCGGCTACGTATAAATCAAGCTCGGACACGCTTCATGCCATCCCAGGTTGATGCCCGAGATGTAGATTTCTCTGACCGGGTAAACGGAAAGCGTAAATCCTACCGAGCCTCGAGCAGAAGGCACCGAATTCTCCAAGATGGCACGGCCGAAATCGGTGACCTGAGTGACGAAAGTGATGGCGAAACTCTAGAAAGAAAGATCGCACGTTTGAAGCGTGAGATCCAGGAAGTGAAAGAGGAATGCGGTAAACAAAAGGCAGAGTCTGGTGATATGCTATCTCAGCACGATACGGAGCTTACGACACTTAGCCAAGCATTGGAGGAGCTATCGACCCAGCCCGAAGAAGTGTTTGGCCCCCGGGCTCGACCTACGAGGTCCATGCGTGATCCTGCCAAGGAACAGGAAGACGTGTCGCCCGCATCCGTGGACAATGCCACTTATACCGTTACCTATGCACCCAGCTACGATCAAAGCCATGCCCTAGCGAAGGCTGCCGGTTTCGATTGGCGGCTTGCCCTCCTGGAGAAGGCAATCGGCATCTCCTCAGCCGCAACGCCTGATCTCGAGGGCAATAGCCTACCTCGCGCCATCCTACCCACGCTCGAGACACTTCAGAATCAGATCATGACTTTGTCAGAGGCATCCACCTCATCACTTGATAGCATCAGTCGCCGAGTACGGACCTTGACGCAAGAGGCGGAACAGTTGGAAAAATCTAGAAAAGCTGCGAAGGTAGCGCAAGAGGAACTATCCTCGGCTGGTGGCTTTGTAGTGGACACGGATGACGTAGAGCAAGTCGCCAAGATTAATGCCTTGTATGGGACATTGCCAACCATTGAGAGCCTCACGCCTCTATTGCCGCCATTGCTGGATAGACTACGCTCGCTGAGAGCTATTCACGCCGATGCAGCAACAGCTAGTGACACGCTGGAGCGTATTGAGAAATCTCAGAGCGAAATGGCATCCGATATTAAACAATGGAGGGATGGGCTGGAGAAGATTGAGGAGGCAATGAGTGAGGGCCAAACATCCATGTCCGGAAATATGAAGGTGGTCGAAGGATGGGTGAAGGAACTTGAGGCGAAGATGGCCCAGCTATCATGAAGAGCACAACGCTATTTGGCATGTGCATGCTGCCTGCTTTTGTACCGATACCCCTGTAGTGCACATGAAGAGTCATGGGAAATCTAATAATGATGACTCTACGCGATATCGCCATCACAACTAATGCCTTTTAAATGGTAATTGCTTCTAATAGCTGACATCAATACAATAGCATAAGATTTTCCTTTTGTTTCGGCGATTAAGCGAAGCTGTGGAAAGCTAAATCCAAACTTTAGAATTCTTGTAGAATTAGAAGACGGCACGGCACGGCAAAATCAAAACTCGGTATTTGCCTAGTGTTAGCTAAGCCTCCATGCAAATCCTAGCCGGAACCTACACAAAACGGGAGCAAGGGCCGGTCTTTTAATCAAAGCCCAAGGCTATCTGTTATTACTTGAAAGATTTGAAAGCGGCAAATGCTAAGAAGTATTTGTGTACTGTATTCCTAATATTAATTTTTTGAAGATGGTTGATGAATACTTGATTGCATACCTTGTAACTAACTCATATAAGTCATCGCTCTTTGACTCATTATAGAGTAGGTTAAGTACCTGTTTCCCTTCGACCCCCTGTTATTCTCTCTTTTTTTTTTTTTTTTTTTTTTTTCCACCTTCCCCCTCCCTTGTCGCGGTAACATCCGCTTCACGTAGTGTTTGCTTGGCAAGGCAGAATCGTCGCACAGAGCGAACTGTTTGACTAGTATTCACCCAAATTTAGTGATCTTATAATAGGGAAGCTCACCTTACCCAGAGCAGGCCGTTTGGATACTCCAGAATTAGGTTATTCTGGAAGAACAATAAAGCAGTAGCATAAATCCAGGCCGTTGGGATTGTTATGCAGGTGGCTTGTTGTTGCTATTTGTAGCCACATCAACGAGAGAATGTGGGGGAGGGGCCTAGGGTAGCCCAAGCTTATAACTGACAGTGCCAGAATCATGCAACTTAACTAGGCAGATTAAGGTTAGCACTATAGATATTTTGGTGTGAGACTGCATAGTAGAGTGGAGGAGGTACAGTCACTCTACTTGCCTCCCTGACCTAGAAGCCTACCCAGGTAGGTACATCACAGAAGCCTAGGTAGGTAGGTATTGCCAATTACACGGTGACAATATCTCGACGTACCTACCGTACCAAGTCGGGCGAGGAGGCTGTGGTAGAAGAGTGTATTAGACTTGTTTCGATTGATGCGGTCGAATGATAGCTGTTTCCGATGAATGCGAGTTTAGATTACCTAACATGACCCATGGTTAACGTAGGTACGTGATCCTTCAGTCTTAGAAGTGCCAACTTGGCTTGTCATACCTCCATTCTGGCGATCCTCAACTGACTGTAGGCGTAGTTACCCATCGTTAGAATCCTCAGATTATTTGTCCAGATCTAGCTACCCTTGGGTAGCCAATTCCTCACGGAGCCCTGCATCTTTAGCTAGGTAACCAGCCAACTCTGGATTTACAGTATTGCCGGTATTATCTCAGCCTGCTTTATAAAGTACTGGAGATATCAATGCTAAAATTACAATGAATGGAGATCCTTCAAGGCATGCCAATTGGTACCATGGTAAGCACCTGAGAAGTTGTTAGATACTGTGGGTTAGGTACCTCTTAGTATGGAAGTATGAAGCGAGCACACAGACTCCCACCATCCGCTTGCCATCCGTCAGAACCCGTAGCCTGACTGTACCCCTCTTACATCTTCCCGCGAACAGTACCTCAGTAAGTACCTAGGTAGGTAGGTAAGCGGGAGGGAAGCAGCGAGGCGGACAAGTACCTGGGTAGAGGAGGTAGATACTGGTAGGTATGAAGTACATAGGTAGACTGCTAGATACCTAGGGTTAGGTGACACCTACTACGTACAGGTAGGTACCGGATGGTTAGAGACCTCCATGCCCCGTCAAGAGGTAGGTTATTTGACAACGTGGTCGGTCGTTCTTCTCGCTTTCTTGCTTTTCCCCAGAAAGAGTCTCGGCCCACATACTTCAACACTGCCAACTTATCTAGCGTAAACCACCGCCACCACTAGTTCCCAGCATCTACCCAGGGCTACCTAGGCAAATGCTAAATCAAGTACAGTACCCATCTAGGCTGTCTGCTTACCTTGCCTTGCTTGCCTGCTGTCTCCGTCCCTTGGGTACCCCCGGCAGAACATAGGTAGCAACTGTAGAAGGTACCTACAGAAAGCGCCAGCTATGTTTACCTGCTGTATGCGCCTGTGATCTACACCCGCCTACAGTACAATACCGCCCAGATTTCCTCGTCGCAGCCACCCACCACTCTATCACTCTCCGCTGACTTCGAAAGAGCACATACATATATACTCCCACAGCAGCCAGATGTAGACGCACACATACGCACACACACACACATACGCACACCTACACACCTCTACAGCCGCTGACCACCTATCTCGGCCCACGACTCCTCCCGGCTTCCTCAAATGGGACCAGCCTAAATCCCGCGGCCCACGACTCAAGACCGGCCGTTTACGACTCACGACTCAGACTCGGCCCCTCCCAGTCCAACAACGAAATGAGCGCGCTCCTAGTTTAATGGCGTCATACCATTGATCCAGCTACGAGCACCGGCGTGCAAGTGACAATGACGAGAGATGGTGCCCGTATCAGCTCCGTCGCGAGCTCCAACAGTGGAATGTCCAACATCACCGTGAAACCACCCACGCCTAACCGCTCCGCATCGACATCGGCCGCCTCGACCAAGCCTACCCCGAGGCCCATCAAGACAACCGAGAACGGTCGATTAAGGTGCGTTTCCAATGTAGATAGAACCGTAATTTCCTATGTCACCCCACGGACAGGGCGAGAGGAGAGGGGCGAGGGGAGAGAGGGGGGGAAGGGGAGGCAGAGGGAGCGAGGCGGGGGGGCAGAGGGAGAGCGAGCGAGCAAGCGAGCAAGCGAGGGCGAGAAAGAGAGGGAAATTGACACGGCCGGCCGACCGACCGCAAAACGTCTGTTCGCACTCTCCGCCCCCACTGCGAGGGTTTCTATTATTACCTACCTATGTCGTCTTATTTCCTAGCGGGTGGACCGGACTGGCCGCGCCCAGAGCGAACGAGCGCAGAGTGCCGGGTGCAGCGCGCAGAACAGGGCAAAGGCTGGGTAAAAATAGATGTGCACTCGAACTAACGCCAGCCTTCTCACTCTTAGGCCGTACAAAGAAGATTCGCAGGTCTCGCCTACATCTCCGACCGGCCATCGCTTCGCTTTGTCCCCTGCCTCGACTTCCTCCGCCGGTTCCCTCCTCGATAGCCGTCGCATGAGTGACCTTGCCAACTACCGTCGCGACCTCGCCGTCCTCGAGCCCTCCGGTGGCCGCCTACCCCAGATTCATCGAGAGCCCCCTGCGAATGGCCCAAATGCCCACCAGAATATAGCGCCCTGGATGCCGGCCAACGGGGCACCTGGTGCGGCCACGTCGCCGACCGCATACACGAGCTTTTACAATGACTCCAGCGACAACCTGTCGACGCCCTCTCAATTGTCGCCGGCTTTCCGGTTGGGTCCTCACCGACAAGGCCCCGGTGCGGGCAACGACTCCCCCGACATTGGCTATTTCGACGACCAGCGGCGGCCCTCGATAGCGAGCATCACGACTGCAAGCAGCCAAGGATCCAAGAACAGCAGCGGTCGGGGGGGTGGGTTGAAGAAGCTCCAAGGTTTCTTTGGGGAAGAGTTCCCGGGTCGGGATGGGTCGGAAACGAGCTTACCCCCTGCTCAGCCGCCCCCAAAGGAGCACCGCACATATTCGTTCGGCCGACCGCGCCGAGGGAGAAACGATTCCAACGCCACCGATCACACACGCGAGCCGTCGCCGACATCTTCTCGTCCTCGAACCCCCATACCCTCGAGCGATGTGGTGCCATTTTTATACCAAGAAGTAGAGGATATTGCGAAATATGGGGAGGCGCCCGTGCGTGATATACTAGCCGGACCGGATAGGGAACGCTATACCCAAACACAGCAAGATAACTCAAGCTCGAGCCAGAATCTGGCGGCCCAGGCGTCATCATCTTATCGCTCTAACCACTCCATGGTCCATTTGCCTGGTCATCATCATCGTCACAACAAAAGCCTCGAGGAACCCAGTGGCTCGCGGCCGTACACGAGCCGAGAAGATTCCAACCTGAGCGTGAATACCATGAAGGAGCGAGGAGGATCTACGGCGACCGGTATGCGCTCACGTGCACAGAGCCCTGCACCGAGTAGCCATAGCAATGGAAGTAGATTGGCTTCGGTAGATGGCCAGATCTCGCCTGGCGAGCATGGGAAGAGAGGCATTTTCGACCGCCTCCGACGACATAAGCTGAAAGATGACAAGCACGGCACCCGCCAACGCAACGCGCCGGCTTCCCGGTCCATAGCGCATTCGACGTCGAGGCAAGATCTGACCCGGGGAACGCAGTCGCCATTCGAGAAACCGCTACCCAGCCTAGATGCTGACCAAGAATCACGTTCGAATGCTCCTCGGCAAGCTACCTTCAATAATAAGTTTCCTTTTACTAAGAAACCTCGTCCATATAAGGCGTTTGACGATAACGAGGACCTGATTGGTCCGACCGACAGGAACGACAAAGACTCCATGTTTCACCTAGACACAAATCTTAACGACATGGAGGGCATCCTATCCCGCCCACTCCCTCTGACGCCCATGGACCCGGCTATATTCTCCGACCTCATCGAACCCATGCCGGAGCCTATGTCAGCGACGACTAAACCGGGAGGAGCGTGGAATGCCCCGGACAGCTGGGCTGTCCGTCGAACCGCCGAAGAGCGAGAGGACCATGCGCCTGAAGAAGATGGCGTGGGGACGCCTCCACGCCAGGAAGAGACGAGTACTCCTCATTGTATTCGTGTCTTCCGTTCTGACGAAACTTTCGCTACAGTACTGCTGCCGCTGGGCGCGACTGTGAGCGATGTCATCAATCAGGTTGTGAAGAAGACCTTGATAACTGAAGGCGTGGAGAATTACCATATCGTCCTTAAGAAGCATGGTTTATCTCGGATACTTCTTGCCGCAGAACGACCCCTCCTGATCCAAAAAAGGCTTTTGCAACAAGCCGGGTACGAGGAGAAAGATCGGCTGGAAGATATCGGACGCGAAGATAATGGCTACCTCTGTCGATTCCTATTCCTCTCTACAAGGGATCATAGCCAAAACAACTCGGGGCTTAGTAGGGCGGCGAAGTTCAACCATGTTGATCTGTCCGGCCGAAACCTAATCACGATACCTATCATCCTATATTCAAAAACCAACGAAATAACCTCCTTAAATCTTTCACGGAATCTTTCTCTCGACCTTCCCCGGGATTTTATCCAAGGATGCCTTCAACTGCGTGATATCAAATATGCTAGCAACGAAGCCCGAAAACTACCTATTAGTATAAGCAGAGCAACTAAACTGACGCTACTCGACGTGTCTAACAATCGGTTGGAAGACATTGAGCACGCTGAACTCACACGTCTAACCGGAATATTAAGGCTGACGCTTGCCAACAACCGTCTGAAAGACCTGCCACGGGACTTCGGCTCCTTTAGATCTCTTCGTTTCCTGAACATATCTTCTAATTCCCTAGACAAATTTCCAGTTACCCTATGCACACTGGAGAGCCTTGTTAATCTGGACGTCAGCTTCAACACTGTCGCGTCGCTCCCCGAGGAGATTGGAAATCTTCGAAATCTAGAGAAATTCGTTATGACAAACAACCGATTGGGAGGCTCTTTGCCATCGACGTTCAGCCGTTTGGGGAATCTTCGCGAACTGGACCTCAAATTTAACGCACTTACTTCAATCGATATCACGCAGGAACTACCTAAATTAGAAGTTTTGACAGTGGATCACAACATGATATCGCAGTTCGTCGGTAGCTTCGAGCGAGTACGCAGCCTCAAGCTGAATAGAAACCCCCTCACAAAGTTTGGCATTGTAAATCCTATGCCGACTCTTAAGTCGCTCAATTTATCAGATAATCAGCTCGCCAGTATAGACGGAGCGTTTCACAACATGGTCAACCTGGAGCGGCTCAATTTGGACTTCAATTACTTTGTGTCCTTACCAAGCACGATAGGTAATTTGCGGAGACTAGAACATTTCAGCATTGCACACAATTTGGTTGGTGAACTCCCACCGGAAATAGGTTGCTTGACGGAATTGAGGATTCTTGATGTGAGGGGAAATAATATTAGGAAACTACCGATGGATATCTGGTGGGCTAACAAATTGGAAACTCTCAACGCATCCTCAAATGTACTTGAGAACTTTCCAAAGCCTGCTTCTCGCCAGCCTCAACCGCCAGGGGAAACACCTACCCCCCCGGTGGTGAACCGTAAGCCATCGAGCGGTCCATTATCCCAAACCACTAGCGATGAAGACCTACTGCCTGATGGGCCGCGAAGACCTAGCCAAGCTTCAAGTACGCTACTAAGCGTTGGTCCAAACCCAGCCACTACCGGGGACCGCAAAGGCTCTGTGGTGTCCGTCTATGGCAAAGGGGGGCGTAAGACCTCGGTGGTTTCCAGGAATACAGCGGGTGGCATGAATGGTACCATTACGCCATCGGGAGCGTCGAGAAAGGACTCTAGCCATTCTAGTCGACTGACTAATACGTTCGCCGGCTCCCTGAGACAACTGATTCTTGCAGATAACCAGATCGACGATGACGTATTTGAGCAGATTACTCTTCTCGGCGAACTACGAACCCTCAATTTGTCATACAACGACCTTAGTGATATGCCTCAACGATGTATCAAGAACTGGCCGCAGCTCGTTGAGTTGTATTTATCGGGCAACGACTTGACCAGCTTGCCCGTAGACGATCTAGAGGAATACAGTCTCCTTCAAGTACTCCACATCAACAACAACAAGTTCACAAACCTTCCGGCGGATATTTCGAGAGCGAAGAAACTGGCTGTGCTTGATTGTGGAAACAATTCTTTGAAATACAATATCTCGAACGTACCCTATGATTGGAATTGGAATCTCAATCCCAACCTACGCTACCTTAATCTGTCGGGCAATAAGCGTCTAGAAATCAAACAAAACAGCCACGGGACCGCTGCGCAGAATCGCGAGCAGTATACCGACTTCAGCCGCTTACAGAATCTCCGGATTCTTGGGCTGATGGACGTGACTCTTACCCAGCCTAGTATCCCAGACCAAAGCGAAGACCGTCGTGTGAGAACCTCTGGTTCGTTAGCGGGACATCTTCCATACGGTATGGCAGATACAATGGGGAGAAATGAGCACTTATCTACTATTGACCTCGTCGTACCCCGGTTCAATTCATCTGACACGGAGACGCTGCTCGGCTTATTTGACGGCCAAGCCCTTTCTAGCGGTGGCTCTAAGATCGCCAAGTACCTCCACGAGAATTTCGGGCGTATATTCACGGAGGAACTTAATCTTCTGAAAACGCTTCAGAAAGAAGGACCTGCGGATGCCCTGCGTCGTGCCTTTCTTTCCCTTAATAAAGATCTGGTCACTGTAACTAACGAGCACGGGGGGAAAAGGTCAATGGGTACGCATCGCGGGGCCGGAGCCCCGGTAGTGTTGGGTAGTAGTGACCTTATTTCCGGAGGGGTTGCAACCATCGCCTACCTTCAATCACAAGATTTGTATATCGCCAATGTGGGCGACGCACAAGCGATGCTTATCCAATCAGATGGCACCCATAAGATTCTAACACGGAAACATGATCCGGCCGAGCCCACGGAGCGCCAGCGAATTCGAGATGCTGGCGGTTGGGTATCTCGCCAAGGGAAATTGAATGACATCCTAGAAGTCTCTCGTGCCTTCGGCTATGTGGATCTGATGCCAGCGGTACAGGCGGCCCCCGATGTCAACCATGTTAAAATTTCAGCCCAGGATGAGACAATCGTGATCGCGACTAGGGAGCTATGGGAGTATCTTAAGCCGGCCCTGATTGTCGACGTCTCACGATCCGAACGAGGGGATCTCATGCGAGCCTCACAGAAGTTGAGGGATCTTGCGATGGCCTACGGGTCGACTAACAAGATCATGGTCATGATGATTAGTGTTGCCGACCTTAAGCGACGACAAGAGCGGTCAACGCGTCTACATAGAGGACAGAGCATGTCTCTGTACCCCTCAGGTGTTCCGGACGATTTCCAATATCCCGCAAAACGAGGCAAGAAACCCAAGGGTGGTATTCTCGACTCTGATTTACATCGGCTTGAGGCTGAGGTGCCCGCACCGACCGATAAGCCTTCCATCGTTTTCACGGACATTAAAAATTCCACCAATTTGTGGGAAATGTATCCTGATGCTATGCGTTCCTCCATCAAACTTCACAACGAAGTCATGCGCCGGCAACTCCGACGAATTGGCGGATACGAAGTCAAAACAGAAGGCGACGCATTCATGGTATCATTTCCCACCGCAACGTCAGCTCTGCTTTGGTGCTTTTCGGTCCAGATCCACCTCCTCGAGGTGAATTGGCCATCCGAAGTTCTCAATTCAGTATCATGCCAAGAAATATATGACAAGGAGAACAATTTAATCTTTAAAGGCCTTTCTGTCCGGATGGGCATTCATTACGGTGAGCCAGTAGCTGAGATTGACCCCGTTACTCGTCGCATGGATTATTTCGGGCCAATGGTCAATAAGGCCTCTCGTATCTCCGCGGTTGCCGATGGTGGTCAGGTTGCCGTGTCTGCTGATTTTATATCCGAAATTCAGCGATGCCTCGAGACGTACTCTGAAAGCGAACGAGCTGTGTCTATGGGCCCGGAGGATGCATTTGATGACACGGCCACGGCACTCGCTATACGAAAAGAACTAAAATCACTCAGCTCTCAAGGCTTCGAGGTCAAAGAACTGGGGGAGAGGAAGCTAAAGGGACTCGAAAACCCTGAGTTTGTCTACTCTCTTTATCCCCATACACTCGCTGGCAGAATCGATTATCATATGGTTCCTACTGCTCCGACGAGTGGCCCGGCCGATGAACCTGCACGAGCCGTGCCCGAAAGTGAACTTGGCATTGACCCAGAAATGATCTGGTCCCTATGGAAAGTCAGCCTACGCCTAGAAATGCTTTGCAGCTCTTTGGAGGAAGTGTCGGGGAGGGGCTTACAGCCTCCCGAGACCGAACTGCTCGAGCGGATACGGCAGCGCGGCGGTGAGGTCACCGACCGTTTCCTGTACAATTTTATGGAGCACCAAGTGAGCCGTATTGAAGTAAGCTACTAATTCCTACATATCCTAAGTGATCTGCTAACCGGCTGCCCTAGACTTGTATCTCAACCTTGACCGTGCGGCACACCGCGATAGGTGGTGGCCATATCAAACAGCTAGAAGATCTCCGCGCACCCATGTCTGTTATACTTGGCCACATCAACAAGCAAATAAAAGAGCTTCAAAAGTATAAGGCCAAGTATGGCTCTCTCGAAGATTCTGAGGATGAGGGAAGCGATACAGAGCAGGAATGAAGCCCCCCTCTACCCTCCCTCTTTTCGGCTTATAGGACCCTCCACCGACGTACACATCCACGATGACCTTACCGATTGGAGTCTCGAGCGCCATAAACGTGGTTACATTCTATTGATACAGTATACTATGTTTTTATTTGCCTTGGCATGAGCGCTGAAATCATCCCTTCATGAGAGCAATGAAACGGCTTCTGTTTTAAAGTTCAAGCACAGCGGACGGGAAATGGCGTTTCCTAGGAGTAAGCATTCTAGGGTCTTCAAAAGAAATCTGTTTTACGCAGGGTTACCTCCAGCCCGAGTTCTGTCTTATCTTGGAATACCTCAACACCTGAGAAGGGTTGGCTAGTAATAACTATGGAGTGGCATTGGATTGTTACGGTTAACAAATACACTTCAATATGGTCCTGTATCGGGCGTTATGAACGGATTGGATTCAAGCATGGGATGACCAAGCCATGTTAGGCATCGCGGCAGCCAACACTGCGACAACGAATTGGCTAGATAACGGATGGACGGTTACGGGGTTGGCGGCTTAAGCCTATTACCAAGTCATGCCAGCAGCATGAATATACTTTTGACAATATCACTGACCGTAGTTAACTTGAAAGAATCATTAAATCCTATGATTGCGTAGCAAGCCATGTCTTTAGACTATCTACCTCTTTACTCTGCTCCTTTTTATTTTCTGCCTCGTTTCTTTTCGTTAGGATACATTTTGCACCCTTTGCAGATCCCTTGTTTAACCATCGTGTTATATGGTCCGTCCTTGCGCCCGCACTTGCCATATTTCTTGTCCGACTTCATCACGTCAAAGCACTTGTGCTTCAACTTCTCGGTCGAGATGGTGGCATTGCACAGCGCGCAGGCTGTGTCCTTGGTCTCCGAATAGCACATCTTTCTTTTTATTTCTAGGATTTGTAAAGCCTGGGTTTTCGTCCAGGCGTAACTAAAAGCCCTGGGCTAATTTAATTGTTCGTTTTTTTTTTTTTCGTGTGTAATAGGCTGCTTGGAATTGGATGATCGATCCTAGTTTCCCTACAGGCGGCCAAACACGTCCGAATTTATGGTCGGAATACATTTTTTTGTTCCTGGGGACTTTATGCGATCTATTTGTGAGGAGTACTTTGTTGCCGAGAATGGACAATGCGTCATCCCCTGAAAGACAAGGGCAAAGACGGTTATTGTTTCGGAATTGTATAAAGACACTGACGTTGTTGGCCGCTTGTCATGGGAGTAGGCTAGCGATAATGGGTCGGGGCGGTATCAAAGGGATCCCTTGACTTGACCGCTTAGGAGTCTTTCAAGGTCGATGGAAGCTATTAATGACCGTGGAACAAAATAGCGTGCTGGCCGTACAATCGGCGATGACAATTGCTAACTAGTTGCATAGCGGTGAGTGCTACAATAGGTAGTGAACTCGAACAGGAAAATACCAATCAAGCTTTGACATGACCTCCTTTAGCGTCCAATGCTGTCGGTCTCTGAGGTCTCTAAGGCTAGATAAAGCCACTTGATATATGTTGTCGGATCTTCGAGAGAGAGAGGGGGGGGGAAAAGGGGGAAGCATCTTGTAATGCGACCAGGGTAGTTTTTACAACAAGTCGCATAGGTAGCCAGGCATGCATTCTATCTGCCTGTCAATCTATCTATTTACGCATTCGCCTAAAAATAGAGACATGAAATAATTCCAGTAGTTAAAAGGAACATGTAAAAGGAGAGACAGGAGTCTATTTATGAGGAGGAGTTAGAAAATGGGGAGGGAGGGAGGGGGGGCCGGAAAGCGGAAAAGTAATAAAATAAAAAAAAGGAGAAAAAGAGTTGCACCAGCCGGGATTTGCACCCGGGTCCTTTCCTTCCTCACATAAGAGATGGGAGGGAAATGAGTTAAACTACTACTCAACTGGTGCGCTGCTTGCTTGTTTGCTTTGGTTGTAAACGATGGGCGTTCTATGGTCGCTTATTACCTGCGACGGCTTCGCGTTGCTGTTTGCGGGAGAGCAAACGCGTCCGAGGGGCACCTGTGGCAGGAGGTACCCAAGTAACTTTCCGACGGCCCCTGGTTTACTGTGTGCCCAGGTAATTTTGTGTTTTTTTTTTTTTTTTGGTTTGCCCGGTGCCCTGTTGTTTATTCAGGTAAATAGATGTGCAAAATGCATCTGGATAAACAATTGTACAAGGCAGCATGGTGATGCTCTCTTAGTCGTTTTATGCCGTGGAACAAAACTATAGCGTCATACCAGAGAACCACCATGACCAAATGCAAGCATAGAACATTATCAAGACATACCTGTTTTAATATATAAACATATAGTTCGGAAGGAACAAAGGTGAGGGAGGAGGAGGAAAGTCGGCTTGCCTTAAGCAATACAGCTATGTAGGTGCCTGTTGGGTCAAGGCAGGCTGCTTAGACTACTGGACTGGTGTATACAACTGTGGCTGATAACATTTCACTCCATTAAAGCTAGATAGTGAGGTAGGGATAATAGGAAGTCGATATCATCTCAAGGGTTAGGGCTGTGAAGAAAATATAATTTGCTATGGTGTGTTGATCTATACATATCCCACATACGACGCTTAACCTGCGAAGATGACTTCATGTGGCCCTGTAGAAGACAGCCATGCTGCCTAATGATGACTGACCAAGAGCCGGACGCGAGCATACCGCGAAACCATGTCCAAAGGGTATATGAATATATATATATGTAGTCCGGTCCCAAAAACATAATACACCGTAGATAATTAGAATAGATTGCGCCTCGAGGAAAACTAGCGCTGGGAAGCTCTCATGACCCTGTGAATTTTTTCCACCAGCTGTTTCGAGGCGTTGTATCCATAAATAATGCTTCTCTTTCTCGTTGCGCTTTTTCTCCGCTACCCTCTGAACCACCCATCCGTTGCTCTCGGCGCTCGCGCTCTTCGCGCCGCGCTCGTCTTCGCCTCTGGTCATCTTCATACTCTCTGTTCGCGTCGTTATACCTCTCCTGCCGACGGGCAGCCCCCCGAGCGGCTCGCCGAGCAGCACGCCGGGCCTCCTCGTCATCTGTATCGGGAGGGGCATCCGTCATTGGTCCATCATGTTGGGGTGGACCGGCATCTGACTGCTCTTTCACCCATGAGCTCGTGCCCGAATGTGGCCAAGTTGGTGTCCTTTTCTTGCTACGTTCCTCGTCTGTGCGTCTTGAAGATCGCTCTCGTGAATACATATAATCATCCGTGGGCATAGGCGGATTACGACTGAGTTTTTCGGGTCGCCTAGCATACCGTCTTCGTCGGCGCTCCTCTTCGTCTTCGGATTCCTGCGTGTGCCGCATACGGCGTCGCTCTCGCTCAGGTCGGGCAGCCCTACGAGCTTCCGCTTCTGCTTCCTCCATGGCGGCTTCCTTTTCGAGCCTGCGACGACGACGGCGCTCTGCCTTTTCTCTCGCTTCGGCCTCTTCGTGTGCAAGTCGCTGTGCTTCGCGTTCTCGCGCTGCCCTCCGCTCTGCTCGCCGGACCTCTCGCTCTTCTTGTCTGCGCGCCTCTTCCTCTTCCTCTTCCTCACGCCGACGCCTCTCGCGTCGGGCGGCCTCTTTCGCGCGCCGGGCCTCTTCGGCCCTGTCCTGCTCTCTCCTGTCTTGCTCTCTTCTGTCCTGTCCTCTCCTCTCCTGCCCTCTCCTGTCCTGTTCTCTCAAAGCCCGGCGTGCGGCTCGCCGAGCTTCACGCTCGGCATCCGTCTCCCGCTCCACATTGCTCATTCCTCGTGCGTGCCTTGGCCTTTTATCAGGTCTCTCCTCGTCCTCGGTTGCGTGATAGGTACTTCGGCGCCGGGGTTCTGGCCGGGGTTCGGGACGAGGATTCGAGGATTTAAGGCCACCAAAGAGGCCTGAGATACCTTTCTTAGCACTCGAGGTGCTCCGTCTCGGAGGGGCGGCATCAGGGGGTCCTCGGGAGTCGATCATGACAATATCATCATCTAGTCTTGCCTGTTTTGAGTCAGCAGGTAGGTCTAGAGTCTGGGGAATATTAATAACATCGTCCATTACCTTTGGTCGCTTGCGGGGCAATTTATCGGGGCTTGATGTGATATCGCGTGGCCCGACCATGATGATATCATCGTCGTCAAAAGTGGCGCGAGTTCTCGAGGTTCTCCGGCTGTTATTCTTGTCGACTCCTAGGACTCGTGCCGCCTTGGAGGTTATCTCAGCCATCTCTTCGGGTGGGGGCGACACGAGTCCACCACTCATCTCAACGGGATGGCGCCTTGAGCTGGATTTGCCTGCACGCTTGTCGCGCGTTGACATGGAACGGGAGAGAGGCGGTGTGCTTTGGAAAAGGCTACTCATTCGTGGTCTGGATGTTGGTGCAGCCCTCGGATCCTGTTGCTCTGCTCTATCCGAGCCTGAGCTCTTGGAGGATACTTTCTCTTCTCTTTCCTTCTTTGGCTTTTTGGTTTCAGGCCTAGACCTTGACGACTTCTTCTCTTCTTTAACCGGGGCAGCTGAAGCTGACCACATACCCCATGACGCACCACCTTCGCGACTGATCTTGGCTCGTTCCTTTCTAGGGGACCTTGACCCTTCCGGGGGTGATGGGGGAGCCTCAGGAGCCTCAGGAGCCTCGGGGGCTTCAGGCACCGCAGGTGGTGGAGGCGGCACAGCGGGCGGCACGGGAGGAAGGGCGCTGGCCCTTGATTTGCCCTTCTTACTTTTCTTCGGCTTCTTTTCTACAGGCGGTGCAAGATCAATGATCTCGATTATTTCATCTTCATCTTCGTCGTCATGGTCACTGTAGAATTTTGGTGGGCCCTTCGTTAGCTTTTGTTCTTCGTGCACCATATCTGGCATCTCGGCGATCTCGTCCTCGTCATCATCATAAACTCGGCGATCACGAGTTTCATACTCGTCGACATCATCTTCATCGGCTTCATCGTCGACAACCTCGTTTTCATAAGCTTCATTTCCATAAGCTTCATCTTCATGGCCTCTGTCTTCGTGGTCTTCGTCAGTCATTGGGAAGCTACCAGGGAGGAGATCCGCGTCATCCTGCACTGCTGGTGGCGGTGCTGGTGCCTCGGGGAGCACATCAATTAGATCGTTTTCGGAATCATCTTGTGCTACTGGCTCGAAATTTTTGAGCCTCTCAGCGATCTTCCCTCCTTTGGACTTCTTCTTTGGCAGCCAATCGTCATCGGAGGGCTTTGACAATGCTGGCTCGTCTCTGACTGCGACGGTGGTATCGAATGATAAGAACTTGGCTGATTTAGCAATTGTAATCTCGGTTATTGTCAGCTACTGGGGCTTGGGGTGTGCTTACCGCTTCAGGGAGCGAGTTCTTTGGGGAGGGTTTGGCACCCCAAAATGAGAAGGCGTCCTCAGCTTTAGGGGTCGATTTCTTTGGTGGTGGTAGCCCCGAAAGGATCTCATCGGCTTGTTCTGGCGTTAGATCCACGTCATCAAGATTGAAATCGTCCTCGTTGCCCTTCTTTTCCTTGCTGGTGGACTTCAATTTTTTGTCATCAGATTTGGAGTTCTTCTTTGACTTCTTCTTTGCAGATGCGGCAGCCTCGGCTTCTTGTCGCTCGCGCTCGGCCTGCTCTTGTCGCTCGTGCTCGGCCTGCTCTTCGGCCTCACGCGCCGCCTGCTCCTCAGCCTCTCGTGCGGCGATTTCTGCGGCTTCTTGGGCAGCTTTCTCTTCTGCCTCAACCGCAGCTTGCGCAGCCTCTTCGTCGGCCTCAACACCAGTAGGATCGGTGGCACGAGCGGCAATCTTCTTGGTAAGCTCGTCCATCCGCTCTCGATCCTTTCTAATGAGTTTCCCCCTCCTTTCAAATTTCACCTTAAGTGCGTCGAGTTCTGCTTCTTCCAAAGCTTCCTCGTCTTGACGAGCAGCTCGCTCTTCGGCTTCCCGAACGGCCTGTTCTTCAGCTTCACGAGCGGCCGATTCCGCTGCTTCGCGTGCCCGTTCTTCTGCTTCTTGCTCTTCAGCCTCACGCGCTGCCTGTTCCTCGGCTGCGGCCTGTATCTCTGCCTCATCAATATTCGCAGCACTGGCGCGGGCATTAATCCTCTCAGCGAGCTCATTGAAACGCCTCTGTTCCCTTTTTGCCAAGCTCTTTTTCTTTGCTTTTGCTTTAAGCATCTCAAATTCTGCTTTTTCTGCTTCTTCTGCTTGACGGGCGGCTCGCTCGCTAGCCTCGCGAGCGGCCTGTTCCTCAGCCTCGTGAGCGGCTTGCTCCTTGGCCTCGCGAGCGGCCAGTTCTTCGGCCTCACGGGCAGCTTGTTCCTCAGCTTCATGAGCGGCCAACTCTGCCGCTTCGCGTGCCTGTTCTTCTGCTTCGCGTGCCGCTGCCTCTTCTGCTTCGCGTGCTGCCTGTTCCTCGGCTGCAGCTGATGCGCTTGCTGCATCAGCGCCCGCGGCGCTTTTACGGGCATTGATCCTGTTGGTAAGTTCCTCAAAGCGTTTTTGATCCTTTCTAGCCAACTTTTTCTTCTTTTTAAGTGATTCAAGTTCCGAGTCGTCTTCCTCCGCTTCCTTGGCCTCGCGTGCGGCTTGTTCCTCAGCTTCGCGGGCGGCTAGTTCGTCGGCCTCACGAGCGGCTTGCTCCTCAGCTTCACGGGCAGCTTGCTCCTCAGCTTCACGAGCAGCTTGCTCCGCTGCTTCATGGGCGGTTTCTTCATCTTGATCATCCGCTATTATGTCGGGTTCAGTGGTATCAGCAGCAGCGGCAGCGCGAGCGTTAATTCTATCGGTAAGTTCATCAATACGCTTTAGATCCTTTTTAAGCAACTTTTTCTTCTTCTTAAGTGCTGCGAGCTCTGCTTCCTCTTCTACTGCTTCTTTAGCCTCGCGAGCGGCCCGCTCTGCGGCCTCACGGGCAGATAGCTCATCAGCCTCACGGGCAGCTTGCTCATCGGCTTCGCGGGCAGCTTGTTCATCAGCTTCATGGGCAGCTTGCTCAGCTTCACGGGCAGCTAGCTCCTCGGCCTCCCTATTAGCTTGTTGTTCTGCCTCAAAAACAGCTGCCGCGTCGGCCTCTGCAGCGGCGGCGGCACGAGCGCTAGCTCGCTCCGTCAGCTCGTCCAACCGGCTCTGGTCCCTGGTGGGGAGCCTCTTCTTTCTCTTTAATTTTGCCGTCAGTGTCTCGAGCTCTTTCTCTTCGGCTTCAATTTCTAGCCGAAGCGTCTCAGCAGCGGCATCCTTTTCGGCCTGTAGAGCTTCAGCGGCAGCGGCCTCTTTAGCTTCCGCCTCTCGCCGTGATTGCTCTTCGGCTTCATTGGCAGCTGCCTCTTGGGCTCGTTGTTCTGCGTTATTTGTCAATTCCTCAAATCGCCTCAAGTCCCTCCCTTTCAGCTTCTTCTTGGCATTTTTCGTCGTTAGATCGGAAAGCTCTTGCTCTTCGGCGGCAATTTTAACAGCCAATGCAATGGCAGCAGGATCCTCTTCGTCTCCGTTCTGCGTTTCAGCCCATATATTCGCTTCCATTCCAATATTGGCTTGGTCCATGTCAAAGGAAGGTGGTGTAGGTGCCCGTGGGAGTGAGTCCTTTTGATCTCTCTTTGAGAGGCCCCACCAAGCGTCATCGTCGGTTTTTGATTCTTCGATCGGATCTGGGGTGAAACTGCTGTCAGCATTCTTCGTGTTGATCTCGCTAGCGCCAATTGTGCCTCGAAAACCGTCACCGCTACTAGTGTCATCGAGTGCAGGGAGCGTATTCGACACGGATTCGAGCTCCAGTTCATCATCTGATTGTAGTCGGGTTGTTAGTATCTTACCATTCTTTTTATCCTTTTTCCCCCAACCCAGCCAACCTTCACTGCCGCTGTGATCGGCAGCAGGGGCAGGCTCCGATGGCTTTTTGCTTGACTTCTTTGAAGCTCCCCAGAAACTCCAAGCACTGGGCGGTTCTTGGATAACGGGTGCGATTTTCGGCTCTGGCTCTGTCCCTGGCTCGGGTTCTGGCTCTGTCCCTGGTTCGGGTTCTGGCTTTGGTTTGGGTTCTGGCTCGGGTTCTAGCTCGGGTTCTAGCTCGGGTTCTGGCCCGGGTTCAAGTACCGGGTCCGGCTCGCGAATTGCAATGTCTCCAAGTACGCCCTTCTTCTTTTTCTTTGGCTTCGAAGTGCCGAAGGCATCCCAGAAATCTTCCCCATTTGTCTTTTCTTCTTTGACAGGTTCAGGTTTGGGCTCGGGTTCGGTGCTCTTGCCCTTCTTCTTCTTTTCCTTTTTAGTCGCGCCCCATATGGTACCGAAGGAATCGTCTTCTTTGGGTGGTTCAGGGGCTGGAGGAACGGGCGCTATGAGCTCCTCGAGTACGCCTTTCTTGGGATTCTTTGCGCCTAGAGCGCCCCAGGAATCATTTATCGCTTCTATCTTCTCTGACTCCGGGGTAGAGTCCAATAATGTAGTCGCATCCTTCTTGCCCTTGCTCTTAGTTGGGTCAGCCCAAGCAGCACTACTCCACTCGTCGACAACAGCGGATCCGACGTTCTGGGTTTCAGCGACATCGTTTTTCTCCCCCTCGGGTTCGGCGTCCCAAACGCTGAGTTTCTTCTTCTTTTTATCCTTTTTTCCCGCGCTCGCAAAACCAAACCCGATGTCATCTTTCTTCTCCTCAGGCTGTTGCTCCGGGATTAAGGGTTCTTCTACCTTTTCTTCCGTTTCTTCGGAACTCCCGAATCCGAAAGCAGTTTTGGTCTTCTTCTTTGGCTTCGCGGGGTTGAGGCTCCAGGTATCGGTATCTAGGTCATCCTTCTTTTCCTCTTTGTCTTCAACTTTGCTAGTTGTATTGACACCAGTCAAATCTTTGAGTGCGCCCGTAAGCCAACTGGTCCCCCATGAACTAACCGGATTAGCCTTGGTTTCTGCTGCACCGCTCCCAAATTTGAGGCTCAGAGATGGGGCAGTATCATCCAGTTTGATATCATCAAAGGCTTCCATCTTAGTCTCGGTTCCTAGTAGATCGACGGTCTCCTCCTCCTGGCTCTTCCCCTTTTTCTTCTTACTCGAAGCTGTGGAAGCTTTTACGGCATCGTCGGGTTTCTGATCGATAGGGTCGTCCTTTTTGCCGTCCCCACCCCCTTTGCCCGCACCACTCCCTCCAGTTTTGTCGGCGCCGCCATTTTGATCGCCGCCACCCCCGGCACCACCATCGCCGCCGTCGCCAGCACCGCCCTCATCCTTTTTTGCCGGCGTATTCACATTCGTGGGTTGTTGGCCCCCTTTCTTCTTTTTCTTGGGACCATGCTGGATAAATCCATCCTCGGATGATAGATCACAATAGGATTCGGGAATTAAATGATTAAATAAAGTATCCTTCTGGCGACCCTGCCGTTGTCGTGAATCCGGTAGCGGTGGTGGGGAACCGTCCGCCTCGGACGGGATCTCAGTCCGCCGTTGGGCGCATTCATCGGCTCGATTGGGGTTGACAATATCCTCGAATGCTGGTATTTCATCATTTCTATACGAGGGCAGCCGCCTCGGTCGCTTTGGTGTGGGGCTAGGTAGAGCTAATGGCTTGCCAATACTACCGCCGTGAGGTTGGTTCGGTTGATCAAGTTCCTAATTGATGGTTATATACCTGTCAGCTTCAGGCTTGGACCAGGCAAGAAAAAAACAACGAATCGTCTTTGCGGTCAGAGAGGGGGGGGATAGGAGGGAGTAGAGGGGGTATATGCGGCGACAACACTGATCCCTGGTCGGAATTTCACATGCTGAAGGCCACTTATTCTCTCTCAGGTTGGAGAAGAGACCAAATCGTTGTCGCGTGATAGATCTGAGACAATACAAGGTAACCGCAAGAAACCGCTCACATGTGTTCTTTGCAAAAGCCATTTCCGCGATATGAGCGCTAGCCGCGTATGTAGGTCGAGTTCAATCCACCGAGGCGTCTGAGCTGAAGAGGGCAAGGTTTGCAGCCGCCCAGATCCGCTCTCTATCCCAGCTACACAGACGGGGCTCGCGACGGTGGCGGCAGCCATTTTGAGAGATGAGGCTCGGCTGGTCGACAGCGGGTATGTAAATCATGGACGCTGCGGTATCGCCTTCGACGCCGAGTACGAAAGAGGGGGGGGCAATTGAGGAATATAGAGTGAGGGGGAAGATAGGGGTCCCGGTCTGATCAAGAGGTATAGTTATAAGACAGACAAGCCGTCAGTCAGCCTGCCGTTTCAACGCAGGACGCGCAATCGCCTCGCGCAACCACGGAGAGAAGATTACGCCTGGGAAGCCGAGGGTATTTGCCTAGACGATAGCAATTGTAAAAATTGTAAATTTTTGAAATCGTGCAGTTGTGAAATGAAGATGGGGGGGTAAATTAGGCCATAAGAAACACCAAACAAGACCAGGCCAGACCAGACCGCAGCTTCAACACGGCAGGTAACTATGGATGTTCTCGAATACGATGGTATTATTCTTTCCCTACCCTGTCGACCTTTCTTTCGCGTTAAAACAAACAAAGAAAGGGGACAAAGGGAGCGAGTGGGTGGGTAAGACAACTATGGTGGGCTCGCGGGCAGCAAATGAGGTAAGGGATTCTCAATCGCACAAGGTCAGAGGCTGCCAACGGGTGGGTGTGGCGGTTGATAGGTCGGCCTGTACTGGCTGTACCGCGACAGGCTTATAGCAGAGGTAAGCAGGCTGGTGCCATAGGGAGGTTAGGTATGTTTTGGTGATAGGTTGGGCGGGCAAGCAGGCAAGTATACACCGACTCGTCCCGTCACGTTTCCTTCCACTGCAGACAGAGAGATATGCAGCGATGCAGAGACGCTACAGAGACGCAACGATGCAGCGATGCGGCAGCGAGGGAGTGCACCAGGTCAGGTCCAAGCTTCGGGTGGGATGGAATGATAGGACAGGAGGTGCCGGGCTTATGTACTATGTAAGTTGCGTGGGTAGGCCAGGGGGGCCAGGGGGTGTTGATGGGTGTGCCGCGTGAGGACTGGTGCGATTGAGCTGCAGGGTCATCTGGCCAGAAAGGAACGGAGGGTGGTTCTGAGGCTATGGGTTGCTGAGAGGGCCATGAGTGGGTGGGAGGCCAGAATGTGGACAGAGCGACATAAGATGTGGGCGAGATGTGGGAAAGGGTGTGTGCATTGATGGGGTTGCAAATTGGTGTTTGCTGAATTAAGTTGAATGGCTGGTCCGAGGACGGGTCAGGATAGATCGCGACGGCGATTGGCCCGACTGTGATACCATCTTGGTGGGGTCGTCCAGAAAAGGCAAAGGAGGGGACGGGAGGAGACCCGGCCTAAGTAAGTATTCATCTAGTCCGACCGTGGTTTCAACGGGGTTGCTATTTGTGGGCCATCAATACATTTTCCCGCCCTGTATTCGGCCAAACATCATCTACACTTACTGCCTGCCTACCTGAGGGTAAGTTACTTGTATAAGTAGTCACCAGGTACCATGAGCACCAGCGTTACATACAAGCAACGCTGCAATCGGGTTTTATATCATCAATCTCGGACGTCCCAAAATAAAACCTGTCTCTCTAGCGTAACCTAAGTAAGTGGTTATCGACCAAAAGGCAGGTACCCATCTGCGACACAAGCCACACCATCCCCTATCGTCGATTCGTAACACACCGTTATCACAATTATAGCAACGCAGTTGATTCTGCCGATGCTGATAGCCGACTGAGCGGACGTACATAAAGTATCGGACCGTACCGAGTTGCTTGTCAGGTTGAAGTTGTGTGGGGCTATTTGCGGAGGGTTCAGGGACACCGGGAGGTTGTCAAGCGTCTGACGGCTGCATGCCGACCCAGGTAGGTAGGTACTGCCAGCTTAATATATTAAATACCTACCTGGGTAGCCTATTTAGTCACAAATCGTTGTACTTGTAGGCAGTACATACCAATACTAGTAAGGATCACTGTGAGAATCTACCACCACCACAACATACCCAATTTCATACAGCAAGATTCTTTTTATGCCATTTTCCCTTGATGCATGCTATACAGTAGTATGTTAACCTAGGTAACTATGTAACATTTATATCATGGAACCCACCTTCATACCAGCCACATGATAACTTCTGTCCCTTTACACTTTAGGTAGGTATTGTAGTAACTAGATACACTACACAAGATCCTTTGAGTAAATAGGTACCTAACCCAGATCAGCCCCCAGCCCCTCCACCCATACCTATAGTTATGTATTGTCCGTAGGCTCTAAATAGCTAGCTTTGTCAGGCCAAGTTATGCACATGCATCATTCATAGTCATTTATTTACCCCTCGTTTTCTTGGCTTTTGGGGTTTCGGGTTTCCCTCTCTCCCATAAGCGTTTTGATGGTTAGTCGATAAGGTTCCAAGGCACAACTTTTGTGTATCCGTCCCATTAAACGCAGTATATAATTTCTCGCCTTATAAATGCACAGTCGCAACAGCCAAACCCCTTGCAGGCACACGACAAAAGGTACGGGTTGGTCCACAATGCGTACCTGAGTTAAATTATTTAGTTACAGCCTACCTACCTACCTACCTGGTCACTACCTGCTGGCAAACCACTAAACACTTATGGTAACATGCTGACTACCTAGGTAGAGAAGGAGAGGAGTATTCTTGGATGCCGCGATTCGACCGCCTTGTGTGCCTCAGTCCAATAATCCAGGCGGCTCAACTGGTCGATTGGGGTTCGCTAGCATCAGCACAGCGTCGACAGGTATCTATACATGACAGATGGGCAGCCATGCGCCGATTAGCTCGGTATTTTACCCCTTGTCGTCGTGTCACTGGTCTTCCACGTCGCCGGGACCCATCGCACTAACGCACCTAGATGCATCCTTCGAAGCCGTACCAGTCGGTTATAGGACAATTCGCCTATTGATGATCTCGAACACGGCGAATACGGCGAACATGGTGAACATGGTGGACATGGTGAGAATGGCGTACATTGACAGATGACAAGCTTTTGATTGCAGCACCTTTCAGACTTATACAACCTTGGTACAGCAGCTAGATATGTGGTTATCTCAAGTAGATAACATTAGTGCTTGAAACGGGTAGGGATCCAATTGAGTGCTGCGGTAAGCGTGGGGCTTAAAGCCGTCCCGCACCGCGGCATATGCCTACCTATGTACACACGTTGTGTCTGCAACTTGCGTCAGTGGCATCTTCCTCGCCTACCTACCTAATATTCCATTTCGGGTCAATCACTAGACTCTCTACCATATTACAGAACAAAGGCCGCTCCAGAGGGCCGGACGGTAACTGGAAGGTACAACACCAATCATGGCGACAACAACGACGGCGACAACGGGCAACAACAACAGCAACAACAACAACAACAATAATAATAACAACAATAAAAACAATAGCAACGGTAATGACAACCATAATAGGGCGGATCTTCTATGCATGATCCCGCAGCGTTCCGCCCAAAACGGCATCGCGAGGGCTTCACCGCCTCACGCACGCACGTCAACGCTTCTACCAAACCAAAGAATTGACGCGCCAAACCGGTGAGATTTACACCTACTACATAGCCAACGGCGGAATAGCCCTCCCACAGCTTCAATAAGGACAGTTTGCCATTGGTTTGCCGCATGAAAAATTTTCTCCGTCCTCAAAGCTCTATTGGAACCGGCTGTGTTTTCTGACGGAATATGTGTACCATAGCACATGAGTAGCTCCGACGCATGATTCACCTCCGTATTTCCGGCATCACAATGGTCGGTCATACTCCTCTCCGGCCCACACCACTTCCTAACTCTCCCGCCGTCCATTCATCTGCCTACTCATGGCTGGAACTATACCCGGCTTAGGTAATTTACTTGGCGGCACCCTGACAGAGTAAGGACCGGGAACGCCCTATCACCGTCGCGATGGCGAATGCTGCGCGTTACGCATCTCTAGCGCCTCTCCTTGAGTATAACATCTTGTCCATCCCTCTAGACCGGCTCAAAACATACAACACGGCGGGTTGGGCCCGCCCAGATCTCAGATCTCCAGGGGCATGCCCTATCACACCACGATAACCGTGAATCCACTCATGTATAACGTAAACCGACTGCACAATACCCAGACAGGACAGCTGAGCTACGCGAATAGGGCGGAATACGGCGAGTTGTTGACGACAGGACCAATTGTTCCCCCTACGTAGATTGAACACCGAGCCCGAGGCGGTGGGCGTAAAAGCCGCCTCGAGGCTCGCGGGATCGATTACTGGCTCGCGGATATGGGCCTATATCAAATTAAAAGCGACGTGTACCATTGGTATCCCTGCTTTCGCTCCCGTGAACATTCTAGCTATAGGCCAGCAATCCACAAACAGAACCCAAACAGAGCCACCGAGCGCGTGCATCTCATCATAAGCCGCACGATCAGGCGATGGAGGAGCGGTGTGCGAGTCGACTCGTATTCTACATAGTCGGAGCAGTTAGATAGAGAAGCTAGAACCACATCACCGGTGTTCTCATATTCGGCCATCGAGACCGTGTGTCCGCCCAGGGGCTCACAAGCAACCCTGTGACGTGCCACTTGACATAAAACTACAGTATTATGGTCTAAGTCGCTGCTTCAGTGCTTCTCTATCGTCCTTTTAGGCTACTCCATCGCAGCGTTTGAATCCCCCGGCTCCGGTTTTTACCGCATTAGTAAAGTAAACAATACGTGTTGAGACAACGCATAGGAGACAGCTCTTAACGAACAGCTACTATCACTAACGGGGAATTCGATGATGTCGCCGTGCGAAAGCTTCTTTCTCGCACTCGTTGCGCATGAACTCATGATCTGGTATTTCGCCACGTAGATTGTGAGCAAGACCACAGTACCATTGTCAGCGCTTGGAGTGAGTCTCTGGTTATAGGTTGGGTGAGTCGGTGTATCAAGTCCCTCAATCCAACCAGCACTCTGATTGAACCTATGAATAATGGAGATGCGTGACCGACTCCAGCCTTTCTTACTCACAAGTACGCCGCTGACATAATTGCGAGGCTGCTCTCATGAGATCCAATGATAGCCTGCCCACTTACATATCTTCGATATTGAGCTGAGTTTAGTGGACTGCGTTGGCTTAACATCGGAAAACATAGGGTGCATCTGATGCTACCTAGGTACACAACAAGTGGTACGATATACTGAGTTGCCTTCTTCAATATTTATTCGTCATGTGAACATCGAAATGGAACATAATTTAACATTACAACATGTAGATTTCGTAATACTAACTAGCTAGCTTCTACTGAGTCAAAAATAGAAGATGATCCTACGATTTAGCAAAAACAAAGACGATGGGACCTATTCAAAAGAAACAAGAGGAGAATGTGTATGTGTCGTTACCGTGACATCTGAGTGTTTGGCAACGAGTGAAAGCAACGCTCCCTTGCCCCCTCTCCGCCCCAGAAGGCACCACAGATAAACAAGGCCAATTGGAATTCCGTGATCCAAGTTTTGTAGCCGCCGCAAAAAGAGAAAGTTACGTTCAAGCCTATGAATCTATGAGGAGTCGTCAATCCCAATCAGATCTATGAAATAGGATGGGGGTGTGAACAACAACAAAAAAAAAGAGGGCAAAAGGGGACAACTATTACATGTATGCGCAATCTATTACGGCGTTGGGGTCGATGTCGGCTACGCCAAGTCGCACGAGATGACCAAGGGTGGTGCGTCAGTGTCAGCGAGCAGCAATTGGTCCGAGGGGGCGAAACGAGGGAAGGGGAGGGGGGGAGGCAGCAGCTCAGCTAATTAGGGGCCGCGGGAGCCAGTCATAGCCACGATCCTCGTAACCGGTTTTTGAGCACGAGTATTATTTCCCTTTCTTGACGCGGGTACACACGAACAAACGAGGCTCATAAGATAGGGAAAAACCTAAAAGCATTGGACACAACGCGCGCCCTGCAAGAAGCCGAAACGGGCATACAGAAAGAAAAGAAAAAAAAAAAAAAAAATACAACGACGCCGTAGCAAACTAACTAGGCAGCAGCAGTAGCAGTCAGTAGCAGCGGGATTTGCGAATGGGGGCCGACGACTGGCCGCTTTAAGGACCTCGCTTGCTTGCTTACTTGCGGTCGGAGAACGCGGCACGCGAGCAATCTCGAGGCACACACACGCATACACACACACTCCAAAAGCTGATTCGCGCCACAGTAGAGGGATGCCGAAGATACATCATGTCGAGGCGCGGGTGCCCATACCCCGAGATCTCTCCCCCAAGGCGGGTGGTAGCGACGCTGCAGACGTTCGAGCCGCTGCTGGATCACCATTGGTACGTTGTCGAGTACCGCCGCAAGCCCGGGCTACCAACCGGCGAGGACGCAGCCTCGATCCGACGGGACGCCTTCTTCCAGCACGACTGCGACGATCTAGTAGCATCCGAATGCAGCGCCCCCGATGATGACGACGACGCCGACGACGACGCCGACGACGCCGCTGCTGCTGCTGACGCCACGGACGCCACAGACTCGCGGTGGTGGGTCTGCAACGTCTGGCAGGACGTCTACTGGGTGCCGTTCATCGTGCCGTACTTCTCGCGCCTCAAGCGCTACCAGGTCGTCGGCTGCAAGACGGGGGCGGGGATCCGGTTCCGGCAGAACGCGCCGTGCCGCGTGGTGTCGAGGGGCAGCTTCACGGTCGTCGAGCGCGACACGGGGCGTCCGTATTCGCCCGCGCCCGCGCAAGGGCGAGGGGCACTACGGAGGGGCGACGACAATGACGGCAATGACAACGACGACATCTGGGACGGAGAGACGGAGGCGGGGTCCATCACATTCGATGACGACGACGACGATGACGACGACGACGACGACGACGACGAAACCGGCTCGGCGGCCGGCGGCGGCGCCAAGAGGACGGGGGACTGGGATGCGCAGGAGGATACCGATACCGAGGCCGAGCCGCCGGCGTGGGACCTCGTGTGCGAGTGCGAGATCGAGACGCCGCTCGTCTTCTTCATGGCGCAGGTCCGTAAGCGAGACGCCAACCACGAACTCTGCGAACACCTGTGCTGGTCCGTCCTCCAGGTTACCTACGGCGAGGATTACGAGGGATTAGAGTGGCCCTGATGATCGCGCCGCTACCTAAAATTTATACAATGTAAAAGCCTCGCAGGCACTCTCTCGTTGTTTCTCTGCTCCGCTCGATTTTAGGCACCAGAGACCCGGATTACAAAAAAAAAAATAAAAGGAGAAAAAAGGGTAAATGACACAGGGTCGTCATATTAGTAACCCAGCTTCATCTCATAGCGGAATAAATCTCTTCTTCCCATCATCCACTTTTCTTCATGATCTTAGCAAAAACAAACCGAATCATGATAGCTAACACGAGCTACTGACCCGACTAGTATAATGTCTATTCTTATCTTCAACAAGATGATCTCACCAGGATAGTCCCATAAGTCACAAAGTCATGGCGTCAATATATCCCATCCCACCAGCAGATAGCTAGTCCCCCAACGGCAATCGTGTGTAATTCATATAGTCAGTGAAAGACCACCGCCGATTCAACAGCCATCGCAAACCATCTTCCGGCATCAGAGTAGCCCTCAAGCATAGCCCAGCAGCAAAAAGAAACCACTCGCAATCACTCTCATCCCATTTCCCCCTGCGCGTTCTCGCCGCATAACAAACAACCACGTAACCATGAAACCAATCTCCCAACGCATCTCCACCACCGCGCGCCCTCTCCTCTCAGGAAGCAACGGCAACAGACCACTGTGCGTAAAAGCGTCCCCGCGGGGAAGCAAGCACCACCAACGCCCACATGCATCCCCCTCCTCCCCTTCGTTCTCCAAACTAACACCACACACACACACACACACACCCACACCACCAGCATCTTCGCCGCCCTCGTCGGCATCCCAGCACTACCATACTACATAATCCCCTCGCGGGCTCCGAACCTCGACCCGGCGGCCGACAAGCGCCGCCGCCGGAGGGCCGAAGAGCGCAGAATACACGCACCCGGAGCACGAGGACCCGGCGGCCTTCAAGCCCGCGTTCGGGCTGCCGCACCGGCACAGGCGCGTCGACCGGGCCGCCCGACGGCCGGCCATCACCAGGCGCTCAGCGACCGGGCGCGGGCGCAGTGAAATGGCAGTTAGGTACCCAGAGGGATGAGGAGTTTGATAGTTGAAGAAGGGGTGGGGGTAGGGAGGGGAGGGGGAAGGGTGTTTGCTAAGAAGAGGGGGTTTGTTGGCGGTTTGAATCTTGATGATATGGAAGAGAAGGGAAGGGGGGGGAATGCGTGGTAGTGGGAGTGGCATGTATGTATGTTATGTGTGTGCTATGGGACGACGTAAAATGAATTAACTTGAGATTTGTTCATCATATAACTATCCATAAAACTTAACTACCTTGCTATAATCTATTGGATCAAATGTCACAGGGCGCGACCATTTTTCAGTTCCCTCGAAGCCAGCAACAAAGTAATTGAACGGAGTAGGATTAATTGTATCCGTATAATCTGTAACTACATCTAATATATCTCACAAATCACTTCTTCCCACCCTTGCCGGCCGCGCTCCCCCTTTTTTTTTTTTTACAGCGTGTACACCAACTTCGTCCCGCTGACCCTGTCGTTCCGCAGCTCGTCGAGCCCGCGGACGACGCCCTCGAGCCCGGCGCCGAAGCGGTTGACCTCGGGCCTCAGCGGGGCGACGGCGCCGGCGGCGAGCAGGTCGCGCGCGAGGGCCCAGAAGGCGGCCGCGAAGCGGGCCTCGGCGGGTTCGGGCGTGAAGGCGGGGTCGTCGAGGCGCGGGAAGGTGACGCCGAGGGCGTCGTAGCCGAGGGTGAAGTGCGGGCCGTCGACGGCGGGGTTGAGGTCGTCGAAGACGGCGCGCGGCACGGGGATGATGGTCGCGTACCTCGGCCGCCGCTCCCTACCCTTATCATCATCATCATCATCATCATCATTATTACCATCATCATCACCTCCACCCTCGCTGTTGCTGTTGCCGTTGCTGCGGAGCGCCGCCGCGCACACCGCCGCCCCGTGCCCCCGTCGGCGAGTCCACGCGTTGTGCCGGAGGCCCCGTTGGCCGATCAGCCCCGTCGATCCATGCCGCGGCGTCGGCCGACCTTCGTAGCTCCTGAACACGGTTGGTCCGCGTCCCGCCGCCCGTCACCAGAGCGCGACAGTATGTGGGCAATAGTCGCGATCACCGTCACAGCCCCGACGACCTTGGACGAGAAGCTTATCGATGCCGTCAGACGCCCCGGACCTCGTCGTTTGCGTGACCGCCGACTACGATCATCTCCGAATGCGGCGACTGGCCTTGGGGACTTTGGTCGACTGGACGAGAGTGCGTGGAGCCGCGAGCTTCGTATTAGAGGCCTGGTTGTAGAACGACCCTCACGGGGGGACGGATTGGTAGGTAATCTCTGCTTCGCTTGCTTTCTGATCGTCATTTCGTCTTCGTTTCCTCCCAACTGATATGCGTCCTGATCTCCTAAGTCTGCAGATAACCTTGCAAATATAGTGAGAGTGGACCGTAGAGGTGGGTCTATCATTATTCCTATGCCATCCACCGATGGCATCACCTTCATCCTTCTATTCCTTATACGCACAAATTTTAAGCCCCACTTGCGCGTAACTCTACTTAGGTGTATGCCTTATTGGGCGGACTGAAGCGAAACCTCACGTTATCAGCAACTCGAAATGGCGTTACGACGCAAACTGGACCATGATTGCTTCGTCAGCGGTGGCGATATAAACTAGTAACTAGCTCACGACAAGTGCTCCATGGTTTTTTTTGTGTGTGATGGTGTAGGAGACGGTGACTATTCGTGCCTGAGGAGATAAGAACAAGAAAGGATCTAGAATATTTAACTCCGTAAAGTGGTATCTAACGTGCCGTCTAAAGATAACCGAACTTGTGAACATATGAACTTCATGGGACGTCCAGGACAGCTGGACCAAGCAAACATAACCGCCCCATGTATGATTATACATCGCTCGAAAATATTAACTCCAAATCGCTAAAACGCACGGAGATTGTCGTGAGATGAAGCATGGAAAATGGAACAACACAAATTAACGCCCGCCATAATCACTAGCGTATCCCATCTCTCCGAAGTTTTGCTGGCCGCCACCTTCGCCAAACCCTGTCCCAGGGCCACTGACATAGCCGGCCTCCTCGCCATCGTCGAAGTCGGATGCGTCGAAGCTAGATCGGCCGCTCATCTCATCTTCCACATTACCCATGTCGTTCTGATTCCAGTTCATCTGCGCCAGCGCGGGGTATTGGGCTAGCAATGCGGCCGGCAAGCCATATGCACCCGTATCCATCGGGTACACGTTATCCATTATGACCTGTTGCTGGGCCATGTTTTGCGCGGCCGCCATCTGCATATGCTGCTCCTGCCAGACGCGCTGCCGTTCTATCATCTCCTCATCCAACAATGGCTTGATACATATTCGACCTGCTTCGGACCGAAAATGGCGACCCAATGCGTCGGCTCGGGCAAATCTCCTACCACAGCCCCATTGCCCGCCAGCCTTCAGTTCACCTTTGCAGACGAATTTCTTCTCGCCCGTATGCAGCCCCTCGTGACGCTTTCGATCGTGCTGTCGGGCAAATGCTTTGCCGCAGACTGTACATACGAAAGGCCGCTCGTCTGTGTGGGTGCGTAGGTGCGAACGGAGATTATAGGCTCGGGTAAATCTCTTCGGACAGAGTGTGCATTGGAACGTGGCCGGGTGTTTCTGGACTCTCTTTGTGCTTCCATTGTCCTGGGCAGCCTGGTATTCAGGATCTGCCAATCGAAGCGCAATCGCATTATTGGGCGTGGACATTGACATACGGCGCCGAGAGGCCGCATTGGCGCTACCGGACCTACTACCTGGGGCTAGCGGAGACAATGACCTAGATGAAGACTCGGACCCAGATCGACTACGGTTGGCGAGATCAGCGCCTAGATGTGGCGAGAGATTTCCGGAAGCGTGAGGTCGTGAATTGCCACCAGGGTTATAAATAGAGTCTGTAGCCGCTCGTGGTCTTGCCTTGGGACGTCCTATGCTTATGTTAGCCCTATCGTTTCAGATCACATAAACCGGGACTTTATTACCTCTGTTATCAGGAGGAATTAGGGAACTTTCATCCATAGGTGTTTTTGCCGGCTCAAATGTGTTTTGTTTAGCATTGGGAGCGAAATCGATGTTGATCGAGGGGGGCGCTAGTCCCGGAGGCATATGTTCCATCGGCATCTCTTGCTGCAATGGTGGGAATTCCTCGGATTGCAGCCCGTAGCCGACTGTGGGAGGCCCTTGATATCCCGGATTCAGAATCATGGGTTGGGTTGGCTGGCCAGTGTCCATCTGGGGAAGCAGTCGTGGAGATATATGGGGGCTGTGCGACGGGCTACGGCTGTTACGATTGGGATCTGAGATGCTGAAGTTCCCCAGTTCTATAACACCATCATAGAAGCTGTCCTGCTGCGGTTGTTGCATGGGCGAGTGACTGTGTTCGGAATGATCAAATCTGTCATGGGCCGATAGGTTCGGCGACGCCGCATTAGATGATACGTCAGACCAGTCGGAAGTTGTTCTTCGATGTCCGTGAAACTGTGCCTGGGACCAATCTTGGCTGGAAAGCAGAGCAGCTTCCGGGGCTAACGAGGTATGCCTAGAGTGACGGCTAGGAGGAGAGGAGAATTGATGTTGGTTAAAGGACGGGGAGTGATGCGCTGAACCGGGGTCCGGCTTCAACAGATGAGGCGGCGTGGGAGAGTGGTGTGTTTGCGGGGAAGTCATGTTCGCTAGATCGCTCGGGTTCAGGACTGATGGATTGTTCTGAGGTATATCGCCGAACAATTGCGTTGCGCCGAACTGGTCGGCCTGCGTGCTGGGCGGAAACAGGGAAAAGTCGTTGCCGGCGGTGAAATCGGGAGTCATCAGGGCTTGCGAGAAACTGGCCTGGGTTTGGGCAAAATTCTGGTTCGGATCGAAGGGTATTGTGTCAACGGTACCCTGCTGCGAAAAGCCGTGGGGCTGTGAAGCGTTTAAGAAGCGATTGTCGCCGTCGTTGTAGCCGTTGAAGCTCTCTGGTGCGAACTGGGAATTGGCGGACGACGAGGGGTCAAGGCCGATACCAAGGCCGATAGAGGCGCCTGGAGACTGATAGGGATGAGGCGAAGGCGAGTGGCTATTTCTTATATGAGGCTGCTGGTGCCCCGCGGACGGCGACCGGCCGCGTGCCGGCGTCGCGGACTGGGCAGCTTGTCGATCCATCGGGGGTGGGTTGCGTAGGGTGCGGTGCGTGGTTGGATCTGTTTCTGTCTTTAGAAATGCGAGGTGTCGTCCGTCTCACACACAAGGTTGACAACTCTGCCTGATGGGTGGCGCAGCGGCCAGTGAAGGTGAAGGGGGGCTGTGCTCACGTCGCACTCGGCCAACCAACAACGGCCAGCGGAGTGGGATTCTCCAACGTGAGACACGTCCAGAAGTGGGCGGGTAGGGTAGCCAGGGAGCTGGGAGTTGGGATGCTTGGATGCTGTCGCCAGGAATAGGACGGCAAATCGTCGCAGCCTTTGCGGCTTGTGCCTACTATATTTTGGAAATAGCCGGGTAAGAGGAGGGGAGAGGCAGAGATGGAGATGTAGACGTGAATGTGAACGTGGATGTGGATGTGGATGTGGACGTGGGTAGGTAAGTAAGTAGGTAGGTATCTATCGCAAGACCTCGGGGGCCCTTCCAACAGGGCTGCCTAAGGGGAGAGGGAGAGAAAGAGAGAGAAGCGAATGACTCGAGACTCGCTCAAGTTGATAGAGGGGACGTGGGGCCTAGGTATTTGGATCTTTTTGGATCTTTTGCTTGATCTGGCCTGGTTTGGATTGTAACTATTACTGTAGTTGGTCGGGCTGCCTTGCCGGCCTGGGCTAGAAGCGATTCTCCAACGCGCAGAGACGGCGGAACGGCCAACCAGCTGTCTAAGACAGGTTCACTACCAGTTCGCACCCTCGTTTCCACAATCTTCCCCTTTCGGACGTTTCTCAGTATCTTTTTCGGGATCTCGTGTGAGTGACCGTGTGAGTGGCCGTGTGAGTGGCCGCGACTGACGGGACGAGGGGAGGCAGAGCAGTGCCGTACGGGAACGGGCGTGCAGGAGGGGGGCAAGGGACAAGGAGTCCGCGGGGCTGTGTAAGACGACGGCGGGTGCAGAGTCCACGACAACACCTAGTGTAGTTCCGAGTGCTTATGTTGTCGAAATGTGTTTCAAAGGGGAGACGGTACCTGATGCTAGTAAGGAAGCTGTTTAGGTATCCTACCCTACCTTAGCTGGGTGGGTAGTGTACGTTATACGGCACAACAAGGCCTTGATGGGAGTTTAAAATAGATTGCTAGAATGGTATTGGGATGGTGCTAGGAGCGATGAAGGTGGGGGGGGCAGGGAGGGGTCCTATTGTTGCTGCGCGAGAATGCAGTTCAATGGGTTCAATGGGTTCAATGCGATGTGATGCGCAGCTAAGCGCGGGATCCGTCCAATCTAGGGATAGGCTGCTAGCCCGATGCGTTTAATGCTCAATTTTATCGATTGCAACAGATTCGCGTCAACCTAGATGGCGGTTGTTGTTGTTGCACGTAATTATTTGATCTAGAATCTTTTATCTAGGTAGGTAGGTGGTATGTGTATAAGTACTTAAATAAGTAATGCACGCCAACTACTGGGCTAAAGTAAGTAGGTGGATAGGTAGATAGAGACAGGTGTCTGAGGTTATAAGTAGGTTTGAGGTTTGAAGGGAGCGTGAACAGAGAGAGGTGAATAGGCAGGCGAAGAAAGGAGCCTGGGTATGCGAATTATCTTATTATGATACGGAAGAAGTCGAGGTAGGTAGATGGCAGTAGCTAATAACAGGACAAGACGCTACCCAACCTAATCTACCTGGTAAGATAATAGTCTAAGGCTATAGGCATATAAAATGCTATTATTTGCGTCACGTAGGTACCTGCCTACCTCAGGTATGTACGGTACTTGAGGTGGGAGACCTTGCCCACCTTTTAAATTCCAGGCCTGTCCTTTCGGCTGCCCACCGTACTATCTAATCTGCCTTAGGTAGGTGTTTGTTTAGGTATGTATCTACAGCATTAGTCCCTCCAGCAACAACTTACCTATTAACCACGCTCCTCTCCCAGGTACCTCGAGTACAATCTACTCCCGAGGTAGACAGACCTAAGACTCACATAAAAGAAGAGGGGAAGAAGAGGTGGTAATGTAATAGGCGGTAGTCTCAAGACATCTTTAGGTCTCAGACTCCACTCTGGCTTCGGAAATGCTTGGCGGCAGAAGGTTCGTTCTGCCCTACACCTGTCGACATCCATGGTCTAATCCAGTCCAGGCCAGATGCCCCCTCCCATATCCCGTCCTGCCAATAGCGATTGGCTATCCGAGGGCTAGCTGTCTTATCGCCTTTTGAAACAAGGTCGCATGACGTTCCGACGGAACCAGGCGAAAGCTATATACTGTATCCCATCCCTATAGGTTGGTAGCGAAGATACCTCAGGCGCAGCATGTACCTTTTCGCATGTTTGCAAGCACGGAGCTTGGATAGACGCCTTCAATATGATGCCGTCAGAGTCCCATCGCAGTGCCCTGCGCCTTTGTCCGGTACGTGTCTCACACTACCTGCCCCAGTCGATAGAAGCCTTTAGTGTAGATGTATCCCGGGTGGTGCCTTTCGATGCCGCTTGCTTTTGACACCCTTCGACTCATCAATCATGCATGGCATTGTTCCCTCGTCCTCGTCTTGTGCTGCCACGCCGTCGTTTACCAATCAATAGGCTGATATGTGCATGCGGTAGAGAGTTTCTTAAATACCATGCACGATGTTCATCCGGAGAAGTGTGTGCCTCGATATGCCTGGCCATCAAATGATCTCCTCCTTGTTGTGATCGACGACGATGAGAGAAGCTGGCGATAGGTTACCTGCCCTACTTCGTCGGCACTACCCATGTATCAATTCTACTTCGTACGCGTGATAAAAACAACGTGAGCCCTACCTTAGGTAGTTACCTCGTAAGTAGACACGAGACCTCTCGGGAAGGCTTTTATTCCAGTAGGGCCTTTTAGTCAGACGTATCACCATCACTCGGTGCCTTAGACTATCAGTATTACCACCACTAAGCGGGTATCTGCCGGTATCGATGTCATCATCTTACCTAATGTTAGAAGAGTAGGTACTTCCTTATACTACCCCGAGTAGTGTATGTATGCGCATACGAGTGCATCGACTGTCTCAGATGGCAGCTGCCAACGTTTAAAACACCCGTAATATTTCAAACTCGGATCTACGGCAGGCCATCTTTCGGGCAATGATAGGTAAGTACCTACCTATGAATTAAACTCCCCACCGTGCATACAATCATACCACCTAATTGGGAACGGAACAGACGAACAGACGAACAGACAAATGTGCACAGCACTGATCACACACACACTCTCTTTCTCCCAAGTATCCACTCCCGGCTTCTTATTCAAATAACAGTAGATTTTACGAGTGTCTACCGGGCGACCATCAATACCTGTGCGGGTTGTCCAATGACGTGTTCAGTAAGGCTGTCTATGCACGTTTTGCCCAGGATCAGCTTTAGCTGATTGTGTGGTTGAGCACTGCACTGCTGCGCTTCACTGCACTGCCCTGCCCTGGTTGATGCCTTGGGGTCCGCTTTCACTCTTCTACGCGAATGACAACCACGGTAGGCAGTCGATCGGACGACACGGCATCGCGACAGCACGGAGCCAAGGAAACCTCCCCTCGGGGCCACGACGAGCATGGAGCCTTATCTCCTATTCAATCCAATGTTCCCATGGCCATAAAGAGGCTTGGTAGCTGGTTAGCCACATGCGGGCAATCGTCACTTCTGGGCCTTCCTACCGAAATAGAGCAACACGAACAACGAGGACAGACGCATATTTGTCATATGCATGGGGCGCATGGGCGTTCCGAGTTCCGGGGATGTTATACACTATTTTGACTGACTGCAGGTCCCAAGCTTATTAGCTTTGAGAGGACTATACTGTACTGTACATTCGTACACCGCTGAAGTTTTTCAGACCGCCAGCACGCCCTATTCAAGTTGTGGCATTGGCCGTAATCGCTTATATACAATACACTACTAGGCAAAATTATACGAGTCCATGTGACTAAGCCATTTGTGCTCGCACCATGGTGATGGCATGGGGCTATCCTTCATGTTGTGGCCGCACCGTTTTGAGTTGGCCGCCTGCCAACACGGCGACGTTCCTCATACGACCAGGTCCGCCATTAGACCCGCGCACGGATCAGTCATCAGAACATACAACCGAGAGAATGTCGAAATCCGGTGACTTGCACTCGCCCTGTTCCTGGCTCGCAGTGTGGTTGCCGCTTGAGTGACCACCCGAGTAGCTTCGGCAGGGGCCAACTGTGCTGAAGATCGACTTGCCAACGGGGAATTGCTCCTTGCAAGGGCCTGTGCTGTTGTTTCTACCATGAAAGGTGCAAACCATCTCCGCACCCCAGGAGCCCTTCATCTCAAAGTACTTAGTGTGTGGCGCTGTCGGGTATATCTCGTACTTTTCTCCTTTAGGTCAGAAAGCGTCCTCATGGAATAGTCAATAGGGGGCATAAACGCACGCGATTGCCCGTGCAGTTACGAGAGTCATAGATCGTCGCGTTCCAACCGTGGGCAACTGGGCCGAAGACGAGGGCGAACAAAGCGCCCTTCTGGGCCGAGAACTTCATTCTGACAGTAGTCTCCGGCGAGTCGTGAAACTGTTTATCAAATCTTGATGACCTTGAGGTCTCGTCGTTGCGTATTTTTCAGCCTTGATTCGAGGCAGGGTCGACTACATACCCATCTAGATCCATAAACGGCGTCGGAGCAGCATTTCTTTATATCAACTAAATTCAATTAGATGATCTACGCTGGCAGGGTTATTTTCGGCAGGAAGGACACGATATGTCGATCATCGTTTCAGAACCTAGATCATCCACCAAACATCACTTCAACCTCACTGCTGATCGCCGTGTCTCCAGAGCGTTGTTCCTTCTACGGATTCCCTATCCTGGCTTTCTAATGAAAAGGTGCACTGAATTCGAGATGCAATATACCGTTTCTTACTTTCATTGGCCGTTGTACGTTTCGGTCTTAAGTTGTTTGCTCACTTGGACAACAACAACCCTTTTAGGTTAAGAGGGCGTGCCTTTTTATGTTTCAGGTGATATGCGTAATCGAAATTAAGCCCCACCTCTCGGCCGGTACACTAGAGCTAAGATTAGACAGATTAGACAGATGACAGATGGTGTATGCACACCATGGCCAACCTACCTACTACGTAGTAGCGACCAAATATCTTGAATTCGTGGCAAAACTAGATTGCTGATAACTTCTACAAATATACTACAGACAACAGACTTGCTTCTACAATAGAGAGTTTATCGAGTCTCTGACTAGCTATGAAACACACAACATCGTTTTCTATAAGCTCTAAGCATATGGCATCCTATGGCGTGGCCTGGATATACGTTCTAACATCAAATATATATCTCGCGCGCATGGCTGACTCTATAAAAGTACTCGAGTACGGTTCAATAGTTCGTCAGGAACCTCGTCTGACTTGATATGGCTTGTTGGGCAACTTTCATATTCCGGAGTGCGTCGAACCCGTGGGCGACGCCAGGGTAAAGATGGAACTCGACATAGACCCCCCTCGGCCGCAAGCCGCCGCGCAAACTCGATGTCCTCGTCCCTGAACAAATCCAACCCGCCCACTTCAATATACGTATCGGGCAACCCGCTCAGATCCTTCGCCCGAGCCGGTACGGCGTATATAGAGACGTTCTCATCGGTACGGTCGTCTGATACCGTTAGTTATATCGCCCCTCATCTTTGCACCAGGACAAGCCGCTAGCTCGCTTATTCGCTCAGCTGAGGAGGAGGGGGGGTGCGGGGGGTTATTTTTGTGGTGTTTGTTTTGAGCGCTCACCTTTTCCTCTGCCCAGAAGCGCCGTCCAAGCGAGGTCGCCCCCGCGCGACGTCCAGACGAGGTACTCCTCCATCGGGTGGCCCTCGGGCAGGGCGGACCGGTCGTCCAGCATGGGGTAGACGAGGGACATGGCGGCCAGCGGGTGCGGCAGCTCCCCCTTGTCGCGGGCCATGAGGGCCGCGCCGGCGGCGATGCCGCCGCCGCCGGCGCTCTTCCCGTGCAGGACGACGCGCGCCGGGTCGACGCCGAAGTCGGCGGCGCGCGCCTGCAGCCACCGCGCGGCCGCGTAGAAGTCCTCCACGGCCGCCGGCGCCGGGTGCTCCGGCGCCAGCCGGTAGTTGACCGCGAACACCTGCGAGCCCGCCCGGTGCGCCAGGTCGCCGATCGACGTCCGCCAGGTGTCGACTAGAATGGGAGGAGGAGAAAACGGCGGCGTTAGAGAACGAAAGAAAAGAAAAGAAAAGAAAAAAAGAGTTTTACGAATTTGCGCCACGATCATATGAATTTTTTTTTTTTTTTTGGAGGAAGGGGAGCGGAGGCGCAGAAAAGACGTCTGGAGGGTTCGGGCTCAGGTGGGAGTGAGGGAGCGGAGGGAAATAGGAGGAGGGCACTTAGGGGCGGGGAGGGAGGACGGGGACTGTACTGTTGCCTGCTATCATGCCCCCGCCAAATGCGAACAGGATGGCGCGCTGGGGCGAGGGGTCGGACGAGGCGGCCGGCGGGACGAATTGGTGGACGTCGATGTCCGTGCCGTCGAGCGACGTGACGCTGTGCTTCGTCTCCTTGATCTCTGGCCGCTCCGGGAACGACGCGCTTGAGGCTGCTAACCCGATGTTCGCGGCCTTGCGGAGGTCGTAGACGTCGTTAATCACGGGTTTTGGCATGAGGGAAAAGACATCCCACAACGCCTTCCATTCTGGATCCAGCTTGATGGCTGACATTGTGATATAGTCTATGGACGGTTTCTTTATATGGGGGAGGATGACGAGATGGACGAGATGGACGAGGTGTGAGTGTTGGAGTCGCTTGGGTAAGTTTGAAGCACGCTGCAGCGGTATCACGCTACTTATAATTGTAGTCAAATTGACGCGTTGAACGTAGATGATATCAATGTAGTCGTGATATTGCTTCCTAAGCATGCGATGATGCCTATTACAAGCCTCGATAGTTAGCGTCGTGGATTCGGGTCATTGAGTCACAAACATAGGAGTAAATCCCCCTCCAGCCCCCCAAGATACCCCGCTACGGATGGTTCTACTGTATCTCGTCGACAACTAGTCCCACCTCTCGGTCTTTTCGGAAACTAGAGCACGAGTATGTATGGCAACCCGTGTACGCCACTAAACCAAATGTGAAACCGTCCCATCGTCCGGCTCCCCCATTCCCCCCGGCCCCGTTTTGTGGCCTCAAGCGAACATAACGCGATTGGGCGGCCAGGCGGGCTTTCGAGGCTTTTCTCAGCTGCCACTCTAACCCCCCGTGCGCGTGATCCGCCGGGGCAGCACCCGTACGTAGGACGGTGGCGCGGCTTTTCCCATTCCCATATTGGAGTTGCCATGTGGGATTGATTTTCGCCGGACCCCGCTTGATCGAAATCTGTAACTCGAGAGATTCGGGGATCATCGCGTCCACGATACTACAAGCATTTGACCATGCGGCTTATTCAGCCTGTGCCTCGCACTCGCCTTCGCGAGGCTCGTCCGCTAGTCCGTTTACATGTTCGGTGACGCTAGAGTGTGGGGATGCGGCGCGATTGAATCGTACACCCGGCGGTCAGATCCTTATTTATATTTACGCCGAAACTGCTTTGCCCGCTTTATACCGCCGTTGTCAGTTTGGGTGCCGAGACTTCAACCTTAATCTGGCCAAGAGTCGGCGGTTTGTAGATACTATGTACTATCAGAGGTTTAAATCTAAGTGTTGGTATACAATGCGTACCTGAATAAGATGAGTTTCACAGCTAGTAACTAAGTGATTACGGTGGCTATCCTCGTCACCAACACCTACCCATGTTTCGGATAGGGCATTCACGACCAATGTTGTATGAACTGGCGCCAAGAAGCCTACCTGTATATGGGTAAATCCGTGAGCTATTGTAAAGCTAAGACTATCGCCGAATAGCTTCCTTTCGGTGTTAAGTGAAATGGGATAACGGCGAAGATAATACTACCAAGTCTGGACCAGGGTCTTGGTGGTTTTGCGCTAGGGTCCTGGCCTAGGGAGCATTCGCCATTACTAATAAAGCCAAGGTTTCCGCACTACTAAGGGCTGGTAATCCTACTCAACGAGTTGTATCGGATGGAGTGGTGCTCTGGTACTACAGGCACGTTAGCGTGCGATTGGCACTTATCAGGGGGAATACGTGCTTTGATCTCCAGTATCAGGTGAGTGTGGCTGTCACACCAGCTGGCGCAAAGTCGCTGCTAGCCAAACTTGTAGTGTATAGCCTAGATAACTACCTTTTACAGCCATTAATTCTATCTACACTGAATTGAATCCAACTCACAGGCCCAATTTACAAATCTAACTCTCCTTAGACCTCTGAAAGCACTAAATTAGCTAGAGTAACAATTTATTTGACCTTGCAACATTCAATTTGAGCAGAGGAGGACTTGTCACCAAAATTTGGTATACATCCAGCCTGCCAAGTATGGGAGAATCCCAAAAGGTTCATCTAACCTAACTGCTCTCTGTGGCTTAAAAACGGAGCTACCCGGCAAGCAACTAATATGGGGTATTCCCCATATATTATTACGTAGTGATCGTATCAAAACATATTGTCTAAGGACAGAAGTGCGGAAAAAACAAAGAAAAAAAAAAGAGTCCGTTAGATACAAACTTTAATAATTGACTAAATTCGTGTCCAATTCGCTCGCCAAAATGGCAGCAAAGCGCGGCTTGGAGGCCCTACGGCAATTCTCCCCATGTGACGTGAGTAACACCACAATCATAATCAACCCCTTCTCCCCTTCCCCTTCCCCTTCTCTCCCCGTCACACCGCTGAACGAACGGCCCTCCCAATTCTTAGATCGGAGATGCCCTAGTGAAGCTGAAGCACCCGTTGGGCGGGTTCCTGGGCGGCCTGAAGATGTACTCGCCGGGGGGCCAGCACCGGATCGCGGGGCCCGCTGTCACCGTCAAGATGGTCATGATGTCGAACAAGGACGCGCCCTCCCCGGAGAAGCACTTCGCCGACCACTGCCTCCCGGGCGCCATCATGTACATCCAACAGCCGCCGCGGTCCATGTACTCGGCCTGCTGGAGCGGCCTGACGTCGACCAGGGCCAAGCATCTCGGCGCCGAGGGTGTCATCGTCAACGGCAAGATCCGGGACGTTTCGGAGCACAACGAAATGGGATTTCCGGTTCGTGTCGCTCCCATTACCCTCCCTCTCTCCCTCCACCCCTCGATGTAGCCCTTCAATTGTCGGCATTCGTTTTGTTTTGCTGACCGTGGCGGCGGTGGTGGTAAGGTATTTTCCCGGGGGACGGCGATCTTGGAATCCAGCGCGCTCGCGCGGCCCTCGGAAATCGACGTGCCGGTGCGGTTCAAGAACGACCTCTGGATCAACCCCGGCGACCTGTTCGTGGCCGACCACAGCGGCGTCGTGGTGACGCCGCCTTCGCTGGTCGACCAGGTCGTGGCCCTGTGCGAGGAGAAGGCCGAGATCAACCGGAAGATGCTCGAGGGCCTTAGAGGGGGCGGCTCGATGAGCGACCTCATCAAGGAGCTGCGGGAGCAGGAGGATAGCCCGCCGTCAGAATAGTTTAGTTTATCGCGGCTTATGCAAATGAGACCAAGAAGAAAAGTACCGCCCCCCCCCTCCCAGGTGCGCCGAGGAGAACAGACTGGGAGGGGATAGCATATATCGATCAAGTGGCTACTCTTTGTATACTAGCTAGCTAGCATGAAAACAACACCTTCGGATTCTCCACCATCAACAAATGCCACTCCTCGTCCGACAACCAGCTCCTGAGGCTGTTCAGCCACGCCAGGTCGTCCACCTCCAGAAACGGGGTCTCCTCCAGCGCCTCCTCCCGCGAGCGCAGCCTCATGCGGGGGGTGTGCGGCCAGTCGCTGCCCCACACCACCCGATGCCGGTTGGCGTCGAAGAAGGCGCGCACCAGGAACTCCACGTCCGCGTAGCCCGGGCCGTCCTCGCTCACGCGGTACGGCGCGCTCAGCTTCACCCACAGGTGCCCGTCGCGCACCAGCCCCAGGACGGCGGCGAATCCGGGCTGCCGGCGCGGGTCGTCGCGGTACGGCGGGGGCAGCATGCTCGCGGCCCGGAGGAGCGCGAAGTGGTCCGTCACGAACCGGGTCCCGCCGCCCCGCCCGGCCGCGGCCGTGGCCGTGGCCGCGACGAACGGCGCCAGCTCGGCCCAGAGCCCGGCGCGGGTCGTCGTCAGCGCCAGGCTCCAGCCCAGCGCGAGCCCCTCGAGGCGCGCGGCGTGCTCCGCGATCGCCCGCCTCTGCCGCCCGGCGTCCTCCATCGCGCCGCGCCGGTACAGGTCGATCCGGACGCCCCGGACCCCCGCGTCGTGCAGCGCCCGGAGCTCCGCGTCGCTGGCCGCCCGCGGGTCGATCACCCCGACCCCCCGCGGGGCGGCCCCCGGGTTCAGCGATGGCAGGAACGCCCTCAGCGAGGCGCAGTCGTCGCCGTAGGACAGGCTGTGCGTGAGGACCGAGCCGCTCAGCCCGAGCCGCTTCCGGAAGGCCAGGAACTGCTCCATCGTCGCCGCCGGCGGCGTTAGGTGACGCTCGGGGCTGTATGGGAAGCGGGCGGCTGGATTGGGGGGGGACGGGGGGAAAGAGTTAATTAATACGCGCTGGCTATTGGCTTCTGTTGTGGAGGGTTACTTACGCTCGTAGATGTGGTGATGGGTATCCCACCCGCCATTGGGAAATAGCTGTGATATGGGCTCCGGAGCACTTGCTGTTGCCATGGTTAGACGTGTGGTGGTTTGGGTCTCAACGAATGGTGTAAGTGATGTGGCTTGGTGTTTCTGCGTATTGGGATGAAGTGGCGCTTAGCCACTAGGTTGGTTCGCTATAACATGGCATGAAGATATTCTCTTTTTCGACGGCCATTTGCCGATTATATTTTAATTAGCTTTCTGGCCTTGCATTGGTATCGCCGTCGATGATGAGTGGGTAAAAGCATGCATGGGTGGTGGTGGGTGGTCGGGGTGAGTCCATCGAGCCGGAGCAGCCCGCGAGTTCCACTTGTGCCAGTAAGCATATGGACAATTCCCGTCAAGCATCCGATTACAAGCTAGATAGATGAGCCGGAACCTATCGCGGAGCTGGCTACGTAGGCGCTGGATAGGGTATAGATTTCCGATTGCTAACATGGAGAAATACTATGCTACCCGTGTATATTCAAATGCGTCACGTTTAAGCCGCCACAGCACTGACCTTATTTCGTTTGGTAGATATTGTTTTGATATGTTGGAGTGTCGCAATACTACTTCATCCAGATTGGACATTGGTGGTGACTGGACGATTACTGGTGCTATAGAACCGTTGACACAGTGGGTCGATGCTTTGAGACTGACAGTTTGATCTCAAGGACTGATGCAAAAAGTACTCGATTGAGTATATTAAACCGAGGGAACAGCTATTCAAATCGTCGAGATCATCTTTTCGCATGCTTGCAGATGTCCTTAAGGGCTCCGGACCTCACGCCGTTCACACCAAATCTGGGGCTTCTTGTGTATAAGTGCTTCGAAACCTAAGGTGAGATTCGTCACGTTCGACAGAATTAAGAATCAATTCTCTCGAGATCCACACCTAGGTAGTAAGAGGGTGAGTTATATAAAATAATCAATAACGGGCGTAATGGAGAGAATTATGTATCCAAGTAAGTATAGTTAACTACATGCTACATGTAGATAGGACAGAGGAACGAGACCATGGTAGCAAGCAGGAGGCGATTACGCTAGTGTCCTGAACTAGTCTCGAATCCACACTGTATATCACTAACACGTGATAAGTCCGAACGCGGAATAAGCAGAGCCGGTGCCTGTACGTGCTGTAGAATCAGCGAATACCTCCCTAAACCCCAAACTAACCGCTACCTGGACTCCAGCAATCTCCTCGCTGTGTTATAGCGTTCGCTGACCCGCGAGTATAACACCATCTTCCTCATTCTTGTTTCAAGACTCGAACGAACTTCTTTACCTTGCGAGACCTCGTTGTTTTATAATAATCAAGAACGAGACAGTACGAGACCGTACAAGACCGTACAGGATTGGATTACTACCTAATTATAATGTGAGACGCGGACTGGAAACTGGAAACTGGTGTAGTTAGCCGATTGTATTATCGTGTCTCGTTTCGGATCATCTGGTGGTCAAGACGGAGCCGATGGCCCAGCCGCAGAGAAAGGTTCGATTAGCCTGCCAGCGATGTCGTACGAGGCGAATCAAGGTCAGCAAGAGCAATACGGGCCGAGGAGGCCTTTGATTGGGTATGGACTGCTGACCGAGTCTGCGATCCAAGTGTGATGGACAGACACCCGCGTGCTCCAACTGTGCCAAGGTCGGCGAAACATGCCTGGATGTAGACGCTCAAAACGCGGATGTCGTCACCCCCCGAAAGTGAGCATCATGTTCTGGGACATCTATCCTCGAGTAGTTGTCGTGTATGGTGATTTCCCCGTGCCCGGCTGCTGACCTATACCCTGCCTCTCTCAGCTTCGCCAGCACGGCCCGCGCTCGGATACAATGGCTCGAGAATATCATCCGAAATCGCCTGCCCGATGTGGATTTGACTTCAGGGCCGCGGGTTGATATACCTCCCGCGGCGACCACGAGCACGAGGATCCCCGAAGATGCTCTGGCTAGCATATCGCCGGCTTCGTCCGGTCTTCAGCCTTTTACCGACACCCAGCCCAGCTCACTCAAACGCACTTTTGAAGAGTCATCGCCGCTGGGACAGGACGAGCCCTTGTCGGTAAGGGCGCATAGCGTCGCTATAGACTTGGGCCGTGTCTCACTGAACTCGGATTCTATCCAAAGACATTACCTGGGGTCCAGCTCGGGTCTGTTGTTTACTAGCCTTATTTGTGTGTCTCCTTCCAGTACACGTTCGGAGTCTGGCAAGGATGCGCCACCGTCCGGTACGCTGCCTCGTGGAGCTTTTGTTGCGCATTATAGGTCATTACATATTCTCCTTAGACGAGTTAGTACAGTTCTTGTGCCTAGAAGCGCAATATAATAACTAACGACTGTATGCAGACACTCCCAGACCGCCAAGATAGTCTCCTACTGGCTCAGACCTATCTTCGCTGGATACATCCACACTACCCAGTTCTTGAGCCAAGCAGTTTGTTGGATGCCATTGAAGCTCTATATCACTGTGCATCATGCCATCCATCAAGCGTTATTGTCGATGGAGGTTGGCCTGAATCTCTTCCGGGGTTCCGATGGAATGGACAGCAGGTCCCAAATGCCATGGATGGCGGTTCTAGCACGCCCTTACCCGTCATCGCATTCATCGCATTCATGGTATTCAACATTGCCGCTATTATACAAGTACGATCGCGCGTGTACGACCATCCGCCCGCCAAATATTACCGGACAGCAGTTCAATTTTCAGCAGACTGCTTCTCGCATATGTCTCTGTCAACCATACAAGCTTTGACGATGCTCATTATCCATAGCTCATATACTCCAGCAGAAACGAACCTCTGGACGTTGGTACACATTGGCTTGGCACAGTGCGTTGAGCTAGGCATTCACCGTGAACACGCCCCGACAAGTCCCGAAGAGGAGCGATCTGTAAAGCTGAAGCGATACGTATTTTATACCATGTACTCCATCGATAGGACCATATCATCAATACAAGGCCGTCCGCTTTGTTTTCGAGATGAAACATTTGACGTCAAGAGACCCGGCTCAGACGACGAGTCACCAAGTAACGACGACTCACTTCCCAATAGGGGGATCGAGCTCTTTTCGGCATATAGATTCGAGCTGGATGAGATGATTTCTGATATCAAGACACAACTTTATCTATTACCCTCAAGATCCGCTCGTTTCCATGTTCCTTCTCATCCAATCGACGATCAGAAGCGGATAAATGATATCCTTCAGTCGTGGTGGCGCCGCATTGCCAGCCATAATAATGAATTCTCGACAATCTGGAGGCTGAAGCTACAAATCAAATTTCATACAACAATGATCTTATTGTTTCAACCTTCACAGGCCATTCGAAACCCGTGTGAAGAATCACTACAAGCCGTGTTTAATAGCGCATCATCTATTCTCCAGGGCTATCAAAACCTTCACGATCAACATGGCTTACACTACGGATGGAAAAGCGTCCAGAATATTTTCGCGGCTGGCGCAGCACTTATCTACTCATTTTGGACATCGGCCACTGTCCAGGATAGTGCGAACTCAATGATGCTTTCACGTGATCTCAGGACATGCTCGAGTCTACTGAGTGTCGGGGGCGAGTGGTGGCCGTCAGTTAAAAAGAGTCTCTTAAATCTGGGATCCATTATTGACCTCACCATTCAACGACTCTATACGAAGGGCCCGCCACTCAAACAGCCACGACTTCCAACACAACAGCCGAACACCTCGACTACAGAGGGAAATACATACAATTTCGAGAGGGGCGGGGCGGTACACGGCTTTAATTCGGCGGGAAACCCTAGCACAAGCAGTATCTGTGAATACCCGCTCACAAACGGGAACGACTCTCACATACGAGACTGGAGTACGATGGATCCGGCTGAGCCAGAAGACCCGGCAAACCGATTACCGGGACAATGGCCCGAGGGTTATACTGACATTGAGCAAGGGATAGCTCCTGAAATCGAAACCTTTTTGGCTGACTTTGATGAGTCCAACTTCAGCTGGAGCTTTCCGCCTGGAGGTGTTGACCAACAACTAGAAATGCCTACAATCCGAAACGTGCTCCAGAACCAATAGCGACCCTCGGGCAATCCGGTTTTCGGAGACGAGGATTGCATAGAGATACGTAATGAGGAGCTCAAGATCTAACATGAACGTGAACGCCCGCTCGCTAGCCCGTCGGGAAACGCCTTGGGGCTAGACCTATACGAATCCGTGGACTGGTTGAATAAGCGGAACGCTCCGGCCAAGAAGCCACTCTTGATGTACTATAAGCATAAGGGGAGAAGTGGATCACAGAATGAAACGTCTTCTTGGTCCAACGGAGCAGTCCGCTTACCTATCTGCTGGTATCCACTATGCGAAGTGGCCTCGACTCAACCTCGAGCGCGTCATCCCGGAATTGGAAATGATGGGATGATGGCTGCTCGATGGTGTTTTTGGTTTACTGCGAAGTTAGAGGAATTTACTTCATTTGTCCTCTCCCCGAGAAATGAATAGCAACCTGGAAGCCGTCCGCCATTGGATTCCATTCTCTCGTTCAATGCCTCCGATGCCCAAGCCTTCTAGTTCGCCACATAATGCATCGGTTTTTGAACGATATCCCACGAGGGACATCGCGTCTTAGACATGTTGAGGGTAAGACATTCGTGCGTCGATATGCCGCAGTTGGTGGGACTGTAGCCCTAAGTCCTCTCGAACCGGTAAGGGTTCTTTACCATTACTATATGGGCAACACTCACTAACTAAATGAGCAGTACAACAAGCTTGATTATATGTCAAAGTTTAATGCATTAGAGCAAATACGAAGATCCAACAGTCGTCCTTTGACGCTGTCTGAGAAGATATTATATAGTCACCTGGTTGCAGATAAGCAGCACTGGGCGCTGGATGATATTCAAAGAGGCCAAACTGTCCTTCACTTGAAGCCGGATCGTGTTGCTTGCCACGATGCCACGGCAACAATGGCACTTCTGCAATTCATTAGTGCGGGAATATCACGGACCCAAATTCCCACGTCTATTCATAGTGATCATTTAATCGTGTCCGAGATAGGAGCAAAGGAAGACATGGGCCGCGCAATAAGAGACCATAGAGAGGTATACGAATTTCTTACGACTGCTACGAAGAAATATGGGATGGGCTACTGGAAGCCGAACGCTGGCATCATTCACACAACTATTTTTGAGAATTATGCTTTTCCTGGGGGTCTTATTATAGGCACGGACTCTCATACGCCAAACGCCGGTGGAATGGGAATGCTTGGTATTGGTGTCGGCGGCTCTGATGCCGTCGATGCTATGGCCGGTATGCCCTGGGAGATTATATGTCCGAAAATTGTTGGTGTCCATCTTTCAGGACAATTGCAGGGATGGGGTTCGACCAAAGATATAATTTGCAAGCTGGCTGGGATCATGACTGCTTCTGGCGGCAAGGGAAAGATCATCGAGTTTTTTGGACCCGGCACTGCCACCCTTGGAGCTACGGCCATGGCTACCGTCTGCAACATGTCAGCCGAAATTGGGTCAACATCATGCATATTTCCTTACTCGCCTTCCATTTCGCGATATCTCAAAGCCACCGGTCGTGCCGACATCGGAACACTTGCGAACTCGGTCAAAGAGCATCTACTTGTAGCGGATCTAGGTAGCGATCGGTTTTACGACGACGTACTCGAAATTGATCTCTCTACGCTGGAACCGCATATAAACGGACCATTTACCCCCGATTTATCTCACCCCCTATCACAATTCAAAGAGGTAGTAGGGCATAGTGACTGGCCTGCTAAACTGAGCTGTAGCTTAGTCGGTAGTTGCACGAACAGTTCATACGAGGATCTAGAGAAGGTACGCGATCTGGTTGTCCAAGCTAGGGAGGCTGGTTTAAACAAACCCAAGACACCCCTCTTAATCAGCCCTGGGAGCGAACAGATTCGAGCAACCGCAGAAGATGTTGGCATCCTGGAAGACCTTCGTACAGCTGGTGCTATAATTATGAGCAACTCCTGTGGCCCTTGCGTGGGCCAGTGGGACCGCAAAGATGTGGATGTCGTCGGGAAGGAGAAGAACTCGGTGATTTCTAGCTTCAACCGTAATTTTACAGGCCGTCACGATAGCAATCCAGAAACGCACTCGTTTATCGCCTCACCCGAGATCGTAACCGCCTTTGCGTATGCTGGGCGCTTAGATTTTGATCCAACTCGAGAGTCGATCCCGGTCAACCATGTGGATGGTCAAATATCTTCTTTTCGTTTCAGGGCTCCCGTGGCTTCAGAGCTTCCTGTCGCTTTTGTCTCCGGTACCAACAGGTTTCAGCGCCCCGTAAATGGGGACACGTCACATTTGCAGATATCTATCAACCCCCAGAGCGATCGGCTGCAGTTGCTCAAACCTTTCAACCCATGGATGTCGGGAAATGCAACCGATATGCGAATTCTCATTAAAGTCCACGGGAAATGCACAACCGACCACATCTCCCCAGCCGGACCCTGGTACAATTATCGTGGACACCTCGAGAACATTAGCAGGAATATGCTCCTGGGGGCTAAAAACGCATTTCTGGCTGAGTCGCAACCGCAGGATAGCATTGGAATGGCCATTAACCCGGTTGATGACTCTGTGCATCCAGTACCTGAAGTGGCGGCCGATCTACAGAAACGACGAATCAGATGGTGTATTGTTGGAGATGACAACTATGGAGAAGGGAGTTCCAGAGAACACGCTGCGCTAGAGCCACGGTTCTTAGGTGGCACGGTAGTCATCGCTAAGAGTTTCGCGAGGATCCATGAGACCAATCTCAAGAAGCAAGGCATGCTAGCACTCACCTTCGATAAACCAGATGACCATGGGCGTATACTAGAAGGCGATACTATTTCTCTTCTCGATGTTGAGGAAGGTCAGCTACGCCCAAACAAGCAGGTTACCATGGAAGTCAAAAGGAAGGATGGTAATAAATGGGCTGCAAAGCTGAACCATACATATCATGAGCATCAAATCCGGTGGTTGAGGGCGGGAAGCGCACTCAACTACATCAAGCAATCAATTGAGATGGTATGATCTCAATCTCATTTATTTTTCAGGTGCTCTCGCGACGGCGTTTGGGGCATTATATATAATTCAGATGGTCGTCCATTTAGAGGGAAAGGTATCTATAACTCGTTATTATATCGATAGACAAGAGGTTTTCTAACAAGTCCCAAACATTATCGTGTGCATTCTCACTTAGCTTCTCGTACCATGTTTGTATTGTTCCGATGTACATTTGGATTGTACAAGTAGCGCAAAAAACCGCAATCTTAGCGATTACACACCACCTCCTACTATCATGATTTAGATCCGAATTTTACAGATTGCCTAGAAGATAAGTTCGGGCGCTTAGGCCATAGACACTGCAGTTCCCCTTCTCTTCAGCACCTACATGGTATCGCTATAGGTCGGCTAGCAAGCGTTACGAACAGCGAGAGTTCTCAACGGTGAGCGAAGCACACGCTAGGATTCGATAGGGGAAGTATGCAAACTAGGTGAACCTTGTAGTCCATGTGTAGGTAATTGCTGATAGCCAGCTCTATACCTAAACCCCCCACGGAGTAACCCAGGCGCTAAGGGTAGCTCCGGCGCACGCGCGGCTTTCCCGTTCCCCTTTCGTCGCTCTGGTCTCGATCTCATAGGAGGTGTGTCGAAGTCAGTCGTTTGACGAATGCCATGTCATCGAGGTGTTCGGCACTTGTGTGCGTCTTGGGGATTGCAAGTATCAGGCCATGGACCGGGAACGGTGTTGCGCTCTCTCCTGGGGTTCCCCTGACACCTACCCCACGCCCAGTATCTTCGGACTCGCCTAGGTTAGATAAGTCCGGGGTTACGTCAGGATATTCGTTGTTATATGTGTATATAAATGTCTGCTCGTTTTTTTCCAAAGTACTGTTCGTTATGACCATTAATCGAGCGTGTGAGAGAGGTCCTCAAAGCCGTTCACGCTATGGATAACGTTGGCAAGACTTCCGCTGGTAATGGCGACATTGAGGAAAAGCTCGCCGTCGAGGAAATCGAGACCAAACCCGGCGAGCCCGTCATCGATGAAGCCTGGCTCGCCGCGGGGAAGAGTCTGATGAGGAAGTTGGACTTCACGCTTGTCCCGATTTGCTGGATTCTCTGTGTCTTCAACTACCTCGACCGGAACAACCTGGCGTACGTGATCCGGCATGCCTTGCGAGTCTCTTTGTTTCATCGTGTATCGTCAATAAATGGGAAATAACAGACATTTATAGACAGGCTCGTCTTTACGACTTTGAAAAGGATCTTGGGTTAACCGGAAGTCAATTCAATGTGGCGGTCTCGATCTTGAACGTAAGCTACCTGCTAACACAGGTCCCGAGGTATGGAAGTCCCTGCATTATGATGAGCAATTTATCGTTGCTGAAGCGATAGAAAGCAACCTGATACTCACGCGAACCCGGCCCTCCCTTTACATCCCTTTTTGGACATGCCTCTGGTCCATCATCTCAGCCAGTACATCCGCCGCAAAAAGTTATCCACATCTCATTGCGATCAGATTCGTATTGGGGATCGCCGAAGCCCCGTTCTTCCCGGGCGTGATCTATCTCCTGAGTAGCTGGGTAAGTCTCACACCCTTCAACTTTACCGAGAAACTTAACCCCTCCCCACCCCCCCCGGAAAGGCTAATAGCAAACCTGTCCAGTATCCGAGGAGATACCTAGCCCGACGCACCGCCGTCCTCTATTCCGGTCTAATACTAGCGACGGCCTTCGCCGGGCCGCTGGCGCTGGGGATCCTCTCCGGGCTCGGGGACGCGCGGGGCATCGCGGCCTGGCGCTGGCTCTTCATCGTCGAGGGCGCCGCCAGCTTCCTCGCGGGGCTGCTGGCCTTCGCCATGCTGCCGGACTTCCCGGGGATGAGGACCGGGCTGGCCGGCTGGCTGCTGACCGAGGCGGAGCAGAGGGTCGCCGTCGAGCGCATGGCCCTGGACCAGGTGTCCCAGCCCCCAGCCGAGGCCGGCGCGATGGCCGGGCTGCGGCTGGCCGTGGCGGACGCCAACACCTGGATATTCGTGAGTCGTACCTAACTTAACCTAACCTACATACCAACGAGCAATTTCCTCCCCCCTTTCCCCCTTTGCTGACCACATACATCGCTTTCCCCAGTCCCTCATGCTCCTTGCCAACCACAGCGCCTACGGCTTCATCAACTTCTTCCCGACGATCGTGCAGGGCTTCGGCCTCGGCAGCCGAGCCCTCACACTCGCGCTCACGGCGCCGCCGTACCTCCTCGCGGCCGCGGCGGCGCTGGCAACAGCGTGGTCCAGCGACCGGCGAGGCGAGCGCGGCGCGCACATCGCGGTCCCGCAGCTCGTGGCGTGCGTGGGCTTCGTGGCGTCGGCGGCGGTAGCACCACCGCTCGGCGGCGGCGGCGGCGGCGGCGGCGAGGGCGCGGCGCGGTACGCGGCGGCGTTCCTGTACGCGTCGGGCTGCCTTTCGTCGAACGCGCTCGTGTTCGCGTGGGCGTCGGGGACCCTCGGCCGGACGCGCGAGAAACGCGCGGCGGCGGCGGCGGCGGTCGTCAACGTCGTCGCCCAGTTCGGCAACATCTACAGCCCGTACTTCTTCCCCGCCCGCGACGGGCCCCGCTACCTCCCGGCCTTCCTGCTCATGCTCGCCTTCTCCCTGCTGTCCGCGCTCACCTGCGCCGTCGTGAAGGTCAGGCTGCGCAGGGCGAACGAGGCCATGCTCGCCGGCGGGGGTCCGGTGAAGCTGTTCATGTTGTAAAAAGGGGGAGGGAGGAGGGAGAGGGGGGCTTGTTACTGAGGTGTTGGAGTTGGGTTCATCTGGGATTAGGCTGGGTAGTTTAACTGGTTTTTTTTTTCCTTTTTTGAATGAGTATGGTATTGGACCATCTGGCATACTAATTTTCCCTATTGACTCATAATTACCAATAAAAGACACTGCTGAGTGTGTGGGTGAGAAAATGAGGGGGACTCGATGCCAACCAAGCCCCCGTTCACTTTTAGCCACTGCGGTCTGGTGCCTGTGCCTACCTACCTATCTTCTGTGTTCGTGAAATAACGAATTTTCGAAATTTGAGGGCAGGGGAAGCCGAAGACTGTTATTTAACTCAAAACGGTGATCAGAGAATAATTAGGTTTGTTCGGAGTGCATTTGTATGCATATCATGAACTTCAAGATGGAAATAGGGGCAATGGTCGTGGTCCCCACAACAGCAGGCGCTTGTCTGTCCGCCGATATAGGTATCTTCTCGATTTATCTATCTAGTTAGGCATATTATAAAAATATAATAAAAAAGAACAAAAAAACAGAGATGGAAACACAAACGCCACGGGGAGGAAATGATGCTTAAGTGGGACGTCCTCGCCAATTGGCATAGCCCACGTTCGGGCTCGGGCATCAACCGTCCTCCCTGATTCACCGAAGGAAGCGTGAACACTCGACACTTACACCCGGTAATTGGCAATCTATTTTTAAGGGAACAGCTCATACTGTAGCACGACACGACGAGGTAGAATATGAAATGAAACAATTGACAACAAGCAAGTCCATAAAACCGTCGGTCATTGGCCCGGAATGTCGTGCGACTTCGGCTAGGAACCCGACTCTACAATTTCCCACTTAGACATCTTGCAAACAACCTTTCTTCGTTCACAACAACACAACACAACACACCAAAATACAACACATGCAAAACCCACACACACACACACCTACAAGTTCACACTCCTCTTTCCTCGCTCCAAAAAAAAAAAAAAGGACCACCCAAAAATAAAACAAAGAAAGAGAGCGAAGAGAACCCAACGCCTCAACCCCATCTCACGCCTACCATGCTACCACCACCACCACCACCACCACCACGCCCCACCACAGCAGCCATCAAGAAGCGAAGAACAGCTAAAACCCGCACACTCCTCCTCCTCGTCCTCTTCATCCTAGCGATCTCGATACCAGCCGTAGCGGCCGAGACAGACGTCCCACCACCACCATCACCACCACCACCACCATCATTACCATCACCATCATCATCGTCAACGACAACAACAACAACAACAACGACGACGACAACGGTACCAAAAACCAACCTACAGCCCCCCAACCACCACCAACACCTCCGCCACGGCCGAGACGAAAACGACGATGACGACGACGGCGCCTCCGCCCCGGCGATGCCCGAGGGCGCGCCCTGCGCCGACGCCGAGGGCCAGTGGAACTGCATGGCCGGCCGCTTCCAGCGGTGCGGCGCGGGCCGCTGGAGCGCCGTGCAGCAGTGCGCGCTCGGCACGCGCTGCTCCCCGGCCGGACGCACGTACCAGTTCCACGTCGACTTCGCCGACGGCTATCTCGGGGCCGCGCCGCCTCCTCCTCCTCCTCCTCCGCCCTCTACGTCCGGAGGTGCCGGGGGCGGAAGTGGAGGTTCAGGAGAAGGAGGAGGGTATGGAGGTGGGACGGTCTTCGGGAACGCCCGCGGCAGGCTCGTCGATTGGCGCCTCGCCCTCGGTCTGCCGGGGCTTGTGATGCGGTTGGTCCTCGCCTGAGTTAACGGAGCGGGCGGGTCGGTGTTATGGGGTGGTTGGGTAGAGGTGGCTCGCATTCTGGCTCGGGGAATTTTTTTTTTTTTTTTCATCGCGCTTATGGCGTCCAGAGGGTTTTATTCGGTTTATTTCGGATCCGGCGTTCGGCGTTTGGGCGTTTTTTTTTTGGGCGTTGGGGCTGGGCTGGGTTATGCATGGCATGGTCTGGCATGGTCTGCGCTAAGGAGGGGGAAAAAAAAAAAATTAAGGGGCGGCGTTACGTGCTGTTTACGGATGCATGGATAGATTATCTAGATAGATGGATACATAGATAGCCTTGCTCGTCGCGGCGACTGGTGGAAAAACGTTCTCCTACTCGAGGAAGTAGGCCTCAATTCACATGTACCGCGGCCACTTGCGGCGAAACCTACTAGCGGTTAGCGATGTATTACTTTGGGAATATAGTCATGCGATGAAAAATACTAGCGAAATTGCTTCGGCAGTTTGTCAAGGTTGCATACAGCTTTTAAAGAGAATCATCATTCATTAAATTATAGAAACACTAAGGGAAAGAAGTTGAACTTGGTAACCTGAGCCCCCCAATGTAGCGTAACCACTTTGCCTTTATGATATATAAATGTCGATATTGATACTCACCAACCAGAGCCCGTTATATGTTTCATCACATCCAGTTTAGATATCCCCACCAAATAGAAAACTGTTACAATACATTTGTCCCCTGCGCCTTACAGTATGGAACCTAAATGACAATCCGATGTAATGCATAAGACAAAGGGAAAAATAACAAAAGAAAATATTCATGCATGTCGTTATGCGATACGTCTTACCATATGCGTATCCCCCTCAAACTCTTGTTTAGGAGACAGAAGCTGCTAGTAAGGTTATACCGCGGCTCCAGAACTTCCTTGCTCCTCCTCCCCCTCGCGGAAGCTGAGACGAGAGAACGGCCGGGGTGGTGGTGTTGAAGAGCCCGCGAGCGCACGTCTCAATCCTACACCATAAAACCCTTGCTCATTAAAACTCCCAAGGTATCCTGCGCTACCAAAAGACTTGCTCTGCCGTTTCTGAAGTGCGTTAGGCCCTGGACGCCCCGATGATGATGGGTCTGCTATAGGGCCGTCGCTGTCATCAAGGGTCGGCATATCTTCACTCTCTTGTTGCTTGTCGAGCCCGTTAGTTGTGTTGCTTTTCTCAATGCGCAGTGACGCTCCCTCAGCTGATACGCTGTTTTGTGAGGAGGTCGCCGTCAGTGGCGATGAGAAATCGAAGTCTGGCTTTGATTGCGAGAACACGTCTTTTTCAGATTTATCTTCTGAGGCCACAGCGGGGCCTTCTCCTTCCATAGCTGTGTCGTGTTCTATTATAGGGCCATCCGACACTGCATCAGCAATGACTTTCACGCCGGAAGAGCCTTTGGCTTCGACTTCACATGGCGAGGGAATCTCCGTTTCCAATATAGGGCTCCTCTCGTCCTCGGGGCTGACGAGATGTTGCTTTTTATGCATAGGCCGGGTCTTGACAATGAGAGAAGCAACAGAACTATCTTGGGAAGGTAATCGTGGCATAGGGGATGATGCCAGTTGGTGGATGGATAATTTGCTTGGGTAATTTCCTATATTTTCGTGCCCATCAATCTCACCGCCCCCAATATCAGGCGTGGCCGTTCGTGCAATATCAACCTCGGTGTATAATACCGCTCCGTGAATCTTCGGGGTAACCATGACACTGCTGTGTACTGACGGGCTACCGCCGGACTCTAGGTCCGGGGTTCGTGGTCTCGTTGAGACCGTCGATCCATCGGCGGTATGCCTCGTTCTCCTCGAGTTACGAGACCCAGTTAAAGAAGTCTTGGCTGATTCTTGCCCTGTATTGGATGCGCTTGAGCTCGATGTTGTTTGCGTCGTCAATGTGTTGGATTGTTCATGGGAGATTGATACATCTAAGGATGTCGCGGTCGTGTCATATCGACTGAAATTGTTATGTCGGCTGGATGATCCGCGCGAGCTCGCAGCAGCTGCCGGATGGGAGGTTCGTCTGCCTGGAACTAGCGGGAACAACCGTGCCCCTGTAGCGGGATCCCGAGTCACCCTGCCCGATGACTGCCTAGAGTCAGACGAGGAAGCACTGGACAGCTCTGTTGTCTCTAGCAGCTCGCTTCCCCTTGAGCCAAGTCTGTCAATTGATGAACCCTCCTCGTTGGTAATCTGGCTCTTTGATGGTGCCGTGAGGTCGCTCAACCTTCTAGATGATAAAAGGCCTGTATGCATTGAGACGTACTCTTGAGAAGGAGCGCTGATGATGACCTCCGGCTGTGCTGTTTCAAGGTTTCGGTTAGGTATTGTGCAAGTATCTTTACACACCATCTCAATATCACGCTCGATACGTTGCTTTAGTCGGCTGAGGACATATGCTTTCGACTGTTCGGCTGACTTTTTCTTACTCCCAGATTTTTCAATCGGTTCGCGTGCCACTAAAGTCTTATGCAAGATAAAATGCCCTCGCTTTCGTGCTGTCATTCGAACAGCAATTGCGTTACCTCGTAGCACCTCTGCTACCCCGGTCTGTAGTCGATCTAGGAGCGTTTCAACAGTCCGCCGGCAAATACATGTTTCGGGGCCAAGTGTGAACGCTAGTGGTTCATCAATTGTCCAGCCGCGGCCTCGAAGCTCAATGATATAGAATTCGAAATCGTTCATCCAGGAAAGTGACTGATCGGCATCACGTGAAACTTGTACCAGCGCCATCTTAGCCTTTTCGACGAATTCGACGCAGTCGATTGCGTGATCCTTCCAAAACACATTGACGCTAGTCGACGTTGTCCGTTCTAAATTGTCAAATTGGGGACCAACGTTGTTCTTGACTGATAGCATCATCTCGACACTGTCGCCATCTTGTGGCCGACAGTGCTGGCATCCGCTATGACCAGCACATGATTTCTGCAATTCTTCGAGCTCTTTCCTGTGCGATCGAAAAACGCCGTCTATCGAATAGCAGGCATCAAGAAATAGATTTTCGGCATTTGCGAGGGTGAGTGGAGATAATTGGTGACTATGGACTTCTATAGTCTCATGCCAACGACGGGGGTTCCGATGATGATTCTGGCTCGTAAATGACAAGGTGATAGTGTAACCGGGTATAGACTCGAAGTCTTGCTGCTTTTCGATGAAAAAGGAGCGAGGTATACTTGTCAATGGCTGTACTCGTCCTGGTCGATATTGGAATGTCCTTTGTTCTTGTACCGCATCTTCCCGTACAGGGCCGTCTTTCCAAACAAAAGCTTCGTCGTGATGTCTGAGAAAGAGCCCCACCATATAATGCGTGGACAGGATGACTTCTCGGGCGATTTCAGTCCCTAGTGGCTGTCTTTGATATGATCTTAGGGTCCGGGAGGCCCAAGCTTCGGTGCCAGCGCCGATATCATTTCTCAGAACTTGCAGTTGTATCTCGTATCTCAGAGGCTTAGCTAGGCCATCGCTACCGGTGCGGTCTAGGGCATTGGTATCTTTCCTCGTGATGAGCTCCTTAGAGCAATGGTCGACGCGACGAATCAAGGCTTCGCATAGTTCCTCGGTGGGCTGAAGCGACGAGGAGCCCTCGTAATCCTGGCTGTGGGAATAGTTCAATGGCTCGCCGAACTTGACAGTAACCCGTACGCTGAGGCTTCGCACATGTCGGGAGTCTTGAAACAATGACCTCGTCTCGGCTATAGATGTTGCCTCTATGGCCGTAGGGGTTGGGCCTTCGGATGGGAGATGCGGCTGCGACCTGGCTCCTTCGCTTCTTGTTCCTCGCCATCTATAGATATCCTTTGGAAAGTTTTTCATGTCCCGAACGAGACTCTTGAGTCTTGCGGGGAAGCCTCCAAAGCCTGTCTTGGTCTTATTATTGGTATGTCCCTGGGTTGCCATGTCGCTGGTCGGCTGTTGTCCAATAAGCCGAGAAGCGATGGTGATAGGAAGCCACCGTCGCAATGGACGAATTCAAGGTGCTAATAGGTTGGAGGGAAAAATAAAAAAAAACAAAAATAAAATAAATAAAAATGATAAAAGAGGAATATCCTTTCCGTCGTATTGTATCCCGTCAACAAGCCAAGGGGGGATACTATATGGAAAGACAAGGACGGGAGTAAACAGAACACCAGTGCTGACTCGTCGACGCGCTGCTCCGAGGGGTAAAGATTGGTGAAGCATGCAGCGCCTCTTTATGTGGGACTACTTCCTTTTCTCACATCCGCGATAGATGCGACAAATGCGACAAGTCCACATTGACCCTTTGGGGATCTGATGCAAGCATGCCAACGCTTCACATTACACTCGTAAGGAGCGTCCTTCGCGGCGATCCTAACGCGATCTAGACGAGGGAGACGGCCGAGCCGACACTGCCGTTGCGCTAGGCAGTCGACTGGGCAGTATGTTGGACAGTAGAGAGCTGGACTTGGGCAGGAGGCCCGGCTACTCAAGGAGATTCGACGATGGGCTGGGCCACTCGACCACCAGCCACGCAGGCAGCATGTCCCATGTTCCATGCTGTTCGCTCCATGATTCGAACGCGCCGCCGCTGCAACTGATCGGGCTGTGACTGCGCGCGATCGGGTGGCATCGGGACCCCTCTGCACCGGGCTGGCTGGCACCAATCCAATAGTGAGCCGAGGTGGCGTGACGAAAGGGGACGGAAGCCCTGGATGTCGGCTGGCTGAGATGGATCGAATAAGTACAACCTACGTGTGTGCCTGGTGTGTGTCTGGTGTGTGTCTGGTGTGTGTGTGTGCTACCTTGTGTCAAGTCAACACTCGACAGGGATGCCGGCGATCGTTGGATCGGCTCTCTCGCTTATGTCCAAAAAATAAATTGCGCAAGAGAGAATTGGGCTGCACGCAGCGCGACATCGACATAAGCACTGCCGCCCTATTCGATGAGGGTCGGAGAGGGTCTGATGAGGGGTGCCGACGGCAGGCTCGTGCTGCACCATCCTGCAGCTGTTAGCTCCCCCTTCCAAAAGCAACCATCCCAGGGCTGCTTCGACGCTCTTGATTGGCTTGCCCAACCGCCATGTGTCCGGTTTCCCGGATGCCTAACTCAATATAGATGAGACCCTCCTGGATGAGCAATCTAACCTACTTAAGCACTTGCCTCGAGAACCTGGATTATCAAGGTATCAAACGTGAGGTGAGGTCATCGATCGGCTTCCATGTATTATTACTACCTTACCAGTGCAGGTGTACCTACTACGGACGTGTCTTTGACAACATCATTGACGACAGCATTTGCAAAGCTCTGCATAGAGCTGCACCTATCTTCAGTTATACTGAGCATTGGGAACTTTTAACTACGTCGCAACCGTTATTTAACCGTTTGTTAGGGAGCAACATCCGATGGCCGTTGATTTGACCGTTTGTTAGGGAAGCCGATAGTTAAATGTTGAGTTATACCCACCTTTAGGTAGGCACTGAGTAGTTGGTAGGGTAAACTGACTGGTATACGATAGAACTGCAAAGGAGGACATATCAAGAAGGAAGGAGAAGAAGCAGAACAACAGGAGACAACATGGCATCTAGCTATTTGCCTTGATTCTCACGGCAATTCAATCGTGCTACCAATAGCGAAGGTATAACCGTCTACCTTAAATCACTTAAAGACTTAGCAGAGAGGGGTACTTGCAGAGGTTCCCGTTTGTAGGTAAGACAATCACAGGAGTGAACGGATTCCATGGAAAATATGAGAAGGAACACGGCGACATGAAAGAAATCAACTATCGCATTGTTATTCCATCTGTTTAGTCGACTTCTAGAATTGTCGCGCACAAGAAAATTTCATGTTTATTAGCTCTTACATGAACCCGATCTCCTCAACAACAAACATCAAACCATCAGCATTTGATGGACCACCACGTCACCTCTGTTCCCCTCAGACCACAATCAATCATCTTTCTCAGTTCTCGGGCTCGGAAAAGCTTCCATTATGAGCAAGAAGAATAAGAACAAGAACAAGGCGTCCCACGCCGCCGACGCCGCAGCTCGGGTCGCTGTCGTGAAGCGATGGGAGGTATACATGGGAACGGGCGAACTCGAGGACTGGCAACGCCTCATGAAAGATCTCGGCTTCGAGGAAGAATTCAGCAGCAAGACCCAATGTCGAAAGGTAAGCAGGCAGATGCTCTTTTCTCCCTTTCATTTTCCTAAGGAAAAAAAAAAAAAAAAAAAGAAAGAACCTTCTACTAACCTCGTCCTCTAAAGGCGCTAAGGACTGTTTGGGTGAACATACACGACTTCTTGAACGCGATCGAAAATGGACAACCTGTCCCCCGCTTCCCAAGCCAACGCGACCTGGCTAGATACACGAAGGAGAACCGCCTATTTTATCCCAAACAGAAAATTCAGAAGGGGAGCCCACTTCGACAACTTCTCGCGCAAATCTTCGTGAATCAGCGCCAGAAGGCACATGGAGGGAACCAACTGACTGCAATGATGGGCGGATTGTCGATCGCAGGCACATAGACTGGCCTTTCGGGGTCGTCGGAGCTGGAGCCGCTTTCCCTTTAAGGTGCTCCATGGACCGTGTCTAGGGTTTATTCTGGTGGTTGGGGTCGTCTCGTCTCCTGTGCTAGCTGTTTGGACGAGGACCTAGGAATAATGGTGATAATAATAATGGCCTGTATTACTATAAGAATATGGTGCACAAGCAGCACAACTAGTTCCTAATTTCCCATATTCTAATCTTCCCAGCATCGTTTCCGACAGCTAGCGTGTCGCTCTTCGTTCCAAACGCGATGGCTTCTATCCTCCCCAGTGGCGTCTGCTCCGTCGGCCAGTTCCTATAAACGGTACAGCTCGGTAGATGAACAAGCTTCAGGGCATTCCTCTTAAATTTCGAGGAAATTGCTAGTAATTGCCCATCCGGACTGAACACGAGCAATGTGACGGGCGTGATGAGCTGCATGAGGGCTCGAGTAGGCTCTGGTCGCGGATTTAATTTCAGCTCGTCCTCTTTCGAGGGCATGATCAACGTGTGACGGTCGTAAATGTTCACCACGCCAGAGTTGGAACCCACGGCCACCCATCGATCATCTCCGAGCAACTTGGGGCCGTTCGAACCGCCGAGCGCTATGGCCGAGCCGCCATTTGAGCCCTCATCGTTCCACACTGCCAAGAAGCGTTTCGAAGCCATGCTGTACTCTCCTACCTGCCCTCCTTTGCCCAGAATTGTGAGCCCATTTCCGGTCCTCCACCAGCAGAAATCAATAATGCCGCCACGGCTGTCCAGCCTAGCGGCTGCGATCCACTGCATCGTGTGAACATTTAAGATATTAATAACACCGCCGCCCTTCCTCGTTGTGGCGATCAGACCGAGGTATCGCCCGCAGGGGCTCAGCCTGAAACGTTCCCATGTTTTCTGCTCTACCTGATGGCCGTGTATTTTATTCGTCTTTTGTACGGCTCCAGTCTCGATGTCCCACGAGTGTATATATCTTCGACGTCCTGCCATAAAGATCTTTTTTCCATCTGGGGTAAACTGAGCCCGACGGACGGGCACCTGCAGGACCTTGGTCGAGGTCAGGAGAGGATTCGGTGTTGGGTATGCGGTTGGTGCAATGTGGTGCAAGAATAGCAGCGAGGATGTACTCGATGATAAGAGAACCGGGTATTCAGGGTGGAAGGCGAGCGATGTAACGTCCTTGTGGGCGTCTGGTATGTCGCGAGATCTCTGGATATCAATAACTTCAGGGCGAAGTTTCTTGCCCCTCACCGATGATGTAGTGCCATTCATAGCACCGGCGTCACGCAGGAGCCTGTCCAGAGGCAGCGCGTCAGCATTGAAGTCGTCAACCCCCTCGCCTTCGTCTGATGCACCCGATGACTCTGAACCAGCAGACGACCGCCTGCGACGCTTCTTGGGGGGGCCCTCCGCCTGCCTCGCCCACTCAGGCGTAGGGTTGAGCCGTAGATATTGCTGCCGTAATCGGAAGGCATACTCGGTCCCGTTGATCACATCGTCGGCCTCGCTTGTGCGAAGCTTCCGCAGCCGGGTCGCGTTGGCCAGCGATACGGTAAGTCGCTCGTCGTCGCTATCCTCCCACACCGGCGCATTCGCCGGGTCGTGCTGTGTCTTGCTCGCGGCGGGCGCTAGAACGAGCTGCCGATCCGCAGCTGGCGTCCGCCCCAAATCAATGTCGAAAGAGAAAAAGTCGGCGTCTTCTGCGTCTTCCAACCCCGTCCCCTCCTTCTCGTTCACTATCCTCCCAAACAAATCGGTTTCCTTTCCATCTTCGCCATTCTCGTCGTCCTCGGAATCGCCCTTGAAGAGATTCTGGCGGAAGTTGGCGGCATCTCCCAGGACAAATCGTTCAAGATCCTCCTCGTCGGAATCTTTCGGGCGTGGTTGGTGTTTGCGCGCACCTAGTTCCGATTCTGATTCCTCGCCGCTCGAATATTCGGATTCTTCGTATTCCGATGTCAAGCTGGAATCGCTATCTGGGGACAAGTCGGGGCGCCTGGACACCATCGTGGGCTTGTTCAGTTGCTAGCACAGGCAACAAGATCTATCCGATTGCTTTTGTGCTGTGACAACTTTTTTTCTTATCAACCTGCTGCATGCACAATCCACACAATCCCTGTCAAACTTGGCGCAGACTTGGGGTAGGTAGTTAGTAGGTACCTAGGTAGCTTTAGCTTAGTGGGGTAAGCACCGTTAAAATACTATAACCAAAATAACCGGACTTATGCATCCTACGGGTCCATCTCTTTCGCAAAGGTACATAAGTGAGGCGATTTTTAGAAGATAGTAGTTTATATAATGTAGTATGCAGCGGCGACCTACTGCTGAAATACTCCAACAAGTACCTAATAGTTAATGTTAAACGCGAAATGGATCTCCTCCCATACATTTCCTTTATCACCTCGCTGGCTACTTTATGGTAGAGACGAGGCAGCAACCAACTCTTTTTCCAACGAACCCAACTTCTCGCTCACAGATTCAGGACTGCGTAGCGTTAATACTGCCGCTCTCTGGGCTACATCGATCAAGTTTTGAATCTTGCCCCCTTGGGCTAAACCCGCGACGAGCGCTCCCATGAAGGTATCGCCGATGCCATTGACCGATACAACGTCGTTTACTTGTTCGACGCTTGGGTACATCCTCATGTACACGCCTCCAACGTCCGGATGGTCGTTGAGACATCTCGTGAGGATGAACGGCTCATGCGAGGCGTTGTAGAGGCGCGGGTCGTCCTTTCTCAGTATAGTCGTCAACAAAGCCCCATCGCTCCCTAACTTGGTGACGATTGTCGGGATGAAGGGCAGGAGTTGGATCACCTGCTGCGGGATGCCCGCGTCCGTCATGGCGGCAGAAGTAAGCTTGACGAAGCGGTCCCTGGCCCCTTTCATGCCAAACGCGTCGATGATAGTCCACCATCGCGCGTCCTCGAAATATTCGTTATCCTGGGCGGCCGCGTGCATTGCCGCCAGCTCATATTGATTCGGAGTTGTAAGGTCGACAGTGGCGTCAGGGAAGACCCCCAATCTTTCCCGTCCTCGCTCAGCGCAGAACAGTCGCGCCGACTTTGCCTTAGAGACCGGTTCAAAGGCTATCTTTGCTCCGTTTTCTTTGCCCGCCTGCACCCATGATCGGATATCGTGATCTTTCCAATTCGCATCAACAACAAGCCACTTCGGCTTCGACGACCTGATTGTGGAACTCCAAGAGTACGAAAACGGCTGGTTAGTGAATATGTCCATGTCCGCCATGGCAAGCACAAGGTGCTTATTGGCGTCATTTACAGACACGTATTGTGCAGTGCGGCTACCCGGATGTTCATCATGATCCAATTGTTGAATGCATGAAGTATCCATTCCACATGACTTCAGCGATGCTAAAACGGTCGAACCAGCACTTTGACTGTAAGCTGGAAGAAATCTTATCATAGTAAGGGCACTTACAGATCACGGCCAACCATACTACAAAGTCGCACCTTGGTGTGTTTGTTGACTCTGTGAGCCGCAAGCGCCACGTTGCGCCCAACTCCCCCTATTGACTGACTAATATGAGACGGGTTTGATGTATGTAATTGCGGTATTGGGTCTTCAATCGAATTTATAGCTGTATAGTCGCAGCTTAAGTCTACGGCGACAGATCCAGCCACGAGGATATCTACCTGGGAGGTCGCCTAGAATGGTCAGTCAGCCTACACATCCTACTAGCGACTCTAACGGTAAGCTGTTTTGGGTAGCTAACGCGCACAGCGACTGTGACTATTTTACAAATTTAACGAATGTTTCATACCTCTGGCGTTGGTGTCACTTTCTGTATTGGAGTAGCTACATTGCTAGACGTTCCTAAACCCGACCATGACTTCACCCTAATACAGATTCGTTAGACTAACAGAACAAAGAGGCGAGAAGAGCACATAGCTCACGGTGTACTGGAGGTTGGTGACCCCTCGGAAATAAGTCTAGATACTGCCCCAGCTACTTTTGCGGCTCGCTCGACGTTTAACCGTATCAAAGCCTTATTTGCCGGTACGCTCGCCCCGTTAGTAAGCTCACGAATTCTAAGGAGGATGAAAGGCGTGTTCCCGCTTCCTTGAATGCCCTGTTCCTCAGATTCCCGTACTGCCTGTTCGATAACGGAAGCCATCTTGTCTGCAGGTATTGCGTATTCTTCTGGGAGAGGGTTGGCAAATAGAAGACCAGTCTCGATATTTAGTCTCTCTTGTGCCACTATTATGGCCGCTGCGTGCTCTTCGTCCTGAACAACAAAGGGGCTCTTGAAACCGCTCTCCCTAGCCCAGAATCCAGGGAAATCAATGTCTCCCTTTCTCCCATCGGCGAAGGTCGAGGCGAGTACACCCTGCGTTTCCAGGTATTCCAGCGTTCTAGGAATGTCCAAGAAGCCTTTGCTACCACTGCAGATGACCGCCATCCTCGTTCTTCCCATTTCAGTCAAGTCGGCGCTGATATCGAAAGACACGTGACCCCCTCGATGAACTCCGCCGAGGCCGCCAGTTCCAAAGACGCGAATTCCGGCCAGCCTTGCTAGGACCATGGTTCCCGCGATCGTTGTACCTCCATGGATCTTCTGGCCTCTCATACCCTAGATTGGGAGTCAGTGGCCCATTTCCAAGGAGAAGCGTTGACGCTACTCAGGGCTAGACGTACCGATCCAGCGAGGAAGGCAATATCTCGTCGGGATGCCTTTTTCGGGGAGCCTTCAACCATTTGGATCACTTCCTCGGGAGCGAGCCCGACAGTGGGAACGCCGCCCAGGATACCTACCACAGCGGGCACGGCGCCATTCCTTCGAACAATGCCCTCGAGGTCGAGGTCGTAACCGAGAGCCCCGTGGGTATATATAGTGGATTCAAGCGCGACCACGGGCTTGTTGGTGGCCAAGGCTTCGGTTACCTCCTCGGAGACTTTGAGCAGCTCCTTTAGGCCAGCCAGGTTTCCTGTGGAGTAACCTCGAAGTACCCCTCCGGAGGTCGAAAACGAGGCGTTGCTCAGTGCAGTACGAGTTCCGCGCGCGTCCAGAACCCGGCGATGGCCAGCCCACCGTCCGACAAGCGGGAAAGATTTGCGAAAAGTCTGCATCGTGGCTCGATCCCCTCTCGGTAATGGCCGCCAAGATATGTGGCCCCCCCTATAATTTAGAGAATATTGACAGTAGTAGATAGAGGGTTTCAATTCAGCTGGTAGTCGCGATGACCCACGATATCCCAACCGCGAATTTTCTCTGCCTTTGACTCATGCAATGCTTCTCAGAGGCATACACAGGAAATCGTATACGGAGGACAAAGGTGACCAAATAATATGAGCTGTTTGGGTTACGATGATACTGTACGTTTCTTGAAGCTGTTGTAAAGGTCACATCAAATCTGACAGCGGATTACCCCGAACCTGTCTAGGTCTGCATGGACCACCGTAGATGCTTTAGCTATTCCGAATTCCGGGGTCCGACTCCGCGTCCCACTCTAATCTGTCCCTCATGTATGGTTTGACCGGGTACCTACATACAAGTAGGTAGGTAACTGACACAGCGCCTACCAGTGCTGAAACATGAGGGTGCAAATCTTGATTCATCGCCATTATCAAACGTTGAAAAATCTGGGCTGGCCAATAATCTGTCAGATGAACTATTTCACGTCAAATCGCCCAAGTAAGTTCATCGGATTATAATACCTAACTTGAGCTCGCATTGCAAGTTGCCTGGGTACTTACCTGTTCTATTCAAATGGATTGATTGTAATGTGAGCAGTCGCTAGTCGCATACTTTTAAACAGTTATTCGCGATCAACTGGGCGGATTGGACGAGAGATAAGCAATCCTCTTAGAGTGCAATTCCGGATTACAGGGCCGATTGCCCTCAAGGATCCCCATCTCAAGCATAATCACTTACATGATCCCCGTTTGAACTAACAAAACCCTTGCCCTTTCGGATATGAACAGGCCTGTAACCTATTATAGGGGTCGCGCCCTTGTCTCGAGGATGTCTATTTCTATGACGGCATCACCAAGTCGGTCTCTGTCAAGCGAAAGGCACATGTTTCCTCATTTATTAACGAGTTCGGCTTCCTTCATCATCCCCATACTGCCGCGCGTTTGACGGCACTAGCGTGATGAAGTCTCTCAGCAGGTTGACCGCATTATTCCCACTTTTTAGTGCGTCGACTTTGGCAGCCGATTTCGTGATCTCGGGTGGCCAAATCTTCACCCCGGGATTCGCGATCCTCGATGCACCCCAGCCAGGCACGCCTTTGGGCGGAAGTGCGTAACTCTCTTCAAATGAGTGACAGAATGAAACGAGTTAATATAATTCATCGGATAGATACCATCGAGGTTGCCCTAGACGTGTCCGCTAATGGCCAGCTGAATCTGCCCCCCTACGATCCGGACAGTCCCAGCCTGATCCATAACATCACCATCTTTCTCTACAGTTACGAGACTGGAAGAAACTTCACAATCACGAACGGGACGGCTTCGGAAAATGATGCATCTCTCGGCGATATTATGCTTTCGGAGCCCGGAAGCACAGTTAAGCATATAAAATGGACCTGGCCGGACTGCCTGATTGGTGACGGTCAACCAGATAGTCCCGACAGTGATCGCGGAGATTACAATGTCAGTTGAAACGCAACGCAATACCTATTCGGTTCTCATGTGGGCCTGGAATGCTAACAATCTTACCTAGATATCCATCCGCCAGAGTTTCCGCCTGAACGGCGAGGACCACTATACCATTTTTGATGTCCCCATCTCAGTCACCAACAGCATCGAATTCGCCGGCAACAATCCGGCATGTGATTCGGTCGATAATGCGCTGCTCACGCCGGAGGAGATTGATGCCGAGACTGCGAACAGCGTCGGTATTCTGTTCGCGCCGGGCGATGCGACTGTAATCGAACAGTCGACGGGCGATGGGTCCGGGAGCGGTGCCGCCTCGACGAGATCTGAGTGGAGGCCCGTCGCCGTCGGGTTGTTGACGCTCGCTGTATTTCACCTTTCTTTCTAATCCCCCCCAGTGTCGGGGGAGGGGGCAATGTATATATTAGGTAGTTACCTAAGTATAAAACATATTCAGCAGAAGGCACACGCAGATCACAAATCGTGCAGGGACCGCCTGCATAATACCCAGTGTACCTCGTTTCCACATGGAATTCATTCCATCTGATGGGGCGATCATATGCGGCTGCATCCTGTATCACCAGCTCTCACAAGCAAGCTCTCCTCTTGCAGTAAGACTACACTCAGAGTGGGCTAGTCTCTCCAGAAGTGGTCTTCGCCCCGCCCACATCACTCACCTTAGGCTGGCTTGGCTTCGCTGACTGTCGCACGCCAGACAAGAAGAGTGAAGGGATTACCACATCGAGGCATGCCCGTCATTCAGGAACAGAACCGCAGCATGCTGCACAGCGGAATAGCAGCTCGTGCCCCAGCCCCTGAGCACGCGCTTCCCCGCAATCTGGCATCCACCGTCTCACTTTACCCCAAGAACAACCTCGGCAGCTATCCCGGCCAGCTCGTCCAGTCTCGACGGCTGGGCCGCCGGGGACCGCACATAGAAGAAGCAGGGCGCAGGGCGCAGGGATGCACGTCGAAGATGCAACTTTCTTTGGACTCTCTCGACCTTGAGTGCCGCCATTCGGTTTTGCGGTGATTGCGGATATCGACCTCCACCGATGACCGTGGATTCCATACTCTTGGTTTCCCACGACTCAGAGCATCATTCTTTATTCTTCAAGGCCCTAGTAAACTAAGAGCATAAGTCGCGATGCCTATTCACAACGGGTTATTGCCCCGCGAGGGCTTCACCGCCGACCCGGTGCTCAACCTCATCGGCCGCACCGCGCTGAACCCCATGCTACTGCTGCCCGTATACCTGCTCGCCAAATTCACCAAGAAGGGCGAGGACCTCAGCATCCTCCACCGCAAGGCGTTCAATCGCTTCAAGGTCCTCTTTTATCTCGCTCTCGCGCGGTACCTGAGCAAGAAGATGTCCGAGGGCGTGACCAACAACTGGACCGACGACCGATACGTCTGGCGCCGGGAGATCGCCGTGGTCACGGGCGGCGCGGGAGGCATCGGCGGCCACATCGTCAGATTGCTAGCAGAGCGCGACATGCATGTCGTGGTATTAGACATCCAGCCGATGACATACGATGCAGGTAAGCAGCCCATCCCCGACCCAGCGTAAAGAAAAAGAAAAAAAAAGCCCCTAGCTCACTCACAACACACGAACCACAGGCCCGAAGGTGCACTATTTCAAGTGCGACATCACGTCGCCGGCGGACCTGGCGGAGGTGGCGAAGGAGATCCGGGCGCAGATCGGGGACCCGACGATCCTGGTGAACAACGCCGGGGTGGCGCGGGGCAAGACGATCCTGGAGACGACGGAGCGGGACCTGCGGTTCACGTTCGACGTGAACGCGCTGGCGCACTACCACACGGCGCGGGCGTTCCTACCGGCGATGGTGGCGCGCAACCACGGGATGGTGGTGACGGTGGCGAGCTACGCGGCGTGGATGGCGGTGCCGAACATGGTGGACTACGCGGCGTCCAAGGCGGCCGCGCAGGCCTTCCACGAGGGGCTCGCGGCCGAGCTGCGCACGCGCTACGCCGCCCCGCGCGTCCGCACCGTCCTCGTCAACCAGGGGTACACCCGCACCCCGCTCTTCCGCGGCTACCGCGAGGACGCCTCCCCGTTCTGGCTCCCCGCCCTCGAGCCCGAGTCCGTCGCCGACGCCGTCTGCCGCCAGATCTTCACCGGCCGCAGTGGCCACGTCGTCGCCCCCGCCGCCGGGCGCGCCCTCCAGCTCCTCCGCGCCCTCCCGCACTGGCTCGCGTACTCCACCCGTGCCCGCGGCCAGGACCTCATGGCCGCCTGGAAGGGCCGCCAGGTCGTCCGGGACCTCGACGCCCACTATGCCGAGAAGGAGGCGAAGGAGAAGAAGGAAGCAGAGAGGGAGAGGGAGGCCGACCCCGAGGAGAGCACGGTCCTCGTGCCGGGGAATTAAGATATCGGCTGACTATGCTCCTCGCTCATTTTATGAGGGGGATTGGTGGGGGGAAGGGGCGGCGTCCGAAAGAATGGATATATGAATAGTCAGGGCGGTTGAGGAAGTCCGTCGCGCCGCCGTATTAGTGTGTATCAGTGTATAATCATTTTTTTTTTGGCAGGAAATAACATTCTTCGAACTCAGACGTCTCTCTACCTTCATTCCCTAGCGCCTCAGATTAGAATTCCATTATTATTGCAATAGTTAGTTCAAATGTCCTAGGCTGCATAGAGGAAGCCTCGTGATCAGTCCCCGGCTCTTCGCGAGGCGGTATTTATTCACTTCTGAGATAAAACTGGGAGAGAAAAGGCCGTGTATGTATTTGTTGTCATGCTGGCACTGTGGCATACATGCAAGGGAATTGAGGGCGTGGGCTGTGCTGTATTCCTTGGGGTTCTAACTCGTCAAGAAAATACTAACTCAATTGCTGATATCCTACAAGAGCATCCCTTGATGCCTCTGCCTATATTCTGTGCCTTGACTTTCTATAAATGGGCCAGGTAGAAATTTCGTTTCGTGTCAATGCCATTGGACGAGGAGATCCATCTCGAAACTTCAATGGCAATATAGGAATATCTATTCAAGCTATTTACTTAATAGAGATCACTTAATACGAAAGTTTAGGCAAAGGAAGAATCTATTTCAAACTAGGTGTGGAATAATCGTCCCCAAATACAAGGTACATACTGCAAAGGGATTGCATACACATTTCATCACGTCTCAAAAGCTCCAGCAGCCGTATCGCACTTAGGGTTGAGGGCATTCATGCTAAGCCAAGAACAGAATATCAGATGGAGACTCTTCGAAAACTTGCCGACCTACCACCTGATATATTCGACGCATCCTGGTGGCACATAACTAAGGAAAGGAGGAATTACATATATGCGCGATCATTTGCCTCTGAGCGACCGACAATTCTACAAGACCTAGCGTCACAAGAGGCCGAATCGATCGGCAAACTTGCGGAACTCGATGAACAAGCATCACCCAACAATGATGTGGCGGCGAATTTGATACTAGCATTAGTGAACCGTGGGCGAGGCGACAAGATCTTGGCCGCGAGGGATCTGTTCATGAAAGTCTTTAAGAAGTTTGGTATAGATTCGCGTTTCTATCAGCTCATCAAAACAAATTGATATGGCTTGCATTACGACTGGGACGGCCCACGAGTACCGTACTATGTCGGTACAGCATTATATACTCTCATGTGGTCATTCGATAAGGAGACACGCAAAACAAGGGCTATTTTGATCTCAAGAGACCTCCACGGTACGAACGTCAGTGACTCGTTGCGACTCTTCCTCGGCCAGGAGGCACACGGACTACACTCACCGTTTCTCCTCGCTTGGGTCTCGTTGGCGCATGTAACTGATTGGACGGGCTCGAGCACATACGATCTACTTACTAACATACGGCGGCTTGAAGGGTTAACCGGTTACGGGCCATATGGAGGAGAGAGGCCCAGGACGGATGTTTCTATCGCCGAGCTCACTGACGCCTCGAAGAGGATCGGGCACATGCAGGTGAACGTGGCGAATCAACTCCGGCATATCGCGGTCGGAACAGCCATCTCCTCGCACATCGCCTTAGTAACCGCAGAGCCCTCAATATATGCCACGGAACCATATGTCTCGAAGTGTGAACAGGAGCTAGAAAGCTTTAGCTCTACCACACCCTCCTTACAAAGGAGCTTAGACGATTCTAACGCGCACGCATATTACCTTGGAGAGCGTATTGGTAGCCAAAACATTGTGGTCTTTGCACTCATGGGGCAAATTGATGCGCGAACGACCATCGACCTTGCGAGGGCAAGTAAAGAAATAGCTGAGGCTACGGGAAAGGGACAGCTCGGCAAATGAAGGCGATAGCCATTGTGGTACGTATGCGACCCATCCGTAGTCCTTCTCCATTGGCCCCATTCCGCCGCCTCCCAACGAGCCGAATAAAGCACATGGAAATTTTGGGCCGATTCATATGCCTTTAGACCATGCTCTTCCTGCCAGGTACTTGGTTTGCAGCGCTATGGGCGGTCCCATCGCTGGAACTGGGACCAACCGGATGTGATACAACCGAAATTCTGGTTGTACTGGGCATTTACGGTACCAAGCACCATCCTCATCTTCGCTCTGTGGTTCGGTTTGACTACGTTGGGGGTTCCCTGGCAACATAAACAGAAGCCACAGAAGCGCGATGTGGGATACGAAGAGCTCAATGTAACATCTGAGCCGCCCATGCCGACCGTATTAGGTTGAGATATCGACTTGAGAGACAAAAAGACGTGAACACCATGGTCGACCCTTCTTCCCATACGCAACTCTGACGGCCCTAGGAGATGAGTTTCTCTTACAGCTACAACTTTATAACGGCCAGAGGCTCGCATCAACCGTATTTATAACCTCTCCAAATACTTATACTTGGGGCTCCGGACTACAGCTGAATCAATAGCCCCCTGTGGTCGCGTAATAAAGAATGATGTCATATTTGGATACGGTTACCAAAAATCGCTCTCTGAGGGTGCCCATAGTTGATATCCGAATACATAGAACTATTAACAATACTACACTACTATACAAGTGGGCCTCGCTTCTTCACGAAGGTGTTGAGTTTGGCGCTAACGTAGTAGCAACATGTTAGTGAGAGAGAGATGAAATTGTCTCAAGATGAAATTGTCTCATAGCTTCGGCTTCCCCTCGCGGCCGCTCTTTACGAACTTGGAGAATTCCCCTTTGAGCAAGAAGTCGGGATACTGCATGTCGGGATCCCGGCCCACGCCCATGCCCTTGTTCCGCCAGTCGGCCCCGTCCACGACGAGGACCTCGCCGTTGACGTAGTTGCCGGCGTCGCTAAATAGGTACACGGTGGCGTCGGCGATGTCGCGGATCGTGCCCAGCCGGCCGGACGGGATGCGCCTCCCGACCTCCTTGGGGTCGATCTGGCTGCTGGCGAGGCGCTCCATGCCCTCGGTCCCTTCTATGCCGCCGGGGGACACCACGTTAGAGGTGACGCCGTAAGGGCCGAACTCGAGGGCGACGGAGGCACTGATGGAGTCCACGGAGGCTTTGGCGGCCGAGACGTGGGCCTGCATGGGCATGCCGGTGTAGTGGAACGTTGCGGAGACATAAATGATGCGACCGCCGGTGAGACCGTCGGTGCTTGGGTTGGGGTTTCGCTTGGCCGACTCGATCAGGTACGGTATGGTCGCCTTGACCGTGTTATATGTGCCAAGGACGTCGATTTCCATGACCGTCTTGAAGCCGTTGGAACTCAGACCCGCAATAGGGGCCACAAAGTTGCCTGCTGCACCGGCGCTGGGATTATATTAAAATTAGCTTACTTTTGTCTCAAAAGCCTGACAGAATTGACAGGACAGGCAAGGCGGCATACATGACGAAGTCAATCGCGCCCAACTCCTTGACACACCGATCGGCGGCCCTCTGCAGGCTCTCGGGCTAGATGGAAGCACGTCAATACACCGGCCTCATCAACCAAGCATGGCGATACCCTCGGTACCGTGCCGTACGTACGTCGCGAACATCACAGCCGCCGATTCCCAGGACCTTGGCGCCCTTTCTGGCGGTTGCGATATCGGCCGCCACAGATTCCGTCTTTTGCACATTGCGGCCGATGATGCACGCATTGGCGCCGAGGTGAACCATGGCTCTCGTCTGGGCGCTGCAGATGGTGCCAGCACCACCCGTCACGAAAATAACACGCCCATCTTTATCCATTCGTGTTAGCGGCGACCGTCTCTCATTTGTTGCCAGAATAATTTAAAAAAAAAAAAAGAAAAGAAAAAAAAAAGGTGGTTAACTGACTAAATATGCCATCCTTCCAGACGTTACTGAGGTAATCGGACCTAGGGATCGGCATTGCTTCGTTTTTGTACTTCGTTTCGTACAACTCGGCCAGAGACAAGAGCAACACCGGAGGTTTTAAGTTCCGACTGACGATAGACTCGAGCGAGTAAGGTGCCTCTAGGTTACTTAGGTAGGTACTTAGAGGGGGGGACTATACACAAAATACAAGGCTGATATCGAAGTGGAACTAGAGGGAGGCGATTACGAGGCGTAACTCGAGGATGCGGCTAAGGAAATATAAATATACAAAGATGTTTGCATTGACATCGGAGCGGGCACGTCGGCTTTGAACCGATCCTCCAATATAGTAACTACCTAGGTAGTAAGCTTGCGCGCCCTCAAGCGAATGCGATTGTACCTCGGCCGACCCACCTGTCGAGCTCCTTCCCGGCTCTCACTAGGGATACTAAATCTACAGTGGTTACTATATAATTGCCCAGCAATAGTGTGGTTGGTTGTCTTCCTTAACACTGCTTGCACAAGAATAAGAATGGCAAGAGAGTGACTTGGGTATAACCACCCTGGGACTCGTTTACCTACCGCGCAATGGCTGCAGTTTTGTGTGCCCGAATTAGATAGTATAGATAATAGATACACCAAGTAGCTAGGTAGACACGCAGCTGGGTATCTTCAGCATTTGCTTGACAGATAGATAGAAATCAACCCACTTGGAGGGTGTGTGTATAGCGGTTTGCGGCCAAGCGCACCATACCTAATTGCACCTTGTAGGTGCCATGACCCATGCCAACCGTTTATATACCCGGTTTATAGTAGTGTAGGTACCTAATCAGCCCCTGTTTGCCAGGTCAAAAAGACTTGACGCCCCCCAAAACGAACTATAATGACCTTCAATCATACGGCTAAAAATGGTGTAAAAAATGATTGGAAATTCCCACTAAATGTAAATAACAGTTGATCCCATTTCCTCTAAATTTTATTCAATTCTATTTTTACAATAGGTCAAATCGAGGTAGCCCTTGCCAGTACACTAGAGGAAATCTTCTTCTGGGCTGCTCTCAATTGCACCCTAGCCATTTGTCAATGGGTCCAAGCTCCACCCATGGCCGGCCGCCAATCTAGAGCAGCCCACCATGTAGGTACCTGAAGTTAATACCCAATATAGGCCCATCAGGTACTGTGGGCACCTGCTGAGTGTCTGGCGCAACGCAGGCGTTCGCTGTCATCATACCCACCGAGTCCACGTAGTGAGTTGATGTACCTCTGCACATTCTCATCCCTCCCTATCTCGCACAACGCCTCTCAACCTCCCCCTCGACGCATGCCATCTTCCATCTTTGCATATCGAGTTCCTTCGGCCCTGACAACACCAAAAGCTTCATCTGTCCTGTCCGCGCACCACCAGGCATTATGGCGTCCAAGAAGGTGACGATCCTCAAATTCGTCGGAACCGTCTCTCTCGGTCTCCTGACGGTAAGTTCCAAGTGCCCCCCCGCGAATATGCCCCTCGTCATATCCCGGAAACCCCGCGCCTAGAGCTTTGACTCGAGCCCAGAGCGTGGCGTGAGCGAGCCATGAGCCATGTTCTGTTGCCCGACACATCAGCTCAACCCCCCATCACCGCCGCACGCCTCGTCTCGTCGGCCTTTTGGTTTCCCCAATTCTAACGGGCCGTTGAAAATAGGGTACTTCGTATACCATTTCCACCCTCACAGTCCCGTCCCTGCTCGAGCTCTCCTCGGCCTCCACGGCAGCCCAGGCGTTCCGATCGTTAGCATCGACGGCGACCACCCACCTCACCGCGCTATCCGGCGTCTCGGGCACCGCCTTCCTCCTGGCCTTCGCCCTCTCCCCCGCCGGCTACCGGCATCCGTACCTGCTCTACACGTCGCTCTTCTGCCTCGGCACGCACCTGTCCGACTACGTCACGCCGTCCCTGTTCGGCAGCCCGTCGTCCTCCTCGTCCTCAGACGCATCCGCCGCTGCCGCCGCCGCATCCCAGCGACGCGCAGCCCTCGCCCAGGCCCGCCGCGAGAAGGCCGCCGCGAAGCGCATGGTCGCCAGCTACGACGTGCTCAGCGACTCGCACTCCGAGGAGGGCGAGGAGCCCACCCTCCTCGTCGACGACGACGAGGTCAACGGCGAGGAGGTCCGCAGCGAGGTCGAGCTCTTCGCTCGCAACCAGCTCGTCCGCACCGCTGTCGCCGGCGCCGGCTTCGCCATGGCCGTGTTGGGCATCTGGGGCGACGGCGCGCATCAGATCTCGGACACGTTCGTCATCTGAGCTGTCGTGAATCTGAGCCTCGTGTGTGTTTTTATTTACAAAAGAACCCCCCCCCTTACCACCTCGCCTCCCAAAATACTTCATGACCCATGTTGCCATGTAAGGATAGTATGCCGTACAACGCCTATGCATGTCTGGTTCGGGGGAAGAAATCTGTTTAGTAAAGTCGTGGTGTTTGCGCTAGGGAGCTTGTTGAAAGGTCATTATCATATTGGAGTCTTCGGAGGTTTGGGCTATTTCGGTGTTATAATAAACTAGCCCCTCTCGTCCTATTATCGGGGTTTGTTACCACAAACCTATCGACAAAATGATGAACATTCGCCATCGTCGGTCGGACGAGGGGGGGGGGAGAGAAAATATATATAAGTGTACAATACAGTCTAAAACGGGACCATTAGCATGTGTTTAGTAAAAGTGCTTTCACCCCGTGCTGGTAATACATCCTGTTCATGTTACTGGGTTAACTATCCAAAATATTAGACTCTGTTCATCGTAATGTATTTGTCAGGATCCCTTGTAGATATTACTGGCCCTCCACGATGTGGTGGAGCGGATTCTATCTATCCTACCGGCCCAGCTGACAACTTAAGCCTGCGATTCCTATATATAGGAGCGCCAATATCGCCGCAACAACAGCCAGCCGCTGAATAAGAGAGATGCACAAGGACGCCTCGCCTCGCGCATGTGTCAAGCCATAGTTATATAGATAGGATGATGAGAAACGGGTAATAACGTCCCCAAAGAGTGTCCCCGGCCATAAACGTAACGCCTTCGCGCGCCGGTCCCAGCCGCCCTCCCCGGGAGAGAATGGCGGAGGCCCCTCTCTGCCTCTTTGTGGGAGGACTTCTCCACTTCGGGCATGCCGGGCAGGTGAGGTCCTCGTACTCTTGTCTTGGGATGCGGGGACACATGAAGCACTTTGATTCATCGTCATAAATTTTTTTTTTTTTTTTTCCCCAGGGCGGCGTTCTGATTCCTCTCGTTTGGAGACATGGGCTTAGATGCCGGTGATGGCCGTTTGAGTTTTCATACTGTCTTCTACCATCGCTTGATAGTGTTTATATCCGATGGCCGAAGTGCCGGCTTCGTTTCGGCTGGATATATCGAGTGCACGTGGTACATAGGAGTTACGCTCGTGAGATTATGCTTGGGGCCCGCGATGTTGAAGGGGGCTAACAAAAAATTGGGGGGGATATCTCAAGCATATATCACACGACGAATGTCATATCATTAGACTGTACTGTTTTATGAGCGCCGACTTCCATGCCGTCCATATCTGTAATTCTATCTTCGGCCTGATCGGGCGAGCTCACCCCTGAAAAAGCGGATCGAATCAAAAGAACGAGAGGTGCCGCATGACTTTTATGTAGTTATAAATTCAACATTAAAACACCCTCCTTGCCACGTAGAGTTAGTTGGTATGTTTACTATTTACATCTACAAGGGGAATGATTTCAATCCCCCGTCCACACACTCAACCCGCATATGTGGCTGCTAACCTTATAAAATGTTACGGGATTGCACTCATGCATAATCGCCTAACATCTAATTTACATATAAACTCGGGAACGGTAATGACCGTGAGCCAAACATGGACGGGCGAGACATCTCCGCCTCACCGGACCACCGGAATATTGTTTCACAGCCTTGTGGGAGGTAACAACTCGGCACGAAGGCACGCAAAGAGGTATCCATTACTACAAACATATATCGCTTCCTTTTTTTAAAAGGAAAAAAAAAAAAAACCTCCAAAGCCGCGAGACGCCAACGAGAACTAGCAAAGGGGAAGTGGAGGGGGGAAGAAGGAGAAGGGTAGTGGGAGGGGGGAAAAGGGGTTTCTTTTAAATTTTTTTTTTTTTTTTTTTATCCGTTTAGAACTTATTCCACAGATCCATGAGCTGCGTGCGCATCTCCTGCCTCGCGCGCTCGAGGTCGGCGACCTGCGCCTGCAGGCGCGCGGCGCGGTCCTCGGCCTCCTTGGCGGCGCCCCGCGCCGCGTCCCGGCCGCGCTCGTAGCCCCGCGCCAGGTTCGCGTGCCGCTCGAGCGCCCGCCGGACCTCGGCGCGGACGCCCGGCGACACGGCCGCGCTGCTGCTGCCGCCGCCGCCGTCGCCGCCGCCGTCTAGGAGGGCCATTACTTCTGCTGTTAGGCCGCTGTCGCCCTGCTGTTGCTGTTGCTGTTGCTGTTGCTGTTGCTGTTGCTGTTGTTGTTGCGGCGGTGACGGTGATGATGTTACTGCCGCCGCCGCCGCCGCCGCCGCCGGCGCCTCGATGACGGCCGCCGTCCCGAATAACCGCGCCGACTCGTCCGCTGCTGCTGCTGTTGTTGTCGTTCCGGCGGCAGTGGTGGTGTTGGGAGTGGGAGTGCCCCTGTTTCCCAAACGCTGCCGCTTCGCCGGGTCGATCGCACCACTACTGCTACTACTACCACCACCGCCACCACCGCCGCTACCGCCGTTGCTGAACACCTCCGCGTTCGTGAACAGCCCCCTGGCGACCGGCTTCCCCTTCGTCGGCGGCGGCGTCGGCGGCAAACCCCCCACGGCGGCGACGGCATCGAACATGCGCGGCGCGCTGGCCGGCGTGATGAACGCGTCGCGGTGCCGCCCGAGCGTGCCCGGCGTACCGGCGCCGCCCCCACCGCGGCTCGTCCGGTCCGTCACCGCTATGAGCTCCCCCTCGTCGCCCGTCGAGAAGCCGTCGAAGTCGTCGTCGTCGTCGTCCTGCGTCGCGCGCTTTCGCTTCGGGCTGGTCGCCCGCGCCTTTGTGGTCGGCGTCCGGACCGCCGCCGCCGCCGCCGCCGCGTCTGGTAGAGGGGTCATGCCCTTGGCGAGTGTGCAGGACGGCGTCGGCACTGCGGAGGCGGCGGCTGGCCTGCTGTTCTCGTCCTCGTCCTCGTCCGACGTGTTCGCGTAGAAGCTGTCGGGCCGTTCGATCGCCGGGGCTCCGCCGCCGCCGCCGCCGCCGCCACTGCTACCGCCACCGCCACCGCCCTTCTTCGACGTCTCGGCTAGGGTAGCTGTCGGCGCCTCCCCATCGTTGGCGGCAGCCGCTGCTGTTGCTGCTGCCGGCGTCTTCCCCCGTCCCTTCCCTTTACCCCGGCGCGGCGCCATGGCGTCGTAGATCTTGGTCTGCCTCTTCTCGCTGCGCCCGTTGGTGCGGAGGTACTTCCGCTCGCGCGCCCCGGCGTCCTCGACGAAGAGGAACATGTCGCACCGGTTCCCCGCCCGCGGGTCTGTCGGGCAACCGTAGAACCGCCGCCCGTGGTCGTCCCGGTTTCCCGTGATGGCCCGCACCTTGGCGTTGAGCCGTGGCTGGCAGTTGCCTTGCGTGCCACGGGATTAGGTGTTAGCCTGGCTTTGGTTTCATGGTGTGTATGTGTGTATGTGTGTACGTACAGCGCCAGACCCCGTTCTGGAACACGCCGCTCCTGGGGTCGGGTGCGGATTGTGGTGATGCGGGGGGCGATGGTGACATGGCTTCAACTCGCTCTCCCTCTCTTTGGGAATCTGACTGGAAATTTGTTGTCGGATGGATGGTCAAACGAGAAAGGAGAAGCTTTTCAATAAGTCACAAGTAAGGCACTTCATCTAAGCCGAGAGACTTTAGTACAGGTCTCGATAGGAGGTAGTTAACTCATACTCCAATCTACACTTTGATTTAGCAGGTTAGTAGGGGTGATGGGAGGGGAAATCGCCCGGTTAGGTAGGCAGGTATATTGAATTGAGATCATATGGTTGCAACCCGTTATTCGGGTGGCTGGGTCGTGCTATACATTACATTCCATGGATGTGGATGGAAATGCGCCTTAGCTGGATGGCTGCATCCCCCGAGTTCAACGCAACCACTATAAGGCACTGCATGGTGGTGGCGAAGCAACCGCGGATACGGCCCTTGTTCCCCCTTGTACACTACATACCTACCTAGTCTAGTAGTGTAGATAGTAGGCTCGGATGGGCATCTTGATGATTCGCGGCGTCCTATTGGCCACAGCTTACTTTCAGCTGGACCAGATAAGGCGTCATTTCATGTTCCCAATAGCGCAGGTATCTGGGTTGCTGCCATACCACGTAGTGTACCTCTGGCATCGTGAATTAAACCCCACAAATGAGCAGGTAGTTAAGTACATTTTAGCATTGGCCGCCACGCGTACAAATAGTCCAATATCCGTCGGTACGCCGCCTTCCCCCAAATGAACCCAAGGACATCTATCTTCAAATACAAATCGGGATTGCGGATTGCATACGGTATTCTGATGCGCAAACACCAGCGTCCAACGTCAAGTTTGGGTATATCTCTTTTAAGCAAGTCCCAACGAAACGCCATTCCCCCGCCCCCCCTCCCCCCTTCTTTCTTACGCCTTCCCCCCGAGAAAAATGCAAAAGAAAATATCAAAATACTAGGTCAGGGGCATACCAATTCAGATGTCATAGTAATAATTATCATCTAAACCGTCTCGGCTTGGTACTACGCCGGCTTCGGCGGAGGGAGGTAAATAAGTGGCCTCCATTCGCACCTTGAGGAGTCGGATCTTCACTCCGTAGTCGGCCACGAGGTCGAGCAACCTGTTCGTCTCCGATGTAATCGGTGTCTGCTCTAGCAACATCAGTAGCCCATCGAGCCACTCGGATGCGAGACTATCGCTGAGAGGGTACAGGACGAGCATGGGTTCCTCCTTCCCCTCCTCGCCCTTGAAAGCTTCTTCCGGATTGAGGAACCCGTATACGGTGATCTTGGTGGAGTGCTTCGAGGTTGAAACATCCGTCGATGAGCCGCTCTTCCGCTCGGTAACATTAGACATGACCGAGCTTATCGTTCTCAGATCTAATTTTTCCGTGAGGGTGTCGAGCCCAGGTTCCTGGCCCGTTCGGAGACCGAAATCAGCCCAGTGTAGAAACCGTCTGTTGTGCGACAGCTTTGCATATCTCCAGAGCGTGCCATGAGTGGCACGACGATTATTCAACTCTTCACCCCTGCTCTCTTTGCGTGGCGCAGGTTTGTTAAACCATGATCCCTGCAGTAGGCATCGAATCCGTTGCTCTTTCACGAATGTGAGGGCCTCTTGCTTCAGACTCTGGCGTACCGTGTAAAAAAGGTCTCCCCATTGGTCTTCAAAGGACAAGGTGAGTAAATTCATTTGCAGTTCCCGAAGCCGGGCTAGGTCGTACTCGAGGAGTTCTTCCTCGATTTCGATGACGTCTTTATGCCGAGTAGCCTGGCCTACAACCTGTTCTACCAAGATCCGTATGAGCTCTACCACCTTCTCAAAATCATGCCGTTCCGCACCGGTATTCTTCCACAGCCGAAAAAAAGCTTGAAGGCCAGCGGTGTGGAGTCGGGACCACTGAAGAAGCAATGGGCGGAACATCTTGTCTTGCTGTTCCGAGTCCACTACTTGGAATAGGATCTTGGCATCTTCTACATCCGAGTTTCCACATTCAAAGTGCTCATACAGTGTGAGAGTGACCGCCATACTGGCACGAGCGATGGGGCATCGTTCATGTAAGGGGCGAGTGGATTGTTCAAGGAGCAGCTTTTGGAAAGCGTCTTCGTTTTTGCGCACATAATCCGTAAAGTCCATCATACCTAGGAAGCCAGCGTTCTGGAATTCGGACGCCGGGCTTTCCGTTTCGAATCCCAGCCGCCTCCATTTTTCCGGGTGGTGCTTTCGACTTCCCTTCTTGCCCGTCTCTTGCATCTCTTCGGCTTTCCCATCACCATTCACGCCCAAGTGATCCTTGCTTGGCGCGCTTGCTAAGTGAATGCTCTTCAGTGCGCGTCGGTGCTCCGGCCGCTCGAGATCAACCTTGACGCTTCTCCACTTCTTGAGCAGCACCTTAGTAAGATATTGGAACTCTAAAAGTGGATGGGCTAGGTCCTGCAGAGCCGCACTCTGCATATGGGCATACACGGACTTGATTAAGCCCAGGTCTTGTAATCTCTTGATGAATTTAGGCCACTCCTCTCCTGTGCTACTCGATGTTGTATTGCTGGGGTTGGTCTCGTCGTTCGAAATGGCGTCCCTGATGAGAGCGTTGATGAGCGACAAGGTTGTCGCACATAGGGCATGGTCGGCAGACTGTAGCTTCTGAACTACAAGATCGAAGAATTGGGGGTGGACGGCAATGGCCGGTTTCAATGCGCGGAAACCGAAGGTGCCCGGGGTTGTCGTGGACTCGGGGGGCGAGTGGTTGACGAGCGCCACAAGGATCGACATAGCGCCGCGTAAGATATTGACGAGAGGGTTCGACACAACGAGCTCGACAACGCGATCCACGAGATCGCCCGAGTTAGGGGTGTCGAATATGTCCCATCCCATGTCCACCTCCAGCAGTCGGCTGAGACTTTGCAACGCGTAGGCGAGGGTGTTGCCGCCAGAATTCATCACAAGGCGTCGTAGTATAACCAGCCCACCGGAGGAGATGAAGACGTCGGCAAAGGAGGGGTCGTTGATGGAGGATTGCAGCTTGAAAACTGCCATCTTTCGGGAAGCATCTTCGTCGCTGGCCAGTCGCGACAGAAGCGCCGGTATCTCGGCCTGGTCCATGATGGTAGGTGGCAGCGCCTAGGCCGGGTCCGGATCCGGATCTTGGGGCAAGGTCGTGGTTCGAGGGTTGCGGCCCAGGTAAGGGCAAGTAAGGATCGAGACGTTGATGCAACGTAGCAGGGCGTTGCTGGATGTGCCGAGGTTTGTTTTAGGGATATGGGTATCGCATAATTCTAGCACTCACCTGTGCAGGAGACAACTAGTAAGGAAGAAGAGTGCAGATAATCTTAGGTGTATGGTATGAGGTTCCGAGGAATTCAATGGCGGTTATCGATGGTGAAGGTAGCCGTCTCGATATCGAGGCTATCTGAAAGGGGGAAGGAGAGACAAGTACAGATAGGTATGATGCACATTTACCGCGGCGTTGCAGATCGGATTGTGCTTTCAGTTGGGAGGCCCAGTCCAATCCAATCAAAACTCTTGGATAGATTATAGTTTGCAAGGGTCTGAATACATACATACAAGTACCTAGTATGCAAGCACGCTAAAACTAGCGCGAGGCAGCTGTAGAAGAATCGGGTAGCCAGGTACATAAGTACTTACAATAGATCCCAGGTACGTACTACTTAGAAGGTACTTACTAAGTGCTAAGTGAGGTGCAAAATGTATCATGAACGCAACAGATTCTGTAAAATGATAATGATATTCATATACAATCGTTATGGCGTGGTCCATATACCATGAATCCAAGCATGAATCAAGCCATGTCATATTTTTTGGTCAATCAAATTTAGCTAGATATGTACTTTAGATGCTGTGAACCTGACAAATTAGTCGGAATTCTACCATTTCATTCTATGCGGTGGAATAATCCACTGAACTTTGATAGTTAGGTATTAGGGGGGGGGGGTTGTACCTGTTATGATATAAGCAACTGGGAAACTGGGTACAAAGAACTGAATCGGCTGGGCCAGCAAAAGGGGGACACTTCATCACTCATGTAATATACGGACTTCAATCAAAAAAAAAAAAAAAAATAATAATAATTCTTATCGCTTTAGTTACTCAATTCAATTGCCCTACTTGTGCGCGAATAAATCCCAAGTATGAGGCGTAGGGACTGCCTATCTCCTGTAGTCTCGTAGCCCGGTGTGCTCGTTAATCAGGGTCGTATCACTGGATGTTGGGCTAATCCCATATACCGACAGGCCGCGATGATGTTGCTCAGTGTTGGTCGTTTGTTGATTGGTATTGTTTTGGTCGTATGGCGCATTAGAATCGTCTAGCACTTCTGTGTCGCTCGACCTCTCTGTGCATGCTTCTTTCTGTACTTCCGGTACTTCCACGAGCTGCGATCTCCTCTTAACTGACGGATGTGTTTCGTCCGATATGTCTAGCATCGGTAAAACTGCGCCCTCCTCTTCCAGAATGGGTATCAACTCGTCGCAACCCCTCCAGGTATGGACACCGTGGGCCTCGTAAAGATGTCGCTGAATCTGTAGCGTGCCCGTGGATATCCATTCCAGACGCCGATATACGCTCCACTTCAGGCGCCTTTGTATGAAGTATACAATAGACTCAACGGTGAGGGACAAGAAAATGACGAAGAGCCCAAGTATAGCTATCACCGTGATCCCGAGGACGCTAAAGGAGACGTGATAGGCACTGTTGATTTTCTTAATGATGGTGGCTGTCAGCGGAAACAGCCGGGAGGGGGGCGCGTGGAGAAAGGACAGAGAACATCAAAATAAATACCTGGTTTGAGCAGATAGTCTTTGCTTCTTCTGTAGTTGCAGTATAAATGGAATTTTCAGTGTCGAAGGCATTAAACTCCGGCAGCTGCCCGAGGACGGTCGAAACCATTAATTGCTGATGTAAAGTCAGCAGGACGGAATTCCAATTCTCAACATCCAACTGCCACTGGTTTGAAGGAAGAAAGCCTTGGTATCCATTTGACAACTTGAACCGAGACGTTAGAGCCCTCGTTCCCAGAACATCCAGAATTCTGGAGGGCGTAGGATCCACGGAGGCGAAGGCATTGTGGATCCAATACAATCTGTTTCTTGTTGCCTCTTTTAGTCCAAGCTGTCGGATCTCCGAAATAGAATTCACTCCACCTGCTAGTGGTGTACAATTCCGGCCCTCTGGAAGCTCTGGGAAGCAATATGAATACTGGTATGTGCATCCAAGAGGAGAAGCTGCTTCGGTAGAAAAGTACAGACGCACGGTGCTTTTAGTCAGTTTGGTCCCGTTGAGAACTTGGCTGTCTCCCCAAAGCGACCCCGATTGCGAACTATTGTACCATGGGTCGACCGTAGGTTGTGGAAATCCAATCTGGTTCGGGGACAGGAAAGCGACATATAGGTCCGCATCGTAGCGAGTGAGCTGGGGAATGGGGATAAAATCTATGTATGCATTTGGAGACAAATATGACCCATTGAAAGGTCTGGCATTCGCTACGCTATGTGCATGCAGGTCTTATTAGCACTTTTCAAATATGATAAGGTGGGTTGTTTTTTTTTTTTTTAGCGGTGTAGGGCTTACTTAAGAGTGTAGTCTTCACGGAGAGAATCGGCATTTAGCCTATTACTATTTGTAGCATTGCCTTTTAGTATGGCATATAAGCTAACCACACAGGCCACGGGCAACACCCTCACGGGCCACTTAACGCTATTTTATTAACGTGTTAACGCGTATTTTAGTAATTTTATCTAACTTATTAATTTATTTTTAATTTTTATTTAATATTTAATTTATTAGTATTATTAAAATCGCCTGTTTTTTTTTTTTTAGCGATACTGGCTTTATTTTAAAAAATATATATAAAAGCTGCAATTTATAACGTTTAATTTAATATATTTATTTATAAAGCAGCATTTAAATAAAATATATAACGTATTTATTTATAACGCTGTTTTTAAAATATTCCAACTTAAAAAAAAATTAATAAAAGCTTTTAATTTTTATTATTATATTTAAAATATTAATTAATTATTTAATATATTAGCTAAGCTAAATTAAGCTATATATTTAACTTAATTAAATTATAAATAATAATTTAATAAGCTTTAGTTATTTTATTTAATTTTTAAATATTTAAGCTAATATAATACTATTAATTTTAGCCTAAAATTTATTTATATAGTTAATAAAATATTATATTGTTAATTATTAATATATAAACAGAGCTATAGTTTAAAATATATACGTTTTTTTTAACTGTTTAAATATAAAAAAAATAGTTAATATTTTATTAAGCTATATATATAATATAAACAAAATAAATATCGGCTAAAATATTAATAGTAATTATTAAATTATTATATTAAATAACTAGCAAAAAATATTTAAAAAAAGCTAAAAAAAAAAAAAATAGATTATTGTTTTAAAATATATTAATGTTTTTAATAATAGCTTTTGCTGTTTTTAATTTTTAAAAGCATTAATATATAAAATTAATAGTTTTTAAATAATAGCGTTAAAATATAAAATAATTAACAGTTTTAAGCTTTATTTAATAAATAAACTTATAATTAAACAAATATAAATTAGCTTAAAAATATTTTTATTTTATATATTTAAAGCTTTTATAATAATATATAAATAACGTTAATATATAATAAATATAATTTATATATAAACAATAAATTTTTAATTTTTATGTAGCAAATAAAATTTAATTAATATTTTATAAGCTTTATTATAGTTATATTTTATAGCTTTTAAACGTTAATATTTTTTCCGCAGTTAAAAAAAAACTAAAAAAGCTGTTATAAAAAACTTTAAACGTAACGTTTAATATTATAAATATAAAAAAAAACGTTTTATTATATTATTAATAAGCTAAGCTTAAAATTTTAAATATTTAATAGATTAAAAATATTTAAAAAACAGCTAAGATATATTTAAAAAACCGTTTAAAGCTGTTATTATTAAAATATATAATATTAAAAATAAAAAAAGTTTTAAAAATTAGTTTTAAAAGCTTTTTATTAGTTTAAAAGCTTTTAATATTAAACTTTTTAAATAAAATAGTTTTAATACTGCTTATAATATTTATTAATAGCTAAAAACTATATAAAATAAGCTAAAAATTAAATATTAAAATATTTTTAATTTTTAAAGCTTTATATAAGCTGTTAATTTATAAAGCTTTTAAAGCTTTAGATTAATAAGTTTAAAAAATCGTTAATTTTTAGGCCTAAGTTAATTTTTATAAAAAAAAAGCTTTAAAAAATATTAAACCGGCTTATTAAGCAGTTAAATAAACGTTTAAAAAGCGGTTTATAGTTATAATTAATATATAAAAAGCTAAACAGAAATTAAAAAGTTAAATTATATATATAAATAAAGCCAGCAATTATAACATAGTTTTTAATTTTAAAACTATAAATAACAGCCTAATTAAGCCGGCAGATAAAACATAAAACTATATTATTATTAAAACGGCCGATTAAAAGTATATTATTATTAAAATCGGTTAATTAGCTAGTTTTTAATTAAATTAGTTATATTTGGGTGGAGTGGCCCGTGAGGGTGTTGCCCGTGGCCTGTGTGGTTAGCTTATGACCTGGTCGGGCGTTAGATACTTGTATATAAAATTCTCAGATGGGGTTTCTCCATATAAATAGCGCGAGAATGTTTGGTTATCCCATCCGGTATACGATGAACGGTATCCCCTCGTAGTTAGCGGGGCGCAGTGTAGAACAGTTTTGAACTGGAATCGCTCATCCGGGGGTGCATTTACACCTAGATCGAGGTGTGTGTCGATGAATCCTGAATCCAGCCGGATATTAGATGATGTACTGGAGCATACTGTTTCGTTAAAGGGACAAGGAGCATTGCTGTCGACCGAAGTACCGAGTTCCCTTCGGACAAACGCTGTATTAAGACAGTCGGCTAATGTCTCGCTCGAGGAATAACATTGCTGGGCGTAATTCGACGCTATGGTATGCTGCTTCGCTAGCCAAGGGAGAAATATGTTACTTGTTGTTTCCACATCTAGCAATGTATTGGAAGCAATGCCACAGTTGCGAGGTCTGAGGAGTACGGTATTTCCTAGAGCAACCCTGGAAGAAAAGCCGGCGGCGGCGGCAAACCCAATAGCGAGTAGTACGGTGCATGCCAGAAGAGGAGTGACTCGGCGGGCAACCCCTGGGGTATGGCGCCAAGCCCAGGCAAGTTGTATCAACGTGATAGTTGTACCGGCTGGCGCTCCGTTGTTCCGAAGGATAGCTTGTCTTTGATGATGCAGCATATCCCTAGGGTTCTGTGTCGAGAAGAATGCATGGGAAGTAAAACATGCTATTGACCACAGCTGGGCAGTCACGACTGTGAGGGAAAATGCGACAAAGGCAATGAGCAAGTTGGCGTCATCTCGCGTCAGTGTTAGGGTTGAACCCAGCACTTTCCCTCGAGACCAATCTGTCCAGAAGCCAGTGTACACAGGGTAGGCTTCACCCGTGCTCCCTGACTGAGGTGAATTCACCATGATGAAATGTCGGTATGGCGTTGCCAAACGTTGTCAAGCGATGGTTGAAGATGTTTGGGGTTCGGTGAAGTAATTATGTGCTGTTTGTGTTATACTATGCATCTACCTTCTTTCTAGAAATCGATTACTGACGAGAGAGGGGTTAAAAGGATAAATATAGGAGAACGCTCTCATGGACGTGTAGCAGCACGATTAGATATATATTCCGTGAGATCGCCCCCGCAGTTGAACATCACTTTTTTCTGCCCAATGCACGGGAGCGCCTTGTCAAGGCTGTGTGTTGGAGCGTCCCCATTCACCCCAGTTGAGTAGTATTCATGGCTCTCTTTACGACGGTCGACGAATCGTTGGCTATTCGTAGCCAGAAGACGCTGTTGCTTGAGCGTTGAACTAAAATTCACCGGCACCAATCATTGGGATTGGTTCTGTAACATCTAAATATAATATCAATTCCTACTGGTGGATAAGTCCTCAGCTGGCATGCATTGTCAGACGTTGCCGCCATATTGCAGTAGGATGCCACTGTATGCAAGGAAGGACCTTTAAGTATTTTATAGGCATCGAACGCAGCACTTAGGAAACCCGTTCTATAAACTAAAAGTTCAATCATAGCTAGCGACTTGTCATAACATATAACATCATTCGTTCAGTTTACAGAACACACTGGAACTATGGAAATGTGCTCTTGAAACTGTAAGTTAAGTGAGAAGAGGTAATAACTAAGCTCCGCTTGTGAGTTCCAAGTTCGTGCGAAGAAAATCTGTGAACACAAGCTTGAAACAAAGATGATTGATGAGAAAGGCAGCTGGATTTGGGTTCCACTAATAGACGATGGACGATATATGGACATCCCTCATAATAGTATCAGTGGGGGCGTAAGGTACAATTATTGACTGCCCAGGCTAGGCTATCACTCACTCATTTATGAGTGAGGGAGCGAGACATGGAAAGTGAAAAGAAACAGTGCGCTTAGGTTTAGATGAGCTGAGCATCCATGAAGGGAGTCATACGGCCGTCATTCAATCTTAGGACGTCTTGCCCAATGAGTTTTTTGCCAGTGGTTGAAAGTTGCAGACCTCTTCTCTTCCCGCTCATGCGATCTAGCTAAATGTGAATCAATGAACCTCTCGGCTCTGAAGATGGGAGAGTTTGAGAAAAATATAGTCATCACGTGTATGATTGAGCTGGTCATTCATTTACTGAGGACATGATGAATCCCGGCCTTAATTATGAAGGCTAAGTTCAACTGCTGACATGAGGGAAGCACCCTATGCGATCAGAAGTGTGCTGCCCCTCGCTGTTTCAGCCCGCCATCAGCATCCTAAAATGCGACCATCAGAACAACCATCCCTACCCCGCCGTCAGCCTGCTGATGCAAGTGCTGCTCTTAGGCAGCAGCCATTCTTATACTCAAAAACCTACACACAACCAAACAGCATTCTTATGTTGCCCTCTACTGTGATACAGGCTATTCATGGCCACAGTGGCGGTGATTAATGTCTTCCAGAGATTGGCTATGATCACTTGCGTTAGCAGCCAATTCTATCAATCTTTTTTTTTTTTTTTCGCAACTGAATGCAATTGTTGTCATCAGGCCACCTCGAGAAGATGTGAGGTGAGGGCAACCCGGCATCTCTCTCATCCACATTGGTCCCTACGTACGCACAAACATACCCTAGTAGGATATATATACACCTGCATACAGTGATCATGGCAGATAATTATTGGAGTGAACGTTCTAAATCGCCGCCGCCCTCCTACTCAGCATATGATTCTGCAGCCTGTTCAGGCGGTGATGCGCCCCCGCCATATAATCCAAATCCCGCCGCAGCGCCGGGAAGAAATGAGAGAACACCTCTCATTGTGCTCCGGCCACCGCCCAGAATCAATGTTTCCATCCGCATAGAAAGCTACCAAGGCAAACGCGCTATTCTTCTCAAATTCGGTGCACTCTCATTTGGCGTCTTTGTCATCTGGTTACTAGTGAGCTCGCCATTCTTGGGCTCTCGCACCCGAACGCTGCCTGCACCTCTACCGCTTTATAATGTAGCCATCATCGGTATGTTCCTCGATTATCACTTGTGTGTTGCACAATCCTCTTTCTGGTTGATGAGGATTGAAAGTAACTGACGAATAGCCCTGAAGGAGCTGGCCCCGCGGGCATTGCCGCAGCGCAGTATCTTTGCTCCTCGCCTACCGCGCGAGGTGTGCGTTTCAACATCACCATTTTCGAGGCGAAACCGGTGATTGGGGGTATGCTTGCGCTTCATGACGCGAATGGGAAGCACGTGCTCCCTAACGATGACCCGATGCAAAGCCATATCACGGCAGAAGACATCGTCGGCACTGCACTTATGTGGCAGAACTCGCTCTTCACGCAGGACTCAGAAAATATGCTGGGAGACTCAATTCATTTTGACGAACTTGCTACTAATCGCGTCGGATTGTACGTTCATAACCATCCAATTGCCATTTCTAATCCTCGGGGCTGAGGAGCGTTTCCTACAACTAATGTAGGCTAATGTTGCATGCTACTAATGGCTAACACCGCTTTATTTGGGCTAGTTACAAGAACAAGAATAACATAGCGTCCGCCGTGCGGCCCTATTCTAAATCCCCTATCCCGACATGGTGCTGGCTACTATGGAAATATGGCGCCTCGTATTTGCGAGCGGCTACATTCAACGCGGACGCAGATTTACGAAAAAGGATGCTTCAAGCACCACTCACAACAGACGCCGAGGAGATCTTCAAGTCACTTGGGGCGCTCGAGCATCTGCAGGAGTGGGCAGAAACCCTTCTCAAAAAGAGCGGCATAAGTGACCGATACGCAACCGAAATCCTCGAGCCTCAAGCTCGACGTGCTTTCGGCCAGGGCCTCAGTCATATAACGGGATTCGCCGCGATGTTGGCGGCGTCACAAGAAGACTCGGCGGGTGCGTACATGGGAGGCCACTTAATCGAACGACTAGAGCGCATTGTGCGCAAGCTCTGTGTGCATATGAGAACATCTACGCGCGTTGTTAGGATAAATCACGACTCGCAAGGGGGTCGATGGAGTGTTCAGTATGCAAGTACCACTGGGGAAGGGAATATATCAACCGAAGCCTTCGACAATGTCATCCTAACAGCAGTTGACATGAGAATCCGCCTTGAAAGCCGCAATGGCAGCGTCTACAACCTATCATCGTTCCAAGAGCCAGGGCTAGATGAAAGGATGGACGGCCCTGAAGATGACTATTTCGTTCCTGCTCATATCACCTTCTTTACCACCAAGATGAAGCTTGCCACCTGGGGTGCCCATGACCAAGTGCTGTTTCTCGATGGTAGTAGTGGCGTGCAGGAGATCGAACTCGTGCGTGAGACAACGAGTCATGGGGGGACCCAGTACCTATATCGCGTTCTCTCCCAATCTTCAGTTCTCGAATACCTGAGGAACAACTATGGTCTTCTTTGGAGTTATGAAACGAGGGTATGCACTCCCCAGATTAGAAATGGTTGTTTTACCAGCGTACTGACTATCTCTGTAATGATATACTAACTGGCATGTTTCAATTACAATTAGATTATGAATTGGCATCCCATCAGATCCCCGCTGTTTCGCATGCCCACTTTCGAGTGGCCCCTGGCTCGAGGTCTGTGGTGGTCGAGTGTGATACAGCAGGCTTGGTCAACGGTCGATCTGAATTGGTTAGCCGGCAAGGCTGTTGCAGATGACTTGATCAAAGAGGTTCTGGCAGGCGAGTAAGGGCAATGTGTCATATGAAGCGTTTGGAGTATGGCTTGATGACGCATTTGAATGCAGGTAGTATTAACCCGTATCGTTATGCTCTCGTCAGACTAACCCTGACACTAGCGGGTTATCAACTACGAAGTGATTCACGAACTACGCTACGACTATAACTGCGTTTTGAGGATGAGTATAGTTAGAAGCAATGTCCAGGTGGTAATCACCGCTGGATCGTGAAGGGGAGCGTCCGAATAACGCTTTGAATGTGCCTCTACCGGCTTTTCTGACACTGTGGCCAACGGCGATCTGCAGGAACCAAGCCGGTATCATCTATTCTTCAATGCTTCGATACAGGGTTCTGCGTAGTTATGGAACGGCCAGGGGAGTTTGAGTACATCTTCTGGCTAGAGGCCGAGCTTGGTTCCGCCACACATTAAGAAAGCTCACCCCCCAAAGAAAGATCAGCACTCTATTGAATAAAGTAGGCTTGGATGTAGGTAAGACGGGGAAAAGATTTAGGCAGTGCATGGAAAATTGAAGCAAGTAGTTTCCTGACGTTTTGCCTTTGCTGTCATCTCATATTTTTCCGAGTGAGAATTCATTTTCCAGTAAGGAAGTTCTAACGCTTGCGGGAAAAAGCCAGCCGTTTCCCAGTCAATAATGCTGACAATCTGGAACGTCTGAGGGTCCACAAGGATGTTCTGACGGTTTAGGTCTGTATGACAAAGGACGTATTCATCTGTATCCTTTGGCATAGATGGCCAAACCCGTTTCTCTTTCCAGTCCCAAAACCGACGCGGGGGTATCACCGGCAGCTCTGGGTTCGGGTTGCCCATAAAGCTCCGGCGTAGATGCCGGAGTTGCGGAAGAATGTCCGACTCAAGTTGGGCGGTAACCTTCTTGATCGCGGTTGGGAGGAGCGACTCGTCGACATGATTCAACTCAATACCGTCTCCCACCATAGCAGTCTTCAAATACACTAGCCCGTTCTCTTCCCAGAGGTCAAGAAACTTCGGCACGGGAATCGTAGTATGTTTTGCAACGTACTGAAGCACGGCAGCTTCGTTGCGCAAGCGATCAGAAATATAAGGATTGATCGCCGGGTGGCCGAAGATATCTAGACCCAATTCATCTTCGTGAGGCTGCCTTTTCACGAAAACCTTCCTTGTGAAGTAATAGCAAATTTCTTGTGTAATGATCGTTGCGATCGTCGCTCCGTCTGTTGGTGCTAACGACGGAGGAAACCTGTCAGCCAGAGGACAACGCGACTGGAGATCCTCGGCATGTTGTTTAATGTTTTGCAGATGCTGACTGAGAGGTTCCATATTTAGTTGTCTGTGAAGGACAGCATTGGAAGGATGGTGTACGAAACTGGGTGAACATCTTCAAGCAGGAAATCCCTTCATTATAATTAAAGTTCGTTTCATCTTGCTTCAGCAAAGGGTGCATTAGTTAGGTGCCATCCTATTGATTAGTACTACTAATATAGGAAGACTATGTGTAGTGTGTAGGGAACCCGCTGCTACTAAGTGCCAAGACGCTAAGTGTATGTCTGTGACTTGTCACTCCCTCCGACCTTCACCATATAGTTCGGATGCCTTAAGGCGGTTGTATAGTCTCATTTAATCATTTTGGGTAAGTTAGTAGCTCGATATGTAGCTAGGCACTAAGCGCTGGTACCTGGGGGTTTATCAATGAGCACAAGCCGTTAGGGATTTACTCATTTTATGCTACGTAAAGACTGTGTTACTAGGAAGCATGTCGGCTCGCTCCCACCCCTTCCGTCACTAGAGATGAGAAGTATAGTGAGAATAGAAGATAGAGAAATTCCCGGCAAACGTAACGATTTTCGCAAGTCTTTGCGTAAGATTGCCACAGGTCGGGTAAATCGATCATCTCCTTCCTTCTCGACCTTTAAAAAGTTCAAGACCTACAGCAGAAGCTCTTCCGCTTCGTTAACTGCCTTGAATGCTTCTGTCCGAGTCACTAGAAGATGTACTGCACTAGACTGTCTCGGAAACCTTCGCGGGGACCGGAGGACATATGCCACTTTGGGCTACGCGCAATCGTTTCTTACGCTAGGAAGAGCTGATCAGTTGCTACCATCCATTCCATCCCGGCGCTTCACTGGCCGAAACAGACTGGTCTCAGTGTCCCAATAACTATAAATTTACCCCTAGCTAACTAGACTATAGCTATAACACTAAAAATCGAACGAGTAGGCTTCGATAAGGGCCTTCGCAGTATGTCATAGTTTGCCTGTTTGTTCTATGTGGCCGCCAACGTACATGAAACAACAGAAGAATGCTATCAGATGACCGACAGCTGTGACAGCTTCTCAACAAGGTCCATATTCATGACGCTGTCTACCCGCTGTTCGTCTCGGCATGGGCTAAAGAAATCGCACGTCCCGAGCCGGCAGACATAGTGCAAGCGCCCTGCCGCAGTTTTGGATCTCCCAGACACTTGAAGTTTGCACGAACTTCCGCAATCGCACTTCGGGTTCGTAGGGTCGTTACCACGCTGGTCGTTAAAGACTAGGAATTTTGCCACAAGGCTGGCATTTGTAGTACGGTCACTCTGCATTCCCGTTGCGGTTGGACAATCATGTGACGAAGAGCCTGCCTACACCGCCACGGAAGTGGCATGAAGGTGGCTCTTCCGAGGGTAGTGCCAGTTTCCGCTCGCTTTTTATGCCGGACGAGTCAAACAAGACCTACTCGCCTATATTAGCAATAACGGATGACAAATAAATTGTGACAGTAGTGTGGAACGGCTTGGCAATTGAGCCAGGAATCCCCATCTTGGGGATCTCTCAAGCAAAGGATGCACACATGCAAAGTGCAGTTCCGATGCCGCACTTGCAAGCGCTACGCGCGCGGGGCAGGAACGACCCTGGGGATCGTTCTTACCACGTGATCAATGTACATAAATACCCGTGGCTCACTACACCAGATAGAAGCTTCCTAGTAAATTCGATCATCCGTACCAAACATTCCCAGAGTATCAACACGCTTCTAGTGATCAATGAATCTTCCCACAGATCGATCCACACCTCCGTCAAATAAATTATTATCATTAATTACACTCAATCTGCTTGGAAGCTTAGGCATGGGGTTTTGCGTGTGGGGAGGGAATCAAAGGGTTGGGGTTCTTTTCTGAGACACAATAAAAGCTGTGGTGCCAGAAATAGCGTATTCGCACCTAGAAGAAGAAATAGCTGAGACGCCGGGCGTGGTAGCTAAGTGGAGTAAGATGGTCTAATATACGAGAAGAGTGAACTCTTTGTTAAGCGGTGTTATTTGAAACCTATACTCGGCCCCGCGAGAAGTTGAACATCGGCCTCAGTTGTTATAAGGAAATGGACAAGGCTAAGTTTTTCAAATCAAGGTCACATAGCAGTATAGGTGGGCATCTCAGCGACTTGGGACGTAAATAAATTTGCATTTCCTCCTCAAACTGTACTGTACAATGTATGGCTCTAGGAGCTGTGGTTTGCTCTGGTAATGCATGGTCCCCGTCAATAAATCAAGTTTTAATAATATCGAGCAAAGCCTAAGGCATACCTTCGTAAAGAAGCTGTCACATTCCATGCTCTTTCCCCCTAAGCACAATCTCATTTTCATTGGTTGCCATGTCTAGTCGTTTGCTATTTCTTTTTCCTGGTGGCACTATCGCATAAGTGCACACTAGGCACCGACACCGGGTAGCGCCTAGCCAATTGGTTCCTCCAAAGCGCGAGATGATGGCGCCGCGTGATGCATTATTCAGCCCACGTAAAGCAAGTGCCTCCACAATGTCCGAGACTGTCTCAAACATATAAAGTGAGCAAACTCTCATGTTTTTTGAATTTAATATCTAGTGATCTCAAAACGCCAATTCGGAGTGTTCAATGACAATTCCGTTGTCATAAAAAGATAAATGTGCCTACAGTACCGTTTCGCTGTCTATCCTACGTATTTTTAATGTCCTACTTAGCCTTACTTGTCTTGTAGGCAGATCCTGGTCCCGTTTGTTTTACATACCGGCTGCCGGCCGTTTGAAACCTCTCTGCCAAAAGCCTACATGCAAGGAACAGGGTAGAATTAGTCGGTGAGAGTTCAGATACTGGGGTTATGGTAAATGTAGGGTAAGAAAGCTTACCGTTGTAAATATGAGTTGTGATACTTTCCAAGGCAACCCCCCGGTATTATAGATCTAGACTCGGGTCGCTTTACTCTATTAATGTTATAGCTTGTGATGACGTAGCGGATATAGTGAGCTTCAATGTGTGGCTAAAGACTGATGGCAACCGTACGCTATACTATCGCTGATTAGTTGATGGCATGGGCTGGTTCAGATCGGGTGTTTTGCAACTTGGTACGCCGAGAATAGAATGCAGTGATGTGTCACAACTCAGTCATTGATTGTTGAGTGGCGTTCTAGCTTGTTTGATGATCGAAAATTGTTAACTACAGCATGGTGTTGGAAGACGAGCTACGCACTGGTAGCTGCTGACCGGCTGCAGGCCATCATGTGTATATTATGATATGTGACTGCCATCCACCTGCACGGAGGCCTGCTAAAACATCAAATTCTATTGCTTCTTAGCCAGTCGATACAAAATGACGACAAGTTTGGTGTGTATCTGTAGAAGTTGATTGGGTTCGAGAGGCACTACTCTGGTGCAGGTAACCCATACGTGTAATAAGCTTGTTTGTTTGGCTTCTATTTGTGGGCCTATATTGTTCCTATAGGATATAGATGAAAACTTCTTGATAGGACACAGGGTTCATATATCATAATACAATGAACATTATAGATAGTTCATCAATACTCGTAACATATTTACCCAGTAACCAATAGTGTGAAATAGGGTTTTCACGGAGTGAATAGATAAGCTTGTTTGGATATATGTCATATGGAGAGTGTCTAGAGTGAGGTCTAGTCACTAGAAAGTAGCAGCTGGGTCGCAAGTAGATAGCTGAGTATAGGTATAGGGCTCAACATCATTGATTCCTGGACCTACCATCTAAGGTGGGAGCCCTTCAGTCCTTATATACACCAATATGCCTGTAGAACTACATCGTAAGGTAGCTGGTACCTCATCATATGCTTTATCTACCTGACACCTAGGCGCGAGTAAAGCTTGGAGAATCTGACATTGCAATTGCTGTCCCACACCGCCAAAAAGTCGGATGAGCCGAAAGGTGGGCTCCTCCAGATTGAGGGGCGTGTGCGTGTAAGTTTCTATTGCAAATCTGTTTGTGCGTTACGGAAGGTGTACAAGTGAGTGTTCGAGTGAGTGTGTTGGCCGTCTAGTGAATATATGAACTCGTTCTGGCAAATTTAGTTGAATGGGTTATCTAAAGCTCAATGGGGTGTTCGATTTATCTTTAAACCTTCGTCGACCTTTCCATCTCCGGAAATCTCAAGGGCCTAGAGGGTATAGTTATACTAAGTTCAGCCCTACAACTACTGGGGGCCTTACCGAAGGCTGGTCCAGCCCAAGGCAGAATGATTTGTGCATTAGCGCATGGCGCCTCATTCCTCCTACAACACCACGATATGGGGCTATTTCGGAGCCATTTTCTCAATATGGTAACTCAAGCCTAAGTCTACAGATCAACTGAGGTTGGCACATACTTACATGCATGTAGAGGAGTAATTGAACCTCTAACTACACACCCACTCATCATTTGCGCGCGATTACTTAGATAATTTTATACAACTAAAATAATTTAACGAATATGGGCCTAATAGCGATATGGCTTATATTGATTTATAATATTTTATATTACTTATTAAATACTACTGGTTATGTTATTCTAAGTCTATTATTTGTTAACTTATTTCAGATACTTACCCACTATCTACCTAGTATTTGTTGCGGGTTTGAATCTTAGGTAAGTGGAAACGCTATATCAACCGTTAGCTGTCACGTAAATATAGATAGCCTTGCTATGTGAGCCTCATAGCCACTGTTACAATGAGCCACCCCTAGGCCTTAGCGCGGTCTACAAGACCTTAGTCTGGAAGATCATCGACCCCTACGATCTCTATGCATATATATGAATATCTCGCTACCTTGGATGGCTTAGGTCTAGTTAATGCGATCATCTGTAAATATTATCCGGAGATCACTGTCGTTGATATCCCGTGAAATCTACCCAATAAATTCATCGCCAGATCCATTCCTGTCATGTTAGCGATCTATTTTAAACCATCATTCACTAGCAACCCCGCTCTCCTTCTAACTAAGCTATTACCAACCCACTTAGAGCTAAGTCGCTAAATAATCTATTACCTCAGTTACTCGCCGTTGGCCATGTCACTTTCTCATACATATTTTTAGACCAAAAGGTGCAAGGCGGAATCTCGTGTGCTCAATTACTTGTAGCCTCTTACTAGTAGGCAATAAGCCAACCGCAATTGTAAATACTATCATGATAGCATCCGCCCAAAAAAGAACAAAAAAAACAATAAATCAACACTTGCTTGTTTCCAGCCCAGCCCAACCCCCAATCTATCAAATGAGTAGTTCCTCGTAAATGGTCACCTGTATCCAATAAACTGTATCCGTAAATCTGACAGCTGTATTTGTCATATGCGAGGATTCTTCTACTCCTCCAACTGGGGTTAGCTATACGCCGATACAGGCAAAGGTTTTCTCTCGGAGACTCACAGAAGTTATAGATGTCTTAACTTTTGACACCGGGTTCGGAAATACTCAAGTTGCCGTTCGCATCCTTTGCAATGACAGGGAACGAACTGTAGTCGCAGTGTGTCGCCTCCCGACCGTGTTCCGGACACGCCTTACACACCACCCAGCCTCCATAGTTGTTATCTGTGCCGTGACCCGGAATGTAGTGAGCTAAAGTGCCACAGACTTTGATCTTCTTGCGGCAGCCTTTGGCGGCGCAAACATCTAGCTTATGGGAGTGGTTTCCATGGGCACATATGCGGCAGGTCCCTTTCAGGCTTGAGGTTATCATATTGTTGAATTCTTTTCTTTGGATGTTAGCTATAACTATCAAAGAGGAGCTTTGAGTGCCTTACTCCTGTCTGGAAAAGGGTAGTTTATTGGTGACGTAGAAATTAACGCTCAAGTAGCTTAACTAGATAAACCGATACACTTCTGTTGGGTTAAGATATCACTACCATCCCCAAGTCAGGGCAGAATAGGTGATATATATATTCTCATAACCTTAGCATAGGCGCCGTATCACTAAAGTCTCGTAAGGTGTCTTCGTGTTTAGTCATGCCAGCCTATTACCGTAATCTCAAATTTTAATTGGTATTGTTGAGGTCCGTTATTCGTGATGCGCAACAACAGGTTTTCTTAATCTCCTTCCCGAATATATGTTTGCTCCCAAGTCGGTCTCCCGCAATTATCCGTCATGGCGAGTAGGCCTACCTATGCTACAGGATTAGCAAAGCGCTTCTTAACAAGTCCCCATTGGCCATCAGTGAGCAACCTAGAATGAGTGGTCCGAGACTGAAGCCTGGCTACAAACTTCTTCCACCACCGGCCTCTCGATTAGATGGGAATGTTCTACGAAGGGCGAAGGCAATTACGGCAATAGCGAAACATCATTGCGCTCCATGGCGAGTGACCTGGAGAGAAACGAGACTTAGATCACCACCGGCCAGACCGGGGCTGTAGGTATCGCAAAACTGCGCACATGTTCATCACACGCGCAAACGTAGCTCGCGGCTATTTTATTTGTTGGTGAAGAAATACACATCACTTGCGTAGTTCATTAGTAGGGATATAACTGGTAGTATAGGTACCCTAAGGTGGTGTGTACAACCATAGGTAGGAAGCGTGGCGGGTTACCTAAGCAGATATCATAACAGTAGTACCGTAATGCTGTTACCTTAGTAACCCTTCCCGAAACACTTGTAAAAGACCACAAGGTACTACCATTGCTAAAAAATAGGTGGGGCGACAATGATTGCTGTAGGCACAATGACTCCTATCACTGTTCCTCAAGGGCGTGCACCCAAAGGTTCCGCACCTGCGTCCGTTTGTCTACCCGACCAACTAAACCTCCTCGATCGCCCCATAGCACTTTACATCGTGATTTTGACGAGTTCATTTAATCAGGATATATGCATGCGGTAGCTTTTGTTGTGTTATGCGCTACATTATCTCCCACCCAGAACGCTCAATCCGAACTACAGCATACCATCAATTTTCCCCCTTCGGCGTTCTTTCTTGTCTCCATCCCCAATGGAGGACGCTCTTCGGCCGACTGATGAAGCCTTCAAGGCTTTCTACGAAAAAGGTTACGAAACCTGGTTTAGATTATGGAGAAAAGCGAGCCAAGACCATGATCTCCCGGAAACGTGCCTGCAGTTCGAGGACGTCTTCCCGCAGCACCCACACCTCCCTACCGGGCTACAACTAGGCGAATACGGAATGGTTAACGCCAGAACTACGTGGTTTGCGTCTCAAGGATGTTGTGATCTCCCTTCCTTCGAGCTACGCTTTCAATCGTTCGCCGGAGTTCACAAGCCCCTAGCCATAGGCTTCGAACAGAAACCTAGCTCTCCATTTCCGAGATGGCTCGAGGTTCACGACCACCTCGCAGTACTGGTACTTGCGTGGGCATATGTGCTGTCCGCTCGCTGGGCGGAAATCATCTCTCAGGCTTCTGGGCCCGAGTATCTAGAAAGCTTGGCGCCATGGGAAGGAACGACGATCCGAGACGACCAGAATAACAATGCGCCGTCGGTTGTGATAGACATAGGAAACGCAAATCACAACGCAGCACGATGGTGGTCCGCGGTCCTGGCGCCAGGGTGCGGCTGGAAAGTGTCTGCCGCTCACAAAAATTCCCGACTAGCATCCCCATGGTCCCTTATGCTAGATCCCCAAATTCGATTCGTCCTTGCCGGCGAGGCTTCCACCACAGACTTTATGCCTTCCTTGCCCGCAACGTTCACAGGCGCGATCGGGTATATAGAAGACTACGTTGCCCTTCACGACGCAAGCAGACAAAACCGGGTCGCGTTCGCTACCGCGCTGCTCTTGCCACTGGCCAATCTAGATGGTAGAAAGGTCGTGCTCCCTGTGCCCCAGACCTCCCACACGAAACCGTCGGAGGGGTCTCTATCACGAACCCCTATATGGGGTAACGACTTGCGCCAATTCGACAGGCTACTCACCCTAAGTTGCAATGCACACGGTATGAGGGCCATCCTGGGCAGCGTCTTCTACGAGCCCAACATCCCTTCCCACGTGTGCGGAGCTTGGCTGCAGGGCACCTTGGCCCTTCTGCAATCAGACCTGGCCCGAGATCCTGATGTGCTAGCTCGCATGTTCTTCCTTCGCAGCCCGCATCTGGCCTGCCTCTGGCTGGGGGGCGTCGTGTCGGGAGCGCACGTGCCGTTCGTCCGGAATGCCGATGCGCTGCTCGGCTTCAACCGGATCGACCTCCACGCGGCGGCATGGACGGAGACGCTCCACTCCTTCATCCAAGAGCCGGTCTCCAGGCTGTCCGCCGACACGACTTTGATTTCTCGCGCCGACGAATGCCGGCTCATGTATCTCTCGGATGAGACGCATCGGGATATCCCGCCGATCTTCCCATACCCTCCCCTGGGGGATATCCCGCTCCACGATACCGACTTGGGCGTCCGGGCGCATGCCCACTGCCCGGGGACGCACGGTCTGATGTATTCGAGCATCGCCTGGCCATGCGAGAACGGGAGGCAGGAGATCCAAGAGGCCCCCCCCCGACTTCCTCTCGCGGGCCGTGAGCCGGATGCGGACGCCGCGCTCGACGAAACGCCCATCACGATCAATTACGAGCGCTTGGATCGCGAGATGGACGAATCCGAGCCGGTGACGCGCAACATCTTCTGCTGGATGCGAGATGCCGACGGGTTTCCGGTCTCGGAGCGGGACATATATCGCCACGAGTGGATTTGGGGTTGGGATTCGGACGATGATTGCTCGAGCCTTCATCCAGAAGGCGATGGCATGTCTACGGCTGGCTGGAATATACCCGTCCGGGCCGGCCGGTGGCAGTCCCGAGTAGCCACAAAACGTTGCAATTCACTGTGATGGAACGTTGGTAATGTCAGAGTAGATAGAAACCAGGTAGCGAATGATCTACATATTCTAAACACTCGTACTCGCATACGGCCTACTAAGCAGACATGAGTACTAAGCAGGTATGAGTACTAAGCAGATATGAGGAGGTCATATTTTGTATAACCAAATGAAAAGGGTCACATTGATCAACGCCCTTCGGATGACTCTCAGTAGACTATAGGCCTGGGCCCAAATTGCCGCTCAATAAATACCACTTCAGTGCAAGTTATTGTTATCCTTATACCTAGGTTTCTCTAGTGTAGTCAGCTTTCTCAAGTTTACCAAAACATACTTTTCGAGAGTTCAGCAGCAAGGGGGCTAGATAGCCTGCAAAGAAACGTGATACGGGCAGGGCAGGGCAGTCGAAGCGGATATATCCTAAGTAGTCACTAGCCCAGCTAAGCGGCTTTGCAAATGTAAGTTACGGGGGAATCCGGGACTCTCTAGACGACTATAAGCGCCTTTGACGCGAACATAGCAATGACATTTCCTAGCATGCCTCCATGAAGGGATGTGCTCCGCCTCGGTGGACTCTTTCTGCCTTGAATGTTGCTTGCTAGTACACTAGACGCGGGCCGAACCGACACGCTAGCTACAAACGGCTTGGGCAGACAGACCAAGAAGCCCCCGTGGTATAGCAAGGCCCATTGTTGCCCAGCATTGGCGCGCCCGTCTGTTGAGATCTCGAAAGAATGTCTAGGCACACGGATGCAGTCACCCCTTCTGGGGGGGATAGCGTACTATCGATATGATGACTGGGCTTGGCTTGTGACCCGAAAGACTGCCGTTTGACCATGCTGTCTGCTATCTTTATCATGAGCTCTATTTTTTCCCCTCGCAAATGAGGGAACCAAAGGGATATTCCACGGCAAGCTGATGTAGTTATGTCCAACGTAACCTTGAAGCATTCGCACAGCAGATCGACAGTCAAAAGCAAACATGAACCTGCCTAGGTATTTCTACCGTGCCCGTATGCTCAAAATCCTCTCCCAGTCAGCGCTCGTCAGGGGGCTAAAGTATTTCGTTTTTATCACAACTGCTTTTTTTTTCAAAAAAAAAAAAAAAAAAAATAGGATGGGGGCCAGCTTGTGGTTAAAGTGGCATAACACAATTGTGTCTAATTTTTTTTTTTTTTCGAAAGGCAGCGAGCCCAGTCAAAAAGGATGCAGTAGTAGGGATGTCCTCGTAAAGGCCATCACAGGAGGGTCCAAGAAACCGTGAGAGATCCCACTATAAGCTTTATTGTTGCTGGAATTAGGGGCCGGGGGTTGGAAATATATTACGTCCGCAACATGTGCAGAACAAAATAAAAAGCCAACCTATCCTTGATGTGAGGAGCAAGAGAGTGTAAGTTTAGACTGCTACCATGATAGCAACAAATGGAGATTGGATCTTTTAGGGTGTGGTACCAAGATGCAAATGATTGCCACCATTTCGCAGCACCCTTGTCTTGTAGAAGGACGTTTGTCGGACATGTGGCAATTAGTCACCATTCGTAGATCAAGAGCTTGACTTCTCTCTGAGACCCAGCCGTCGCCTACGACTCCATTCCGGATACCAAACCTTCCAATCTCAGAAAAAGCTCCCGTATCAACTTTTCGTCATCATCATCATGAATGCAAAAACATAGGTATTATCATAGATTGAGCATACGGGGGTATAACTATCTCACGACACGCATGCCGTCCACACACACACACACACACACACACACAGGGGCTTGTTCCCATGCGCTACATATCCAAAAAAACGTTTTAATAACCTAAGAAGCAGTCTCCTTGCCCTCCTCCATCTCGTCTTCCTTCCTGGACTTCGTATGGAACTCAGCGTGCACGGCCTCGCCAGCGCGCTTGCGCTCCAGCACGGCTTGGACCTCTGCCTCGAGGCGGGAGCCGCCCTTCTTGGTCTTCCAGGCCGCGGGTGCGCCCTTGGCGAAAAGTAGCTCGATCTCCTCGATTGTCTTGCCGCAGGTCTCCGGGTATGTCAGGAATGTCTGGACCGCGGAGGCCACGCACAGCACGCCGAAGATGATGAAGATCTTGTACTGGATGTTTTGGAAGGCCGGCGGCGTGAATAGGCCGAGGGCGAAGTTGAACAGCCAGTTTGCCACCGCCGCCAGGGACATGCCCGTGGCGCGCGTCCCAAGCGACCAGACTTCGGCGGCGTAGATCCACGCGACGGGCGCCAGCGTCAGGGCGTATATGATGATGAGGAGGTAGCTGAAGGCGATCACGGTGTGTGAAGCGGGGCCGGAGACCTTGAAGGTGACGTTGGCATTGCCGTCCACACCGCCCGGCACCGGCTCGGAAAAGCCACCGAGTACACCGCCGATGACGAAATGGCAGATACCCATTCCAATACCACCGGCAATAAGAAGTGTACGACGACCGGTACGGTCAATGAAGAAGAACATAACCGACGTGAAACTAAATAGATCAGTATGGGTGGCGAAGAGCCAGGGAAGTTGTGAAAAACTTACATGATGAAGAGGGCATATTGAATGCCAGCGGCGATAAGGTTGATGTTACCCTGGAGACCAGCGATTAGGAAGACGTAGGTGAGATAGTACACAATAACATTGGCACCGCTCAGTTGCTGCAGAGAGGTTAGCTATGGTGATACAACCAACCAGAGCGAGGGACGGTTAAACTAACCTGCCAAGCCTGGACACTCATGCCTGCTACTGTTCGCTTCCACATGCCGTTTACGAAGAATTTCCTCCAGCCTTGGACGCTCTCGCGCTCGGCTACGAGGACGGTGTAGATTTCCTGCCACTCAGCAATGACCAGAGCATCATCCTTGTTGCCGCCAGCTTGGATGTCGGCGAGTGTTTGGATGGCTTCTTCCTCGCGACCCACTTTTGCCAACCATCGGGGGGATCGGGGGAGGAACGGCAGACCGATCATGAGCAGAACGGCGGGGATGAACTGTAAGCCCCAGGCGGTTCGGAACGAGGCGGGGCCGGCAATGAAGGTGCAGCCGTAACTGGCGAAGTACATGATGAAGATACCCCATTCGATAGCGAGCTGTTGAATGATAATGATGCGTCCTCGAGATTCCTACATCTGTCAGACGTGTTCAAGAGAGATTTGAGGATATTTAGATACTTACGCGCTTCGCGATCTCGGCGAGGTAGACCGGGACTTGTGATGAGGTGATGCCGACACAAACGCCGTTCAAGACGCGGCCGGCAATAAGTGAGGGGACACCATTCGTGGAGACCTGGACTGCGGTTCCAATAAGCCACCAAAAGCATGCGAACATGATACTGCTCGTTTATTAGCCCTGCCGTCGGGATGTCATAGAATTTCTGCTCACCTATCGCGACGGCCGAACTTGTCAGATATCGGACCGGCGATCAAGCTCCCCACTACGGAACCGGCAGCCAGACCTGATCCAATGGCGCCCTGGACAACACCCGAAGGGTTGCCAAAGTACTCGATATATTGGGGCGAAACGACGATAGCGGCGATCGAAGAGATATCGAAGCCGAAGAGCATACCTCCCACCGTGGCGATGATCGCCACGAAGTAGGTATTCGCTATGATGATGATGCTGATGTCAGCTAATGGTAACCGTCGATGATCCGAACATGCTAGACTTACTGATTTTTGGGAGTTTAGCCATCTTGAAGGCGAGGGAGTCTCCCAGAGACTCTTCACAATCGCCGAGAGAGCCTTTCGGTGAGGATCTGAATGGGGAAAAGTGTGAACGGTGATAGTAGAGAAGAGATCGAGGAGAGATTCAACCCTGGCCCGCATCCCCAAGATCTCTCGGAGCGGAGGCGAGCTCTCATATACCCATCCCCCGTCGTACCATGTGGCGCGGGTTACATGCGTTTTGGATGGAACCCAACCACCCGCCGCGCGGGCGGGCGGGCGAGGGACCACGACGACCAGCTCCTCGGGCAAGAGAGGTCCCCACCCGTCCCCTCCCAGAGGCAGGTTTGACGCGCTCGCTTGCATCCTGGGGCTAGGGTTCGGGGCAATGTGGTCGTGGGATAGGGTGTCCTATGGCCTCCTATGGCCTCCTATGGCCTCCTATGGGGCCATTTCTGAGCCGGCGCCGCAAAATAAAACGGCCAGGCGAGCTGCCATAGGTGCGGAAACTCTGCACGGCGAGGCGAGAGAGCCAGGTCAACGGTCTCGAGCGAATTGCTGGGCTTGTTCGAGGCGCAGGGATCCATTGACAAATGATACCCATACTCCCCCGGACCCGACGCTCGATGCTACCAGATCCCGACTGTAACTATCCGTTTCGGGGCAAGAGGCAGTTGGTCGATCTGGGTTGTGATACCAGTTTGTTTCCGGGGCCCCGTGGGTTCAGCGAGGTCTGGGGTTGAGCTCTGAAGAATGCGGAGACCGGTTGGCTGCCGGTACGCTCCCTCTTGCTCTTAGTGTAGTTATCATGCGGCGTCCTTCAGCTAGTTCATCGATCCGACGAGCTGATTGGTGCGCATAAGCTATAGGCCCCTATAGCAAGGCCCGAAGTGCCGAACCAGGCCTGAATCCTTCGGGCGACATGTATGCGGGTATGTACAAGTATCTTGGCCATATTCATTATAGTCAACAATACTTGTGCAATCCGCACGGGCACGGTGCTTGTGGCCTGTGTTGCCGTCCAATAAGGCCATACTTACTTTTCAAGGTAGTATCTGACGAGGCGATGTTTGACTGGCGCTTGGAGAACGCACAGGCTCCCACTGACTCAGACCAGCTTCAACAACATCATCTCGTGGTCGTGTCCCTACTTACCTCCCTAGGTACATGTAGGTAGGTATTCTGAGCGCTGAACTCTCGAGGGCTACTTTACCCGTTGCCGTATGGCTGCGAGCGGCTAACCCCTCTAGGCAAAGTGAGAGTCGATTAAGAAAGCCCACGGCAATTGGCTCTTATGCATGAACGGTAGTTACAAGAGTTATTCTTATACCAGTAACTCTTGGGAGGGTTGCGTCCGGTAACGAGATGGACCGCCTTACACCCTTACACCACCTACATACATACCTCAGGGTAGGTAGTAAGTAAGCTACCTACCTACCTACTTACCTACTTAGGTAGCTAAGCTCTGCGCATATGACCTCTGACGACTTGCCAAGAAACAGAAAACAGAGCTTCCTCCCGTCGCATACCGAACCCCTGCCATAGCTGTTCCCCGCATCTCCGCCACACCGTCTCTCACGGAGAGAGGCGAATGCGACATTGGCGAATGCACTTTACCGTAGCCGTAGCAGAGGGTAAGCAGATATGATAACGAAACCGCAGTTACACTAATCGTATAGTTATCGGGGGATGTCTCTAGCACTAGTAAATGTTCGCGAGCAGAGGCAAGAAGCGGCCGGGGAGCCGCCGAGTGACACATATTGATTGGCGTCGTCTATCCACCTGATCACTGTTGTGCTAGTCTAGATGGTCCGATCCACGAATAAGAGAGCACCAAAAGGTATTGGGGGTGGCCTTTGGAGAATGCAGAATCCTTCGAAAGCAGGGCGGTGCGACCGGATTGAATTACACTACAATATATGTATCGATATTGTTTCATGAGGCTTGCCCAGCTACCAACCCACAGCAACCAGCCATCTAGCCATCGTCGCCTCGTCACCTCGTCACCTCGTCAAGGATCCGGGTGGGGGAAGAGCCTCAGGACCGAAGGACACGGGAAGTAACTGAGGGGTTTCGTTCGGTTAGTCTGCGGTTGTGACTCGTTCGAGCTTAAGTAAGACGGAGGAGACTTGCCTGTTCGAGACTCATGGCGATATAGTTATCATCCTTGTCGAACATGATGACAGGGGCCTTGAAGTCACAAAACTCCCGGATGCTATGGCGTGGTCGCAAATAGACAGATCAGCATCATATAGTACTCTGTGTTGACGGGCCCCACTCGGGTCGCCCAGACAGGAGACACGGGAGACACAGGAGACAGACAAGGCATGTACACCCTTTTTTGTTTTATTTATTTTTAATATTCTTCTGTGCGGAATACTCACAATTGGCGGCACATGCCGCACGGGCTAGCCGGGGGAGCGATGTCGGTGGCGACGGCGACGGCCTTGATCTTACGGTGGCCCTCCGTCACGGCCTTGCCGAAGGCCACACGCTCAGCACAGGTGGTGACGGGATACGAGGCATTTTCCACGTTGGCGCCGTTGAAGTAGGCACCGTCGACGGAGACCAGGGAGGCGCCGACCCGGAACTGGCTATACGGGCAGTACGCGGTGGCCTTGGCCCCGACGCAGCGCCTATGGAGCTCCCTGAACTCGGCCTCGGTAATATTATGCTCTCTGCAGGTGGCATCGACCGCGACCGGGTCAGCGCTGGACTGGGGCTGGGGCGCCGAAACCGACATTCTGGTAAGTGTTGATGGAGGGGGTGCAACTCCGAAGCTACAGAGCAAAGTTGTTGATTGAAACTGGGAGATCAAGCCAGGTTCTCGTAGAACCGAGGCTCTTGTCCCATTCCATTCAGCGTTCTCCGTTCATTGGGTATCGACCCAATAGATGCCCATATGACCTGTAAGCTATCTGAGATAACTAGCCCCAGCACAGACAAATTTGGAGAAGCGGGGGTGCTGAAAGCCGTGGAATGCACCGCTAGCCGCCGAATCATCTACATACCACATACCCCCAGTGTATCAATTACCATTGTTGAGAATCGCCATGGAAACGCGCTGAAGGTGGTCCAATTAGTTTTGGCCGTTATTCTTCTATTTTGTTAGTCTCTTCGCCTTTTCTTAATCACAAAAACTTCCACTCTTTATGAATCATTAAATGATAAACGAGCGCCGACACCGAATAACATCGCCGAGAAGAGGAAACGGGAAAACAAAATGAGAGATGAGAGATGAGAGATGAGAGGTGAGAATAAAGGGAGAGAAACGTCAAGTTCCATCGCTTGAGACCCTTAGATTATCTACCAATCGGTCAATGAATGCTGCGGGCCCAATCGGCGCCTCTCTATACAAGCCCAAACTTTATTGTTGAGGAAGCCCCGAAAAGGGTGTGACGTTGTGAAGAGCAAGGTAAGCACTTACACTCACCTGCCTCTCACCTAGGTACCAACGGCTATTATAGGTGCTTGGCTATAGGCCATCGCCATCATAACCACAGCAGCCCTACAGATTACAGGTTCGCAAGCTGCAATTGGGGCAATTGCGATGTAGATGAAACAAAATGAACGATGAATCTATCGTTGTCAAACGTGCTAACCTGGTGATGCCAACACTGCTTTTTTCTTCGCGCATGGCAATCCCATCTACCTCGTAAGCGCAGTGACGCCAGGTAGACGATCGTCCGAAACCTGGAAGCCAGAATGCGGGCCAAAATCAGGTTTTCGGGACGCGCTCTCACACCACACCCTGACGTCAACCCCAGCGGCGCACCGAGCTGGACACACCAGGATGCCGCATGAGGCATTGGCTGTCATATATTTATGAGGCAGGGTCTCACGAGTAGGGTAGAATAGAGGGAGGAATATGACATAGGTCGTGTCAATCTAAAAAAAAAAAAAAACCAAAAAAACGAATTACAATGCAATTGTCAGCGAAGATAGTATAGAAAACGCCTATCTATAAAGCGTGCACCTGTATAACAGCAGCAGCATCACCAACATCACCAACATCACCAACAACATCACCATCAGCACCATCAGTGTCATCAGTGTCATCCACCAGCGTCATCATCAACACCCACCACCACCACCACCACCGCCGCCGCCCCCAGTGCACCATGCCTCACCCTTTCCACCCGGACGACTTCCCCATCAACACCTCGGCGCCGCTGCGCCCGACGCGGACCTTCTACCTGCGCAGCGCGATCCACTTCAAGACGGACGCGCAGATCTACGAGCTGACGGGGCGTCTCCGGCAGCAGCAGCAGCAGCAGTCGTGGGACGGGTTCAGCCACGCGTTCCTCGACGAGACGTCGGCGCTGGCGTCGGCGCTACGGGAGTCCGGGGCGGCGCCGACGTACGCGGTGGGCAGCTGCGGCAACATGATGCGGACGATCAAGACGATGACGGACGCGCGCGGCGACAAGGTGTGCGACCTCAACATCACCTTCGTCTCCTTCGACCTGTCCACTGTCCGGTTTCCCCCCGGTAGCCCGCACTCGCGGCACCAAGTCGAGATGTGGCCCGTCGGCGACAAGGGTGATGACGACGCCAAGCACGAGGCCTTCGTCCGCCACAGCGTCCCGTACTTCTGGGACATGACCGCCGGCCGCGTCGGCGTGCTCTACAAGGGCCTCAGCCAGCGCCGCGTCGAGATCGGGCGCGTCGCCGGCTTCGGCTTCGATAAGGACGCCGTCCTCGTCCTGGACGGCGACGAGCTCGATGACGTCGTCGCTATCGCTACCTGCATCATCCTGCTGAACGGCCGCAACGCCATGGACGCCTGAGTTGGGGATTTATCGCCGGCTCCGTCCCCGTTGGGGATAAACGGCTCTCTTCTCCAAACCGCAGTTCTCTTTTTGTGGGATGTAATATTTTTTTTTTTTTGTTGTTAGGTGCAGAGGATGGGGAAGGGAAGGTATAGGGAAAGGGGGAAGGGGGCAAGTGTTCAGGTGGTTCGGCGTTTTGTTTCCAGGAAAATTTGGTCGTGTATATCTATTACCGATCTATAATTGCAACTGTACCATGTCTGTCCGAGTCATATCATCTATAATCTTACAACGATTGCTCTGTCATCTCTCGTCTTCAGCATGTCTCTAAGCGTGACCGTCGTTCTCATCGCCTCATTAATTTATGGCCAAAAAGCAGGAAGAAAAAAAGAAAAAAAAAAGGACCGGCAATGAATTATTATGCAACCCGCAAGATCTAGAAACCCCACTCCCGCGCCGACGCCATCTCTCTCTCTCTCTCGTGGTTTCAAATCATTCCATCCCCCAGAACTCGTAGATCGCTTTGAGCGCGCCGTCAGGGTGCGTGAAGGGGAAGTTGTGTGCGCCGGGGACGATGCGCCAGAACACGTTGTCGCGGCCGCCGAGGAGGGGCAGGGCGTCCTCTTCGTAGTCCTCGCGCTGGATGAGGTTGTCGTCGCGGCCGATGAGCACGGCGGTGGTGCCGGGGCGGCGCCGGGATAGCCGACGCCAGTACGGCTGCTGGTCCATGAGCGGCGCGTGGCGGATCGTCGACATCATGGCCGGCACGAACCCGTCGTTGTGGTCGAGGGACCAGTGCACGTAGTCGACGACCTCGAGCTCGAACGGCGTCGGAGGCTCCTGCGTCGCGGGCGGGTCCACGGCCTCTTGCACCGCGACGTCGACGAGGCCCTCCTTCCCCCCACCGGCGGCCGTCTTACTGCCGGCGGCGGGCCGTCGCTTGGATACGGCGTTGTCGATGGGCTTGCGGAGTCGGCTCTTCGTCATCCACGCTAGGAGGCGCTCCGGCACGAGCCCCGACGTGAACACCAGCCGGCTCATGCGGCCGATGTTCTCGGGCCGGATGACGCCCGCGGGCGAGAACAGGACGAGGGACTCGACCATGCCCGGGAAGGTCGCGGCGAAGTTGACGGCGATGCCGCCGCCGAGGGAGTAGCCGACGAGGCTGAAGGCGTTGTCGCCCGTCCAGGGCAGCGGCGAGGAGGCGAGGACGAGCAGGATCTGCGACACGAAGAGCCGCGTGTCGTAGGGCAGGTCACCGGGTGCGTCGCTATATCCGCGGCCAAAGAGGTCGAACAGCATCACTCGACAGCCCTTCTCCGCCAGCGGGTTCGCGATGTCCGATAGCGTCATGCACGATGTGCTGATACCATGGATGAAGAGGACCTTTCGCCCCTGCTCGGGCCCGAACTCGTAGACTCTTATGTTCCCATACTGCCATATTGTCCGGTTAGAGGCAGTGTTCATAAAGACGGGTGATGCACATACCGGCGTGACGACGTCTCTCGCCCCGGGGAAGTGATCTATCGTATAGACGACTTTGGCCAGCTCTTCCTTCGATAGCTTCGGCACGGTTGTGGTTAGGACCCCTGGGATGATCTGGGGTTTCCCCGGCCAGAGCGCCAAGCGCGTGAGTGAAGCCAGCACCAGGGTGGCGAGCACGGTCGTGGCGACAACGGCCGTGGTTGTCGACTCGCCCGGCGAGCCGAGGCACTTAGCAACCGTGTCCATGTTGTTTTGTGAAGTTTATTAGTTGAGGATGGCGGATGGCGGATGGCGGATGACGGATGGCAGATGACGCAGGGTACAAGTCAAAGCCCCGGCTTACCTCGGCACACTTGAGGGTGACCGAGGGATGGTGTGAATTGGCCGGGTTAGTATGAGAAAGATAGACGGTATTTAATGCTGGATCGGAGAAAACTAGAGGCATCCCCTTTGGCAGGCTACACAGATAAGGGATGCTGCAAAGAACAAACTCATACCTAGGTAGTTAGTTAGTCACCGTCACTGTTGGGTGCCAACTGTCCAACCTGCTGAACGCTAGGCGGTTTCCAAGGCGGTTTCCGGGGTCCAGATCTAGGGCTGATGGTGTTTTATTGTTTTATTGCATTAAAGGCTATTTTGTAGCCCTGTTTATTGAGTTATCAGTGTTTCACGTGGCATAGATATGATGTGTACCTGAAGGGTGTCCGTCCACCAGCCAGCCCAGGGAACACCTTCCCCAGCACTCATCACCTATGATGGTCACTCTTAAGAACTAACTATTTCGATCTGTTTATATGCCTGCCCCCACCCCCATATCAAATAGTACTACCTACCTACTATGTACATACGCATCATTGCTTTACTACGCTTTTGGCTCGTCTTTTTGAAGGTCCTTAGCTAGCCTGGCCTGGCTATATTAGAATGGTCAGCCGGGTTACCCAGATGGAAAAAGCCCTTCCGGAGGCATCCACTGGCTACAGAGGGGGATCGTACACTAACGCTAGATCTAACCCAAAGCCCAAAGCCCAAAAGATAGCAGTGTGGCCGCTAACTACGACGCGTAACCTGACCAAGGCTAGTTCAAATACGCTGATTACAATCCAATCCACCAAGGGGGCCAGTAGGTATTTCGTATCACGGCGTCTATATAATTGTAATGGTATAACGGCCGTGGCAATCTCGCCCATGCGATGGCACCCCATCATTGCCAGGATCGCCCATCGCCCCCATAAAGGCACACATCATTTCCCCATCCGGGCGACAGATCTCGTCGTCATGGCACTCGACCAGGCGCGCGCCCATTCCATACGTCCCCGGTTGCTTCTGTTCGCCGAGCCTCTCTGCCAGGGGAAGCCGTACAATGTCGCCCTCGATTTGGAACATTCCTACCCGTTGATACACTCCCCATGCCGGTGTGTTGGAGGCCAGGAGAAGACCTTGGATCTTATGTGGATAAGCACACTCGCGCTCGTGAAGCAGCGGCAGAACGAAACACTCGCGAAGCACTGTCTCCTCAGTTTGCTCATTCACGTCGTCGTAGTCGGTAAATATCAGAATCTTGACCTCTTCCTCCTGGAATTTGGAGAACATATTTCCCATCGCATGCGCGATTCGAGTTTTCCATGGCTTAGGGTCCTTCGGGATGTGCTGATCGAGAACCCCCTTCTGGTGCTCGAACAGAGGATATAAATATCCGTTTAACACCAGTATTCCTCCTTGTACTTCGCCATACTCGTCTGCGCCCACCGGGTCGGTGGACACCTCAATGATCTTTGGTACTGTGACGAGACACTCCCTACATCCCTGACGACGGATATTCCGATCTTCAACATGCTCGGTAGTATTGACAGACGCCCAAGACCAGGTTGGCGCGCGGTAGTCTATTGGGCGTTGATGCGCATCTCCTGAGCGATACCAGAGGAGGTCCTCGAGAAGAGTGTGTTCCCAGAGCCCAGCGAGGTACCTCGACCTTCGCACGTTTCCGAACATGCGTGCCACTCCCGCAATAGCTATAAGCTTATCTCCGGGTACTGTAAGTGCACAGAGAGTGTACTTGCGAGTGACAAGTCTCCATAGCTCAAAACAGTTGTCTTCTGTGACGCTGGCCGTGGAGAGGTTGCGGAAAAGTGAATAACCTCGTCGACTCTCCGCCGGGAAATGTTTCAGTCCCTCAATCTCACTTGTAAACCCTTCCGCACACCGGTAGAATATCTGCTTTCCCGTAAACATCACAGACCGGATAGCAAGAAGCCGTTCCTGCAAAACCCAGCCTCGCCCATAAAGAACCTCCTCCTCGAGGAAGCCACCGCTGGCCCAGTACTCATCGTCATTCTCAGTCCATTTCTCATACCTAGGCTCTTCAGGCGTTCCTATTTGGACTATGTGCGGGAAGAGCAACACCGGATCTCTTGATCCGAACATTGGATAGTGGCAGTTCCTTGAAGAGACGGCTTCAACGTTGAAAAGCCCGTTCTTGTACACGAGACTCATGGTTGCGCTTTCCTGCCGCCAATCATCTCGGCTATCCTGCATGATACACTGACCATAGAAGACACTATATCAGTTACAAGCTTGGACTCCAGTCCACACCACTGAGATAACATACTAATGAATCAATCCAGATATACCGGACTTTGAGGCCTAACGCAATATTTATAGAATCCATGTAGAGCTTGGGGATATGCTCCAGAGGAATTGATTTCTTGAGCTCTTCCATATTCTTGGTGGTAAGCTGCAACGGTTGTTGACCTCCCCAGCAGTGACTCAAGGTGATGTAAGGTCCTATTAAGGGCGTCTCAGCTGGTTCCACAATCCGCAATTCGACGACCTCATTCACGACAGTCGCCTGAAGGAGTCTTGTAGGATACCAATTGGCGGACGCGACTTGGCAGCGCGGGTGACTTTGTCGACAGATCTGTATTTGCTCACTTATGAACCCGAAGGCCTCCTTGCTGTCCGTGCTCTGGCCAAGGATAGGTCTAGGTAAGACATCAGTCTTGTGAATCTCGGCGCATTCAAATAAGCATCCGACATCATCATATGGATATGCATCCTCAAGTAGCCGGCTTGTCGGATGCAAGGACGAAGAAAAGCATTGCACGTGAAAACTGTCTTCATCGCAGGCAACTGTCGTCTTGAAATCCGGATACAGCATCTGGAAACCATCCATCGACAATTCGCTTTTATCGATGGCAAGCTTGAAGTTGTACATGATCTTCATACACCACCAACATCTCGCCACTACGCCATCAACAAGGTCGGATGGCTTATGGTGAAGCCATGGGTTGCCCAATCGACGTTCATGAAATGCCCTCCGGCATATATCGCAACTTTGGGCCTCCATCAGACGAAGAGGCGCCGGCCACCTAAAGAAGAAAGAAAATAAAAAAAAATAAAAATAAAAAAGATGATTAAAATAGAGGCGCTCTTCGGCGCTCTTACTCTTGGAAGGCCTAGATTGGTAGTTTCTAAAGCTACGCCGTTCATAAGGGACCAAGATAAGTGGCTGCTCTTGGCCGCAGACTACCCCGCCATTGGAGTCACCCTTGATCCCAAATCACAAACCCCCTGGTCTAGGCCTCCTAACTAATATCCGAATAGTTACAAGGGCTGTATATATAGCCATTCTACTAGCACGTCTTTCATTTGATTCTCTTTTTTTCTTTCTTTTTCCTGTCGCGGTGTGGTACACCACAGTTGTATTGTAAATTCTGACTGGATTAACCCCGTCGACTTTCTGTGACGGCTGCCTTATCACAACGCTGTATTTTTTACCCTTCACTAGGTGCTACGTAATCTTGAAAATTCATGGCCATGTATATAATGTGTTAATTCACCCACCATGTGAGAATCACAGCCGACACAGTCAACAGCGTGACGCTTGACTTCCATGACAAGTAGTGGGCTTCGCCAGTCGAAACAGGACTGATATTGACATCGCCACTTTCCACCCAGCCGTCAGTCTCGGGCTCGATAATGGGGTTAAAAATGAAAGGAAAGGGAAGGGAAGGGAAAAACTCACCCGCAGCTCCAGCTCTCCGCATCGTCGACGTCGCCGTCGCCGTCCCAGTTCGCCATCTGCGGGTAGGGGCACAGCGGCCGCTGCCTGAGGACGCCCGAGGAGGCGTTCGTCGGCTGCGTCCAGGTCGTGGCCACGACCCGGTCGACCGTCACGTTCTTCTCCACCCAGTCCACGAGCGCGAGGAGTATGTCGTGCTGCGCGTCCCGGAACCCCGGGACCGACCAGACATCGTCGCCGAGGACGCTGGCCTGGGAAGGGGCGCCGAAGGCCCAAGGCGCATCTTTTTTTTTTTTCCCCGCCGGGAATCGAGTGATCAGCAAAACGAACGGTCTGGAATAAACCTCCAACTACAAGTTTTAGGAGTGGATTTTGGGTGGGGAGACAGATGATGCCCACGTTGGGTTATTCACTCCATTTGACAAATGGATTTTTTTCTTTTTTTTTAAAAAAAAAAAAAAAACAACAAAAAGAAGATGAACGAAACACAGTTAGAAGCCACATACATACCTACAGCCGTCGACCAGCAATGCTGCATCCCGGGGACCATGAAGTACCTGAAGAACTCGGCCACGGCGGTGGCGTTGCCGCCCATGGCCCCGACGACGCGGTCGTAGTACAGGTTGGACCCCTGCGTCGGCACGAGGCCGTCGGCGGCGCCGTGGTACATGAGCATGCGGCCGCCGCGGTCGCGGAAGGGCGCGAGGTCGTAGACGGCGGCGGTGGCGTTGCCCGGGTCGCGCGCGTCGGCGAGCGCGACGAGGGAGTCGTCGAAGTCGGCCAGCGCGAAGGACGCGTTGTCGAGCACGAAGTAGCGCGCGTACCCGATCCCGTACGGGCTCGCGTCCGAGTAGTTGAGCACCGCGTACATCTGCCGCTCGGAGCCCGGCGACAGGCCCTTGTACAGCAGCTCGCCCGCCGTCGACGATGAGTTCCAGTCCCCGTACACGTTGCGCAGCGTCTGCGCCTGCGCGCCCGTCAGGCACGCGGACCGGTTCGCCCCCGGCCGGTCGCACGACAGCGCGCCGCCGAAGTCCACGTCGCACTGCCCCGGCAGGCTGATGATGCCGTCGGCGACGCCGTCGGCGCCGTCGCACTGGCGCACGACCTCGTCCGCGACCGCCGGCAGCAGCCGCCAGTCGATGTGCTTGGGGTCGGTCGCCGGCCAGTTGTAGCGCGCCGCCTGCACGACCCACGGGTTGAGGTGGCTCGTGTACCAGGCGGCGGCGCCGACGACGACGCCGTCGAAGCTGTCCGGGTAGCTCTGCGCCTCCCGGAGGCCCTGCCGCCCGCCCGTCGAGCAGCCGCTGTAGTACGAGTGCGCGGCCGCTCGCCCGTAGTAGGCCGCCGTCAGCGCCTTCCCGAGCGTCACGGACCCGTGCATCGCGCGCCAGCCCCAGTCGGCCTTGGCCTCGTCGTCGCCGAGCGCCCAGCTCAGGCTCGCCGTGGCCGAGTCATGGCCCGTGTCCGTCGACACCACGGCGAACCCGTAGTGCGCCCCGGCCCCCATGTCCATCCAGTTGATGCCGCCGCCGAAGCCGCCGTTGCCGACGGCCAGGAATCTGCCGTTCCAACCCCCTTGTGAGTCGTCGTCGTCGTCGTCGTCGTCATCGTTGTCATCTGGGAGGAAGAGCCCCAGCCGGTACGTCGACGTCGTGGAGCTCGCCACGATCACCGTCACGGCGCACAGCGCGGGCAGGCCCGTGGGCTGCGTCGGGTACGCCAGGTCCGCGAGCCCGTCGCCGTACGTGCTGCCGGCCGCGACGGCCACCGCCCGCTCGATCTTTGCGTTCGTCGGTAGGGCATCGGCGAACGTCAGTGCGCTGCAACTTACGCTGCTGCTGCTGCTGCTGCTCCTACTACTACTGCGCTGCCTCTCATCGTGATCCGACGATGCGGCGGCCGAGACGACAAGCGCGGCGAGGGCGATGCCCACTGGTCGCCCCAGACCGTAGAGATGCATTTCAAAGCCACCGCCCTTCCGGTAGCCGTCCTTTATTTTTTTTTCTTTTTCTTTTTTTTTTTATTATCCTCGTGATTGGTTTCGCTGCTTACTTGCGGACGGTGGTGGTATGCCGGACGGGCATCTACGAGCGTTGTTAGGACGAGAGACTTGCGGAAACATTTCGGAGTTCCAATTGCCAATTTCCATTTATATATTTATATATCATTAGGTATAACTAACTAACTAACTAACTAACTAATTGACTAGTTATATATAGCATTTACTTAGTTGGTACTCTATCTATGTACTGTGCCGACGACCCCAGTTTCCCGGTACCAAAAAAAGAAAACCCCCTCGTCCGTATGCACGCACGGCTTGTTGTTCAGGCCGGTATCCGTGGTTGATAAGAAGCCGTGCCATGTCTGGTGCCATGTCTGGTGCCATGTATACCCAATCATCGTCGTCACTGTTGCACTCGGAGCTTAGCCATGTCCGACGATCTTTCGCGATCCGGAACCCCCCATACGAATGATAGTGTAGAGCGCCACGCTGGGGACCAAAGTTCCCAAAAACCCGCGCATGCAACCTCCCTACGCCTTACTCTAATCAGATTAATGGCAGGGGTTTTAGCCTAAGGCTCTCTTTTGCATCCATCAATCAATAAGCCCGGAGAGGCACGATCATTCGACTTTAGTCTACAATCTCGACTTCGCGGATGCGGGCTCGGATATGGGTTGGAAATGAACATATGCTAGTCATTAAGAAATTAAGAATATAGATACTTTTCTTTGTACGGATCAAAATACCTCGCGAATACACTTCCCAGTCCGTGCTTACTACCCTGAAATGTTAACACACGAGCAAACCCAACAGACGGCGACCCATACCAACTCGGTCCCCTTTCCCCTCCCCTTTCCCCCCCTTCCCTTTCCCCCCCTTTTTTATTTTATGTTATTTTATTTTATTTAAAGCGCATAGAGTCTAGGCTTAGTCCCCTCCGGTGCGGCCGCCAGGATGGCCTTGTTCCGGGCGGCGTAGAAGAAGCGCAGGCCGAGGGCGCCGAGGGCGACGAAGAACAGCATGGCGGCGTTGACGCCGTGGCCGGTGGGGTAGCCGCGGGCGGCCTCGTCGGCCTTGTAGATCCAGACGCCGGGGATCTGGCCAAGGCCGGCGCCGATGCTGACGTTGAGGGCGACGGCGAGCCCGATCGAGGCCGTGCTCCACGTGTTGGACGTCAGCCAGCCCAGCATCGGCGGGATGCACGCGAACGCGCCCGACGTGCCCACGATCAGCGTCCCGTACCGGCTCGCGTACGCCGTCGCCGGCAGCAGCGCCGACGCTAGGAACCCCGCCGCCCCGGCCGCCGCCGCGCCCGCGCAGTGCAGGCTGCGCGCGTTGAAGTGGTCCCCTGCCCAGGCGTTTAAGATGGATACGACTATTATCATTATCATCCCACGGCCCCCCCCCCCGGTCCCAGTCGGTTAGCATGCTTTCTTATTTTATAACCAACTACCAAAAGTTCATGTGTTTCTCTCCCCCCGTTGAACATGGGAAATGGGATTCCTTCCTTACCGTACGCGATGGCCCAGGGGGGCACGGTCAGCAGCTGCGCGTGGAGGTCCTTGTAGCCGAGCCCGGCGACGATGGAGGGCGTGAAGAGCGAGAGGGAGCTGAAGGGCAGGGAGACGGCGAAGTAGATGGCGTAGTGGCCGTAGAGGCGCCAGTCCGTCAGGGTCTCGCGGGCGTCGGCCCAGGTGAGCGCCGAGGCGGACCCCTTGGAGCCGTCGACGAGCAGGCGCCGGGCCGCGAGCCGCCGCTCGTCCCCGGACAGCCAGCCCGCCGTCTCGGGGTAGTCGGGCAGCAGGAACCAGACGAACAGCGACGACAGCACCGACGGGATCCCCTCGAGGATGAACAGCCACCGCCACCCCGACAGCCCGCGCACCCCGTTGATGTGGCCGACGCCGTACGCTATCGCCCCGCCGAACGCGCCCGCCAGCGTCGCGCTGGCGAGGATGAACGCCACCCGGACGCTGCGTTCGTCTGTTTTATACTATTTTATATTAAAAAAAAAAAAATTTCGAAAATCGCGTTAGCCGGTGTAACAAGGCTTCCAGCGCGGTTTCAACACAGTAGCATTTTCCTGTAAGCGCCGGGGGTGGGGGCGGACAAGGGTATTCATTTACTCACCCAGAAAGTCAAGTAGTAGACCAGACCCGGGAATAATCCGCTGTAATAACAACCAAGTCAGGAAATTCAATTCGTCCCAATCTTTTCCCCCCTTTTTCCCTTGCGTTTTTTATTTTATTTTATTCATTTTTTTTTCTCATTGGGAACTCACGCTTCAAACACGCCGAGCAGGAAACGCACGCCGGTGATCTGGGCGTAGCTGCGGACGCCGCCGATGCCGATGGTGATGAGGCCCCAGGAGCACATGAGGAAGGCGAGCCAGCGCGAGGGGCGGAAGCGCTTGAGCAGGATGTTGGAGGGCACCTCGAAGAGGAAGTAGCCGATGAGGAAGATCATCAGCGCGATGGTGAACTGGTAGTTGGTCGTGTGCGTCTCCGTCTGCATGTCGTTGCCGGTCGACGAGTTGAGCACCTTGGCGTTGCCGATGTTAGACCGGTCCAGGTACGCCAGGAAGTAGATGGTCGCGCTCAGCGGGATGATGCGCTTGTCCTGCCGCCGCAGGAGAGCCCGCTCGGCCGCCGCCTCCCCCTCCTCGTCGGACGCGAGCGCGGCCGAACCGGTGGTCTCCTCGGCATTCTGGCCCTCCCGCTCGTCGCTGAAGGGCTCGCTCTGCTTCTCGATGTCTACGGGCGAATCCTGTCCCGTCATTGTGAAGGTCGACGCGCCTCTTTTCTCTTTTTGTTTTTATTTTGTTTGTTTTTTGTGTTCCCCTCTATTTTTATTGTGGCACACAAAAACTTCGACAAGAAGGTTGGAAAGCGAGTTGTTTGTTTATTCCCCGTCTTTGTATGTACCCTTGTCTTATAAGAGCTAGGTTCCCTAGCCGGAACCAAACATTCTCTCATGTGGCAGCCAAATGCAACATGGCGCCGCGGAACTATCGCCCTGGCCATCGGCGATGATTAACCTTATCTATCCCAACCTGGCCACCAATTCAGTCCCTTTCACCGCCAGTGCGAGTCTTTGGGCGCTGTCGGTCTCGTGGTATATGATAATCCCTGCGTTCTGTAGCATTGACACAGCAGACTACCGGGGCATTGGCAACGCGACCAATCACGGCGGCTTGGGTAGCATGGGGCGCGGCATATGCTGCGGGGAAGATGAATTCTTATAGGAGCTGGGAGCTGAAAAAGCATAGCTCACGTCTGCAGATCCCAGGGGGGGGTTGGGTTGGGAGGCCGAGAACAAGACGCTGACTCGATACTTATCTTGTCGATATTAAAGGGAATCTCACGCCCTCAACCTCCCGGCAATTATTTCATTCGGGCATGATTAATAGGCATGCAGCCTATATATAATACTTGCGTATCAGATGGAGGCAAAGTTGATAAGCGGATGGAAATATCGCCGCCATGCCGCCGCTCTCGGAAACTGAAGAATTGCGCAGAACATTGTTACTGTTGATCTCATTTGTCACCTCCCAACCATCAACTCACTTAGCTCTGATCATCATCCTTTTATTCCTTCGAATATTTTAAAAGTATAATAACTGCCCGTTGCACTCAACTGCCTGGATCCATTCTCTTTCCTTGCGCCTATAATAACTGGTGTTATGACGACACTGACGGCACTGACGGCACTGACGGGTAAGAAGTGCGGATTGTATCTGGTTTGAAAACAGCAATAGTTGGTTACCTTAGCTGAAGGTTACCTTGTGCACGATTTGATACTACTGTGTGTACTACCCGGATACTGAAGCACCTGTTGCTCTGTGCCACTTTACATAATGAGATAGCCTCATTTCCGATGCCCGTTTACTTCGTCTCAGGAAATTCGCCGCTTCTTCATCTCGTGAAGCCCCAACCTCACGTTTCCTCGTCCCATTCCCGGCCAAAGTCATACGGTACCCGCAGCCTGGGACGGCCATGACGCCGGTCTAGATAAATCTCTTCACCCAAGCATCCCACCCTCTCTCCATTACATAATTAATTAACTTGCCGGTGCGTAATAGAGCGCCTTTACTCATCTTCGTTAGCAAACCGGTACGACCCCGGTATGCGAGAGGGCGAAGAAGGCGAAGAGGGAACGGAGAAGCAGCGCAAACACGGTCATCTCAACCAAAGGAGACATGACAGCAATCAGGCTCTGACGTAAGAACCACCCAACGCCAACGTGAAGTTAAGTACCTAGGTTAGATGGTGCCTTGTCTTGTCATCAAGCACAAGAAAATACGAGACCAATATACGCCGCATCCTCGCCAGGACTCAACCAAGTGGCGTGGCTCCTCGCCCCGGGCATCACCGTAGCCAATCCATCCACAAAGTCCTGTCACAGCTCGAGGGCTAGCCTTTGGATTTGGTCCTAGTGGCCACCACGTGTAAGCTGAGCCGTTGCTTCCGAGGGGGGCGATGCTGCGACGAACCTACCGTAATTTATTAATTTCTTTTCCTCCTTCCGTAGTTTGTCTTAACACGAGAATGATCACGGGAATCGGGTAGGCTACTAGTAACTCTGGGCCAACATGTTATGATTATTCAACAATACGAGGAGGATGGATATAAATTAAATTCAATCCTGCTCTCGAACACATGTCAACGATTATCCCGCTTCTCCAGCTCTCGATCAAATCCCATCGTGACTCTTCTACCTCGATATATCATCGACTGCTAAAAGGAAAACATACAAAATGAAGACCTTCGCGCTCCTCACCTGCCTCCTACTGGGCGCCACAGCCACCCCCCGTCAAGCAGAGGCAGGCCATCACACAAGCCCAAGTCAGCGGCTTCGCGGCCAGCACGAATCCCAACGGTGACGGTGCCACGTAAGTGATTCCCTTCCCGCATCCCCATCCCCATCCCCATCTCATCCTCCGGTCCCCCGCCTTGCCTTTCCCCCCTTGTCCACGCCAACCCTGCCACGGCATTGGCCCATAACCCTTATCTCGGGCTGACGACGCTCTTTTCTTTTTTCTTCTTTTTTTTTCCCCATCCGTAGGATTGCGTACGACTTCGAGATCCCAGGGGTCCTAGCCACGCACTGCACGTACGCGGACTCGACGTCGGGGTCGAGGCTGCCGGCCGTGCCGCTGACGACGCGCTGCGACGATCCGGCCGTCCGGTGGCAGTTCCGCCAGGACCCGTCCATCCCGGGGACCGAGGGCCGGTACCGCATCGTCGTGGTCCGCTCGCTGCCCGACTCGGCTGCCGAGGAAGCCGGCTTCTACGAGTGGCCCGCCAGCGACTTCCCGCTCGTCATCGGGGGCGTCGAGGCCGAGACCGTCTACCAGGGCGCGTCCGACTTCACCATCGACCTCTCTTAAAAAAAAGTCCGTCGAGGCAAAGGAGGGAGAGTTTGGTGTGGTTTTTTGAGGGATAGGGATGGGGGTAGGGCGCGCGTTCTAAATCACGGGGTAGAAGGAAAGGAAAGGATAGGAAAGGAGAGGTGCGGCGGGAGATAGACAACAACAACATTGCAGCTCGTCAGGGGCAAAATACCCTAGACTTCGGAATTGGTTCTTTAGACATGACTTTCGCGAGAGCAATAATACATCACCTACGCCTTCCACGGGGCACCAACTGACCGCCCTTCTCCTAGTGACTGACAGACCAAGCCAACACGCATATAAGCCAAACCCAGCCCCATCGCTTTGTATATACATCCCGCTCCTCCCAACACTTGACCCCCTTCCTGTCTACTGCCTTACCCGAGCGCCGGCGTACTCGGCTGCAACAAGCTCCGCGGCCTCGGCCGGCGCTCCGCCCGAGATCCCACACCGGCCTCCACGCCCACCTCCACCTCCACCTCCGCATCCGCATCCGCATCCGCATCCGTCACGCCCACGGCCGACCCGCCATCGCCCCGCCGCATCGACGGCTCCTCGGACCTGGTCCGCCTATGGCGCCCCCTCGGCCGCGCATCTGCTGACGCCGACGCGGCGCTGAGCGCGGCATAGAGCGACCCCGGCGCGAGCGCCGCGCCGCCGCTCCCGAACCTCGACGACGTCCTCTTCGCGCCGCCCTCGCCGCCCCGGCCCCGATGCTGCTGCTGCTGCTGCTGCTGCCCCTCCTCCCGTGCCGACCCCTTCTCCTCCTCCCGTATCGCGGATAGCGGCGGGAACGCGAACGCCGGCAGGCTAAGCGGTCGAAGGCCTTTGGGTTGCCGCGGCGGCGGTGGTGGTGGTGGGGCGTTGGCGGTTTCGGGTCCTTCTCGCGACCGGTCCTCGCCTGGAGGAGGAGGAGGAGGGGGGAGGAGGGTGATCCCATTGCGTGACGGCACCCTTCCCCTTCCCCTTCCCCTCCATCCATCGCCCATTCCCATCCTCCCCGTCTTCAGCGCCATACCCCCACATGCCATTCACACGGTCTCCGCCAAGGGCAAAAGAATCAATCTCGTCCCCCCCACCTATCTCCCCGACCCCGGTGCCCTCCCCGGTATCCCGGAACGGCCGCGGCGATATCTCCGTCTTCCCCCACCTTCGACACCGCTCCCTGCGCCTCCGCAGCCGCCTCGCCCAATCGCCACTATCACCACCACCACTACCACCACTACCACCGCCGCCGCCGCCGCCGCCCAAGACCGCCTCCCGCCATAACATCCACCAGTCCAGCACGGCGCCGCCGGGGCCTCACCTCCGCCGCGCAGCGCCGGCTCAGCAGCGCCTTCCACTGCACGTCCTCGGGGCAGCGGCACAGGCGCAGGGCGGCGCCCTCGGCCCAGACGGGTAGGACCGCGGCGTGCGCGAACCCGTCGATGCCGACCACCTCCACCACTTCTCCTCCTCCTCCTCCTCCTCCATTTCCCTCGCCCTCGCCCTCTCCTTCGCCACTACCACTATCACTACCACTACCGCTACCGCTACCGCTACCGCTACCACCGACGACGACGACAAGGATGTTCATACTCGACAGGTCCCCGTGCGTGAGCACGCACGGCGCCGACGCGGGCATGCCGTCGCGCAGCGCGGCGCGCGTGCGGGCGCCGACGCCGCGCGCGCGCAGCCCCGCCTCGACGGCGCGCCAGAGCGCGAGGTCGGACGCGAACGGGCCGAAGCCCACCTCTACCCCTACCCCTACTTTCACCCCTTCTTCTTCTTCTTCTTCTTCTTCCACATCCACAGCGTCATCTACTACCCCCCTCCTCCTCCTCCTCCTCATCCTCCTCCTCACTCCCCGGACACCAACACCAAGGAACGGAAACAGCTGCCCGTGCCCGCGCACAGCACCGTCGCCACCACCACCATCACCACCACCACTACTACTACTACTAGTAGTACTACTACTACTACTACTACCGAAACCGGCGATCCGCCCGAAGCCGCGACAGGCGCGCCTCCAGGTGTCGATGTGTCCCGCGACCTGGTCCGCGACGCGCTCGCGGGCCGCCGGGGACAGGTCCCACCAGACGTCGCGGAGGCGGCGGGACCCCGGCGGCGGGGCGTCCTCGATGGTCAAGGCGATGGCGGGGCGCGAGCCATCTCCATCTCCATCTCCATCGCCATCGCCACCGCTGCTACCGCTACCGCTACCGCTACTACCGCTGGGTTCGGTCCAGGCGGCGCGGAGGCGGGGTCGGGCGGGGACGGTCGGGGCGAGGCGGCGCAGGATGTCGATGACGACGACGGCTGCTGCTGCTGCTGTGGACGACGATGACGATGATGATGATGAAAACAGCGGTTCTTCTTCTTCTTTTTCTTCTTCATATTCGTTGTTTGAAGAGTAGTAATGATGATGACGAGAGTGAGAGTGAGAGTGAGAGCGGTCGAGGGCCTCGTGGAGGACGAAGCGCGACCCGATGCGCCACGTCTGCGACCGGGCCGAGTTGTGCGGCTGCAGCGCGAGGCGGCTGCGGAACGGCGCCGAGGCGATCGCCTGGTGGTAGGAGGTGCCGCAGGCCGGGCAGAGGTCGCGCACGTCGCCGATGTCGAAGTAGTCGTCGTCGTCGACGATCGTGGCGTCTCCGTTGTTGTGGCCCGCGGTGCCGGGGTCGGGGGTGTCGTTTGTTATTGTTGTTGTGGTAGTGGTGGTGGTGGTAGTGGTTTGGTGAAAACCGTCGGTATACAGACGACGGCCGAGAAGCCAGTCTAGGATCCGGCTGGTGTTGGACGTGCGCTTCGGTTCCGGGCGACGATCGTGGTGATCCGGCGTCCTCTCCGTGTCCTGCTCCGGCTCGCCCGGTCCGCCATCGCCGCGCCTTGCGGTGCCGGCATCGACATTGTCGGGAGACCGTGCGGCGGATGCCACTTCCGTCATGTCTCTCTCTCCTTCAGGGGCCCGCAGTCCCAGGCTCTACGGCGTAGCGGTGTTTCCAAAGCTCCGCGCGCATGCGTCCCCGGCGTCGTGCATCGAGGAATTTCTGTTTGAGGCATTATTATTTCAGCATCTGCCTGTAACGAAAGTACCCTTCGATCCGGGACCTCCTTTTGTTCCCATCCCCAAGCCACGTCCGTCTCGCGACAAAGAGGGTGTACCGGAAGCAGGCGATCATTATTCATCAAGGAAAAAAAAAAAAAAAAAAAGCACGAAGAGTAAAACAAGTATCCAAGATATCAACGCCCCTGGTTCTAATAAGTAGTGTAAAGGAACCGATTCCCAATCGTGAGTGAGCAATGCATATTTGCGCCAAGAACTGGTAGGGATGAGAGGAGAAGGATCTGGATCAAAGTCGTGCAACGTTAGAAACAGTGTCTGATTTCAGAATAAAATTTTCAAAAGAAAACTGGGAAAAAGATTTTTATAGCTGAGAAGAAGCGATGTAATTAAGGTATTTAACCAAACCCCAAGCACACTCGCCTAAAACCGACCCCCTCTCCCCGACTCCGACCGACCATGTAAGTAAGTGTTCTTCTCTAGGTAAGTAATTGAAGTGAAGTGTGTAAATCCATATAAGCCGCCGCCCACCGCGCTGCAAAACGCCTCTACACAACCATCAAACCAGGCTCTACGGCGACCAAAAGGATGCGACGTGGCATGTAATATAACCATATAATAATTTCCAGGCCGAGAAGTAAATAAGGAAGCAAAGTAGATAAAGTAGGGAGGGTATGAATTAGGGTGTAGGTAAGAGCGCATCGACAAACGTCTACGAGTTCGTTCAAGACGGGAGGAATCACGGTATCCCGGCCCTGGACCCCCACCATCTAGAAATCAAGGATTCACGTTTTCTTTTTCGTCTCGGCCGGCATGGTTGGCTTCTTCTCGGCGACGATGCGGTAGGTGGTGGTGGACAGGCGGCGGGCGTCCATCTCGACGAAGGCGGCGCCGTCGAGGCAGAGGCGGTCGAACAGGGTGGTGAAGTGGCGCGGCAGGGCGCGCAGGCGGACGAGGCCGTGCAGCAGGCGGCGGACGGAGCGGAAGTAGACGTCGACCTTGGCGATGAGCCCGGCCTGGAGGCCGTCGAGGCTCGGGTTGTCGGAGCGGCGCACGTCGAACCCGGCCCCGCGCAGCGCCGCCTCGAGGCCCGCCGGCGTGGGCGTCCCGACAGCCCCAATGAGCGGCTTCACGCGCGCCATCAGCGCCGCGTGCGACGGGTCCGACGCGTCGTACGCCGGCAGTCGCACCCAGTCTAGCAGGAGGAACCGCGCGCCCGGGCGTAGGACCCGGTGTATCTCGCGGAATAGCGCCGCCGGATCCCGGCAGAGGCTGAGTGCCTGGATTTCGTAGAAGGCGTCGAACGACTCGTCTGCGAACGGCAGGGGCAGGGCGTTCTGGTCATGCACGAGGAACTCGTTGTCGAAGCCCATCTTCGCGTTGTATTCTCGCGCTTGCGCCACCTGGTCCGCGTCGACTTTTGACACGACGGAAAACAGAGTCAGCAATCGCATTCTCATTCTCATTCTAATTCTCATTCTCATTCTCAGCAAGACGTGGTGGCGGTTCTGGGGCGTCTACGGGGCGCACACCCAGAATGAAGTTGTAGATGGCCCTGATGTCACATGGAACCCTCTACCGAATCGGCTGGCATAAAGGGCTAGACAGCAATGCGGATGTACTCACTATTGATCCCAGTGACTCTGGCGCCGCTGAAACTCGTCATGTGGGCGGCGACGCGGCCACGACCGCAGCCGAGGTCGAGGACGCGCATTCCCGGCGCGAGGCCGATCTCGCGGGCGATGGACTCCTCGCAGAGCAGCTGGTTGTCGCGCACCGAGGCCGTGCGGTTCATCAGCGGTGGGATGTACATCTTCTCGACGTCGCCGAGGCTGCAGAGGTGGTTGATGACGGAGTAGTACGCGGCCAGGGAGCGGCCGACCTGCTCGCGGTAGTCCGGGCCCAGCGCGGCCGCCATGGCCGCCTCGTCGGCCCAGTCCAGGTTGTAGATCTTGTACGAGGCCATGAAGTCATCCACCTCCTGTGGCGTCAGGCCGTGGATGCGCCTGAAGGCCCGCACGAACGTCTTGAGCCGGTTGGGCGACGCCGAGCGGTCGACCACGTAGCCATCCTCTCCGTCTCCCTTCCCGTCTTTGCGTGCCTTTCCGGACGGGCTTTTTCGCGAGAGGATTTGTCGTCTTCTGACCATTGGTTTTTCTAGGCTGGTGTCGTCGCTAATCCGCGAGCTGTCGCTGCTATCATTTCGGCCGTTGCCAGGGGCAAAGGCTTTCGTGGGATCCAGGGCGACTCTTTCCCGTCCTTTCACGTGTACATCGGAAGTTGGCATGGTCACCGCCACTGCCATTGTTGTTGCCATGATCACCGCTGCTGCTGCTGCTGCTGCTGCTGCTGCTACCGCTGCTACTACTGTTGTTCCTGTTCTTGTTCTTGTTGTTGTTGTTGTTGCTGTTGTTGCTGTTGTTGCTATTGTTGAGTATCCGTAAGTACCACAGAACCCGCTCGAAATTCACCCATTTATACACGCATATACTTATACACGCACATACACACGCACAAGCACAAGCACACACGCACGCACACACGCCACACGTGCCCAATTGAAGTGGAAATAAATGCGAGGCTTGTCGAGGCTTGTCGAGGCTTGTCAAGTAAACATAATCCCTATATCGCACCCCCCCTGCCGTTATGATTCGTCGGCAAATAGATGCACAAGTGCTGCTTTTCTCGCCTCGTGTTCGCCTCGTGTCCGACGCAAGTGTTCCGACGTTGAGTGTTCCGACGTTGAGTGTTCCGACGTAAGTGTTAAGAGGTAAGGGAGAGAGAGCAAATACACTTTCGGCAATGCCCCTGGCTGAGACGGCACGGTTATTATACTAAAGCACCGCTCGCATACGTACTGTACTGTACTGCCCGCATAAGTACTACTCGCAATAGAGTTTCGTAGTACTTGCACCCTTCCGACCTGTTGGCTGACTGGCTTTGGCTCGGGTCCGCTTATTGTATGTCCGAATCGTCCGACAGCTCTTTTGTTATACACACCCGGGTCTCATGTGCATCACGGGGTTCTGCCCTTTCAACCGTTGGCTTACAAAGCGCCTGGGAGTTTTCCGAATCCATAATCCATTCCACTTGACCCGCCGTTTCGGCCTTTCGGGGTGCAGTGATCCTTTTTTTGTTGTTGTTGTTGTTGGAGTATCGGCCGTATGTCACCCTGTCACCCTGTCCCCCCGGCCCCTCTCTCTCTAGGTTTTTTTTGGGTGTATTATTTCTTTTTTTTCTTTTTTTTTTTTTCCCCTCTCTCTTGATCGATTCGTCTTCTCACAACAGAGTATTATTTTGCATCAATAGGAATTCAATTCGCTTCACATTAGACAACAGTGTGTCTATGACGTCTGTTTACTCAATAACCGCCTCGATGAGGGGGATGAGTGTGCTCTGGCCCCCAATCACGTCAGATGGTACGACATGCAAGGCTATACTAACCCCCTCATTTTTTTTCTCTTCATCTTTTGAGTCATCCGCGATGTCGGCTAACATCGATGGGTAAAGTCCCTATGTAAGTCCCGGGTCTTCCGGAACTTACATAAGCAAGCCTTTCCCTTCCATCGCGCATTCCGACAAGACGTCGTGTCCTAGCCCGTCGCAGTGATATCTCCGGGAGGGGATACTCGTGATTTATGTCGTGACTGATGTTGATATAAAGATAATATAAGTAGGCATCAAGCGTCGAAGGTGACACGAAGACCAATATAACCTTTTTCTGTACTTCTCCTTGCGCGCTGTTGGGGCATTTACATCCCGCCCTCGGAACCGGAAAGAGTCGCAATTCGACGAGCTTGGCTTAGGCGAGCACAACGAAGGGAACACCTAGCTTAGCTAGCCCAGGTAGGGGTCATCATTTAAGCCTTTCCAGGGTAAAAACCGGGGTCGGGAACTGCGTTGATCCTTTCCTAACCAGGAAGGATATAGGGAAAGGTGCCGTTAAGGCAATCTTAGAGTCAGAGTTAGGGACAATGTCGTGCAACGGGAGATAAATGGGTCGCGCAATGCCGATCATTCGGGGTCACTTTATTCTATCCGAAGCGCGTTGCTGTTACCTACCTACCTACCTACTCCCGGTAGTGCTCAAACGAAATGCCGCGGATGACGGAGGTAAGATCCTTTTTTCATTTCTAACCAAGGCACTTGTTGACAGTTGTCTACCGAGTTACACTACTTTAGTTAGCATTAGTACCAAGGCAAGGCTTGCTCGATAGGCCATCACTCACACTTGATGCGTCAAGACCTTTGAGACGGATACTGCAGGCCAAAGTGATTTTTGTGTGTGCTAAAAAAAAAGGGCCGGGAAAGGCGACTATAGAAGTGAAGTGTGCAAACCTAATGCTGGTGCCTGCGTGGTTGCCAGCAAAGAGGCGAAAATCGGTATTTGTACCGTCTATCGAGTCTAAACAAGATGCTAGATCACAAAGGAACACGGGACGAGGGAGCGACGTCAAAAAGAACATATTTACATTAGAAGACTAAAACATTAAACATATAGGGCGATGCAGATAGGTTTCCGAGGACATCTGCGGCACGGGATAGGACGAAGCGTTGGTGGACATTATTGACTTTAATCTAATAACCATTATAAATCGACTAGGTACGCTTGTTCTATCCCTATGCCCAGACGCCATGCGAAATCACCCAATCCATATGCAATTAAAAGAGACCAAAGAAGAGCGCGGCAGCGGCGACGAAAACGCCGGTGGCGCTGGCACGGACGATGGCACCACCAGCGGTAGCGATGGTGCTGGTGCTAGCAGGGCCAGAGCTTGTCGTGGTGGCCGGGTAGCCGGCGGGAGTGGTGACAGGATAGGTGGGAGCCACCGAGTAAGAAGTCGAGAGGGTTGGGATGGCAGTAGAGTAGCTTCCAGTAGGGTAGCCCTCGCCGCCGGTAGGGTAAGTCTCACCAGCAGTGGGGTAGCTATCGCCGCCAGTAGGGTAAGTATTACCGCCGGTAGGATATGGGACGGAAGAGCTCTCGCCGCCAGTGGGGTAGTTGTCACCGCCAGTAGGATAGCTGTCGCCACCAGTAGGGTAAGGAGCAGAGGAGCTCTCACTGCCAGTAGGGTAGCTGTCACCACCGGTAGGATAAGTGTTGCCGCCGGTAGGATAAGGGGCGGAGGAGCTCTCGCTGCCAGTAGGATAAGGGACCGAGGAGCTCTCACCACCGGTGGGGTAGCTGCCACCACCAGTAGGATATCCCTGGCCGCCAGTCGGGTAAGAATCAGACGAGCTGCTGGTGGGGGTCACCACGGGGTAGCTCCCAGTAGGATATCCAGTGGGGCCGTTGCTGTAGGACGTGGTTGGGTAGTCGTCGTCACCATCCTCAGGTGGGCACTCGTCCTCGTCATCATCGTCCTCAGGAGGGCACTCATCATCGTCACCGTCTCCGGGATAACCGGTGGAGGTGGGGACCGGGTAGCTGTGAGTGGGATAACCGGAGGGACCGTTGCTGTAGGTGGCAGTGGCCGTGGGGTAGCTGCCGGTAGGGTAATCATCGTCACCATCCTCCGGGGGGCACTCGTCCTCATCGTCGTCATCCTCAGGAGGGCACTCATCGTCATCACCGTCTCCCGGGTAGCTAGTCGAGGTTGGGACGGGGTAGCTGTTGGTCGGGTATCCCGACGGGCCGTTGCTGTAAGTAGCAGTAACGGTGGGAGTGACGGTAGGGTAGCCAGTCGGGTAGCCATCGTCACCGCCTTCGGGAGGGCACTCATCCTCGTCATCATCGTCCTCGGGCGGGCACTCGTCATCGTCACCATCGCCGGGGTAACCGGTAGAGGTGGGGACCGGGTAGCTGTAAGTCGGGTATCCGGAGGGATACGCGCTGTAGCTGCCGGTGGGATAGCTGCTCACGGTGGTCTCGGGAGGGCACTCGTCGTCATCGCCACCGGTGGGATAAGTCCCGGTGGGGTACTCGGTGGGATAACCGACGGGGTATTCGGAGGTCTCATCGGGGCACTCATCGTCGTCCGGGATGGACGAGTACTGCTGAGTGGCGCTCACGGCAGCAACAAAGAGGGCGCCGGCTCCGGCGTACTTAATTAGGCGAACCATTGTTGCTTGAATTCAAACGAATGAATGACTAAGTGAGAGAAAGGGGAAGAAGAGGAATAAGAGGAAGGGGAATGAGAAGAAGAAGACGTGAGCGATGGACTGGCGAGGTGAAGACGATAGGCGGACAGTGACGGGCGACGGCCCAGTTAATAAACAAAGCCGGCCATCGTGGACCATCGTTGGCCACCGCTAGCCACCGCAGGCCAAGACCAGCCATGGCACGGTCCCAAACCCGGATCTGTGGACGTGTGGATGCGTGGATGCGTGGTCCTGGTCGATGGTGAGTGGTGGGAGTGCACACTACGGATAGGTCAGCTAAGGGCCAAGCAAGCTAAGCTCTACACTACATCCGCAACACACACTACATGATCGTGGGTCATCCGCATCGTATTGATCTGATCTGGTCGTGTAGGCAATGTAATGTAAAGTCTGCAAGCTGGGATGTGCGAGTGTGCTTGCTGCTATTTTTGCTTCTCGTAGGGTCAGCAGGATCTGCGCTAGTCTTCTTCTGCACCCCATAGTATCGAGTGGAGTTGTTATTCTTTTTTTTTTTTTTTTGCTCCACGGTGATTCTCCACCCGTCGGATTGTCGGGCTTACACCTACTTCGTACACTTAATTAACGATATAGTACAGCGGATAGGTATCAGGCACAATCTCACGCTGCAGATGTACCTCCATAGCCTATTCTCTTCCGTTGGTGTACCTCACGTCCCCCTGTCTGTGTAAGGTTCCCTCCTTAAAGAGCCTAGTGTGTCCAAGACTAAGCCTCATCCTGCCTCGGATGCCACGCGAACTCGTGCTCTCCTTCTCTATACAGCCGCACCCTTGCCGAGCACAGTCGGCCTGACAGGGGCTGCGGAGAGTACGGGCAGGGGGTTGACAGGGGGAGCAGGTGGCCAGAAGCTGCCAGTGAAATTAGAGTTGATGCCCGGTTTGGCAACCGCTCCTCCTGAATGTCCAATTTCGTTTGTGCAGTAGCTGCACTTCAAGCCTTCCAAGAATGGTGCTTGCGGTACGTACCTACTGAGTAATGTACACTACGTACATAACATACACTAGTACTGTACGGAATAACTCTATGTAGGCGGCAGGCACAGCGGCAGTGGACCGCACTCCGTGGGCTTCTGTGGAGATTGCCTGTTCTATGATTGGCCCTATCGGTCGAGTACGCCGTGTAAGGTCGTATGCCCAGACCAGCCAGACTATTGAATTCATCTCCTTGGCTGCAGGGCTGGTGGGTGAGGCCGGATCAGTTACAACTTTGCTGTAGTAAGACGAGACATTTCTGTCACGACGTCCTCGGAAAATCGCAAAAACACACTCGGCCTGTCTGGGTTCACGATGTTTGATCACACCAGATCACCGACACAGGAGGATGACAGAGGAAACGGGACATCAGGAATTGCAAGTTGGGTTGTAAAACGTCTGAGTGTACCTAAGTAGTGTAAGTCTGCTGCACTTATCATTCCCGCCGAAAGTCGCAGTTGATATTGGTGTTGTTTGCGCTACAAACGCGACCGATTTAGCTCTCGTGGGGCCCGGGTCCTCGTTATCGTGCCATAGTCCTCACGCTAGATATTCTCTTTAGCGAGGAGGCGCCGACGCTTGCTAGTTATAAGCTAGCATAGCGTAGTGTAGAGTGATATAGGGGAAATGCTCTGTTGTGTAGTGCAGTGCAGTGTAGTGTAATGTATAGTATCGGTTACCTACACCCAAGTAATAGAGTCATGCGGAAATCGCCATGGCCAAGCTTGTGAAGTCAGCCTCATCATTTCCTTACTATTGAATGGCGTCGCCCGTGCCCCCTCGTTCGTTGTTTGTGCATCTTTTGTTGTTTGCCGTTTATGAATCATCGTCCACTTCCTCAAAACACAGGTATTTCACATACGATGGGTGGACGTCATTGAGTCAGATGCGGGTGCGGATGCGGCTTCAACGGCTTAGGCAGAATAAGCGACACACGAGGTTTGCTGCAATACGACACTGACTATACCACCAGGTTAGGTAGGTCTATCAACAGCGTCTTATGAGGGATAGACACTGAGCTCCTGTTGGATTCGATCGTGGTGGCTGCTGGCACAAGGAAGCTCCCCCTCCTCTCCCCCCCTGGCTGCTGACAGGAAGAGACGCCATACGAGCCACACCCGATTAAACAGTGCCCCACTTGTCTGACTCCTAAGACACACAGCTGAACTTGAAGCTGGGGTAAAAAATGAGAGAGAGAGAAAGGCTAAATGGATCGAGCTGGGATTCGGGTACCGAACAGATGTGGCGGCGGATCCGTCCCAGGCCACATTTCGTTCACATGATATCTGGACCAGTAATAACAAGTGCCTAATAGCATCTATTGGCACAGTCAGATATCCAGTCATTTATCGTGTCATCTATAAGTAGTACTTCACCGTTCTCTTACGATCAGTCACTAAAATCTCATGACAACCTCGCATCCCCTTATCCTAACTCCGAAGTTTGTACGAAGTTCGATGTTATTTTCTTCGAATGAAGCCCATAGCTAGGCCTATCCACGGTAGGTCAAACTAAGCGTGGCATTGGAAAGCATGTCAACCAGGTAGTATATTGTCCCTATTCTATAGTAATAGTAATAAGGATAGGTTAATATCGCAGGGTGTGCAATTTAATGATTGGGTTCTACTCTTAACTAGGCTAGCACTCGCACGGACCAGTCCGGCCAGGACCCCTATAAAGGGCCCTGTTCGCGACGCGTTCGTTGCGTACGGGTTTTCCTTCGTCACCTCACTTTTCCACCTCCCACGAAGGGGGTGGTTTTTAGTGGTGGTCGGGAGGTTTTTTGCCCACCCGCCGTCCCTCGATTCGGTGGTGCCCAAGGGGCCGGAAGGATGGAAGGGAGGAAATTATTCGGGCCTTTTTAGTAGCGCTATTCTAGTTCGGGCAGCTATTCGAAGCCTAGCGTAGGTGGCCAGACCTCCCCCGGAGGCGCACTGCACCGCTAGGCCTTCGTTTAGAGGCTCACGCTCTCCCCCAATATACGCGTTCTACCAACCTGTGCGTCGCCTTGTAAAGTGTAGACCAGTGTAAGGGGCGGCATTGACAATGGCATTCTGTTCGTTATCCCGGACGCCCTACACTTTCCAGCCGCTTACCGAAATTCCCGAATCCACCTCCCCACCGCTCATCATGGTGCAGAACTTTTAACAAGCCTGGTTGACAGTCTGTACCAGGTAGGTCATTGAAAACCACTTGTGTGATGTTGCTTAATGGTTTATATTTGACCCACTGTTGAACAGTAACTGACTCTTGGCTCACCTGCTCTGAGTGGTGACCTATGGCCAGATGTGGCACAGTCTTCAACTCAAGAATTGTAGAGAACTTGGGCACGGAGCCGTGATATATCCACATGTGTGGCCTTACAGCATCCACCAACGACGATGCTGTGCCAGCAACCGCGGCTTTGTGCTTGGGTGACGATCTTGGCAAGTTGCTGCTCCCACGAAGGCTAGATACAAACTCAGTGACCGATATCAGCCTCTATGGTAGCATAACCGCTCGTAAACTAGGCGAAACCGGCTACTTACCTCCTTAGCTATTTCGTTCAGCCCTGGGGGTCGTTTCCATGTTTTGGTGGCAGTATCATAGACCTCGCCGTTCGTCCCATCTGGGTATAAGAGTAAGCTTGGCCAAGCCCGGAGATGACCACTCTCTTCTAGAAGTCTCACGCCAATTTCGTAGGCACTGACCAACTGAGGGAGCTCGGCTATTTTGGTACAGTTGATACCGATTCCCCACGGAGGATCGTTAGAGTATTCTAAACTTAGTAGGGCACGGATTACTTGGCTCACGCTGCTTCCATCTGGAAGGACGTGGCCAGTGCCCGGAAACACGCAAGATATCCAGTATGGAACCCCTCCAAGTGGGCCGGCAGCGGCCGCATCCGGCGACTGTGAAGCAAGGGGCACAGTAAGCTTCCGTATGGCAAGTATTTCATCGACCCGCGGGACCGTCTCAAAGGCAACGAAATCAACTCGATCATCAAGCCGCGGGATACTGGCAAACAACCTCATACGGTCCGCATGCCAGCGAAACAGCTTCTCAACCGAGTCGTGTTCATCATCGTACCGGGCGGAGTACTCCTGACTAGGCGTCATGACGGCGCCATACGGCCCCAAGCTCAGGGCGATCTTCGTCGCCGGCTGCTTGACCTGTTCAACAATGGAAACGGCGGCATCAAGAAATTGAGGGATCTCGGCACGCAACACGCCCTGGGGGAAAGAATCTGTCCGTGTACGCTGAAATCCCTCGACCGAGACCTGGTATGTGGCGGTGAGCAAGATATCAACAGGAACCTGGGCGAAATCACGCTGGCACGACTCGAGGGCGCCATGGCCCGAGAGAAGGAGGTGAGAGGACCAAAGAGGCGTGGCCTCTGTAAACTGGACGTTGTACTTGTCTTCCAGGGACGTGCCCAATCCACCGTCGAGGAACAGAATAGGCGTCGCGGCCATGCTGGATAGTCGAAGTTTATCAAGGGGGGCGAAGTTTATAGAGAGGGGCGTTAAGGGCGCTCAGGGGCGTACAGAAAGCAGGCAAGTTGCAACTCTCTCTCAGCTTCCATTGTGATAGGACAATTCTGTGATGGTTGCCAGTCTAGCGGGTCTCTTTCTCCAGCATCGCACAATCACGCCACCACCAACAGGAACCTTGGCGATGACACCAGTGGCACAGTGTCTATACTGTGGCGTAGTACGACAATACAGTGTTATAATCACTGTCTGGTACAATCTAGGAGGACTTGTCGAGAATTTGGTGCTGAGAGTAGTCTGGTACACGTCACCGCCGTCGCCCGGCTTCTCGGCAATCAGCTCTACGGCGGATGTGGAGGAAACAAATAAAAAAAGCATCGAGCTTGCACGTCGGCGATTCATGCAAAACAGCCTGGTATTCCAGATGTACATACTTATGTAAGTACATGGTGGCTTACATCTAAAGTTACCTAACCCCGCCTAAGGTGTGTCAACATTCCTACCTAGCGGGTCGTCTGGCCGGTGCTAGAGTGCTGGAGTAACCATAACATAGTGGCTGGGTAAGTAACTAGCAAGCCGTACCCAACCACCTCTCTTGAGGTTAGGTAGCTACTGCCAAACGTAACGTTTGGAACTGTCGACGGCTCGCCGGCACAAGACACAACGAGCATCGGGTGTCCGGCACAACCATGAGCAGGTGCGAGCTGAGGGGGTAGGTAGCACCATGGCATATCTCATAGGTAACTACTACCTAATGTCAGCTACTCACTGTGGTGGCATTTGTAGTATAGAGTATAGCAGCATGCAAACCTCCACCAACTGAATACCCTCGTCGGGCTTTTCTTCTCTTTTTAAACCCAGTCTAGAACGATGGAATGGATAATTATTGCTCTACACTACACCTAGTGTACACACCATCTGTCTGCGCCACAGACGTCCTAGCTCTTTAGATTGATCACACCACCTCGATTCTTAGTCCAGGTGATAATACAAGACCAAGGACCAAGCGACTATCCAACTTTGCTGACCTCTTCGGGTTTATCCGACCTGGGAAGCCACCTTTCGGATGACGACCTTTTCCTGACTTGAAGTCCTTTATCGCCCTTTGGACGTTCGCCGACTTAAGGTTCGCTCCTGAGGTTATACTATCACTCCCGGTACTTACCTACCTACTTAGTAGGTAGTAGGTATATACCTAGCCCAGATACTTGAGTAGATTGGTAGTGCTTATGTGCTAGTCGCCGGCCGATACCTACTCACCAGCGCATTAATTAGTCCCTCCCTCCCCCCCGATTGTCGCATTGGTCGCATTGGTCGCATCGGCCGTATTGCCCACCCGACACGCCCCCAAACAGCCCAACCCGCACGCTTGTGGATCGGCTTGGCTTTCATCATCCATCATCGACACGGATACTACTCACTTCCCTGCTCCGTCTTGGCCGAGACAATCTGCCCGGATCCGGTCAGTACCAAGCCGCCAAAGCGCCGTCGCTGTCGCCGTTGCGTCACCCTGACGGTTCGTCTGCCGCCCCGTCGCACGCGCGCCGTCGTCTCCGGTGTCACGGTTCTCCGCACATCCACCATCCACCACCATGTCGTCGGATCCCCATGCGATAGGTAACACCGACAACCTGCAGCAGCGTCCCAGCGATACTCCCTTGCCGGACCCTGCCGGAGTCCCTCAACATGATGGAAATGATGGGATTGATGGAAACCATGAGAGGACCCCCCCGCAGCGTCGTTCGACCATGATGGATAAATTCAAGGACAGGAAGGAAAAATTGAAAACAAAGGCAAACCCACCTGGTGGCTTCGACTCGACCCCCATTCCCGATGCGCCGCCTGGCTATACCGTCAGGTTCACCTTCCATCGCGCGGAAAACCTGCCTGTTGCCGATATCAGCACAGGCGCCTCGGATCCCTTCATCACCGCCACGCTTTCCACGTCGTTGCCCAAGCGACACAAGGAGGATGCCGATCTCTGTTATCGTACACGCACAATCCGACGATCTCTGGAGCCGCACTGGGAAGAAGAATGGATTGTCGCAAATATCCCCTCGTCCGGCTTCAGGCTCAAGTGCCGCTTATATGATGAGGATTGGCCTGATCACAACGATCGTCTCGGAAACGTCACTATTTATGAGACCAACATCAGTGAATCTTGGCAAGGCTCTGCACCGCCGGGAAAGGTTTACGAGGTCAAGAAGCGTATGGGCAGCAAGCGAGCATACGCTCTGAAGGCTGCTACCACTGCCTTCCACAAGGGTGTCTCGATGACCCCGAGGCTATATATCAGTATTGTGTGCCTCGGGAAGTCAAATCCACCGCACGGCCAAATATATACCATCGGCCCTACCTACTACTTCAAGCATTTCTCTCCTATGATTGGGCGTATGATGGGCATCAAGGTTAACAAGGATGAGGCCGACGATGCCGAGGGTCATGATAACCCTCCGAGCACCGGGGCAGACGGTAGTAACGCTGAAAAGAGTAACTCGGAGAAGAGGGCACAAAAATATGACTTCCAGGCCAACGAGATCCAATTGGCTGGCCCCGTACCACCAAAACTTTACCATCGCTATGTTGAGTTTAGGCCCATTATCGGCCTCCTTTTCCAAGGCGCTGGCCTTCGCGGCCGTATCCTAAACAAGGCTTTACATCACCAACACGAACGGATATATAACTTCGATAAATCGACCGAGTGGGGTACATTCGAACCGTGTTCTGAAGAGGCAAGCCTCCAATTCTTGAAGATGGCGCATTTTGACGAAGGCGCCCGCCTCTTCACCTATATCATTACACTCGACGGTCTCATGCGCTTCACTGAGACGGGCAAAGAGTTTGGTATCGATCTTCTAAGCAAACATACTATGCATAGTGATGCCCATATATATATTGCCTGTTCCGGGGAGTTCTTCATCAAGAAAACAAAAAAGCCCGACAACGCGCATGGTATGGATTCTGGTCAACCAGCCCACTCCTCCAGCCAAGCGGCCGAATGCAGGTCGCACAAAGAAGCGTCACCCGCGAATCCAGATGATTATCACCTTATCATCGACAATGATAGCGGTACCTACAGGCCGGATAAGTCGGTTCTACCAGACTTACGCGCGTACCTGGAGCGTAACTTCCCCGGACTACATATTACGGCGCCTGCATGTGACGACCCAGAGCATCAGAAGCTAAAGGAAAAACAGCGAAGTCTCAGGAAGAAGGAGGGCCATAACGTTAGAATGGTTCTCAACCGCAGTCCCAGCGCCAGCTCTTTTAGTTCTAGTGACATCAGTGACCTAGACAATATGGAGCGAGCAGGCGAGGAAGGGCGGAAGAGTAAAAAAGAGCGTGCCTGGGAGCTTTTAGAGGAGCCAAGGCGGATAAAGGAAGCAATTAATGCCCAATCTAATCACTCAAACGCCGCCCCGTCGACCTCTCAGGCTGGCGACGCGCACGTGGGCAGCAATAGCAACACGACTTAATTGATTTTCATTGCTTGATTTTCGCATATTACGCTTTATTTCCTACCCGCACTACCTAAGGAAGTGTCGATCGACGGGTTCACACGCTAATTCTCGACGTTTTCGGTTGTCCGCGCTTCGCCTCTGGTATAAAATGCCTTTCAAGGCCCATTCGCATCTTACTAGGCGGTTTTCCAGCCTAGATATAATGTAATTCGAGTATGCCTTATACCCATTAAACCTACCAAATCTTTATTTTTAACTTGGTCTTCACGGCCTTATAATTGTTATTCTTAGTTCTGGCATTAGTTATTATAATGTTATCATCTAAGCACTCGATCGTGTGGAATGATGGCATATGCGGATTTTAGTTGTACTGGTTACTTACCTTAATAGTAAACTGTGCTTCATATTATTGTCACACAGTTAGTATGATGCTCGCGGGCAGCGTATAATTGTAGTATGCCGCAGCAACCGAACAAGTAAAACATCCACCATTGTCCATAATTGGCAAGTCACGACACACTTTAGGCGACAGTTCCTAAGAACGAATGACTTACATGTAATATATATAAAGCAGGAATTACGTTGAAGCGATATAAGATGGAGAATTGAATAACTCAATGCCCATGTGATGCTGCTGAAGAATTCAAGATATTTTTGACGCCCTCGCTTATAACTAATGCTCAAAAGATGACTAGGGAACCGCAATAGCGCCCATCGAACTGTGTCGGACGTAGTATTAAGATCTCGGGTCGTTGCCTTGTGTCAAATGGGGGAATCATTGAGTGAGTAGATAGGCTTGTTCGAGGCGATAGGGGGGTGTAGGTGTTGTATTCAGGGCTCAATAGGATAAGCAATTGATTCCTGGACCCTTTAAGGCCCCCTTGGATCTTGAAGGTCCCTATATACACCCAATTCCGATGCTACAACCATCCGGGGTGTCGGGTAGTGGCTAGTAGTGTCATAGTCGCACCTAACACCTTGCTTGATACCTGCTTGCGAGAGGTGGCTAGAGAAAGTAGAAGCAATGCCTAACTTCTGTCTGTGCTATGGAAGCAATACTCGGCTCGGCGGATGATCTGCCAATAAAACCTTGTTAATTAACTCATGCAAAGTACTACGGTAATATGCTTAGAGTAGGTGGGATTTATATATTCTTCCATTCTTGTCTCTTATATAGAGGAAATACTGAGGGGATTATTCATCTCTAGCCTTCGATTAGTTATGACCATAAGTTTGGGTTCGTGGAAGAAATTAACATTTCAGTAGAAGTATACCTGCATTTTGTAAGGTTAGCAAAGAATAGTTGAGTAACATGCCTACCATAGTTGGTTTAGGAGGCCAAAGTCTACAAGTTGGTTATCGTGTCACACGAACTTAGCGCTGCCATTATACTCTACCACTCATCAACCCAAATCCTAGATTCAATCAAATTGAATGCGTGTAACGTATGACGTAGTTACAAGAAGCTGTCTGTTAACTACCTGTTTCGCGGCGCTAAGTAAGTGGTTCCGAAATCCACTTACACTAGGTAGGCAATTGCCCGACGCGCCGAAACCACATAAGGTGAACTAGTTCTATCTAGTGGACGGTATTCTCCCAGAAGAGAATGGAGGAGGATACGCCGAGGCAGATTATAGCTCTTGAGATCTTAGTAAATTCCCTATTAACGACGGAATAGAGTGAAAGTAACACATAGTACCTATAATTCTTTATCTGCTTCTTGTGGACAACAACAGCAACGACAACAACAGCAACAGCAACAGCAACATCGACCGACCAGGCATCGAACTCAGTGCAACTACCTACTTAGGTACTCATAGCATCACGAGTAATGCTGTACAAGAGCCCCAAAACGGTGCCGAGAAGGCAGTCAGACGACGATCAGCTTCCACAAGCAGGCGTGCCAAGTCTCCAGTCCATAATGGCGACCTGCCCAAGGCGTCGAGATGCTCTGTGCGAAGCGCTCAGCGAGCTGCCCGAAACGAACGGCTTGGCAATCCTTAGCTCGTTTCTAAACTGACCTCGCCGCATACCACCTGCGGAATCCTCACATAGTGCCTGTGCCGATCATACGTGATCCCCATGTCGTCTACAGCAATCACTGGCCAAGCTTTGCTGCGCGAGCCACCACGTGTCGGTGTATGGCTTCAACGCAGGAGATCGTCACTCGTCACATAGACCCGCATAAAGGAGATGGGCGAGGGGGGGTCGAAGATGCTTAAAATATAAACACATATATATAAAGGTAGAAGAGGGAGAATGAGCAGTCGAGGGGATGGATTCATACCGGACGTTTGAACAAGCCTAGTCTGAAAGACGATACCAAGCCGTCCGTCGCCGCACCGCACTTTGCTCCCGACCCTCCTCGCTTATACGCCACCCACCCGCCCGTATCTTCAAAACAATATGGGCGTCTCCGCGAAGACCGTGCTCGTCGGCGCCGCGGCGCTCGCCCTGTCCGCCAGCGCGTCTACGATATCGACGGATTTCCGATCCATCTTCAAGCGGGATCCGCCTAAGGCGCTCCCCGGGTGCGCCACGGACGCGGAACGGAGATGGCAGCCAGGTAAAATAAAAAAAAAAGCCCACCACCTCTTCTCTCCCGAAACGTTCAGCGAGCTTATGCGGATACGTAATATCCATGCCGCTGCTGTGTCATGCCCGAGCTCTTTTTTTTTTTCTTTTTTTTTTTTTTTTAAATTTTTTTTTTCTTCTGGCTCACCAAGTTATCTTGAACAGCGATGGACTTCGACACGGACGGGTGCTATAACTCCCCCGCGATCGACGCCGCCGGCAACGTGGCGACGGGCCTGAACTGTGGCGGCGCGAAGAACGGGAACTGCCGTGACCTGTCTGACCTGCAGAACAACAACGCGTACTCGCGGGCGCGGTGCAACAACGGGTGGTGCGGATATATCTACGGTAAAAGCCCTCCTTAAAAAAAAAAAACCCTCCCCCTTATCATCCCAACCCCTTCCCCACCCCCAAGTCTAGGGGTAAAATACAAAAAAAAAAAAAAAAAAGACTAAGACTAGAGGATACCCTTCTTCACACAGGATACTACTTCGAGAAGGACCAGTCGGTCGACGGGTCGTGCGGCGTGGGGCACAAGAACGACTGGGAGCACATCGCGGTCTGGGTCAAGGACGGCGACGCGATGCCGTCGTACGTCGGCGTCTCGCAGCACGGCAAGTACCAGGTGAAGCCGGCGTCCGAGGTGCGGTTCCAGGGCACGCACCCCAAGGTCGTGTACAACCAAGACGGCATCCTGACGCACGACTTCCGCTTCGCCAACGCCGACGACGACAACATTGAGAACCATACAGGGCAGTGGTTTGTAAGTCCTTTTTTTTTTACCCCGATCTCCGCCTCCCCCCCTTCCCTCCCTTTCCTCTTCCTTCTTCACTCACCCACACGCCAAGACCATACCCATTGGAATAGCGGCTAACGTGATGAATGATGATGATAAACTCGCGCGTGTGTAGTTCGGCGATCTGGTCGGCTATCTCGGCTTCCCCCTCGACCGACCTCCGCGACAAGATGCTCAACAACGACTGGGGCAGCGCGCTCCCGGACATCCGCGAGGGCGTGTACGCCGGCAAGCTCGAGGCCTCCAAGGGCGGCAACAGCATCCCGACCGACACGAACGTGGACGGCGAGGGTTCCCCTGGCCAGCCCAGCTGCTAATGCCACCCCACACTACCTGGAGGTTGTTTTTTTTTTTTTTTGGAGAGGGGGAAAAAAGGGGACTTTTTTTTTTTTTTTTCCTTGGAAACGGATAGGCACGGTTGGATCGATTTCTCCGCGTGCCGCGGGTACGGTTGGATACACCGGACTTTCTTGGACAGTTGTAGATCTTCCTTTTGTAAGGTGTAGATCGATTACCAGTTCTGCGGCCTATTGCAGTGTTTAAGAGAAGCTCTCTAAATGATTCGTCTCCATCTGAGCCGTGCTAGATCGGTGTAGTAGCTCCCTAGGGTAGTAGTAGTAGTAGCTCCTTGGGGTCGTAGAGCTGAGAAGTGTCGTTTTGTAAATTCATACAGGTAAATTCGAGAACTTCAGCGCCCCCGTTACCGTGCCGTAGGCTAAGTTGATTTGTAGATGATAAATAAACCGCGAGACTGGGGCCTACTTAGCAGACAACATGCACGCTCTTGTGCAACGATTCCTATCTTGATCGTTAGGTTTCTGGCTGAAGTTGTCGACACTGACACACCTGTTTGTGATTAGGCCTGATGATGGGCGGCCGTAGAGGACATCGAGTTTCACAAAGGTACTTGAGTGATTTAGACAAGCAGAAACATGATACACAACCGAGAGATGTAACGATAAAAAGCATCGCAATATATTTTAATCCTTCCTTGGGGTATCAATTATGGTACAGATGGAGTTAGATCTCGTGATTTATAGGGGAAATCGGAATGGGAATAAATGGCCACTTAGGTAGTTTTAGCCTTCTCCTTATGAGCCTTAGGAAACAACCCCGGGACGATGCCGCTGTCCTGTATCAGTTTCCATAGACACCACAGATAGCAGAGGGCAAACCCAGCGAAACCAACGCCAACATTGGCAACAACCCATAAATCTGGTTTATCGGCTGGGGGTACGTAGGCTCGCTCCATAACGTGCCAGGCAGCCATAGCGAGGTAGAAGAGGCCATGGGTTACAAATGTCGCCCATTGCACTATAGAACTTTGACCTTTCTGGAAGTATGCGCTCATGGAGGTGGGAGGCAGACCTAGCAAATACGCCCAGAGGAGTGTGAATACGGCATAGGGGATGCGCAAATCGACCCGTTGAAGTAGTGGGAACATTGTCCATGCTCCCAGGATATTTGCAAACCCGACCCACGATCGTACCTCTTTACCCAAGCCTTGCTTACCGGCAAGAAGGAGAGTCATGGGGAGAAGCGGGAGGAGAACGCTCTTCTCATGGACCTGGTAGCTGAAAAGGAAGAAGCCCCATGCCGTAGCGGCAAAGCCGTAGGGCAGGAGCTCTTTACGAGGCCGAAGAAAAATGACGCCGCATGCTGGTGAGATTACAGCGAGAGTGGCGAGTAGAGAAGCCCGTTGAAGGAGCTCAGAGGGATATGCGCGTAGTTTGATCACTACGTTCGCCGCACACCAGAAATTGGCAACCTTATCCTCGAATAAACCTCGAGCAAAGGGGAATACTCGGTGTATCATCTGAACCATCTGCTCAACTACCGGGTAGTAGGGAGCGCTCGTGTCGAGATAGGGAGAAAGAAATGTTAAAATGGGGAGTGGTCCATGAAGCCCCTTGAGGTCCGGCTGAGAATCAATGCCCTGGCTCGCATCGTGGAGGGCGCCAAGGACAAATGGCAGAACCAATACCACGAAAGAGGCCGCGGTTACGGCTGCAATGCCAAAGAACCGGGGTATATTGATCCGAGGCAAAATGCTGCTGCCCAATAAAAAGGCGAAGACAACTGGGGCGTAATACAGGGCCATCTGCTTGAAACCGAGGGCGGCGACAAAAAAGATGGACGCCCACATGTATCGCCCAGCTAGCATGCTGGACATACTAGCAACAACAAAGCCGAGCATGACGGTATTGTACTGGAAGTGGACATGGTCGATGAGAATGGTGCCTGGCTGCATCAGGATGGCAACAAGCGCCAGAGACGCAGGCCATTGGGCAACACCGAAAAGCCGGCTATACCTTCGAGTGAAAACGACAACGGCCGGGATGTAGATCAGATATTCGGACACAATGACCGTGGCTCTCATGAATATCTTCAGTGTCGGGTCGTCCGAGCCTCGCGACGTGTAGAGAGCGAACCACGAAGGGTCGATGAGCGAACCGATGCGACCGAGCAACCAACTGTGGTATGCCGTGAGAGGAGGATAATCGAGCCCCCACCATTGCAGATCGTGGAAATACCATTGGGAGATGGGGAGTTGGGTAGTGATTTCCATCCAGTGTCGCTGAGCTTCGTAGTCGCCGAACATGGGAGGTTTACCGAAACCTATGCGGACAGAGGGCCAAAGTCAGCACACGAGACAAGAACAGGGTCGTTAAGATCGAGACAAAGAACAACAGCAGCAAGAGGCACAGGAACGAGAGTCACAGGGCCAAGAGCCATAGGGCCAAGAGCCATAGGGCCACGGAGATGGAGAGAGAGAGAGAGACAGTAGACGAACCAGAATACCCCCATAAGCCAGCGGCCCAGCGGAAGAGGCCGGCGGCCATGAGGATCAACGGCAGTATCTCCCATTGCGAGAGGGAAGACCGTGCAGGCCATAGGATCGCCTCTAGGGGGGAAGGTGGGAGACCTGACGAGGGCTTCGGGCTTGACGTTGGCATCGAAGTGAGCTGTCTTTTTCGGCTTGCGCCGGGGCTTGTGCGGCGACGACATGGCCGAGGCAGAGGCCATGGTCACCGTGAATTGGGAGGGATGAACCAGGTCGAAAATGGCATTTAGATCAAGACAGGAGCGTTTTTTGTCCGGGTAACTAAGCCAAAAAAAAAAAAAAAAGGGAAAGGAAAAAAAAAAAGAAGGGAAAAAAATACAGGCACGATACGTAGTTAGATGTATGTATGTATGTATGTATGTTGGCGAACTTTTGACTCGTTGCCTGTGGTGGGCACTGGTTGTGCCACCTATCAAGATCGATAAAAAAGGTATGAATAATTAAACCCAGAAATGAACAATTGGGGAGCTTGTGTCCGGGGAAGCTATTATTAGCGTCTCTGTCTCGAGTTGTAGCCCCATACCTTAACGTTCACACATTGGCATTAGGTAGGTAAGGTAGGTAGGTAGGTAAGATAGGTACTTATTCAAGTAGATATACTTACGCTGTAGTGTAGTAATTGTAGTATATAGAAGTACCTGTATTAAAATTATACATGTAAGCTTGGGACCAGTACTAGGTGTTTTGGCACTAGGTAGGGGTAGCTGGAGTAACCTCCGGCACCCATTATGCGCTGTAATGCCCCCCAAATATGTATTTCTTTGGAGCATCAAGATGTCACCCAAGTATGCGCCCTCTTCCTCTATTTGCACATCCCACTAAGTTAGCATTATTCCCCCTGTCGACCCATTTGAACTAGGAAATATCGATATTTTTACCTGTGCAGTTATATATTTTATATACGATATGCCTTTTCCATTCGCCCTGCCCACCACATCATCATTCTCCTTCTCCTCCAGCTTCGCGAGCGAATCGCACCCCTCTCTGCCCCTCAATGCTAGCACATCTCGAGGTGTTGTGAGAGACGCCTTGAAAAGGTATAAGAGACTCCCCCCGTCGTCACAGGAGTCCACTCTCCCATCCATCATATCGAAGTTGGACGCCTACCTGCCCTACGCCTTCGCCATCGACGCTGGCTTGAGTCGTGCGTCCCAACATGGGGAGGAAATAAACGTTGTCCTGACATCAACGCCTGTCATACAATGGCGCCCAACCATATCCGACAACGTGGTGCCTGGGAGGGAGGTCCCCAAGGTCAAGGTCCAATCTTTGGAATATGATTTGTTCTTCATGCTATCGACGTTGGGCTACGCCCGCACCTTACTAGCTCGTGCCTTACTACGTCCCCTATATCTCACCTCCGGCGCTTCAATGAGCCCTGAGGAACGCGAGGACGCTATCAAGAACGCCACAAAGCATTTAATAGATGCAACATCAGTCCATATCTACGTGGCTCGTCGTGCCCAGGCTCTGTCAACCACTCCACCATGTGCAGATATCGCACACCCCACGGCTGAAACCCTAGTCAGTCTGGCTCTTGCCGAGGCTACTCTCCTTGGGGTCTTAAAGGACGATATACATTCGGCAGAGGTAGCCGAGAATCGGAAAGATAATCCCCAGTACCAGCAATGGGCAAAAGACAAGGAAGCCCGCGAGAACTTCGAATCGCGCATTCGTCTATGTGCGCACCTATGTCTGGATGCCGCGCAACATGCCGAGAATGCTTCCGCTTGCTGGCGAGAAGCAGCGGGGAAAGGCACAACAAAGCTCCATCATAGTTTAGTGCGATATATGGAGGCCCTTAAGAAGACCAGTCGCGCGAAAGCCTGTCGGTTCTTTGGCATTGACGCCGAACGATCTGGCCAGATAGGTACTGCGCTGGGTTGGTTGGAATGCGGCCTTGAAGAACTGAGAGACGCCAAAAAGGGGCTAAGCCTCGGTCGTCTTGGGAAAGACTGGTCGGAGATGAGAGAGGATAAAAAAGTGGAAAAGGGCACAAATTGGGGATCAGACGCCGGAATGATGGAGGAGACCCGAGTTATTGAGTCCTTGAAGCAGAAATGGACGACATTCAATAGTGTACATTTCCCGATACCTCTCTACCCTCCGCGCCGTACGATAGCTAAAGAATATTTAGATGCTTGCACAAAAGATACCGTCGACTACAACACTCCGGTCAAACATTCCATCCGGTAGAGCCCTCTACCGCGCCAAGGATATCAAGCCTTTCCAGCCGCCCAACCTTCCAAGGCAATCTCTTGAATCCATGCGTGCGCTCCCGGACCGGGCAGACGACTACGAAGGAGACGGGCCCAGCTCGGACGAGGATGAAAGCACGGCCGTTGGGGCACCGGGTACACCCGATAACTACCGTAGTGAGAGCACCAGGATCTATTATTAACCTAGGAATAAATGAACACAACAACTATGAGTACTCTCCCGCAACTCCCGAACGAGGCGGAGCGGCCAATGAGTATCAACGCTACCGCTTTTTGCGTTCTACGCCGGTAATGAAATGAATAATAAGCTTTAGAAACGAACCTGCATGTATTTCTTTTTTATCGTCCTGCTCAAATATACCATCTGTCAGAGAGTACGCCTATGGGGACCTAACTAGCATATCCGTAGGTATGGCGTTTTATTTAGACCAGCAATCATGGTAGCTAGGTAGCATGTAAGAGTACTACACAGGTCACAGGCAGGGGTAATGGATTTCACAAGTTTTCCCACAATTCTCCTTCTAACTTGCGAGATATTCCCCTAATCTGCGCCGGGGTTAGTTTGCAATAGATATCCCCCCCCCCTCTCCCCCTATCACAGTGAAACGAATATGGTAAGGGTTTATATTTATCACTATCGTTTAGAATAACCTTTTTGTTTGGCACACAGCATTCCAGAATACCAGTGCCTATCATTCATCATATTTTCCCCACGTCGGGAGGAGACGGGCCAAACAAACCGAACATCAGCAAAGCAAAGCCGTTCGAACAGCCTAGACCAAACCCCCGAACTCCGTTTAACTCGTATCCCCTATCTCCAGCCCCCAATCCATAGCCAGAGCCTCCCCTCCCCCCCTCCTCCTCCTCCTCCAGGCTCTCAGCAAACCAAGCATCGATATCCTCGCCGCCCTCGAGCTCCGCGATCTCCTCGTCGTCGAGCAAGCGGTTGCGCTCCGCGACGACCTCGCGAACCCAGCAAAGCTCGGCGGCCCCGCGCCGGGCGACCTCGCGGGCCTCGGCGGCCGCGGCGTGGCGGGCGCGGCGCTCGCCTTCGTCCATGAGCTCCTCGGCGATGGCCAGCTCCTCGCGGGCGTGGTGGCGGCAGGCGTCGAGCTCGTTGCGGGACCACTTGCGCCAGGCGCGGAAGGCGGCGTCCATCTTGCGGCCGAGGTCGTCCCGGGCCCTCCGCGCGCGCTCCTCGCGCCCGTCCCGGCCGCCCCAGAACGCCCGCAGCTCCGCGGCGTAGCGCGCCTCGATGCGCCGCCTCGGCCAGCCGCGCGGCGTACTCGGCCCCGAGCGCCGCCTCGCGCGCCGCGATGCGCGCGTCCGTCCCGGCCCGCCGCGCCGCGCGCTCGCCGCCGTGGGCCTCGAGCAGCCGGCGCAGGCCTCGTCGGCGCGCGCGCGGAGGGCCCGCGCGGCGTTCCTGGCGGGCCCGCACCGCGGCCTCCTGGGCCCCGTGCAGCGTGCCGAGGGCGGCGCGGAGCGCGCCGAAGCGCAGCATGACGGCGCGCCGCCTCTCGCCCTCGCGGGCGATGCGGGCCTCGAGCTCGCGGGCGCGCCGCTCCTCGCGCGGCGCGCTCCCGGCGCAGGAGCTCGGCCTTGCGGGCCGCCTCGCGCTCGAAGGCGGCGACGAGGCGGACGGCCTCGAGGGCCTCGGCGCGCTCGCGGGCCTCGGCCTCGGCGCGCTCGCGGCGCAGCGCCGCCGCCCGCGCCTTGACCGCCCCGAGCTGCTCCATCGTGCACGCGCACCCCCGCCAGCGCGCGCCGCACACGTAGCAGAACTCGGCCCCGCACCGGCACGTCATGTGCTGGCACGCCTCCCGGTGCTCGACGTACGCGCCGCAGCCGTGGCACCGCTGCCAGCCCTCGGCCGCCGCGAGCTCGCTCGTGCGCGCGAGCTCCCAGTCGCGCGGGCAGATGCTACCTCCTCCACTCCCACTCCCTTCCCCTCCGCCACCGCCGCCGCTACTGCTCCTGCCGCCGGGGTCCTCGTGCCGCGGCCCCCGGCACGCGATGCACGTGTAGTGGCCCTCGACGCAGCGCGCGACGCCCTGCGCGGCGATGACGTACTCGGGGCGGATGAACAGGCTGCAATCCGGCCGGCTGCAGTACACGCGCTCGGCGGCCGGCAGGTCCCACTCGCGCGCGCGCTCGCGGTACCGGTCCCGCTGCCCGTCGTCCGCCGCGTGCGCGAGCACCGTCGCGCGCGGGATCGCGCCCAGGCAGCACCGGGGCGGCCACCGCTGCTCGTTCTCGCACGCCGCCGCCACCAGACGCCCGAAGCAGGGGCCGCAGTAGTGGTGGCCGCACGACGGCGCCCGCACCGTCGCCGAGGGCGCGAAGTCGTCGAGGCAGGAGACGCACTCGCTGGGAGGGCGGGGGGGGGGTTATGGTAAGCTTCCTTTTTATATGTGTGTGTGTGTGAGAGAGAGATAGAGAGAGATAGAGAGAGATGTAGATATGTATAATGTAATGGGGAGATGGATCTAAAGAGTTTGGATAGATGGATGGAACGGACTTACACTTCCGGCTCTTGGAGCGAGGATGTCGGGGTCGTATTTTCTCCCGTAGCCTTCTTGATGAGATCTATCACGAACCGTTTCCTCGCCGAGAGTGTTACTAGCTCCACTTGTGATGAACTCGTGAGAAGTCTGTGTCGGGCCGCTCCGGCCGCGCTGGATTCCCCGTGCTCCGGGCTGCCGTTCAACTTCCGGAATAAACTCATCAAGGTCCGCTTCCGAGGCCGTTTCGGTAACTCGGTTAGGAAGCTTGTCGCACCGCCTACCGACCCGGCAGCGTCTTGCTCCGAGCCCGGCGGCTGCTGCGGATTATCGGTTCCGGCCGTGTCTCCATGCGCCGGGTCGGCGATGCTCTCGGGTTGTTTCGCCCTGTCGTCTTCTCGCCCGGCCTGTTCTTCCAGTGCGTGCCTAGCTATCTCGGCCTCCAGCTTCCGCTCCTCTTCTTCACGTATCCGCGTCTTAATTCTGTCGATGGACTCCTGCACGATCCGCAGCACTTCGTCTGACTCTATATCCCCGGTATATCTCAGGCCCTTAGGAGGTGGGTATTTCTCCCAGTCGACGGCGAGCAGGTCGGGAGGCGCCTCTAGGGCGGCAGTGATCTCGGCGTTGGCCGCTTTGATGGTTTGTTCTATTTCTTCTTCTTCTCCATTTCCGTCCCATTCAGTATCGACGACCTCTTGCTCCTCCTTTTCCTCCTCCTGCTGCTGCTGCTGCTGCTGCTCGACCGATACATCGTGTGCAACCGATAGTTCCTCCGTGGGGGAGGGCGCTTGCTCGATGATGATCATACGGGTACTGTTGATTAGCTAAAAGGGGTAAAAAAAAAAAACGGACTACGAATGATAGTGTGTCCTATTCGACATCTAGTTATAGTCGGTCTTATATCCAATCCCCAATCGTTCGTTTGTTGGAGAAGTTGAAACCATGTGTCGTTTCGCCAAGCATCGGAATCAGTGTAGATTGGATTGAATCCCTTGCTTCAATTTAATATATAGTTATATCCGCTTACACCAGGGAATCAGCGTCCTACGTGAAGCTTGAAATGATCCGACAGAAGAAATCAATGGCTGGCTTATCACGAATCGATGGGGAAATCGAATCCGCGAGGGCGCATTTCTTGACCGGTGAGGTTGACTACACGATTGGTCGATCAGCCCAGCGTTGGACATGGCCATCCTTCCGACCAGTCAGCCCCAATCACCGAGTGCCATGTTCATCGTCAGGCGGTGGGGAGCGTGCACAGGCGTTCGCGACTGGTTAGCCGTGTCGGCTAACCGGTAGGCTCCTGCCTGGGATGGAGGGTATTGCAGCTTCAGCTGCATTGGGGGCTGAACTACCTTCGGTCTCCCTTACGGCTAAGTACTAAGCGGGAGTGCGGGGGAGGAGGAGGCTATGTCCATGGTAGAAGTGGGATGAAACAGCCCCTCGAAATCCGAGCTTGCATCCATATTCGACATTTTTCATGTCCATTTCCATTTCCGTTTCCATTTATATTTTCCGCTTTGTCCCACCCCCAATAGTAGATGGAGTCGTGGCGAACGTCGATCTGCAGCAAGGGATTGTTAGTTTAACCAAATTCGCTTACCGAACATGATTCCAGGCGCCATGGTCCGTTAGAAAAAGCATTTAACACCCGAGAATCCCCGGCAGAAAAGGGCCGTTTCAAGAGGCACCGAACATCTTCGAAAGGATAAAAGCAAAACAAGACAAATAAACAAAACAAAATAAAATAAAATAAACACACCATTCATGCACTGGCTTCTGCACCATACTTCGGACAGCCCGGCAGAACGTAGCACGTATATCAAACTATCATGTATTCGTAACACCTTCGAAATTGATCATCTCGAGGAGTGTCGGAGGTGTCCGGGCCCCCCCACGCACGTGTCTGCCTACAGGGTTATGATTGATGGATGTCGATCCTCTTTAGTTTCTCCTTAAAACTAACTCCTTACCTAGGGTAGGTATAACTACTGACTGTATGTATGCCTAAAATAAAAGCCCGAGTGGCACAGTAACTTTAGGTTAGTTACATGTGTAGTGGTGATAAAATGCTTGGCAAGGCAATTAAATACCTAGTTCAGGTGCCCTGCTAGCAACGTTGCTAGCTCCAAACCGAATCTAGAATGTAGACTTACATCCAGCCACACTACAGGAGATTTGCCTTCTCTGTTCCATATACCACCGCAGAAAGCGCCGGTAGGGCGGTTATAATTTGGCATTGCCCTTCGCGAATTCAACCTTGTTGGTGCAGACACCAACGCCTTCCAGTTCAACTTCGACGAGATCCCCGTCTTGCAGCCACAGCTTCGGGGTCCTCCCCATTCCCACGCCGGATGGAGTGCCCGTGAAGATCAGGTCGCCGGGGAGAAGCGTGTGCCCTTTGCTGAGAAACGAGATGGTCGTCTTGACATCGAAGATCATATCGGCCGTGTTGCTCTCCTATGTCACGTCGTTAGCGATACAACACCACACCTCCCTCCCTCCCTCCCTGTTCCGGTCCCGCTTACCTGGACCGTCTTGCCATTCAGACGCGTGCTGATCTTCAACGTCTGCGGGTCCCGGATGACCTCGCGGCTGACGATGCCTGGTCCGTAGGGCGCCCAGCCGTCGAAGCCCTTGCCCAGGGACCACTGGCCGCCGCCGCGCTGGATCTGCCAGTCGCGGTGGGAGACGTCGTTGCCGATGGCGTAGCCGAGGACGTAGTCCAGCGCCTCCGACTCGGAGACGTCGGTGCAGGCCTTGCCGATGACGGCCACCAGCTCGCACTCGTAGTCGAGGCCCGGCGAGTCCTGCGCCTGCCGGTGCACGGGGATCGGGTCCGTGGGGCCCGCCAGCGAGGTCACCGGCTTGTACTGCACCGGCACACATCGTGTCAGTTCAACAACCTGCTGTCATCCGTTTCGGTTATCGCGGTGGTACACCTACGAATAGGACGGGATATTTTGGAATTGGAAGGCCGGACTAGTTCAACCACTATTATCAGCCCCTGGGTCCTTCTTGGAGACTCTCGGCAGTCGGGTCAATGACCGCCGCCCGTGGGCATTCTACCTCTTTTGCGTGAAGGGCATAGTTGAGACCCAGGCATCGAACAGTCTTTACATCCTCGAGGGCCAACGGTGCTAATAAGAGCCGTACGTCGGCCACTTGATCTGTGACTTCGTGCTTCCCGAAGACGTCGCCCACGATGATCTTGGCTTTCTTCGTCTGGGCAATGTCTGTCGCGCCTTCAGGTAGGATCGCATCTCCATAGTATACCTTGCCATTCCTGGCGAGGAAACGGACGAGTCGCTATAGTTACCAGCTGCGTCAGCAAAGGGCACCCGAATATCGCAATGCGATATAATAATAAAGGTAAATAAAGGTAAATAAAGGAGGATGAAGGCAAATAACACCGTACCGAGAATGCGGGCATGACTATCAGAGTCGTCCAGGCGCACACAGGGGCAAAATGATAGACGAGGGCTAGGCTCTTCGTCAGAGACGACCAAAGACTGCAACGTCAATCAATACTAGTCAGTCAACAGGTACAATAGGTACAGAATAAGAACCTTGGAAGTCGTCACAACACGCAGCATCCATAACCATAGGTAGAGACATAGAGGAGGCAGCCTTCTCTTATGTTTGTAGGAGAATAGACGGGGTTTTATCGGCGTCAGCAACGACGACAACCCGTCGGAGACGTTTAGCCTATCAGCAGTTGATCAAGCCTGCGCACGCCTGCACGCCTGCACCGGACGGACAATTATGCCCGTCTTGAAGTTGTACGGTATGTGCATATACCTGAATTACTCCACACGGCAATACAGTTCACGATTGGGGATCCGAAAGACTATCACGGCCCCTACCCGACTTCCCTATTAGTAGGTACCTACCTTTGTGATCCATAGCTCTACCTAGGTAGGCAGGTAGAGGGCGAATTTTTGAGTTAAGGGGTGGCGCTGTATACCTAGTACCTAGGTAGTGACTAAGTAACCAACCTTAGGTACAGACACCTAGATTAGACGTCAATACTACTACTACTACTACTACACGATAGGTAGGGTACAAGTGCATAACTACGGGATGGGAACCGACAGAGGGGGTGGACCGGAAGTGGGACCGAGGGGTGGGTATAATCGAGGTGGGGAGGGGGGATTTCAAATGAGGAATAGCTCAGCCAGAAGAGGAAGGCGGTCATATTTTGGATTGGCAGAAAACTCCATTTCCGGGGGACATAGCAGGGTGATAGTAGCAAGATAGCGCAAAAAAACGTTACCACACCATTCAGCATCCCCGAGGCGGCAGTGTTGTCAACACATTGCAAAATGGGTCCAGCAAAGGCCAATTTGAAGCGCAAAGCTTCAAATATCGAAGCCAATACTGCTGCTGCCACTGCTGCCGCTGCTACCCCCGCTACTGCTGCGCGAGTATCCGGCGAGCTTCATGAATCCGACTCGGACGACTTTGGCGACGGACTGTTAGAGGCTATTCTCGACGGCGATGAAGACTCGGAAGACGACCCGAGCGACCTCGATTATTCGGCCGACGAAGGCGACGGGCGAGGAGACTCCGGCTCCGAGTCCGATCTCGAGGATGACTTAGCAAGCGAGGATATACCGACGGACGACGAGGTCGAGGAGGACAAAACAGCTCTCGCCAACGGTGCGAGCAATACGAACGGTACCGGTCTTGAAACATACAGGGATGACGATGAGGACGACCGGCCCAATTATAGAATTGAAAAAGATGCAAATGGCGGCGTTCGATATGTATACGACGAGATCGACCCCGTTTACGATTCGGACGATACAGATGCGCAAGACCCCGTCAACACCGTACGTTACATGTCCTCCCTCATGCGCCTAGCGCTCTCGATCCTCTCTTGATCCCCTCTCCAGCCAACTCATGGTTCCTATTACCTCCTTGAATTATGTATGTTTGCTGACATCGCGTTGTAAGATTGGAAATATCCCACTCTCTTTCTACGACTCCTACCCTCATATCGGCTACGACATCAACGGCAAGAGGATTCTTCGTCCTGCCACCGGAGACGCGCTTGATTCTCTCCTAGACAGCATTGAGCTACCTGAAGGATGGACTGGCCTCACGGATCCCGAAACGGGCAAGCCTCTAAATCTCAGCCGGGATGAGTTGGAGCTGCTCCGCCGGGTCCAGATGAAGGAGGTCCCCGAAGAAGGCTACGACATGTATCCGGTATGTACAACGCACTATCTAGCTAACTATACCGATCGAATGTATGTGTTAACGAATCTGGCAGGACACTGTGGAATGGTATACTAGTCACGTGGAGCAGTTTCCGTTATCTGCAGCGCCGGAGCCGAAGAGGCGTTTTGTGCCCTCCAAACATGAGGCGAAGCGCGTGATGAAGCTGGTAAAGGCTATCCGGGAAGGCAGAATATTACCGTACAAACCGCCAGAGGAGAGAGAGAAGGAGCAAGAGGAAGAAGAGGAGGTGCATTATGACCTTTGGGCTGACGAAACCCCCCGCCCACCAAATGTCATGCACATCCCTGCGCCGAAGCTTGCTCCTCCAGGATACGACTTATCATATAATCCACCACCAGAATATTTACCATCAAATACTGAAAGGAAGGCCTGGGAAGACACAGACCCGGAAGAACGAGAAAAGGCATACCTACCACAGAGGTACGACTCCCTTAGACGGACCCCGGCATACGATCAGTTCGTCAAAGAACGGTTCGAGAGGTGTTTGGATTTGTACCTCGCTCCTCGTGTTCGGAAAAATCGGCTCAACATCGATCCTAACTCACTACTACCAAAACTGCCTCGGCCCGAGGAACTGCGCCCGTTCCCCACAGTTGCCTCGATCGAATTTGTTGGTCATACCGGCAGAGTAAGATCGGTGGCTGTTGATTCGTCTGGTCAGTGGTTGGCGAGCGGCGGTGACGATGGGACTGTCAGAGTTTGGGGCCTATCAGACGGGAAACAGCAGTGGGAAGCCAAGCTGAGTAGCGAAGATCCTGTCGATGCTGTCAGATGGCGCCCAGGCCGCGATGCACTAATATTGTCAGCTGCTGTTGGCGAGGATATTTATCTGATGACGCCATCCACCATGAACCCAGAACTGGAACAAGCCAGCCGGGTCATACTCGATGCCGGGTTTGGATACGCCAACAATGGGAAACAACAGACAACAGCCAGCGGTGCTAGGAAAGACCCGCCCGCCAAGTGGGCGAGGCCAGGGGCACGGCTGGAAGGCGAAGGGGTACTATTGAAGGCGACTGTTAGGTCACCTATCAAAACGATAAATTGGCACCGCAGAGGTGACTTCTTCTGCACTGTGTCGCCCACAGGTCAGCGAAGCGCCGTAGCTATACACACGCTGAGCAAGCATCTTACGCAGATACCCTTCCGCAAGTTGCCGGGCGGTGCTGCGCAGGCAGCCTCATTCCACCCGTCCCGCCCCCTATTTTTCGTGGCGACCCAGAGAACAATACGCTGCTACGATCTGCAGAGGCAAGAGCTGGTCAAGACGATCCAGCCAGGCTGCCGCTGGATATCATCATTTGACATCCACCCAGGTGGCGATCATCTCATCGCCGGTTCCTACGATCGCCGCCTGCTGTGGCACGACCTGGAGATGTCGAGCCGGCCGTACAAGACGTTACGGTTCCATGAGCAGGCTATAAGGTCTGTAAAGTTTCATCCTGGCTCGTACCCTCTCTTCGCAGATTGTAGTGACGATGGCACGTTGCAAATATTTCACAGCAAAGTGGTAAACGATCTCATGGAGGGTCCAACAATAACCCCTGTAAAGATGCTTCAAGGCCATCGAGTGGTTAATCGACTGGGTGTCACGGATATTACATGGCACCCCCATCATCCATGGGTGGTTAGCGCTGGTGCCGACGGGACGTGTAGATTATGGGCGTAATGTGGATGTAGGCTGGCTGGCTGGTGTATAAGACGGAGATGAGACTATCGCCACTACCATGTCGCCTCGACTGAGTGGTCTGGAAATACCCTGATTGGCGATGGCAATAATTCGCCGGAAAATTCAAGGAAGCATGAAGTCGCCACCTCTATTGGTTCTGGGCTGCGTGTTTACTCCAAGGAATTGGCTTGCAGTAAACTTGAGATACGAGGTACCTACGTAGTATCATCCAATGAGCCGTACCCACAGGTGAGGCGGCAGATCAGTTATGCGCTCGATATGAATAACCCTATGTATTCGGCCAATCTATGATTAATGGCCTCAAACTCTCCTTCAGTCCATATCCCGGTCGGCCGTAAAACCTTATTTTAGTCTATGTACACTGGACAATCATAAAAATCCCACGGCTACCCATTGCTTAGCAGGAGTAAAAAAAAAAAAAATCCCGAGCCGCCTTTTGAATAATAATATGGGGATTAATGCCCAATGTGAAATGGCCTAACGCTCCGTCGAACCACATAGAATCGCTATGCACCCTTCTTAGCCTGCTGGGCAAGTTTGGGCAAAGTTATTCCGACTTCTGGCTTTTCCGACATCCAAGTTTTTTATTGTTTTGCATAGTTACTTATATAGTTATCCCATATTATGCTCTACAGTTGCCTTGTCTTGCAATAGTTATTCCTCGGTAAACGGTTTCCAGAAAAAAGCCCTAGTCAAGCAAGTCCATGCGCCTCAACCGGGGTGGAGGGAGGGGGAGTTTGTCCCCCACGACATTATGCCACGCTTCTTTTTCATCTAGTTATCTACACTATATCTACCTCATTAGCGATGGCTAGGGTTTCCCTCCAAGGACCAAAAGCCAGAACAAAAGTTATAAAAAAAAAAAAGGTGTTACCCTCCCAAAACTCTTCGATGACTCATGATCTTGGGCAACTTCGGAGGGTACGTTCCGTCTGCCCAAGAACATTGGGCTCACTATTTTGGGGGTGAAATTCTTGGACCCAATTAATTCCCTCAAAGGCCTGGTTTAGGGGGGTTTGGTTTCTATAGGTTCGCTATTCTTTGGGACGAACGCGTTATTATCCATTCCTTTGATATCGTGCCATGAGTGGCGAGCCACGTTGCCTAAGAGTCGGGGGCGACAACCTATCCCCCCTTGGGACACACGGATTATAAACGATATCTCACTTCTTATGGGGATACTTTTGACAGGGCCACGAGGCGGGTTGCCTGTGGGAACTCTCGCCTTCCAGCGGGATATATGTGTGTCGCCCTGGTACACTTTGAGAGCTTGACCCGCCATCCGGGTACATACCTATGTGGGTTGTCTAAGGCAAACTAGACCGACCACTCGATGCGTCTCAGAACGATCTGGTCTTTCTCGGAGAACAAGACTAGTATGAAGAAAGACGAAAAAAAGACGGTGATAGAGCCGGGGGCGTGTTGGGAGATGTCAAAAGCATCGACTGATAGGGCTATCTCCAGTCCACAGCAGGCAGCCATCGACCTTTTCGCTGGCTCAGATACACTAGATCGACGGTGCGATGTATCTATCATACTGTACACCCCCCGGGGAGGTCGTCGACGCGGGTGCTAGTTAGAGGGACGGTAGTTAACTAGTGCCCGGGATCATTTCGACTGCGCCCGCGAGTCACGGCGTCAAGCTGGTGGTATGCCTAGCCGCTTTTGTCACAACAGATCAGACGGAGTACTACGGCATGTGATGGGCGGTCAGCGGGTGTGTTACACCGCCATATCCATCGACAAATGCAACCAACGTATTCGAAAACGTCTTTCCCTTCTTCCTCACCCCTCTTTCCTCTCCTAGCGACGTCTTATGTTGCACGATACCCGCCTCATCACGACCTTCTGCCACCCTCAAGAAGACACGACGATCCACACGACGATCCACGCGGCGGATCCTGCGGATCAACGTGGTTGATGAAGACGCTAGTGCTCCCCTCAAGCTAGCCAAGGAGACCAGACGATGGTAATACTGTTATCTCATAGCAACGACGACGCGAAGAGACAATGTTGCGACAAGGAAGAGACCCAACGACCACCACACGGCGTCGTGTGACCGGAACGAATAAACAACGTGGAAACTTGCTCATAAAGGGCATTTAGTGTATATGTCTCGCCTGTCCAGATCTTCTCCGTGAAATGATTCACGAGCGGGCACTGTTGTTCGTAAACAGGGAGCGATCGATCATTGCCATTTCCCGTCCTGGCCACTGTACCCACGTGTACCAGAGTACAAACCGGAGGCCAGCAGGTATATGATCCAGAACCCCGTCATACGTTCCACGTACCCCAACCAGCCGCCGCAATAGTGGGCTTTGATTCACAATTTCCGTGAACGACAACGGGTCGTATCATGCCTTGCAGAAGTCTCATCTCATCTCATCTGTCGCAGTCCGTCAGGAGTCCGAATACGACAGACAACCCCTCCAAACCCTGGATCAGCCCGCCTAGTGAAACGCGATTGTGTTAGTCACTTTAGCACCAACAGACAAAGACAAGGGAGGGCGGGAAAAAAAAAGGGGGGGGCAAAACATATAAAAGCCCGAAATTATACCCCACTGGTCCGGTTCCGCGAGGGGGGGAAATATCCAAGTTTTGACGATAAGAGGGTCCGAAAGCCAAACAGAAACACCACTCCCCTTCACATTCTCCAGAGGTTAATCGATCTATCGAGCGGCCTGTTCAAGAAAACCCTACGCCCGGCCGGACTAAAATGCAAGACAAATTGGTTCAACGGTCGAATTAGCCTGGTCTTGGCGAAAAATAAAAGGATCCCATGGCGTCGCAGTGGAGCCCGAGGCGACGATATCCCTGAAAAGGCGAACGGAGAGTTAGCCAAATGAGCTGAAAGAAGAGAAGGCGGAACTCGAAATTGCAAATGCGACACATCCTTTTCCCACACGAATTATCGCGAAGAAACCCCCCCAAAAAAAAAGAAAAGAAAAAGGCCCTTAATCGTGAAGGCCGAGGCTGTTCAACCAAGTTCACTTACAAATATCTTACTATTGCTGCCTCACTGCTTGGCTTGCTTGCTTGCTTACTCCATTATTCAGCGCAGGGCAAAAATACTTCCGCCCGGGGATTGATTAAGCGAGTAGGATTTCCCACACCATGCAACGATCAGATCATGCACATATATATATATATATATATGAAGCACGCAACTGAAAACTCGGTGTGAAAGCTGGGCTCGAAATCCGAGGGGAAAACAAGGAAAAAACCAGTTCCTGCAAACGACGACGACAACGACGACGACGACAACAACAACAACAATAACAACAACGACGACAAGGATGACGACAGAACCGAATGATCCGCTCCTCTGCTGTGCGATAAAAAGAGGAAAACCCTTTTTTTCCCTTGCCAAAGTGTCAGCCTAGTTCCGCGAACAAAGGAGCCATCCCATCCCCCCCCCTGTAGCGAGCGACATGAAGTCGCAAAACTGGTCCAGTGCATTCATCACGAAGCCGTCCCCGGGCGACTTTTGTTGTTGAAAACCCACACGTGTCTGACGAGATCTTAGTCTCACGAAAATCTGCCTCAACTACCACCTTATCTTACCTTCACCTTACCTTACCTAACCTATCTGCGTGCCCGCATGCTTGCGTGTGCATCCCGTGAGAGGAGACGACGCGCAGCAACGACGTACCCGCAGTGGTGTTAGGGAGGGAGGGGGGGAGAGGGGAGAGGGAATGAGACATGCATAAGCAAGATACCCCGAATGGAACGAGGAGAAGTGGGAAAGGGGAAAAGGGGAAAAAAAAAAAAATTCAAAAAAAAAAATCCAAGCAATGGAGAGAGAGGTTGGGATATTGTGATTGGAGGGTGATATGATGGGTAGCCTCAAGGACGGTTTTAGGGGGGGGCGGAGGGCTGACGGTTTGGATAAGGCGTGGCGCGCAGCCAGGTAAGCACACACACACACGACCACGACCATCAATGATTCACCATCACCATCATATCATCAGTATCAGCAGCAGCATCATCACCACCCCACCCCCACCTCCGTACCCTCCGTTACCGGTAGCTATTGAGCAGGCCAGCCTACATGGCATAGTTGGATACGCCGGGGCACTCATCATTGACGGCATCTCATTCTTTCCCTAACACTATCAATTTAGTTTCCATTGACTTTTCTATCATGAAGATGCCAAAACAAAGTGAAAAGTGAGCTTCCGTTTTGGAAGTATCCAAGCACTGGACCTGTTTAGACGAACAGGGATGTACAAGTGTGCAGAAGCATCATCTATTGTTTTATCCTGTCGTGCCCCCCCTTTCTTGATTCCTTATATATCCTCTTTTTATCTTATCCTCGCACTATCGACGTGTATGGAGGAAGGTGAGAGAGAGCCAGCGTCCATAAGCAAGTGCTATGTTCTTTATACAGATGATAATATGATCTGCATACATCGAACAGGTAAGTCCTGGCCAAACGAAAAGAATTTTCTACACGTTAAAACAAATGAATAGAAATACTAGGCCGATGTAGTTGATAGGGGTAGCCGGTTATCGCATCAACGACTCGGCTGTGACTCGTTGACTGTCGTTGTCATTATTCTCATCGCCGTCCGGGGGGCTAACAGGTGTGCAGGGTGCTGCACCCTATTAATCATCCTCAACCGTGAAGGTATGGTAGGCTATATTGGGCGCTACTTCACAGAACCACTTGCCCATACCGCAGACTTCAGTTGCATGGTTCTGCGGAACGGGGGGTGCCGATGGTGGCATGGGCTCCGACCTCAGTGTCATGCTGCCAGTCCCAATCACAGACTGCGCCGGCGACCCGCCATGTATAAGGCCATCGATAAGCGTCGAGTCTTCCGTCCAAAGGTTATCTCCATTCATCCAGCCCTTGATGCTGCGTTTCAACGATGGGCCGATGAAGGGTCCATTGTAGTTAGCAATGGCCTGCTCTGTCAGTTGAAGCCTAGTGTTGTTCTGGTTACCTCGGTTGACCTGGATGTCTATGTTCGGTGTCACATGAGGCTTGAGGCCGCGGTCCTTCTGGGGTTGGAAGGGACTGGTTGGGGTGGTTGTGGGGGTGGTCGCAAAGGCAGTCTCTTCCAATACGACACTCGACGTGCTATTGCATAACACTGGGCGGCTTTCTTCAACACCCCCAATCCGAGACATGTCGGGGTTCTGTAGGTCTATGCCGAGGATGGAAATGCCGGCCGGAACATCCCTGACGGCCTGTGTGACGATGGACTGGCCTGTCTGACACCTCTCGGCGTTATTCATAGGGGAGCAACATTTCGATGCATCTTTGAAAGACACCTGGTCTGCCATGGTAACCGATATGGTTATGACAAAGCAGGTGTATATGTAGGACAGGACGATGTTCGGGGGCGGGGGTGGCGATGGCTCTGAGGAATGGATGCTGGCTGGGCCACGACGAGTTAGCCAGGATGGCTGCGGAAGAGTTGACTGACAACTAGATCCTCGACTTACGACAGATGCTGTACCATGTGTGGCGACCCAGTTGGTGATCGCGAGCGGGCAAGGGAGGAGAAAGAGAGAGGAACAAGAGAGCAAGGAGTGAGGATAAAATAGCCAGGATAAAATAGCGAGATGTGTCCGGTGGTGGCAAAGGAGAAGAGCGACGGGAGACTGATGGCGGTAGGGACGGGACGCTTCAGCAGCAGCAAGTCCTGTCACCGCAACACCGTGGTGTTAGCCGGTAAGGTAGGTAGGTGTTGTTGTGTAGAGCACTGCGGAAGACAACCCGTAAGACAAACCGGGGCTGGGAAGCGCTGCTGCCATGGAAGTAAAGACGAGGAGAATGTGTAGAGGGTGTAGACTGTGGGTGAATAGAAACCCAGAGCATATCAACTTATTATAGCTGAGGCAAGCATGAACCGACCATGACCTCTGGAGGCGGGCAGGTAGGTGGAAAGGCACGCATCCCATAGGTGGTGCTCAACGTGCCTACCTAGGTACCTACCGGCTCCTACCAGAAGTGCAGTTACTAGGTAGTAAGTAGGTAGGTCTCCCTGGTGCTGGCGATAGCGGGTAGGCGGTGCTTGAAGGATGGCAGTGTAGGTACCTACTAGTACCTGCGCAAGGTTGATGGGTTGGGCAAGGAGGGGATATTGGTGGGAAGAGGGTAGTGAGTGTGGCTACTGGACCTGGAGGTCCATCCCCTCCAGAACACCACCCATCTAGCACCTAGGTAGTAGTAGTAGTATCAACGTCTAATCTAGGTGTCTGACAGTGCGAGTTACATTTTATAGGTAGGGTGGATTAACACGCACCGTATACAGTACCTACATATATACCACACACCTCAAGTCTCCAGTGGTACTAGGTAGGTAGTTTTATGGAGTACCTACCTTCATCATAGACTAGGTAGGTACTTAATTGATTGCAATGGCAGTAACGGGTGGCTCTTTTTAACTACTACCTGATGTGTATACCTAGGTATTGTACCTATGGCAAAAAATACTGCACACCCGGAGGTGATTTGGGTAAGAGGATGCCTTAATGGGGTTAGACGCGCATTTATTCATGTTTTTATACTAATTTTATGCGACGGAACCTTGGCGCGTGGTGCCACATAATTTGTAACCTGCTGGTCCTGTACTTGCTGAGTACCTTACCTTTGCCGCTTACAGCATGCATTTATACCTACATATGCTCCTCTTATGGATTGGACTTAGCTAAAAAACATGAAGCTAAGAGGGTACAAGCTCAGCCTTTCTAGGAGCAACAACAAGCTTGACTATCTGGCCGGACCTACCGTGTTGTTATTTCTGTCCCAATCATTTCCCTCTATATTTTCATACATTTACATAATAGTTGCGCACTAGGTAAGCCTAATTGGGGTATTGGTTCTGTTAGCAGCCAGTGCAGTTGAACAAGATATTCTATTGATGCAAGGCCACTTGATCCTGGGGCAGATTGCCGAAAAGCATACCAACCTACCTGCTTACCTACGTAGTCTTCGGGAATGGAGGGAAAGATCACTTCCATCCAGTTGTACTTGGCTCACACCTCTGTCCCTGAGGAAACTACCTACAAGTATACATATTCTTGAGGTACCTTAGGTAGTAGTGGTGTTATTAACGTCTAGTCTAGGTGGCTGACACTGCTGGTTACATTTTGATGGTACGATTGAACTACCTTAGGTAGGTATGTGGCTTGCTACTTACACTAATTTGCCCCATAAAAGCGCCATTAAGGCATATCAAACCCTGTGACTAAAAGTTTAGGTGCTTTCACCTATCACATCAAAAATTGCCTCATTGAGCTTGAGCCACCCATCCAGAAAACAGATTTAAAATCCTTGTCATGTTTATAATACAATATATAGTTAGGTAACTAGTGCGTATGTATCAAGCGATTAGTTTATGCCCCGGTAGACTATCAGTAGTTATTCAAACATGATACTGTTCACTTGGTGGTACGGAGTACATTATAGTACCTGCACTCTTGGGTATGACACTATTAGGTAAGTACTTATTGGGTAGTGGGCTCTTTTAACTCTAGGTGGTCATCTAAACTATACTACCTACCTAACATATATGCTCATTGCTTTGTTGCAGGAGTGATTCTTTTTTATGTAATCCTCCCTTTCTATTGAATAAATTGCATTGTTTTGCTTTACATAGCAGAACAACTATATCCTTAGCATATCCATGCTGCTAAAGTAATTACTTAATGTACCTACTTTCTGGGTTAGACGGGCTTTTTGTTTTATTTTAGTTTTCACTTTTTTTATGAGCGACAGCAAAGTTATTCCTGTTTTCTAGGCCTACTTGCGTGCGCCTTAGGCTATTTGATCCCGGCAGGCATGATTCATCCTACCAGAGGCACGTGATCCTGACGCAGTGTGTATGTATGCAATTATGTAGAGGCACACAATAGTTATGTTCGCATACTGGTAATGCAGACGCCCTCATGTGAACCAACAGCTTAGGGAGGCATTGCTTCATGTCATGTTCATGTGCATGCCTATGTATGTGCTGGGCACATACATCCTTGACGGCGTCTGCCGCCAGCATGGCCGATCAATGTATACAAACAGGGAAGGCGGTACGAAGTAGCGCAGCGCCAATCTATAACATACTTGATTACCGAGGACTTACGTGACCCGACATAGTCATTAGGTAAGGAGCTTTTGATATTTTTGATATTATTTTTTTTTTCCAACCCAACGCTACCAACATTATACATCTGCTTTATCCCGACTTGTCGAAAAACGCAGGCAATCCTGCACTACATTACCTAGCCAGCCGCCACACCTTTGCGATTCAGAACACTTTGAATGTCGCTGGCATCTGATTCTTGCAGGTCCCCCAAACCATACAGCAGTTTCTCACGAACATGCAAGGAGCCCTCCAGGCCAAGCCTATCCATGACAGTGTTGGCACAATTGGGCACCAGCACATCGGACACAATGTGACAAGGTCGCACCTTCATTAACAAAAGTACAAAAGCCACCAGTTTAAGTTAAGTCTTACCCACTTATATTTACCGGGGTGTCTTATTTGCTTGCCTTAAAATCAAGTGCTCGCTGCGACTCGATGAGGAAAATAAAAGGTCAGGGGAATAAAGTGCCATGTCAACTCAGATTCTATTATAATGAATATTGAATTTTTGGTGATTGGCTTGCTATGATCAATATGTGTACACTACGTCTGCAGTGGACAGCTCTATGCTTGTTCGGCTAAGCTTAGCAAGCTCGCGATTGCGATGCCTTTTACTTTCGAAAGATCCAGTGACCAAGATGCCCCAGATGGGTGTAGAACAAGAGGACAACTATTCTCGTCATATAGCATCTCAGCTGACCTCTGATACTGGGACTTCCAGGCATGGTGGCATTGCCTCTAGATAGGGCCGAATGTTGTCCAAATGCTGCTATACTATCGTCACCACCATAACACACCACTAGCGATGGCATCCCCCAACCCTACAGAAAAGACTGCAACAAGCTGGCCTGCGTACCTCAAGCTGCCTTAGTTTTCTAGGCAGCTTTTATACAATTTGGTGCGATACACAGACCTGTTTAAAGCCTCGCTAACGTCATACGTGATACTTGGGGATCTACTAATGCTACATGCAGTCTACTGCAGGGGTATACATTATGAGAGGGGTAGGTACATTACCTAAACCGCTTGATGCATATCGTGGGCCTGGCGGGGCCGAGTCAAGCTTTCCAAGGCATCACGCTAGGTTACCTGCCCAAGGAAGGTAGGTAGGACTGTTGCGTCGGGCTACCTGTGTAGGTAGGCAGCCAGTTTCATTCCCTACCCCTGGCTGGTCTTTTAGCTATGTGCAACGAGCTCAAAGGAACTCTCGATCCGTCCCGTCAGCTATTTTGTAGGGACCCACAGGTATTCGCCTGCAAGTGGAAGGATCTGTGTATGGGCAGACTGGTCACAGCAGGCTACTACAGGTAGTATAAGCATGACGACTCAAAAATGATCGCGAGCACGAGGATATGGGGGCCGATCTACAGCTAAACATGGGCTAGGTAGTTATCGGAATATGCCATGAAAGTGCAGATGCTATAGAACGACAAGTTTGTTATTGTATCACCTCCGGGCAGATCCAGGCCCCGCGAGTACTTCTCTCAAATATTTGGCCCAGGCAGGCCCCATGAAATGCGCAATACGTCCAGCTCACCATCATGATTTGTGGGAACTCCCTTGGGGCACGCAGCTCCCCAGGCACATTCTCCTCCCAGAGCGATCGACTTGTGACCATTTGATCTTTTGACTTAAGGCCTTCCTTCTCTGTTGTATACACTACCTTCCTACTTACATACATGGTATACCCCAGCCGTTAGGTCATGCTAACCCGAAATCTACGTGTAGTGTAGCGTAGTTTACCGACCGGCAAGCGGCGAGTAGCGAGCGGCGCAAGCTAATTACAGGAATAAGACACTGGCAACTTCGAGAAGCATTTTGTGGGGCGGCAACGTCCTTTTAGTAGCCGGGATGGCTATGCCGTGTGCAAGTCAACGGTGCCGGCGGCTTTTGCCGGTCAAACTACACAGATACGTTGTACTTCCTACTAGGTAGGTAGGTACCTAGGTACTTAGTGTAGTTGTTACGAGACTGGGTCAATTCAACGTTGTGTTACTAGCTGAGTCAATCTTATCTTCTTTTGTGCTAGCTTGCTGAGGTCAGCTAGCGAGTGGTCTTGACTTAATGATGCAAACAACAGACACCATACCATACTAGCATCTATGGTAGCCTACATGTAGGTATGACGAGCGAGTCACATTAATCGATGTTGGAGGGCTTCCTTTCCCCTTTCCCCTTACCATAATTACAGTACCAGGTAGGCACCTATCTACATGTAAATGAGCCTCATTGGTATCTAGGTAGCATGTGCTGATTAGCTGCATCACCCCACTTTTACCTGGCTTTCCTCCTTGATCTGCAGTGCACTGTTATCGCCTGGGGATGCTGTGCCGTCCTCCCAAGCTCATCTTTTTTTACGGACTTCTGCTTGTCAAGTATTAGAATACTGCAAGTGCTTACACTACAGAGTAAAGGGAATGAAAATGAAAAGTACGGAGCAGCCCAGATTGGGGATCACATATGTTGTAGTGTAAGTATACGCTGTACCTGGCAAATTACTTTGCTTGAAGAAGCGAGTGCGGGCACCTACAAGTACCTACTCACTGGTAGCTAGCTCTTTAGAGACATACCTATGTAATGGAAGTGAGAGTGTTAATGCTCCTAGATGTTTTGGGGGAGGGGGGTTGGGTAGCTTCGGAATTCGTTCTTACGCCTATTGCTCTCAGGAGTTACCCCCCTTCTCTCTACCATTTGAACTATGACGCTAACAGAGTTATAAAAATATTGCTGTAAATACCCGCATCCATCTAACCTATCTCCATACAGTGCTAGGTGCCCCTTCGTTGTGACGTGTCTTGTGCCACATCGGATATTCTATCGCCATGTTCTGCCTGCATTTGTCTGGATCGCTCGCAAACCGGGGTCTCGGGACTTTGGCCTGGGACCTGGACCTAGGTAGCCAGTAGGAATAGCTACGCTGTGATATAGCCCGATGTGACGACGTCTGCTTCTCTTTGATCCAGGCACCAAGAGCAAGCTTGTGCAGGGCCCAGCGGGGTTATGCGTCCTTCTGAACCAGTAGCTGCTCGGCTATTTGTTCGAGTCGTTCGAGTCGTGTTTCTTCGGCGGCCCCGGTCCCAAAGGCAAGCCAGGGTCAAGGTTCAAAAGTAGCGCATAAACGTCGGGAACTGTAGATGTTCCACACTGCACTACCTTCTCTAGTCTTCTGTTTTAAGGCTAGTCAGATTCAGCATGATCGCGCTCGCGATGTTAAGACGACAGCATACTAAACAGAGTGCCAGTCAAAAACCCGGGATGCCAATAACTACCTGGGTACGGTAGTATTGGTTTCAGGTTTCCACAGTCAGTTAGTGTTGCATGCATCCCGATTGAACCAAGTAAAACCATCTTTTTTTTTTTTTTTTTAGGTTATAAACGGGATTATATTATTGGACCTTTATAGTACCGTTATGAACCAAAAAGAAAAGTAGCCGCCCAGCCGGGACAACCCAGAATACCCACCCGCATGGTATAGGTAGCTACTAGGTATGGTATATTGTACATAGCAGGGTTTCCTATTTACCAGTGGCCCAAGCTCTAGATCTTCACTTGTTACTAGGCTTCCCCTGGTAACAAATGAATAGCTTGGTATTTGAGGAATAGCACTTAGAATATGTATGCGCTATTAGTATAGTCGGAGACATGCATTCAAGTTTAACTGCCTACTTAGATATCTTAGATATACACAGTTGCTATTACATCAATAAAGAATTAACTACCAACTATGTATATACCTGAGCAAGAAGTAGGTACCTATGATGTATATAGCTGGGCAAGAAGTAGGTACCTAGGTATGACACAACCTGGAATGGGGCGATCGGTGGAGTGCAGATAGGCTAACAGGATATCGAGGAGAACAGGTACCTAGTGTAGTTATCGAGAGGGTGTGATCACAAATAATAGTGCTGGCACACCACCTAAGTACCCATATATGTAGCTGGTGTATTAGAGGTCTATCTAGGTACCGTTAACAGAGGCTATCGTATTCGGCTTATCTGCTTTTGCCGATCTATCTATTACATAATACCGCGCTTAGGCGCCAACGTTATTAATTTTGCCATGGATATTACTGACCACCAATACAGGTCGTTCAAGCCTCACAAGAATGGAATATTACAAAGGAAGCGATTTAGCGCCAGCCGGCCGTCGTCCATTCCTGTTGGGGTCTAGTAATTGCCTGGGAATGCGGCTCCTATATACCTAGGTACATGTCCCAACGGAAACAACCTACATGGAGAGCATAGAGCGCAAGGAGTAGCCGTGTCGATTCGTGTTGAGGTGCCGGGTGCCTACCTAAGCGGATAGTTAGTTGCAGGTTAGGTTATGGTGGACGGCGGACAGGGCAACAGAACACGGCATTCATAGGTAGGTATGCGTGTAGCTTGCGGAAGCTTGCATGTGGAAAACTGGAGATACACATGCATCTGCATGTGTTGCAGATATCGGTAAGTTGCCCAAGACGATCCTTTACCTTTACATACCTAATATCCAGACACATAGCCACGAATATCGGTGGGCCCTAGCGGCGCTTGCGAAAGTACTAGTGTATACGTAGCAGGCAGAATTGGGCAAGGTTCTAGAAAAGTTCTAGAAAGGTTCTACATACTACGTACCTCCCTAAGTACGGTAGCTAATGAACGAAAAGATGAAATGTCTCCCTCTTGTGTAGGTATACCTAGTGTACATGCATACACATACCTACCTGGTACGTTATGTAGTGTAGGGATCTGTGGCGGTCCTTCCCCACATATATTGGACCCACTAGGGAATGTATCACTTAGTACACAGTAATCATCTAGTACACAGTCCCTCCAAGATACTTACAACCACAATACAATCCATCAGATCAGTCATTGGTTGCCACAGGATCTATCCAGACCAAACAGGGAAGGCGTGTGTGTATCTGACATCTACAATTACCCACACTATGTCTATCGCAGTTATTCCTTGCTTGCCCCTTTGTAGTATAATATTGTGTCTGTGTGCGTAAACTCTTGTGAGCCAAGAAGCTCTTGAAGTGCGCTAACATCCAGAGCGACCAATACAGCAGCAGAGACGAGGCTAGGTAAGTACCAAAGCAGGGTAGTGGAGTGGGTTGTTCCACAGTGACTAACTAGTGCTTGATCAGGTACGTATGTACACAGAGCCGAGCAGTACATACAAGGGAGGGGTATATAGCGTATGAATCGGTAACTAGTGTACTCATGTAAGGCGTTCGTCCTTACCCTATTTGGGTTCAGTTAGGACAAGGCTACCTCCTCTCTCGGGCCAGCCCGACAGATCGAATCCATCTTCCTTAGCAATGACGTATTTTTCTTTAGTGTTATTTCAACCTGGGCACATACAGCTGGGTAAGTAGAGAACGTGGGAAAAATGCTAAATCGCACCTTCATATGCCCGATGCGCTATACAGTACGACAACTGACCTGTAGGGATTCCGAGTTTCCGTCCCTTAGAACTATCTACAAATAAATCCCGCTGCGACCAAGAGAAAAAAGACAAACAAAACAAAACAAAACAGAACCGAACTGAACAGAGACCCTCATCCTTGTCACACCGCCCACATTAGCCCGGCATCAACCTACTCCATCCATGCCAGGCGTTGCCGACGAGCCAGCCTGTCGGACCCTGGTCGAAGCCAATCATAACGACCATACATCGTTCCTATTCCGAGCCCATTCCTGCCCCCAGGATCCTGCGCCGCGTGATGCAATAGTGTACACTAGTGGGGATGGGATATGCATGAGAACGGAAGCAGAGAGAGAGAGAAAGAGAGAGAGGGAGTGGCAGATTATGGTTGCCGGGGCCAGGGCGCCTCCTCCGTGTATACATACATACACTAGATGTTATCGAACCGTCTCCCCTGTCACCTACGGGCCGGGAACCGATCCCCTCTCAGGTTGACACCAATGCAGCGTGCCCGGAGTGGTGCTGTCGCGAGACACGAGAGACGGTGTAGGGGCGGTTCTAAAGGGATGCCCGTCCGATGGATCTCCTGGTCCATTCAGCTGCCTCGGCGCCACCACCCTGATGTCGCCAAACAGCTCTCCTCATAAGACGGAGATAAGAAAGGGTATGGCGATGATGGTCGATGGCAAGGTTTCAATCTTGCGAAGGGTTGCAACTGCCCCTGGCCCTGGACGAAACCTTGTTCTTGGCACACATCCATACTCAAATACCACGCAGCAACCATCCCGATGTCAGAGGGAGGGGGGTTTTCTAGAAGGGTTGTGCAAGGATCGGGGAAGGTTCGTAAAGGGAAATATTGAGGAAGCCTTCTAGAACATCATGCGCGGATCCGCAGATCCGCCAAATATGGGTCGTTTACGCCAGGGGGGTGGGCTGTCAGCTGCTCTCCAAACCGGGATAGCTGCACCATGGAGCCATGGGGGATCCTGGCAACTTGAGGGTGTTGACTCGACGTTGCCGGCTTGGAGATACAGCCTAGGCACACAGGAGGGCTGATATCCTCCGCCGGAGGGACGCTGCTGACGAGGATGATTGGGACGCGCCATTATTGATTGCTTTCACCGGCATGCATCTGCTGTAGTGCGTGCCCCCTTGCGTACGATACGGTTCCTTGGATGTCCCTGGCTGACGCGCCGGCCTAGGTGAGAGCGCCTAGCTCACCGTAGTGTCGTTTTGCGGCGCGCCGGCAGATTTCTGCGCACGTCCTGGGGGCCAGGGATCGGCCATGCCAGACGCGGCAGCCGTGCTGGCCTTCCTCCTGAGCCCGCCCGCCTTCAGCCTCCGCGCTCGTTGGTAGGCGGCCTCGATCTCATACTCGATCATACATCTAATCTTCAGCGCACAGACGGCCGGCCACACGCTCCGCTCTCCACGTAAGATCCAGTAATCCAGCGTTTCCCGAGTAGGGGTCTCTAGCAGACGCACGAAATCAGACGCTGTAACGGTGGGGACTAGAACCATGCTAGCCCCATGAACTTCCTCGTCGACGAGGAACCTTCGTATGCTGGTGGGCAGGAGTCCTAACGTATCTAATTGCCTCATCCGGTGACGCACCTCCAACCCGATGATCCTGAACAAGTGGCCCGTAATCTGCGCTCGCTTATGACGGGCGGTATACAGGGAAGGGCCATGCATGTCAGATTCGAGAAAGGGGATGAGGTAGGGGCGAGCCTGGCTGACGATAAAGTGGTTGACATTAAACAGCTGTGAGATTCTTGCTAATGGTGACTTGCGATCCTTGTCCGAGGCATGGGTCCAAGGTTGGAAGCTGTTTGCTGCCGCCCATGGTACAATGTTGCCGTTTGCATCCTTACAAAGCACTGTAGTCTGCCTACTTCCGTAGAGCGAGGGAGTTGAAGCGTTCGATGCGACAGCCGCGGTCCATATCAGCTATGTCGTTCGTTAGTCATTTGCGCTTTCTACGATTGTCCTGGACGCGAACAGAGAAAACAAAAAAACGAAGTGACTTACCACGTTCGGAGCCGTGATGTAATTCAGGAGAGTAGGGATACCATCCTGCGCCGCGGTGGCCACGGTAATGTTCAACACCCTCTTGCTCCTGCGGAAAGCTTCCTCGAATGTCAGGTCTCCCAAATTTGCCTTAACGCACTCTTCCAGTACCTTCACGTCCAGGAAGTATCCTTCGTGCCAAAAGCGCATAATCCTGCGGATCAGCGTTTCCCACCCCGAATTGCCACGGGGCGTCCATTTATGGTTGCTATGCACTTGCTGCTCATGAGTCTCGAATGCAGACAGATCGATTCCATCACCCTTAAGCACGCTTGGAAGCTCGTCCTCTGTATGGATTGCCACAAGGCTCGCTATCAGGGCCCCGGTTGCCGTGCCCGTGATGATCCTCGGCAAGAGGCCCCTCAAGAACAAGGCTTTGACAACTCCAACATGACATAGACCAAATATAGCACCGCCCTGCAATACCAGAGTGGTTCGTCCGAACGCTTGTCTTGCGTCATGCAGGAAGTCGAGTTTGCGTTGGGTGGAGAGGGTAAATACGTGGTTGTACTCCTGCGAGGATGAGGCGGTTTCGGCGTTGATGTCCTCGACAGCACCGGCTACTTGAGGTATGTATTCTTCGATGAGGTATTTCGTCCCGGCAAAGGATCTATTATATAGTCTCGGAGCGGTAATGTTACCCAGGTTACGAACTAACCCAGAACGAACTAATTCGACGAGGGATTGGAGATCGTTGTCTTCACGCGCCGCGAGGATCGAGTTCAATCGGTCGTTGATCAGAGCCCAGTCGTATGATCGGGAGGATGGGTCGTTGCGCCTATAGAGCGAATAGCTGTCAGCATCGCGCTTGCATACGACACAGAAGAGGGCGACGCCCGGTTGACCTACCAGAGATTCAACCCCTTTAGGTTGTCCAACTGCAAGGCTGCGTGCTCCCAGTCTTCAAATACTTCGGCGTTGCGCAGGGTATCCAGCCATTCGTCAACAAGGCCTCTTGTCCTCCATCGTCCGAGTAATTTCTATGACGGAAGCATGAGCTCAACTGGACCTGTTTGTTCACCTCCGACGCATCGTGCTGACACGCCCTTCTTCTGCGACAGACAGACAAACAAAACAGACAACTCACCCTATACCAGAAATGGAAGACGTCCAGGAACATGGTAAACACGGCAACGACGGCGCCAAACACGGACGCCATTTCCCCGGCGATAGCTTCGACTTATGGATACACGCGAGCATCGAGGGACCGAGGCGTGCACACTCGTATTTACTGCTGATGTTCCCGACTGGGGGACATAAACCCCGCCATTCTTGTATCCCGTGTTTGTCGTGTCGGCTTTGGAATGAGGAGTGGAAAGGGAGGAAAAGAAGATCGACTTGTGTGGTCCGAAATTGTCTCTAGATTGAGATGGGTGAATTTTTTTTTTTCTTTTGTCTTAGGGCATCATGAAGCTATGGTGACGACCCAGCCACGCGCTCCCGGAGCTGACGGGTAGGTAGGTCAGAGGTAGATAGGTAGGTAGGTGCCTTAGTTCGGCCTATGACGGCGGCACGGATTGCATTAAAGCATGTGAAAGTGCATGTGATGATCCACCCAGGGATAAAAAAATGCTGGTACGGAAATACCTACCTACTTTACTGGAGAAAGGGTTGGCCCCAGAGGCTTATAGCACTGTGGCCGTGGGACATATTTTGATGCAAGACAATAGATATCGAAAATGGCTCGTGTGGTTGCTTAACATCATCAACTAAAATCTGGAAATATGGGTAGCAAACGTTATTTAAATTACTAAATAAACAACTGTCAATATAACTAGGCAGTTCCCCCTAGGGATTTTCCAAGGTGATGCGTAAGGGTCTATGCCACCAATATCTCCAAGTACTCGGGCAGTTCATGCAAAGGGCGGCAGCATGGCTGGCTTCTAGGACCTACCTCTGCTTCACGAGGGAGATTAATATCATCGCGTAGAACGAGTTTGGGTTTTTTTTTTTTTTCACAGGACGTCGCAAGCAAGACTACTAAATCGCACATTTACGAGAGTCGGTCTGCTTTCGGTTTACTCTAGATATATTTTCATTACTAACCCGGGCGTGCTATGACCATAACCTAATAGTTCAACAGCTCAGGCGTGCGAAGCTCATCAGCCCATCTACTGTACAAACTAGCTTCTTTTCTCTTCGGGCTAGGGGGTGTGTGGCCATCTCATCGGCATAACGGCAATAGAACAAAAAAAAAAAACGGCCCGAGAGGCCCATTACTCATCGTCATCATCGATAATGTTGCGCCTTCTTGCCCTTGTCTGTTCAACAGAGGAGGTGGGCGCTTCAAGATCGTCTAAATCAGCGTCGGCGTCGGCGTCGCCATCTGCATCATCCTCGGCCTCCGCTGTCTTCTGTTTCTTCTTCAGGCGCCCTTCATCCTCATACTCGTCATCCAGGAGTTCCTCCTCCTCCTCCTCCTCCTCTTCGACTTCACTCACCATATCATCGTCACTAGGGGCGATAAAGTCGTCTTCGCGGTCGTACTCATCCTGTCGGCGCGTACCAGACGGAAGGTCGTCATCGGAATCATATTCTGGACGACGCCGCTTTGCGCGAGATGAATCACCTGCTCCTCTCTTGCGAGAACCAACGGCACCTCTTCGCCCTCCTTCCAAATTACTAACTGAGAGGCCTCCGCTGCGGTAACCCGTGCCGCGGGAGTCAACCCGTGCCGCGGCGTTTTCTCGTTGTCGCTGAGCCTTCATGCGTTCCTTCTCGGCCAGCTCGGCTTCTTTCTTCTGAAGCTCAGGGTCACGAGTGGCCGTAATGATCATCTCGCTTTCATTCGGTCGCTTGCCGCGTGCCGCTGCGGCCATGCTCTCGGCAAGCCTCATGGTGGCTTCGTCCTGCATATCTCGGTTCAAAAGCACGGTGTACTGCTCGTCGATGTGCGCCACGGTCAGGAGGGAATCTTTGAGGAAGTGGGGGGCAGCGGCATAGTAGTGTCCGTCTTCTCTCTCTTGATATGGCTTGTCGCTCGATGGAGCCATTTTCTTGGTCTGGATCTCGTAATGAGTGCCGCCAACGGCCATTGTCAAGGACCCATCGCTCCATCTGTGAACCAAAGTGTTGCTCGTCAGCTCTCCGGTATTAGCGTCGCGCTGGAACCGAACAACACTCTTGGGCTTGTCGGACTTTGCGTTCTCCATGTCCCATGAAGTAGCCTCGAAGGTATTGGGGTTGTATTCGCGTGCGTGAAAGCTCAGGAAGGCGGGAACTCGGAGAGATTGCAGCTACAAGACGTATGTTAGTTGGGAAACGACCCTTCCTCTCAACGAGGGCGACTTTACAATTCCATCCCTCATCTTGGGCATTCTATGCCTGCTCAAAGCAATGTCCATAACAATCTCTTCCTTGGTCTGCTGAGTTTGCATCGCCCCATCATCGTTATCGTCGTGGTCTAAGCTGTCCCGCCTGGCCGCTCCTCTCTCAGACGCCAGATCATTGTCGCTCAGATAGCGGTCGCGATCAGATTTCGGATCCTCTTCATCACTCCCGAACAAGCCATCGTCTCCTTCGTCGGCAAGGTCGACGGGTTCATCAGAGTCGGACATGGTAAACGGATGTTGGTCGGGTCAAGGCAGTGTCTAGATGTAGCACTGTATAAGGTCGCTTTTTGGGTTTCACCGTGGTTCTTGTTGTAATTGGTAGTAGTGAAGAATGGTAGATAGCAGGGTTGGGCCTACGACAAGTATGTATAGGTAGGTAGTTATTAGATAGGCGCAGCGCGTTGGCAGGAGTAAACTTAGGTAGTGCTGCTTCCTGCGATCACTGCTGCAAACGTGAAGTCAACTGCATGAGCTGAGAACCTTCGGTACCTAGTAGTGTAGTTTACCTGCAGGTATGGCTACAGCCAGGTAGGTACGTAGGTACCTTCCAACCTCCTGGTTGCTGGCAGCATACTGGCAGCATACTGGCAACATACTGGCAACAACGCGGTAAATGCACAGAGCACTTCGCTAGCGTGTACTCAGCCAGGGTCTGTTATCGATAACAAAAGTGCACTAGCTAGCTGCAAAACGTTGGCGTGTTTCCTAATACCTAGGTAGGTAGTTAACCGACACTGGGGCACTGGGGCACCGGGGCTTCTGCGGCAGCGTTGCTCGAGACCCAGCACAGGTAACTTCTGTTGAAGATCATTGGGCAAGCCAGGACAGACAGACAGACAGCGACCGACATCGAACCCAGGGACGTGTTGGCATGACTTTTGCCCCTTTCCAGATACATGACTGAACTTCTGCCACAACAACACTTGCCACCGCGAAACTACAGGAGACAGTCAAATATCTGCATCCTACGACAGACGGCCACCACCCCTTTGGGCATTTCTCTTGCCGCGTTGTTCCAGGGCACCTCAGGGATTCTAGCAGCTTGATTCATACCCGACCCCGCCATCTGCAGTGATCATGTCCAACTTATTCTCCGGCATGTAAGTCGTGTGTCCCTGCATCCACGGCCGGCTCCCTTCACAATACCCTTCACCGTCCCCTTCTGGCAGCTCTTCTTCCCTTCTCCCTACACATCCAAGTCAGCAGCCTGCACCATCCCCCGGCCTGGCCCTCTGCCGGTGGCCCTGAGCCTGACCGCTTGCAATGCTGGTCCTTCCTGGCCGGGGCTGCGTACACACCGACGTATCGATGTCAATGCGCGGGTGCACATAGTGGTTTACAGACTGCCAATGTATATTCGGGCCGGCCTGCTAGAGAGTTTGCTAGTAGAGATGGCCCTGGCATACATGGACATGGCATGCACTTCGAACTTTAACTCAATACTCTAACTCTAAGATCTGTGGAATCTTCCTTGTTGCGCGGGGTCGTAATGCAAAGCCCAGCGGACAGTCATTCGCAAGATGTTTTGGTGAGGGGATCTGAGACATCTAGAGGCTTCCAACCACGTTACTCAACCGCCTTGCTCAACCGCCTTGCTCAACCGCCTTGCTCGGCCAAGTTGCTCATTGGCCCCTATATCCCGTGTTCTTCGCTTATCGCCCTATCACTGCCCCCCCTCCCCCCCATTCTTTATCAACAGCATCACTCAAGTTAGGTTTGCGAGGAGAGGTTCCTTGCACAATCATATCACTATTCCCAGTCCCATTCATGCGTTGAGGGGGCTACATAGTTCTCGCGACCGTCGAATCAATCACAAACGCTTCGAGGGCTTTACTGATCATCATGGCTTAGAAACGCCCGCTTCAGGGGAGCCTCTACAAGGGGCCCGGGACAGAACAGGAGCCCGAGTAGTACCAGCCAACCTGGCTCTCCCAGCGACGCTCCCCAGGGCCCTCAGGCCAGTCAGCTCTCTTCGAGTTCGGCACCAAGGATACCACCTCTCCCTACTTCTCCCCCCTTGGCTCCAAGCATTGGTGTGGATGATGCCAATGGCAGTGTATCCAATGGAGAAGACATCCTTCATTCTTACCATCTACCCCGACCCCTACCCCTGTGGTTGAATTCTTCGTATGCAAAGCATATCGTCAAAGGCAACTTTATGACATTGAGTGCACGACCGAAGACTGTAGAACAGGCGGAATGGATTGCTCATCAAGGTATGCTACATGACGAAGACGGTACACTTTTACGTCAATTCTAATCGATTGAAGTTGTTGAGCACTACCGTAATCTGTGGAACTTTGTGCGGGTCATCCACGAGAAGGACGAGGACAACAGCACAATCTGCAACCCGTCAACTTGTCCGCGGATGTCTGCTGGGGCGTGAGTATTCCTATGCAGGATGAGGTGATGACTGGCCAGTAAGTACTAATTGTGAGCCAGGAATCATTCGTTCACCTGGTTAAACGCTAGGCGCGAGCCGGTTGAGCTCCCTGCGTACGAGTATATTACTCTCATGCAGCGTTGGATTTCGGGTAAGATTGACGACGTGGGCATTTTCCCGACCGACTCTAACGGGGTATCTTTTGCTCACAACCCCGCAATCACCACCACTCCGCTTTCACAGTTGAGTAGCCCGGGCGATAGAGACTGGGTAGGAAAGCGCAGCGGCTTCCCTGAGAATTTTGTCGAAGTTTGCCAGACTATATTCCGCCAGATGTTTCGTGTCTACGCTCATCTGTACTGGGCCCACTTCATCGACCCTTTCTACCACCTCAACCTAGAGAAGCAACTGAACAGCTGTTTCAGCCACTTTGTCCTCACGGCTTGCGCTCTCGACATGTTGAAGCCACAGGAGCTGGAGCCCATGCAGCCCCTGATCGACCTATGGGCTGCTAACGGCACCTTTCCTCCTGGATCCAAGGCGTACGACTATGCAAACCACCGTGTCGGAGAGCTGCTGATGCAACTATCAAATGCCGCATAAGCACACTACCGGGAAGAGACGGAGACTTCCGCTACTCTGGACTACGTTAAACCGGAGTAGTTGCGTCCCCTCATCAGATCGAACAGTTTTCAAGTCTTATGTTGATTTGGCAGAACTCGGGTTAATTGGTTCAGCATGGTCATCCTCGTTGCCACTCTAAAAAAGGTAAAATTCTCTCCTTTGGGGTGCCAGCAGGCAAGGCAGGCGTTGTATGTTGGCGTTGGATTCAAAGAGATCGGAAATTGCGACATATGAACGATAGCACGGACGGCATCAAATTAGTCAAAGATTCGTCACAAAATGTTCGGGTGAATAGATTTCATTCTAATCACAAAACCTCGACGGTCTGCAGCCTTAGTAGTTGGTGATATTAATACCCAGGGTAGGGTTCCTGAATGAACTGGGTATGGTGCTCTGTCAGCCAAGCGAGCGAGGCTATTTTTTGTCTATTTACCGCCTCTAGCAACTATTCCACTTAGAGATGAATAGAATACTTATTCTTGGGTCAGTTATATCTAGGCTGGGAAGTCGGTAGAGAACAGTGGTCTCTAAGCCTAGATATCATCACCATCCTCACATTCCGGGATCAACATTTAGTGGTAGAATATGCCGCAGGTATCGCCTGGCCGTGGCTAATCGACCTGATATCCAACCACCACACATAACCTGCCGCCGCCGCCGCCGCCGTCGCCGCAGCTAGCGGCAAGAAACGCAGGACGAAAACCTTGAACGATTACCGCCGTGCAAACCGAAAGTAAGATTGTGCTTTTTTTTTTTTCTTCCCCGGGAGGTGTGCAGAAAGGGGTTTTTATCTGATTCGAAGAATTTTTTTTAAGGTTGAAGGCCCCTTCCGCATGCTTGCTTTGCTCCCCTTCCCTTGGATTTCCCTGCGCGGGCCGCGTGGAAAACAGGTAAAGTGGTAGGTTAGGTTAGATCTTTCTTTCCTTCCTTCCTTCCTTCCTTTCCCCCTCTACCCGCCGCTGTGTTGTATTTAGTTCCTCTGCTATCTCGTCAATTATCGAGGGAAATAAAAAAAAATAAAAATTATTATTGTTCTTATTGTTGCCCACCCCTAGGAAGTCATCACGACCGCATCACGTATACGTACGTATGTATACATACCCACGGCTGGAGACGACACCGATACCTACGACTCGACGTTTGCACCTCTTGGTCCCGCCTTCTGGCTGAATCTACATCCAACCCGTCAATAGAAGCCGGTATTCAGTCAACCTCTTCCTTCATGCGTAAACATGATGAACGGGACATTCGTTGCTCACGGCATAGCTGATGATGATGCGCATTCCATGCGTTGTTGGGCAATCCGTGACTGCCAGGGTTGTTTGGAGCAGTTGGACTGCGGCTGGTGTCCATTTGTACGTGCATCTTTCATTTGAAGCTCTGAGGTTTTCTTGTGCATGATAGTAGGCTATCATTTTTCTTTGTCTCATGACATAGCTACCTATTTTTTTTCCTGCTATAAGCTGAAGGACGGGGTTGCTTGTTTGCCTTCTTACACGAGCCCCAAGGCAACATCATCTGACGATTACTAATGATAATCCAACTTCACGTCTAGTCTGCGACTTGTGTTTCCAACTCCTATCTGATACCGTTTCTCGCACCTGCATTCGAGGATAATGGTATCTGCCCGGAATGGACCGAGCGATGGGAGCTTCGGACTCCGCCTCTTGGTTGTCATGTATCCACGATCACCGCTTTCACTTTCTTATCTACCGTCACATGCACAATTCTTCTCATACTATTTGTCTGGTTGGCAATTGTTATGAAGAAAGGGATAGCTGCATTCAATACCAGACATCCCGGATGGTGGAGAATCAGCAGATCGTGGCGTCGCCGCAAAACATTTGATAGTCTGGCAGCACAAACACGGGTGGAGTCACGCCGAGATCGAGAGCCACTTCTGTTCTGCACAGACCCCCCAGAGAGAACATATACACCAAACTCGGACGGATATTCTTACTGGTAGCGAACAGGAGCACTCCGTATCAACCGGAACTAACAGGCGGGATGATGGCCACCTCGTCTCCTTCTTGGATCACAAGACCAGGCTCTGACGCACCGTCGCCATCATTGCTAGGCACATCGACATAATTGAGATTGACGGTCACTAGGCACGAGGAGAGGATCTTGTCTTTGATGCCACTGTGTTTCCCTTCCAGACTGTCGAACAATCTGGCAATTGGGAGCGGCGCGGGGAACGTGTCATATTCTTTGGATGTGAAGGAGCTTGCACTTGCGAAGTAGAGGACGTTGAAGTGACCTGCCGGTGGTTTCGGGATAGCTCCCATTTCGATACACAGCGATTTCTTTGGTCTGCTATAAAACCTGATAGAAGCGAATTGATTGTTAGCTTCCAATCCCAGAGCCAAGCGAGTGCGACTTGAATGGTCAAAGTGTGTTGGTAGTCAGAGATCTTGGTGATAAATTTGTACATCAAGTGATGATCAGGTAATACATGCTATTTTATTGCATCATCCAACGGAAGATGAAAGAGGAGGGGATTGAAGGGTATTGAGCTTACCAAAGAGTTTATTGCTGACTGGTCGACCAAGTTTTCTGAAGCTGGCTTCAAGTGGAAGAGAAGAAGCAATGGGATGGGGAGAGATAACTTTGAAGCTAGGAAGAAAATTTGGGATCCAATTTATTGGGTACCGGTGTTTTGGTGTGTCATTACTCATCAGACCCCACACTATAAGCCCGCTAGCCGTTATCCGACCAGTGATGAATGTACCTCGGTACACTCGGTGCTATCTGCCCAGTGGGATTCACATGACATCAGAAAACCACCTACCAGAGGTACCTAGAGTACCTACAGAGTACCCAGGTATGTGCCAACTTAATCCTTGTTCCCCAAGGATTGAACTGTTCGCTGATATCACGGCGACAGGAACAACAATACAGCTGTCTGTTAGGTATTTAGGCGAGAATTGGTAATACCTAATACCGAATAAAACGTACCTATGGATCTCCCTCCCCTCTTTTCGTCCCTGCAGTAGTATAACTATGTGTTGGTGTTGTCGTAGTGTAGATCATGAGGTGGAGAGCATCTGGCCGGGTCTCAATCACAAGTTATCTGCCTAGACAGCGCCTAGATAGAGTTCCTAGCAAGCTTCTTTCTCATATACCTAAATGTTAGTCCCCTCGTCGGAACTAGCCCAATTTCTTCTGGCCTGTTGCCCTGATATATTCATTAGGGCTAATGCCCGTGAAATTGGCATTTGCCTGCCGCTACAGCGAAGTCTAGGACGAGATTCGGAAGCTCCAATACTTGGCCGAAAGAGTCAGGGATTTAACCTGATCAACTCCCCGGTAAATGCAGAGCAGAGTGCAGAGGGAGATGCGAGAGAGAGTTGTATGAATGCACCTGCCCTTCTCTAGTGAGAAATGATCTGCATTCGTTACACTTGTGGGAAAGCAACATCTATCACTATCGGCGGATAGAGGCGGATTTGGCGTGTACACTGCCACTTAGATAGATATTGGTAGGTACCTACTGTCGTTACTTCTGTCATTACTTCGCATGTTGGAGAGATGGTTGGAGATGCTTTGGTGATCTGCAGGACAACGGAGTCTTTGCAGAATATTGGTTGTGGAATGCCCAATTGGTATTCTGGGCGGGATCCTGAGGTCTTTTCTTTTCCTGGTTGGTTTTCAGCTGTGTCTTGAAACAGAAAGATACGCTCACCGTTCATTACTCTCGTGGCCAAAAACTACCTACTGCGACAAGTGGTGGCATGAAGGACGACGGATTGATGTGGGATGTGGGGGGTTGTTCGTTCGCAGGAGAAGGCACCTGTGGATGTCGGGCACTCCGGTCAGCAGCCAGTCCTGGGCAACCTCAGGCTGCTATCGACGTACATACCTACGTAGGTTAGGTACTTAGTATATGTAGGTACCTACATCATGGATGCATAGCACCCTTCCCAACTGGCCGGTGTGAAACCGGTAACTCGGGCGCTGCGCCCACTACTACCGATGTATGTATGTGAGTGATGAGGGGCCTGTGCACCAGGCTGCCAGGCATCTTATTGCATGCTTTATATGCGTATAGGCCTCGACTCGCTCCATAACCATCGTCATACCTAATAATACTTGCAATTGTTGTGCGACCTGTGTCAAACCGCCCGGGGGGTGTTTGGCACTTACATACACAGTGCTGTGCACCATAGCGGACATTGCTTGCCCATCTCATTGGACACTATTAAGCTCACCGGAAGTTGCCCAGACCCCAGTTTAGAGAACCCCCTCCAACTTTGGCCTCCCATGATTGGCTGAAGTGGTCTAGAATTCAATCGGGCATTACGTAGTTTCATCTCGGTGGCCAGACTCAACCAAAACATTACCTCAAATCCCACTGAACAGCACTGAGGGAGCCTGCCAGGGCACTAGGAAAAAAAAAAACATTCCCAATAGGGACTAACTTTAGAGCGCCAGCCCCAGCCCAGCAGCTGTGCAGTGGGGGGACCCGAGACCCACCAGTTAGAACCCAATAGTGTAACAAGGTCAGCTAATGTGCAGCATTTCGCCGGGTGGATATCATGACGATGCTCCATTCATAGCTTGCTACTTGTTCTCAAGACGAAAAGCCGGGTCGAAAGCAAGATCCATTGCATTTGCACACACATTCCCGCCGGGAGCACAGCCAAGTGCCTACATGTTTTCGTCCAGTCGTTCCTGCCCTTTTTAATATTTCCCCCCCTTCTTGATCTATTTCGATCTATTTCGATCTCTTTTAGAGTTTGTTGACAGTTAGGGTAGCTCTCGCTGCGGGACACTGTCTGGCCCATGGTCCGTCACCACCGGCCTTCGCATTCTTGCTGCCAACGTCAGACCTACACCACACCATTCCCTTATTACCTTCTCCTTTGTGACCCGGCTACCTAGCTACCCAGCTACCCAGCTACCCAGCTACTCAGCTACCCAGCTACCTACTCGGCTACTCGGCTGCCTCCACTCCGCCTGTGCATTACGTACTCGTGGTTCGAGCCCTCCATCTATACAAGAAGCGGACATAATTACAACAGACTCAATCGTATCATAGAATAGCCCCTGGTCTTCATTGTAGCCAGCACTTGATCGGCCCCTGCGACCCGGCTGCCACGGCAGCTCTGCCACTTGCGCACCATGGCTACCGCCCAGCAGGCGAGTGAGCTCAAACAGCAAGGGGCAATTGAAGCTGCTCGCGATCCTGCTTCCTCTGTCACCGCCAATGACGCTCAGAAGATGCTTGTTGAGGAGAGCAAGAATGCTGGCGTCGCCGCTTTCACATTTGACCCGGATGCAACTCCCGCGCAAAAACGAGCCCAGGCCCAAGCTGTACGTTCACCGGACCCCCCGCCCTCCTCCCAAAGTGACTCTGCTAACTAGAATGGTCTTTAATTGCAGGATATGGCAGACGACCCACGCCGCGCAAGGAAATCGAAAGGCGTGGCCCTCGTGACTGATGTAGACGATGGCACAAAAGCTGCCTACGACCTTCCTTCCCCCTCCAAAGCTGGCGTTGTAGAGCACGCCAAGGATGAAGATGGGAAGAACATACAGAACGAAGAGGAGGCCGAAGAGGAGGCCGATATGGCGGACAAGGTGGGGTGGAACCAGCGCTACGGTTGGCCTGTTGAGAGCGTCCTATCTGGGGACAGTATGCTCGATCACTCGACCTGGTTAGAGGACAGGGTGCCTGATACATTCTTTGGCGGTAAATTTTCTCCAGCGCTCTGATCTTGGGGCATCGTGTGATTACTAATTCTTACTTCTCCGGCAGATTGGTACCACAACGCGGGCGTCATTGTTTTTGCCTGTCTCTCCTCCTGGGTAGTTGCTATCCTCGGCGGTGGCTTGGGGTGGATTATCATCATCATGGCCGCTTGCTCGACATATTATCGTACCTCTAGTAGACGAGTTCGACGAAACTTCCGAGACGATGTGATTCGGGAGATGGCCTTGAAAAAGCTGGACACTGACCACGAATCTTTGGAATGGATCAATTCCTTCTTGGTCAAGTTCTGGCCAATCTACCAGCCCGTCCTCGCCGAGACCGTCATCAATGCGGTGGACCAAGTTCTAAGCTCTGCGACTCCAGCCTTTTTAGACAGTTTGAAACTCAAAACATTTACTCTCGGATCGAAGCCTCCGCGGATGGAGCACGTTAAGACGTACCCAAAGGCCGAGGACGATACTGTTTTGATGGACTGGAAGTTCAGTTTTACGCCCAATGATACGGCCGACATGACATCCAGCCAGATCAAGAACAAAATCAACCCTAAAGTTGTTTTGGAGATTCGGATTGGCAAGGCCATGATTAGCAAAGGCCTAGATGTCATTGTCGAAGACATGGCTTTCTCCGGCATCATGCGACTTAAGATTAAGCTACAGTTTCCTTTTCCTCATATCGAGAGAGTCGAGATGTGCTTCCTAGAGCGGCCTACTATCGACTACGTCTGCAAGCCATTGGGTGGCGAGACCTTCGGGTTCGATATCAATTTCATTCCCGGTCTCGAGCGTTTCATTCAAGAACAAATCCATGGCAACCTGGCCCCGATGATGTACGCTCCTAATGTCTTCCCGATCGAAGTTGCTAAATTGCTCGCTGGCTCTCCCGTCGATCAAGCTATTGGCGTAATTGCAGTGACACTCCACGGAGCACATGGCCTCAAGAATCCTGATAAGTTCTCTGGCAATACCGACCCTTACGCTGTGCTCACTCTAAATAAACGCGCGCCTCTTGCCCGAACGAAGACGATCGAAGACACTTCCGATCCCCGATGGAATGAAACACACTACGTCGTCGTTACCTCCTTTCACGATTCTCTCGATATCCTGGTATATGACTACAACGATATTCGTAAAGACAAGGAACTCGGCGTCGCATCTTTCACTCTGGACAAAATTGAAGAAGTCGGTGTATATGAAAATGAGCGGATAGAAGTGATTGCCAACGGCAAGGCTCGTGGTATCCTCAACGCTGACTTCCGTTTCTTCCCCGTCCTCGAAGAAACTACATTACCCGATGGCAAGGTCGAACCTCCACCAGAGATGAACACCGGTATCTTGCGGTATAGTATCGAGCAAGCGAAGGATCTTGATGGCACGAAGAGTCTCGTCGGATTACTCAATCCCTACGCAGTCTTGTTACTGAATGGAAAGGAAATCCACCAAACCAAGAAACTCAAGCGTACAAACAACCCCATCTGGGATAATGGCTCAAAGGAAATTCTTATTACCGACCGAAAAAATGCCAAGCTTGGATTGGCTATCAAAGATGACCGTGACATCGCGGGTGATCAGCTGGTTGGCACCTACCAGATCAAACTGGACGACATGCTCGAAATGATGGAGAAAGGCAATGACTGGTACAACCTGTCTGGAGTTCACAAGGGGCGAGCAAAGCTCACTGCACAATGGAAGCCTGTCGCGATTTCTGGCGTTCTATCCAGTTCTGGGGGTTATCAGGCACCTATTGGTGTCATGCGTCTTCACTTTCGACGCGCATATGGTCTTCGTAATTTTGAAACTATGGGCAAATCCGACCCGTATGTTCGCGTGCTTCTGTCCGGTATTGAAAAGGGCCGAACGGTGACCCACCGTAATACCCTGGATCCTGAGTGGGATGAAGTTATCTACATACCTATGCACTCTACCCGTGATAGGTTGACCCTAGATGTCATGGATGCTGAGAAAGTTGGGAAAGACCGTAGCTTAGGCTTAGTTGAGGTCTTCGCCGGCGACTATATTGAACAAGACGATAATGGCGAGTGGCTAGTAAACGATCAGAAGAAGCTACAAGAGGCTGGTCTGCGCCTACACGGCAAGGGAATCGAGAAAGGCGTACTGGTCTATACCGTATCGTTCTTCCCATGCCTAAACATCGCCGATCCCGAAGACGAAGAAGGTGCCGAAGAGGACGAGTCCACTGTTGGCGCCCCTAAGGCATCACTTGATGCCCCTCGGTCATCGGAGGCCGGTAAAATATCTTCACTAGAGCGGAGCGATACGAATAACCTCTCTGCCATACCGGCATCGCCGATTATGCCTACCTCGCCCACTTCCACCTTCAGCAGAAGATCTCGAGAGATTTCGAGGGAACCAGCAAAGATCCGTCTTGCTCCCGAAGAATTGCTCAAGTACGAATCTGGATTTTTGATATTCAATCTCATCGAGGGTGAAATGCCCAAGAGTGGGACCCATATCGAGATTTTTGTGGATGATATGCTCTATCCGTCCTATGTGTCTGGCACGGCCAAGTCACGATCCTTTAGATTCGACGAGATCGGGGATTGCTTTATCCGCGAACTCGACTTCTCAAGGCTTACTCTCAGAATCAGCGAAAAACGTGAGAAGCCCGGCGAAGAACGAGACGAGGACCACACCGTCGCTCGGTTAACCGGCAATACGCTAGAAACATTGAAACAATGTCTCGTAAGTTCAATCTTGAAGCCATACGATGACTGATACTGACCTCACCAGAACAACCCTACGGTCTTGCGGCTCAAAGACGAAGAGAATCGCACGGCCACTGTTAAAATTAGTTTAAAGTATATCCCTGTTAACATGCATCTCGATCCCAGTGAGAGCATTAACAACATGGGCAATCTTCGCGTTGACGTCTTGGATGGTAACAATTTGCCAGCTGCCGATTCCAACGGAAAGAGCGACCCGTATTGCAAATTTGAATTCAATGGCCAAGAGGTTTTCAAGTCGAAAACGCAGAAGAAGACACTGAATCCAGTTTGGAACGAGTTTTTCGAAGTGGCTGTCCCCTCCCGCACAGCTGGCAAATTCCAATGCAAAGTATACGACTATGATTTCGCAGACAAGCCTGACTTCCTAGGAGGAGCCTATATCAATCTTGAGCAGCTCGATCCGTTTCGAGCGCAGGAAGTCAAGCTCCTACTCGATGGGAAGTCTGGCTCTATCAGATTACGGCTCCTCTTCCGTCCTGATTACGTTACGCGTTCTAGATTGGGCACTGGTACCTTCTCCGGTACTTTTGGTGGCCCTGCCAAGATAGTTACCGGTGTCGTGGGCGCACCAGTCAAGGGTGGTGTCGCTGTAGCTGGCGTCGTAGGGCACGGAGTAGGCAAAGGTGCCAGTTTCATCAAACGGGGGTTCCGAGGGAAGAAGGATGATGAGAGTAGTGGTTCCATCACCCCACCAAGCACAGCGGATATCCCCACGATCGTGACAAACGATGCGGATGCCCCCGGGCCTGGTTCAGGTATGAAACGCTCCAGCGCAATTGTCGACGGAGACGCTCCCCCACCTGCAATATCCAATGGCTCTAGGTCTCACAACCGAACAGCCAGCATGGGCGCCACGTCGGTCTATAGCTTGACCCCGGGTAGTGCCAGCCAGGGAACAGCGATATTTAGTATAGTATCCGCTTCCGGGTACCCCCCTTCTTCGGATGTCTATGTTTTGATTAAGCAACTGAACCCCAAAGAAAAGGTCATTGCGAAGACGAAGCACCACGAGGCACCTGGTACAGTCAATTTCGACGAGACGTTTAAACACAAGTGCTCGCCGGACTCACAGTTCCGTATCGAAGTAAAGGGTCATCATACTTTCGGTAGTGACGATGATCTTGGCGAAGCATTGTATTTTGTGGATGAGAGTGGCACAGGCGAAAAGGATATTAAGGCAGGAAGCGGTACTGTGACGATCAAGAGCACGTTTGAACCGGCCCCAGCTCCCGAGAGCCCACGCCCGGGGACTTCTGGCGGCGGCATAAGGCGGAGTTTTTTGAGCAAGAGGGACAATAGAAGTCGCGAGAGCACACCAAGTGTGTAGGTCTCCGTAATTTAGGGGGCGTGTTTGAGGGGTAAAAAGAGGCATGTTACGACGGCGTCCGGTTCAGGGCAGGATAGGACTTGGTGTATCCCCTGGGGAACTGGCAACCGCTTGTTGGTTGACCGTTTTTCTCTACGTTCTTATTTCAGGTTTTAGTCACAATTATGTCGTAATACAACCCTCATGATTGCGAAACATGTTAATCGACCGATTGATTAAGTTTAACGTCGGTACTGAGCGTTAACACCACTTCGTATACCTCCTTAAGAGTTTTAGACGTAGCAAGCTCTATCTACAAAGCACCAGGTTTAGATATATTGCCAGATTATACCTTATGTAGGCTTAACATTTCATCACTTGTGGTCACTATGTTCTAATCTTCCAAGTTTAAGGCGTATGTCCTGTTTTTAATTACTGGGTTCTCCAGTGGTTTCAGTAGGCCCGGGCTTCTACCCTCCTCCTCTTGTGGTTTCGGGGTGTCTGCCGGGGCAGACCGTTAGGTGGTGCTACTTGCGTAGTCAATCCCTTTCCCCCCCAAGTATTTGTGGGGTTTTTTTTTTTTTTTTTTTGGCAATTTAGGTAATCGTTGCAAAGCATGCTCATCAAGCGAATGTCTTTATTCATTCCAAAACTCATGCCGAGTCGTTGTGTAATGTATCATTACTGTCATACTCTGCCCCAAGGATTAACGGTTCCATTCCCCCCTCCCCCCCTTCACGATGCTTTAATAAACAGGTAAAAAAAAAAAGGAAAAAATAGTGTATACTGAAGACGAGGACCCTTCAAGATGTCCCCTTTGAAGAATTAGAAAGATCCCCGCTGACAAAGACGACCAGTGCCGCCGCATATCTAAATGCGATGATGCCCAAAAGTCAGTAGTGAGATGGGACGACCTGTGTTATTATTTATTGAGAAAAAAAAATGGTAAAACGGCGGGAAGGTTGGGGAGTGGAGGGGGGAAGGAGGGGAGGAGGGGTAGGCTCGAACATACGCGGCCGTGGCAGCGAAGATCTCGGCCCGCCGGGCGTTCGTGACGAGGGCGATGCTGAGGGCGAAGAGGGAGGTGTAGGCGGCGATCATGCCCAGCCTGGGCGGCGTCGTCCCCGGAACGTAGTAGAAGCCGGCAAGATGGACCCGCCCAGGAACACGGCGGCCACGAGGATCGTGACGACGCTCACGGCCACGGACACAGCGCTCGTCGAAAGCGGCGGGTCTGGGTGCGGCCGTCGGGGGACATCTCGGTCTGGGGAGAAAAGAAGGGGGAGGTGGGGTTAGCTTGGTTTTGGAGGTAAGTGGCAGTTTTTTTTTTCGGGAGGAGAGAAGGATTTAAGGGGGAGTGGGAAAGAAAAACGGAAGAAAGCAGGAGAATCTTAAAGGGTTGAGGGAAGGGGGGAAGGGGGGAAAGGGGGAAAAAAATAAAAAATTAAAAAAATGGGAAAGAGAGGAAAAGAGTTAAAAGGGGAAAGGGAAGGGGGAAAGGGAAGGGGGAAAGGGAAGGGGGAAAGGGGTTGAGGGCAGAAAACTAATTACATCTCCGGCCCAGTGGCTCCTCAGGAATCGCGAGAGGTAATCGAGTTCCACGGGGGGCGTTCAGGGCCACGAGGTCGTCCTCGTCGTCGAGGAACTTCTTGGCCTCGCCGCCGAGCGCCGGCTCAGGCCGCGAGAACCAGTGCCGCAGCGTGTCGAGGACCCGCCTGTTGGGCCGGCGCAGCTGCGCTATCTGGCTCTGGAGGAGGAGCGCCTCGTCTGGTATCGGGAGGTCCGCGATCATCCCCCCGGGGCTGTCAGCGATGTGTGTCGTCGTCTTCTGAGGTCTTCCTCCTGGCTTCGTGTCCATGAACGGAAAAAAGAGGGAGGGAGGGAGGGAGGAGGAGGAGGGGGGAAGCAGGGTTATGTTCATGTTTACGGTCGACTTGGAAAGCTATGTAGATGACAGAGAGATAGGGAGGTAGGGGGGGTAGGTATAGTATAGGACGGGAGACGCCTTACGGTATTCCTTGATCTTCGACCGGAGCCCCGCCAGCAGCTCCATCCGCCACCGGGCGCCGTCGTGGCCGGCCTCGCCGCGCCGGACCAGCGTCTCCCAGGTGCGCGCGGCGTCCTTGGCCCCGAGGTCCTCCTGCGCGTCCCGGGCGTCCTCCTTGTCGAAGTCGGCGAGCCGCTTCTCGATCGAGAGGAGCTCGCTCTGCAGGCATAGCAGGTTCCGCGCCGCGAGCCCGCCGAACTTCCGGAACACACGAAGGTCTCGCCGTCGGGGTCGTGGGCGACCCAGCCGGCGACGGCGGCATAGCCTTCGAGCGGGATAGGTCCTGGTTGGTGGTTACTTAGGTTCCTGTGCCTGTCGGCCCTGACACTCTCTTGCTCGTTAACAGGCTCTGTAGACGTATATAGGAGGACAGCCTACCCGGTTACTTTCAAAAATTATGGCCTGTATACGAGTTTTTGCCTGTCCGTATAATTACAGCATTTGCGGCTGACCACGATTCTCCCCGCGTGCGTGTGACGGTTGTCACCGGCCCCCCCGAGATTCGAATCATTTCGAATTAGTCTACAACTAAAAGCCAGCGATTCCTTCGTGGAAATTCCTCTCCCATACTGACTATTGGGGATTACTTGGTATGTACATCGATTGTTTGTGCTGGTCCGATCTATGAAAGAAGCTATATTAGCCCTCGTCTCGCATGTAAATTCAGGGGCCTGTGTACCGAGCCCTATATGTCGAATCCTTATAGCCATATATAAAGAGAAGCATAGGTATCACAGGTCCTGGAAGGATCGCAAAATGGCCGCTTAATGTCTTGAAGTTGATGAAGCCCAGTGCTAATAATTATATAATTATTGGTTTTGTAAATTCTTTCTCGGCCTTAGCGACGTCTCTAACCTTACCCGTCAACCGCCGCAGCTGCCAACCCAGGCTAGCGAGTGGGCGATAGACGGGAAGGCGATGGGCAAACCGATCACCGCACTGCCTACCTCTGGCGCAGACACATGTTTTATCTCGCTAGAAACAGCCATACTGCTGGGGCTCGATCCCAAGCCCGGGACGGATAGGACCGTAAAATTGGCAAACGGAACGAAGGTTGCTTCGCCGGGCGCAGTCGACGTGTCATGGAATTTCCTCAACGAGGAGGAAGCGCACAATACGGCTTGTTGGATATTGCCCCGGTCTCCGCATCAAATCATCCTCGGCAGCAAGTTCCTGGGAGAGACCAAGTGCCTGACCACACACCGCCATCGGATTAGAATGAAGAGCGTGCCGGCGTCGGAATTTTTCCATGTGAGGCGCCTTGGGGAGAGGAAGCAGAGGCTATGGGGTTATCTCAGCGGTAAACCGGTCGCGGCACTGCTGGATACTGGCTCGGACGTCATGATCATGTCGCGGGACTATGCCTAGTGTCTCGGCCTGGAAATAGAAAGAGACGAGAAGGACATCGTCGAGCTCGAATTTGCGGATGGAACTACTGCTCTGACGAATGGCACTGTGAGAGATATCACCTGGGCATGTGGAGGCCACTCCATCAGACGTGACTTTCTTGTGCTCGATAATCTCAATGTCGACGTCATCCTGGCTAAGGATTATCTCTTCAAGATGGATGTTTTCTCAACATGTGAGGCATACCTTACAAACGACTACGATGGCACATATGACTTGGGGTTTGTGGCATTCGTCTCGTTCGGATGTTTCGAAAGGCCTTTGACGCAGCGCTAGAAAGGTTAGAGAACAATAGCATTGAGGATGGTACGATATTCGCAACCCAAGAGATTTGCTCCTCTTTCTCTCCCTCTCTCCCCCCCCTCTCTCTTTCGTCTGTACTGACCCTCCCAGCAGCACCGCAGGACGCCTTCAGCCAAACCATGATCAACCGAGAATGGGCGCGTCGAGACAGGATCCGCGACGAGATCGGGCTCCTCGACGAGGGCGGGCGCGCCGACGCCGAGGCTGCCGAAGCACGGCGTCAGGGGCAGTGGGAGGCGGCCAGAGCGGATCACCGAAGGGGAAGGGCACGGGCGCAGGCGTCGAGCCCACCCCTCGCGTCGACCACCGAGGGGGGCGGCAGGTCGTCGCCCCAAGAAAATTCCGGCCGCGGCGCCCTGAAAACGCACTGTCTCACCTCCGGTGGCCCAAGCGAGTCCAGATCTCCACACGCTTATTACCTCGTGGGAGAAACGGTAGCGCTCGTGTACCTGAAAATATAGGCTTACAGGGAATATGACTCTAGATGCTTATATGAGGTGCTGAGATATGCCTGGAAGGATAACTGATAGGTAGCATAGACGGATAACAGAGTTGTAATCATACAAGTCAGTATGATGATCAACAGCAACATAGATATCAGCAGGAAATATGCGACTTAGAAACCAGTTATTCCTTTGACGAGTAGAGCTTGGCTGATGACTAACTTGATGCTTGCCCTAGCTAGTGCAAAGTATAATCAAGAAGCGCCGAATATGAGCTGGATATGAGATCAAGTACTCGGTCCACCTGTATAAGTTTAGTTTTTTTTTTTTTAAAAAAAAAAAAAAAAAGAAGGCTTGCCAGTCTAAGAAATCCTGATCGCTCTACTGATGTGGCTTTCGATTATAGTACCCAGGGGGAGGGGCTTCAACCACGTCTCATAATAGGCGCTTCAAGTTTCGATCTTTCACAACAACTCATTCAACTCGCAAGGCGTGTCCCTATGAGTCGTTAGGTGGGAGTGAGTCAGCTAGAAAGTATAATAGGATATACCCATGTGAGGAGTATGTCATACTCGGTCCGGGTGCTCTAGTTTTGACCGGATAGTATGTACAAAGTTGAGGCTTAAACACCCCTAAGATTCCCTCGGCTTCTCTCATCCACCTTGAGCTTAGCGGTCCGTCTTCTTTTAACCTTTCCCCCAAACCATCTCCCCAAGTATATCTATCAGATGCGGCCAGCTTGGCCAGACTCCCACTAATCTATTCCGTCAAAAGTCTTTCCCCCCTTGGAACAATAGCTCAGCCCACGATGAAGATAACTACCGCTGCGGCCGCCATTATCGGCATCGCCGCGGCCACGACCGACATATCGTCCCTCCCCGACGGCGTATACAGGGTCAAGGCCCTGAAAAACAGCCTGTTCGACTACGAGAAGGCCCTCAAACTCCAATTGGGCAACCGGGCAATCTCACCGGGCCCACTGGCGAATCTCCGGCCGCGCTTCAACAACGCCAGCATCGACGACTCTAGCGTGGAAGAAGATAACCCAGAAGAGCAGGAAGATGATGAGGACAACGACGGCGATTATGATGACTATGATGATGACGATGATGATGAAGACGACGACGATGACGACGACGACGACGACGATGGCGTCGACGAGCAGTACACGGGACACTGCAAAAAGGCGTTCCCGTACCACCCGAGCCGGCGGAACCGGTGCATCCGGGGCTGGCGGGTGCTGAACGGGACGGACTACCAGCGGGCGGCGGGGCTGTTCACGGACTGGCTGTCGTGGTCGCACCGCGGCTTCGTGCCGCGGCACGAGGCGCGGTTCGCCAAGTCCGGGACGGCCGTCGTCGGCGCCTGCATCACGCGCCACCGGCGCATGATGGTGTGCGAGCGCGAGCTCGGCTTCGCCATGGACTACGCCGACCGCCGCTGCGCCTCCCCGGCCGACGACCCCCGCGGCCCCGCCCCGGCCCCCGACGGCCCCGGCCCCGTCGGCACCCACGTCTGCGTCGGCTACTGGCACAAGTCCTACTTCCGCTTCCACGCCGCCGAGGCGCCCCTCCGCTGCGAGTGCCGCGCCCACGCCCGCCCGGAGGACCGCCGGGGTGTCGATGGTGGTGGCGGCGATGACGGTGATGACGATGGTGTTGGGGCTTTCCCTCCTCCTCCTCCTCCTTCTGCTCCCCTTGGGTTAGATGGTTAGCTCTGTTGCATATATCATGCGTACGCACATACCTACGCAAACACACATTACCAAAAAAAAAAAAAGGAAATGAGAGAAATTAGAATCGCGAATATGGGATCCTGATCATCTTGAGCGGACTATGAAATCTAAACTCGGGCTTGTCGGGAAGGAGGCAGGCATACAGATGTGATAGCATTGCATTCCAGAGCCGGAGATTTTGGCCTCAAATAACGGCCGAATGGTATGAGGCTAAAGTTCCCGGGACATTACTCTCCACTAAGTGGTTTTCACCCAAATAAACAAATCTGGTATCGATTGATTTTGCGCCGACATAGCAGAATATCTGTACTATGGGGCCTTGTCTTCGTGTATCATAAAATCAAGACCTAGGATGGTGCCAACACGTAAACTTTCGCGTGAGCAGGAATGAGGGGGTCACGCGTCACTCGTGAGAAGGCAGATATGAGATCATGAGCTGGTCGGTCGTATGACGCTTGTAAATATGTATGTAGCCATGTGACCGGAATCGGGTATGGGGTGATTGCATTCCAAAAAAACTAATTAGGTTTCAAAGAACCAACCCTTCTATTCCATTCCAATACTTCATCCCCTTGCCGACTCTTATTCAGTATCAAGGTCAACCGGATCGAGTTTTACTTTCGGAAGATGCGCCATGTGAACCTTAGCGCTAGCAAAAGGAACGAACCGGGCGTTGAAAGGTTTACCCTTAGCCTGAGGATTCAGCGGGGGATCCGCAGGCGAGTCCCACGCGATCGGCCAGTCGATCTCTGTGGCGGCAATGCGGAGCTCGACGGGCGGCGCACCGAAGGCCCAAACCGGGTTCGCCAGCTTCGAGGTGTCGGACGTCACAACCTTGATCTGCGACGGATCGATGGCGATGTTCCAAAGATCTGTGGTCTCAACGATGTGGTCTCGCGTCTGTGGTGTCGTGCTTGAGGAGTCGACGAGGGACCCTCCGTCGTAGGTGACGGGATCTCGCGTCGTTTCGTTGAAGTTGAGAGCGAGGCTGTATAGTAATTGGCCGTAATACACCGCCGCCGTGTTATTGGCGAGTTCCACAACACGCGGCTCTGTCTGGAGGTTCACAGATATCTTGCTCTGCCCACCAGGAACGTCAAACTTCTGCAGACCGCTATCTGCTGGGGTAATCTTGACACTGGCGTCACTTGAAGGCCCTGTTACCGTGCTCGACGGGTTGGCCCAACTTGGAATTCGAACGTAGAATGCGAAAGCATCATCAGCCGATATTGAGTAGCTCAAATCCATGCCAAACGGATAATTAGTGTCAACTGAGATGGTGACTGCGTTATTCCCCAACTTGGTAGAGACACTTCCGGGAGAGAGGAAGACGTGGGCGATACCTTCGTCTTCCGTGCCCACAAAGGAGTTGGCAAGAAACTTCGGGTAACCTTGTGGGTGGTTTACAGCGCAGCAAGGCTATTAACATGTTTAGTAACTTCACCGGATAGCCAATGGGGTACAATACTGACGTAGTCTGGTTCTAAACCGAACACGTTCCCATAACTTCCCACAACATCCCACATCTGGGGGTGTTCTGTGAGATTTCTTGACCATGGCTAAAGACTATCAGCAGTTCGTCTTATTTATTTCGGAACAACTTAGGTTACCTGGTTCTCCTGTTGGACATACTGATGTGACCACCAGTCAGGCCATATCTGACCTGGGAAGGCGTTAAATGCGGTAAGTTCCGCCCAGTCGGCGATATCGTTGTCCGCTAGATATTGGTATACCCAAGAGAGAGAGAACATCAGTTCCGTAGAGGTACAGAGCTCGGAGCCTCTGCTAGGATTATTATCGGTGATCGCTTCATCGCCAATGATAGACCCAGCGATGGACTTATGATACTTTGCAACCAGATCGACTGCTGTTCTGGTCTGAGTTTTCAGTGCCTCGTCGTGGGATGTGCGGTATATAGCAAGAGGAAACCGGATCGCTATCCCGAATTAATACTCATCCCAAAGCATCACCCATAATCTACTTTGGTTTTCTTACCCTCTGCTAAATTAACAGCATGTGTGAATAGCCACGGGTATGACTGCTCTCTCGGGGCATATACAACCCCGGGAAATGTACCCTCAACGAAAAAATTTCGCCAATCGAGACCAAACTATAGATTAAAAGTTAGCCATGAAAGTAGTTGAACTCTAGGGGGGTGCATGTCATAGATCAACATCCACTGTAGTTCTCCGAACATGCCCCGAGTTACCTTTATTCCTGGAGGGTTACTGTTGGTGGAGAGGAGGGGGGAGAGGAGGGGGGAGAGGAGGGGGGAGAGGAGGGGAAGGGGTTCAATCAAACATGCGGATTACATACTTCTGCGTTCCCTTGAATCATGAGTTCCATGGTTTCCCATAGCAATTCAGAGTTATTTTTAGGGTGATTTTCGTAAAGCCATTGTAATGGAATATGCACTATAATACTTGATGTCAGTAATTGTTTGATTTGCGCATGTGTCGTGGGGGCACAAAAGAGGTTTGAGGGTATAACGTTGGGCCAGAGAGAGGCTCTGCTACCAAGATGACCAAAGTGGGAAGAGGGTAAACTGAGAGTTACATACTTTCATGAGCTCTTGCTGCCCCCCACCCGTCTCCGTCAAAAACATCGCCCTCCCTCGGAATCAAACCTGTGAAGTTATTTTGAAGCATGCTGTGAGTGACCTTTATATATCGGTACATGGCATCGACTATCCTGTCCGTCTCAGAAGGGTCTGCTTGAGCATATTGCTATGAGATGTCGTTAGTGCTTCGCCTGTAGGATCCCAACACGGTTCAACCCGCAATCTAAGGCCTCCCAGAGCGGGCGGGTTGGGGCGAGAAGAAGACCACGGCATACGTACCATAAGTCCATTCATAATATAGCACCGCCCCCATAAACCCCGAGTCTGAGGCGTTGTCTCTGGGCCGAGCCAGCCATCCTCTTGCTGATTGGCAAGAATGTAGTCCAAGAATGCTTTGACCTGCCCCTTCAACGCCGGGTCATCGAGACCAAAAGCGAGAGGAACGAGGCCATTGAACCAATAAGGGGCGGATTCATGGAGATCAGAGTACTCTGAATTACCCCCGAGCCATTTTGAATCTTTAACAAAACGATAAAAGTTAAACAAGTTGCCGGCAAGACCAGAAGCTGACTTCTTTAACTGATCCTTAAGCCACCCTTGAGGTTTCACTGAACCAAGCGGCAGGGCCTGGTATACTGGCTGTACAACTGGTCCCTTGTCAGCGAGATTTCATAGCCCCATCAAATCAGTGCTCACGCTCATGGTTGCTCCTAATCCCTGTGGATTGTTTAATTTGAGGGTGGGCCACAGTGCTGGTGCCCAGAAAGGTCACCACAGCCGCAAGGGCTTTCTTGACGCTGATCGAGCCAGTCATTGGTAGGACAATAATATTCCGAAAAATATAGAGGGCAATGTATAGAAAATAACAGGCTCCCAAGAAATGGACTAACGAAAGCAAGGCGGTGTCGCTACAGGGTTCTCATTGGCCTCTCACTTCGACGACGATGCCTATGTGATACGATCTTCTTAGACGGAACAGCTCTAGAAGGCCTGCCTGGTGGAAAGGGCGGCGGTAGGGCACGGAATCCCGAGGCTGGGAAAGCGCGGAGACAAACACACTCCTTTGTTCCCTTTTATATAGGACAGGCCGACCCAGAGATATATGCGCCCACATACACATGCACCCGCGAAGCTTAATACTACCCCAGATTTCCCCTCGGCTCTATCCCCGGTGTCATCTTGACAACACATCGACTTGCTGCTGCCACTTGATTCGGCCAGGGGCCGCCGTAAGCCGTGTAACATGCATGTACACGAAGACGAGGCAAGGCAAGGCCCTGCTGCCCCGCCCGCTCGAATGCCACCTTGGAATCCTCCCATTCGCGATGCGTCTTCCCCTCAGTGTCCACGGTTAAATGATCTGGTGGTAACTTCCACGTGACAGAACCCTATCACAGAGTCGTGTTGGGTCCGTTTGCGTCCTTGAGTGGTACAAAAGGTGGAAGCTAGACAGAGAGACCAGTCTGAAGATCAGTTTTAGTCCCGGTCGTGTGGTCGGGGCTCGATGCTGCCCTACCGACACCGCACCGCTTTTGATGCGACCGTCAGACGAGGCCGTTCTGATCTGCATGTGCTATGACAGCACTTTACGTCGCGTGCCCCGAATTGAGCACCCATTAACTAGATCTAGCATCCCGTGTTGCTGCCGGGTAATTTCAACGTGCGGGCGAGTCCGGCGATCGGGCTTTACGATTGGTCCTTGGCGCACTGTGGTCTCAACAAAGACCCTGACTGGCACTGACGGAGATGCATGGTGAGAAGCGCCGGGCTACCGGTCAACAACATGGCCCCGAATCGCAACCACCGCCGCTTTGGGATAGTGGAAAGGACGATCATATCGCGGTGGCGCACACTGAATGGTAAGGCGAATGATATATTTTGCTTCTACTCCGCACTCCGGGTGTTTCTGTTGTAATGGTGTCATGTCCTCTCGTCTCGGCCTTGGTGGACTATCTATTCATACTTCCCCTCTTCCTTTCTGCTCCGCATTAGTTGCGAGTGGGAGATAAATGAGGGGTGTGATATCCAGGAGGCTGACGCTTGACCAGAAACCTAACCGCCGAAAGCCACGATGCCGCAACACGAGCTTCTCTTAAACCCACAGTGTACGAAAAGGGTCCTCGGAAGACAGCCGCAAACCCTAGCCTCGAAGGGATAGAAACGCACCAGACCGGTTTATCTCACGCCCGCTGCAATTCGGGCAGGCGTTTCGGCGCTACACCCGCCAATTGCCACATGCATCGGCAGTGCATCTAGTGTCGAACTACTACGTGCCTATCGTAGGCCTGACGTCACAAAGAAGAGCGATATGCGAGGATTCAACCTCCAGCATAATTGCAAGACAACAACCCGGAAATTGCGGTGTTCAATATAAACCACTCAGCCCCAGCTACATTATAAGCTTGATTCTGAGATACGCAATCCGGTCGGATGTGGCTGGCATGCTCGATAACACTGGGCACAGTACTTGCATGGCCAAGGGGAGGGCATAAAATACTCGGGAACGTGCCGGAATCGAGAACCTGAGTCTTAGTAGTAGTAGTCTGTGAGATAGCCTGTGAGATAACCTGTGAGACATGTGTTATACACTCTGCGGAAAGAAAAAGGAAAATTGCCAGCTCGGTGAAGGCAATGTTCCAGTGCGCACACGTCGGTCAGTCAAGTCACCTTTAAATTGACCTTGAACATTATGCCTGACAGGCAGACAGGGGGGAGCTACAAGAACCTGACCCCACTCGGGAAGAAGTAAGCTCGGACCACATTGCCAGGTTTACGAGCTTGTTGAACTAGCTCTGGACCCGCTTTTATTGTGGGGGCATACCAGGTAGGGTAGGTACCTAGTGTTTATTGAGCTTGGCGGCCGGCGCCGTTTACACGACCGATTTATACGACCAATGATGGTATGGCATCTTATCAAAGCTCAAATTACGTCAGTGCTCTTGTCACTCCTTTTAGCTTTATCTTCTCTCCATCCAGAAACAGAGCCGACGAGAATAGAACAAGCTCGGGATGGAGAGTCACTAACTGATATCACAGGCCCTTGCAGAAGACAGGCCAAGACGGGCTGAAACCTGAAGTCAGAAATTAGTGAACGATATGGGTATAGTTATCGCAGAACGACAGGTGAATGCAACAAGGGGGTCACCGGATTGGGCAGAGCAGCCACCACGATGATATACAGCCACAGCCAGGAAACAGCAGCAATGTCCCGAGGTCGTTCCTACGTGCTATTAACTACATGATACAAGTATTTAAGCGGAAGGGTAGGTATGTTCTGGGGGTTGGGGGTCAAGATGAGTAGGAAGGAAGGTAAGACAAAAGAAAAGAAAAGCCGCCTCTCGAAACCCTCCGACAGACCCCCCTGGGTAAACTCCGATCTATCGATACTGCGAATAAGACTATTAGGGGATTTGTGTGGTGCACCCAGCATCGGCAAGAGCCATCTGCAAGAGCAAGACGGTTAAATACTTCAATAACGATAAAAAAAGGTACGTAGTACGTCGCATATGCGATGACTGTCGCTCCTTCCCGTGTGCGGCAACCAACGGCGACTCTCGCTTCCCGGCGCATCGCATCCTGCTGTAACCATGGCCCTGGGTGGTACGACCAAACGAACGGCCAGCCACGTTTCTGACTCGTTTGCCTGCCTGTTCCGCCGCCCATCGACCTCGCCTCGTCTTCTCTCCCACTGCGCCAGAACCTACACACATCGACGTTATACGTCTAAAAGAAACTAACACCTGCCACTAACACCTGCCACTCCCAGTTCATCACAATCCACTGCTATAAAAAGTATAAAAAAATAATAAAAATACAAAAAAAAAACAAAACCCGACAATGGCCGGCCCTGAAGTATCCCACGGTCGCGGCGGCGCGGGCAATATCAACCCCGACGACACGCAATACGTCGACGGCGAGATCGTGCGCCAGGGCGACGTCGGCACCCACGGCGACGGCGCATATAGTACCGGACGAGGAGGTAAGGGGTGCCCCAAAACTAACATTTCTCTCTTTCTCTCTCTCACTTCTCTTTCTCTCATCATCCCTTGCCCTCTCGCTCTTTTCGCCCCCAGCTCCCCTCCCCCCCCAACCCCCCCTTGCCCCTCACATAAGCCCTTCCCCGCAAAGCTGATATCATCGCCGCCCGGAAACCACAGGCGCAGCCAACATCGCCGACAAGGAGGCCCCCCCGGCCCCGCGCGCCGACAAGGACTTCGTCCCCGCCGAGGCCGTCCGCCCCTCCATCGAGGGCGACTTCCACACCGGCCGCGGCGGCGCCGCCAATGTCGTGCGCGTCCCGGAGGCCGAGGGTGGGAGCGCCCCCGCCGCGAAACCCCCGAATCAGGGCCTCGCTGATAAGCTGAAGCACAAGATCTTCGGCGCGTTCAAGAAGTGAAGACGGGCGGGGTGCCGCGATCACGATGGGCGGTCTTTGTCTCTCTCTCTCTCTCTCTCTCTTTTGGTTTTTGGAGCCGATGCTGTTGGGAGGCAGTAATTGGAAGGGCGTAATTACTGGTGTGATGGGGATGGAAGGGAGAAAGGGATGGGGGACTGCATTCGACTCGGTTCGATTCTTCTTAGAGGACCTGCTGCCATTGCGCGGTCTTCCGTATCTTTTATGTCATTGGTCCTTTTGTTAATGATATCCGCTTACGCTGCCGCGCCATCACCACCGCCACAGTTTGAACGATTGAACTATCTAGGTGTGAAAAAGTGTAACCGTTTACAATCATTCTGCGGCCCTGAGCTTCTCCTTTTGATTTGATTTTAGACACTTACTTCACTGTTGATTGAATTTCTCTATATCACTTCTGAGCCGGGGATTTTCGTCTTTTCTCTTTATCTGAGGACGCCTACGTACATGACGGCGGGAATTATCAGGTACAGGAACACGAGGTTAGATAGATAGACAGACAGACAGACAAACAGCCAGACAGAAGAAGGCGTTGATGCTACACTATACCCTGAGTACACAACATCACGACATAAGCCTGCCCGCATGCGCCCGTCCAGAAGAGCGAGGGAGGGTTTTTTTTTTTTCTCTTTCTCCACATATATCCCGTCCTTTCTTCTCTTCCTTCGCCACCTCTCTCTCCATCTCTACTTCAGGGAGTTGGCGACGGCGGTGTAGGCGGCCTTGGGGTTGAAGTTGGCGTCGAAGAGCAGGGGGTTCGAGCTCGCCCTCCAAGAGTCCTGCGCGGGCGGGGGGGGATAATGGATGTCAGCCTAGTTATTATTTCCCGAAACACACACAAACTCTTTTTTCATCCGCCCGCCCCTTTCCCCCTTCGCGTTTTTTTTTTTTCTCGATAGCGGCCAGGGAAGATTTTTTTTTTTAAAAAAAAAAAAAAAACAAAGGGAGAGATAAAAATAGAAAGGGTTCACAACTCACGGGGTCTCGGACACCCCAGACGGTGATGCCGACGCACTTGGGCTCGTCGAGGCAGGCCTTGGTCACGGCCACGTAGTCGTTGGCGGGCGCGCCCACGATGTCGACCTCGGTGAAGGCGACCTCGCTGACGCCCGAGGCGGCGAGGGCCTCTGTGGGAAGACGGGACATTGTGTTAGGAACGCGGGCCGTGTCGTAAGTGAAAATATACAACACGTCTTTTTTTTTTTTAAAAAAAAAAAATAGGGCCTTTCCCTTGGGATAAGGGGGATAGAGGAGGGGAGGGGGGGAAGGGGGGAAGAAAGGAGGATATGAATGAATGAATGAATGAATGGAATGGTGCGTACTGATAGTGGCGCCGGCCTGGGACGCGAGTCCGGCGGTCAGGTGGGCCTGGGAGCCGATGCCGTCGATGGGGACGCCGGCGGCGATCCACTTCTTGACGTGGTTGACCATGCCGGTGGTGACCTTGCCGGCGTTAGGCTGGTCGAGGTTGTAGTCGTTGATGTAGAGCTTGGCGGCGGGGTCGGCCCGGCGCGCCGCCTCGAACGCGATCCGCACGAAGTCCTCGCCCAGCACCTGCGAGAACACCGAGCTCCGCATCGACCCGTCCTCGTTGAAGATCTCGTTCACCACGTCCTGTCGGGCCGGGGCAAGGGGGGGGGCAAGGTTGTTAGTGGAGTCTAGACGGAGCCCCGGAGGGGGGCGGGGGAGAGGAAAGGGAGGGAGAGAGGGGGGGGGGGAGGGATAATAAAACTCACCCAGGCGTAGATCTTGCCCTTGAAGCGCGTCACTAGTGTCGTGACGTGGTTCTCGATCACGCTCGTCAGCGTCGCCTTGTCCCGGATCTGGCTGACCCAGCCTGGGAGCTGCGAGTGCCAGACGAGGGTGTGGCCGCGGATTAATTGGTTGTTCTTGGTGGCCCAGTCGACGAGGTAGTCGGCCTGTGCGAAGTTGAAGTTGCCCCGGCTCGGCTCGGTCACATCCCACTAGAAAAGTACGCTTCCCGTTAGTTTTTTTCTTTTCCTTTTTTTTTTTTTTCCCCCCTCTTTTTCTAGTTTCGCAACTCTGTTGTCTCCCTCCCGTCCCCCCTCTCTGAGATTCCGTGTGTATGTATGTGTGTGTATATGGTCTGCCCTACTTTCATGCTGTTCTCCGGTGTCACTTGGCCGAAGTTGGCCTGGATGACGGCCGCGGACTTGCCAGTCGAGAGCCGGTTCTGGTCGGCACACGAGCCGTAGTATTTCTTGCCTTTAGCCTTGATGAGGGCATTGATGCTGTCGGCCGCTTGTCTCTCGGTCAGCTCGGCGGGAGCGGCCAAGGCCAGTACTGGCGCAAGCAGGAGTAGGAATGCGGACTTCATGGTTGTCGGTTTTGTCGAGGCTATTCGATGATCGGCTGTACTCTAAGCATGCCAACCAACCCCTTACGAGTTCAGGGGGGAAGGGATCATTTAGTTATATAGGCCACCGCATACTACACGGAACATATAGCCCGCTGCACAAAAGTGTTACCCTCCGTCCTATAGTTAGCTCCCGTATATTAAACCGCGGGCGGGAACAGTGGTGGAAGATGAGGTGGGCGACTTCTCGCCCTTCCATGAGATATGGAATTTAGCTTTTTTTTTTTTTCGCGGCCCACTCCGGGCCAAGATGTGGCCTCCAAGAGACGAGAAAGAGCAAGGAGCTCGCCGCTAAGGAGAGAGATAATAGGGACCGGGATAGTCGGCATTGGCAGCTTGTGATCCGAAGGCTACGGCGTAGCGGACATGTGGAGTGCTGAGGAGACCACGGCGGCACACATATAGCCTGAAGTCTTGAACTATACGGGGCGAGATATTCCCCGAATGGCGAATGACCAAGAAGCCTTACACGGAAGAGAACAAGGCTAGGCTATGAGCTCGGCGGCCCCAGGCGCCTTCTCGGCCTCGGCATGGCATGAATCTACGATTTGGGGAAGGGATTGATGGGTAATTGGAGTAGCATTAGTGGAAGCTATCAAACCCTAGAGGTCCTCATCATAAGATATCGTAAGATTAGGGTCTATACTTGCGACACAACCTAAACGCCGGGGTGGGAAGGGGAAGGGGAAGTTCACCGTCTGGCTTTCATATTTGGGATAGTTTACACTATCTTGACAGGAAACTGGCATCCTATGAAACTGGGTTTAAAGAGGATCGTGCGTACCTATTTGATGCTGGCCAAGGATGTAAATAGTTGCTCCAGTTATCAATACCGGCTAAAATGGGCCAACTGCACAAAGAGTAGCCTGAGATCACGCCGGGGAATATACGCTGCTGGCTAGACGGCTCGGCAATCTGGATGATTGCCCTTGGGGAAGGGCCTGTACACTACAGTAGACTAGCGGAAGGGGTTGAACCCACCCGAATCCCAAGGATATGCTACGATGGAATATTAGTTAACCCGGTAGCTGGGAATGAGCTGGGAATGTGAGCTGGGAACGAGGTATAAAGCAAGGCCATAACGCAAGACCATAAAGCAAGACCATGAACCTCTGACAGACACCATCTTCCCGACCCGAAACATCGCTCCTTTGCCGGTTTTCCTGTCTAGAATAGAGATTCTGGTGACTCGGCCAGGACGGCCGCTGATCTTATCGCTTTCTGGCTGTTGGTGGGTTTTCTGGGGAGTCATCGAGATCACGAGCAGCGCTGCTAGCGTTTCTTATGTGAGGTATAGAAATGTATGGATGTGTCTTTCCCTCGAGCCATCATTACCTTCATTATCCTAACACGAGCAGGTCGGGCTCGTCACAGCACCTAGAAATGTTTGAGGATGGTGCCAGTGACAAGGCATAGAGTGTAACGTGTAGGTGACGAAGAGTGAGATTCAAGATTCGCGGCTAGGCATTGACTCAAGCCCTCCCTGTACCTGAATATGTGGTCATACTTACACATCGGAGGTCTCAAACCACTAGTCAGCATGTGGCGTCGTGGTTGGCTGTTTCGGCGGTGGTGAGGGTGTGGTGTTGACTGGCATGATGCATCGACAATCATGGCTGTATATTCCTCCATTCCCCACGCGAGACCACCATACATACACCACACGTACCGTACATAGCCCATACACCACAAGTAGTGTAGTGTACACAGCCCATACATAGTGTAGTAGGTTGTAGGTGGTAGTTAGGTGGCATGTGTTAGTGAACCGCGGGGGGTGAGCTAGACCAGCCCTGATCGCGATTGTCCGGTGGTTATCCTGAAAGGGGGATGGAGGGCCCGCCTGACCGCGCCTTGGCGGCAGAACGAGGGGTTGGCCCGGTTTCCTGAAGGATGGAGGTGGTGCTTTCTGAGGGATGTTCAGTACAGATGATACGAGGTGACCGACGCTGTTGGCATAGAGCCACCCATAGATAGCATGTCCTCCAAGGTCCCAACCCGTTCTGCCTACCGAGATTCGGGGGTAGTCTCTCAGTCTCCCTCTCTCCCTCTCTGCCTCTCTCGCTTTCTTTCTTTGCTGGTGGCGGGCCGCTGGGAGGCCTTTCTTCTCTTCACACAACCAACTATCCTGATTGCTTGCCTGCTTGTCTGTCTGTCTGTCTGCCTGCCTGCCTGCCTTACCCGGGGCATATCTGCAGCGAACATACATCGTCGAACCACCCGGCCTACTCGCCCGAGGTCACCCAAGTCGCATGATGCTCATGGGTCTATCGCACTACTGTACCTACCGCAACAAGCAAGCGCGTGAGGCCTGGGAGGTCTTGCGCTACGGTGCACACGCGATACTTCCATCGACAGATCGGCCGGGGAAAGGGGAAAGTGTGGGCGAGATCACGCAATGAACGATTGACTGATATTAGTGCGGAAAGAGGAGAAGGGAAGAAATACCGGATCGAGAACCCAACCCTTTTCCACCTCGGACCCATTCGACAGCATATCGCGAGCCTACATATGTGTGTGCGCGCTATTGTGAGATGACCAACACACTGCGATTGACCGTCGAAGCAGCCATCAAAGGCGGGTTTATTTCATTGAATGAGCACGAGCAGCCTGTAAGTACGACGACGACGACGACGACGACGACGCGACGCAAAGACATCGCATCACAGACACGAGTGCGCCCGGATGCATTGAGAATCAGGGTCCAGCTGTACCTGATGGTCCCGACACTAACAGCCGGCTCTAGATCACAGCAGCAGCATACCTATCGGTGCTAGGTGCTAGTATCAGGGTGCTAGTATCAGGGTTCTTGGAGATCGGAACGGGACAGGGCGATAACTATAGCCGACAGTGACGCAATTCCGTCGCTACCTCCCTCCCTCCCTGCCTCCTAGGTACCTGTCTAGGCACCGCTGCACACCTCTACTGAGGCTAGCCCTCTTTCAGCTCCCATCCGGTGTCGGCTCCGCTGTCAGCTCTGGCACCCCGGTCGGGTTCAGCCAACCACGCAGCTCACGCTGACCACTAAACCTTGCCTAGAGCTGCCTGCCACCGGTACCGAGAGGCAGTGATGCTTCCCCAGAACGAGCAGCCGCGGCGTCCGCCACCCAACCCTCGCCTTCTCTCCGTTCAATCGATCGCGTCGAAGTACTCCATCCGCTCCCATTCTTCATCCTTCGAAGCCGATGATGAGCTCTCGTCCACCACCGCCGAATCCTTCAGAATGAGTCCACGACTGAGCATCGACGACGGCGATGGCTCACCGCCCGACCGTCGCTATCCAGGCGAAGACAACCGCCCTACCAGTCCCAAAGAGCTGTCTGGCTGGTATATGTATTCCTTTGCCGCCGAGACGTATGTGATCTGTGGTGAGTCCGAAATCCCCTTCCCCCAACCCCTTCCTTCCCCCCATCTCTGTTGCCGTTGCACGGCCAACTGGCTATAACCATGGAATAACGACCGCTGATATTATGCATAGCTATCTGTAAGTAACGATCGAAAAATACCTTCACCCCCTGCCTCGGACGACTGTATGATGGCACCATTGTCAGCACGAGGCTTATACACATCTCGATAGCCTCCTTTATACCGATACTCTTGGAAAGCCTGGCCAGAGAGAATGGTGTTCTTCTCTCTGACCGTGAGACACCATGTGGTGACAGCGCCCAGAAACCCCATGGCCGCCACGAGGACACCCAGTGCATCGTCTCTATCCTCGGCGTCGAAATTAACACGGCGAGTTTTGCCATGTACACATTCAGCATAAGCGTACTGCTACAGGCACTGCTGGTAGTGAGTATTAGTTGCGCTGCTGACCACGGCAATTATCGGAAACGCCTCCTGCTCATCTTTGCCTGGACTGGCAGTCTCTGTGTCATGTGTTACATCTTCATCTTCAAGGAGATATATCTACTTGGCGCCCTGCTGGCCATCATATCTAATACGTCATTCGGGGCGTCTTTTGTGCTACTCAATTCATTCTTGCCGCTTCTCGTTCGTCACCATCCGCTTGTTCAAGAATCGGCCGCAGGATTCCCCATTGCAAATGGGAATGAAGGCCAGGTGCACGAGCCTCAATCCTTGGCGACATCACCTACTCTTACGGAGCATCCACTAAGCGATTCAACTACCGCCCTACTCCGACCGAGCGATGCAAATTCAGAATACTATAGTCTACGACGCGTCCCAACCCATGAGGAACTTACTTCTATTGAGCTCAAGCTCTCAACCGAAATATCAGCGAAGGGCATTGGTATCGGCTACGGTGCAGCTTTGTTTGTGCAGTGTATTTCTATCCTGCTGCTTGTTGCCCTCGGGAGCTCGACATGGTCGCAACGTATTGTCTTGTTATTTATCGGATCGTGGTGGGCCATCTTCACGATACCTGCGGCCATGTGGCTAAGACCACGACCCGGCCCTCCCCTGGCGGCAACCGGTTACCAGGGGTCAAGAGCATGGCTATCTTATATCGCCTTTTCCTGGAAAACTCTATTCCGTACAGTGGTGCTGGCCCGACGTCTTCTAGACATTGTTCTGTTCCTGGTTAGCTGGTTCCTTCTGTCCGATGCAATAGCTACGACCTCGTCCACCGCTATCCTATTCGCCAAGACCCAACTCGGGATGAAGCCATGGGCATTGGGCTTGATCAATGTCATCTCTACCACCACCGGTGTCATCGGGGCTCTGGGCTGGTCGTTCATATCTAGACATTTCAACCTGCGGCCTCACCAAACTATTCTAGGGTGCATTGCTCTTTTTGAAATAATCCCCTTGTACGGGTTACTGGGCTATCTACCATTTGTTCAGAGATGGGAGGTGGGCGGCCTTCAACAGCCATGGGAGATGTACCCGTTAGCTGCCGTCTATGGCCTTGTCTTGGGGGGTCTCAGTTCCTACTGTCGATCCCTTTTTGGTGAACTCATACCGCCGGGATCCGAAGCCGCATTCTATGCGCTATATGCAATTACAGATAAGGGATCCAGCATTTTCGGGCCGGTGATTGTGGGCGCCATCATCGATGCCTACGGAGAGATTCGCCCAGCGTTCTGGTTTTTGGCAGTACTCGTCGGGTTACCCGCACCGATCATCTACTTTGTCAACGTCGAGCGCGGGAAGGCGGAGGGGGAAAAGCTCTCGGAGGTGATCGAAGGGTTCAAGAACGGCGATGACGTCAGTAGCGAGGGCCCGGCCGATGGACATGAGCGCCAGGGAATGTTGGCGACGTATCAAGGGGATGAGGAAGAGAGACCTTCTTGAAGACGGCCATTTTGATGGATGAGTACAGCGACTTCCGCTTCCTTGACTCTGCATAGCGATGGCGTTGACGAGCCTTTTATTAAAGGACATGCATGGGCTTTTTGTAACGGTCGCACCCATCAAGCACGGATATAATAGGAGCCGTGTCAGTTTTGTTTTTTGGGTAGTTCATTATAGTAACTCAGGTGTGCAAGGAAATCCCGCCGCACAACCGAATAAACGCCGTCCCGCCATGCTCACCTACCCCAGGCTTACGCGGGACGGCACCTTATCGGAGTGCCAGACGTACGGTTATAAAGTTAGTGGAGTCAGGGTGCCGCCCTTGTCATTAAATAAAGGAGCGTATATCTCACATCCATACCACGGACTGGTCCGCCGCGATCCGACCAGAGGGATACCTTCCAGCTGGCTACCCAGTAGGGCTGTTACGGCCTACACTAGGCACGGCCCAACCGCCCGGGTCTACGGTATATAGTTATAGTGTTGTCGCACCTCGTCAATTATACCCACTTAGATCAATCAGGTATGCCGTGCGATACCGACGGGCAAGGCGAAGCAATCCCGGAGTTTGGCACACAAGTCACCTCGTGTTCCCGTTGGTACGCCCAAGTCATTCAACCCTAGACAACCTAGACAGCCCAGACAACCTAGACTACCTGGGTGGTTTACACATTAAACATTAAACATTAAACATTAGGTAAATATTCAACATGGTTCAAGGTTCAAAGCTCTAATCCTTAGATTAGGTAGTTAACTTAGGTAGTTTACGAATTAAACACCAAGTACACTACCTAGGCACCTATGTTTTTATATTTAGTTGTTTATCATAATAGTAGTTACCTACTTGGTTAATAGGGATAGGGTGCCTACCTAAAGTGACAAACTCTGTAGTACCTTCGTGGGAATTCGAACCGAGTGCCCAACATAGAGAGTTCGCCGTAAAATGGAACATGCCAAGAGCTAAGGCTGCGCTGGCGGGCGGCGGAGAAGCACAGTATTACCTCCGGGAAGGCCCTAGACAAGGGATGGGGTGGTGGTGCAGGTGCTGTGCAGGGCCTATGGACGTGCACTAGTTCCAATTCCTTCCCCCCCCCTCTCGGCTCATTCCCCCGCCACCTTAATAATTCAACTAAAATAATTACATTTCCGGGCTGACCAATGTACTTACTTAGGTTGGTTGCTATCTTTCGCCTTTCGCCTCCCGTCCCCGTCCCCGTCCCCGTCTCCGACCCCCGTGTTCATCAACGAAGCTTCATCGCCCCGAGACCCCCAATCGACACGCGCCACCTAGCCAATAGCGACCGTTGCAGAGCAGAGTAGAGCAGAGGGCTACGCGACAACACAGGCCCAGGCTCGCTGGTTGCGCGACAAGCCGTGCTTGGCCTGTGCAAACGATTGCGTGACGGGGCCGAAACGATTTCTCCCCTCAGCAGGACGCAACGCGCGACCCGAGGAGCTCTGCCGTAGCTAGCCAGGCATTGCTTCCCATCTCCTAGCTCCTCCCCCCCTTCGCTCCCACCAGTCCCTGCTACCATCGGTTCCCTACCATCGGTCCATACCCTCGGCCCCTACCATCGGCCCCTACTATCGGCCCCTACCATCTATCGCGTGATCCCGGCGCCCCCTGTCTCCGATTTTGCAACCATCACTCAGCTTCGAAGCCTGAAGAGAAAGCTATCGCTCCGCGTCTTCGCCCACCATGGCGACTGCTCGTAAACGACCGCGACCCGACGAGGACACCCAGGCCGAATGCCCCTTCACGGTCACCCACCCTGACCCCAACGAAAAGGACAAGAAGGTGAAGCGCAGGCGACAGGAGTCCGAGGACCAGCCAACCCCCAAAATACCCCTCCAGGCTTCTCCTTTCCCCCCTCTGGGCAAGTTCAAGGATCCCAACAATAACATGGATCGATATTATCAAGTTCATCCCCACCAGAAATGGATGGATATGACTCGTTATAATAGCTTTGTTTGTACGTAGATACCCTCAATGCCCCCTGCCCCCGGAAACCGCTCTCGGCTAACCAAGTTTCTTCCCAGTGAACGGTGTCAAGTACTATAGCGAAGGTTTTATTTTCGTCGCCAACAGCTCGACGATAGAACGCCAGAAGAACCCCGGCGAGACACGACAATCCAGGCAAAAGTCCGACGATGACTGGGTGGCCAGAATCCTCGAGATCCGTGCGAGCGACGAGCATCACGTATACGCCCGCGTCTACTGGATGTATTGGCCAGACGAGTTGCCCCTGGGGACTCAGGAAGGGAAGAAGACCATCCAGGGGAGGCAGTCATACCATGGCCAAAATGAGTTGATTGCTTCTAATCATAGTAGGTGTGGATCATTGATCATACCACTAAGAACGGGCACTAACAGGTTGGCAGTGGACGTCATTAATGTTGTTAGCGTCACCGCGCAAGCTACGGTAAACCAATGGGATGAGGCGAATGAGGACGAGGTGCAAAAGGCCTTGTATTGGCGGCAGGCATTCGACGTTCGAAACATGGAGCTTTCGGTAAGATGTCGCCCCTTTCCGTGTTGGAGCATGTCAAGCTGACAGGATACCAGTCTGCGCTTCCCCGATGCAAATGCAACCGGCCCGAGAACCCCGACAAGCAATTGATAAACTGCGCGAACTTAGAGTGCAGGAGATGGCTACACGACGACTGTCTCGTTGACGAAGCATTAATCAAGACGTTTTCGCGACTAGGGGTCGACAAACCTCACAAACCAACACGGGTGAAGGCCGAGGAGCCAGAGGGCGGGCAGCGCCCCCTGAGCCCGAGCGAGTCGGGAGCGGCTCCGATGGCCCAACAGTCGATAGATGTCAAGCCGGAAGACCAGCAAACCATAAAGCTTGCGGATGTTGAGAACGGCGGACAGCTAGCCGATGCGGAAAATGGCACGGTATCGACAGCCGCGAGCGTAGCGCCGAAGCGCAAAGGACGTCCTCGCAAGTCGGGAGTGAACGAAATGAACAATAGCAAGCCATATGAAGGGCTATTCTCTGCCGTCATCAACGACACATCGCCCCCTGTAGTTGAGATCCAGGATCTGCGTGAGAACGTGACGGGCGGTGAGAAATCATGGACAGAGTCCCTCTACTGCCCCCTCTGCAGTACTGAAATCCACTGAGAACAGCTCTCGAGGGAGCCTGAAGGGCAGGCTCCCCGACGAGTACATGATATGGCATATGCCACCGAAATGGGGTCTTTTTGTCCTTGCTTTTGATCTACACGGCGTTGGTGTCCGGTGGGCGTTTTGGAACGATAATACCCTGCAATTTTGCTGTGGGGAGATTGATTTCGTCTCTCTCTGTCTCTGTCTCTGTTTCCGTCCCCCCCCCCTCCCCCTCTCTCTCTCTCTTTCTTTCCATGTGCATTCAGCGAGACTGCTGCGGGAGGCGATATTTTTGTAGTCGACCTCAGAGGAGAAAAGCATCATACCGCCAGGTATTAACGACGACATGTTGGACTGTGTGGCCCTTGGGCCAATAGGAGCCGTTGCACCATCAAGGCATCGATAGCGACGAAGTTGGTTTCTAGCTGAAGAGTAGAAGTACCAGTGGTCGGGTGTCAGTTACGGCGCCCGAAACAAAATGTTTTACCAGCAAGTCTGTGTATATACACCCTATACGTTGGTCGTTTTGCTAGAGATGCTTTGTTTTGTGTGCGTGGCGAGGACCTGCATGGAGTGGTGCGGCGTTATTGCAGGTCAAGCTTTCTCCCTGCTCATTCTGGATTCTCATTTACGCGTTGCTAAGCTTATTGGCTGACTATGCCATATATAGTATGTATTTTTTATTTTATTTTATTTTATTTTATTTTACCTTCTTCTACCTTGTTTTTCTTTTTACTCTTTTATGTTTTATTATTATGATTATCAATACCATCTTATTTTATTCCATTTCATTTTATTTTGTCACTTTGGCGAAAACAGCAAGAAAAAAAAAAAAAAAAAGGAGTATGACAAAATAGCCGTCCAGCCATGCACACGGAAGGCAGGCCGTTACGACAGTTGCGGGCTCCTTGCAGCAGCTCATTTCGACCCCACCTTTGGTCCAACGTCCAACACCTCAGTCCAAAAAAAAACCCCACCATGCATCATCTTCCGAGGAGTAACCTGCCTACATGTAAGGTACATACCATACATACCCAAATACCTGTTACACCTACGCAAGGTCTCGGTTCTTCACACCAGACAACACCAACGTCCTCCCTCTCACTAAAACCAACCACTGCAACGGGTCGTACCACTTGATACCCAGCCCGGATTCCTCGCCCACGATCCCCTCCCGCCCCTCTTCACATCTCACATCTTCACAATGGCGACTGCCGATCCCTTTGACTCGGCGCTGTATGTATACCTGCTACCACTTTCGCCCTTGGGCCAACCCCTCTCGAACCCCCCCCCCCCCCCCCTGGCAGCCTGCCTGCCACCTTGCCTGCCACCTTGCCTGCCACCCTGCCTGCCACCCTGCCTGCCACCCAACCTACCGGATGAGTGATACGCATGCTGTCGTGTTTGCTGCCAGATGGGCTTCGGTGTCTCAGCTAGAGGTTCTCGCTTTTAGTCCTTTGTCGTCTAATCCGCCGGAGTCACCTCGCCGGGGTCACCTCGACGGAGATGCCTCGCCCAACACCACAAAACTGTCAAGGAAGCAGGCTAACCTGATTCCCTATTCCAGAGACCTCCTTCGCCGCCTAAACCCGAAGCACACCTCCGCGCACCTCAACGCGCTGATCTCGCTCGCGCCTGACCTGACCGAGGACCTCCTCTCGTCGGTGGACCAGCCGCTGGCCGTGAGGCGCTGCCAAACGTCGGGGCGTGACTACCTGCTCTGTGACTACAACCGGGACGGCGACAGTTACCGGTCTCCCTGGAGCAACGAGTTCGATCCACCCTTGCAGGACGCACCGGCCAGCCGGGATGGGGACGACGAACAGAGCAGCGCCGCCGGCCTGCCGAGCGAGAAGGTCCGGCGCATGGAAATCAAGGCGAACGAGGTGTTCGATGTCTACCGGGAGCTGTACTACGAGGGCGGTGTGAGCAGTGTTTATTTCTGGAATCTGGACGACGGCTTCGCGGGGGTCGTGCTTCTAAAGAAGGGTGAGTTGCCATTTTAAGAGGGGGGAGGGAGAGGGGGAGGGGAAGGGGTGGATACAAGCCTCAGTGAGTAGCTAACATCCTGATTCTGCGGCTAGTGGCCACCCCGGGCACCGGCAGCGAGGGCACCTGGGACTCGATCCACGTCTTTGAGGCCATCGATCGGGCGAGATTCACGCAGTACAACCTAACGTCCACCGTCATCCTCTCTCTCTCGGCACCAACTCGAGCACCCTAGGCGACATGGACCTCTCTGGCAACATGACGCGCCAGATCGAGATCGAGCTGCCCGCGGAGAACGACGAGCAGCAGATCGCCAACATCGGCAAGCTCGTCGAGGATATGGAGCTTAAGATGCGCAACCTCCTACAAGAGGTGTACTTCGGCAAGGCCAAGGATGTCGTCGGGGACCTGCGGAGCGTGGGGAGCCTGAGCGAGACCGCAAGGGACCGCGAGGCGCAGAAGGATCTCATTGGTAGCATGAGGCGATGATGAGTGATGATTTACTAAAGTCCCCCCCTCCCCTCCCCTCCCCTCCCTCTCGCCACATCTTGCCATCGGTCGTTCTAGGAGGGGGACTTTTTGGTGGGGTGTGCAAAGGAGTAAATATTGTGGATGGGGGGATATGGGCAGGGGTTGAGTTTGATATGGTTTGATAGCTCACGAAACGGTAACGAAGCACGACGAAAAGAGCAGAAGAAAAATAATTGGCGCTACAAGAACAAGAACAAGAATCACATTACACGACATGAAAGGGGCTGCCCAGTCATCCTTTTTCTTTTTTTTTAGAGAGGAGAAATAAACCTGCTTTTCTGTAGGTAGCAACACGTAGGTGGCTATCTATCCAGATGCGGGTGGCGTGTGCGCTCGATGTTGTTGGTCGATTGGGCTGGACGATTCCCCCTGAGAAAGTGATAGCCATACCTTTGACAGAAATTGCAACGATTTAAAAGCTATGTTCATTGATGCCTGATGACAATCTCTGCTCACGGTCTATCTACGCTATGTTTTGCCTTGGTCGTGATACCATTTCTAAGGGTGCTTGGGGCTATATCGTTCAATGAAGGAACTACCTACCTGCTACCTACGTGGGGATCATCGTAGGTAGTGTAGGTATGTATGTAATGTAATGTTATGTAATGTAATGTAATGTTATTGTAAACTAGATGCGGGTGATAAAAAATCTACGCAAACCTAGGTAGGTAGGTAAACCGGGAGGGTGGATTTGACTCTCATCATCATCATCATCATCATCATACAGTTTGTTACCCTGCTCATAGAATTTTGGGGCTACGTTCGACGTAGTTTTTATTCACGGCTCCGATCACGTACCTGAGAATTAAAAAAATAAAAATAAAAAATAAAAATAAAAATAAAAAAAAACTTATGTTCCCAAACCAAAAAAAAAACAAAAAAAAAGGTTTACCCCCTTTCCTTCCAGTCACTCTCCCTCTCCCTCTCCCTCTCGGTAACCCAAAACTCACCCCGAGTCCCGCGCCCGGCATCATCGGATCGGATCGGATCGAGGGCAAAAAGCGAGAGAGTAGTGCATGTATGTATGTACGGTATGCACATACATACATACATACATACATACATAAACGTCAAGGGCAACCGGCTCACCCACCCTCCACCCTTCCCCCCTCCTCCCTCCTCCCCCCCAGTCCCCAGGATGACCCCTTCACCCTCGGAGAGAAATATCTGGAATCTAGACCAGGGAAGGGGAGGGGGGGTTAAGCTATGCTCGTGCGCTCGCTCGCCTGCACTAACACACGCTCTTTCCGGAGAGGGTGGGATTTGATCGTTCGTCTTTGTTTTTTATCGGCGATGCAGGGTAGGGTAGAGTAGGGCATGGCAAGGCGAGGCAAGGCAGGCAGGTTGGTAGGTAGGTAGGTAGGTAGGTAGGTAGGTAGGTATTTAGGTAGGTTTGATGTGGACACGAGAGAGAGAGAGAGAGAGAGAGAGAGAGAGAGAGAGGGAGGGAGAGGGAGAGGGAGATCGGCGGTTGCGCTGCACGTTGGTGTCTTGATCCTTGGTCTGGGAGAGGGACATTTCATCCATCGTTGGGTAGGTTATTGTATGTATGTATGTATGTATACACATCCATGTATTTTAAGTTAGTTATGTAGGTATGTATATCATAATGTTATGTATGTAGGTATTTAGCGGTACGCAGTCTAATATGTATGAATGAAATGTCCTTGTAAAAAAAAAAAAACTAACTAACTAGTTATCGCGCCGGATATATCCGTCGGATCGACGACGCAGCGCTAGACTGGCTGGCTAGCTGGCTGGCTTTTTGCTGGCGTGCGCGGACAACGTTTTTTTTTTTTTTCCTTCCTTTCCTTTTCTTTTCTTTTTGGTCTGCTTTTGTCATGTACAGCCCCCCTGGGCAAATTGAATGAATCGCGCGGCGGCCGATCCTTTACTGTGGCCCGTGTTGAATTTTTTTTGTAATTATTTTTTTTATTTTTATTTTTTAAATTCTCACCCCCTCGTGTTGGTGGCTGAGTTTAGGTAATTAGTGTAGAGAGGAGATCTCCGTCCTCGACGGGTAGTGCCGGGAGTATGTAAAGGCTTTTTTTTTTTTTTTTTTTGGCATTGGCATTGGCACACAAGGCACGGACTGTCCATAAGGTAGGCAGAGAGGTTGTAACCTACCCGACCGACCGAATTGGTCTCGACGTTGCTCTACGTCGGGAATAGATTAACCCCCGTGTCTTTGCAGATGCACGTCACGTAGCAGCATGTACGCGCAGTGTATGTAGTAGTAGCAGTCGTCGTATCAGTCGTCGTAGCAGTAGCTGTAGTGGTAGTTGTAGTTGTAGTTGTAGTTGTAGTTGTAGTAGTAGCGGTAGGAAGAGGAGTAGAATGTAAAGCAGGGCAACGATATATGGAATGCGTTCTCTCATAGGCCCTGGTTATTTTCGCTCCTTTCGGTGATTAAAATCGAGTTGGTAAGCGCTTTGCATAGGCTACGATATACATATCATTCGTCCGTTTCCTTGTTTTGTGTTTTGTGTTTCGTGTTTTGTCTCTTTTTGGCCGGACTCGCCCCTTACCTGTACAGGATACCCGAGTGGGTAAATGAGCTGTATGTATGTATGTATGTATGTATGTAAGTGTGTGTGATGGCGGTGGAATGTTCCGAATGGGACGTGCGAGATGCTCTCTATTGGTCGCCGACGAGTAAGTTAGCTGCATAGATAGGTCCTATCCAGGACCAGATTACCACCTGACAGGCTAGATCGGGGACGTTAAGGTCGGTCTGTGGATGGTCTGGAATCCGGAAAAGGACAGAATCTTCGAAAAAAAAGGGTCAATACAAGTGAGACCGACAGAGTTTCAGCCGAAAACGTCGACGATGTGCGCTGCGCTGTTCATTGTCGGTACTGTTCGTGATCGGTATTGCAAAATGGCGCTGTGGGTAGTGTGTTGTTGCACGACGTCGTCAATGTATCGATCGTATCGAATTGTGTCGTGTCGTGTCAGTGCCAGGTGGGTAAGTCGAGTAAGTAGGTAGGTATGTATGTAATTGTCTATCTACTGTACTGACAACGGCTGGGATATTAACTACTTGGGGAGATAAATAAAATAACAGACAGACAGATGATCACTAATTGCCTCTAGGTCAAGCAGCGTAGACTGACAAACAAGCTTTGTCGCATATTGTTATCCTTATTCGCCTAAATTGCCGTAAAGAGGGCGCTTAGACAAGTGATTTGGTAACTTAATTACTCCCTGTCCGGATCTACATACACGCACGCACACATACTCCATACTTACATACGTACACTACATACATACGTATAACTATATATATACACGTACGTATATATATATATAATCACATATAAATATACATACATACATACCTAGTAGTTATCAGCCATGTTGTATACCAAGGCAAAGGATCGCGGCGGTTCGGGACGCCCGTCGGCTCATTCTTCTTTTCACTCGTTCCTTCGCCCGCGTATATGCAGGGGCGGTCGTTGGCTCTGGTCCGACCTCCGCGAGTGGATTTAGGTGGGTTCTAACTATCCTCTATAGGTCCAGCTTCACGCCGGAATTGGCACGTTGCATTCTCTCTCTCGCGCTCGCTCACTCACTTACACGGGGCGCGGCGGCTGTTGCCCTCGTCAACGGGAGATCAACACGTCGGGTTCTTTAGTCCGTGCGGGTGGTCAAGCGAGAGCGAGCCGAAGAGGAGGAGGGGGGGGCGGCAGAGAGCGGGAGAGAGAAAGGAAACATGGTGATGATGATGGGAGATTCCTCGTTGCACAAACGACAAGACACATGAGACGGATCCCCCTGTCCGCTCTCATCTGGCTGCTGCAGCGTTCTCTACAGAACCGACTATTTTTGTCTCACGCAGCCCCCTCTGTCCTCTGTTGGACCTACTCAACTTGTCTCTGAGCAGCTCGTGTGACGGAGTAATAATACCTCGGTCAGGGAATGTTTGTGTGTATGTCGCATGTCATACCTATAACGCCTACCTCGGTATCACTACTCTACCTGTAGTAATACTCCGAGACTGCGAGAATGAACACGTAGTCTAACCAGGGGGGAGGCCAGAGGGGAACTGACCAAAAGGCTTCTGCTAAATGGCCGAAGGAGTGGCAGATCTGACAGGCCGGGCTATAGATGACGAGATCTTTACTTAATTATGCATACAAGGTAGGTGAGGCGAGCACATCTCCCGCCACCGGAACCACGGAATGGACCCGGCCGGTCCAGCTATTGATGAGCTGAGGTTTAGGATCCCTTACCTTTGGGAGATACGTGTATATGACATGCTATAGTACCATCTCTGTGTGTATGTATGTATGTGTGTGATCGTGTGTGCGTGTGTCTGTGTCTGTGCCTGTGTCTGTGTCTGTGCCTGTGTCTGTGTCTCTGCCCATAGCCGGCTAACGCAACACAGATCAAACCGGCGATGTCACATGCGCCGAAAGAACAGCCGGTCGGAGGCGGGAGTAGCCTCATTTGCGATAATTTGACTAGCTAACCTTGCTGCTTCTGGCACCGATGGCAGTTTCGGTATTCGTTTAAACAGCGGGAGCCTCGCATGCTGCCGAACACAATTAATTATTGCTAATCCCTTGCTGAAACGGCTGATTCGGCTGGGGCAGATTGTCGGGAGGCACAACAATGACCCGTGGAGCAGAGCCGTACTCCGTCCCTTACAAGGTGTTGCCCTACGCGGGAGAGCCGTTCCTTGACTGATACGTGTGGTGAGATTCGGTAAGAATGACAATGATACGATGATACGATAATACGAGAGGAGACGAAGAAAGAAAGAGAAAAAAAAAAAAAGGAAAAAAGAAAGAAAGTGCAGAATAGGAAGACTTCCCGTACGGGACTGGCTTGGTCCGGCCGAGGCCAGGGCAACCAGCGAGGCTGCGACCCGGGATAATTAGGTAGGTAGGTCTCTCTCTCTCTCCCAGACGGGTAAGACGATGTTGGGGAGCCTCAACAAACTTCCATCTGGCTTGGCCTTTCCACTTCCCTATTTTAGCAGCTGGTTAGGTCGGGTTAGGTGGGTCGATAACGGTGACGATTATGTGACGATCCATCTTTTCTCTTTTCCTGTTCACATGGGAGGGCGGGTAGGCTGGAAGGTAGGCTGGAAGGGGGAAAGCCTGTCGTGAGGAATAAGAATGAGAGAGAACGGATACGTCAAGACCCGAACAGGCAAAATGGCCGTTTCCCGTCATCCGCCCTCGAGAGCGAGGCGGCGTTGTGTACTGTACACAACTAGCAGTCTAGTGTAATTGGCGCGACCGACTAGACTGAAATGCACGTCTGGTCTGGAGAGTCGTAGGGTCCGTATGTAGTTAGACACCAGCAGACAGGGATCCAAACCGGAAGCGAAGAGGGCGTGTGTGGGTCCTGCATGGAAGGTTTCTAGAAGCCTTCTGGATGCGGATCCCTAGTCTCGGCCAAACCCCGTACCCCTGGATGCTGTGGAGACTGGCCCCAAACAAGTTTGATTGTCTTCGATGAATGGGTGACGGCGTTTGAGGACGCAAACTAAGCTACCTTAGTTCGTTGCTTCGAAGCCCGTTTTTACGAATCATCAATATTGGCTCGCGCCTTGCCCCGACTCCGTTAATTAGCGGAAGAAGAACACGTTACACGTCACGGAAGATCAAAAAAGAACAAAAAGAAAATAATAATAATAATAATAATAATAATAATAAATGATGACAGCTTGACTCCTTAACTCCTGTGGCCGAATCCCTTAGCCCAGGATGTGGTGTATGGGGGGGTGTGTGTCATCATGACTGGCGAGAATTTTCATGTCACGCTGGTCGGGTTATTATTATTAATAATAACAATGGTAAATAGGAATAAAGGCATCAATAATCAGGAGCAAGCCTATGGCACGTAGATAGGCTTTTGACACACGTGCGATATCACCGTGGCATTTGCGATATAGTCTACCGCATAGTCTACCGCATCTTGGTGTAGTATAGCCTGTGTAGGTAGTGTAGGCAGACCGGGTATCTCGGGGTGGTGCAGATGTAACCTTCTATCATCCGACTAGGTCGGTTCCATAGTACCGTAGGTAGTCCAAGCCCGGCCGTACTTTCACACCGGGGGAATGGGGAGGACTAGCGCGAGCCTGGTAGATATTGTGATCGAGCCTTGGGACCATGGATATTGGGCGGACCGGCGGAGGTATCGAACTGGAGAGTATATCGTCTCTGCCCTGGCGCTGCATCATCTAGATAGATAGGTACATACACTACAATACACATGCATAGATACATACATACATACATACATACCCAGGTAGGCAGTCAACTAGCCCCCGACCCCCGACCGCATGAACCTGCCCCGAACACAACTGCGCCAAATGACAACCGCGCCCAGTCGACCAGTCGGTCAGGACAACGGGCGAGACACAATCGGTTTGGCCACGGCGCAACGCAGGTCCGTCAAGGATAAAACACAGTAATTGTCAGTGATGATGACGCCGTCGCGGCCGCTATCGGACGCCTCGCGCTGCAAGATGCATCAGGGACAGAGGGTTGATTGCGCGCGTAGCGAGGATGTGGGCGAAGGCCAAGGTTCCCGTCCTGGCCACTCGGGCTTCTCAGAGGCTGCCGGCATTATCAGGAACGCCTCTTCAACAGGGTTCCGAGCGATGACGAGGCTGGGCCGGGCATCCATTGGATGGTATAGTGTAATACCTACACTACCTCCCTCGACGCATCCTGGTTGATTGATTGACTGATTGATGGGATGGCTTGGTGTTCCAGAACGCTTCCAGGCATTGGCGATCCTTCGCACGCCACCCTCCTTCATCCAACGGTCGGTTGTGACTAACTACTACTCTATTAAATCAGAGGCCAACAAACACACTCGCACACACACTACAGATGTATGTATGTTACATAAGTACAGTGTTATCGGGAAATGACTCCGACTTGTCTCGGACCAGACAAATAGAGCATCTGGGACTCTCAATTGCCTACCTGTGATCCTGTGATATGTAGTGTGCATATCTCCATGATGATTCATATTCCGTCATGTTGCGACGATCTATCGGATCCATAACTAGCATCTATGCATATTAATTTCCTACTAGACAGGCTTAATGTGCTTCTAGAAGGAGGAGAAGAAGAGAGAAAAAAGGAGAAAAAAATCACAAACAAATTGAATTCATGATGAAGATGAATGGGCAATCCCTGTAGCGGGCGGTTTCTCGGAGGTGCGTCGCTAGTGGAGGGAACTAGGTTATGATGCTGCAAGTTAGATGAGAAGGAAAAGAGGAAAAAAAAAAAAAAAAGGGCAAAAGGCGACATTGGATTGGTTGATCTATATCGTTCTAGAAAACTTCCATTTGCGGCAAGATATCGGGTCCCGATCCCTACTATGTATGCTGTATGTATGCATGTCTATCGACAGACAAATAGGCGGGCGGAACTAGCCTTACAGTGTACATTATGTATGTACTTTGTAACCCTCTCCCTGTTTGATATGCAGACTCGGACTCTGAGGTTTGATGACGAGGAGTCGGTAGATAGACGTATCTACCTCTTACGTACCGACAACACACACACGAACACACACACGAACACACATACGAACACACACACGCACATGATATCATCTCGCGAAAGAGGATGCAGACCTCGGGAGAGTGTCGTATACTACCTGGGTATGTCACAAAAGACACTAATGTGCGGTCGAGACAACCTGGTCAGTGGTAGAGATGCCGATAGAGCGCCATGGTTGAGCAACACCCTTAGTCTTAATTGCGAATAAACATCAGACGTGGCATGAATCTGAGACGCAAACGCGAAACTCGACTATTTCTGCTATTTTCGTCACGCCATCCGGTAATTAGGTAAAAGGAGAGAAAGACGCAAGACACCGATAACTCATATCCATGGCTGTTTGAAGTTGTATAGGGATATGGCAAACCCAGTCCCACAGCAGTCCCCGAAGGCTTCAAATCAACCCGTCTCGGCTCACTTGCCGTTGCCGTACAGTCCCTCCCTCCGCTACTCCGCCGCGTCCATGGGAGTCCAGGCAAGTATCCAGGCAAGTAGTGCATGTAAGAGAAGAGAATATTTGCAGATTATCAGGTGGTGGTTCATTCATGTGCGCGCGCGCGCGCGGGGAGGCATCCTCTTGCCTTCTTCTCCGCCTTCTCCTTCGTCTCCTTCTTTAACACCCCTGCCCTGGGGCGCCATTCTCGCTCTTATTTGATTTGATTTTCGGTAGGTCGTATGCAGTACACTATCAGAAGAGTAGGCCAAGGCGGCATGGACAGTACTGTCTACCGCAGTACCCCATCAACGTGTCAAGCCGAGTTACATTGTCTAAGTGACTCCGGGGGGAAAATAAGGTACTGTATAATTCGTTGTCTTCCTCCAAGCGCCGGCGTCGTTTTTCTTTAATATGTACGACATAGTACCTACCACATCCAGCATGCTAAGCCGTATTTAGATATGTGCCTATATTACCGCTGTCATATATGTAACAGCGGAACGTGAATCTCCACCTTCCCCTGAAAGCTCGAGGAAGGGATGCTTGCTCATCTTCGGTCATGGCAGGCGCCGTCACAATCGCGTACTACACTACCCAGCCAAAAGTATGTAGGACAAGATGCGATACAGACCCCTTAGCTGTGGGTGTGGTGGAGGCGATTTCAGTCCTACACTTCGGTACCTCACCATCCACCCCGCTAATCGAGAGAGGGACGAATCAAAAGCCAACAAATAAAAAAAAAAAAAAATGGAAGCCAAAAAAAAAAGGAAGGAAGGAAGCAGATAGACAGATTCAAGAAGGAATGACTACGTTATGTAATATCTACTCGTAGCCTCTAGTATCTTACTACCTGGCTCTACATACTCATTTAACTAAGTCCTACAAATTATTACTATACGGTGTTCATACGGTAGACGGTACCTCCTCAACAGCTACAGACAGTATTCCTTGGTAACTAACTAGTTATTGTAGTGGCTTAAGAAGAGTGTGTATATGATACGCCTAACTAACTGGAGTTGGTATTTCCAAAAACCTCCCCTCTTCTCTCTCTCTCTCTCTCTCTCTCTCTCTCGACCCTACACTACCATGTACCTTAGCGCAGGGAGGTGGTATTATCCCACCTCACTACGTAACTTGTTCCACTGCTGCTAGCTTCTAATTATAATGTGCATACATATGTACATAGTATACAACAGGAGGTACCAAGGTATCCCACGTACAGCACATACTTCGAGGTTGTACAAGTACCAGCAAGAGGTGGTCGATGGTTCAGGTAGTGTCGGCTGGATTGCCTGGTGCTTATTTTCACGCTAATCTCCTTTCTGTTCATCTTGCCGAATACTGGCAACGACCCTCTGGTTCTCTTTCTCTTTTTCTCTTTATGGGCAAGTGCCTCCCGACCCTCCCTCTCCTCTCGCATCTTTCCCCTCATCGTTAGACCGCACTCCCTAGTCCATATCACACACCCTTTCCTGGCTGGCAGCGCATATTATTCAGTCTATGCTTCAAACCATCCACCCTCCACAACAACCACACAACATCTCGAGACTCGGTCGTGTGTAATCCCATATTGGAATATTCCCATCAGCCGAACCTCCTGCAGGCAGACTAGCCAAGAAATCCTTCCCGTGCTGCCTTCTTGCCTCGCCATCAGCCCGTGGTCTCGACTTATACCCGCCAACCGCCGCTCGCATTGTCCACAGGTCCTCCACACCCGTGGCCGACCACACTTCCCTCACTCCCTCCTGGTACTCACGTAGCATCCCCCTTCGCCCCAAAAGACAACGATATGAGCCGATCATAGTCTCATAGTCCCGCCAAATTTCTCTAGAGCAAATCAGTGTTTAGCTTCTCGTATTAACTGCCACCCGCCAAAACTTGCTCGTTGTGCCCTTTGCACACACACTCGATATACATACATCGCCGTTGGATTTGGCGGCAATTGTTGTTGGACGCCTGGCAGTTTCATTCGATACCCTTTGACCTTGCGAATTGTGAATAGCACATTTCTCCCGCGTCCTATATTGCGCTGCGCCTCGAAGCGACCGCCCCGTTCCGGCTTAACAGCACGATCTCATCCTACTAGTTCCGTTCGCAATGGCCTCTGAAAAGCCGGCGGTTCTTATAATCGGCGGCTTGGGATATATTGGCCGATTCTTAGCCAAATATATCCACGACAACAGCCTCGCATCCGAGCTGCGACTCGTTGATAAGGTTTTGCCTCAACTGGCGTGGTTGGCCCCCGAGTTCGAAAATGCATGCTCGGCAGCGAATTTTATGCAGGCCGACGCCAGCCAAGAACGTAAGTTGCTCTGTTGGGCATCAGTTTCTTTGGTGAACCCTTGGGCGCATTGCGCTCTAGCCTATTTATCATACTGACGCTTATTTGGGGTGTTTGTCCAGAAGCCCTAGCCCGCATATTCGACAGAGCTGACGGCAAACAATGGGATTATGTATTCAACTGTGGCGGCGAGACGAGATATTCCCAAGAGGATGAAGTTTACAAGGTCCGGTCTTTGGGCCTGTCCCTCGCAGTCGGTAGGGAGGCGGCAAAACGAGGCGTCAAATGTTTCGTGGAGCTAAGTACGGGCATGGTGTATAAACCAAATTCGTCGCCCAGCAAAGAAGGCGACAAATTGAAACCGTGGAGCAAGATTGCCACCTACAAAGCGCAAGCCGAGACCGAACTATCCAAGATCGACGGGTAAGTACTAACTCAACGGGCGGATTTGGGTCACCGAAGACTGACCGATGGCCCAATCGCATAGGCTTAACCTTGTTATCGTCCGGTTGCCTCACGTATACGGGCCGTATGCATCGCAATGGGTTGCTACCGCACTCTGCTTAGCGCGCGTATACCAGAGCCTAGACGAAGAGATGAAGTGGCTTTGGACCAAGGATTTACGTACGAACACGGCCCACATCGAAGATGTTACGCGGGCCCTATGGGCGGTTAGTACATGGTTTGACTCTGGCAAAGCCAACTGGGACACGAAAACCATGGGCATCGTTCCGATATTCAATGTGGTCGACAAGGGCGTTACAACACAAGGCACGGTGGCAGGCATTATTGGTGAAGTATTTGGCATCAAGTGGGAATTCCAGGGCCAGCTGCTGAGCAACTTTGCGCGCCTCAACATGGACAGCGTGGTGGATGATGTCAACGACGATGTGCTCGGGCCCTGGGCGGACTTGCTTACCGAAGCGGGAATCACACGGCCGGGCCCTTTGACTCCCTTCATGGAGAAGGAGCTCTTGAAAGACACTGATCTCAGTATGGATGGTAGCCGGCTCGAGACGGTTGTCGGCTTCGAGTACAAGAGGCCCGTTATCACCAAAGAACTCGTTCTGGACGTGATTGAAAGCTACAAGACGATGAAATGGTGGCCGTGATGGCGTGCATGGACCCCTACCATCAGATTGACGGCCTTACTCCTCACCACCCCGGCTGAAGCACCTTGGACGAGAGGCTATTGGCATCCTTGTAAGGGTTTGCGACGAAGTATATTCTAATAAACGACTAGATGACTGACGGCCCACGGTTCCGTATTAGATAGACTTTGGCGGCTGTTTCAATTTTTTTCTTTTCTTTTGTTCCTTCTATTATCATGTTCTGTTTTAAAATCGGGTTTTTGCGCGGAGATGGCGATAGTGTACGAGTAGGATATCCTTTCTTTTAGTTGTCCCACTGACAGCACCTGCGCCCACACTCACATTCACATCCACATCCATCCACATTTACATCCACACTCACCACCCATGATGACACAATACTCAATTACATGCATCCCCCCCACCCATCCACTATTCATGAGCCTAACGACAGGCTTTGTCACAGGGTAGTCCGACGCAAGCGTTCAACTAGATATAGGAGGCACTATATCTTCTTCCTTAATGAGACAATCTTCGAGCTGAATGTCTTCTTGGCAGAGACCGACCATGCTTGTCTGTCCTACCTGCAGGTCAGACCGAGACCAGCGATGTGCTATCGTAAATGTAGGCACGAAGGCTCTTCACCACGCCATATGAGTATGGATCAAGCCAAGCTGGTAGTATAGGGTTTTTTGTCTACCCCCAAGCAAACAGATTTCTGCTTTTCTAGTTTTGCGTAGCGTCCCAGCAGGTTATAAACAACGCCATCCTGTGGCATTTATTACAAGCTTCAGTAAGCCCTCCAATTGAGCTAACTGTGTCTCGCTAGATATTAGATAAGACGGCATTTTAATTACCGGCCTGCAGCGATACCTAGGAAGTAGGTACCATCTACTGGCTTCGGGGGTGCACTGCTACCGACTCGGGAACCGGCCATAGGCCTTAGCGCACGCTTTTGAACCCATTCACGGACACTGGACCCTGCATTAGACACGACATTTTCGGACCATCATTTACATAAGTACACCTGGGCATACACATAAAAGCATACGCATAACAGCTCTACTCTGGTTGTCTGGATCATCGGCGGTGATATGTATTTGACATTATGTAACCGGTCATCGGCCATCGGTCAGTCACATGCAAGTCCGATATCCCAACTTACCGGTAAGCGTGTCAAATCTGGTCCTAGCACCATTTTACGCGCTCACTCATTCGGTACCAAGGTCGGCGTTGCCTAAATTTAGAATAGCTCAACCCCGCAGAACCACCCCCGCAGGAGACCACCCCGCAATCTCGGCACAATCGACAAACTTCTGGCCGATCACCGTTCGGGTTAGTGTGCTTGGGTTCAGGCTTGCGTGAGACGGGAACAACCACTCATGTGCGACGACAGGGCAAGAGGAAGGAAGGACGGGGGAAGGGGGTGTCTTCTTGAGCTTCTGAAGAGCCTACCTCGGTCGCTACCTACCGGTCAAACCTATGATGCAAGATTGGAGGGGAAGCACTACTACCTCGGTCGTTTCTTTTTTTATTTTAAGGTTTTACCTGCCGGTGTTTCTGCATCTTTTATGATTTATCCCATGCATAACTACTGCTAGGTAGGTAGTAGTCATTGCATCCCGAGATATTGATCGCCGTTGGTTATTGGTCGAATAATTGAACGTGGAACTCGTGGAACTTGTTTGTTCTGTTGGTGGTCCCTTTTCATTCTCCACCAAACTTATCGAATCAAAGCTTGGATCCCCGCGTACGACTTCATTTTTCTAACGAGCGCGTTCATCCGAAGCACGGACACACGATCTACGTACGTGGTATACAAGACGACAGGAACACAACCGGGGAATCTCGATAAAGCAAACACACACATCACCATCATCATCATCATCACCATCATCATCCTCATCAGCAGCAGCAGCAGCAGCAGCAGCAGCATCACGAATTTATCATGGCGGCTCCCGCTTCCAAACATATCGGTGACCTGAGCGGGAAATGGACCCTGGTAAGATATATCGCGCGCTCTCCCGTCCTCTTGCTTCTACAACCCGTGGCAAAGCGGCATATTCATCATCTATCTATCCTCCTATCTGGCAAATCCGTGTTGGATGTTGAGTGTTAAGTCAAGCAAGACACCTCACCTCCACCTCTCGCCTATTCCCGTATATCAAAGCCGTGCACGACACGGCCATCCCGTCTACCCACCACCTACTTCAACCTCCCACTCTGCCCGTCTACAACCCCCCCAACCCAACGAAGTCCTCTGGTCCCCCCCCCCTCCCCCGCCTCCCTAAACACGAAACCTAAACTTCCTCTAGAGGGGACCCCCCAAACCTTCTCCTCCAGCTCCTCTTCCCCCAAAGACATGGCTTAAAAAGAGTATAGTAAAAAAACCAAAGCTAATAGACCTCTGAAATAGAATAAAACCCTCTCGGACCCAACGGACCCCGCCCTGGCGCTACAGGGCACGGGGTGGCTCGTCCGCAAGGGGATCGGGGCGGCGACGGTGGGGATCAACGTGCGGCAGTACACGGACGAGGCCGGCACGGTGCACATCGACATCGACATGACGGCGAGCGGGCTGACGGGCACGCGCGAGGCGCGCACGCTCGACTGGACGCCGCGCGAGCACAAGGACTGGCTCTTCGGCCGGCTCCACGGCCGCTCGCGCTTCGCCACCATGGACGAGGTCGCCGCCCTCGTCGCCACCCCGGACGCCCAGGCCCGCCGCGACCGCTGGGCCGACGACGACTTCCTCGCCCAGGACTGGATCGCCGACGCCGACGCCGAGGGGAAGGGCCCCAACGGGGAACCCCTCGTCATCGCCCACATGGACGCCGACGCCGGCTGGCGCGCCACGCAGATCTGGGGCTTCCAGATCATCGGCGGCGAGCGGAGATATGTCCGCAACGTCGTCGTCGCCAAGGGCGAGAAGTTCGAGAGCTTCAAGATGATCTATGACTTCGTCTCCGAGTAGATAAGAGCTTTGTCCGTTTTTTTTTTTCTTTTGCGTTTTGCGTTTTGAGGTGAAAGAGAGAGATAAAGGGGTGGAAGGGGATGGCGATGTGGAATTAAATAGAAATATACGATGGGGAGTGGAGGGTGAAGGGGAGGGGGGTGAATACGAGTTGTTGAACTAGACTAGTTAGAAGATGAATATCTAGTGGGCATCGGATGTCCCTACGTTAAACAAACAAGTTGAACGGAGAGACAGATATATATTAAGGCGTGATGATATTGGATTTGGTTTATCACGATACTGTTTCTTGCTCGTTGGTTGTTTGTTTGTGCCATGTATATGGGAACTAGGATTCCTGTGGGTATCAAACTGCAATCCTAGCCGGGCCATCTTCTTCACGAAGCAGCCCATCTCTGCTCTTCACACCGTCCGTCGCGCGAAAATACCGGCGTCACTGGCGGGAAAATGTTGAAACTCCAGCCGACGACTTAAAAAAAAAAAACCTGACGCCCAGCCAGCTAGCCAGCCAGCCAGCCAAACACCAACGATCCAGCCGGCCCTCTCTCTATGAATAAAGCAATATTCGCGGTCCATCCTCCCCGCTCCCCCAAACGCCGTTCTTGTGGTTGAATACAATGAATAATCATTAATCGATCTCCGGTACGGCCGGGGACGTTCCGGGAGGGGCAATACACTCGTCGTAGAGCGGGCAGGAAACTGAAACTCGCCCTTCTCCTCGTTTCCCTTCGAAATCCCCATCTAAGACCAGGCGGATGAGGTAGCGCATTTACCCCCCCCCCTCCTCCCACTCGTCAACCCATCGCGGGAAACCGCAGGTAGACGGATATAAGTGTTTTCTTTCTTTCTTCCTCTTACCCACGAACCCCCCTTTCCTCCTCCCACCATCTGCCTCAAACCCCCCTCCTTCATCCCGGCCACTCTACACTGGCCTCCGCTTCACGAACTCCTCCAGATCCTCCCTCGTCGCGACGCCGAGGACGAACCGCCTATGCTCATCCGTGACGACGGCGAAATCCTGCTTCTGCCGTCCACCATGGCCATGGCCATCGCCATCGCCATCACTGCCATCGCCGCCGTCGAAGAAGGCCTCGAGGTCCTCGAGCGGGGTGGCGAGGGTGATGACGGTGTAGGGGCGGCCGCGGCGCTGGAAGCGGGCCATGGCGCGGGCGAGGGGGTCCTCGGGCCGCAGGGCGCCGGCGGCGAGGCGGGCCTGGAGGGCCGGGATGGCGATGTAGCCGAGCAGGGCGCGCGTGGCCGGGTCGACGACCGTCAGGTGCGTGTACTCGCGCTCGAACGCCGAGAGCAGCGCCAGCGAGACCGGGTCGTCCGGGTTCAGCGAGAGCGCCGCCGGCGGCTCGAGGTCTTGGACCGTGGCCTGCTCCCCACCCCCGGATATTGTTAGCTCGGGGACGCAAAAGGACAGAAAACGAATTCTTTTTTCATTTTTTCATTTTTTTTTTTTTTTTTCAATAATAGTCTCGTCAATCTAGCTTCGGGCCAGCTGAGATAAATTGGGGGGAGAGGAACTGGGAAGGGTATAGGGTATAATCGGGCAGTCATGTGCCGGGCGAGGAAGGATGTTGGTATTGGTTGCTTGCTTACCCCACGATATCGTGATGACCACTTGGAGACGAAGGGCTGGCGAGACAGCGGCGACGGCCCAACGTGAGCCGTATTCTTCATCGCCTGGGCCATAACTAGGTAGTTGTAAAGTGCCGTGTAGGGAGGTGGTGTAGGGGAGGTGACCCGACCCGGCGAGACCGTGCGTCGCTTGATGTAGAAAACAGGGGGAGGTCGTGTGGCGTTTAGAACAGGCAGGGCTGTCCAGGGGATCTGTTTGGCCTAACAAGTAGCCAACTAATAAATATTAAAGAAGCAGGGTCGTTGTAGCGGCACTTGGCGACGGTGTTCCGTGTCGTGATGAGGCGGGATGATTTGCTTGTCAGGAAAGAAGAACCTTGCTGTTTGTCAGTGCATGACGGTGAACTGAACCTGCCTCCCTATCCATGTTAGGTTTCCATGTTAGGTTAGGTAAGTTATAGTAACCATTTAGCCCCTGCAGTGACTTGTGCACTAAAAAGTCGAGGTGGAGAGGCACACTTCCATTCTATGGTGGATAACTAACTATGTACACGGAACTGACGGGCAACTTCTGTTTCCGACTGCCGATAACCCCTCCATGCTTTTATGAGCTACCTTATAGGTATCTGACTAGGTATCTGACTTGTAAGTCAGATACCTGGTTAGGCTATGGGATTATTTGATAAACTGGATGACCTCAGATACACGATAGCAGGAAGAACGCTAGAATATAAATCGCCTTTGAAGTGCAATGTTTCAAAAGAAAATCACGCAGCTCATTCTACACTACACTAGGAAGCGACCCATGACACGAACTCCGCCTGAGGAACCATGGGGTCGCTAGAACCGATCTGACCTGGCGCGAGAGTATGACAGGCCAATGAAGACCTAGGAAATGCGAGCTGGCCATTCCTAAGCCTTAAAATTCGGGAGGTGGAGTCTCTACGCGAGCACGGGTATAGCTCCCCCCACCGACGTCACCAATTCCAAGGCTTAGCTTGTATTGTATAGTGTATACAGTATGTCGTACCTCCGTATAACCTCAAGGTCCGGTTGCCGGATTTTATGCCATTGTTGTGTAGGAGAGATTGGAAATTCCACATGAATGTTATAATCACCATTGATATTAAATAAATATAACCAAAAGTAATATTTTAAGAACGAAGAACTGAGAGAAAAAGAAGGAAAAAGGAATCAAATTTCAGGATAGGAATAGTTAAGCCATAACATAAGCCCGTTTAGTTACCTCCGCCTGATATACCCTCGAGTTGCGGACGGGGTCTAACTCCGGAGACCCCTTCTCCCACTCTCTTGCCGTTGAATGGAGGCGCTACGCTACCTATTTAATCCCTACCCAACAGCCGAAACTTCCCGGCGAGCTATCCGGTGTAGAGTAGTAGTGAGATACAATAAACCAACGATCCCTCAATGATGACCCGTTTTATCTAATACTGTCTCATTTCTTTTAAACCTTTCGTGTCCCTTCGCGCTTTTCTGGCCATCTTACCTGGGCCATCTACTCTACTCTAGATAGGAGGCAGCCGTGATCGTTCTCATCACCCTATCTTCTTTCCGAGAGAATTGACCTTTCTCGGTCACCAAGCTGATATACCCCCAGCATAGTACGTTTGCGCCACCATCGCCGATCCGTCGTCCTTTGATACGCCTACACACACCTACACACCTACACATACACACACACATACACACCCGATCCTCGCACCTGGACCTTTTTCGTCCCAGAGCTCTCCAGGTTTCGTTCGACGGATGCCGCAGTCAAATCATCAAGCACACCCTGACGTCAACCACCCTCACTAACGACCAATTGAATTGACAGATCAAAAATTCGCCCTCCCTCCCTCTCGCAGCAGCAGCAGCAGCAGCAGTAGCAGGAGAGATGCCCTCCCTTTTCCCGAGTCCGCCCGCCCTCCAGCAGACCTTCGGGTCGCGGCAGGCCGCCGGAGAAGGTCCCGGCAGAGCGACGCCGCGACGGGCCCGCCCCGAGCTCTACGGCGCCGCCTTCTCCGTCGCCGCCGGCCCGGGCGGGAAGCTGAGCGCCGAGGCCCAGGCCGAGTTCAACAAGGCGAGCGCCGCCGCGAGGGCCCAAATCGGCAGCGGCTGCGGTGGTGGTGGTGGTGGTAACGGTGGCGGTGGTAGCGGTGGCGGCATCGAGCTCTACTCGCCCGGCTTCTACGCCGCCGCCACCTTCGGCGGGCTCATGGCCTGTGTAAGTTATTTACCGCGGTATCCGTGTCTTCTTTTTCAAAAAGCGGAGTAAGCTATATATCACGTATTTATTTACCCGGTGTTTTCGGTTGCTCTTTTTTTTTTTTTTTTATCCCAACAGGAGAGCGGGTTGCTAGCTAACGTTGTGTTTTATTTCCCACGTCTATTAGGGCCTCACGCATACTGCCGTCACGCCGCTCGACCTCGTCAAGTGCCGCCGTCAGGTCGACTCGAAACTGTACAAGGGGAACTTCCAGGCCTGGGGCCTGATCTATCGACAGGAGGGCATCAGGGGCATATTTACGGGATGGGGCCCTACGCTGGCCGGGTATTCGGCGCAGGGCGCCTTCAAGGTTTGTCTCGCTTCGCCTCGGGGGGCCATAAGAACCCCGTCGTTAAAAAAGTTCCCCAGAGTGACTGGCATGCATAGCTGACCCTGCCATCTTTCATTGTAGTACGGGTGGTATGAGTACTTCAAGAAGACGTATTCGGACCTCGCGGGCCCGGAGAACGCCTACAAGTACAAAACACTCCTCTACCTCTCGGCATCTGCCTCCGCCGAGTTTCTGGCCGACATTGCCCTGTGCCCCTTCGAATCCGTCAAGGTCCGCATGCAGACTTCTATACCCTCGCCATACACCGGCATGATGGACGGCTTAAGAAAAATCACCGCCTCGGAAGGCGTCGGCGGGCTCTACAAGGGCCTTTATCCGCTGTGGGGACGTCAGATCCCCTATACGATGGTAAGTGGCGGCCGGTTTTCTGTATTCCTGAATTAGCGGAAACCCTCCCTCCCTTCCCTCCCCTCCACCTCTTTGGGCGGGTACGGACGGACGCTGGAAGGCGAAGGCGGGCTAACCCCCCGGCGACTGCCAGATGAAATTCGCCTCGTTCGAGACCATCGTCGAGATGATCTACGACCGCCTGCCGGGCGGCAAGGACGACTACGGCAAGGGCGCCCAGACGGCCGTGTCCTTCACCGGCGGCTACATCGCCGGCATCCTGTGCGCCGTCGTCTCGCACCCGGCCGACGTGCTCGTCAGCAAGCTGAACGCGAACCGCAGGCCCGGCGAGGCCTTCGGGGCCGCCGTCGCGCGGAACTACAAGGACACCGGCTTCATGGGCCTCTGGAACGGGCTGCCGGTGCGCATCGTCATGATCGGCACGCTGACCGGCCTGCAATGGATGATCTACGTAAGTTATTCCGGCACACGAAAAAAAGAAAAAAAAACCCCCCACATAAGCGTCTCGGGCGCTTTTTCTTTTTTTTTTTTTCGCTGACGGCATAACAGGATTCGTTTAAGATTTTCATGGGCTTCCCTACGACAGGTGGAGCGGCGCCGCCAGAGGAGCCGAAATGAGGAGAGTGATAAGTTCGGGATCTTTTAAACCCGCATTGCTTTTGGTAGTCATGGTAGTTGTATTATCGTACACAACGGGATATGTTGTGGTAATGGCTTCGCTTGCGGGGAGAAGCAAAAAAAAGTGGCGGATAGGGGCTAGTTAGTCCATTCTAGATTTCTCTTTTACCTTGTAAATATTGGTAACTTTCTTTGCAGAGGTCTCATCTCCATGTAACCAATCAAGGTTGGCGTGAATTAGTCGCTGTTATGGTACTGTATACCCGAGCAATAACGTATCACGAGACGTGGGTGAGGTGTTTGCTAATATGAACCTTTTAGGGATTGAATCTCTTTTAGGGCCTATCTTGACCTATGCTCTTGAACACTTATAAAATGGTAGGCATCTTCGTGCATCATATGTGTACGTATGCCTGGTCGCTAGGATTCATGCTTGCCGGTTAGCATGGTTGCACATCGCTGGCCAATAGTAAGACCATTGCATCACACCGATTCAAGAATCCTCTCAAGCACAACTCGGTTATATTTATACTGTTGGCCAATGATATGAAAAGCGCTGGGATCGGTCGAAAACCCCGTAACCACTCTTACCTAGTGGTGTATAGGCGTAGGGATGTGCATGCTTGGCAACGGCGGCACTCCGCGATGAAGTCGAGTAAAGGGGGGTGAAATAAATCGTGGGAGATATAGTGATTGGTCATAGACCGGACTATAGATAATTGGGGGCCGTTGAATAGTGCCTACATTAGTTATGTTTCGTCCTTCTGGAAAATGATATGTTTAACACATGAGCTGATAAAAGAAATCCTCCGTTGATTAGCGGTCTTGATGGGTATTGGCTGTGGCCCACGGGTTGTTGGCTGCTTGATAACAAGCTTGTGGGCTTGTACCCCCTCTGGATCCCCTCCTTTCGTCATAACACATCAGCCATGTGGCCAAGATGACTTGGATGGGTGTGTCAAGAGCCGCGTTGTTGGTTTGCGTGAGCTGCAAGGCGGCGGTACTTCGGCTCCGCTAACCCGTCGATTAACATGCCATGTTCATATCGTCCACCACTTACCGACTTGTTGGCTTTGGGGTCGCATCTTGGTCGTATCTTGGCCATTGCTTGATTCTTCTCCTGAGCGCACTGCCGTCTCTGTTGCTGGGTGTGGCGCATAATACATTACCAACTGGTCTGGATATGCGCGGGCAACTCACTGGTAGGTTGGGTGGTGTGGAGTGTCACGTCACCCCAGAACTTCACCAGCCAGCGCGGATCGGTCATCCTACACCATCAGCCCAAACCTCACTGTTGGCTACCCCTGCAGCCTTGCCAGCCAAGAGTCGATGCGCCGCCTTGCTGCATATCGGCTATCCAGAAGGAAGGACGGGGGGAGGGGGTGAAGGGGGGGAAGGTTAGTCAACCACCATCATCTTTGTCGATTTGGTATGCACAATCGCCACATACATAGCCGTTTCATGATTGCACGAGCTGTTACCCATACGCGGCAGGATGACGAGAGCAGAGTGAGGGTTAGGCGTTAGGGGTTGGGGGTTGAGGATTGGGGGTTGAGGGTTGGGGGTTAAGGGTTGAGGGTTGAGGGTTGGGGGTTGGAGATTGGGGGGTTGGAGGTTGGATGGATGTCACGTCGAAACGATGCCTTGCTCCAATCCGTGGTAGTGATGGAAAATGCCGAACCTGGGGAGGGATTGGTAAAACATCGTAGGGTTACATGCACGAAGACAGAAGCTCTCTCGGATTCCGGAAGGGTTCGGTGTCGAGGCTCACTGATCAAATGCCAAGGCTTACAAACCTGAGCATGGCAGCGCACGCTGCGTCGCTACCTCACTGGAGGTGAGAGGGCAGCGTAGTATGTAACCGCAGGCCGGACCATGAATGACCAGAAGCTGGTACATGTACGTTTCCGCCGTCTTGGGACTGGCCGTTCCGTCGTCTTCCTTACCTCCTCGTTCCAGTCTAGAACAGCTGGACCGGTGATCCGACCAACTGATCGAAGCGTGGCAAGTGGATCTGACATGCTGTCCGGCTGACAGAGGGACACCATCTCGGACTCGAGCACTTAATAATAGTGCAGGTTAAGTTACACCAGAAGAGAGGGAGTATTAGTGCAGGTGAGTTGGGTTAGGCAGTGTGGGAGGCGTGGTAACTAGGGTAGTGTAGCAAGCAGGGTGCCTAAAGCAAGTAATACCACCTGGTCCATGTCCCCCCCCCGTCCCACCACCCACCATCACGAAGTAGTGTTGGGAGGTATGGGTATGTAACTATCACCCATAAGTTATAACTACCTTCTTACCCACCTGCCTACGCTGCCCACATTAGGTACCGTACACAACCACCCACCACCCCTCTCCTCACCCCCCTCCTCACCCCCCGGGTGGAAACCAAGCTATGCTTGTGCCTAATGTAGTGTAGGGTGGATGGATGTATGGATGTAGTGTACTGTAAAGTAAGTTGACTTGCAGCAATGACAGCGACTTCCAATGTCATTACCCGGTGCCAAATGTGCGTTTCCCCGGCAAAGAATGGAATGCCCGTTGTCTGTCTTTGCGGCGCGGCAGCAACAACCCCTCAGAGTCGACCTGCTTGAGGATTGGTTGTGTAAATAGCATGGCTAACTCCGTATTCTTGCGAACCCCGTCAAAAGGCGGTGGTCTCGTCTAGGCTAACGGACCAGACTTCCCTTTTTGGGCATGCCACCCTCGAATGGCGTATCACGCTCCTCGCAGGCAGTCCGGCGTCGTGGGCACGGGAGGTCTTCTGTGGATATTGTTTGCCAAACGCAGTGGCCGTCGAACAGAACACCGGAATGATCGCCACACAAGCAGCGCTGCGTAACCTGAGCTGCTTGAAGCGGAGATAGGCGGTCATCCTCCTACGGTTGCCTACCTGGGTAGTGTCGAGTGGAGGAACACGACACCAGTAGAGAGGGCCAAGTCAGGATGATAAACGATGGCTATGCTAATGGGAAAATGGGAAGAGGGTGGTGTTATTATATCTTAATTCGGATGAGCCAGATTCGGTCTCACCTTGCTTGGGTGAATTAACTCCCGCTTCGCCTCGGCCGGCGAGAGAGTGGCTCAGTGTGGACGAGGCCAATAACCACGGGGCCGATTTGAAATGTCATGCCTGTCATGCCGGTCCTAGGCATTGCCTCCTCCTGGACTATGCATGTACGTCCAAAGGTAAACCGTTGAAATGCCGCCAAGACAAGGAAGGGGCAGGAATGTAACTAACTGCTATCTCCAGTCTACAGTACACACTAACACAAACTACCTGGGCAGGTCTTGAGGTAGTTACTTCTGATTACTCGGTTCCGCCTCGTCCAACCCCGTCTTTGCATCCCCCATCACTACTAACGTACGTACCCAAAGTAGATAGGCCACAGAAGACAGCCAGGTCATACAGGGTCATACAGGGTCATACCAGGTACCAAACCCCTCTAACGCATACACTACTACACACCCTAAGCAGCTCTAACGACCCTAATGCATGGAGACTAGCTGCTGCCCTGGGGAATCTAACCCTAGGTGTGTAGTCTAATCGTATAGTGGCCGCACTGCCCTGAGAGGGTCCCGCCCTAATCCATTTCCCAGCAGAACTCGATCATGCCACACGCGCCAGACAGGAAGTAACCACTTATATACATAGTACCTACGAGATAGGTTTTACCATCCCGAATCGGAATAGGAATGCAACCTGAGCCACGCCGCTTTTAGCCGGGGCTGAGCCTGACCTGAGCAAGACCCGCCTTTTCACAACCCGATATGAACAAAGACTTGCATAATTTCTAATACACGTCACGGGTCCACGGTATTACCGTATTTGCACAAAAACAAAGACTGTTTAAGATTGTAAAACGGATTTTAGTATGAATTACAGGACGGTCCGTACGAGCGACTTCCTAGGACGTCGCTCGACAAACAACAAAATATAAGCGCAAAGATATAGAACGTGAACATATCAGGGAAGATAGCCACAGGCAATCCAGCTGTCCAAAGGACTGGTTACAGTTGGGGGAGGTACGAGTGCGTAATGGCTGGGGAAGGCACAGTCAAGTTCCCACTGTGTTTAGCTGGCAGACTTATGCTGGAGACCCCTCCATCAGCAATACATATCCGTTTGGCCCATTTATCCCGTTTTCTGTTACTAGTATACAGAACGAAGTGTTCAAGGTTTGACCCTGGCGCGGGGTGCCTTCAGCCTCGTTTCGCTATGCCTTTATTGGCTGACAGCTGCTGTATGCGTGCAGCTAACTGGTCCAATCGGGAGCACGGAAGCCAAGGATCCGCAGCCAACAGTGCTATAGGGGATCTAGGCAGAATCAGCTCTTGCACATCGGCAGGTACAAAATACACATTGCTTCTCGTGATTTCTGCCTGCACCATTTCCTTGGTTCTTTCAACCTATCCAACATCTTGCATGTGGTCAAGAATGAATTCAATGCCACAAACAGACTTCAAGCTTTCTGATGTCAAGCTTTCTGATGTCGAGCTATCTGACGCACAGGACATTGGACATCATGTCGAAGTACCCGCTATGCAAAATGGTCCATTATACCGGACAATGTTTCCTCAGTTCAACACAGTTACAGAAGCACAAAAGGAGCAAATAACTCGCTGGTATATCGAGATGTTAGAAGATGCCTTCCAAACCCGGGAGGAAAGATTTTTGAAGGCATGTTCTGTTGATGGGACTCCAGTCGGTTTTTGCGGTTGGACTGTTATAGAGCAGAACTATGAACCGAAAAAGAGAGAAAAAGCTCAGAAAGCATCCTGGTTACCAGACACACTTGATGTAAATGGCTGGGTTGCTTTATCAAAGGATTTAAAAGCAGAACGCTGTCGGGTTTTAAAAGATCTCGATAATATATGCCGTAAATTAAATTACGTTATCCTAGTATACTTGTTTACTAATGGTTTTTACATATAGGATTAACATTTATGGCAGTACATCCAAAATATCAACGACAAGGGATAGGTTCAATGATGATGCGGCGCATTTGTAAAGAAACAGATCAGCAAAAACGATGTGCATATGTACTCGCAGCGCCGGAAGGGGTCCCACTCTATTCAAAGTTTGGTTTCGAGATTGTAGGTCATGTTGAAACGACGACTCATGGTACAATTACAAGCATGTTTCGGCCATCGCGTGGTACTTGTTAAGATCAACTCCAACATAGTCGTCTGAAGCCTCTAGAGGAGGTTTCACTGGCCTACTCGAGCCCTGCGAAGTGAGAGTTCAAAGCCAGTCATTATAACAATAGACGCCGAAATATGTTATGCAGTGTTGATACAGGTCGCTCATCTAGTTGTAGTCCGTTTCATAGTGATTGCTTGCATAGTCCACATCTGTTCTCATATCTCGACATTGCTATCGTTCTCGTAACTCTTGGTAGCTAAAATACCTTGTGATTGTCCTAGGAGTTACGGTACTGCGGAAAATTTCCTTAAACCTTTTTCTGCCAATTCGCTTGTCCAAAACACCGACCAGACTTAGCGCTTTGCCAATAGAAGCATCGAGTACGGTCAGATAATTTATTAGAAGAGGGAATGAGCGCTGGACAGAGGAACGTAGGGAATTCCTCAGGGTGGTACGCGAGTCGAAGAGGGAGTATTGGCGCAAGGTCTTGGCAGAAGCGAAAGACAGCCCGGAGCTGTACCGAATTATCGCGTGGCACAAGCTAGGCACTACTCTGAAGTCCCCTCCCCTTGTGGTAGAGGACGAGAGATAGTAGAAATGTGGAAGCACTCGAGGAACTTATTCTCAAGCGTTATAATGCGGAGGACGACCTAGATGGCGATCCACTAGATGGATGGTTACCAGAGGAGCTCCCACTCTAGAGGAGGTTGAGAAGCACACTATAAGGGTCAGCAGTACTACCTCGGGGGGTTGACGGGACCACCGTGCGCGTGATGACGTGGCGTTGGGGCTCGATCAAGCACTGGGTGCACTCTTTCGCTATAAGGTGCCTAGCTCTCGTGCATATACCGGCCCCCTGGAAGAACGCGGAGGTCTCGATGATCCCAAAGGTAGGCAAAAGAGATCGTGCTGGGCAAGGGGCTTGAGAGGCTTTTAGCGAAGAGGATGGCGTGGCAAGCGCTCGCCTTGGGGATTATAAGCCCCCCAGCAAGCAAGTGCCTTGCCGAAAAGATCAGCGATGGATCTCGAGTGGGCATTATCTCGGGGACAGTTAGCTACAAAACCTGCGCCCGTAGATCGTCCTAATTAATCAGCGGGCTTCGCTCGCTTGCCTTAGTTGACGGTTAAAACAGCTTGGGACGGTTTTGAGGGCTGGAACCGTTTTAACAGCTGGAACCTTCCGTTTTGAGATCTATTACTCTCTGCATAATATAATGCATAAATGCACATGGGCCGTTCCACAGTCACCTGACTGATAACTGGCTGAGCCAAGCCTGAGCAAAAGCGGCAAATGCGCTAAGCCCAATTTGTCGCGCGCTAGGAAATTGGTAAAACCTAGAACCTATCGGTACTACCCAGTAGTAGTAGTAGTATTAACGTCTAATCTAGGGTACTACCCAGTAGAGTTATGGCTATGTTGCTGGTTGGAATCAAACAGTCTCAATTCTCAATGGGCTAAGCCTCTTGGGTCTAACTGATTGTGTGCCTTCCCTTGGATGATTCTAGGTACGCTACACTACCTAGGTACACTACTTGTACTTGCCTCGTGCACTTGTCCTGGATCTGTCCTGGAGAAGCGGGCGTGCGTACCGACAGACCGGCGGGTCATTACGTGACAGGGTCCCGAATCCTTTCAACAACCCTTTACTACAGCACTTCAGCACTTCAGCACTCCAGCACTTCAGCACTCCAGCACTCCAGCACGCAACACTATTACATACCACCAACTAGCCAGTCTAACCAGCCTATCCGATTCTCGACTTCTCGTATTCCAGCCCATCTGCGCATTGCGACCGATCTTTCGAGACAGCTCCCTTAGATAGCCATAACGATCGTTATTGCCGGTAGATATCTGTTCGTTCTATGCTCAATTGGGAATGCCATACGCTCTTGGTTAGCACCGTCGACCGACATTCCCACTAATACACGCATCCTGATCTCGGAGCTTCACCTCACCTGTTGAGCACCCGACCAAGCCGCCATTGCCGAGGCAAGAGCACACACATACACGCACATACACACAGCCCAACGCACAACGCAGCACAAGTACACTTCATCGACCCGCGCCCGTCGGTTTCGTATTCCTTTCCCAAGGCGCCTTAGGCGTCTACACGATACAGCATCTTGATGTTAGAACTGCGCCGGGCCAAGGGGGAAAAGGAATAGCTCTTCGAATGACGGCTTGTGTTGGTACTTGTCGCCTCCGCTGACTCCCGGGCCTTGCGCCTCGACGCTGGCTCTAAACCGCCCCGGCCCTCCCTCTTGCTTGCGTGGACAAACGCCGAGGACATCGCTATGGCAAGCTTCCTGAATAAGTGGAAGCCAGGTTCGGCGGTATGTCTCTGGACTTCAGCCCTCATATCCTCATACCCTCGCGACCGCAACTTCAACCCGCCCTGCCCCGGGTGTTCTAGTGCTAACAGTAGTTGGAAAAGTCATTGAACCCATCGGCGAAAGATGGCCTCAAGAAGAAGGAAGAAGCTGCGCCTGAAATGACCCCCCTCGAGAAGATCCTCCAAAATGCCGGCGCAATTCGAATAGACGGGAGCGACAAGTTCTTTGGCATGGAAAATGTGGGTTCCTGAGCACCTCCATATGGCATGATGTATACTGACTATTGACTCCTCTAGTTTGGCAACACTTGGTAAATCGTGACAAGCCGAGGACCGTTCGGCCACCGCTAACATGGCCATAGCTATTGTAACTCGATCGTCCAAGTGCTCTTCTACACGGCCGCTTTTCGGGGTCAAGTACTGAATTTCCCGCCGCTGTCGCCTTTAGACACCCCGAATGGCACCCGGCCTAGGGTTAACGTGCAGATCAGGGCACCGAACGCGAACGGCAATGCTCAGACTGACGCGAATGGTAAAAAGAACGCCAATGAGAAACGGCCGCCGACATCCGGCCCCCCTCAGCCGGGGCAACCGGTGAGACCCGAGGATAAACCAGACACCCCCGAGTACAAGAAGAAACAGGCAATGCTGAAAGGGCCTATATTAGAATTGGCGCAGGAAAGTAGTAATACTTACGGCATGGACGAGTGCACATTTACGGGCTTAAGAGATATCTTCATGGCGCTGGTTGAGAGTAATACTCGCATGGGGGTGCTCAGTCCACAACGATTTCTAGAGATATTCAAGCGTGATAACGAGATGTTTCGGAATTCAATGCACCAGGACGCCCATGAATTCTACGGCCTGGTCCTTAACGATGTCATCGCCAATGTCGAGAGTACAGCGCAGCGGTTACTGAATTATGAGGCGGAACACACCGCGGAAGGCATGACGGAGACTCTTAGGGCAGCATTAAACACGGTGGCCAAGACCGCAACGAACGGGACGAACTCTCCTGGCACAGGCTGGGTGCATGAGATATTCGAAGGGCTTTTAACCTCCGAGACGAGATGTTTAACCTGCGAGACGGCCTCACAGAGAGACGAGACATTTTTAGATTTATCGATCGACTTGGAAGAGCATGCTTCGGTAACGTCTTGCCTCCAGAAGTTCTCGGCTGAGGAGATGCTCTGCGAGAGGAATAAGTTCCATTGCGATCATTGTGGGGGCTTGCAGGAGGCCGAGAAACGTATGAAGATCAAGCGACTGCCAAAGGTACTCGCTCTTCACTTGAAGCGATTTAAGTACACGGAAGACTATAGTCGACTCCAAAAATTGTTCCATCGGGTAGTATATCCCTACCAGCTACGGATGTTTAATACGACAGAAGATACCGAGGATCCCGACCGATTATATGAACTATATGCCGTCGTTATCCATATCGGTGGAAATGCTTACCATGGACATTATGTGTCAGTCATCAAGACCGAGGACCGAGGATGGCTGCTATTTGATGACGAGATGGTAGAGCCTGTTGATAAACATTATGTACGCAACTTTTTTGGGGATAAACCAGGGATGGCGTGTGCCTATGTCCTCTTCTACCAAGAGACCACCTTCGAAAAGGTTCGAGCAGAACAAGAGGCAGAAGGACTAGAGGAAGTAAGGATAGTTAGCGAAAAGGCAGACGTTGCCCAAGAAAATGGGCAACCAAATGGGCACACCAACGGGTTATCAAGGCGGGTCTCCATACCAGGGCGACCGGCGGGCGATCAAGATGAGCTTCCGGATTCCGATCCCGTCGCGACAGCATCAGATCTTGCCCGTAGTTCATCGAACCGGATACCCGTTCCGCCAACCCCCACCGATGATGTGCCGCCAGTTCCTCCATTACCTAGGACGAACACGGTCAAGTCGCTGAAAGAGGCCAAGAAAGAAGCTAAGATGCAAGAAAAGCTTGAAGAAAAGGCCAAGAAGCAGGCTGACAAGGACGAATGGAAAGCGAAACGGAAACAGCGAGAGGAATCATATGCCCGACTACGTGAAGCACGGAAGACAGAAGAAGCAGAGATGAAGAAAGCATTAGAGGAAAGCAAAAGGTCGGCAGCCGAAGAGAAGGAGAAGGAGAATGAGGAACACGACAGCGTCCCGGCTTTGAATAGGACGGGCAGGGGCAGCAAATCCATGTCCAGGAAGAGTTTTGGTTTCTTAAGGGGAAAGAGGGACAGCATCGAGACCTCGGACAGCAGCCAGAACGGTAGCCAGAACAGCGAGAGTGCGACGCAAGCGCAGGTGCCCGACAAATCCGAGCCTTTCAGGCTTCGGAAGAGCTTTAGCTTTGGGATAGGACGCAAGAAAAGCACAAAGTTCTTCTAGCTCCGAGGCAAGTAGCAAGGGCTTCTCGATGCTTGGAACTCAAGCACCGAACCGATGGTCTCGAAGATTACCTTTGCCCCCCCAAAAAAGGGCGTAATGCATTCGTATAGTTAGCATTTTCGGGAGTCTACGGTTTATTTAGAAGGCCGGCGGGATTCTGTACGCGAGGCATTTGAGGACAGTCACTAGCGACTGTGACCGACAACCAAGCCAAGTGTGCCCTTGGATACTTGGGCGATGAGGCCACTTATCTTCACCAGCGAGCGCTATAACCATATTTGAGCCATCATTGAGCGATACTCGAGAGCACTGTAATGCCTAGTCTTTTATCCGCTGTACGATATCCTTGTCAGATACAAAACACTAATTGATCGACAATCGCATCCATCATGATGGGTGCCGAACACTGAAAGAGGTCCTGTTTACGCGAGCAGAGTGATGTTAGACAGACGTTAGAGGCGCAAATGGATGATATAGTAAGATGTAGGGGAATACTTGAATTTCGTGTCTGTGCGGATATGTACCTGTTATTTCTTCTAACGCCTCCAGTTTCATTTGTGATTTCGAGCCCAGACCCGGTTCATGTTACCCGCCTGCCTGCCTCCCTTGCCTCGTAGTTCGTACAAATGCCACATATTTGCACCTTTCGAGCCCACGGGATGGGTGCCCTGCCAGATATATATCGTAACGCCGAACCTTCTCTGTACATTCGCCACCCTACTACCCCCCTAATTTTCCTCGTGGCCCCGAATATATCGGGACCAGCGTCTCGCATGATTTAACCCACCCCCTATTGTCTACCCCAGTACCAGTTCGTAGATTATTATTAACGTGTTGGTTAATATTAACGGAACTAGAGGCCGGGGTTTTCAAATCGTTAGCTTGCTCGTTTCGTATTTACCCCCTTGCGACCGATTGGATTCTCTCTCTCTCTCTCTCTCTCTTTCTCTCTTTGCGGGGAATGGAGCGAGAGTCAAGCGCATCGATCTGGCAGGTGAAGAAAGAAAGCCCAATGGATGGATACATAATATATATATATATATAGAGAGAGAGAGAGAGAGAGATGGGTAGGTGTCACGTACTCCTCATAAGCGTCCTCACGCTCGCTATCAGGTTGATCGCCTTCGCCCTTATGCTCTGGTTGTCGGGGCCGGTGCCGAAGGCCGGGTCGTACGAGGCGGAGGAGAAGTTAACTATCGCCGGAGTTAGTAACGAATGAACGAGCGAGCGAGCGAGCGGGCGGGCGGGCGAGCGAGAGAGAGAGAGAGTGGTGGGCAGTCATCGTCTAGGCGGCCCTCGTCGGGTTGGGGCGAGCAAACGTACTGCGCGCTAGGAAGCGGTCCTCGGATAGGATGGCTAGGGCGTTCGTGAGGAGAACCAGCACTGTTTACGGGGCGAATTCAGGGAATGTTAGTTTTTTTTTTTTGACTGTCTATATTTTTGTCTGGTCTGGTTCTTTGGGAGAGGAGGAGGGGGGGTTTGGATTGCGCGGGACAAAATGGGGTGCGAGTTTGGCTCACCGTATATGAGGTTGCCGATGAGCATCATCTTGCCGGCGCGTGGTCTTGCGACATCCGGTGTGGGTGCGTCCGAAAGCGAAATGCTCTGGCCAGGCGAGGCGAGGCGAGGCTGTCTACTGAAGGGTCGTCGGTTTCGTTGGTGGTGGATGGGATATCGACATTAGATAGTTAGTTATCTAGATGCAGCATTACTTCTTGCTAGGTAGGTAGGTAGGTACGTACGTTAGGCGTGGGCGGGACGAGGTAACCCTGATGGATGTTGCCAGCTCGCACTAAGCACCAGGCCAGGTGGCAACGGATCCCAGGTGGCTTCAAGGTACGTAAAGTATATAGGTACCTACCTACAAGTACATGCCTGCATCCATCTACCAGTAAGGCCGTTAGTGTGTGCACATTGACGTGGGGCTATAGCCAATGGCTGAGCTTCGAGGCGGCTGCGGCCCCACCAAAGACCGCCATGTAACAGCTCAAACGCGACTTAAACAAGCAGCTTACCACTACCACTTGTTGTTTTTGAACGCCATGAAATACAATACTATTATTGGTTTCCAGCAGCGCCTTCGATTTTGCGTTTGAAGGAGGGGAAAAACACATATCGATAAATACATGGTCTTCGCATGGTCTTCGCAGCAAAATGGGAACAGCCATCGGTGAGATGAAGTCAATATACCTGCTTAATTGCTTAATTATGGCCAAACACCCGCTAAACCCCGTTCTAGATATACTCCTGTCGCTATTGATCCCAGCGCTCGTCATCGTGCACCTGGTAGTGGCCCCCTATACTAAGGTTGAGGAGTCTTTCAATATCCAGGCTACCCACGATATTTTGGCGTATGGCACGCCGACGAGGAATGTATATGAGCGACTGTCCTCTCACTATGACCATTTCGACTTCCCCGGTGCTGTTCCGAGGACCTTCATCGGCCCGGTCTTTCTGGCCGGCGTAGGTCAGCCTCTGATCGCTCTGGCCGGCTTTCAGCATGCGCAGCTCATCGTGAGGGGCCTCCTGGGCCTGGCCAATTCGGCCGCCTTGCTGATCTTTAAACACAACCTGGAGAGAGGGTTTGGGAGGTCGACGGCGAGATGGTACGCTCTACTACAAGCGAGCCAATTCCATATTTTATTCTACGCTTCGAGACCGCTACCGAACATGTTCGCATTCCCTCTAAGTATATAACCACAACGCCTACTCATGAGACGTTGCTATACTAACGGCTTGGTAGCAACACTGGCTTTCTCACAGCTCATCCCGCATCCAGATCCGCGGAGGCAGGGAGTACGTTACAAAGTGGCCATCGCGCTCTTGACCATGGCTACGGCCATCTTCAGATCTGAATTAGCCATACTTATGGTGACGGTTTCTCTCTACGGTCTGCTAGTGCCCCACATCTCACTCACTCAGATCATTGCCCCTTTTCTGGCTTTCTTCGGCCTTGCGCTCCTCATATCGGTACCAGTCGACTCCTATTTCTGGCAGAAACCACTCTGGCCGGAGCTTTGGGGTTTCTATTATAATGCCGTCCTGGGTTCCTCCTCAGACTGGGGGGTCTCACCATGGCACTATTATTTTACGTCCGCATTACCCAAGATCTTGACGAATCCGCTAACCTCGACGGCGCTCATCCCATTCGCACTGTGGAACTCGGGAACCGCGAGACAGGCACGCGCGCTGGTTGTCCCCAGCCTGCTCTTCGTCGCCATCTACTCCATCCAACCGCACAAGGAGGCGCGCTTCATCTTCTACGTCGCGCCCCCGCTTACCGCGGCCGCCGCGTTGGGCGCCAACTATATATTTTCTCGGCGGACCAAGTCGGCCCTTTTCGCGTCGGCGTCCCTGGCTGTGGGTGGCTCGGTCCTCGCGTCCTTTGGCATAAGCGCCGCCCTTCTCCTCGTTTCATCTCTGAACTACCCCGGCGGCGAGGCGCTCTCCGCGCTCCAGAACCTGGTTCTATCGGCGGCCTCCCCGGACATCCAGACGGCATCCGTGCATACGGACGTCCTCTCCTGCATGACGGGAGTGACGCTCTTCGGGCAGCATCCCCATTGGCCCGACGACCCCCGCCCATCACACGGCGACTTGGTCTTGGCTACCTTCGATAAAACCGAGGACCCGACCACGCTGCTCAGCCCTGCGTTCTGGGCGAAGTTCGACTACGTGCTGGCCGAGGACCCGAGGAAGCCCCTCGGCCCGTGGGAGACGGTTGGCGTGGTCGAGGGGTTCGCCGGCATCGAGATCCTGAAGCCCGGCGGCTCGGCGGCCGCGGCGGCCGCGGCCGCGACGACGCGCGGCGACATCGAGAGCGGCCAGGATCAAGTGTTCGGGCGAGGCGCCCTCCTGAGGAAGATCAAAGCCGCAGTCAGGGAGGTGACCGGGGGTTGGTGGATCGGCCCTCGTATGGAGCCGAGAGTGCACATACTGCGCAAGCTCCGCGAGGGCGAAGCAAGACGGGCTGTGACGGCTTGATGGAGTGGGCCAATCTTCGCCGCGGGGGGCCCCCTTCCTCGTGACAGGCATTGTAAAAGTAATTTAAGAGTAATGCGATTTGTTTTTACGTACAGCAAGCAAGCAAACAAGTAGGCAAGCAAGCAACCAACCAACCAACCAACCAACCAAAGCGTTGGTTTTCCTCGATGATCTCTCCCGTCCCGGGGTTTGCTGATTTGCTGCCGCTAGACCGAGGAAATGACTGGACCGGGTGTGAGGGGGCTAAAACACACACCCTCTCCTCCTTTGCTTCCTCTACGGCACATGAAAACTTGTGCCGTGTTGTTTCGATACTTTTGGGTGTGTGTGTGTGTGTGTAACTCCCGTGAGACTTGGGGGCTCAAACGCCAAGACCCTGACTTCCGCGATCATTAATAGGGGCTGACTTATAAACTAACCCACCCGGTACGGTCCAGATATCCTGGACAAGCCATGGAGATGGACTCCCGAACCTGTTCCCATCATGATGCCCATCTATTTAGGTCTCTTGAACCCTGTATCATATCAACGCCGAACTAATCGCCTCTGCCCCGCGTTTTAATCTGCAACGAGAGGCATGATTGGAGGGAAAAAAAAAAAAAAAGGCGCGTGTGGTGTATGCTGACACTGCCGACTGGGCGGTACCACGCTGCATCACGTGGAGGCTAGCATTGCACACTGGGGGCTAAGATGGTGTAGCCCACCCATTCCAATGGATGGAGGGATGGATGGATGGATGATTCCGGATCGCTTACCGGGCTGCCATGGTGGGGATGATTTACAGCCTTATATCCTACTGATTTAGTTTCCAATCTAGACTAACACTTCCTATCTGGGTGGGTAAGGGGTCAAAAAAACGGGTTGAATTTGCCTATTGAAAAGTGTTTATTGTTACATGCGCGGGCGTGAAGGCATTGGCTGTGCGTGCAGCCTCGTTGTGTGACGCGTGGTCCTTCTCCCCTTCTCTTTCTCTCCCCTCCCCTCCCCTTCCCCCCGGATATGTCGGGGGCGGTGTAGCATCGTTATATATGTAGGTCATTCGCAGAATACGACGTCTTTCGGTCTGGGCCAGAAAAACTATCTGGTAGAGCGATGTAGGCTCTCGGCCGAAGCTAGGCTCTGCTCTATCGTCTCTGTGCCTGTGAGTGGTGGTGGCTTTCAACTTATACAGCCAAGCCACTGCTGCACAGCTATTCATGCCATTGCTACCCTGTGCTAATAATACACGTGGCGTAGCACAATTTAGTAGTTATGGGTTCCCTGTATTCTATGTGAGAGTTCCTTATGGGAGTTCCTGAGGAATGCCATCAGAAGACTGTGCTTGATGTTGAAAAGGGGCACAAATTGGAGGTTGAAGAAAGGAGTTGCACGTGTCGCTCGTTCTAGATTGATAACCAGATCAAGGCCCAGCTCAGCTCTCAGGCCTCCAACCGCTATCTGGTGTAGTGGTAGGTAGTGCTCAGGTAAGTCGTTGGTAGTACTTGAATACAAGTACCTACTTATGTACCCTAGTGGGGGGTTGTTTTGCTTGATATGGTCTAGGCTGTATCGAATGGTGATTGCCCCACGTTTTCCCTTTCAGGTGATGAAATTCGAAAAAACGGGCAGGGCCCCACCATCCCTGAGATAAACGTGGAGCTGTCCAGGTAAACTGCAGGGGAGGAGCAGGGGGGCTAGGCGCCTCTAGCGTGCAAGGCATAGCTGAACCCCTGAGAGACGGGCAGAGACGGGCCTCAACCAACGACCGCATTGAAGATCAGGCGACTCTGAGACTTCGCCTGTCCCGTTAGCCCGTTCAGTTACCGGTGATGGATGGTGAATCAAGCTTTTTGTTCTTGTCGAGAACTGACCGAGAAGAATGCATATTCTATATACCTAGGCACACTATGTGCCCAAGTAATTAATTAGTCTCTACAACTAGCACCATGCTCGCTATATGGGTACATAAGTAGTTAGTTGCCCATCTCAGCCCGCCTGATGGTGTATGATGTCAGAACAGCTGGACCGCCGTCATGTTCAGATGCTCACAGATGCTAACGAATTACGAATTTTCGGGGGACGGAGCACATTATAGGCACGCGACTAGTCACTTCAGGTTAGATAAACTCTGCTGTAACAAATAAAGATGAAACCAGTTTCGCTTAAGCCCCAGGTGTTTCCAGGTACCCTGTTCAATGCCACTCCTTCGAACTTCGCTCAGTGACCGATTGACACATGGCCCCATCGGCTCCCCCCAACGTTGAAAGGCTTGTCGAGGTACACTACACTACAAGTAGTACAACCTGAGTTTTCGTCTGATCCATAGCCCGGGATGGATGTGACCTTATAATTATCGGCATATGCAGCATTGTATAAATATCGTCTAAGCCGGATTCTACGTTGATCCCACTAGCCAGGTCCTTATTAACTAACACCAGGCAGATGCTACGCCCTTTCGTGCGTGCACGCGACACCCTGCCTGCTATGTAAATCCAGAGTTCGTTGGCATGTATGTGTCTATGTCAGTCAGTTAGCTCCCTTCCGTTCCTCGACAAGGGAGCCCGGAGCCTCAGTCGTTCTCCCGCGTTCCACAGCCACCGTAGTTAAGGGTCATTGGACCTAATTCAAGCCACTAACTAATACATGGAAGGCTTGCAGACAGCACCATGGGTACGGTGTAGAATTGGTTACCTATAGTTATCCCATGACTACCTACCTACCTAACTACACTAGGCACTTCTGGGTGTGCAAACTTAGTATCGTACGCTTTCGCTGCCCAGGTGCTTAGCAGGTACCTACAGATTAAATCAATGCATGCACATAGACCCCAGGCCATTTGTGCTGATAATGACGGGCAACTGAGCCAGCCTACACACCTCCCTCCCCAGGTCAGGTAGCACAGGCCAATCTTGTGAGTTTGTGCCGTTTATTACCTTAACTTTAAATGGGGTGCTTTACAGTTGGTAGTCACATACATGGCAGATCTAGTATAGTGCAGGTACCTCGCCCGATAAGTTACTCACTTGAGAGATAGACTGGCCATCCCTACCAGCATACTACCCAATCTGGCTTGGAAGGTCGCTATCTTTCGAGACAGAAACACCGGCGCACGTCCCGCATCCACTTCAAGTCCACAGTTCGCTTTCACTAACTTCCTGACCTTCCCGTCCAAGCCCACAACGGTGTCTGCATACCATACCTCGACTGCCTCCTAAACCACAGCAACACCCGAAAATAACCCAAATCTGTGGAACTCAGCCTTGCAAAATAAACAACCTCTGCTCAATTGCACAGTCAGTACAAACCCACCGCTCAACCGCCTCAAGTATCCTCAGCACCCCCTCCCTTTCTGTCACCACCTCCACCAACACCTCCACCAACACCACCAGCATTACCACCAGCATTACCACCAGCATTACCACCAGCATTACCATCGGCACTACCACCGCTCTCAGCTGCTTGGCGGGCTTTGATTGCTGGCGGGGAGGGCACTCACTCACGAGGACCGACAAACAGCAACTGAATCGTCGGCTCTGTCACCTCCTTACGCACGAGAGGTCCCGGCAATAACCACGGACGCGCCGAGACCCCCTCGCATGCATTCCCATTTTCGCTAGCTGTCGTGTGCGCTCCTCCCGTCTCCGACCAGACATGGAGCATGATCTCTCGCCCGAGGGCGGCCGCTCCTCGCGACGAGACCGCATCATGGGCAAGCTGTTCAAGCCCAAGGACAGAAAGATGACTAGCCAAGAAAGCGCAAACGAGATATCCGACTTCCTAGGTCATTCGGACAGGCTACAGGTCACCCATCCTACTCCAAGACCGCCCCCGTTCCAGAATACCGGACCCCCGTCCCTCGCCATCGACACCTCCAAGGCAAGCCGCTTCACCAAAGCCGCCAACTACGAGAGCACCTCGCAGCAGAACCTGCCTTTCCGCACGCAGTCACACAGCCCGCCCCGACTACGGAAAAAGAAGGGATTGAACGTGCGCTTTGCCGATACTTATCCTGATGTCATGGGCGAGGGTGGTGATGAATGCGAGGCACCTGTTGCCGAGATTGGCAAAAGAAAACGAGCCAGGCCGCCTCCTCCAGCAAATCCCGGCCCACCTACACACCAGGGAAGTCAGTATAGGAGGCAGGGGTCCACTGCGAAAGAGAACGCGAAGGGGAATGATGACTTCGTACCTGCTCCTATACGGCGAACACAGACCGGATTCTCTAGCATCGAGCGGAGTAGCTCCAGGGCATCCCCATCGCACCAGACGTCTGAGCAGCCGAGAGCGATTCCCGCTGGCGAATCTGCCCCCTCCCGGTTTCTCGATACTGACCATCGCGGGGCTGAGGACCGTCGTTCGTATATCGAGACGCACCAACAGGAGCAGAGAAGAGCCGAGGGTATGGCGTTGGCTGAGGCGATGCGCTCGGCGAATAATAGCGCCCATCCCGATTGGGACGACCATGTCTCTTCCCCTGAATCTAACTATGGATCGCCGCCTCAGCGCCGGCAGGAGAATTCGGCCGGCCCGTCACCTCCGCACAAGGAGCCACCGTCACCCGTCCCAAGTGATAAACCCTCGCGGTCTCCTATACCTCCATCGTTGGCTGAATCCGTCTCCTCTATGTTACGCACACAGTCTACGAGATCTCCCCTGACCCCGCCAGAGAGAAACCCGGCTAGAAAGTCACCTCGTCCTCCCCAGGACTCTTCGCAGCCGGGTTCTGCGAAATCGCCCTTGCCGCCTATCCGTACCGAGCCGCTTCCCGACTTTTCCAGCAAACCATCCGAATCGCAAAGGAGGTCTCCTGATGAATTAAGGATCAACACCGAGTATTCTAACGAAAGCCCGCCCTCGGCGTATCTGAATTCCACGCACTCGACTTCTGACCTATCTTTCAAGGCGACGCCCATCACTCAGAATCCCGCATCACGTGCTTTCGCCTCATCTTCGATCGAAAGGACAAAATCTCTGCATGACGTCGTGGTGGCCGCCGGAGATGATGCGTTCGAGACCTTTAGTGACCGAACAAAACACTTGTATGAATTATTTCGCTTATATGCCGAGCAACAAAAGCCGCTTGACACTGCTCGACCAGAGGATGTAAGCCGGGGGGCCGTTTGGTGGTTTTTGAAGGGTCGGACATCCCTTGAAAATGTCATTCGAAATCGTCCGAAGGATCCGGACGACACCCGGCACTTAATCGCACGCTATCAAGCATACACGGACTTGGCAAAGGGGCACTGGCTGACGGAGGTTGCGTTACCGGAAATCGCCGAGGGAAAGTACAGTCCGGTGGGCGGGGAGTTAGGCGAGGTGAGACAAGCTCTCCAGTCTAATCTCCGTAAGTTGGCTATCTCCATGAAGAGGAATGGGTTTCTACCGCCGGACGAACCTTTTCTTCCGCAGACCATGGACAAGTCCATTTGGGTAGAGTATCCGTCTCTCAGCCAAGATGTCATTGCATTGCTTAACGGGAAATGGGGATCAATGCTGACCGTGCAACAACCTACTCGTTCGATGGACTCGCTGGAGGCACTACCTATCGGCGATACAAGCAAGCACTTCATGTATACGAGAGTCGCGGTGGATGTGTACCTCATGGAACAAGGCATCGAATCTGCACAGACGTACTTACCTTGTATGCTCTCTGTGGTTCGATCACCTGAGGAACCGGGTCTCAACTTCATCGTGGCGAGCCAGAACGGAAGTGTGTTTTTACGGATCCAATCGGACAAGAAAGCCGGCCCTAGCTGGCATAGCGTGAAATGGAGACCGGAGGCTCACTCTATTGAAATCAAGTTGCCGAGGGGCTTCGTAGTCGCAGTTCAATGCACACAACAAGATTTCAAGGTTTTATGGGGCATCTTTGACTTCAGTACTAAGGTACAGGGCTATCTCTACCCGCGGCAAGATGAAGTTATAGCGTGCAGCATGACGCTCAGGGGTTTCCACTACTTTGATGCCAATCCCCAAGGCAGGGTATTTCCCAAGGAGGCAGTTGGCCAGTGTCAATTGGCGCTCTTCGAAAGGGTTCTGAAAGAAAATAGCCCGACAGGACCCCGGACATTTCATCGTGGGTTCCGACTCGCCGTGGTTACTGGGTCAAGGATCCGGACACTAAGCGGAGTCTCTCACACATTCGCGCCGCAGCTTCCCGTTCAGTTTGCTATGTTACGTGGCGAGCAACGGGCGCCGCTGCTCCAGCTAGAATTCAACGACGGCAAAGACCGTGGCCGGATGGTTATGTCGTTTGGAGATGAACAAGAGCGCGAGAAAGTGTTGAGATTAATCAGCGGCAGTTATGTTCACCATGACGAGGAGGTCGTGGCGGAGATGCCACTGGAAGGCATGAACATATCGGAAGGACTTGCAGACATCAAAGGGGGGTTTGCGGCCACGCAGCGATTGCCATGGCAGCGAGCTCGGATCGTTAATGACAGATATGCTGGGGAGGAACCGCAGACAGTATTAGCGGAGAAGCTAAGGATCGAGATTGACTCGGTGGACAAGACTGGGGTTGGCATTGTCAGCACCATCACAGATCGTGTGAACGTTGCGCCTGGAGAGTTGAAGATGAGACTTGGTACCAAGGATATCCTCACCCTGCAAGTGTTCCGACAGCCGCAGCTCGACATGACAGTCTCTCTTCTCGAAACTGGTGTACCGAAGGAATCTAGTCGCGAGTTTGCCCATCTCCAGAAATCCATTCAGAGCCCAACAGTACGGACGTACCGGTTCCCCAGCTTCAAAGACTTGCACGCTTTTCAGCTGGGGCTCGCCGGGTACAGTGTTCTCTTCGATGGAGTCGCCGCCAGTCTCAACATCTCGCGGAGGATGATGGTGGTTCCGATCCACAAGAAGTGGGAGGCCGGCACTACCCGCATTCAGGTAGTGCAGCAAGACAGGACAGTTCAGCTACTCGCCTTTTTTGAAGACTGGCACCATGGCCAATGCATGGGGTTTGTTCTTAAGGGAACCGATGTCTTCGAGTGTTTTAGTCGCAACGGAAAAGCCGGGCTGAAGCTTGCTGATGCCAAATTCCCGCTTCCGAAGGTTCCGGCCGACGGATCCTCTAAAACGGACGATATGGCCTTCCTATGCCTGGATATGCCCGACTTTGCTGGGGAGCACGATGATATAACCATCTTATTTGAGGACGGTCTCGGTAAGCCCAGTTGCGCGAAGGATCTGACATGTCCAGATAAGCTAACCAAATGAGTAGAACGGGACCGTCTCTGCACCGTGCTGCCAGCTCCCGTCAAAGGATCACGGCTCAGCAAGGTTAAATGAAGTGTCGGCGCAATATACGATGATATGAGAACATGACGACTGGAAATACAAAGGACATCGGATAGCATTCCATCGGCGGCACTGGGCATTGATTCGAACAGCCTGGGGCCATGAGCGGGAGGTGTTCGTGCCAATGAAAAATCCAAGGGAAACCCGACTTTAATACTTATAAGGATGAGATAAGGCCAAGGGCGTAGATATGCGGTCGGGCGAAAGTCGCTCAGCAGGGTGCATGGTTGGCTGTGGTGGTCGAGCCGCGTATACAAGAAAGGCTTTTGACACTAACCGGATCAGCCGTAAGATGCGGGGCGCATGTCGAAGTACGGGAGAGCATAACAGGAGGGCATGACAGGAGGGCATAACAGGAGAGAAAGACGAGGCTCGCAGAGACAAGCCGGGCTAGGAATAATGGGAGGATGCCTTCGTGTGCTGTCCTCCCCTTGTCAAATTATCTATTCGTGACGGGCAATGTAGCAAGCGATCCTGACTGTGGCATGTTAACGCCGGACACATCTCGCACATGTGGTAATTTGTTTCTCATGTATAGGCTGAGTTCGTCCGGATTCTCTTTTCGGGGAGAACGGATTTAGAGCGGGAGGGTAGGGTTTCTTGAGGTACTACACTAGATTGTCCGGCCCACGCCCAGGTAACAAGGCTGACGAGTGCCCGGAGAAACCCGTCTTTCTGCCTGTCATATTAATGCATAGGTAAAACAATAGGTAGGACAAATGTTGCCTAGATAAGTACCCTCTACTCTACCAACTGCTGCAGGCTGTACTTGTCGATAGTCGATTGAGCGGTCTACGTCATTGTCCGGTCTAACGGCTTTGAGTCGATGCTGGTGCCTACGACTACCTAGGTAGCAGCTAGTCTATTGGTTCCACACTATTCCTTGCTGTAAACTAGGGATGTATAGACTGGGTAGATGCAGGTCGGGCCAGGTCAGAGCTGGGAGGGGAGTTTCCTCGGAAATCAGACCGTTTCCGCGTATCAGTGGAAATGGTTAGGTAGTTAAGTGGGTAGCTGAATGTGAAGAGCATGGTCGGTCCTGCTCGCATGGTCTTCGATAGCCCCGCTATTCAAGCTATGAAGCTGGGTACTGCACTGTACTGCAGCGCCTACATACCTACCGTACTATGTATACATACATACTCTTGTACCCCCGGTGGAAAGGAAAATGATGGAGGCAATATGCAATGCTCGCCCCCACGTCGTAGTAGTTGTCTAAAAAAAAAATTAATTTCTTACCATCTTTGCAGTATACTAGTGTATGTCTTAGTTGCTTTTTTTGTTTTTATTTTATAATGAAGTTTACCTCACCTCACGTAGGAGAAAGGATGACAACACAGACTTGGATGGTTTTAGCTGTTACCAATTCAACGGAACTAAAAGTCATTCCCCCCCCTCCCCCCCACACCTTGGGTTAAGCGCCCTAACGATGTATAGAGAGACGCCAAGTGCCAGCTGACTGCCGTGTTAGTGAGGTCATCGGGTTCTCGCGCGCGCAATCGATAAAACACAGCCCACCTTTGGGGTAAGATAGGTAGTACCATAGAAACTGCCTACACTACCGACTTGCTGCGCCGGTTCCCTCCTAGCGGACATACATAACTAGGTAGGTATAACAATTTATTATTATTTAGCTGCCTTACTCTCTTTTGGGTATCTTTTTTTAGGTAGGTAGGTACAAAATTGCCGCCTGCAGGAGGGGTCCACGCCTTTCCCTTTTTTTTTTATAATTACTTTTATTTTTTTTTTTTTTTTTGGTATTATTGCACTTCTGCAATTTAACTAGGGACTAGGGACTATAGGAGGAGCCTTGGCCGCCATCGTCATCCCCCAATCCTTACCCCCATCCTCGTCTGTTAGGTACCTTAAGTAGCTTTCTCCGTCCTCGGCTTTTCTTTCGTGCTCTTTCCCCTCGCCTTCGGGACCCCTAAGCTACCAGGCGTCCGTCCCCCTCTGCCTCCAGAGCATAGACAGGCTCAATCGAAGCATCCCGACACAACGACATGCAACAGCAGTCATGGGCCTAACTCGTCACCACAGGCCACACTCTACCGGTAGTGCCAGTATGCTTCCAGCCCACTAACCCGGACACCATCGTACGAGGTATGGATTGTTGACCATGTCTCCGTCTCCTAGGTAGCAGATCATCTGCGGAGGGTAGCGCTGCCGAGGCCGAGGACGATACCAGCGTCATGGAGCCCGATCAGGGAAATGGTTCGTCGTTTGTTTGCTCTTTCCGGCGCTATCTCTGGTGCCAAACTTCCCAACCCAGCCGGATGCTGACTACGACCCAGTTCTCACACACATTATATCCCAGCTGCGGCCCGGTGCCGACCTCAGCCGCGTTGTGCTCCCCACCTTCATCCTCGAGCCGCGCAGTATGCTGGAGCGGATCACGAAGTAAGGATAACTGATAAAGAGTCGGAAAAGCGACGAGGCGGTTGTCACGCGAGGCTAACGCGGTACCTGCGCCATTCTAGTTTCATGTGTCATCCAGAGATGCTCCTGTCAATTCCCGATATCGAGGACCCGGTCGATCGCTTCGTGTCCGTCGTCAAGTTTTACCTGAGTGGCTGGCACATTCGGCCTCCGTAAGGACACCTTTCCATCCCCGATGCGTTTGCAGCTCTGTCGGAGTCGACTGACCATCTGGCGATTGATAGCGGTGTGAAGAAGCCCCTTAACCCGATTCTAGGCGAAGTCTACTCCTGCTACTGGGATCTTCCCGACCAGACACGCGCATACTACATCTCCGAACAGACCTCACACCACCCTCCCAAGTCGAGCTACTTCTATATATCCCCCGACCATCACGTTCGAATAGACGGTACTCTAAAGCCCAGGAGCAGATTTCTTGGCAACTCGGCTGCTAGTTTGATGGAAGGTGTCGCGGTTCTGAGCCTTCTAAATAGGGGAGAAGACCGACAGAGAGGAGAGAGATAGTATGGCTGAGGCGATCCGTCTATAGAGTTAGGCACTCGGCTGACATTTTTTCTTTAGCTGGTTGACGCAACCCAATATGTACGCCCGAGGCATCCTGTTCGGAAATATGAAGTACGAGCTAGGCGACCACAGCGTCGTTCGTTGTCCCGAATTAGGGCTCACCGCCGACATCGACTTCAAGACAAAAGGGTGGGTCAGTGGTACGTATAACGCAATAGGGGGCACGATAAAAGACGAAAAGACAAATCAAACATTATTTGAACTTTCGGGCCTTTGGAGTGAAGAAATGTTCATTAAAGACCTAAGAGTAAGCTCACTCCCACATGCACTTATTGAAAATCACGCATCTCTCCAGCTGACCAACTAACTATGTGTCAGAATGGCAACAAGCAAATGTTCTTCGATGCCCGCAAAGCGAAGCCCTCGAGGCCGTTAGTGCGGCCTGTAGGCGAGCAAGACGAGCACGAGTCAGTAAAGCTCTGGCAAAAGACGGCACGGGCCGTCAAGGATAAGAATCACGAACTTGCCACCGAAGAGAAGACGAAAATCGAAGATAGACAGCGGGTTGAAGCCGCTAAACGGGCAGCGGCTGGCGTCGAGTGGCACCCGCGACTTTTCAGACAGGTTAAATCAGACGTTGATGGCAACGATGAGGATATGGAAAAGCTGGAATGGATTATTAATGCAACAATGTGGGTTAATGGGCTCTTCTTACTGCCATCATCTACTAACCCTACGTGAGTAGTGATGCAGATAAGCCCGCGAAACAGGCTGAACAGATCATGGCCATTTATCCTATATTACCAGGGCAGGTTCCTCACCAGCGAGAGATACCACCTCACCATGTACCCTCAAACAATGTCGAAAACCACCATCCTGGTGGAGGGGGGGATCTTATCGACTTTGGGCAGAACGATGATCCTGCATCCGCAGCCAAAGCCAAGAAACGCGCTTCCCCCGATATTCCCAACCTGTTAAAATCAACTGGCCAAAAGGTGGAAGGTCCTCTGCTTGACTTTACAGGCGATATGAAGAAGAATCTGCCCCCAGAGAAGGCTGCATCCCCTCGGGGAATGAAACGGGCAGATACTGACGATAGTAACGACGTGTTTTTCGATACAGAGGGATAAGATAGATATGCGGTTCGGGGAAGAAGACAATCCTGGGTTCACCTTTCCATCGGCGTTTATAGGTAATTGACGCGGGTACGAGCGGCTTCAACCAATGCTAGGGGACGGGATCACGATAACATACAACCAAAGGAAGCCTGGTCTCGGTTTGAAAAAAAAAAACGAGGAAAAAGAAGGGAAAAAAAAAAAAAGCCTTTAAAGATATCCTTGATAGTCGGCCTATCACCCTGATCCCGATTATCTATGCATGCCCGGCGAGGCGTCTAGGGCAAACCACCTTGGAGGCAATTTTCAAGAATAGACGGATGCTCGAGCGTCAATAGACCATCCCCCCCCCGTCAAGCGAAACTGGCCGGAGACGTTGTATATACCCCCATGGGCAGTTAATACCATGCCGTTCACACTGCTTTGCATTGCCCATCCTCACGTGAGCCCGAAATGCGGACGTATATATATATATATACATAGTATAACTAACGTAGATATGTATATTGTTATACAGTAGATAAATAGAGGGCGACTGATGATGAGACGCCGAGGTTCGATATTGAAAATCGGTGTGGTGGGCCGCCCACTTGGTGCGTTAGGTAATGCTAAGGAAGTGAATATTTGTGGCAGTGAAAAAAAAAAAAAAAAAAAATTGTTATGGAAATATTGGAGTATCGAGACGGAAAAGCCTTTGATAAATGGGCCTGACGACCCCGGGTTTACTTACAAACACGAGGGATTTGATGACAATATATATAAAAAAAAAAGGTACGTTTGTTCATGTCTGCGAACCAACGGGGTATCGGATTATTTTGTTTTCGTCGTCGTCGTCGCCGTCGCCGTCGCCGTCGTCGCTTTTCATATGTATATATATATATTACATTGTACGTCCCATCGAACATACTTGAGCTAAAAACGTACATACAATTCGTTTTTGCTTGGGTTTTCCCTTTTTTTTTTTTTTTTTTTCCTTTTCTTTCTCCCCTTTACGTTTTCTCAACCCATCTGCCTTGAGAGCGCCAATGTTTTAGCATCCCCCCCCCCTTCCACCCACCTCCCTCGCCATCGATCCCATCTCGCTGTACAGTATTGTCATGCCTAGTCGATGAATAATAGGAGGAGCATATGGATATGGCTTTGGCCAGGGTATTTTCGTCTCTGGCGATGCATGCTTAGCCAGCTGAGATCTTTGCCTTTCCCCCCCCTTTTTCCCTTAGCGAGCGTGCGTGCCGTGCCATGCCGTGCCGTGCGTGCGTGCTGCCTGTGGCTAAGTGCACCAAAAATCCTATCTCCCATTATACTATCAGCGACCGTTGTTGCGTTGGCTCGGGGTGGACCGTTGCTCACACCATGACACGCATACGCATCACATAAAGTCGTCAACCCTGAGGGAGGGTTTCCTCCCATCGCGTCTTTTTCTCCCCCTCGAATTATCTTCCTCAGTATAATGTTTCTTTTTTTTCTTCTTGTTCTTTGGTTTTGGTTTTTTTTTTGTTTGTTTGTTTGCTTTAAAACCGCCGACGCGTAGGTTCGGGGCTGGGGCTCCGGGAGACGCTCTTGGCGTCGCGTCCACGCATCTTGAGCCACTTCTTGGTGGCGAGGAGGAGCTCGCGGTCGAGCTCGGGGGAGGGGTTCTTGCGGTGGATGAAGTTGCAGAAGCCGCCGCGGACGCAGCCCTCGCCCGAGTTGAGGCGGCAGCAGGCCTCGCGGAAGTCGGTGACGGGGCTGAGCTCGCAGTAGATGGGCCTGCCGGCATACCAGCGCGAGTTGAGCTCGTCGCAGGCGCGCTGGGCCGAGTCCTCGTACTTGAAGCGCGCGTACACGTTGCCGATCAGGTGGTCGTTGGTGTTGTCGCAGACCACGAGCTCCTCGAGCTCGCCGTAGCGGCACAGCTCGCACCACAGGTCCTCGTAGAAGGCGTCGAAGTGGTTCATGCACTGCTCGGCCGTCAGCAGCCGGGAGCCGCCGCCGATGCCGACGCCGCCGCCGCCGCCACCACCGCCGCCTGGACCGCCTTTGGCTGCCGCGTCGTGTGCCGGATTCTGGTACATCGACGGCAGCAGGATCGTCTGCGAGTACGACGGCTTCACGTGCTTGCGCGAGCACCGGTCGCCGTGGCGGCACGCGCCGATCTTGTAGTAGAAGGAGCAGTTGACCTTGTCCTGCTCCGTACCGAAGATGGAGGCTAGGAAGTTGGCCATCTTGTCGTCTGAGAGAGTCGGGAGGTTGGGGGATTGTCGGTGGAGATTTCGCGATGCTGCGTTCGTCAATTAATCCCGTGGTTTCTATTGCTGGGACGTAGTGGATGCGGCACGGCTTCGCGCGGCGGAATCGTGGAATTCGGGAAGAGCGCTGGTTTGCTGTTGTGAATTAGTTGTTTGAGTCGAGGTTGCGCTCGGGACGGTTGGAAGGAATTGAGTTGTAATGGGGCGAAAGAGAGAGGCTGAAGTGGAGACATCCAGTCCCAGTTAGGATGTACATACCTGGTAGGTACGGTGCCTGTCCTGAGTCTCACTTTTTAGTGGAGCTGACGCGCTTGTGGCTAACCAAAAAGTTACCTAATTCAGCAGGGGCTGTTCTCACGCGTCTCTAGCCACATCTAGGTCTTTCTGCCACCTTCGCTCCAGCCACAGGCATTGGTGGATGAATCAAAGGGTAGGTGCTGTAGGTGCTGTAGGTGCTGTACCTTACCCTACCTGCCCTTTATGAGGCCCATGTCAACTTTCCGCCCTTTTGTCACACTTATTTTGGTATCTAAGGTAGGTGCGGCAGTAGTATATCGGCATCTCCTTCTTGGCTCATCATCCACCGCGCCTTCCTTTAGTGTACCTAGTCCCATGGGCCAACGGATGATATCAGATCATCCGTGGAAGGGCGCACAATGACAAACTGGTGGAGTACTAGGTAGTCACTAGCCAGGCTAACAACTCCGAGGATTATCGTGTGAAACCAGTCACGGCATTAGGTAATGCCTACCTTAATTACGTGTATATGTAGGTAGGTAAGTAGGTAGGTAGGTAGGTAGGTAGGTAATTATAAGTACACCGGGGGAGCAGCTCTTCCAGGATAATCACAATACTTTGCATACGCATAAACTTAGATCGTCAAAACTACACGTTTGAATTCACTCTTCACTCTTCACTCCATACCTATACCTATCTTACCTACCTACTCCATTTCTCGTCGCCGACAGTCCGTTTCCTATCCCCTCACTCTTCTTCCTCATCTTTCCTCTTGCGGCTGCATTGTTCACTATCTAGCAATACATACGTCGAAAATGGCTACTGTGGGTGTTGTCAATAATGGAGACATGGCGCCCGCACTCCTGTCCCAAGAAGCCACCAAGCCGATAATGCCTTCGGACATCACGATAGGGTATGCTGTTGCCTCAGAAGCTGCGGCTATTGCGAAGATGGGAGCGGAAACATTCACTGCTGCCTTCGGATTTTCAGTCTCTGCGGAAGACCTAGCTGACTTCCTGGCCAATACGTACATCGAGGCCACCGTCCTGGCGGATCTGAAGGATCCCGCTCTAGAGACGTGGGTGGCACGGGATGCCACGAGCAAGGTCCTGGGCATGGTGCAGCTCGTCCGGAACTTGACGGAACCCTGCGTGCCGGGGGACCCGGCGACACATGCGGAACTCCGAAGGCTGTACGTCGACACGACCGCCCACGGCAGAGGCATCGGCAGCAAGCTCATCGCCGCCGTCGAGGCCCAGGCCCGCGCCGAGGGCTTCCAGCAGCTGTGGCTCACCGTGTGGGAGAATAACCTCCACGCCCAGCGGCTGTACGAGCGACTCGGGTACGAGAAGGTCGGCACAGCTGATTTCCTCACCGGCACCTGCGTTCAGACCGATTACGTGCTTTCCAAGTGCCCGTGAAAGACCTCGGTCGTAATTTTATTTTTTATTTTATTTTATTTTTCTTGCCGCGCGTCGGAGAATAGAGCGCACGGCGTAGAGGGCGGATAGAGTCTATACAATAGACGGAGCTGCTTCTCACATTGAAGAGGACTGGGAAATTCACCGGCGTCTAGCGGGATAAAACGGGCAATGTGGTACGGGCTATTAAAATTGGAATTCAATACATGGAACTTATGGTCTTTATCTTTTTGTTTAACGGTGTAATCATATCTTTTGCTTTTGACTTCTTTGTCCATTTGATAGGACATATGAATTTTATTCTACTACAAGTTTTCTCCACATATTATCAACTGCACGACGAAAAGTGTCGGCGGTTGTCAATACTGGTGACCTGGTTCGCTTCTTCTCGCGAGCAGTCCCCTTGAAGGACGACATGTTCGGACTCTGAGGTGAGCGATTTAACGCAACGGTATCCCGGAGCGATTGCCACGAGGAAGAGGGGAAGCGGTCTGGAAGGACATTGCATTTCAAAACCTTGCCGTTAAGGGGATAGAGGAACGCGTGGCGGATAACCGAGCTGGGGGCCGACTAAGCTGACTTACACGCTGTCTTTTCTCCAGGAATAAGACGCATGAATTTTCTATTCAAAAAAAAAAAAAAAAGCCGCAATGAGAAAAAGGGATTGTTAGGGAAATAGGGAAATCGGTCAAGTTGAGATAGGATGATTTAGATGGTATTGTCTGTATCTACCTGGCTTGGTTAATTGATATGGTCACTGCTGGCCGAGGCTGTGTACCAGGCCAATTCGCTACACTTGATACCAGATAGTTGACAGCGATACAAAATGTGGGGGAAGAAAAGGGGGAGCGGTATGTTAGTAAATAAAAATCAATGATAATATAACAATGGCAATGCCGTCTTAGGCCTGCGATTTTTTTTTTAGATTTTTTTTTTTAATTTTTTTAATTTTTTAAATTGAATTGATCGCGTCATGCTACCAACAGCTAACTACCCTGTCATCCCATGTGCGACATATTAGGGGGGCTATCATCTGGCGGAGCTGCCGTAGCCAACGCCTTCTCGCACATCTCGACGGTGAAGTCCCACACCTTACCGGGCCAGCCGTCGTCGCGGCTGCCCGCGAGGCCATACGCCTCCGTGGGCGGGATGCTGTGGCCGTCGGAGACGAATAGGGGGCCATCTCCGGCCGGCGGGCCGATCGTGAGGAAGTACAGATGGCGCTCGACGTCCTCGTCCGGCTCCCCGCCGCCGCCGCCGCCGCCGCCGACACCACCATCACCGCCGTTGCCGCCTCCCGAGCGCGAAAACACGGCCCGCCGCGCCGCCCCCAACGGCCGCAGGAGGGAGCCCCCGACCGAGAGCGGGCCGCGCGCGGGCTCCAGCCCCGCGACGCTGTGGACGAACGCGATCCCCGGGCTCGCGGCCGCCAGGTGCCCGAGCGCCAGGTTGGTCATGACGATGTTGCTCCGGCTCGCGAACGGCAGGTCGGCCAGCCGGACGGGCGGCCGCTGCGCCGGGCCCCCGTCGACGACGTTCAGCACCCGCGCCCGGGGCGATCGCCGGAGCATCGGGAGCAGGCACCCGAGGAGGCGCATCCGGCCGTAGTACGATTCGGCGAGGTACGTCTCCAGGCCCTCGCGCGTGTCTATGAGGAAGCAGTTAACGAATAGGGGGGGCTAGAGAGTGGGAGAAGGGGGAGGAGGGTAGGGGTTGGGGGGGTTGGGGGGGCTAATACATTGCATGAATGCGTGTGCCCTTGTCCCTTCCTCCCTAGGCAAGTAGGTAGATCCAACGCGGAGGGTAAACGCACATTTGGGTTGATCTGACTCTGGCTCGCCGCCGCCCGTGCACATACACAGGTAGTCGACCTTCCCCTGCTCGCACAGGATGCGCTTGCCGGCGGCGCTCATGTCGGCGACCAGGGCGACGTCGGCGTCGACGAAGACGAGGCGGCACCGGGCGGCGCTGGCGAGCAGCTCCAGCCACTCCCGCCGGCGCGGCTCGGCGCGCTCGGGGAGCCGCCCGACGACGTAGAACGTCGCCGGGTAGTGGAACACCCGCACCATCCTCTCCAGGATCCGCGCCCCGAGGCCGCCGCCGCTCGACGCGCCCGTGAACACGCACACCGTGCCCTCGCCCGTCTGCACCTGCGCCTGCTGGTTCAGCGTCGCGAACGCCGCGTTCCGCTCCTTCACCGTGCTCAGCTTGGTCTGTGGCATTTTTTCCCGTCTTCCGAATGCTGTATTTTTTTTGTCAAGCGAAAAAAAGGGAAAAAAAAGAGTATTTGGTGGAAATTGATAAATACAAGAGAAGAAGGGGAAAAAAAACTAAAATAAACAGAGACAAAATGAATCGTCGCGGTGCTGGTTTTTTTTTTTTTTTTGCTCTTACGTGATGACCAACCAACTATATTGCGAGGCATGGATTATGTTACACTTGAATATTGGAGTCAACCACTTCGCTCCCTTGCGTGGCAGTGTGGAAGCTTGTGGTAATATACTGATTACTTCATTTCTGATGCGTATTCCCTACAATAAATATTGAATAGTTGGTATGGGAAAAAAGGGGTTGGGATTTAAAATTCGAACCTCTCATACCACATGCGACTCATAGATAGGAGTTCTTTATGCAATAATAATCGCATGAACATTAGTCAAGATCATCAATTTAAAGTCATTGTCAACTATTCCAACTTATATAGAGCAAATCTTAGCAGAAGATATAGTAATATTTTCGCGGTGGTACACTTCCTATATTTACGCTGGTCGATTTGCGTCACAGTTCGTACCGCTGGTAGTTCCAGAAGTAACTTATGTTATTGCACAAGGAGGGAAAGTTCCCTACTTGGTCAGTCGCTAGCTACTCGTTCCTTTTATATACAGTATTCTGGCCCGTGCCCTAGTGGAGTTCTTAGGTTAAGACTAGTTCCGTGACAGTTTGGCAATATATTTTAATTTAAGATAAACGCAAGTCATCCATAGGCACGTTAAAGTGACTGAGATATCCCTGTGATTGGACCCTGGGTTGTTTTAACGTGACCTACAATTTGGAGCCCCCTGAGTGTGCTGCGCGTACTTGTGCACATCGTCTTTTGTTGTTTTTCGGAGGTTATTGGCCGCCGAAGAGCTTAGCTGCACAATAATGTGAAGGGTATCATAATAGGCGTCGTAAAAGAGTCTATAAATGGCATATTATAGATTGATATGTAAAATAAAACAAACCAGCAAAGATTAATGTCTAGTCCGTTCCAGTATGCTGCCATATAATCGTAAATTGCCAAATGCTCGACTTGGCAGCGTTCTGCATTTTCTATCCTTACAACAGTGGTGCAATGTGCAATTTTGTTCTATTATAGCAACTTATGTCAAAATACCAAGATTATTTCTGCCAAAATATTCGCTAGGATAATGTAATAGTTGTGGCTGATGGTGGCGATTTGCGTGGGAAAGTTCAACTCCAAGCCTTAGGCCCTGATCTTTATTAATACAGAATTTGTTGAAAGTGAAATCATAACTTTAGACATCCTAGATCCCTTCGGGACCTTCTACTTCACGTACTCTACACCTTGAATAACAACAAACTTGCCTTTATATCATGCTCCACTCCCCTTGATACGCCTAACCTCGAACTTCATGCTCTGTTCTGACAATTAAATTGTCCATAATAACTATCATGGAACCAAGCCCGTCCTCCGGGCCTCCACCGGGCACGGACCCAAAGAACATGTATATAAGCCAGAATAGCTGGCGACTGCCTAACAGAAGGAACTTCCCTCCTTGTACAATACCAGTAGTACGAACTGTGAATAACTATGTGTGGTTTTCAGATAAGTGAAGTTAAGTTATGGCTCCTAGCTCCTTGAACTAGTATGTAGCCTGGTAGGTACGTGGCTGAGGCCGTGATGTGATTGACCAGATGGCTAGTACCGCAGTGGGGGCTGGTGCTGAATGGGCTCGTAGGATGGGTAGTGAATGCAGCATCGATGAAGTAGTGAATACACTGGTAGGTGTATAAGTAACGGTCCAGGCCCTCGGGCCTGCGGGTGAAAAAAATATTTTCTTCAACCTTCGCTTTTCTTCCCACTACAGGGGTAATTATAGCCGGACTCTGAACCAACTACCACTGTACTATTGCAGTCATCACGTTCATTCTCCGAAACGCTCGTGGACGCTCGTGCGACTTCTTCCCCTGCCTGTTACATAGGAATATATCCGGAAATCCTGTCTCGGCACCTCTATCATCGATATGGCAGGCATACCATCACCATCTTCCCAAGAGCTGATTCGCCCTATGCCAGCTCCGACATCCGCCAACGGAGCTATTCAGAGCCTCATATCCGGGCCAGGGCCAGCGACGGGCGGGCGTTTCTATAAGGCGGACAAGCAACGTCCTTCAATATTGTTCGGGTTCTGTCAAGATTCGTCTAAATTCTATGCGACAAAACGTCAACAGTGGGTAGCGATCATGGAAGTCAAATGCTTCGACGTTCCTCGTCTGATGCGCGAAGGCTTCTACTGGGACGCGTCCAATGTTGTCAAAGAAGAAGGCTATATCGAATATGGGAAGGCAGAAGCCAACGCGGATGCTGGGGGATGCGCGCTCAAAAGATGGTACTTTCTCGCCGATGCCAATCAACCCCGGCGTTGGATTGCCTCCATTGCCGTGACGTCGTTGGATATAGAGATTTTATCCAACTTCGACCTAGGCCAACTATCACGAGACAACGTCAGAGTCGCGGTGGCTTGGAATCAAAATGGGGAGGTGATTTACGGATATCAGGCACACACGCCTCCCGACCAGCTCTCCAGTACGGCTGAAGCTCCAATGAGGTGCTTCAACATGATCTACGACACCATGCCCATGGAGGGATTATGGCCTTGGCCGCGGAAAGAAAACGAGGATGATACAAAGGGGCACATCGATCAGGGTGCAGCACGGGAGATCGCGTCTGGGTCGTCGCAATCGCCCAGCCTTCGGGATATATCTAGTTTGATCAGGGGAGAATATTCCCGACGCTGAGGTGGCCGACCTTGAATAGGGGGAGTGAGTGTAATTGTTAGCCTATGCCTTAAAGGAGGGCACGATCAGAGAATGCCACTGGTTGATGAAGTTATTTCTCATGACTGTGATAGGTGGTAGGTATACACTGCCAGTAGCGATTGATTATAATCAAATCAGGTGTCAACAGCGACTGAACAGCGACTGAACAGCGAAGTTGCAGCATTGCAGCAGGGATGGAGACGCCGTGGGGTTAACTGGGATCAATGGGATCAATTTGGCGTGACGATTAGTCGACCCCTAGGGTGGATGTAACTAGGTAGTGCTAGGATTGTATATTAGACCTTCTGCTCTCCATCAATCTACCTAAGTAAAACAGACCGGTAAAACAGACCAGTAAAACAAAACAATCATACCCATCCAATACCTACTGCGCACTACTTAATAAGTATCCATCATTCCGACGTAGCTCACTAGCCACATCACTAGCCACTTTATTCGGAGCCAGTCCAGGAGCCGGGCCGAAGTGAGGGATCCGTCCTTTACTGTCGGCGTATTAAGTCCACCCGCCCCGAAGCTGCTATATTGCGGTGTGGGCTTGGCTTTGATTTCGTGCCAAAACAAGGTCTTTTGCCCGTTATGGTGAACACTAAGCAGGAGGAAGCCACGCGGACCTGCGGATTTCGCAAGAATTATCGATGATCGGGCTCGACGGGCGCACCGCGTTGTAGGGAAACGGGAATGTCCAGCAGAACATGCGGCCTAATCCTGGTGGATAGAGGCGCCTCCATGCCAAGGGTTGGTCGCTTGAAGTTCTGCTTCGAGCGCGCAGCGGTGATTAACGTGCAAGGATAGCATCTTGGCAGATAGATGATTCGCGTCCTACAGTTACATACCGCAAGTCCAGCTCGCCCGCGCCAGAAGGACGGCCCTCCGAATATAAAACCGTCCAAACCGGGTGTCTGCATATCGCCGTTTCACTACAGCGTACAGATCTACTTCACTTCACTCGCCGCCTAGCCAGATCTCACATTTATTTTGATTCCCGAACGTACTTAATAAACCGGATTCATCTTAATCATGTACAATACCAAGATCCTGCTCGCCTTAGCCACCCTGGCGGATGTCTCGCTAGCTCAGACGTCGCTGGACCCGGCGTGCTCCAGCTTGATAACCGCCCTGATCCAGGCCGGGCCTACGCTCCCGGCCGAGCTCGCGGCGGGCTTCGGCGACGAGAGCAACGGCGCCCCGAGCGACCCGGCCGCAATCCTGTACCAGCCCGACGTGTACGTGGAGCAGATCTGCGCCGCCGTCGACTCGCTGCCCTCGTCGCTGCTGCCCGAGTTCGCCAGCTGGGGCTCGTCGCTCCTCCACTTCGCCAGCGTCGAGGTCGCCTCGTACGACGCCATCGTGACCCAGTGCATCGCCACGGACGACACCGCCGCCGCCGCCTCCATCACCAGCTACATCCACTCCATCGTCAGCGCCCCGGACCGGCTCTGCCAGCCCATCGGCACCACCACCGCCGCCCCCGGCGGCGGGAGCGGGAACGGCACCGCCTCCGCAACGTCGTACCCGACCGCCACCACGCTTTCGGGGAACGGTACTAGCCCTGGCACTGGTGTCCCCACTTCCTCAATCCCCACTGCCGCTGCCGGCAGGCCCACGGGTGCCATCGTCGGCGCCGCTGCTCTGGGCGGGCTTCTCGGCGCCGTCGCTCTGCTGTAAAAGGCGGAGCGTTAAGGGGGGCCTTGATACATGACACGGCTATATCCCCTCCCGTTTCCGGGCGTTGATGAAAAGGGCTGCGAGCGTAATGAGCAAGGGCGGCGGCTGATTGATCCAGACGATAACGGTTGGATTTAATTGACAAGGAAAAGAAAAAAACAGGAATTGTTGAAAAGTTCAATGAGAATATCTATCAGCACTAAAATCTTTTAAATACTACACTCCGCCCAGTCGAATTGGTTGTGGATAAGGCGGATTCAAAGATTCTCTTTGGTGTGTATCTATAACTAACTACCCTTTAAGTGCTTAAGTATGTTACCATTCTATTCCGCTTTGGTGCTCTGTATAAAGGGGGTTACGGTACGGCCCGTTGTGGTGTGATGAGTTACCGTCACAGCACGGTGGATCTACAGTGGCTATTTAATTGTTACAGCTCCTCGATATAGAGGTTACGTTTGGGATAATAACAGCTTATTAATTATCTTCGAATAGCGATTAGCCCCGTGAGTAAGACTATATATATTTTGTTGATATTATATCCACACGGTCGATACCTATTACCTAGTCTACCTCATAACCTCTACCATATCTCGCGTTCGCTCGTCACAGCGCCCATCCAATCACCATGCGACCAATTGTGGTGGTGCACTATTTAGGCGCAGTGCAGGGCACAGCTCTCGAGTACCGTGAGCCCAACATGGCGGTGTATCAGCAGGGGGCGCCGTATAATATTGGGGAACTACTACCTTGCTACGGCTGAGCTGCCTAAGCCCCTCTAGAAGAAGACTTGCGTGCTTATTATATAGTGTACGACCGGAGAACGTAAGATCGTCCTCGGCCCCAAGCGTGCTGTAACTATGGGAATGCCACGATGGACCCCCTCACAGCTGTCGGTTTGGCCAGCAACATCATCCAGTTCGTCCAGTTCACGTGGAGCTTGATCCAAACCGCCGTCGAGATTCGTGCACGTCGGCTTGAGGAGCTCCAAACCGAAAGCTACAGGTTACAACTCAACCAGTCAGCCAAGCTTGACCAGATCGTGACTGCGCTACGATGTTCAGAGCAGCATATCGAGCAAGTCCGGCACCGAAACCAATCAGGCATGGTCTTGGTCGGGGAGTTGATGGCTCTCGAGCAGCAGATCTCGGCATTATCTCTTTCACAGGGAGAAGTCGCGGAGGAGCAAGTCGTTCTAAAGAGCCTGAGTTTCGAGACCCGACCGGTCCGGCACGAATCGATCCCAGAAGCCTATAAGAAAACATTCAGATGGGTTTATCATTTGGAGGGGGTTGCTCCAAGCGCAGCGATATCTCTACGAACACCAGAGATGGCCCTACTTGGCTACGAAGGCGTCTCAGGGCGACTGGTTAGTAGAAGAGATTGAGAAACGTGCTTGCGGTGTCTTCCTCTGGGTCTTCCTTGTCACCAAGATGCTTCGCGAAGGCCTTACCAACCGGGATGGTTTTTCGGATATCTGCCGGCGTTTAGAGAGCTTCACAATTGAGCTTGATGCTTTCTTCCGACATATTTTAAATTCGGTTGACCCTTTCTATCATAACAAGATGGCGACAACGCTGCAGATGACGATCGCAACCGAAGAGCCTTTGCACGCTAATTATGGCGTACCACTTCCATGATCAGGGTTATGTTACGGAAGATTATGTTTTCCATCTTCCAGTAGAACCATACACCCTGGAGGAGGACGAAGAGCTTAGAGAACAGATGACGTGGTGGTTGAACAGCCGGTCCCGTGGGCTTCTGGAAATGAATCGAGAGACCGGCATTGTTACCTTCTTGCACCGAACCGTCAGGGACTTCCTGAAAACTCGAGAGATGCTGGACTTCCTCGCTGATAAAACTTCTTCTGACTTCAACCTCCCCCTCTGCCTCCTTCAGGTGTACACGGCAATCATTAAGAGAACCGACTTCAAGGAGCAGCTGATACGGTATGCCTTCGGCAGGTATGGGAGGGGTTACTTACAATCCTTGACAGCGAATGCCATAGCTCGCGCGGTAGAGGTAGAGGATTCACATCCTTCTCACACCGTTGCATACAGGATTATAGAGGAGCTCGATCGCATTATGCCGCTGAAATTTCGCCAGACGAGGGTAATATTCGCGCATAAGAATTACAAGGTTCTCGTCCGAGAGCAGTTGGTGGTCAGTCAGCATGTGGGCTTTCTCTCCTGGAAGCTGCCGAACGACCCAGACTATTTCTTGGACTCGGAGTGTCCGTTCATTACCCGCATCGTGGTTGACAATGGCAGTATTGGGGAGCGTGGTCCGCTCATATTATGGCGGAGGCGCGGCGTCGAGATGCTGCGTTTGATATTAGAAACCCAGAACCTGGACCCCAGAAGGCTGCGTCCCAACGAGACGCTGTGGAGCCTGGGTCCGCTGCGGCTTGTGACGCCTTGGGCCTTCTTCATTTATCACACGTTATTATGGGGTCACGAGACAGCCAAAGTAAGAGAAGAACAGGTCTGGAGTCTCCTTGAGAACAACATCCTCTCCATGCTTCTGCGTAAAGGCCAGAATTCTAATATTTCAATCTGGGATAACAATGTCCGGGGCTTAGACGCCTTCGAGCTATACCTAGATCTGGCCTTCAAGGTGCCTTCTGATACTGCTCGCGAGACGCTCTATCTTCGGATACTCGGAGAACTCTTGAGTAGTATTAGACCGGCAAACCCAGAATGCATGAGTTTCTTTACCCAGCTAGAAACCACGCATACCGCGGGGTTACAGGCGTGCGATACCAGGTTTCTAATCGAAGTAACCGATATGCTGCTCTCTACGATCAACTGCTTCGGGGCATCAACCCGCGCGACGGAAATTAGGGCCGCAGCAGGGACAGTGGTGGAGGCAGTATTCTCGGCAGAAACATGTAAGCGTTTTAAGACCCAATACCCCAAGATCGCATGGACCCGGGGTCGAGGGCTGAAAAAGAGAAAAGCGGATATGGAACTGCAGAGGGACACAGCGAAGACCTCGAAAACATCCTCGACTAGTCCTTCTGACCGGATAACATGACTGGCGAAGCGTGGCATCTTATTAAGTTATGGGCAAGAAGGTCAACAGCGCGGTCGGACTTCGGTCATATTTAAACGGGTTTTTATATTCAAGAGGTTAATATTTCATAAGATATTATTTGTTTCTCTGTTGCAACAATGAAACTAACTACTACGGAAGACCTATATACTGTGACATTCATCTGTATGTTTATCATACTTAATAAAATAGTTAAACTACGGTTGCTTTAGAGGGAGAAAACCCTTACATTGAGATGATGTATTGTGACTGGGTCATTAGGGAAGCGGACACCAAAGGCCTAAATTGGCCCCAGTCGCATAAAAAGGGGGTGTAAAATTGTCTGTGTAAATTTTGAAGCTTCACTTCTGCAGCTGGTTTTTGGCACCGATGATTTTATGAATTACTTGAAATTGATTTCTATATTTTTAATAAGTATTTATGTGTTGGGTCACATCAAATACAACAAAGACTTCAAATTGGGACCGAGTATGTGACTTATTCACTAAGTAGGATTGATGCTAAGTGTAAGGGCTAGCGACACGCAAGAAATAGTATTTGTATGCTGGATTGCAGCAAATACAACAAGACTTCAGAATGAGGACCAAATATGTGACTGATTGACTAGGGAGAAAAGAGGGTGAATGTAAGGGCTTGCGACACTCGGGTAATAGTACTTATGTGCTGAACACAGCAAATACGACAAGGCTTCAAAATGAGGACCAAATATGTGACTGATTAATTAGGTAGGAAATAAGGTGAAGCAATATAGCAGTCGAAAAACGAAGTTGTAGATGGATGGAGACCCTAGTAATTAACACGAAGCCCACCGTAGTAAGTAACCACTTGACATTATAGGTCGTACCTCCCCTTACATACGGCCAAATATCTCTCCTACAAGCACCGTCGAGAAAAAAACTATCCGTAGACTTTTTTATACCTAAAGAATTTTTATTTTAATATTCGAACCGAATATTTTTTTTCCCATAATATTATCACCGGCTAATACTTCTTAACCTGACCCTTTTTAAAACGCCCCAGCCTTTACACAAGTAACTAGCACTCGTGCACGTAGTATTATTAAACGTATTATTTAAACCGTAACTTAACCTAAATTCCGATGTATCCCCGTCGTATATCGTAATAAATTAATTAAATAATAAAAGTCTGTATAAGTTTTCTTCTTTTCCGACCTGGCAGAAGAACTAGCGAGCCGTACGCTCTAGCCGTTTGTATAAGAACTCTATATATACGTACGTACGGGAACTTTCCGGGGAATCTCCATTATAATTATTATATTAAATGTCTTTCCCGCGGTAGGAAACCAAAAGGCAAACCGCGCAGGGGGAATTCGAATACTGTCTTGTAAGGGCCAGCGGCACTCAAAATAATAGTATTGTATTGCTGGATACAGCGAATACGACAAGGATTCCAAATTGGGACCAATATGTGACTTAGTTGCTCTCGTAGTAAGAAAGAGGGTGAAGCTAATGATACAGCGATTTGTAAGTAGGGTCTTGCCCGTGGGTGTCAGTGGGTCCTTTGGTGGATCCTTTGGTGGGTCTGTTTTAAGTATAACCCAGCGCGGTGCCAGCGGATCCTCTAGTGTGATACGGCCTTTGAGTGGCGACCGGAGCCTTTCGGCATAGCAGCTTGATTACTCGGGAGTGGTCAGGATGCCGGGATTAACCAGTGGCCGCAGGCTATCACGATTGTCAATAGAAGCTCACTAGCGGGGGTGGGTGGAACATACTCGATAATATGTTTAATCGTATTTGCTGAATCAGCGAATATGACAAGGCTTCCAATGTAGGACCAGATATGTGACTGAATTGACTGGGGATGAAAGAAGGTGAAGCTAATTATACAGCGATTCGTAAGTAGGGTCCTTGGGACCCTGTGGGTACTCCTGTACCTTAACAGGATATTGGTAACGACAGTCGAGCGGGTGTTTGAAGGAGATTGTTTAAAGGTTCGTAGATTCGCTGTTAATTATAGAATGACTGTGACGGTATGTAAATAGGTGCAAGGCGGTAAGTGCTCGGCTTGATAACGTTTTGCTTTTGTCTCTAGGAACGATCGATCGTGTTGTAATCTTGGTGTTGTGGCTGTAGTGTGGTGTTCTTTATTAAGGAAAGGAGGAAAAGAGAAGGGGAACAAGAAATCAACAATCATGGAATTTATAGGGCCTCAAGAGCAGAGCTCGGGGTCCGTACTTCCCTATTGTAAATGTCTGAACTACCTAGGTAGGCGCTCTGTCTCTGCCATCCGTAGGTGGTGCCTGCTTCCATCTTGGTTTGTTGATTGTGCCTCCCGCCAGTCCGTCGTCTGCACGCATTTGAGGGAGGTGGGCTGCCTACCCAGGTAGTTCAGACTTTTATCACAGGGAAGTACGAACCTCGGGTTCTCCTGTTGAGATCTCAAAAATGATAGGCCAGTGGGAAGCACGGTCAATAAGGCAATAATATGGGAGCAGGTGTTACCTCGAGACGGCAATCGTAGCAAGTGAAAATTCCAAGACGATTGAGAAAGCAGGGTTGGTTTCGGCGCGGTTTCTTGGAAATTATAATCAAGGGAACTACTTAGTTGGAAGTAGCCCATATAGGAGTGGTCCTACCACACATGGAGGCAAGCCAAAATCGCACTTTCACGCATGGGAATAATTGGGGATAGAGGGGAATGGCGACCTAGAATGCCGAAGTAGATAGAAAGAAATAGGTAGGTAGGTATGCTCGTCTTTGCCCATCAGGTCGCAACAAGGTAGGGCACAGCCCCTCCCTATGCCCCCTTTTTTACGCAGCTCGGGATTTAGCGTAAAACCCGGAAGTGGCCATGTGTGCGCGATAGACGCTTAGAGCTATGTTCATACCATACGAAATGATATAATAGTTTGCCTTACCTTTGAGGCGGTGTAATGGAACTTGTATCCAGTATTAACTGTTTCCCTACAACTGCCTACACCGTTGATAAGGTTCCTGGACACGGCCCCCACGCCTCGTATTTTATTTTTACTGCTCGAGTCATATTCAAATTACGACAGAAATGCAACAATCCAGTGTCAGGAACCATAGTCTCGTGGGGGCTAACGCTGCGGCCAGATCCCCCTACAGTCGTTTGCCCTGTAATTAGCGGTGTAGTAGCACGATAGGTTAATACGAAATACAGTCTTGTGTACCACGCCGAGCTAATGAAGCTCACGGCCAGATCGGCTGTGATTTGCCAGTGTTGCTGCGGAGGTACGACGGTAGATTTCTGTTGTTCAATTTCACATCAGTTATGCAGGTCCTGAGACACAAAGGCCCAAAGAGGGTCCAAGATGTCTGTCTACTTCGATGGTCTTGTTATATGTTGAATAACTTGCCAATTGCTTGGAGGCGCTATTGTTAACTCTATAGTATGTAACACCTCCGGCTGCGCCCCTTTTAGACTAGTCACCGTATAACTGGAGGGTGTTTCCAAATCGCTAATAGAGCGAAGGAAGTGGTTCATGTTAGGAGTGACCTGCTTACTGGAGACTTCATTTTCTTGAAGCTGGGTGGTCTTGATATGTGCTTTGAGGGGTATGGCGTAACAATAGCGAACGGCAGGCATAGGGCGATTTGGTTCCTTCAAACAGTTATTCCAATGACTAAATCACATCTATATATATCTATAGTACACATATTAAACCGTCGGATCAGAGCCTTATAGATTGAATTAGTGATAAATCCTGCTTTCAGCTTGCTCCATATCCTTGTAGTAAGGTTGCGATTTGTTTAGTTTCTGTGAGAGAAATACATTGAATATGGCCTGTATATGGAGTGTGGCTAAGAACCCCCACTACTATTTACATGGTACTACATATCCTAATAATTATATCATGAGACAACGAGGCCTTGGGCTGTAACAGCAGTTAAGGGTTCCACACCTTAACGGATGCATTATCAGAACACTGCACGGCTGAAGAATTGATCTCATTTTATCGATAATTGATTATCATCTGTGTGAAGCAGGTGATCTGCGTTGAAATCATTACATAAGCCGTGTAATACCGGAGGTAGCATGTATTGAGAAGTAATGCAGTAGAAGGCAAGTAATGGGTTGATTACTCACGGCGGAGTAGCAGTGCGGCGCTTTATCCTTCGGTTTTGCTTGCTGTTAAGATTGGGATGTGTTAGAGATTGAGCTGGGAAGCTATTCGCGTAATCTTTCGTGATCGTCTGGGCCGATAGGGGCTCCGGCTAGAGGGGAAAAGTGGCACGTATGAAGAATGGTACACATACTAAGCGCTGCCTACGACTAGGCAAGAGCCAAGCAAGAGCTGTATGGTCTCGACAATGTCCCAAAAGAGCGATCCACGGGCCATGATAAACTGATGAAGGCGAGTACCAGAAAGGCTACAAATGAATAAACGACAGCACGGTACCTTCTAGCTTGAGAATTTAGTCTTGTGCGGCTAAGCTTTGGGTGCTTATCTTTCATGGAGGATAGCTACCTAGGTACTGTCTGCTCGGCTCGTGTTTATCTGAAGTTGAATCGTAGTAATGGATACTCGGGTTAATGCGATATTCTTACGCTATCAGTGATGTGCTGAACAGCCAGCTATGATATAGTAGCGTAGCCGACATGTCACATAAATCGATCCTTGTTCATACGAAGGCAGCTCCAGGGCCGAGACTATTTTATTGCATTTGCTATACGTACGTCCTGTAAGAATAGATTCGTGCCAGTCATGTAACTCTGTAGCGTTGAGCCTGCCCAGCCAGGCAGGCTGGCTACCCATCGTCGCATCTTGCCTGCGGGGGGCTTGCAGAGCCCAGCTCAAAGGTCACCGCCCACAACTGGAACTCCCGAGATACCTCAAAACAGGCCCCCACGAAGGACTAAAGACCCATGTAGATTCATACGAGTTCAGTATCATGTAGGCTAGGGCTTGGCACCTTAGGCTTACTCGAGGGGAGGGCGGCGCGTCACTCGTGGCTGAGTGTTTGGGTAAGAATGTAACATAACGTTCTCACATGGGCGGCTGGCCGGAACCAATGCTGTCGGATTTCCGCGGAAGTGGCATTTTTCTCTCAGTCCTGCGGAAGAGGGTTCAAGTTAAAAACTAGATGGTGGGAATGTTCGTCCTTACTATCGCCGTGCCCTAAGGTTTTGTCAACATGAAGTCGCGAGGACCAGGAGGCGTGAAAACATACTTCTTGGCGCCTAACGAGGATTATCCCCCCGAAGGCCCAATAGCCCTCGGTGGGATTTTAACCGACCCGTTTGAACCCGGAACATGCATTAATCCAGATACCCCAACCGTCCTACCAAGTTCTGTCCCGGTCTATAAGACGAGCAAAAGCGATTGGAGAGATGAGGCGGGGTGTCGCAAAGGCGTTAACTTTGGTGTGTGGGCGGAGTGGCTGAGAATGCTTGGGATCGTAGTCGAGATGAACGTCGACTTCAGGCTTGAGACAAGCAAGTCATACGCTTTCGACTCGCTAGAGACGATCTGGTTTGAGCCCACTAGAGACTACATTCAGGATAGCGTTGGCGACCCCCGTGTATCTACGTATATTGCCGACAATGCCTACCGAAAACCAATCTATATGATAACTGGCGTCAAGATTGCACGCGGCGCGAGTATCATAACGGAGAAACGCCGCGGGCGCGGATTCCAATTCCGGGTCGGGGCGGACCCAACCGCCGGCAGCGCCATGCCATTAACAGCAGGGCCAAGCGCGGGCTTCCGAAACGACAGGAGCGGCATCTCGTCCTATAGATCCAATTCCGATTTCGTCTTTGCCTACCGTTTGCGAGAGATCTACTACGAGAGAAACTGGCGCCTCCGGGATCGGCAGCATACGAAAGGTGCCCTATACCAGGTCCTCGAGATACTCCCTAGCGATACATCCGGATCTGGAGCGCCCGAAATACAAGAATGGGACGAGGGAGAACCGTCTCTATCGGTATTGTCCTGCGCGGAGGAGTCTGAGACGATATCGCAGCTCGGCCTGTCAACATTCGAGGCCGTTGACGACGAGGATGATGAGCTCTGTAGATGTGTTACGATACCCAGTGGGCAGTGAGAACGGGGGATGTGCATACCCTTGAAGGTCAGAGTGCTGGAGAGTGTACCTACCTGCCTACCTACACTATGGCAGCAAGTGGATAGAATCAGTTTGTATTATAGAAAGCATAGTTATTGATACGCGCCCGCAGAGGAACCGCTCACATAAGGACCCTACCCCACCTGTAGCGTGGCGGAGCCAGTCCTAGCCCACACACCCTGGAGTGCCTGTTTCCCCTATCTACCTACCTAAGGTAGGTATAACTAGCACTGTCAGACACCTAGACTAGACGTTAATACTACTACTACTACTACCTAAGGTAGGTAGGTAATTAATTACAAGGTCCATCAGGTAACTACCGGCTAACCGTGGATCTTACCAAGTTATTATCACGTTTGGGCAAAGTACCTACCACTGTTCCGATACCCACCACCTCTCCTACCTCTCTCGTCCGCGCGCGCACAGGAATTCGGTTGGAATTAGGTGGTAAAGTAGGCGGGTGCCCTCCCCACCCCTCTTTTGAAGAAGCTTGACTGCTTGGCTGCCGCATAAGTGCACGCCTTGCCGTTGTGGCCGGTCAGCACCGATTTTGTAGTGCGATATGGCAAAACAAATGGAGTTAGATTGTGGCGTGACTACTTGCGACACATATCTAAATAAGCACCTACCTAGGGAGGTGAGTGGACAACTGGGCAGGCAAGTAGGGTGGGCAAGCTGCCAAGCGGGCAAGCTGCCAGGCAGGCAGCAGGCAGGTGATGGCTATCTAATGTATTAGTAGGGGTAGAAGCGGTTAATTAGATAGGTAGGAACTGCGGACATGCATGCCTGCCGACATACTCTACCTAACTACCGTAAGTGTTTACTTAGGTGCCTACTCAGGGTAGTACATGTACGTAATAGGGGTGACCGCCCGCCTGGACCTTCCTAGGTATATCGGTATATACCCGTCCCCTTATCGGCGACCACTGAGGACATCTCTTCCACCCCGAGCTTCCCCCTTCCCCCTCTTTAACGTTTCCCACCTCAACGAACCGGATCATGCTTTTCGTTCGAACCCATGGCTTCCCCGAGAAGGCCACCGCTGTCGGCTGCCCCCATGGGCGGGTTTCAGACTGCTGATTCCTCGCGACAGCCGTCCTGGCAAAGCGCTCACTACCGTTACCCCCCGCCGGACAAGGCGAGGATATTATGCCTTGACGATAACGGCTACTATATATTCCCTTCTCTACCAATCCTAGAGAACATCCTCAGTCGTGTCGAATCGCCGTTGAACGGCCAGGAACCTCCGAGAAACGCCCGGGAGATCCGTCCCAGCGAGCACTTCGATCTCATCTGCGGCGCCGGATTTGGCGGTATTATTGCCCTCCTTCTTGGCAGACTTGGCATGGTTGGTTACCCAAGACAATGAGAACCGGCTCGATATACTCATACAGCATAGACGATTGGCCAATGCGAGGAGTGGTTCATTAAACATCGCAATAGTTTCCTCCCGGCTGGGCAGGCCGCCATTGTAATAGGAACGAACCGTCGCTTGAGACGCAATAACAAGGCTCTCGAGAATGCATTCAGAGATGCGCTAAAATCAGTTGGTATGGCCGAGGATTCGCCCTTAGTTGACGTTAACTATACTGGTGTGAACGACTCAAATGCAGGGCCCCCTACGTGTCGCGTCTTCGTTCTTGCCATGCATCCAGGAGACATACATGTGCCCATCCGCATGAGATCTTACAGCTCGCGAACAGACCCCGTCCCGACCGAATGTAGTTTGTGGGAAGCGGCGGTGGCCACGGAGGCATCGCCGTCGTATTATGTACCCGTGCAGGTCGGGAGGGACCCGCTACCCTATATGTCCTCTGGGCTTGGTTACTGCAACCCGTCCAAGGAAGCACTGGACGAGGGGGTCCGCATCTGGCAGATCGCAGGTATTCGATGTCTGATCAGTTTAGGGACTGGGAAAATTCCACCAAGGCTAGAACTGCGCGCGGTTCCCAAGAAGTCTGCTGGGCTGCTGAATCTTAAGAAGAACCTCGCCCTGATACACACGCTCTCGGCTATTGCAACCGATACAAGGCGCGTTCACATTGAAATCACTCGAGACTCGACTCTACTTGGCTTTAGGTATTTTAGGTTTGAGGGGTCAGAAGGTGTATCATACAAAGATAGTTATAATCTATCGACCCTCGACAAGATTCGCGGCTCGGTCGCCCTATATCTTCAATCGGAGGAAGCACCAGAGCAGCTGGCCTTCTGTGCCAAACATGTGCCACGGTAGTGTCCCGGCTGTTTTCATTAATACGTCATCATAAAGCTGATCGGTATTAGGAATCCGGACAGTTCGACAAGAGAGGTCGAAAATTGGATTAGTGAGGCAAATACCTCAGATGTTTTCACTGAGCAGTCAACTACCTCATCAGTGCGGCAACCTTGTAATTCAGCCCACCTTCGCGGTCTCCTTGCCACAACATAACTTCCTGTCGCTGACCCTCAATGCAGCCTTTTTCTCTAGCAAATCTGCTCCTGAGCTCCGCGACGTAGAAAGGGAATCTAGAGTATTTGACTCTGAACATATTATGGCTGGGCAGGAGAGATTTGACAGAGCACGCACGTAGGCTTCCTAATAAGCCTTTCATTTCGCTTCCCATTAATACCCTACGCAGAGAAGCAGCCGCAGACGAGTGGCTCACCAAATTGAAGAAGGAAGTACATCCTTTGATACAAGCACGACGCAAAGACGACGATAAGAAGGTCAGGATAGCTATACTTGACACTGGCCTCGACGAAGCACACCCTGATATCATTAGGCTTGCGAAGCGGCATAACAAGGATGACGACAGCAGAGTAAAGGCAGTCAAGGACTGGACTCGTTCTAAAATTGGGAGCAATGACGCCGTTGGACATGGCACTTGCTGCGCAGCGTTAGTCTTAGATGTTGCGCCAAACGCGGATATATATATCGCTAAAGTGTTCGACTCGGCCATAATTACGTCGGATTCGGCGGACTACGTGGCGCAAGTACGTATATACCTTACGGCGAGTATTTAACCAACCACAATTGGTATTAACTGATACTAGGCCATTGATTATGCCTCGACGGAGTGGCGAGTGGATATTATTGCTATGTCATTCGGTTTTCTCAAGAAACAAAATTCTATCACCAAAGCTATTAACCAGGCCTTCAATAGAGGGGCTATTATTTTAGCCGCAGCGTCAAATGACGGCCAGCTGGGGCGGGTCGCATTCCCAGCACGGCTCCACCAGGTCATCTGCATTTCCTCAGCAAGTGGGTATGGCGCCCCCTCCCTCTTCGCCCCTTTACCAGCGCGTGCAGATGACAACTTCACCATATTAGGCGAAATGGTTGAATCTGCCTGGCTGGGAGGTTTGCGGGCCCGCAAGAGTGGCACATCGATGGCCACAGCAATTGCGGCCGGCGTTGCTGCTCTCGTTCTTGAATTAGGCTTTCAGCGACCAAATAAGATACAACAATCAGATCTCGGATCATATGCGGGTATCAGGGCCATCCTCGTTGCGATGTCACGAGATGAGGTGGCCCCTGATTCGGATGGGAGACATTTCATCAGGCCTTGGTTGCTCTTGGACCCTGAGAAAAAGCTTGAGCATGTACTAGAGGAAATCTCGTATATACTCGACAAAGTCTAAGGTCCTACAGCTTACGGACTGCCCTGCTTTCCTCCCCCATTCTATGTTATATATATTTGGCCTGGTTGAGTGCAGTTTATGCGCTAACATGGAATTGCGACTTAGCTTTTCTCGACTATGGTTGAGACACGACACGACATCAATTAGAGGGACCGCGAATAGCTCCTTGCCTCACAAATGCAAAGAATCGGCTGGCGACCTGCTTTGAACCATTATGTGAACTCTATGACCAAGTTAATGACTGAACTTGGCTTTGGGCTTCACCTAAGTGCTGGGCACAAATTTATTCTAAGATTACCCATTAATCGAGGTCTTAAGATTGGGTTGACGAGATTCGGACGCGGCTATTGAATAAACTACGTTAGGTGATGCAATCCTGCACAAAGGCCAGAAAATGAATTGTCGGGGCGAAGCCAAGTCCGGAAACAACGTGTATCAAAGACCTTTTATTTTTCGCCAACTCCAACATTGAGGGGTCTTTTTCTTTCAGCTTTCTGTCGCGCGGCCAACAAAGCTGGGTCAAATCAACGTGATCGAAACCGGCCATGGACAATTTTATCAGGCAAACAGATACCTGTTGGGGGAGGTAATCTGTTTTCTTGGGCATCTAAACCGGGGCGCGTAGCGGTATTACGATTTTTTTCAATACATAATTACCACTAGGCGTTGACAGGCGTGAGTTCTCGTCCGTTCAAGGCCCTGAGAAGTCACGAAAAGAAAAACAATGGGGGATGCGACATCGGAAACGGTAGACCAGGAGCGCGCGATGGCGGAGATCATCCACCGCGACCTCGGCGCCGTCTTCGCGAACACGGGGCTGTGGGAGCTCGAGAGGCTCCTAGGCAACGGCAGCTACGGCGTGACAGTGCTGCTGCGGGACCGGAATCCGCTGCGTGTGCGCGGCCGCCACCGAAGGGTCGTCCTCAAGCGCCCGTTGCTGCCGCACCAGGGCGTCGAAGACTTCGCGACCGAGATCGCTGCACTTAGGGTAAGATTGGCCACACCCACTCCTCAAAGAGAGAGAGAGAGAGAGAGAGAGAAAAGGGAGAAAAAGAAAGAACAAGAGCTCTGTTTTAAGCCAATGAAGGAATGAGGTGAATTGAGTGTGTTGACAAATATCTCCGGTATTCAAGTTGATGCGCTCCAACGCGCACCACGGGCAGATGATCGCCGGCACCCACAACATCGCCGAATACCGGACGGGGCGGTCCACAACAGCCGCGGCGCGGCGCGTGCTGCGGCGCGTGAGGGCCGCGTTCTCGAACCCGCCGGAGAACGTGTTCCGGGTGCTCAGCGTGTTCGAGGGGCCCGCCATCCTGCTGGAGTACATCGAAGGCGGGAACCTGCTAAAGATTCAGAAGCGGGCGTACGAGCGCGGCATCGAGCTGCCCAACCGGCTGCTCTGGAGCTTCTACTACTGCTGTAAGAAGCGTCCCCCCCAACCCACTCCCCCATCTCCCAAGTATCTTCGTGCGAAAGTCGTAATTTTTGACGCGCGCATTCATGCTTACACGGAAATAAGTGGTGCGGGCCTGCGTCGGCCTCGCGTACCCGGCGTTCGGCCTCGTGGGGGACCCGCCGGCGCTCGAGACGATCAGGACGGACCGGCACCCGCTCCGCATGATCCACGGCGACATTGCGGGGCGGAACGTCATGCTCGATAAGGAGGATCCCAACATACCAGAACGTAGGTGAACCTCTTCCCATTACATCCCCCCCGCCTCGCTCCAATTCAAAATATCCCAAAAACCAAGGATGCTACCTTGATCTTGCCTACCGACCACTTTTACGTTGAAAACAAACAACCCCCCGCTAACTACCATCTCCTCCTCCCGCGGGGAGGGAGGGGGAACAAAAAAATTAGACGCGTTCGCCCCGTCCCTGAAACTGATCGACTTCGGGCTCTCTCGCAGAGCGACGACCTCGAGGACCGCGAGCATTCAAAACCTACATTTCGCGACCGAGGTAAGCGGACCACCCCGCCCCCCCTTTCCCGCGTTAGTGTGTTCAAGAAGAACAGAAGAAGACCCAAAGACAAGACCCCCAACACGAAACCTCGTTTCTTTTCTTTTTTTCTGGCCGTTTCCCCCCCCTCACTTTCCCCTCACTTTAGCTTTATACTGACGTGAGCACACGCTGATGCGAAACTCCCCCTCCCCCCCCAACCAACAGCAGATCATCCTCCTGATATCCCGGCATCGGGTCCATCGGAGAGCGGTGGCGTACCGTGGGATCCGGACGTTCGCGGCGGGGGTGCTGCCCAGGGCGGTGAGGAGAGGGGCGGAAGGGGGTGGCGACGGCGGCGGCGGCGTGGAGCTGGTGGACCCGTACCCGAACCTGGACCCGGACCTGCGGTTGCTGCTCGTCGACGCCATGCGCGTCGACGTCGTGCACCGCCCCTCGCTGCGCGACATGATGTGGCGCACGCGCCAGGGCGCCGCCAAGCCCCCCGGCGCCTACCCCATGCGCTTCTGGGAGGAGGGGGACCACTCCGTCAGGGCGGTGCTGCAACACTTGATGTACGATGCCCCGGAATGAAATGTCTCCCCCATGCGGTTCATCGACGGCGTGGTTTTTTTTTTTTCATGAATTTGGATTATGGCGCCCTTGAATAGACTGTGTTGATACACCCCATCTTCGTATAATTACTGTATAACTAACTATACTGTATTTAAATTTTTATTTGCAATCCTTGTTTTTATATACACTTCCCCTATATACCCAATCTCAATACGTATGTCGTCGGCCGTCCTGCGTCCTCTATATCGTTAATGATTTTATTGTAAAAAAAAAAAAAAAAGACAGAGCTTTCTCCTGCGTGCCGTGTACCGCATTCATGATCTATATGACCAGAGTATGTTATGAGATTCGTAACTGTCATTTCCCCCACCTCATAGCCCACAACCGTGATTTCCCGTATCGGGGTTGGCTAGACCGGGCTTAGCTCGTAGGGCCTGTCGCCAGAAATGGAGCCGAAGTGGTCGCCCGCTCTATTGCGGTGGTCCAGATGATGCAAGACTCTCCTCTCCTGCGAGGACCAGGCACTCAAGCCGTACCAGTTCTTTCGGGTGACCGTGCTGGCGAACCACGAGCTGGGATGCAGCTTTCCGAAGAACTTGAGCAAGGGCCAGCAGACCGGCAGACAAGCGCAGACGATGCCAGTGCATGAATGGACCGTGGTCCAGACCTGCGTCTGGCTAAACGAAGGCTCGCGGCTATTAGGGGCGTAGCTGAGGATAACCTTGACAATGCCGGAGACGATCACGCTTTGGATATTCACACGAGGTCAGCTAGGCTTGGTGTAGGTGGCATTCGTGGCATCTCTGCAAAGTTGGCTTACAAGATCCCGACAAGAAACACGCCCGCGATGCCGAATTTCTTTCCCCGGTTAAGACGCAACCGGACGATGATGGGGATCGGTAACAGGATGATTGCGATGTCGATAACAGCCTCGACGACGCCGGTTGCTAACCAGTAGTAGTTATAATTGAAGCAGTACCGGGGGTCATCGAGGCTGTTCAGCCATGTCCATTCAAGTGGAATACAGTTCAGCAAATCGGAAACGACGGTGCCTATCCAAAAACCCAGGACGACGATACCCAAGACGATAACCCGGGGGCGGAAGGAGGTGTTGACGGAGAAAAGCCGGTTATATAGAAACAGGATGGAAAGCTTTGTTGTGGAGGTAAGGGTGAAGTATAAAACTGTGCTTGTAAATGTGATTTGGGTATACGTCACGTCTGCGGGAGTATACTCGATGGCCCCATTGCTGGATGCTGCGGCCGCTCCATTTGGATTGAATGAGGTAGCTATGGGTGGGGGGAGGCAGCACGATAAGTATGGCGTTCAAAGATGGAGATTAAAATGATGGCGGGGACGAAGAAGGGGGAACCAACCGTAGAGATCTGCGGCGTCGATGGCAATCACATCCAAAAGAGAGAATAATATAAGCCAGTCGTCCCAGGAGAAGCCTGCGTTCCTAGAGTAGCGAACGTAGAAGCGCAGGATGACCGCGATAAGAGCGAGACCGCCCACGATAGCCCCTACTATGATGGTCGTGTTGGTCTCATCCATATCCCCCTGCGGATGTCCCCGGCGCACACCTGATCAGATGGCAACGAGAAGTGACTGAAAGGGGCGCCCAAGCTTTGTGGAGAGTCACCCAGAAAGCATCGTCGTCGTTGTTGCATACTTGCGCCGGGCGCATTTCGCACCTCCTCTTCCGGTCAGCTTCTACCACACGAGTATATAAGGTCATGACGGAGGCCTCGTTGACCCGTATGTGCATGTAGACTAACGGACCATTCTACCTGACGCGAGGCCAATCAGTTGCGACAAGTCATATGAGTCAGATGAGTCCATGCATGATGGTAAACGAGCTGTCGAATGAGATCGCGTGTGTGGTTGCACCAGTGCAAATATTGGGGTCGTAAATGGTGTTGGCTGTACAATATGCAGGGATCCCTGCAAGCATCCCTTCGATAATTTTCTTATTGAATGCGACATTCCCTCCTTTCCTTCCCCTGAGCAAGCTTTTATTATTAACATTCTCTCGGCGCCCAGCCGAAAGTTAAACTTCTTACCACCGAATCACTCTTTTTTCTTCTCAATAGTTTGCTTACTCCCGCTAAAAGCGTGGACAGAAGGCGAATTCGCTTGAGGGCAGTCGATAGGCCAACCCCACGAAGGCCGCACAGTCTCGTGATTCGCCTCAAACGCCCTCAATACTGCTCTTAAACCCAAACATCGCATCAATTCTTTCGGACATGGGGAACTATCTATCAAGTAATAACTTCCCTGTGGAGGGCAAGGTATGCACACACCCATGTGAAGCGAAGGGAGAATGAATGAATAATCTAAAAGGTTGAAAGACGGTAGTGATCACGGGAGGATCGAGTGGGATGGGACTCGCGGTCGGCCAGCAGCTTGCCGGGAAGGGCGCGAACGTGGCCATCATTGCCCGCAACCAAGGCAAATTGCTTCAAGCAATTGAAGAAATTCGAGCAAGTCACCCGGTACCCTCGTGCTAGTACATGATTGTAACTAACCTGATGACAGCGGGCGGCATTGCATCCCGAGACTCAGCGTTTCCTTGAGCTCAGTGCCGACCTGAGCAACCCGTCGGAATCCACACGAACGCTGGACGAGATCGTGGCGTGGAACTCAGGGAGCCCACCGGATATCGTTTGGTGCTGCGCCGGGAGCTCCACCCCGGGCCTTTTTGTCGAGACTCCGGTGGCCCAGTTCCGAGCACAGATGGACTCCAACTATTTCTCAAGCCTCTACATGGCCCACGCGGCGATGACGTGCTGGGTCAAGGCGGCGGCACTGAGTGCCAAGACGGGGGCACCAGGTGGGCGGTCCAGCACCACGCCGCGCCACCTCATCTTCACGGCGTCGTTCCTGTCGTTCTACAGCTTCGCGGGGTACAGCCCCTACAGCCCGGCCAAGGCAGCGCTCCGCTCCCTCTGCGACACGTTGTCGCAAGAGGCGAACCTATACGCCGCCAGCTACCCCAACGAGCCGGCGATCCGCCTGCACACCATATTCCCGGGCACCATCCTCACGGAATCATATCAGATCGAGAACACGATCAAGCCCGACATCACCAAGAAGCTCGAGGAGGGAGATGAGGGGCAGACCCCGGAGACGGTGGCGGCGGAGAGCATCAAGGGCCTGGAGGGCGGGTTACAGCTCATCAGCACGAACTTACTCACGGCGCTGGTCCAACGGAGTATGCTGGGTGGTAGCCTCCGAGGAGGGTTCCTGCGGATGCTGGCCGATTGGTTCCTGGCGTGGCTCATGGGCCTCGTGATGGTGGTGGTACGGAGCGACATGGACAGCAAGGTCCGCAGCTGGGGCCAAAAGCACGGGGCATCCGGCAAGGTGCTGGAGAATAAGCAAGCCTGAGGAGTCGAGATGACTCCATCGCGGGCAGGTGGTGTGGTGTGCTTGGAAAGGGGGCTAACTCTGGTCCGTGGTACGGCACGACGGGGAGCGAATTCCTGGGGGGCAGCCTACGAGCAAAACCGACCCCAGATTGATCTTGCATTGCATTACTGTATCCATAGAGACGAGACTGGGACATCAAACAAAGAACTTGGCGATATAATGAACGATAGGTAAGTACCGTACCAAGTCGGTGGGCGCTAGGCGGACCACTGGTGCCGTTTTAATGGGAGTCCCGGAATTTCCCGGTCATGGGTATCTCTTGGTAGTTCCCTGCGGGTGGGTGGCATCGCCATCCTTGCGAACCTTGGCGAACGAATGGCTGGGCAGGAAACGAAGGTGACACTCGCGATGCATCACACGTCCCCCCTCGAATCTAGACCACGTCATGCGACCCTCTGCTCCCTCTTACTTGCACCATGTATTGTAGCAACTTGGCGCCGGTGGAGCATACGGTCTTTGGGGAATAGCAAGGCCAAAGAGGTCAGCCCACAAGAACTAATTACCTACTATGTAGACGCCGGGTCAGGCGGGGTCCGAGGGACAACAATGAGCATCCTCAGCGGTATGGACCGGATAGTATGGCCTTGCTAGTACCGAACCTCGAGTGGTACTGAAACATACCGCGCGATAATGGCCAGAGGAGGAGGAGGTAGCGGTGAGTGGTCAGCAAGTGCAGAATGGCAGTGGGTAGGGTAGCATAATGTAACAACTGCCCTGATGCATTGTGGTAGCGGATTCAGGTTATACTACACTACGACCGACTGGCAGGATAAGAAGGGGAATGGGTTATTCCGAGTCCCATACCTAGGTAAGTGGGTTTACCTATCGAGCAACTCCTACACGATTAATCCGGCAGGTAGGTGTGGTGTATATGCGGCTCGAAGGCTGCTTCTATGTTTTATCTACCTAATACACCTTGATGCCAGTGGGCTGGTATGGGGCTTGCTCATACCTCCGTACCTAGGTAACTGCCTACTTGTAGTAACTCAGCACGAGGATACCGTACGATCCATGACATCATTATGCGTTCCCTATCACTGTGCTTGTGAAAGACACATTTTGGAAAGAGAAACCGGACCCGCATATGACTGACTATTGTATCACTTAAAGTTAGGTAAATATTTTCGGGCTAGGTGCATAAAAACTTCCAAAACGTACATCACCAGGGATTCGCTAGCCGTTACTGACTCAATTACTAATTGGATAGCCTGTCAGAGTTATCACTGAATCAAGATTGGTATAATTTGAAGTTGAACTTCGTTGTATAATCTATTGCTAGACGCATTTATTGACAGCTGCTAAACACTTATTCTAATATGTCTTACCTTACCTTGTGTCTACATGTATAGAGTAGTTAACCGAGACGTGTGTCACCATTGGAAAATATGAACGGATTTCCCAGTAGCTTAGGGGCATTCAGTATATTTCAGGTTCTGAAATATGATATTAACGCTGCACAGTTCTTGTTCCGAGACTGTGCCATTAAGCTGAGACCGGACCACTCGCATTTATTTACAGATTTTGGTCTGCTGCAATCCATCTGTAATGGTGGCTGGACCAGAGACAGACAAAGCGACAACATAGCAGAACGCTCACGACCAGATAAGATACCTGCTCTTATAAGATCTCCTCGTCTATGGCTGGGCATGCACTGGAGCTGCTGGAGCTGCTGGCGATACTGGTGATACTGCGTCATAGCGATGAGAAGAACAGGTACACAGAATGAGTTATCCCGTCCGTGGCTCCCGTCGCCCAGGGTTTTATGGCTAGACCTCATCTGATGTTTGCGATGTACTCTAGTTAGATGGCTACCATCATCGTGGGCGAGCTCCCATTCGCCGCTTGAGTCGCTGAACGAGAAGGTCCCGATGCCGGATGAATGATGATGTAATTCTAAGTGATTACTGCTCTCTCGCCCTTCCCATTCGATAAGCAGGTTTGCCGTGGCATCTATCTTTTGATCCAGCTGGCTGCCGGAACGAAACAAAGCAGTTAAGTTGGCTGATACACTGACGGCGCGATTCGCCGGGGGCGACGGCAGTCTGATGCGGGCGACAGGCAGAGTTTTAGGTTGATGGTGCTTTGGCGCTCGGCATCACTGGCGTGGTGAAGGGTCCGAACTCCAAGTGTCGACCACTGTCCCCGAGTCTAGTGCAAAGAGGAGGCAAAAAGGCTCGGGACGCCGGCGGATGCCTGTATTATGTGAAGCACAAAGAAATCGGCTAAATAGTACACCATTATCGACGGTTTTTCTGTTGACTAATTGTGATCTGAGGTAGTTTAGGCCGTAATTAGCGCATATAGGGGTACATATTCAACATAAAAGGCGTCTTTAAAAATTGGACTAAAAACAAATAAATTAACGAGTAAATTAACGAGTTAACCTCCCCAGCCCCTGAATCAAAGACTATCCTATACCAAGATAGGCTACATATCAAACATCATTTGGTTCTCCATATACAATCTGACCTTCTTGGCGTTCCTCTGTTGACGTGCGCCCTCTTCCTGCGGCGGCCTGGGATAATATTCAACTAGAGCCTTTCCCACCGCCGTTTTATCTGCTTCAACCAGATAATCGTTTGCGCCGTTGTATAATTTCTGATGCCAATGACTTTCATCAAGGTGGAGCATCTGGTTGACTACCCGTTTGATCTCGTCTGCCTTGGCTTGGTAGACCCCTTGGCCCACCTTTGTACGTTTCCCCTTCTCCGAGTGGTCTCGCGGAGTCATGATGGCCGCGTGCGTCTGGGCTGGCGGAAAGCGGCCTCGGACACCCTCGAGCGACTGGAAATCATCTGCGCCGTTCCTGAGTTTGTTAATGACGTTGACTTCGAAGGATCGTCGCACTTGTGCGTCTGTCATTTTCGCCTTGTTGCGCTTGGGGTCTGGCGCTATGAAGCCTTGGGTTTCCCAGAAATGCGCAAAGTATACGGCGGTTGGCGAAACGATGACGAGCGCAGTGCATCCAACCAAGCCCGAAAGTCCCACGACCAGCGGCTGGTTCTCCGGTAGCAGTTCGGACACGACCGAGCTGGACGTGTGCAACCCGTCCACGAATACCCTCAGTGTTTCGGGTTCGCTGACCCGACCAGCAACATGTTCGCCCGCGGTAGTGGCGTCCTTTGCTGGGCCCAGGCCAGGCGTCGGTCTGATTACTTCTTCAGCCTCAAGCGGGCTGCGGCTTCGGCTGCGGTCGCCCCCCCCGCGGCCGGGGTTGCGCCGACCCCTCGCCCTAGGCATCATGCCATCATGATCGGACAGGTCCATGGGGGAGTCGTTGACGTAGCAGTATCTGTTGATGCCGCCGACCAGTCCTATGGGGTCAGGGGAGCTCCATCGGCCAAGCCATGCTGCGTAATACCTCTCGCCACAGTGATATAGGCCCGTCTCCGAGTCTCTCTCGTACCCGGCGAATCGATATTTTCTGGGCGCTTCGATGGTAGCACCAATAGCATTGTATGTGTTGACGCCGAAAGGAGAGCATTCGCTGTAGGACACAACCCCAGCCTGGTCGTCGAGCTCCAGCGTGTCCGTTGTCTGGTACCGAACGACGGTCGCCTTAGTGGTGGGATCGTATTCTACGAGCGCCGCTAATATGGATTCCTCCTCGCCATTCTCCAGGACATGACTTGTCTGTGTCTCGCGCTTGATGGTTTGGCCGTCTCCATTGTAGGTTCGGTAGATATGGTACCCGGCGAGATAGATGGTCTCCTTCAATTTCGTCGCCTGAGGGGATCCGTTCGTTGATGTTGCTCTTTCCGTGACCTTGCGGACCCGACTTCCTTGCCTATCGTAGACGTAATATGTCGTTTCCGGAGTGCCTTCATTGACAATTTGTGTCGAGGAAACGCGCAGACGATTGTGGAAATCCCAGGTGACCGCAGTGTAGTAAGGCTTAAGGTAACTTATGCAGCCCTGATCGTTATAGCCGTAAGTTTCGGATGTGGCTCCGACTTTCGTTGAGCTGATCTGATCATTGTGGTCATTGTAAGAATATTCCCTTGTCCATCCTGAAACGGATATGTCCTTAGCCGGCTTATGTGCGAGATGTTGAATATTTCCCACCGAATCGTATTCATAATTCTCGACGTATTCGCACATTTCAGATCCGTTTCCAGGATTCTGGGTCGACGAGTCAGACGGCGAATATGGCTGCATTGTCGACTTGCCGTTGGAGACATCGATCCGCTCTCGCCCACGGGCCTCAACAATCCGACCAATGGCATCATACGTGAAGTCCTGCGCGGGTTCGACAACCGTGTTTCTGAAGTATGTAGCTTGAGGTGCAGCATCGTATGTATCGCTAGTCCTTCCACAACTGTCATACGTGTAACTCACGTCTCGGAGGGTCGTCGCGTTGCGGCCTGTTCGCTGTACCTGGCTTTGTTTCAGTCGGCGTGAGGCAGCATCGAACTTGCTTAGCTTCTGAGATCCGTTCCCGTATACAACACGCTCTCGTTTTCTATCAGGGGTATAGTCTGTACTGCTGATAAAAATGGTAGAGTGATTGGTTGCGTAGTGGTCAAAGGTCAGGGTTTCAAGCTCCCCGCCAATTTTGTAAGTGCGCGACGTCTGACTGCCGTCGGCGGCTGTCGTGGTGCAAGCTTGGTTCCTCGCATTATACGTTGCCGTGTGAAGGAAGACACTCGGTTCGAGCTGCGGCAGCGGTATGTCGCCTCCAGCCCAGTTCAGAAGATTTTTGTAGTCTTCGGCCAACTGCGTTTGCGCGCTGACACAGTTTGCTTTGAAATCGAACTCATTATTCTGTACAAGCCCAGCCTGGTCGTAGCGCTGATAGACCTGTGTTCGGAGATTGTGGTCGGAAGCGTTCGGTTGACTTTCTCCGAAGATAAACTTGGAAATCAAGATCTCGGATTGCCCTACCGTCAGCCACTCGGCCTCGAGCCTCTTGATGGCGTCATAGCTCAAGCGTACCCTCGTAGCTTGGCCATTCCTCGTCAAAATGGGCTGGCCCAGGCAGTTAGATAGCGTCCAGCTCTCGCCGCTGTCCGCGCTCCAGCGGTACAGCTCCTTTCCACGCATGTCAGAACAAGCTTTGGTGACCAAGATGCCACGCGCATTGGTAATACGATACACTTGTCCTAGCAGGTCAAAGTCGGTCCGTGTCGTATATTTTCCCTGTGTGCCATTATCCTGAATCGCCACGATGACACGCCCGAGCGAATCCATATGCGTCACATCTGGTGTGTTACTGTAGGCAGCAGATTTACGTGCGGCGTCTTTCTCACGTTTGTTCGCACTCTGTATGGCACAGTCGTACCATGAAGGCATATAGGATTCTTCATCTAGCGCATTGAAGAAGATCGCTACATCGGGGTCTGTCGTTGGATTTGAAGTTAGTACGGTGTCGCCAGCATCGAAATGTTCGGTCAGCCATGGCGTATAGCGGACTTTACTCCAAGTGTGGTCCGCCTGTAGAGTGCCTATATCCCGATCTAACGCGTCCCTGAGGAATGTGGTAGAGAGGCTGGGCCCCGAATTTGAGGGGAGTTGTGGTTGGTAAGTGTGTGATTTGCTAAAGAATGGAAAGAATTGTCGAACTGATTGCCCCTTACTATCATTAAGAGTAAGTCCGCTACATCGCCATGTTTGAGAGCTCTCTAACGATGTTGCTTGGGTTGGATTTCCTGACCCATCGAAATATACGATATCTATACCGAGTTGCGCTTTGTCAGATGAGTGTTCATCGCGGTCGATGACGGCTTGAAAGGCAGGGGTCCAGGAACCATCCAGACATCCGGCAGCGTTATAGATAATTCGGTGGCCGGCTTTCTTTAGAATAGATCTCGCGATACCGTCTTCTGGGTTCTTGACGAACCCTTTCACCTCGTCCGCAGTAAGTTGGGTACGAAAACCCTCGAGGCTGTCGCCATCCTCTTCTCCGAGTTTACCCGAAACGGCTCCGCCAACGGCCCTTCGCAAAGCGTCGAAAACAGTCGCCGTCTGGTTTCCGTTTGGATTTGTAGACAACTTGATTTGAAGCGCCGCGTAATCGTAAACCGAATTCACAGAATTCTGAACCCCGTCTATCGTTTTCGTAAAGAACAACTTGTAGGCGTCCAGCTCCGAGTGGGTTTGAACCCCGAACGGATCTATGTGTACAATTGGGATATAAAACCCGGCCCTTGCCGCCTTTAGCTCAATCTATAGGAAAGTAAGTCACTTGGTAACACATCTTGCATGGAGCCGGGCGACGCCGGGTCTCTACACACCTTTGAATCTGTCGTTGCGGCGTATCGAGCCTGTTCTGATGGAATCCACCAATGATTATCACTATTGAGATCGATGTAGCCCCCCTGTTTCTCTAGAAACCCTTGATAGTCTGCAGGAATGAACCCTGAAAGTGGACCAGAGAGATTTCTCGGCGTTATGGCCAGCTGAAACTGTTGGTCGACGTCTGAGTATAGTTCCAACTGGCCGCTCGGCAGACGCTTCGAGAGGTCGCTGCTGCGATATAGCACGAGATCTCTGGCTATAAGTGCTCTGATTCCCGCCTTCGTCATATCTGCATCCTCGACATCTACCTCCGTAGCGCCTTCAAAAAAGGCAAAATCATCCGCAGTTAGCTCCAAATAGTCAAACAGGCCGTGGTGTATACCAGGCGACACTCGGTATTTCATGGTCCCGCAGGCCTCCGGAAGTCGAAAACCATCGGCGCTATCTACAACATTGGTGTAGCTGGTTTTGGTATATAAGATCACCGTCTCCTCTTGCTTAAGTCTGTCAGTGGCATCATCCAATGTGCTCTTCTTCTTCCCGTAGGCAATGGATGTGGACTTTGTCGTGCCACCGTATTCATTTATATCGAGCACAATTTCGTGAAGCAGACGGGGGTCGTCACTCTTGTCTGAATGCGACTTGATCGTCTCTCGTGGGATGACGCGGTAGACACCTTGGCCCTGGCTGTTGGGAGTTTGGTACGTTTTCACCTCGTACCTACTCTCGTTGAGAAGATAAGAGAGAGGCTGTGGCTCAGAGTCATGGTCGCTGTAGGTCTCGTCTCGTATGGGAAGCCCTTTGAGTGCTCTGTATGCATCTGCTGTAAGCTGCTCAACTTCTGATTCCTGGAGTAACCGATCAGTCGGTAGATGGCTCATGGTCGGCAGCCTTCCAAGATGGAACCAGCTTTTCATATAAGTTGTTGGCTTCGCAAATGATGCCTTTTCATCCAAACTGGTGGCAGCTGGGAACGTTTCCGTATGCCACTGCTCCACCATCCCGAACCCACGGGACTCGCGCTCAGGCAAGTCATAGTAACCGTCATGATATGCGTACCTTGTCGTAGCCGTGGCTCCGGTAATCCTATCGATAGTAGTTATACTCTCGGCACAATGCATTGGAGAAGAAAGGGTTGTGGTCCATGGATTACCCGAGCGTTCGTCTTGGAGGTAGAACTTTGTCGATGGAGCGTAGTTTATTGAACCTTCAAGCCCGAAACCGTTCCGGTGTACCTTTAAGAGACCGGGCTTCTGCGCACCTACGAGATCGATATATTGCAAGACCCCCTTCGCGCCCGCTGTCGGGGACGTGAAACACGGAGAGACCCAGCAGAGGGACGCCGTACCCTGTCCAAGCAGGTCTATGACCATGACGGAAGCTACACTGTCCAGCTTCGGGAAGAGAGGTAGTACCTGGGCATCACTCCACTGGTTTCCGACACGGTTATAATATATCCAGGCTCCCCCTCCTGGGGGTAGGTAGATGAGGTCCGTCATTCCAGACCCTGTCACGTCTGCCAGCCGCAATCTTTCGTGAGTGAATCCGTTGATGTGGGGGGCGTTTCCCATAGCAACGCTTGCCCCAAACCTCCCGTACCCCTGATTTGGCCAGTATGTGACGCCTCCATTCTCTATTTGTACAATGTCGGCAAGACCATCGCCAGTCATGTCTGCCGTATAGATGTACGACTCGGGATCACCAATTCGCAGGGCCGGCCGACGCATATTGGGCATCGTAACGCCCGATAACTCTCCAAATCCTTTGGCGGCAAGTGATGGGTACCACTCGCCGGGGTGCGTGTCGCATGTGAGACGAAGAAGGTCGGCATTTCCGTCTCCGGTAAGGTCTACCATACGTAGGCGGGCATCTCTTAGGTCCATATTTAGCGACGAAGAGAAAGGGGAGAATGTAGACCATCCACCATCCTCGGCTCGATCATAATACCCACCAGTAATGCCATCATGGCCATCTTCTCCCCCAGCCCCGCAAACAAGCCCTGGCTTGCCGCGGCGAGTGAGGTCTGTGAAATAGGAGGTGCGTTTCGGCGCCGAGGGCATTTGCTGGACCAACTTTGGGTCACTAAAACTGCAGCTTTTATCTACAGCGACTGGACTCTCATTACGCTGGTAATACCATGCATCCTCATGCCTGGTCAACCACCCCGAGAGCCCTTCGCCATCGAAATCGAGCCACTCCGTGTCGCCAGCCGCAAGCCCAGCAGCCACGTGCTTCAAACTCGGGCAGTCAGCATCCATGAGCATAGGAGGCTGCGGCGACTGGGCTTTGGTATACTCAAACGACGATGGCGTGAGCGACTCTGGCGTTAGCCCGGGCGCGTGACCATTAGTGGTGATGCTCACGAGTAGCGGGATACCATTCGGCAATGCTGACTCGTCATATTCACACACGGTGGACGAAACTAAGACGTCTTGCACGCCGCCAAACTCCTCGGGGATATGATGGAACAAGAGGATCCTCTGACAGAGACGATATGTTCGTATCTCAAAGCCGCTGGAATGCGCCGAGAATGGATCTCGACGCACTCGCCATTGGGCGGTCTCTTTTGTGGTTGGAGCGGCGGCGTCATGGTCACCGTAATCAAGCACAACCTCGAACATCCACTATAGCCACTGGAGTCAGTAAGTACTCTTGGTAGTTTTGATGCCCATGCAGTTGAATTACGATCTCAGGATATACACGGCGGGAACTCCCACATTGCTTGCATGGAGAGAAAAGAACTAGAATTTACTCACTCCATTTTCTGGTACCAGAGTTGGGTCGACTACCCAGTCATTTAGACGCCGGTTTGGAACACGGTTTCCATACACGATGCTCTTAAGGTATCGCTGAGTATAGGGAAGGCCGTGATGCTCTTCGAACATCTGTTCCTCGATGTTCACGCCAGCGCCATCTTCTGCCTTATATCTAAAGTGTATTGCGTTACCATGGGCATCAAATCGATCTGAAACGAGCCACGAGAAGATGCGTTTCCTATTGCCGTTAGTCTCGTTCGCTGCTTCGAAAATACGACTTTCGTCTGTTCGGCCAAAGATCGTCGTGACGTTATCCCCAGAGATAACGCGCCAGTAAACGTCGATGTCGGACGAGGACACTGAAGTATACCGCTCAATCCGCACAGTCTTCGAGATGATGCGGGGGTTATAGCGCCGTATCTGCCAACCATCTTGGAGCACCTCGCTCTCGACCGGGGCGGGAACGAGGTCTTCCACGCCCGAAAGTAGGAAAATATCGGCATTTACTTCATTGCCTTGGTATTGCGGCAACCGCTTTGAAGTCTTGCGCGTGATACTTTCGATGTTGAGGCCCCATCCTAAACCGAAAGTTCCGTTCTCTCGACTCGAGTCATAAGTGAGGGATAGGGATGGTCCAAATCCGGAGCGGCCGGGTGATGTGTATACCGGAACAGAAACGGAGAGAGAACCGGTGGCGGCGTTGACGGAGGCTGATTCCTTGGAAGACACCGTAGGATTTGTTTGGTTACGATGGGCGTGAGCAAGAGGGTCGGGCCCGGGTATGCCCCGATCCGCATTCCCAGACAGGGGCTGTTGGAAGTCCATCGATGCTGTAAACTTATGAACTATGCAAGCTTCCTCGGTAACTGAAGAACAAAATTGGTCTTGATCCCTCACCTCTATAGTCGAAATGGGCCACCACTTACTTATATCGCATGTTGCTTCTCATGCTGCCGCTTCTCACGCTGCCGCATACCCCGCTGACATACCCTTTGGCTTCTCTTCCTAGTACCATCACGCCCTCTTCTATGGATGGAGCCACAGGATTGAAACGAAAGGACCTCACCACATTAGTCATCCTGGCTGTGACGCGGCTTCAGCTAGGAGAGTGCAAGCAACTCGCTACTTTTAGACACTCCTACTTGAAACTATCCGTATCTATTTGCTCTCCCCCGCATCTCCTCAGAGAAGTGTGAGGGGGAACGAGGAAGTAATAATGACCGGATGCAGGTGTGCCAAGCCAATATTTCTGCAGGGCGCAGTCATCCCCCATATCAAAATAGGACGGGCTGGACAAGGACACGACAAGGGGTTCCACTGGAATGCTTGTCTGCTCTATCCAGTTTTAGCTACTTCAACGACAACCCTGCACATCCTGGACGATACCTCGAGGGGTAGTTATCCGTAACTACACGCAACATCCTTCACTCTAGAGAGTAAGATACCGACTCAGTACAACTGTCTCTGCTTCATCTCCACCTAGTACAACTTCTCCGGGCTTTTGATATCCCGAGTTTGATATGCAAACACCATCTATCCTCGGAAATCTCCCTTTGGAAATCTTTCTCATTATTCTGGGCTACCTCTCACATAACAACCTTCTTTCCCTCCGTCTAGTATCTAAGTACTTTTCCACTCACGTCACGCCACTCGTGTTCTCCGACCTGTCGCTTGTCATCAACGACCTTGACGAGGTCGGTTTCCATCAAAACCTCTGGTTCGTGAAGCATCTTGCGATAAGTCGCTCGCGTATCGGCTCCGCAGTCCGAACATTACGTATCGCATCACTATATAGCCCACGCTATCATGCAGTCGGAGGCGGACGTGTGCTACGCGATGATGAGCCGGGGCCGAATGAGAGTATAACTCGAGAGGTACTCTCGAAATATCTCAGCTTGCTCTTAGTAAAACTGCAGAATCTGGAATCTGTCTTGTATAAGGGTTTCGCCTATCCTCGAAGTGTTGATCTCACCAACTGACTCCTTCGCCAGCTGGACCTACGATGTCAAACGCGACCCGGCATGCTACCTGATTCCCGTTGCTCAGAGCCTGGCATCGCTCCCAAAGCTCAAAATTCTTCGAGTCAAGATCGAGCTCTTCGATTCAGATAACCCGGAATCACAGCTGCCGCCTCTTCACGCGTTTAGACACCTGTCAGAACTCTCTGTCTCTTCTGACTATAACCTGCCAGCTGCGTTCTGGGAAAATGAAGTTCGCTCAGCCGTGAAGGCCTCAGCAGAGTTGGTGAGCTTTAGCCTCAAACTCGATAATGGTGACAACGAAGCGCCGCCGCCTGTGCAGGCCATCATGGGCGGGGGACCACGACCAAGCCTTGAGGCGCTGGCTCTCCAGCGGGTGGCACTGCCTCCTCCGGGCTTATATCCTTTCTGCAGCAAGAACTTAAAGCATCTTACCTTATTGACAGATCCGGGTCCCCAAGGACAGGTCGTAGCATGGTCGTCCGTTTGGACGGCGTTGCGGAATGTAGGAGCAGAGCTGTCGTCCTTGTCGGTCTCGGTGTTTGGAGAAGACATGGATGAAATGTTCAATTACCTTCTTTCCTATTCAGGCCTCAGAAAGCTGAAAATAGTACACGTCCAAATGGACACCCAGATAGCTGAGGATACGGCTGGGGACGTTTTTTGGGATGAAGTTATCCCAAAACACAGGGACAGTTTGCTTGAGCTCGCCGTCTCCCCGATGTATGAAGGATCCTGGTGCTATGGGAGGGTGGCCGCAAGCGCCATTAGGCAATGCGCGTCACTGAAAAGGCTGGATCTACGTCTGTGCCCAGTCGACGAGGGTTGGGCCATGGCTGAGGTAGCGCGACTAAGAGGCGGCGACGAGGTCAAGTTCCCTGAACAAGGATATAACGCATCCGAAACTCTCAAGTGTTGCCCTGTACGTACATATGCGTATGACCCCTCGCCAAAGTGTCGAGTCGCCGTTGCTAACAACAGTGTCCCGGATGATCTTAGGTCCTTCTTCTATACAACATTCGAAGGGCAGAAAGCCCCTTGGAGAAGCTTGTGATAAACGTAACAAAGCCGGCCGAGAGGCGAAATCCTGACATGCTTCATCTACAGCGCGGAACTAGAGCCAAAGGCAGCAGAGAATTGTATGATGTCCAATCGAAAATTCGTCGCCGTCTTAAGGAGACGAAATCTGGGCTTTGTAATGTGCAGCTACCTTGCTACGTAGGCCAGACTTGGCCTACTGTGCAAATTGGTTATGGGATGGTGTTTAGTTGGAGAGAGAATAAGACGCAGGGGGCCGCGTCCAACACTTCAGGTATGTCGAGATATGGGTACTATGCACTGGCCTCTGGAGTGAACCGCGTTTTTTTAGAGTAGATAAAATTAGCGTTTCCGTTGAATATAAGTCGTCCTTGCGCTTCGAACTGTAATCTTTTTCGATTTCGTAGTTGGGGGATCTATTGATCAAGGTAACGTAACATAATTGAAGTCATGAAAATGATAATACCGAGCCAAAATCTAGCGGTCTCAAAATTACTGGAGGTGGTGAAGTGCCCCTTATTGCCATCCCGACCAAATTAGTCCTTAATACCCGCCCACTTCCCTGGCTGTTTAGTCCCAACACTCCGCTCTACCTCTAAAAAAAAAAAAGGGAGGGGGGGGGGCGTTCACATGCTAGGACCTTTTGAGAATGACTATATATTCAAACGCTAGAACTTAGAGCAAGACTACTTGCAAATACACATTGCAACATGGTAACGATGACATTATATCCGAGGCGGCGACCTACTTGTATATAGACTGGCTACTGGTCTCTATGCTAGCGTATACCCAAACACCAAAACCGCATTCTCGAAAACATACGAGGGCGGCGGAGCTGACGCCAGCTTGATAGTCCAGTTAGCAGCCGCCTTCAGGTCCTGGCTCACACTATCCGACTGCAACATGATGCAGTCGCCCATCGTCTCGGGAGGCTTCCAGCTCACCCCGCCCGATGGGCCTGTGAGGATCAAGTTCTTCTGGAGGTCGAACTGCGCGGGCTGGATGGCGGGCATGATCAGCAGCGACACGCTGTACGCGGAGACCTTGCCGAACCCACTGGCCCAGAACGGCAGGTAGCCGCCCAGCCCGGACATGGTGAGAGAGCCCTCGGTCGCCTTGTGCTGTCTCATCTTCTCCGTGAACACGTACCACTGGCTGGCGAAGTCGCACTTCACATCGACGATGGCGGACGGGAGGCTGTTCTCGGGCCCGACCGTCGAGTCCTTGAGCGCCTTCAACAGGGACGCCGTCGCGGCGTTCCCTAGATTCTGGCCGCCGCCGAGCGAGGTGTAGCGCACCTGCATGACCACGTCCGAGATGGTTTGGTAGTCGAACTGGCGGAGCTGTTTGGGGAGCTCCAGGTTCCAGGTGGAGATGGCGCCGGCGCCCTCGAACGGCCGGTACTTCTCCGAGTAGGAGTCAAAGTCGAACCTCCCGCTGTCGTGGTGGCTGCTGGAGACGGCTATGGACGTGATCGGAATCACGTCGGTTCGGAACGCGCCGTCTTTGTTGGGGTTCCCGTAGTCGTCCCCATCACTGGTTATACGGTATGTATTGGATTGGAGAGTAAGCGTACAGTTTAAGCTTACGTAGGGACCGACGACACAAGGGATGCGCAGGGACACGGACACAATCCGACGGCAGTAGTGACCGGGGTAGTCCATATCAAAGAGAGTCTTCCCGGAATCAGCGTTAATTCAACTGTGCGACGGGGTTGGACAACAAGGAATGAACATACCTCAGGGAGATTGAACTGGATCGTGCCTGTTGCGCGCAGCTTCAACAGTCCTAGCGGGTGTAGCTGGCGCAATGAAATGGTCTTTTCAACCTCATAATCATATGGTTGACCGTTGAGATACGCCATCTCGATTCTTTTGAGATCCAACGATAACCTTGTGCCGCTTAGGAGGCCATCTCGACTGCTATCCCAATACCCACCGGCCACTGGGTTCAAGTAGGCAGTATCGTCTCTGGGTTGTTCGAATCGATAAGCTTTCTGAACCTTCTGAGCTAGCTGGCTGGCAATGGTGTAGGTGTCCTGATAGACGGCACCGTACTGATTTTCTAGCCAGGTGTAGAGCTGTTCATTGGTGTATTTGGATTGAAACCATTCGAGCTCTTGCGCGATATTCTCGCTCTCCTGCTTCTGCGCTTGCATTTCGGCTTCTAAGCGTTCGATGAAGAGCTTTTGAACCAGAACCTGCTGATCCACGAGTTTGATCTCTCGGCCGGCTTGGTTGGCCTGCTGGCGGCGCTCTTGCAGTTGCCGGACCAAACCGGCTTTCTTGCCTGCGATCATAGCCTGGTCTTGCGTATGTTGTATAGTGGCGCGAAGGATTCCCGCCGCAGCTTGGACCGCTCGGGCAGCGATGCCTGTTCCAAGCTCGGTCGACACGCCCACGCCCAACGGTTGTACGTTGACGGTAGCCTGTGGAAAGATGAGGAGGTCCGCCGCAACGTTTTCGAGAATAGAGACCGCTGGCATACGGGCCACAGCCAACTCAGTGCAATCCATGTCTAGTTTCTCGGTAGAGGACATACGGAGGTCGTCGCTCGTGGGACGATCGATGAGCTGAGGGATATCTCTCCAGGCTGTTTCTGGTCCTGGGATGGTCTGCCCCTGGTCTCCAGTGAGCGCAAGGTAGTAGCTTAGTCGTTGTTCATGCATGCGCCGTGTCTCTTGCAGGACGTCTATAGCCTTGAGGGCCTCCTTTATCTCTGCTTTCTTGCCTTCCAGGACTAGTTGCTGGACTGTCTGGCGATGGCTCGTCGTCAGCTTCAACAGGGTTTCTGCATCCTTCCTCTCCCGAATCGTTAGGATGAGTGAGTCCATGCTCTTCAGCTCCTCGGCAAGTTGGAAGGCACGCTGTAGGAGATACATGAACCGGTGTTTGGGTATGGGTCCTTTGCTATCGTTGGCGAAGGTAGATGGGCTGATTCCTGCAGCGCGGGCACGTACTAGCTGGCCTGGGTCGATTGGGGGCTCAAAGAGAGGCCGATCCTGGACATTACCGTCGATGTCCAGGTTATTTCGGATCTTGTACATCCGATCATCTATAAGATTCTTCAGGGCCATGACCTGTGCATTTGATGGGATGCAAAAGTATCCAGTTTCAATATACGCCAAGGAAATTGCGTTAACTTCCGTGGATTGTCCCCGAGTGCTTGGATCCGACTGGAAGGGGAAGTCGAGTTCAAGATCCACTATGGCATTTGAAAGGGGGTCAAGCTTCGCCGATGCTAGCTGATTGTATGTGAGAGATTGGCGTTTCTGCAGCTGTGGCATGTGTATTGGAACGGGCCCGAAGATGTGGGAAGCTTCAACATAGCGTTGCAGGGCTAATGGGATTGACTCAATTGAGTTCAGTCGGAAGAGGTCGTCACCTGCGTCAATGAGAATTTCCATGTACTTGATTGCAAGGCGCTTCATATAAGCAACTGGATGCCCACGAGCAGCTGCGTGGATAACTCCTGGGTTCATATTCCACTCCATGATGCCCAGCTTATTCTCCCAAGTTGGTGCAGGGTCCAAAGGCGTGCTATTTACTGTATCGGCGTCGCGAAAAGGGGGAAAGCGCCAGACCCGGCCAAGCTCCTTGTCTTCCCAGCTAGGATCAAACGCAAGACGGCCGATGTTTAGGGCGAGTTCCTGCTGACCTGATGACTTGAGTCGCTCCATTAGGAGGCTAATAGCGTGTACAGCAGTCTCCCAGGTATATAGAGCGTACGGGTTAGCTTGCTCATGAAATACTGCGCCATGTTGGTTGCCGAAAGCGTCGCCATACAGATTCTTGGGGAGATTGGACAATGTATCGCAAATGCTCCTCAATCCACCACCAAGGGATTCACTTTCGAGTAGAATCGGCGACACGTCGTTGTGAAGATTGACGGTAAAGAATGCTTTATAATAATTGTCATCCGGCGGGTCTGGGATCACCGGCGGATATCCTAGCAAGGAGAGCGACTCGTCGGATGCTGAGAGATGGACAACAAAACCAGTCGGACTAGCATAATGAATGGAGTCGATTGAAAGTTGCCAGGTATATACGACGCCTTGGGGGCATCGGCTCTTTACAGCCAGCAGTGCACGTAGTTCGCCACCATACCGGTCACAGCATATGTTGGGAAAGGCTCCCCGGGTTGGCACCCTCCACGAAAGCCGCATGAAATCGGTGGGGATTGTGCTTTGGCCGGCGAAGGTTAGATCGGGGTCATTAAGGATCAATCGCTGGCCGCGGAGCTCAAACCGACCAAGCGGGTAAGCTTTGTACCCAGTAACGTCGTCTGGGCTCAGCTCCTGCTTTCCCAACCATCTGTCAACGTCAATTGTCAGGATCTGAACGTCCTCCTTGCCGAAAATTGGCTTGGCAGTCCTGATGCGGGTGCTGAATTGGAAGGATTTGATGTTTGGGAACTTTTCAGCCCACGCCTTGTCCGTCGAGTTCGATAATTTCTTGTAAGCCGCATCTGTCTCTGAGGCCCCTGCAATATTCAAGGCTCCCTGGGCTACGCGCTTAGGGGACCATTTGCCATTTCTGAACTCGGACCAACCCATTGTCAACTCCCAAGACTGTTCTTCGGGTCCGCTTTCGGGATCCGCCGGGTCATCTGCCATCTCGCTGAATGTCTTTGAATGATTGGTCGTCTGCTTTTTCACCGCCTTGAGTGTGAAATGGGGGATGAAGAAAAATAATCGATTTTGGAATAGCACAGGCACAAGGTATACACCCGGTGTTGGGAGTTTTCGGCCTTCGCTATCCGTCTCCTGTGCTACTATGCCGACATCTATCTTCGTCCATGCCTTCCAGAAGACTACTGGGCTGTCCAATGGGCCCATAATGTCTACGCGTCGGTAATAGTAGCTAGATGGCGTCGTAACTGTGCGAGCGAAAAGGTGAATACACCCCTGGTTCCGATCGAATCCCTCTCCATCTTGGTCTCGACGTTCCCAGAGATATGTTTGCACCTCTAGGTGAGCTACATCGGAGAGTGAATTGATATAAGATGACATGGCTTCTTCGATTGATTCATTCGTCAATTTCTTTCTCGAGATGGAAGTTTCCATTGCTGCAAACTGCTCTGATTTGTCGTCTCGGAGCGTCGGGTCGATCCAGTTCTCAGGGTAAAGAAACGCTTTTCGATTTGCTTCCCATAGACGATAGCGCATCATCAAATCCCACTCTTCTCGTTTGATGACGGTTTTGGGAACCCCGTACGGTTCTTCCAGCCCTAGCATACATCTTTGTAGATACAGCTGAGCGACAGAGATAGCTTGTTTCAATCGCGAGGTCTTGAAGCCCGAGCCCATCTGCACGTCAATAAGGAAATACTCGTACAGAGAATCTGCATCAGTAAGTTTATGGGTAATCCGGATATAGTCCTGCTGAAGAAGATATGTGACTAGCGCCTGCCGTCGGCGATCTCGGAGCAGGTCATTTGCAGCTCGTACGGTACTTGAGCGTTTTGATTGAGCTGCTGCTCGAAATTCTTTCGCATTGTTGAATGCGATATCAACATTGTCCTTCGGCTTCCGAGCTGGCTCGGTGAGAGCATAGAGAAGTGTGGGTGGAAGTGTTGGGATGCGCAGGTTGGCAGTGAGCACAATGGCGCCGTGGAGCTTGGAAAGTGCCCTGATATCACGTAATATGGATATGATATCGGCGTCTTTTATTGTCGGGTAGTTTGCATCGAGCACTTGTCTGATATGGGCCTCTGACCAGTCGCCAAGGCTTGCAAGTCGTTTTGTTAAAGTGCCGACGTCATCCGGATTAAGAAGCCATTTGCGGAGAGTGAGTATCGCGGGCTCTGTCCCATCTGGAGGCTGGATGGGTCGTAGGTCTGTATAAACCATTAAATCTTGGAAATTCTGGCGCGCCAACCTGTTAAAATCAAAGCCATCAACGTGTTGTTGATAGTAATGGACTTCGTCAACACTTAGCACGCATGTCTCAATAAGCTGGTCAACCTGTAAAATCTTGGCTAGTGCGTCTGTGGTCGTTGATACCGATGCCTTATCTACGAGATCTATATCGTTGAAGGCTATTGGCTTCGTAGTCCCAATATCCCATTGAAGATTGGTGATAGGGTTTCCCGTCCAGCTGATCTCATATGCCTGGCCACTCAAGAGCCGTCTTGGCTGTTGAGATTTGTAGGTATTGCTATCAGTCTGACTAAAATCAATAGAGACAGCTGAAATGAAGAGCGTCGGCTTGCTTTTTTGCCCAACAGCAGTGAAACTGTATGTCCCAGTTACCGGAGGAGAGAAATAGCCTTTGAATGACTGTCCTGTAAGATCTGGCTTCTTCAACTTGGCCAGGGCCGAGACAATCGGTAACCCATCCCCAATGGTGAGAAGACCCGACAACATGTACTGAAGGATTTCGTCAGGCATACTGGAGAAGAAGGATCGTACAGTCTGGGACAGAGTAGTCTGGTTTAGCGCTGGTCGGGGTTGATCTGCTCCGCCATCCTCTTCCTCAGTGCTCTTTGTAGTGTTCATACCGATAATTTTCACCGTAGCGCTCACCAAATCATCAATACTGAACATCGGCGCAGAAGTGTCCACTGGTGCCTTAGCCCGAGTGACCAAAACGAGCGTATCAAGGGTCCATCCAGCCTGGATAAGAACCATAAACTCCTTAATAGTCTTGAGAGTTTCAATCGGACTTGCGAGATGTTGAGTGTATCCCAACGACAAGAACTGGGGGTACTTCTCCGTCGGGATATTGATTAGCTTGCAGAACATCGAAATACGGTAGAGCATAGACAGGTTGCCTATTGTGAGCACATCTTTCATATCCGTTGCCTTTGAAATGGCGTCGTAGGCAGCTGCGGGTAAATGTAGAGCAGCTAGAACAACAGCGATATTATCGCTAAGCTTAGCTGGCGGGTTTGGTAGGTACTGCCCCTTTTTATCTGCTTGGAGTATTTCATTCGCTGGACTCAGCTTCGGTGATAGGAATAAAGTCGAGTATAAAGATCCGGGTTCATACACATCAATGTCGCCCCATAGTGGGAGCAACTCGACCGCCGAGACATCTGCTTCAAGAGCTAGGCGTTTGATGGCAGCCAGATTATTCAATGCAGCAGGACTTATCAATCCATCCGTTGTGATTGCCTGGAGAACGACTGCGGTGTCATGAACAGCCCAGCCGAGTTTCTTGCGCAGACGGACAAAGGCTTGGAGCTGGTAACAGATCTTCTCATCTAGCGGCCCAACGGTACCATCTCCATGAACCCTGCGTAGTCGCATATCGTCGATCAATCCCGTGAATTTGGCAACGCCGTTATACATTTCGATGACAATTTCCCCCTGTAGGAATGGAGAACGTAAAAGCTCCAGCAGCTGTTCGAAGGAGAGCTCAGAACGTGGTAAGAACTGGTCCTTTATGAAGACGAGACCTGTTTTTGACCCTTCATCCATTGACGTCATGTCTGCGGTACTTTTATATCCCCAATAAGCGTTGACAGGTTGAAGTCCAATCGCTCGTTGGTAGTCGGTCTTGTTTGGAATGCCGAGGAATTGAGAGGTTTGCACCGCTTCTCCGGTCACGGCGATATAATCTTCTTCTTGGAGATCAAGATACTCGGCGGTTGCGAATCGCTCCAAGACTTCGCTAGCAAGCTTTTGATCCGACTCTGATAGTGGAACAGCGGCTAGACGATATGGGGACTGCAACTTTTGCATAGACTCGTACCGGGTTGTACCAAAGGCGCGAAAATAGGCGCGTATGCTATCAACGGCTAGGTTGTATGGGAAAGTTCCCAATGGGAAGAGCTGCGGTTGAATGGTCTTCTGATAGACCTCGTAGGTAACATGACGCGGCTCTGTTACTTCATCCGTATCATAGGAATCATCCATATCGTATACATCTGTTACAATGGCCTGGGAATGGGCGACGACAGACTCAAGGGCTTCATTGACGAGATCAATATACGGAAGGGGCACAAGAGTGTTGGCGCATGATAAATGAAGATTGCCGAGGTCTGGTCGGCGATCAAAAAGTCTGCCCAGGAGAGACTTATCTTTGTCCTCCTTGTCCTTAGGTCATTTGTCGAGGCAGTGGAGGAAATCTACGAAATATGCTGCCGGGCTGGTAATGGAGGAGCAGTCTGAACATTCTGTGGATTGTATCAGATCTTTGAATAGGGTAGAGAGATTGACCGGGCCATCATCGGACTTATTCTCCGTTGACTGGAGAGATATTTCATTTTTCGTCCTGAGTGCTTGTACCCAAACCTGCTCGTTACGGCGGCTTACTAGAGCTGCCTGTCGATGGATTCTAGTCGCAGCCGCTAGGTCGATCCCGTGAGGTGCAACTGCGGACGCAAAGGACTGCTCGAATGAACGTGCTATTGAGACGGCTGAGTAGTAAGAGGCCTCCAAGAGTCCCACGATGTCATCTGGGTCGAATACGACGGCTTGCAATCTCTGTAACCTTGCGATCATATCGGCAAGTTGCTGATGGCGTTGCTCCGGGATGGCTTTCATATACTCGGGATTACCCAGCACACCCCGCACCGAGTCCTTTGACATGTCTAAACCTGCTGTTTGCATCATCTTCAAGACAGTCTGACAGTCGGCACGAGTTGTTGCGTCGGCCGGGAAAGCATTAGAATCCAGTATACCGTGTAGTAAAGCAGTGGGCTCCACGGCCAACAGCCGACTCCGGAAAGCCACTAAGTCATCCTTGGGGAATGCGCTCGCTGGATTGACAGACAAGTTGGTCAACCCTAGTGGGCAAATACGCTGAGCAACAAGTTGGAGAGATGAGACTTGGTGATCCTGAAGAATATGCCGTAACAGATCTGGATTGCCGGCGGCCGTTTTCGCCAGGTCCTTGATGACTTCGGCTGGCAAATCGCTTCTTTGGCCAATTTGCGAAATCAGAGTGTCTAAGTTTCCTGCATAGTTGGGAAACTGTGTCCCTAGAAATGGCCGAAGCCAGTTCTCGGGGTTTTCTTGTAATTGGGTTGTCTTAAAAGCAATGCGAAAACGCGGTCAGAGCCTTGAGAGAACCAATTGTTTCATGATTACACTTACCATCGTTGTGAATAATAATCAAGCTTGACACGTTTGCGCCGCCAGAAACTAGGTGAACATACTTGTTCACGAGAATTGCGAATAACAGCAGTTCAGTTATACTACAATAACAATAATTGGGAGCATCCCAAGTCGAAGCAGCGAGCAGCAGCACTCGCAAAGGGACGGCGCTAAGATCAAGCAAGGGCTGAGCGGGCCCGTACGCAAGACCTTAATGCTCTCCATTCCGGTAAATAGGAAGTCGTGTTGGATGATGCTGCTCCCTCTGACGTGTTTCTTCGGGGAACCCGGCGTCTCCGGACTCCGCTGCCGAACCCCTCCATGGAGGGGCTGCGAGAAGATAAAAATTAAATTAAATAGATAAAATCGACATAAAATACGATAATATCAAAAATATTAAAAATATTCCAATATCGTCGACAGGATGATTTCTTGCTTCCCCGCCTTAAGCGTGTGTTCTTGTTCTTCGTACTGAGTGGTGTAATGGTCCCTTGCTGTTTGACCAAGTGCTTACATTCAGCTGGGACGGGCCGCAAAATGCTCTGCATTGATTGGTCGGGGATCTCGATTAGGCAGGTAACGATAAGATGATTGTCAATTAGGTACAAAGAAGAATAACTACCTAATGATGCTTTCTATGTTTGGATGCATGCATGGAAGTCCTAAGTCCTACGGAAAGTGGAGTGGCCCGTCTTCTCTGCATGTCTGCACAGCAGCATGTCTGCACAGCAGCACATCTGCATTAGCGCATATAAGCCACGGCAATATTATGTACGATGCATGCACATTTGTGCCCGCCCTTCAGCTCCCATCCGCAACGGTCCGACTTCCCAACTTGTTCCGTCTTCCCCTCGACAGCGAGACGTCAGCCATCGCCTCTCCCGATTGCCAGGAAATGATAGTCGCCTTTTTGGATAAGACGCTGTCGGGGAGTGCATCCATGCCATATGTAGGCCGCCGAGTGCGTGTACCCAGCTTAGGCACACACACCGATTGTTCAGCTATCCCCCTTGACCTCCTCCTCCACATGAACACACACAAGCCAGAGAGTCCACAGTCTCTTCTGAGTACTTTGTAGCATCGTCTTGCTGAATCTGTCTGCTCGCTTTATCTGCGCCACGAGGTGACGGACGATCAAGAATCTGATCCTGGTCATTCAGAGTCACTAGACGGGCCCCCAGCAACACTTTACCACATCGACCACCAATGAGATGTCACAGGTCTTGCACATCCGCTCTAATAGTCTTCGTTCCGGAGCTATCCCAGGCTGCTACCCAGCCATCCAACGAGGAGCGCCAACCGCCGTTCAGCTATGCTCGTAAGGGTTATTGAGTACGTCACAACCCTCCGGCAAGACTGTAACCTTCTAGAAAAGTGCTATGCCCTTTTCATGACTTGATTAACCTCAGCACTCTTCGTGTTTTCTTCCTCAATCTGTGAGGGTGGAAACCATCAAGTTTGCCGAGGTCAAGGGGCTCTTACTGTCCCCTCTACAGCAGTTGAATCTCTTTCAGGATATCAGGTGAAGCTGCAACCATTTTTCACATATCTCTCGCATGTCGAGATTTTCAATTTCATTGGTTGGGATCTTTTTACAGCAATCATAGAATATATAGAGCGATAGCTTGTAAAGGAAACTGCAAAAATACGATTGTTGAAGCCGCTGTCAAGGAATAAATTCAGAATTCAAAAATACAAGGGGGTATGTAAGGGGGCATAAACGTCAACTCGTTGCTAAGCGAATTTCGCTTCTATACCCTTACGCGCAGACGTGAAACAGCCTTACGGCGATACAACCCTCTGCTCGAAACCCCTCGCCCAAGCCAAGCCCAACTATATCCCTCGACCCCACCAGCTACTTTGAATCAAGATAAATGCCATACTTCCCCTTCAACCAACCAGCTAGCGAGAGCTGGGAAGGCTCAAGAGGAATTAGGCATGATGTCCCTCAAGCTGTAACCCTTAAAATAACGGCTACAAGCCCCTATTTCTATATAGTAGAATGGCCACTTTGAGGTAGATGCCTTGGAAAGGGGTTATCTCTGAAATATGCCGGACTTATCAGAGAGTAAATTGGAGAGATATGCTACTGTTTCAACCGTACCACCATCATCAATGGCGATGGCAATGGCCATTGGGGCTAAAGCGAAGCAATAGTGCGTAGATATCTAGTAGCCATGCCTAGGATCGTATGACTACCTAGGAATCATTGAAAAATGGAAAGAACGGAAGTGATAACGGGCAGTCTGTATTGTATCGCATGAGCTTCTCACTATCTGCGTAAGGTTATTTCCTCCTCCATTGCCATTGGGCTTCTAAGCCGGTTCGCATTCCTTTCCGTCCTCCATCCAAGTCCGACATACCACTATCCACCCCTTTAAACGAACCAGTTCAAGTCTCCTCTATTCGTCTCTTTTCGACGACAACACCTTGACATTGGGTTTTGTCTTCGGGTATTTCGACAGAGACGCTCCTGGGTGTGGACCCGGCACCTCGGCTTTGGATTTCAGGCTATTGAGAGTTAGTCGTCGATACGCCGGAAGGGAAAAAAAAAAACTGGATAGAGGGGACATACGATTTGTATTCGGCCACTGCGAGGACATCGCCGGTGTTGTTGAACATGGGGTTGCGGTAATACAACACCCCATTACCCGGATACACCCATTGGCCCGTCGTCTGGAAAATGAGAGCGAGATTTGCCTCGACAGTCACCAGCGCGCTTTGCAAGGCCGTCTCGATATCATGCTCATACCCGTCAGGGGTGTTCTGCCTGCTCCAAGCTCCTGGGGGGTCTTCGGTCGAGTAGTCCTGAACCATACTGACTTTGGTATCTTGCGGCTCCTTTTCGAGTTTAAGGGTCAGTCGGCCCTCGTCGTCAGTGGACATCAGGATGGGTGCCTCCCAGCTAGCAGTGTAGGATTCCCTGCAAGGTCGTTAGATACGTATTTATGTTTGGCTTCTTCCGGAATTGAGGCGATCTTACGATAGAATAGCCTGTCTTTCAGTCATGGTTGCGTTGGTCCAATCCGAGCTTTCATAGCTGTATGTCGTCTTTCCGGCCACATTGATCTTGCTAGATCCGGGTTCCCAGCCAATAGTCACCGACTGGACGCCTAGCCACGATAGACCTTGTCAGTAGAAACTTCAAGAACTGAACCGCTTGCCGGGGACTTACTTGTATGCGTGCAGTAGTAGTATATATCCTCCATGGTGCCTTTATTCTTCGTCCATGTCCTCGTCCAAATGTATTGATGATTCTGGTCATCCTTTTTGGCAAGGAAATAATTGTCGTTGGGATCTTCGTGTGCAGGGTTATGCCCAACGTCGAACAAATGCTGCCTGCCGCCCCAATCGAAGATAGTAACGTCCTGAAGGCTGATCTCTGAGAGCGCGGCAAGGGGTCTCATGTGCTCCCGGAGACCATTCACTCTCTCAAAGAAGATTTGAGAGCTGATGGCGAAGGTGCCTTGTACGGCTGGGTTGGACTGGTACTCCGGATAGCACCAATTTCCTCCATCCGCAATGAAACTCTGCTGCGGTAAATCGCGATTCATTAGCTGCTCGCAGTATAGTAAGCAGTTATAGTCTGCTGCGGTGGTTTTGTCGGTTTGGTCGTTCTTGTATTGGAATCCTTGATGCAGCATAGCGGTTGGTGCTAAAATGATACGAGGTCAGCCGGCAAGGACGGTTTGTTGCGTAAATAGGCAAAACTCACGATAAGTAGGGTCCAAAGGATCCTCTGGTCAAATAAATTAGCCATTTACTCAAGTAGCGAGGTTGGTGTGAATAAGGCGGAGAATTGAGAAACATACGTTCTTTCATTGACGGGATGACCACTTTGACACCCAATGTCGAATAGCCCTTGCTTTTCATAGTCCTCTTCCATGTGGACATGAAAGCGTAGAACGAGGTGGAATAATCTTCGTCATATTGGTCTAACCATTGGTCGTACGTGATCGGTTTACCATCCGCGCCGGTCCCGAACGTAGACCTATCAGCATCTAAGCTGTCGAAATATGCGGCTGGTAGACTGTTGTGAGCAGATACTCGGGGGGTCGGGATAAGTACGAGTACATACAAGTAAGATCAGCGAAAAGTCGGGCGATGGAGTAATCTCCCGGAACTGAATAGTTATCTTCGATGTATTTGATTTGCTCCTTAGTCATCTCTGACTTTTTCTGTTCACCGATTTTAACGTTGACACAGATACACCACCCAGTCATATCCAGTCCCTTTGGCAGCGTTTTTTTTGCATTCTGCAGGGTTCCAGATTTGAAGCTAAATTCCTGTTAGTCAAGTATTCACACACTTTCGCTTGCGAATGGAAAATTGTCATACCGGATGAAGTAGTACACGGAGAGTCCACTGTGGTTGGTCCCTTCAAACGTGATTCTACATGGCAACGTTTCCGCATGAATATAGCCAAGGTCATCATTCTCAATGTCGATGCGCTTGAGAGTAATCTTCTCATTCTGCGGGTCTTCGTACGTTTCCCAGAGCTGCTCCCAGCCATTGTTGACGATGTGAGCACTCATGGCGAGAACTTGGTCATAGTACTCACTGCCTCCTGTCCTCGTGGTGACAGTGAGACGAGATTGTACATCGGCATTAGACATTGTGAGTTGGGCCTATGGAAGATCGCAATTGAGAAAGGGTTGGAAGTTGAAGCACAGAAAGGAAAGTCGCTTCGAAGCGGATGCGCGTGAATATATCCTCAACCTATTCTACGAGTATTGACCTTCTATCAGGTCTCCCCCATGATCTAGAGATTTGTCACCAGAATAAACTTGCCCTACGTGATGCTAGAAATGCTATTGGTGTCGGCAGCAGCCTAATGACGGTTTCGTCGCCCATGTTGTGTCTTTTCATCAGCAAACGCGTAAGATTGGCATGTGAACCGGGAGGCCCTTTGTCATCATTGGCTCGGTGATCTCGCTGTGGGCACCATGCAACCGCAGCGAGCGGAGAAGGATGTTCAGCTAGACAAGACATTGATAGTGTCTGTCTTGGGACATACGCCACAATGCATGATTCCAGATGTTACCGCTCCTGTCCTATGATGCCAATTCATGTGGAATGGTAGGACTTCGAGGAGCCTTCGAAAAGGTGGTGATTAACGCTGAAGTCACATCCCCCCTGTCGTGCTCTGGGGCAGCTGTAAGCTGCAGTGAGCTGAACATGGAATGTGCAGTGTTCCACCGGGAACCCCAAGAAAGGGTTTCCCCTCATGCACTATTGGCAGAACCCTGCATGGGTAGAAGAGGTAAGTCACTCGTTCAAAGCACTAACTCGATAGAGCAAACACACATGATCGAGTGTAAACTAGTAGTTGACTGTCTATTGTGACTGTCAAAACTCCATGCTCTGTAAGTTCTTTCAGCATAAGGGCAGTCTCGAGCATAGATGGCGGCTATTATGCTTGTGCGTAGACATAGGTAGCTATCTATCCTTGATACTGTATGGTGCATCAAAGATGGACTTAAGATCAACGACAAGGTTTAGATCATGAGCTCTGGTGTGTATGATTATCGATCGTGCATCACTCGCATATCTGTGTGTCGCCTCTTAATAACTCCAATATGAATTTGGATTTTCTACGCGTCCCAGTGCTTCTGTATCTTAATTGTAGTATGGGCATTAAGTATGCTTGTCTGTGCACATGTAGAATCCAAGCCCAGGGTGTACGAGACGGCTTCGTTGCGTTGGGACCCAAGCAGCTCCTGAATATCTAGGCCCTTATGAAGGAAGTCGGCTTCTCTGCGATCACATTAGGCGATATTGAGCGATGGGCTAATCTAGATGGCAAGTTCTGTTCGCTGTCGGTGCCCAACAGAAGGTCCTCGCGGTTTCACGGCCAAAATACCGTGGAATACATCCGGAGCATGGCCGCTAGGTCTCTACCCCGTATTAGCACAGGAAACTCTCGTCGAATGCAATGGTAGACGAGTCTATGTATCAAGGATGTATCAAGTGTCAATTAAGAGCCTATATACCATACGTGATGCAAGGATTCCTTATGTTCTTGTGTTCTTCATGATATTAATACTTCTATTTACTATCTGTATCTCGGGCTGGTTATTTACGGCCTGAATAGTCCCGAAGGACTCCTTCCAATCGAAGCATTCACTGGGAAGGCATCGTGCGCCAGGTGCGATATTGCCTACGGATGAAGCTAGCACGATGTTGCAACGAGATGCAGCAAGGGGCTGTTGCTGTTTTTGCTGCTGTTGTTTATGCCAAATAGCTTTGGACCAAAGAGATACTCAAAGAGCTTATGGATTTTTAGCTGTTGTTGAAAATATTTGTGTGGTGTTGTCATATGACCCGCTGCAAGGACGTCTTCAATGCCCATAAATGATGATGCTTTCGTAGTTGATGGGGGAGGTGCCGTGGGCACCGGTATATGTCTTAATAGTCAGATAAATATCCATGTCTGAGGCGTGAGTTCCAGATTGTTGAGCTAAAGCCTGCCGTCGAAGTTGATAGAGTGAATCTGCACCTTCCTTTAACCCCCTTTCTAGAAGGTGCTACCCGGGACTAAGACACAGCCAAGTAAACGACCCAGTCATAACCTTTTTTTTTTTTGCACGATCCCTAGCATACAACATCCCTGATGCCAGTTGCTCCTTTGGCATATTATCAACATTCTGTTCATAGCCAGACTATCATCACTGAAATAGATGGTTTGTACATATTTGAGAAGAGTCATGGATACAATTTGAACCCTGGGGCAACATGCCCGGACCTCTCTGGCACGATCCCCTCATCGGTATCACGATGAATCTAGACCCGAGTGTGTCGGGACGACGGAGTACGTCGCTTTATCCTGATTCCCCTTGGGGCGGGCGGCCCTAGGTGCACGAGGATTGGCAGAGACGCATTTACTCATGTTACTAACCAAACTAATCTCTCAGCTATATCTCATGATCGCGACTACGTTATGACAGACGCCGCTGGTGAACAATCCGCGCGGTGCCATTTGAACCGCACCTTCATCATTGGCTTAGATTGCTGGTTCCAACATCCTGACCCCAAGATCAAGCAGGTTCAAAGTTAATGTCAATGACTCCTCTATGTTCTTTTGCGAGTCAGATATTGAAGTAAACGAAGATGTCGATGAGTGGGATATGTTGTTAGGCCGTGGTTCCGCGAATTTGTTGACCGGGTCACCGCCAGTTCCTACTCAGAGTGATTGACCGGGTATAGCTGTCGGTATTTATCTTTCAAAGAAGTGCAGAGTAATAAGGGGAATGAAAATACCAACGGGATAGGCTTCAAGGAGTATTAAAGATTAGACGTTGTAAGTGCACACATTGGTGTATCAGTAAAAGGTAATTTCCAAGGCTGGATGTGAGCTTGATAGAGGGTATAAATAGAGAGGGCTGACAGTGCTGCAAGCTATTGCTCTAATGAAGTAATCACAGTGACCACTTTGACAGCCTCGAAACGTATAGAATTTCGCAAAATAAGTTTAAAGTGGTTGGAAAAGGGTCATAATATCGTTCCTAAAGTAGCACATTCGATCTATGAGACGATAGTGAGGGGGATCCGGGACACACTGTCATGAATATTTGATTAAATTTGCCCTAGTGTATATTACTTCATGTTCAGTGATATCAGGCGACTGACGCTAGTCATCTAAGATGTTATTATGGCAATCCAGAGTGGCAGGCACCCGAAGTCCTTGCCACCACACATCAAGATAATTCTTTTGATATTCATTTGTCCAGACTTAACGTATGACAACAAAACATAGGAACGCTATAAATAGAGAGAGACTGAGGGGAATCCAGCGATACATCGTCACCATATCAGAACACGAATCGCCCGAATAAAATCCGACCATTCCCGTCGACAAACACTCCCTTTACCCCTCCCACACATAGTCCTGCTCTAAGCCGTCGACCTGGCTGCGCAGGGCCCAGCCGTAGTCGCCGCCGTTGGGGGTGCGCAGGAGGGTGTGGATGTGGAACTTGGCGGGCTCGGGGTTGGTGAGGAAGACGCCGGAGTGGTGGTCAAACTCGGCGACGACGACGGGGCTCTGCAGGCGGTAGTAGAAGGCGTCGTCGTCCCCGTGCCCGCCGACCCAGCAGAAGTACGTCTCGCCGAAGTGCGCCTCGGCGTCGGCCAGCCGCAGCGCGCGCGCCCGCGCGGGGAGGTACAGCAGGTACTGCTCGAGGATGCGCACCACGAGCTCCCGCTGCCCCGGCCCGAGGGACGACACCAGCACCCCCTCGTACGGCACGACGCGGTTGTCGCGGTACGCGCCGCACAGGTGCCGCTGGTCGTCGTGGTTCCAGCGGCCGGGCAGCATCGCGGGGTCCCGGAGCAGGCGGTAGACGCGGGCGCGGGCGCGGGCGTCGGCGTCGAGGCTCTGCATGAGCCGCAGGCCCAGGCGCTCCTCGGCGTCGAGGATGCGCGTGCCGGCGTGGGGGCCGGCGTCGACGACGTTGGGCTCGGCGCCGGTGAACCAGGGCGAGACGACGAGCTGGGCGCGGTAGAGGAAGACGCTGAGGCACAGGTGGTGGCCGTACAGGGCGTAGCCCCAGGGCCGCCGCGGCGAGGGCGCGCCGAACAGCGCGAAGTTGTAGCTGTGCTCGTTCATCACGCGCGGCGCGCCCACGAGCTGGCCGAGGAAGTGGTTCAGCCGCATCGCCCCGGCCGCCTTGGCGTAGCCCTCGGGCGACAGCGTCGCCCGCAGCACCGCCAGCACGCCCTCGCGCAGGCCCTCGGACACCTCGTCCAGCCGGATCCCCTTGTCGCTGAGCAGGAACTCCGGGTTCGACCACGTCCGCCATTCCGGCGAGTCCACGTGCAGCAGCGTCTTGGCCGCCTGCGCCGGCGTCAGCTGGTCCACCACCGCCTGCGCCGCCGCCGCGATCTCCGCCACCGGCACGCCCTCGTCCCGGATCTCGAAGAGGCCCGGTCGGACTACGCCTTTTTTTTGTTTCACGATGGCGCTCGCGTGAGTTAGTCAAGTTTTTTTTTCGTCTAAGCCATGTGTGCATGGAGGGGAGGGGGAGGGCAAGGGGAAGGAGGGGGGGGCATGTGAACAAACACAACACGGGCTATGCATACCATCATTCGTGATCCCCTTGAACGGCTCCTCCAGTAATTTCCTCCAGTGGGTGTAAAGCCCGTATAGCCACGGCGGCTGATGCTTGTCCGTCAGCTCCTTCGCATGCCCATACGCGTCGTTCTGGGCTATGGTGGTGAAGCGTGGGGTGGTGAGGTCGGGCAGGTATTGACGGAACTCGCCCTGCGGCGGGTCCTGACCTGCTGGTGTGGCCATCTCTCGTCTGCCTCTTTGAGCTCTGCGCAATCAGGCTTGCGCGCGTATGTATACCTGTGTGACAAAAAAAAAAAGAACAAAAAAAGAGGGAGTGGGAGAAGATTGATGGAGCTGCTGCTACCTTTTATATATTCTAGAGAACGAGAAAGTGAAACAGACGGACTGACAGACTGACAGACAGCCAGACAGACAGGCAAGCAAGCTATGGCTCGGCGATATTTACAACCTATCGCGAGCTTTGGAAGTTGGAGAACCCAAGTTGGAGATATCACCGCTGGTTTGGGTCGCGTTGAAACCGTGCGGCTACAGGTCTGGGCCATGAGGGGTTTCCTCCGCACAGCTGCCTTAGTCACTACGTCTTTCCGCCATGCTCGTTCGCCCGTCCTAACCCGCGAGTTATGCCCTTGAGGGTCGGCCATTTTTAAACCTCCAAGGAACGAGGCACAGGGGTTAGGCTGACACTGACTCGGTCGTGGTTTGAGGAGTGGGGTCGTCGGCTGCTTTGACGGGCTATAGTGGCCAATGTCGGCCGAAAGTTCACCCCGAGTCCATGACGCCAGGAGCTGGGAGATATGGAGGTGAACCAAAAAAGAGGCCTGGCTGGCCGTGTTTTCCTGCTTTCCTGCTTTTCATTGTGTACAATGTATAATATACGGGACCGAAAGATCCCAATTTTGGTTTACCTCGCTGAGAGAATGCTAGCCTTTATCCATGCAAACCCTTCCCGCAATGACAATGATACGACACCCGGCTTTCCATTCCGCTCCCGAAACCCTTGTGAACTCCAATTCTGGCACCCGATGCAGTGTGATGGCAAGTCTCGCCTTCTTCCATCCTCATGTCCCGTAACCATGTCTACAAATACAGAAACGAAAACCCCCAAGCCTGAGGCATAAGTACGACCCTGTAATATACATTCCCGCTCGAATTGGCGCGAGCTCCGGAAAGACAACCCGATCTAGCGTCTCTAGCGCTTCCGCGTGTCTTTGCCCTTTTTGCTCTTGCTCTTCTTTTTGTCTTTAGGCAGCTCAAGTGCCGTGCCCTCGAGTTGTTTCCCCATCATAGTGAGCATGTAGTCGTCGATGGTATACATTCGCTCACCCCACGCATTGTTTTCCACTTCTTGCATCCTCTCTTCCGCCTCAGCTGTCTCAGATGACAGGCCCATCGTGTTGCCACCTTGTGTCATCGGGGTGTTTTGTCGTATGCTAGACGCCCCGGATACGGTTGCGGTTGGAGGCTTCTCCGAGAAGTCCGCTTCGTCTTCTTGAATTTCCTTCTCGGCCACATGAGCCGCGGCAATGTCCTCTCTATCTTCAGCTTGTTCCAACACACGGCCAACCCTGCGTTGATCGGTGTTGTCTGCGCCGCCGAGAACGCGATCCATCGCATCTCCAACTACATCAGCCTCGTCTATTGCGCTGCTTATCATGCCACGGACTGATAGCTTGCTGAAGTAGTCCGTCGTGAAACCCCCTTCTTGGATCACTATATCATCGAGCATTTGTTTTTGGCTCGCTTTCCGTAGAATATTAGCCTCGATGGTATGCTCGCTCACGAGCCGATAGATGTGTACATCCCGAGTTTGGCCAATACGATGGCACCGGTCTTGGCACTGCTTGTCCATGGCCGGATTCCAATCCTGGTCGTAGAATATGACGGTGTCGGCCCCGGTAAGATTAATCCCCAATCCGCCGGATCGTGTTGACAAAATGAAACAGAGAATGCGAGGATCATGATTAAACCGGTCCGTCAATATCTGACGCTGTTCTACTTTCGTTGCTCCATCAAGACGAAGGTACTTATGCCCATGGATGTTCAGAAATTGTTCCAGAACATCTAACACCTTCGTCATCTGTGTGAAGATAAGGGCTCGATGACCACCCGCTTGAAGTTTGCGTAACAGCCGATCAAGAACTTGAAGTTTGCCACAATCATACTGTAGAAGGCGTTTGTCTGGAAATTGTATGCTCAGCCTCATCCGCGACTCGTGCCATGGGTCAAGCGGTTGCTCTTTTGGCATGAAAGGCGCGTGTCGAATTGGAGCTGATAGCCTGAGGTTCATGTCTTTAAACGCCTCGATTTCTCTGGGACCCAAGATAAATCGATCGAGATCCCTTGTAACGACCGCGGGTGTAACACAGGCGAACTTTGAAATAATCGCGTTTACTGAGGCAGCACGTTGGTCTAGAGAGGGCACCATTGACCGAAGAGCCGGAGAGTCCTCCTCAAACCAGGCCATTACTTTCTGTGGGATCTTAGGGCGTGGTTTGAAGGGGCGTTGGTCGAGTCTCAATGTCAAGAAATCAGTTAGTTGTTTCCCATACATGGGACGCTGCTGACGACGGAAACTATTCACGTAGACACAATGTTGTAACTCCTCCAACCGGCTCCGACGTCCTATGCTGTCAAGGTATGCGATATTTGACTCCACGGTTGTGGGGTCGAATTTCATTCCAGACGCTCGAACACGAGCTTCTTGAGTTTGTTGGAGCCCCAGGATTGCCCTGTTGGAACCAAGCTCAAACACGCGATCACAAACTGTCGCTGATACGTCCTCATACTGCCTTGGAATGAAGTTAAGGAACCCCAGACTGACAATGGTGCTGGGATGGTTGGCAAGGAATTTCCGACGAAGAAGGGTCTCTGTGCCCGCGAACTCGGCAACGACGGATCTGGGTTGCCGGAAAGACGTCATGATAGGGCGCTCGACAAATAGGTCGGGGTGATTGCAAACCTTGCGCAGTTGCATGAGACAGTTGATAACGGATATATAGTTCCCAGACGCCAAGGCGTCCCGTGTGTCAGCCCGAGCTAGGAAACCATCATATAACTCGCGTTGACGTCGTGACAGCCGACACAGTTCCACGTGCTCATACTTTGCCGGCATTTGCTTCTCGACATCTGCCTTAAGTCGCCTCAATAGGTATGGTCGTAGGACTTTATGAAGTTTCGCAATAATAGCGCGCGCCTCATCATCCATCTGCTCCCGGCCGCTCTCTAGAATTTGCGATTCCGGCTTGTGAAACCAGTCCTGAAATTCAGCAAGATCCGCGAACCCCCCCGACACCATTTTCGGAGGGCATCAAGAAGAATAAAAGAGACCAGAGTTCTGTGAGATTATTTTGCAATGGGGTTCCGGTGAGGAGTAGCCGGGCTTGGGTATTGAAGCCTAATAATGTCTGCCAACGTTTTGACTTGAAATTTTTTTATGTTGTGCGCCTCATCCAAGATCATATAGTGCCACTGCCGCCGTTTGAACACCTGTTGATCCTGTAGGACAATTTGATAAGACGTGATACACACGTTCCACATATCATCCGTCTTCCAACCTTGGCGTTTTCGTCTCCTCTCTTCGATGCTTCCGTAGTATGAGAGAACCTTGAAGCCGGGACACCATTTCTTAAACTCCATCTCCCAATTTAGCATCACGCTTGTAGGGACGATGACAAGATGCGGTCCCCATACCTCGTGATGACAAGCGAGGTGAGCTAACAATGCAATGGTTTGGATAGTTTTGCCAAGGCCCATCTCATCCGCGAGAATTCCATTCGTCTGATTTTTATAGAGGCCCGCAAGCCAATCTAACCCATAGTGCTGGTACTCCCGCAGGCTTCCCCGCAACAAAAACGGAACTTCGGTATTGGGTGATTGCGCGGGTGTTGGAGATCTGCTAACGCCCGACTTCATCGCTGATGAGACCGTATCTACTTCGGAGGGTTTCGTCTCTGACGTACGGGGCGATTGGCTATGATCTCGACTGACCGAGTTGGTGAATGCATCCGTTTCTGAAGTAGGCTGCTGTTGATCTAACAGGGCGGGTGCAACCTCGATGCTAGGCACCGTGGCTATTGGCTGCCCATTCATGATACTATCTTCCTCTTGCGTGATTTTCCTCATGGTCTCAACAGCATGGATGGGCCCTACATTATTATACTGTGACTGCAACGCGGTCAGAGCATTTGTAGAGTGGCCTGCATGGGATTCATGGGGAGCGTCGACCGAATTGACGGATGAAGTCGTCGGGTCGGCACATGTATCGTTTATTATCGCTGTTACTGTCAAGGCTGCGGCCGGGTGCTCCATTTTGTCTTGGCTGTTTAGCGTCGATGGGAGGTCGAGATTCATGGGTGTGGGCTTGGCTTGAATCTTCTCGCTTGTTTCTGATCCCTCAATATCTGCGCCACTACCAGCTGTCGCTAAATGTTGCGGGCGTGCTGTGAGCAAATCGTTAGCGGTGGATTGTTCATTCCCCACCGATGCATTCTCTTTCAACTTCTTCAGCTCCTTCTTTCCGAACAGTAGGCCGAGAAGGCCAGCGGATTCCTCAATGTCCTCGTCGGAATCTTCACCCTCGCTAGCGCTGTCGTCCCCTTCTGCGCTGTCCATATCATCATCACTCGATGTTATGTCATCATCCATGTCCACAGACTCATCACTTGTCTCTGAACGATCATCAACTCGCATCTCGTCCGCTTCAACTCCAGCGCCTGGAAGGTTAGGTATGTTTGCGTATTTTAGCCGAAGTTCATCCTGTGTTAGACCTTCGTCGGATATAGTTGATTTGATGTCTTCATCATCGTCAGTCGAAGACATGTTGCCGTCGTCATTAATCGGCCCAAGTTCCGAGCGAATTTCTTCGTCAGAATCTACATCCATTTGGTCACCACTGTCTTCATCCTCGGAGTCGTCGAGAATCTGATCCTCGGAGTCGTCGTCTTCGTCCGACAACACCTCAGAGTCAACACGAGCCTGCCGGGCTTGAAGCTTAAGCTCAGACATGCTCACCGCTTCATTCAAAGCAGCCTTTACTCGCCTCTGTTCTGCTGCTTCCCACTCCTCCAATCGACGACGATTGATCTCAACTTTCACATTGTCCCAAGTGCCAATCAGAGCCCTGATGACGGTTTTGTAGCGCGCGATGCATTCCGTTCGGGCTTCGGCTTCAATCTCGTCCGCCGTCTTCGGCTGACGGCGCAGCCACTCATCCCGGCAGGCCTCTGCGACCCTTTTTGCTGTGGTTTTATGTCGTTGGTGCTCCATCACCATCAACTTCCGGAAATTTGCCATCTGCTTCGCAAGATGATCCATGTGTGCCCATTGCCGAGGCGGCTCCTCCACAGGATCAGGCGCAAAAAGTACTGATCGTCCCTCACTGAGCAGCCCGCCAGGTTCAACCTCCTTCTCAACTCGTAAGATAATCCGGGCATCTTTCTCAGCCATCTCTTGTGTATATAGTGGTCCATCGTCTGCAATATCCAGCCAACCACCCTCGCGGACGTCAAGCGTTGGCGCCAGCGCTGCATACTCCTCGAACGTGGATGAAAATTTGGGCCGTGGGATAGTCTGGCCTGGCAGGACGTTCACCTGAGCAGGGTGAACAAGAGGAATAGTCGGGGCCTTGACCCGCAGTCGGATTCTAGAAAGGTGAGATGATGAGTTTGGACTTTCTTGAAGCTCGGAGCGCTGCGTAGGGGTCTCGATGCTGTCTCTCCGTATTCTTGAGCTATGTCGCGTGGGGAACCGCCTTGGGGATGCTGTGAGAGCATGCGTAGGCGTTGGGGCGGGTCTCGTTTTTGGAGATGATCTTGAGGCGCTACCCAGCGATTTCTTCGAGCTCGACTTGGCTGTAGGGGGAAGTGGCTGGGTGGAGGAAGGTCGCGGCGTAGACACGCTTTTCGGTGTGCCATTTCCCCGTGAAATGGTTGCGCGCCGATTTTTCTCCTGGGGCGAGTTCTGTGTTCCATTGAGGCTGCCCCTCGTCATCCGCTTTGCACCCCGGGGCTGTAGGTCGAGAGGGAGCGCGTTTGTTCGGCCCGATCTCCGTTTCCCATCTTCCAGAAAGGTCGTGGGGCCCTCGGCCTCTATCTTCTTCCACGGGGGTGACTCAACCTTGGGTCGGCGAATGGGCTTCTGAGGTGTTGTGTCGCGCACACAGCGTCGTTTGGATGGTCGCTCTTGATTGTCGGCGCTGTGGGAGTCGTGGGCATCGTTGTCGCTGCTGCTATTGTCCCCATTGCCGTTGCCGTTGCCGTTGCCATTGCAGTCTCGCTCGGAGAGGGGTATGCCGTTCTTAGAGTCATCGTTGCCATTTGGCTCAGAGTTTGCAAGGAGGTCGCCATCATTTGCACGATCTTCCGGGGTCGTATGTAGTGAGGTAAGGGGCGATTCGGTGTCGCTATCGATGGCTACGGCGGTGTGGTTGAGGTCGTGTGTTGATTCCGGTGTCGGTCCATCCGCTGGGCCGTGTGTTAGTGCATGTGTTGGGCCGTGTGCTGGGTTATGTGCTGGATCGTCGGGTGTTGGTGCAGCAGCAGGCTGAGGCGACGCGGTGCTCGTCATAGCTGTCCAGGGTGTCTCGAGTGAAGAGGGCGCGGAGATCTCAGCGAAATAGGCATTTGCGGGGGCGAAAATTACGTCTACAGATGGAGAATCAATAGGGAATTTAAATATCAAATTCTAGCCATTGCTGGCCCTCTATGTTGATGGTTATGATGGAATTTGCTCAGAAAACGCCGTTTCCCGTAGAATGATGATGATTCGAAAAATTTCGAACTGGACCTCCGCCTCGCCGCGTGCACTTAGTTGGAGTTCTAGAACTACCTGTTAGGTACCTACCTCTACATACTACCTAAATGCAACAGGCGTCACCGCCTATCAACATTTGACGCTGCTGGCCCAAATACTACCTAGTGGAACCAGGCTTGCTTTAGCCAAGTTGGTACCCAATGAAGTACATCGCAAATAGGAATGCACATGATAAGATGCTACCTAGGTAGCTACGCTAGGTGGGCATGGCCCGTGCACACTCCTCTCTCAACCCCCATATCTTACCTGCTAGGTGCTTGGGCCGCGCTACTTACATAAATACATACTTACCTAGGTAGACATTGGAGCGTGCCCCATACTTTTAACCACATTCTGACCAATCATTACTATCCTATCCCCGTGGAGCCTTGCCTACGTCCGCAGCGCCAGTCAATTGTCAATTCAATTCGCTCGAGTCTGTGCCAGACTCCAATCGCCGTATTACTTTGGCATCACCATTTACAGAGGGCATCGCGGACTTGAACCCCCACGGTATGTTTCAATTGGCATCATGATGTCACCCAAACAAAGTCTATTCAGAAGCTAATGCCTTCCCTTGCGTTAGATGCTCTACCAACGAGTTGCCAGGGCCTCGGCCCTACGTGCGGCTTCCATGGCGGCATCGCGACGACTGCCCGTTTGCCAGCAGCGAACCTTCCTACCGGACTCTTTGAATAGCAAGAAGATACTCGACGAGAAATTTCCCGATATCCCCACCCTTAGCGATGCCGAAGACCCGAACATGAACGGTGGCTTCATCAACCCCCCGCGTGTTAAGCGACAGTTCCGTGATCCTCATGGAGACTGGTGGGACAAACAGGAGCGCAGGAACTTCGGCGAGCCTGTTCACGAGGACCATGATATACTTGGAATTTTTAGCCCACACGAATACACTTGGGTAAGCTCCAAAATGGCATTTGCGCAACTCGGGGCTTTCATTGCGACTACCCTCGGAGTATGCTGGGTTGTTAGCCAGCTATACCCAGATAAGCCATCTTTCCCTCGGGAATTTGACGGTGGTCTAGAACGGGAACTCGGCGGTGCTGGCGCAGTTAGAGTCAGTTGTATTCCTGTCCACCCGAACGGGTTCGTTTTGATATGCCCAGACTGACGGTGTATCCACAGGCAAGAGCCCCCGAAGACCCAGAGCCGTTCCAGTCGGAGGATACAGAGGAATGAGACTATCTGTACAAATATTAGAGCGAGCATCAATGACACGGGCATACTGAATGGTAGGGGTGACCATCATTTGCTCACTAGGATATTGAATAGAACCCCCTGTATGGCTTCGGAATATACCACGTCTCTTTTGTTCAAACGAATTGAAAACCATCCTACCTACGTCCCTGTTACTCAATTAACCCCTGTCACTTTAGCCGACACCATCATCCTCAACAAGTCTGAAGTTCATCATATCGCAAGTTCATTTTCCCCTCATTCCCATTTCACACGGCAGCCAATGAAATGAAAAGGGTCATCTCTACTTATACGAATACGGCTTTATCACCCGGAATTCCTGTTTTACATACTTGTTTCTTCGCCCGCAGGCAGGCTACTAATCTACAGATGTGTTGCGCGCACCCTTTGGCCACGCCAACCTTCCCACAACACGAGGTCGCAAACATTTGCCCATTGACCTAGGTAGGCATAGCTTACAGTACGCAAAGCAGCAATCTTTCTCACATATAAGGAAGCAACAGTAGAAGCATTTCCATCCTCCCTGCCTCGTTAGTGTAATGAAGACTACCGACAATCCTTTTCAACTACGATCCATATTATGAGCTAGTGTATCCTGCAGTCAGTCCTGTTTACAACTCGCCCGTTGAATTTAAATGCTTTCACTTCGGCGATGCCCGCCTCCCCTGGTTTCTCTTGTGTACCAACTTTTACCAGCTACCTATCTACCTCTCTTTCTCCTTTGCGCTCCGCAATCGAGTAAGTACGGTCCGTCAGATCCTAGGTAGAATACCTAAGTAGGTCAGGCAGGCATCTAAAATACGGCGGGCCAACTGTATCTCGGGTAGGTATGCACCGAAACATTACGTGCCTGTACAACATCCATGACTAAGGATTTACATATTTAGAACCTAAGGCACACTGCCCAAGTAGTAAGTGCCAAATCTTAAAGGCTCGCACCGCATATTGAAGTAGTGGCCAGGTCGAGGAAGCAGCGGTGCTGGGTGGTTGCGGTTATGGGCGACTTCCAGTCCAGGCCACTCTGGCTCGATACTTCCTCCACACCCTCCTTCACTTTCTTTGCCTATGCGCTGGCTGGTGACCTACTTCCTCTTGCCTGTGTCGGAGCATGCCCGTCAATGATCGTCTGTCTACCTTGTGATCTCCCATTGTCAAATACAGGCAGGCAGGCTACCCTACCCGGAAGAACAGAGAATCCTCTTCCTCCGTCTGTCTCGCTTCTCCTTCACCCCAAGCCCCCTACATCCAGTATTGACTCACCTGCCGACGCATTTCGGTTGACAATACCTCGGCCGTAGAGAATACTCTCTGCCAGGTGTTACTTTGCTTGCCATTCCACGCCCTTTGCTTGTTATGTCATTCCGTTGACAATTGTTCCCACGCTGCTTTGTCTTCTTGGCTGAAATACTTAATTGACTTCATCTATCAACCTCCCGTAAAAATGCGGTTCGAAGAATGGGATGTGCTACTATTCCCCAAGGACTCCAAGGTCCCAATCAAGGAATTCAAGACGAACTGTCACGTTGTCCACGACACAGGTGTGTTGTAATCCGCCCCTCTACCTGCACCGCCGTCCCGCGGCGGCTGCAGCAATAAAACGTAAAGCAGAGTCAAGGAGCTGGCTGACACACCGACCCCTGCAGAGTTTGCCTACACTCATGGCTCCTTCGGTTTGCCTACTATGACTTGTTTTATGCCCGGCCTTCCGCCCGGGACGCCTTTCAACATATCCCTTCATTCATGGAAAACACCAGACGTCAGTCAATTCACTCGAAATTACAGCAAACACCCTGAGTTGGTTAAGCTCGAGGCGCGGGTCTTAATTGATGGGCGTCTAGTCACGTAAGTTTCTCCAGTGTACTGTTAATATGGTGTCTAAGTGGTGTAGCCTGACTCTATATCCCTGTAGGACATCATCTTTCAACCGTACCGGCCCGTGGCCTCAGCTCATCAATCATAGCTCCGGTAAGAACACCCAGCGCAGTCATAGCAATTATATGTATGATCTGTATGATCTAACTAGCCTTCTAGATTTCACGAAAAACGGAGACCTTGAGGTTCTTAAATTTCCCCAGTTCCGTAGCGAACTACTTCGACAGAGCTACTGGAGCCCGGCAGATGAGCTTGGGCGTATCAAGATTGTCATTAGTGAAGGTTTCCCTCGAGATTCTCTCACCGTGCCGGTTGAACGTGTCAAGAACGTGATAGCGTTCTCTTTTCAACACGCGCCGCTTGGTAAGCCTCTGGCTTTCCCTGCCTGTTTAATTATGTAGAACCCTTTAAACTAATATTACCACTTCATAGACATCCTTGAAAGCTCCGGTATTGCCTGGCCGAATCCTGCCATGTGGCGCCGTGGCCCTTTTAACCCAACCATGCCTGTTCCGTCCCAGCAACATGAAGATGGGCCGGAAGCCCACCTCCACTCTCCACGCCGGCGGTCAAGTTTTGCGAAAAGCACACCGGGGTCCTCTACATTCAACGCAGCAAGTGCGAATGCGTCCCAGATAAACGCCGACAACTTTATCGGGAATATGGCCAATCCCCAAAGCCTTCCACAACGCGGTATAAACGGGCCCCAACTCGGGTACGTAGATCCTTTCAACCCGAACAAGGTTGATATTTCTTCTTGCTTTGAATGGCCAGGGATTACATTTGGGTTCACTGGAAACCCTCAGGCTGTTGATACAGGAAAGGGAAAATCCACAAATCGTAGGGCCAACACCCATAGCAAAGTATCGGCGTCGGATATTAGCATGCCAGACTATAGCTCTTCTAATTCAGCTGGTGCCCAGCTAATGACTGACTTCCAACCGATGGGTTTCGTTACAAGCCTTGATGAACCTGATACCTCCCAACTGGCACCAAAGGTGCCGGTAAACAGCCCGACGACTTTAGTTGACCCGAGATTTGTTGATGATCTCGGTATCGATATCAACAAAATGGGGACGCCGGGGAGTAAGTTCGTGCTTCTCACTACTACCAAACCGCGTACGGCCGTCTACAGATTGTACTAACACCTCTTAGCCACCCCGCCTACTGCTGATTTCTTTACCGCCAACGCTGCCAATTTCTCAGTGGAACTAGCTACGTCTCTCACCCATTCGCTGCTTAACCAGCCGCATCCACTTCCGGCTCAGGGATCAAATACTGCCATTCCGGCTCACGAGATCAAGTCGCGAAAAGAAAACCGACTAAACAACGAGATTGCTATCGAAGGTACCCCAACTATAGATCATATTGACATGCGTAAGGTGCCGCAGTCAGTTTACGGCCAGCTAGGTAAAACAAGCCGCGACACAAGTTGTACTAGCAACTCTCCACCCAGCCAAAGCAGCTTCTCTGGGGTTTTTTCTCGCCGATCCTTTTCAGGGCCCGAGTTCGGAAATGATTTAACAAACTCAGGTATTCTATTTACACATGGAACTATCGAGCCGCATCCGGCAACTGAAAGCCGCATTACAAGCGGTTCCGACAAGGGTATCAAACGTACTCGCCAATTTACTCCGGCCAGTGCCAAAGCAATTGATGACGAAGACGAGCCTCGACGCACCAGCTCCAGAGGCCAAAACGGGCTTGGGAATCAGGTTGTGGAGCCGAACTAATGCATGTACACGAGTATGCCATCCGTTCCTAGTTTAAAAGGGCCGGGCAGGCTCAATTTTGGAAGGATCATTGAATATCCCATCGTCTTGGACGCACTATGAGCAACGCATTCAGTAGCGCTATCTAGATTTTGGCAGCAGTACCGCACTGAGATGAGATACTGCTGATGCATATACTTTCGTACCACACCGTTAGAGCCAGAGCCCCATCAAATTTTCATAGCCCCACGAGTCGGTACTGTGTGGAGAATACTTCCATGGTCGGACCGGTGTTTATCCCTCGGGGTTGGCGTCCGATTATGACAGAAGGCGTTTACTGGCATTGTGTAGAATAGCCTTCGATCAGACCCGCGTTGACGATTTATGCATCAGTACAAGTCTTGTATTGTCCCTAGCCTTATGTGTTCTTGCCCGCGATCACTAAATCAGCTCCGATCCTCAATCCGTCTTGCTCGTGTATAATAGGTACCAGGCGTGAGTTAATGGCAATAAGCTTTGACGCCATCTGCACCGTCTCCCAGGACAGGGAGATGCAGCGGCTAGTTTGATTGTCGGGAGCAAACACGATCAGGGATTGGGTGGTATTTAGTATTTGTGGGCTTTTACGAACTAAGGGGCTGATTGGACAATTCCTGTGCACTCTACCAGATTTGGCAATGCCCACGACGGGTACCTTCACCATCGGTCATCATTCATCACTTCGACAATATCCTTATCATTATTAACACCATGTTTTATACCTCTGCTTTAATTAACGACAACAGGTTGCCTCATCATCTTGAATTTGTATTCGGGCAGCGATATTCAGAAATTGGATCAATAATTCTAGAGGATGGCTCAATGCCCACGGCTTTAGTTAAGACGCGCATCTCTTCAGGTTGTCCAGGGTAATTCATTCCACTCACAAATAACATTAATAACGACTAGTTAACTATTAATATTCTAGGACCGTTTTGGTATCATTTTTTTTTTTTTTTTAAACTACATTAGCCAAAGCATACTGTGTTCTTCGTCGTCATCCCGCGTCGTCATTCCGCGTCGTCGCATCTTGCGCGTACCCGCCAGCCTCATGGTATGATCGCCATAGTCTGCGACATTCAATGCAAACCGCAGTTCGCCACGTCCACACTTGCGGCTGAGCGGACCGAATTGGTGCATAGGCAGAAATAAAATCAGCTACCTGTCTCCTCTAATGGTATATATATATATCTAGCTTCTAGAACGTTAGTAAAGTGTCCTAGCTTCAAACAGCACACTTCAAACAATCCCACGACATTTCCTCTTCATACAAATATATACATACACTTGCTTCTTGGGTAGATCCCGTTTCCTCATCAAACCCACTGGTTCTGCGAACCTCGGTCATCACTTTGCATCGCTGTTTATTTGCTCTTGCACAAATCCCCGCCAGTCGGCCTTCTCCTATCCCACATTCATAACTTCGTTGTACCATATTCGCATCACCAGTAAATATGCAAACCAAGGCTATCTTCCTCGCCCTCTTCGCGGCCGCCGCCGTGTCTGCAGCGAACACTCACAGGCCACGACAGAACCAGAACCAGAACGGTAACAACAACAATAACAACAACGACAATACCAACAACAACAATGACAACAACAACAACAATGAAAACAACAACGCGGCAGCGGCCGACTTCGGTCAGTGCACGCCGACGATGGACTTCCAGTTCGGGCGCGCGGGGCGCGCGGCGGACGAGGGCACGTTCCTGCCGACGGACTCGCTGGTCGCCGAGGGCCAGCAGGACGCGCTCAACCCGAGCATCATCATGAACCGCATCTGCGACCAGCTGACCAACGTCTGCGACGCCAACGACGCCGCCGTCGCCGCCTGTGAGGCCGCGCAGGCCTCCACCGAGGCCCTCGGCACCAAGGACGCGTCGACCGCCGCCGCGTTCAACTCCGCCTTGGGTTTCTAAGGTGGGAGGTTCTATGGGAGGGGAGGGGGGTCCATGGATGGTGGATGACGCTATGTTTTGGTTTCGTTGATGATGGGTCGTCTAGGACTTGGTGTCGGTCGTGGGGAAAAGGGGGAAGAGGGGGGTTCGGGAGGTGGGGGTGGGGTTGGGGGGGCTTGTCCGTACATACCTTTGTTTGGATTGGGACTCAGCCCCGGTGAGATAGTTCGGACGAGATGAGACGGGATGAGATGATATTGACTTTACACTCGCTTATGACTTGATTGAGCTCTTCGTTGGGTTTCTGGTGATAATTCCGTCGTTGTGACCATGTGATCTAATATCGATCGAGTGACATAAACTGACACCCATTTCCTCGTGTTTGCTATAGTATTAGCTTTAGTTAGATGCCTAGTAAGAATGCAAACATGAAGGGATATAATGTAGGGTGAGATATGTTGGTGCCTCCTCATCGGTTCATCCAGGCTATTTCATGATGCAAAGGGCTTACAAGTCCGCTAATGTTCTATATCCCGGTTGATATGTTATTGACTCAGCCCCTTACATGACGCATTTCCATATAGTGATACTCAATATTAGTAGAGTAAGGCAGTCGCATCGTGCGCATTAATTTATCATCCCTAGCCTAACACGAGGCGAACAGGCTCTATGTCCTTGTACTTCTCCCACGCATCCGCGAACACGAAGCCGGCCCCAGTCCGGTAAGCCACACTGCCCTTCCATTCCACGCACAACACATAGTAGCAATCTAGTTTCCGAGCCGCCATTTTTTCCCACTCGTTTGAGGCTTCCTGTAGTGACAACTGATGATTGGTGTCGGATCTAGTATGGTGAGGTGCGGGGTCCGGGTATTCTAGCGGTTGGTGGTAGTCTTTCATAATCCACCCCTTTACGATCGCCACCAGTTCGATCTTCTCCGGTTGCGGTTCGTATATCTTAGATAGCCTGTATTCCGGCGGGCGAACGGACTGCAAGCCTCCTATTCGATTTCCATCGCCGTCTGTGATAGGCGTATTCCAGTGAGCAAACTCCGAAGTCCTATCTTGCTTTTTGTAAAGGAACGCTCGGCTCGTCTCGCAACGTAGATACTGAGTCTGGACCTGCACGTCTTCCACCTCGTTAGGTAATGCCAGCGGTACCGGATACCAGAAAAACCGACTGGGCTCAAGGATATGAGAATATGCGAATTCCGGCGGCGACTTGGGCGTCTGCCGTTTGCTGTAATAGGAACCGAGCGAGCGCGGTTCCCGGCTCCACCCATCGGGGAGCGTATTCGAGTCCAAAGCGCGGAAGCAATGCCATCGCGACTCGATTTCCCTAGCGGTTTCCGATACCGGTGACTCCAATGTGAACCACTTCGCCACCGGGGCCACGAAGCCCGCGCCGTCGAACCCTGTGAGAATGGAAGACTCGAACTCGCTGTCAACGGGGAATCGGACGGCCGCCTCCCATCCCATCCACGACCAGCTGGGCAGCTTGTCGCGCAGCGGATCCCCGCGGAACTGTGGCGAAGGACGCCTCCTCTTCCGCTCCTCGGCAGCTTGCTGCCGCTGCGGCCCGTCGAAATGCCAGAGCAGCGCGACGTCGAGGTAGAACTCCGGCAGGCCGTACAGCAGACCTCCGGCCGGGAACTTGTGCCGCGCCAGCATGGCCTGCATGCCGGAGAAGGCAAAGAGCACGTCCTCGGGGTACGTGAGCACCTTGCGGTTGAACGCGCCCACGATGGCGCCTAAGTCGTGCAGGCTCGGCATCCGCGACGCGAGGCCCCGGCCGACCGGGTCCCGGGCCATGCGCCGATGATGGCCCTGCACGTCGTCCGCGGCGTGGGGATGCAGGTGCTCGACCCACCGGGCCCGGCCGCACTCCCAAGCCGCGGTCCCGGCGCCGCCGAACACGAGCCGCCGCCGCGAGAAGAGGTACTCCTGGAACGTCCACATGCGCCTGTGGTAGTCGTGCTCGCTCGGCGGCCGCCACCGCCGCGCCGCCTCGCCCTCGAGCGACACCAGCGTCTCGCCGCCGAGGCGGACGCGCGTCTGCGCGACCGACCGCGGGAGCGATACGCCCCGGACGCCCCGGATGCCGTGGTCGGCGCCCCGCCCGGCCTCGGCGATGATGTTCAGCGCCGAGCCCGAGAAGATGAGGTGCATCTGCCGCAGCGCGTCGTGGAGGTCGTCGTCGTCGTCCTGCACGATGCACAGCCGGTCCACCCACAGGTAGGTCTCGCCCAGCTGCCGCGTCAAGCCCATGGCGTCGCGGATCGTCGCGGGAACCTGCACCGCCATGGCGCCAGCGCCACCGCCGTCGTCCGGCAGCAGCGCGCCGGGCCGCTGGAGCTGCCCCACGTTCCGCTTCCACGCCCCGAAATCCGCCGCCTGCCGGCCCCATGTGTACGATAGCGCCAGGTACCGCCGCGGCGGCCGTCGGTCGTCGTGCGGGGAGATGCAGCCGCGGACGACGTCGATCAGCCACTTCGGCTGCACCACCGCCCCCCGCCGCCGCCGCCGCCGCCCCCAGGCCGCCGACCCTATCGCCCCCGCACTCCGCGCCGTGTTGCCGTTCGCACCGCGCGCGCCAGCCGCGGATCAGGCCGACGTCGATCCACTCGCCGTCCAGGAGGCGCGCTCTCCCCCGTTACCAGCCGGACTGTCATCACCCTCACCGTCGCCGTCGCCGTCGCCGTCGCCGGCGCGAGCTAAGGGCTCGAAGGGATCCGTCGAGCTCAGCGTCTCGTAGTCCGACGACCAGCAGAAGCACCGCTTGCGCAGGACCGCGCCGGTCTCGCCCCCGGCCTTGGCGACGCCGAGGTAGCCGCGCGCCGCGCACCGGTGCGGCTCGCCCGTGCCGACGGCGCGGAACTCGAGGCCCCGCACCCACCCCGCGTGCGCGCAGCGCGCGCCGCCACGATGTCCGAGACCTCCCCGAGCGGTACCGTGCAGTGCGCGCCGACCGGCCTCGAGAAGATCGATACGAGATTCGCGCAGAAGTCGCAAGGGGTGGCCTGGTCATTTGTGATGGTGGTGGTGGTAGTGGTGGTGGAAGTAGAAGCCGTGCGGTCGAATGTTACGCGACCGGGGTCGTGTTCGGGCCCCGGAGAAGACATGGCAGAGCAGAGTGGTGCCAATGCAGGTCTCCGTTCGGTGGCTGTGGGTGGTGGCGCCGGGGAGGTTGTATTGATTATGCCAATGCAACCCCCCCGCATTACGTGCTGGCGTCGCGTCATCGCACCTCTTCGTCATTTATTTATTGGCACCCCGGTTGCTTGGCTGATGGGCCTTCACACGCATCCGAAAATAGACGGATGGGGTTTTATGCTTCCCTAAACGGGCAATACTCCCCAATTGGTATTCGGAATTGGTTTCAATTGTTGAACGTATAAGTCCGCGACGAACATCATCTCAAACAACAAATTTTTTTTTTTTTTAACTGTAATAAAAAGTAACGATTGAGAAGAGTTTGAGAATGAGCGATGTTTCAAGAACAGAAGAGCATGAGCTTGGACAGCCAATTTTTTATCCGGGAAGATTGGACTGAGAATTATCTGAGTCTCCTCTTAGTTAATGCAAAATTGTGCATATGAGATAGATATACTAGTGGCGTGTATTAAATAAGAGTCATCTTCCAGTTCGACCAATTGGCCAAGTGATAAGCTCAAGCTTGTAGAAGTAGTAAATCAAGCATAGTACCTTGAAGTACGGGAAATCTTGATTAAAACTCACCCTAACTAGACATTGATGGGATGGTATGGTAAAGTCTGCACGTAACGGACCGGCATATAGACAACTCAAACGCACTAATAGTGCATACAGATGTTGAAATATTGGTATAGAAGCCCCCAGTGCTGGATTTTCTAGCATCAGGAAGTGTTATGCCTAGGCTATTACAGCAACTCATGATGACACTTGATACAATATCCGCTGAGTTTTACCTTCTATGAAGTCATTAGTATAAGCGGTCGTCTCGCGCCGCTGGATGCCTACATCTACTGTAGCTACAAACGACCAAGTGAGCAGACTGTCGATAACTTGCTAAGTAGTCTGCTGAAACAGCTGTATCAATATCGGCCTTCTTTACCAAGCAGTCTAACCGAACTCCACGATCGGCACAAGCCAAAAAAACTCAACCGTCTTTCGGCAAGGCCTCTGAAGCACTTGAACCAATCGCTGCTCATAGTTCGAAAATCATCATCGCTATTGATGCGTTTGATGAATGTCAAGGTTTTGATGACTGCCGTACTAGATTTCTGGCAGCACTCTACAACACTCAAATAAAACCCGGATTGAACATTCTTGATGCCCCTAGAATGGTGCTAAGAATAGCGGAGCAATTCAAAGAAAGTCCATGAATCGAAATTGGGTCTCTCAGAGGTGTCTCCTGGTAAATGTCTGCTCACCCCTTGGTGCATTTAACCCGCGGTAATCTACTGTTGTTGTAATGAACTGCCTTTTTGAACATCACCAAACGAGGTAAAAAGGTTCCAATGGTAGGGTTGTTAAGAATCACATCAGGATTACGAAAAAAAAAAAAAAAAGTAGATAGGAGAGGGGTAGATACTGTTTAAAAGAAGCCAGCAGCTCCCCAGATGGTTCTTTCATACCAAACACGACCCTAAACCTCTACTGCTACCCACTCACTACGCACGCACCTTAGGTACTCTGGCGATGCACGAGAGCCCCAAGCCCGACCACGAGCAAGTCCCCCCACATTCTCATTAGAATTGACCTGTGCCTGTGCCACAGTTACACAGGACCTGATTATCCCAGCACGACGGTCTACTTGGGCGATAATTACATGCGTGTAGTAAGGGTAAGCTACCCCACCTCGCTAATACGGTAACCCGTTATAAGGCTAAATCTCGATGAAACAAGTCACCATACCGTCACCCCCCAGCCATCCTCCCTTCCCTTACAACCCGAGCAACTCATGCGTCTTTAGAAGCCCGGTATCTCTGTATCTCTTTTCTTTCACACCCGACAAAAGACACGCCATGCCGGTGACTGTGCGTCCTGCGAGCCACCCGCCACGGAAATGGCAAGGCTGTGCTGCGACGTCGGCACAGGCACTATTCCAGGCCTCTTGTCACAATGACGCCAACCGAAGCAAGAGGATCATTCAGTCCTCATTCGGCCACGTAACCGAGGCGGCTGGCATCGGTGCATCCTCAAACGCCTTTGTCCACGCCGTTGTATCTGCTTATAATCAGCACCACCACCTGACCATCCGTCCAGAGGACGTTTGGTTTTCTATTCTGACCCAGCTAAGCTTCTACATAAACGCCAACGCAGAGGAGCTGCGATCCCTGTTTGTCGCCCATGAGGGCCAGAAGGAGCTTGAAGTTGTCGACATCGGCACAGTCCGGAGCGCTGATTTTGGGGAGTTAGCCGTGCAAATGACCAAGGAGATCGAGAAGAATGTCATCGACCCAGAGCTCCGCGACTGGATCATGCCTGACTTCACCACCACCACCCAGACGGACACCATCACCGCCGCAATCTTGATGATGGGCTCGATGCAGAAGTATTTCGGCTACAAGATGTCGCTGCTGTGTGGCGTCCCCTCCGTGACTCTCCTGGGTGAGAGGGGAGACTGGGTGGACATACGCCAGCGACTCGCTAAGCTGCCGCAGTTCGGGAAGGAGGCTGAGACCTTCTCTCGTCTACTCATACCCGTTCTAGACTTCTTCGTCCGCACGTTCGAGGGAGGTGATGATCCTGAAGTTGTGGAGTTCTGGTCCAAGATCGCCGATTCCAAAAATAATGGCTCCGGCCCAACATACCTCTCGGGGTGGATCACTGCATTCTGCTTCTGGGATGCGGGCGGCAAATCGATGTACAGTAGTCCCGCGACGGGCTGCGAGATGAACGGCACGCAGTATCATAAGCTGGATATGGACGACATTCCCGTCGGGTATGTGTCTGTGCCTGTCACGCTGGACGACAATGGGCAGATCATCAAGACCAGGATGGTCGCGGGTTCGGTGGGCATCGCGGCCTCGAGCAGTGGCGATAAGCTAGATACCAGTTGGACTCACGCAGGATGGTATAAACCACCGTTCGGAGAGCGACAGTACACGCCCGTGAAGCCCGAGGTAAGCGAGACGGCGGGTCTCGACTCGCTACAGCCAGTCTCCGGTTGGTGGATGTATGAGGTGACGGATTGATTGGTGGTACTTACTTGGGTTATGAACGCGGATTCACTTGCTCGGCATATATGTAGCGTTCTTTGCAATTACCTTTTGCCTTGCATCAGTTATACGGTGATACCTCCACTGGCATCAAGTCTTTGTCAGAGCGTGCTCGCATCCTGATCCTTCCACTGTCTTTCAAACTTGAAGATAATCAGGTTTTATGAGTAGCACGAGTATTACACGGAATTACGACATGAGGCATTAGCCATACAGTATACATTTTACCGTGGTCGCTTGAGTGGTGGGGTGAAAGGTACTCGGCGGCACGACCGCAAATTCAATACATCTACCCGTCCTCACATAGCTTTACTGACGAAGTCAATCACGCAGGTATACAATGAATGATTTACCGCAACCAAACAAGCATATATATCTACACCACGAAACGAGGCCAACTGATTAGCTGACTATTTCAGCCCGCCGCCAACTCAACAACTATCACTGCCCTTGACAGCCTTGGCCGATTTGATCTTCTTCGTGCCCGGCAGTTGGACGTTGTCTTTGGAAGTATTATCAACCCAGATGCTGTCCCCGGTGCAGTCGTCATTGGAATACGCGCAGATTTTCAGATCCGGGCAGATCGCATCGGCCGATAGACACGTGGGCGGGTCCTCGGATCCGTCCTCCTGAGGCTCTTTCCAACAATCTGTAGTCCCCCGTCCGAATTTCGAGTCGCTCAAAAACGAACAGAAGTCATTCTATTCACGCAGAGATGGTTAGGTCTGGGCCGCACGTTAAGATTCATGAATGGATGAGCCAACTTACCCAGAAGAAGAAAACTTGCCAATAGTTGCATGGCTCGTCCGTTGGCGTGGGAGTCGAAGTCGAAGTCTCAGTCGGAGTCGGAGTGTCTGTGACAGTCGGAGTCGGCGTTGGCGTGTCAGTTGGCAATTCGGTCGGTGTGTTCGTCCCCGTAGCAACCGGTGACGTGAAGTCCGGCGGCACACCCACCGGCGTCGGATCGCAGTAGTATCCCTCGCACAGCTTGCCGCAGTTCGCCGTGCAAATAGGGCCTGGCTCGCCCGGCTGGAAGTCGACCGGCGGGCCATGAGGATCGTTGCCCCCGGCACCGGGTAGCGGACAGGAGTCGCCCTCGTCAAACTGTCGAGCCTGGAGACCGTTTGCTGTTGTTGCTCCGCAGAACTGCCTACCCACCAGACCGTTCCAGATGACGCGCGTGTCCCACTCCGCGGTATCCCGGAATTCGATGCGGCGTGCCAGCGTCTGTATCGTGTCGCGTATGCCAACTGGGTCTCGTCCGCCGCTGTAGCTTGGCAGCCCACGGAAGTACGCTGCGAGACCGGCAACAAGGGGAGCCGCTAAGGCGTCAGGTGTTAGTCTTCACATTCACGCGGATCCGATATGGGTCGGCGATTACTAACCAAACGATGTACCGGTGCCGATTAAAGGGATATCAACACCAGCCGCCCAAATGTTATAGATGTCCCTACCCTCCATGGCATCGAACGGAGCGCCGTAAGCGTCAACTGCACCCGCAACCATCATGCCAGGGACCTTATCCCAAGCTAGGGCGGGATAAGAGTTGGCTGGCCTTAGTGTGTTACCGGGAGCGGCAACAAAAAAACAGCCATACTTGTTGGCCATCCCTTGCATAAGCGAGGCTGCCGCACGGGAGTCAGTGAGCTGTCCGTTTGCATACGGTGAGGGAGAGACGGAATGGTGTGTATTGCTTACTCATAATGTCAAAAAAGACCGTGCTCACGGCGGCATCCTTGTCGTAACCCCAGGATAAGTTGACGACGCAAGTGTTCTTAGCCTTCGTCGCAGCATCATCGGCGATTTTGACGAATGCCTCAATCGACTTCTCCATCGGTGTCTGGGAATCGACTTGGGGCTGCGCATATACAACCTCGGCGTTCCGAGCGATGCCTCTAGTCTTGCCGGCGGCGAGGGCGGCGACGAAGATGCCATGGTTCACGTCGGACTGGGTGGGTGTTTCGGGTGTGCCGTAGTCGACGCTTGGCAGACGACGGTAACGGGCGGCAAACTCCTGCACGCGTAAAATACGAGGTTAGAACCGCTACCTACCTAGGTAGATCACGAGAAAGATTGAAGGGAGGGCGAGGAATGTGCGCTTACATCGTTAGTACCGTCTATCTGTCGATCTATGATGTATACTGTCTGGCCTGATCCGAACGAGTCGTCCCAACTCGTAGCGTACTTGTTGTCCTTTGGTATATGTTCCGGCTCATTAGGAACGTCGAATTTATACCCGGGCGGCCATGAGGTCTGGGAAAGATACCAGAGGTCCGTCGATTCGACGTGTATCTCCCTCTTTGTGCGATTGGCGTTATAGGCGTTGAAAGCCTCGAGCTCCGCGACCCCTTCGGCATCGCTACGACGGCGCGTCGGTATATGACCGGGACGCTGTGGATTTCCGGGGTAATAAGCGAGGTAGGCATCCGGCACCTCCCTCGAGTTGAAGTAGTCCAACGCGAGAGGACCCATGTTGTATACAATGTAGTATGCAGTGAACGCCAGGTCGTTGGCCCGGATCTCCAGATAAGTCGCGCCTATTGCGTTCTTGCGACGTAAGAGCGCCTTCCGGATGGCATTCTGCCCGTCGTTGTCGTAAGGATCCTTGGGCCACATGATACCATTAGGGCCAGCAGACTCGCAGCTCCAGTCAATATCGACTCTCGCTTCAAGTTGCACGCTGCGCAGTTTTAGGTCGTCTTTCTGCGTACTATTCGCAGCCTCGGTCGCCGTCGGCTGTGCTGTTGGTGTTGCTGGCGCGGTGGCTATTGCATCCCGCTTTCTAATTGTACAGACATCTTTACTAGTCGTCGTATCGGAATCCCGAAGGTTGCAGCCCGTCACAGTAGCGCAAGTCTCCGTCACCGTGGTGGACGTCGTCCTGGTTGTGCCCTGACTGACCGTCGTTGCGAACACACTCTTGGTCATGCACACTTCGGCTTCCGCTGGCTCGCAGTCACTTGGCTTCTGGCTAGGCTCAATGCTACCACCAGGATGGACACTTTTTCAAATATGAGTAAAACGTGTTAGCAAGAATCTACTTCCCCGAAGAGATGGTTCCGAGCTCGGCTTGGGTGGGACTTACGTGATTTCCGGCCACGGAGGCAATGTTCCCTTGACTGTGAATCCTGGCGGCCAAGGAATAGGTGGCGGTGGTCCACTACAGATAGCACACTGATGTTTAGCAAATCTGAAGTCTTGCGACGGTATGCGCCGAAGTTACTTACGGTCCCCATCTTCCTGGCGGGAAATTCCACTCCCAGCCGTTGATCTCAACATCAAATGGGCCCGGCCATGATATGCAGATCTGCGATGGTTGGGTGTTAGTAGTATTCAACATCCAAGAAAAAAAAATTCATTTAAAGCATAACGTACAAAAAAGAACCACAGTTTGCAACTTGACTTCCAATGATTATCATCAGGGTCGTCGTCGTCATCTTCCCCTTCGTCGGGAACCGGAGTCGGGACTGGGGTAGGATCCAGATCGGTAGGCCAGCGTGTCGGAGCATTGGGATCCGGCTCCGGACCAGTGTAGTCAGGCTTGGTAATCGGGGGAATAGATACGGGCGTGGGACTTGAAGGGGCGGTCGGGAATGTCCAGCCAGGATTCGTAGTAGAGTTCCCAGTCAATGTCCATTGATCGGGCGGACCAAGAGTAATACGGGGCCAGGGAGGAAGATGAAGAGTTCTAGTCTGATCACCGATCGTGGTGGTTACGTCTGGTATGTCAACGCTGTCATATGGCGTAATGGTCTTTGAGCTCTGGCTGCTTGAGACGACTACATTCGAGTAGCTCATCGTAGTCACCGTAATCTGAGATACGGTTACGGTGATGGCAGTAGTCGTCCCTGGCTCGAGCTGGAGCGACGTCGTATACTTTGGAATTGAGATAGTTGTGGGCTCAGGCAATGAGCTGGGCGGAAACACCAGTCGACAGGGAGGCGTGCACTGGGCCGGCACTCCCGAGTACACCGTAGGGTCCAGGTACACCACGGGGTAATCGTCTTCAGGGGTGCCATCTTTGGGGAACCAGACGCTGATTTCGGTCGTAAAGCCTTGCTGCGCGTCTTTGCTTGAGATATTATAGTCTTCGCACGTTGCGAGCTCTACGACGCCTTTGGTGAAAATGTTGTAAATGGCCACGGATTTAGAGCCCTTGACCTCCATGATGCGAGACTGGCAGCTCTCGGCCTTCAAACACGGTTGCTGGACATAGTTTTCAAACCATGAATACAGCCCGGCACTGTGCACTGTGATGCCCTCGGAGTCAAGGATTCGCAGACCCCAAGCTTCCTTGCATCCATCTTCGTCGCAATCGGAGAAGTCGGGATCCCCGTTGAAATGAGCTTGCGATGAGTTGAAGGGCATTGGCGCGACAGGCTCCGGTTGGAAGTAGGGCGACTCCGTCTGGATATGCCCAAGATAGACGTTTTTAGCCTTGTACGTCTCGTATTGGTACATGATGGTGTGCTCCGAGCCGGAGCCATAGATCCAGACTGGATCCTGCGACTCTATGAGGATACCACGGGCGGAATACAGGCTGATCTGAGATACGAGCGAGTCGACTTCCCAGTACAAGCTGTAATCTATAGGCAGTCAGCACTATGCAATGGTTTTCTTATGTGTAAAAACCACCACAACGGGATCGTCTTACCATTGTCATGGTCGGCCGTCCATGCCCACATGTTCTCGAAATACCCAGAAGCATCCCGAGTTATGTGTAAGAGCATAGATGCCGTGACGCAGTTCGGATTGAAGGAGAGCTTGGGGCAAGTCGCCATATCGAGCCCGGTACCAATCCCTCCACCAACCCGGATGTGGGAGTCCCAGAGACCCGCGGCCCCGGGCGACGAGGCTTTGATATTCCACTCGACCATGATGGCCCCGGCTGTCGGGCCGTTGACAGTGAACAGCATCTCCACGATCTCCATCGTGCCCACGTCACCCGCCTCGCCAATGCGCACGGCAACCTTCGGGCTGTCCATGTCATTGAAGTAATCCCCGGTCGCTTGGATTTGCGACCAACTCGTCCCTTGCAGCTTGGACCCGGCCGGGACAGTCACGGTGCCCTTGATGGTGTAGATTCCCGCCGGGAAATACGCAATCATCCCCGAACCCGCAGCTTGCTTGAGAAACGAGTTGATGGCGTCGGTGTTATCCCCCGTGCCGTCATTCGAGCAGCCGTGCTCGGTGGCAACCAAGAAGCTTCCGACGCCCATATCCTCGTATTGGGGGCGCGAGCGAGTGAAAAGCCGACCACCGTCGAGCATCTTGCTCGACATGGACGGGCGTTCCTCCACGGCCCCGGTCTGCCGGTTTCCATCCCCGCCGCCGTAGCGCAAGCCGGTAGCCCAGAGATCGACCTTCTTGCTCCCGCCGGCTAACAGCACGTCGCCGGTGGTGGCTTGGACGATTGCTCCCACATTGGTGAATTGGGTGTTGTCAATGACGATGTTGGGGGCCGTCGTGTTGTCGGCGTTGGTCAGGATACCGATTGGCGTGTTATTGATAGTCGAGTCGATGACTGATATGGAGCCGATCCCTTGTTTATCAATACCGCCCTTACCGCTGACGTTGAAGGCGACTGTGCCTCCGTTAATCTCGATCCTCTGCCAGTTGAAGCCCCAATCCCAGATCATTTGAACCGCCGTCACGCAGTTGGTGAACTTGAGGCCAATGGCTGTGTACTGCTGGGAGCCTACTCTCCAGCCGATGGCGCCGCCCTCGAACTCGAGGTCCGAAACGAACCCACCAGACCCGTTCTCGGTGAAGATCCCAACGTGGGTCACATTGCCGCCTGATTTCGCGGTCGTGGGCATCTTGAAGAGGAGATTCTGGAGACTCGTAGCTTGAGAGACCTGCCAATGCAGGCCCGTCGGAACCAGCTTTTGGCCGTGCTCATCCGTGGCCGATGGCATTTCCGTCAAATCGAAAACGAAGTTTCGAATCTGACGAAAAAATTGGTTCTGGTTGACATACCTGATTCCGGTTTACGGTCAGTCGTGTGAATTCCCATCGTACGTATGGGTTACTGCAGCAACTCACCAATTGACTCCCGTGCCATCTGGTTGTGCTTGGTTCGGCACATACGGGTCAACGTCCATCAACGCAATACCGGTGAACTTATCGCAACCCTTGATGATGGCACGGTCCCCCGGATCGCTGATGAATTGCGTGTAGTAAAGTTGAATTATGGGTGTACATATCTTGTACTCGCCAGGCTAGTACGTCCGTCAGACTATGTCAATAATAGAGCGAAACATATCAGGAGGATTAGCAATTCATACCGGAAAGTAAACGACAGCGCCCTGGACGAATGTGTTTCCACATTCTTCGCCGCAGCGGTCACCATCTTCAATCGCTGCGTTGATGGCTTCGACGGTATCCGTTGCCCCCGTGTTGTCTGCACCATAGTCCATGACGTTACGGTAGAAGACGTAGCCATTTCCCGCAAGAGGTGCCTGTATTTCATATTGTCAGTCGCCTCAACAATGTCGTCTAGTAGTTGATGGTTTTTTTTTATACCTTTCCCTTCGCTGCAAGTTGAGGGAGCCAGTAACTTGATGCACGTTTGTTGTTTAGGTCGTTGGAATTGGTTGTTGTTGAGTTGTTGAGCAGTCCAGAGGCTTTCTTCTCATGAAGATTGTCCATATAGTTCTGAAAACTCCCAGAGTATGCCCAAACCGGCCCGTTGTATTTTCCTATGGCTTCAATCAGTACTTGCATCTGCTTAATATCACTTTGCTCAGGAATTATTTACCTTTGATGGGAGCAACTCCATGATTATTATTTGTGTTATCGACCATGTACTCAGGCGAAACCGGTGGCTCCTGACGATATACATCGAGCCAGCCCTGGGTTCTCCCCGTCGAAGGAGGTGAGGCCCAATTGTCTTGAATCTGATTCCAGTCGACATCGGACAAACTGCATTGAGCAGACGCCACAAGTGGCAGAATGAGCCACAAGCGTTGCAGCATCTTGAACAGTCAAGAGACTTTCTGTGACACTATCCTCCTGGCATGACAGGGAATGCCGAATACTATGGGAATTGGCGAAGTTATTCAATAGTAATTATATTCGGCATATAATTAACGCGAACATTGTGGTCCGATCTAGGACTAAGCCGTGCCTAATACAGTCACCAAATGGCCCCCAAATTGCGGAACCCCCTTTGCCCATAGCCTCATTACTGTTATCCTCTGCTTTGGTGTCGTGTGGATGGTGTTCGCTAAATGATGGATTCCTATCCCTGTGCTTCCAGCGACCTATTATAGGGTCAAAAACTAATGATTATCGGGTGAGAAGGTCCCGTATAGTCATGAGTGTGCAGACACTTTAAGCTAAAAACATGGTGCAAGAGCAGGTCGAGGTTCTTGGCATGCATAACTTACACTGCGCGAGCTTTGCAACCCATGCTCTCGGTGCGACTCCCCTTCGGCCCGGCTCCAAGATGATGGCCTGGCAATAATATTTCCAGATAGTCACGAGATGCTGACAAACTTCCAACTCAGAGTACCCACAGCCTTACAAGCGGAGGTCAACCATGACAAGATGATTCCTTCTGGACTTTTCCACTTCGAGGCACGCCGACTTAGGCCTCAGGGATTTTGTGAGTCGGTTGCAATATTGATCCTACGGAGCACTCCAGATCATTGCTGCGCCTCTTATTCGCATTCACGCTGGCAGGATGTCCGCCTTATGGAAAATATGACCGAGGTAAATGACCATTCGCGACAACATTGTCACCGCACTGCCGAAACGTACTACGCGAGTGAGACGACGCAAATGGGCCGACGATCTAATTACCGACCTCCCAGAATTACCCCTAATTAAGATACAGAGTTAAGCCTAGAGACCGATCGCGATGTATCGTGGGACAGTGTTATATACCCGTCGTCCGCCTCTTCGTGGACGTTGACCCTCACGGATACCACCTGACAAACCTCGTTGAGCCCGTATAGCCCTCCATCTTTCCCAATTGCTTCCTTATTCAACACGTTGAAAATGCGCTTCCCTTCAGCCCTCGTTGGCGCTTCTGCGTTTCTGGGTCTGGCTCGCGCCATCTGCTTCTTTCCAGAACCGGCTGATCAGATTTGCTATAACGCCAACGGCGCCACGCCGCAAAACCTCGACGTCCGGGAAGTGGCATTCATCGCCAGGTACTTGCGTGCCTATCAAACGCAGGCCGTCAGCCAGGGACGTAAGTGAACCCCATCTGCGGCTCACGTAGCCCCCCTTCTCCCATGCCACCGCCTCCTCTCGCCGGCTTTCTATATCTCCCCCTCGGCTTCTTCGGCGCGTGTGCGTGCGTGCGTACGTGCTGATAGTAAGATGGTCATCCTCCTTCCAGTCTCTCCTTTCTGGAGAATGCCGCTGCCCGACGCGGACAACTGCGCGGAATGGCAGGTGACCACCAAGGGCGGCACCTGGGCGCTGGCCAAGCTGGTTGGGGACGACGCCGCCGCCGTCACCTTCAATGACATCGCCAACACCATCGACGGCGGCGCCACGGGAGCGCAGGTCGACCAGTCGCTTACCCATTGCGGTACGGCGGGCGGACAGATGGGCGTCATCGTGAATGCTACAGACCCCCTGTACTCGAGCGCCGAATTCGTCGACGGCGGATACACGAACCAAGGCATCGTCGGTGAGTGATACCATCTTACCAGTCTCATTATTCTTTTCCGTCCTCTCCGGTCGTGCGAGGTCGTCTGCCTTGATGCCAAGGCGTAATTAGTGTGACTAACACGAACTGCAGTCAAGCTGGTCCATGCGCCTAGCGACAAGCTGATTAATCAGATTCAGGCGATTTAAAGGTTTGGCTTATATAGTCCGTGAGGAACATGCCCATTTGTCAGTCTATAGGATTATAGCGCTTGTAGGGGAGTAGTATGGAGACCCGATGTATTTCAATTCTCATCTTAGATACATGGCTTTCTTTTAAAACTATCGCAATTAGAGATGAATTCGTTTTTTTTTTGTGTTGTTGTATGACCGGTCATAATATGCTTTTATATGTGCACCTTTGACAGATGTATGATATCGCATGCTCAAAACTCTAGACTAGAGTCCATGCCAGTAGTTCGCGCCAAAAGATTTGCTACAGACTTTTCCAGCAACCGCAATTCGGGGAATTCCCGCGTATCACGTGGGCTATGGGCATAGATCCTAGCGAGCAGAAGCGAAAAGGCATGCGTTTTGGTAGTATTTGGATATTAATCATCTACACTATAGCCCCAACCTTGTTTGGCTGTGATCTAGGATCTAGCTCACGTAATTGTCTACGAGAAAGTCCTAAACAGGGGGGAGCGAATCAACAAAGGATCAGGATGCACCAATATTCCCACGTTCCTGTCCGCCTGATGTTGCACTGAGGGGTAAAAGGCGGAGCAAGGGTCGGTGGTCAGCCGGCTGAATGGTGCTCTGACTTGCAGAATCCGCCATTGCCATTCATCTACCCCACCAAATAGCTTATACAAACTATTTGAACAACTGGTGATGTCAGGTCAGGAACGGCGCGAGAGCTGTTTACTGTCTGCCTAGCAGTCAGCTCATCAAACGTTTCCATCCGACGGCCTTCATAATAATAGCTTTGTCACTATGAATTCACCTGTATTTGGTTAGCCGTGCCCATGCCGGCGGAGTTGTACTATTGATTTACATCCCAGTAAAAAGGTCGTTTTTTGTTTATCGCCTCGGGAGCCCTACCGTAGAGAAGCGCGGAAGCACAGCCTCGCCTCGCTTCTATTATCATGTAACACAGACAAGACGTGGGAAGGGTCTGACCTTTGTTGCCATATCACACTACACTTGCAACATGCGTCTGTATGAAGGTTGATGAGCACCGTGATATTGGATATCGTCGACTATATATACTGGAGGCCTCGCCACTTCTCTTAGCCCAGATCTTTTGAAGCAGGCGCGCAAGCTTGATACTTCTCTTCATTGTCTCTTCGTTGTCATCTTGGCAGAGTCGCACTCTTAGCTTCACACGCCTCATCCCTGATTGTCAATATGAAGTTCACCAATTCTCTTCCGTCTGTATTGCTCCTGGCTTCAGCTGTGAAGGCCACGCCCGTGTCCAATGATGCCAACAACTACCTGACGCTGCGCCAAACGGCTAGTGGTTGCACCTACTTGTATGTTTTCCCACCAGGAGCCCAGACTCTAAGTTCGCGTTCCAAGACTCTGATGAAACTGTCGTCAACAGTGCTGCCCCACGATGCTGCGTCCCGACTATATGCCAGTGTGCCAATGGTAAGGCGAGACACCTCGACCTCGTTCCCTTGCGATGACAGCTTGTGTGAGGCCATGCAGACAACTGACCCAGACTCTGATGAAATTAGGCTGGGTTTATCAACTCAACCAAGACAACCTGAACCACGGACTACACGGTTGCGATCCTCCATGGGGCTTCATCGCCACGTCCAACGCCGCGTTTCCCGGCTATTGCTGCCGGGAGGCTGAGGATGGCACTTTGATCGAGGAGGGTGGTCAGACCGAGACGAACTAGATGGGCAAGGGTTTCTCTAAACCCTGCAAAGAGGACATACGAGTACATGATCTGTCTAAAGTCTCACCATGTGGAGTTCTACATCAAGGCTCTGGGTACGCCGTAATTATCAAGATCCCCACGCAACTCTAGTCTGCCTGGTTGTCGTTTGTGTAGCGAAGCGGGAATACAGCTCTATATTTGAGCTTCTCGTCGTGCGCATGCGGCTCTGTGCTGCGTTGATGCTTCTAACCGAGGTAGCTGATTCATACACCGCACAATATTATGAACCATTACAGCTTTCTTTTAAGTAATAAGATAATCGACAGTGGACACATGCTGCCAAAGACTTGCCGGGTTTAATCGGCACGAGAGTTGCTATTTTCCTAAGTCGTTCGCTATGTAAACAAGCTTGAATCCTTGTTGTAAGCTGCACGCTACCGTAAAATACAGTACATGCGCGCGCGCGTTGTAACAGGTACCTCTACTATGAATCCGATGTCATTCCGTGTTGCAACACCTTAACTTCCGTCATCCCCAGCCCGTTCCTGGCGTTCATGCGGGCGAAACGTGCTGGCAAGCCACTTTTATGCATTGGCAAGCCACTTTACGTGTTGGCTTGCATCCCACCCCTGGGGAATCCCTGCATCAATCATGATGCCCCTCCATCCCCACGCTTGCATTGCATCAGAGTATTGGATCCTACGGGCGTAGACAGCCAATAACCTCCAGGGGCTCTTTGAGAAGGGTATCAGACTAGCTGAGCTGGTTGATCGATCTCAAGGCAGCTAGGAAACTTATCAAATCAAAAGGAATTTAAGGTAGAAGATGTATGTTACGCGTCCCTAACGAGGTGCGACTAGGAATGTTAGATGCCCTCGGTTCTTTGATGTCTTGAATAGTCCATGACACTAGACCTTCTACCCTGTGTGCCTTTGCGAAGCGATACCGGCTATGAGCACAATGTGAATTTGGCTCATGACCTTGGCCACCTGGCCGGCATCCCAATGGACGTGATCATATTTTGGCGCTAGCTGCACGGGAGCACCGGCGAAACTCAATGTCTGCATTATTAATACTTGAGAACGGTTACACCAAGCGCATCCATGATGTGGTTTTCTCGTTTCAAATGATGTGTACAGCAGCCTAGTTGGCTATACGAGCTACCTACACGCACAGACGACAAAGCAGGTAAGCTGAGGGAGGACAGGGTGGCATCAGTATATATCGATGTAAAAGAGACGATGTCGTTCGCAGCATAATCACGGGGGCTTGCAAATGATGTTCAAGGTTTACATCCAGGCTGGCAAGGGGTTCACGTGGATTTTCTGATCGGCGTCGTTTAGGGCTGACACTCTCACCATGTAGCGGGTAATGCCCGGTTTGTATAACGGGGGTCTACCTCGAAGTTTGGCTCGACGATGGTGGTGATAGATACGGCCGCCGAAGGGCGTTGCCTGGACGTGGCGTGGGGCACATACGGCACGCGGCAATAGCGTGGCCGCTCAAGGGGCTGTGTAGTGGCCGTTGGGGGTTGATTGGTTTGTACTGAAAGCGTTTGAGGAAGGGGTGGGACACGCGCGCCGTATAAACGTGCATGTCCTGGCTATCATCGCGGTGCGTAAACAGAAGCTGAGTCTGTAGCCGAGTTCATCAGCACAGGTCACCAGCAGTCAGCCGGGTCGAGTCTCTTATGCAATTCAACGCCGAGACCCATTGCAAGACGACTAAGGAACTGTTTTTACGGTAATAACGCCACCCGTGGCAGACTCGGTAGTGTTGTAAAGGGAGAGATGATTGACAGCGACCTTGGTAATTATTGGACTGGCCCTGCTTCGCGTCCGCTTTTTCCAGCCAGACCGAAGACTGCCCAAGGCCGATGAGGACGGCGGCAATGAAGGGCTCCAAAGGGCGTGTTAGGTCGCAACGGCGACGGATGCGAAAGCGTGGTCGTAGCACACCACTCAAGTCCACGTCGAGCAATACGAGCGAGTGCGCTGCGAAGGAACAGGTGGAAAAGGAAGTGCAGCTTGCACGCGCGTGGGCCGACGATCAACTGAGGCGTTATCCGTTACCCGTTATCCGTTATGCGGTAGAAGGAGAATCGTCGACCTAGCACGCTGTCGCCACGTCCCTCGCCGTCCTTATTCATATCTCGACGCCCGGAGGCCACCGGAGCAGGCGGTGAATTGACAGGCGCGCGTTTCGTACAGTTCGCCCCCCGAAAGGGATGCAATGAATTGGGCTAGTCGCGCTGGTGCCAGGTCGGTCGGGGATAACGGCGTCATAGTACTCGTCGCCTTGCGCCTGTTTACTTCAGCCGCCGTTGTCACGGAGTCTTGTCGTGAGCGACCACATAATTGAGCGAATGGCGCGTGAGGCTAACGGTAGTATCTAATGTATCTAATGTAGAGGCAAATATAAGTTTGGGAGAACGGAAAGGTCGAGAACGGCGTGGGGCGTAAAACACACGTAATCCCGTGACCTTGGCGTTCCTGGCCAATTCATCTTCTATAACTTCTATAACTATTTATAGTTACGAAATATTATCAAGCCGCACTAGTAGGCCCACTTCAGTGGCCGCCATCCAGCTAATCAGGGGTCAACATAGCTGTGGGCCATAACAAGTATTATTTAAAACAAAACAAAACAAAACAAAAATAATACGTCTTAAATAAATTTACCCGGTTGTTTTTTAATATGATATTTTAATAAGTTAACCCGCTAATAATAAACGGAAGCCCGACGCCTATTTTTTTTTTTTTTTTTTAAAAAAAAAAAAAAAAAAAAAAAGCGCATGAATTGATACCAACCACTCAATACTCATGCACCCTCGGCCCTCCACCTAGCGATATTATATCTCTCCTGTTGGATGGAAGGGTCGTTGGGTAAATATTGAGCGGCCATATTGATGCTGTACTCGGCGATATCGATGTCGACCCGCGCCATGCGGTTGGCCGTGGCCATCCGGTAGCTCAGCTTCGCCGTCTGCACCGGCGTCGGCTCCCAATCCGTGCCGAAGACCTGGGCCGCCGCCGCCGCGCCCACGGCGACGGTGCACAGGGAGCTGGCGTAGTGGCGGGCCATCCCCGGGTCCGTGTGTTCGGTTTGGCGCATGATGCGCAGCGTGTTTGCCGCGAGGTTCGAGCCGAGTTGGAAGAAGACCTCCGTCAGGCTCTCGCTCCAGCTGTCGGGCGCCTCGGCTCTTATTTGTGGCCAGGTCTCGCTGTGGGCTAGCTGGGTCAGCCTGACCAGGGCCCTGTCCCAGGTCTCCGACGCCATCTTGCTGTCGCCCGCGTCAAAGTATCTCTTCCCGAGCGCCTTCTGTTCTAACGTATCACGTAGAAGATCCTGGGGGTCTTTGATAGGGTCCTCTTCGACCTCCTGCCTGATCGCCGCTGCCAATTCTGGATGGACATTGCCTACGACCTCAAACCAGGGAAAACCTCGCAGGTGCTTTCTGTAAGGCTGGAGAAGGCGCTCCTGTTGGAATATAAACAACGTCAGCACTTATATTCCTCCTGCTTAGCAGAATAGAGGCCGGGTTTAAGTCGCATGTAGCGGAAATTCATAATGGTCTTAACGAGGGGGGGGACAGCTCGCTTAACAAAAAAAAAAAAAGTGCATAACTTGCCTGGTTCGTAACATCAAGATAGTTAGGGGTCGGTGTGTCGGCAAATGGATTGTGGATGGTCACACGATGCGTGGACTGCGCCCCGAAGCGTGCCATGCCGCAACCGGCGAGGGCCTCACAGAAAAGGTCAAGGTCCCTCCCAAGGATCATGAAGTGATGAGCAAACGATTCGTCGTCGGGTAGCTCGATGACATGGCTCATGACGTATCCCTTGAAAGCGTCCACGGTGGCCGCTCCCTCCGCAACGACAGGGACCTGCTTCGGCATCAGGACGGAATCGACGTGCAAGCCGCGGACCACGAGCCGGACGAATAGGTTCTTCTTCACAAGGACGTCCACGGCGTGGCGGTAGATCTGGTGGTTGAGGAGGAGAATACCGATGTCGATCTTATGGCGCAGGAAAACGAAACGGGCCGGGATAATAGCCAGCTTCATCACCTCGTCGTACGTCCCCTGTTGAGGAGGCCATGTGCACAGAATAACTTGGTAGATTTGATCCCGAACCTCCGGGGGCAAGTCCATGAAGCGGAACACCTGCGTAGCCATAGCGGGCATGATTTTTTGGAAGGTTGAGGGGTTGAGGTCTTCGGGGGACAGAAAAAGAAATCTCTCCCTCGGAAGGTTGTTTAACAACTAACTGCTTGTACCTGCCTACCTTCCATCCTGTTTGTTAGGTATGGTGAGGTGGTCTGTGGAGGGTGTCTCACTTCGCGCCATTGACAGCGCTACGGACTGTGTCACGGTCTGTCCAAGACGCGATAGGCAGCTTCAACAGGTGCTGGTTGTTCTTCTAATCGATTAAAATATAGGAAAATGGGGTGACGGAATTATCTGTTGAAGAGACAACCATAGGTTGTTTGCAAGGGGGGGTACGCTTAACGGCACCAATAGAAGCTTAGTATAAATATGGCCTAATTATAACCACTCTCTGTCCTACACCCTGTGAGATCTGAGGCGCTGTTTCAAAATTGGTGGCGTGTCAGATTCAAGTGTCGGATTTGGTGAGATTGTTAGACGCCACGTGAACTGAACCGATCCCCTGCACATATCCGCCAAAACAAATGCAGCGTTCGAGTTTGTTATATGAGCCCGACAAGTGAGCAGACCATCACCTCTTTTTCAGGATCGCCGGAAGAGACTTACTAACGAAACTACTAGGAATCCGAAGTGTTGACGATAAGAGGGCCGCGTGACGACGTAATATAACAGACTCTCAATCCAAGCGCCAGGCCTTGGCGACAGGATACAATGAGGCAGGCGGCCAGGTGCCGCCTCTGAAGTAGCACAGGTGTTATTGACGCGTGTCATCGCGGTATTGGGTGGCCCATAAGTGGCTTGCGACATTCATTAGGCAACATGATTAGCAAGAGAGGACAAGCAAGGTGACAAGTGGTGACTTTCTTGATCTATCGATGAATTAAAGCCCTATATCCTTCTATTACCAGTCGGGCCATCTCTATCACAAACACTCGACTGCGGCTGGCGGTTGTGCCTTATTAGCGCGCGTCATTATTCATCCCACCGAAACGCCGTCCGCAATGCTTTAAAAACAGGTGCCTTGGCCTGGCGCTTCCATCCATCCCAAATGCTGTATCTCGGACCGATCATCCTGCCGTCAACGCCTGGGTTGTACAACAAAAACAAAATCAGTAATATCTATACCACGAGACATCGAGGTGGCCCACTCGATCCTTCAACTTAGGCAAAGCCTGCCTCGATCTTCTTTCCCTTGACGCTCTTCCACTCCACAAATACGGCACCTAAGATGGCAACGCTTGCAAGTGCGGTGGCGACAATGAACGCCGTAGTCAGGGCATTGTTGTAAGAAAGAGTAACCGCGGGCACAAGCTCCGCAGGCAGCGTCTTCTGCAAGTTGGTAGTGCCAGCGCTAAGCACTATCTTCGGGTCGATGGATGGCACTCGGTGTCCCAATTCCTCGATGAGCTTGTTGTTGAACACATTGTTACCAACGGAAACGAAGAGGGCGCCACCCAGAGTCTGCATGAAAGCGATTACCGACGTGCCGACGGGAACATCCTTAATGTCAAGCACCGTCTGCACAGCGATCAGAGGCTGCTGGAGACTGAGACCAACGCCAACTCCGAAGATGATCTGGTAACCGATCCAAGTGCCCGAACCGGTATCCGGCGTCCAGGTGGTGAGTAGGCCACCGCCAATAGCCGCCAGGACGGTGCCAAGAATCATGAAGGGAGTGTAATATCCAAACGCCGTGATGAGACCGCCAGCGATAAGCGAGGCAACCACCACACTGAGGAGCATGGGAAGATTGCGGATACCCGAATCGACGGCCGAAGCACCCTGGACAGCCTGGAACCAAATCGGGATGTAGTAGATGAAGAGGAAGAACGCGGAGCCGATGCTGAAGGCGAAGAAGCTGCCGGCCATGACGGTGCGGTTCCGGAAGATGCGAGGAGGCACCGTAGCGTTTTCCTGTTGGTGCCATTGGATGTACAGGAAGACCAGCACCAGCACACCAAACACAACAAAGAGTCCAATGATCCGCCCGTTGTTCCATGGGTACATGGTGCCGCCCCACTGGAGCGCGAGCAAGAGAGATACGATCGCGGGGATGAAGATGAGCGTGCCGATGGGGTCGAAATGCATCAGGCGCTTCAGGAAAGGCTCATGTGCCGGCTTCTTCTGTACCGGATCCGGGAAAAAGAGCGCGATGACAACTAGGGTCACGGCACCTACGGGGAGATTGATATAAAAGCACCATCGCCATGTCTAGAATCCCGCGTTAGCCCATACCGCAACACGAGACAAACTACTGCGGGCGCATGGATACGTACGACTTTGTCTGTGAACACACCACCTAGAAGCGGACCGGCAACAGAGGCGACTCCGTAGACACCACCGATAAGGCCACTGCGGGAAAGTTAGCGAGGTTCAGCCGAGATAAGGTCAACGACAAGGCGCCTTACGTGTACAACGGTCGCTTAGCTAGCGGAACACTGTGCGCGAGAATCAGGAGGGCGCCAGAGAAGAGACCTGCAGCGCCCAGGCCAGCCACTGCTCTGCCGATAATCAAGGTGACGGAGTTCTGGGCCACGCCACAGATCAGGCTGCCGACTTCGAAGATGAAGATGGCGGTGAGATAGACCCATTTGATGCTCAAAAAAGGTATATAGCTTTCCGAAGAGAAGTTGGAGGGCGGCAGTCGTGAGAAGATAGGCTAATCGGCGTGTTAACCATGGCGGCATTGCTTTGTCACGTGCAAGAGGGAGGGGAAGGGGGAGGGGAAGGGGGACGGGGGACTGGCGTACCACTTCCATACCAGCCGACATCTGGAAGGCTGTGAAATGCATTGGTGATGGCGGGGATGGCCGTGGCAATGATAGAGTTACTATTCCCCGTCGTCAGTTTCTATTCAGGGCCGTCGTTAAGGGGGGGGGGAGGGCTGGCGGGAGAGACTCACTCTAGTGCAATGAGGAAAACACTGAGGCACAAGGCCAGCGAGATCAGGCCCAGCTTCACTCCGGTGGGATAATCACTACCATCCTCCCGGGTCTCGGTGGGCTTCAATGCGGTGCCGTTCTGTGTCCGGGCGGTCTGGATCTGGGCCAGGTCCTCGATCTTCTCGTCATCTCCAGCGGCCACGCCCTCGGCGAGAATCGAGTTCCCCGAGCTGTCGGAGCCGGATGCGGCGTTGCCCTGACTGGACAGTGCAGATCGAGCGTCCTTCTCGTAGCCAACCATACTCGTCGCGCTCGAGGAGAGAGTGGGCTCCGCGGATGGGTTTGGAGCTTGTAACGCCATGGTCGGCGACTGTGGTCGGGGTGGTCGAGGTGGTCGAGGTGGTGTGTGTTCCGGCATGCAACGCCTCGATTTAGCTGGGTTGGCGTTCTGTCTATTCAGTGGAACGGGGCTTGGGAATTGACGCTGCTACTTCAACAGGTTGGGTTGACTTTGTTCTTCGGAATGCCTGAAACTGCAGTGGCCTGAGTAAGTTCCGGGAGCGTCGACGTTAAATAGAAGCAACGCGGGAGAGAATGCCAAACGTTGGGTAGGTAGACTACTTACACAACGGAATAGGAAAAGTACTTCGGTACATAGCCCACATGGAGTCTCGGGTTCTGTAGAAGTCCGCAGTAGCGGCGTATGGCACGCGACGCAACGCTTTGATTGGCTAAGCGGATAGTTATTCGGTCGCTGAAGCGCATGCCTGTAACTCCGCCGCTTTTTTATTACTAAGGTGCCCTTTTAGCAGCGCGCCATGCCGGGTCCGGCAATCTTTCACTGGATTCGGAAGCAACGTAATCTTTGATTGGTGGTTCAGCGCGACGGTACCTGCTAACGTTTCCAAAGTTCCAACCTTTTTCTTTCCACCATCTCCTTTTTTTTTTTTTTTTCCCTCTCCTCCCGCCTGGACTCGCCCAACGCGGGACCAGGGCGGATCTCCGCCGTGGAGAATCGAACCTTACAGCGGCCTCAGCCCCTGCCTCACTCGACTGCCATTTGTCAAAACGAAGGGAGTTATCATCATGCATCATTCTGACTATATGCGCCCGTGCTATGACATCCTCGTCCGCATACCTAAGTGCCTGGGTAGGCAGGTTTTTCGCCGGAGCACGATTCTCGTGATTCGTGTAATTGAAGATGTAACTAACTACCTGTTCTGGGTGTTGGCTAACCTTAGTTCAGAATGATTCTGCTCCGTCCAATTGGCAAATGACTGACTCATGGAGGCAAAGAACTTGCCCTGCGCCCCTTCGGCTACTCCTGATTGTCCAATTGGACACGGATCTCTAGGTGCTGACCATCTTACTCAGTCTGTTCCTACATGATCAACGAGGCACGGCTGAGATGACACGTAAGTTGCAAGTTAGACATCTTATGTATGTAGGTAGAGTAGGGTCACTCGCTGACAAAGCACCAAACCGATTGATCTCAGGACAGATGAACCTAGGTCCCGAGTGTCTTGAGACTCTGCCCCAAACTATCTTTCGGCGATGACCGATGTTGTTATAGTGAAGAGTTTTCTTACTCTTCATTTCTACGCGCGTCTATCTCGTACCTGCCCGGGTGGTGCATGCTGCATGAAATGGATTCCAGCGCTTCCTGGTTCCATTAGTTATTCATGATAATCATTCGTTTCCCAAGTCTGAGAAAAGGCGTGGTAGAAAGCTGAAACCAGAAGTTGGTGTGTGTGTCGCATCTGGCTCAACAATGAACCCACATCCCGACATTCTGGGCGCACGTGTTTTTGACCAAGTGCACTATTGCGCTAGCCTATCAGGTATTAGTGGCTAATTTAGGCACCCTCGAAGAGTCTACAAATGATGAGGGGTCGCGAGATTATTAGTGGAGGTAGATCTCGTGTAAACAAAATGAGTCATGGTGATTCGATGAACATGGCGCGATGCAGGACCTGATTGAGGCAGCCTTTCCGTAACATGTCCCTTATCTATAGGGCCAGGGAATCAACAACGTCTCGAAACAATTGGTACCTAGTGTAGGTAGTGAGACAATGCGGCGGACTACCTACCCAGTCCAGAAAGATCATGTAGGAACTCTGTAGGTGGTGGTTGCCATGGTAAATCCAGTGACAACACCCTCAAACCCCGAATCTCCCCTTCTGGGCTTAAGTAAGATATTGTTAGCATTGTTGACACAATCTCCGCCTATAATCTCCGGTTGGGAACGGCAGAAATCAGGGAGTTGGAGTGGAGTACCGGGTTCGGATAGCGCCCGTCCGCTAGGGGCGGTCCAATCCAGGCCCCCGATCTATGTTCACTACGTACCAGGGCAGCCAAGCGCTTTTTCTTGCCTCCGGCAACAAATACACTACCATGGCAACACCGATAGACGCTCGGACATAAGTTGTCGGCCGGGAAGGGCAATACCGGTACCCCGGCCTTGGTGTTATTATTGTCAGTGCATCTATCCTTCTTCCTCTTCCCACGTTTTCTCTTCCATTTATAATCTGAAGGACTACTTCCTAGCGCATCATTGTCTACCCGAGTCCTTAGTCTTAGGTTTTCGCATCTTGTCACATAATTACACCATGTTTTGTGCACCGCGTTTCAATAGTACCTATATGCAGCGATGAGAATAGCCATGTCGTGGGGGCTGAAGAAGGGGGCCATACCTTCCTCCCTGCATATGTGCATATTTCACTCGGAACCGCAGCAGCTGTCTGGTTTTTACAGCCTACCTACCTAGGGTACTATGTACCTATAATCTACCCCACGAACTAACTACCTAGATACCCGCTTCGTACCTAGGCACTAATCCCACGCCACTCTCCTCCTCTCGCAGCCTTTGATAGCTTCAATCGCCCTTGGATAACCGGTCGTAATTCTACTCTGCATATCTTTTGTTCGGTATATTATGTCGCCATAGCGACCACACAGTGCTATTACCAATATTCAGTATTATATAATCGCAGTATTCCAAGTACCTATGGACTACCTAGGTATGGAACCGGCTCTGATTAATAACTATTGCACAGGTATTTATTGGTGGCTAGGGTCGCTCATCTTTTATGGCTGCGGGAGGATTGGTCCTCTGATATTTCCTCGGCAATCCTATAGCTGGGGAGCACTTGACATTTGATTGATGGAACGTAGCATTATACATTAGGCAGAAAGTGCCACTGGAAGCTGCTACTCCGAGCGCCTTACGATATCCCACCTTTTGCAGCAGCTTTTCTGCAGCCTGACAGGGCAGTCTACCTAGACCAAGCACGCCCGCATAAGTCGTTTGGCTCAAATAACGTCTAGAGCTCCCTGGGGAAAGAGAACTCTCACAACATGTCCATTCATGCGATATTTGCGTTTCTACCATAGTGATTGCTGGCACTACTTACACGACGTTGAGACATCGAAACTTGACCTTTCTTGTATCCAACCGCTTGGACTCTATGAAGGGCCGTGCTGGTAACGATGCCTTTGAATGAGCCCACTAACGACCGTGGGACTGTTTTGCAGATACTTTAAAGATCTCCAGGCCACTGCCGCTCGTGAGCGGCGCCAACACACTGATGAGTATCCTGGTATGAGCGAAGATAAACTGTTTGCGGCGGCCTACCGACGTAAACATTGGGCACCGCAATCGTGTGTTGTCTGTGAAGGAGAGATCGATGCCAACTGTGAGGAGGCTGCTCGAGCATCCTGTGTTGAAATCAACTGTGATGAGGGCCAACTGGTATCCAGGTGCCTTCTAGAGCCAAGAAAAAGCCCCAATTCGGACAAAATGCAAGGTCCAGAAATTTTCATCGGGCGCATGGCATCCAGGGACACGGTGATAAACTCGGGTGAACAGCGTGATCAGCTCGCTAGGTATGTCATGCCCAATCTGTTTGCCCGTTTTGACGGGTGCATTCCGCCGTCCACCACCGTCACAGCTTTAGCCAAACCCTCTACTTTTTCTCATCGATGGATTGGGCGTATCCCACGGGGATGGCGTTAGAAAGGTTACCAGTTTCCTTATGGAACTAGGTACTAATGCTGTCAATAATGACGTTGAGCTAAGAATTTGCCTTTTCAGCCGTCATTATCCCCGACTTACCACGGGAAATCATCTCGTGCTGATTCTGGAGATGAGGCCAGAACACGAAAACGACATTGCCATGTATATAGAAGGAAATCTATACACAGAAGATGGCTCGATTAAAAGCCGAATTCAAGAGAAGGCGGCTGGTGTCTTTTGGTAGGTTGTCATCGCTGTTGCCATTCTCAATGCAGCATACGAGGAGGGCAAATCCATGCAGAAGACTCTGGACAACGTACCGCCATGTTTGCCAGAAAGTTTTAGAACCATTTTGGGGAAAATCAACTCAGGTCATGCTGAGTTGATCAAAATACTATAGTGGATGCTTCTCAGCAGGCGGCCACTGACGCCAGAAGAGCTCTTCATTGGAGCTGTCAGCAAATCGCCTTCTCCTTACGAAACTGTCCGGCGGGATATCGCTAGTTCGTCTGATGGCCTTATTGATATTCACAGATATGAGAGGGGCGAAGAATATATAGAGTTCACTCATGGGTTGGTCAGAGAATTCTTGCTTCAAAGTTTGAGGTTGGTGTGTCGATATCTCGATCTAGATCCAGCCGCTGTCGCAAACGGCCATGATAGTTTGTGGGCTTATTGCTGGTCTTATCTGGGACACTTGATTATCCTGTCTGTCGACAAAAAACGCAAAGGAAAGTTGCTTAGGATGCATCCATTTTTGGAGTATGCAACAGGCCACATTCTGAGCCATGCTGAAGAGGCACTGTCAAATGAAAAAGCAGGCTCCAGGTTAAAAGGCGACATTGCATTATGGTTAGCGGTACACGGTGACTGGTTGGATGGACTAAAAAGAGTCAGGAAGAGAACCACTGGCCGATGCAATTCCATCGGACGGGACGATGACGGACTCGTTCACATTTTAATACGTAATGGACACGCAAACTTGACTATGCTTGCCATTGATCAAGGCATCGAAATTAATGCACAAGTCGGAGTCCTCGGCAATGCACTGCACACCGCCTGCTACTTAGAACGCTATAAAATCGCCGAGTTACTTTTGAACAGAGGAGCTGCTATTGACGTACAAAACGACCAGGGCGCCACTGCATTACAACTTGCTTCTCTGTCTGGAGACTGCAGGTTGGTCAAATTACTTCTTCGTAAGAGGCGCTGCAATCGACGCACAAGACAGCATGGAAGTTACTGCATTGCAAGCCGCCTCCGCTGTTAGCCGCTATGAAACAGTTGAGCTACTTATCGAGCATGGGGCCGATGTTAACATATAAAGTGGACGCTACGGCACCGCATTGCACGCCGCCTCTTCCTCTGGACATAAATACATAGTGAAGCTACTTCTCGAGAATGGGGCCGATGTTAATATACAAGGTGGACCCCACGGCACCGCATTACAGGCCGCCTCTAATAATGGCAACTACAAGACAGTAGAGCTACTTATTAAACATGGGGCCAATGTTGATGCACAAAGTGGACGCCACGGCACTGCATTACGAACTGCCTCCCGCTGCGGAAATAACGAAATAGTAAAGCTGCTGATGAAGCATGGGGGCTGATGTTAATGTAGAAAGCGGAGATCCCATTACTAGCCCAGTACAAGTCGCTTTATTTGAGAGGCATACGAAAATGTCAGGCCAATAGATCACATAGCGAGGTACCAGCTACCTTAGGGGGTAGCTTTAAGGGCATAATTGTGTATACAAGGACTGAAGGCCTCCCACTTAGATGGTAGGCCCAGGAATCAATGATATTGAGCCCTACCCCTATACTTGGCTATCTACCTGCTACCCAGCTGCTACCTCATAGTGACTAGACCTCACTCTGGGCAATCCTAACATGACAGAAAACCGCCCGGATACTCTTTGGAAACGGGGCCACCCATCCTCACAAGGCTAGTAAACCTGCCCAAACTGAACAAAATATCACGCCGGCGTATAGCGACCGAAATTTTTCGGTTGTTCCTCTTACAAGTACACGAGATAATTACGGCCCTCGCCAGCCTGAACTTCGAACTGCGACAGAGCTCTTCGAGTATACGCACGAAAATTCAGCAGTTGTTGATCAGGTGAATCTAGAACAACAGTCAAGAGTTCTACCAGATCAGATGACATATTCCGATTTTGTTAAATTTTCGACTAATGAGAACTTCGTCATCGCTTTTGCCGAGGATATACTCAATCAAGTTCAAATTCGTGATCAGGGTGTCTTGAGATGTCTATTAGGGCGTGTACCGAACCTGTTGAAGAGCTTTGCTCTTCAAATGGAATGCAAAGCCCAGACTCCAGACTATCTAGAAATATCTTTGTTTATTTATAGGCACGCCGGGTGAGTTAAACGATCTCTAGCGCTCTGTTAGGACACGCTGATGTTGACTGGCTATAGACGCATCACTGAAAGCTTCAAGCAGGCATTTTCGGCTGAAGATGGTAGCTGCTCGGAAGTTGAAAGACAACGAGATGCTAAAGTCTCTTTCAAACAGAGCATGGAACGGCTTTTAAATGATCCCATCTCCGCAACACCCGAGGTTCCAAAGCAGATAAACCCAGCCCCCAGCCCTACTCCTTAGTATGCCCGATGGAAATCCTAGCTCAGCCAGGGGTTCACCCAAAGTTCAGAATATTTCTTCGCCCAGCAACTCAGAATCACAGAATCAAGATGCTGAGCAGTCATCGCTTGGTTGGAGCTTACATGGCCCGGGAAATGAAATAGAAGATTCATCAATTTCGACAGCTCCCTCAAATCTAACGGCATCATCATCGGTTGGCTCGAGTGTCAATTTAGCTAAGGATCTTGATTCGGAGAAAAGAAGAACGGATAAGCCAAAAAAAATTCCGCTCCACCGGAAGACGCATCTTCATCATCCAACGAAAACCATGCACGGCCAACAGTTCCAAATATACGCAAGAAAGATCGCCCGCGGCGCTTATGGAAGGCTTAACACGTAACTCGATAAGGAGCCGGCCGTTCATTGCGCACCGAAAGATCCTGGCGGCCCATGATTTTGACGTCTGAAAACAAATCTAAAAACGACTATAGCGCAAAGTTGCGCGAGACGGGGAGGAAAAGCCGAGAAGGTACCGAAAGGTATATGATTCTGGGGGACCTGAGACTTGGAAATACAAGTACTATCGTGCGTTGGTTGGGCTGGATAGAATACGAAGGGCGCCTTACTGCGAGAAGGGGGCTAGGTAAACCAGGGATGGGGGCGACCAGGCAACATCGCTACGCGCGGCCCCCAATGGTGCCCGTCATATTGGAGTCTGAGAATCATATACGGCTCCCATCAGGCGGGATATTTGAAGATGATAAAGATTCGGCGCGAGTCGTGGAGCCAACCACAAAGGACCGAGGATGCACGGGAGACGGAAGCAACTGAGAAAACCTTGATCTTGCGTCCAACGTGCCTCTCTGTGTCTCCCCACGTGTGATCTCGTCCTTGTTTGGCATCTGGGGCGCACGGGGGTGGCTCGGATCCCATTGCCTAGAGAGGCAGATATGGCCGCCTGCGGGTTCGGTGAGGCTTACTCGCGAAATCGAGACTTTTCTAATACCTACTAGTAGGCTACTACGCGGTGGAACGTTGACGGTGGTGTTTCTCATTAGGTACCATGCTAAATGCAGCCGATGGGACTATCGCAGATAAAAGACGCTAATCGCCGATATGAAGCCGGAGCATGATCTGTGGTGGGCGGAATGGAGGCGTCTCCGTGCTGCCGTGACCACCAAGAGGTCGTGGAGAGGTTGTGTGGCAGTTGTCACTTTTCATTCCCTGGTTGCTGCGACAACAAAACACACGCGAAGGGCTAAATAGCTGCTTTATTGAGTTCCAGTTCTGCCCTAGAGAGATTAGATAAGCCCCCACCATCACACAGGGAGGGGGTTTTGTCTTGGTATTGATTGACCATCATACCTACATGCAGAGACCCCACCCCGTAACTTGTCAATAGATAGATGTTAGTGATGCAAACAACCTTCTTACAAGAGCTAAGGCATGTGCCTAGATGAAGGGACGGGACTCGGAAGGATAGACACTTCAGGTAGTGCAAGAGGTACTGTACGCTAGCTATTTCTATTTTTGACGACTTGCCATGCATGTGTGTATTTCCAAGACAGGCGCAGCCTTTTCAGGTTTCTAAGTTAAGTTTTTTTACCAAATGCCAAGAGCGCGACACACCAGGCTTGGCGCAATTGCCGCTTTTGCTCAGGCTTGGCTCAGCCAGTTTCATGTGCGTGTGCTTATGCATTGTTTTATGCAGGGAGAAATAGGCCTTGGAACGGTTTTAAGTCTTGAAAACGGTTTTTAGCTTTCAAAACCCGTCCGAACATGTATTTAACCGTCAACTAAATAACAAAGCCTACTGGTTGATTGGAACAGCCTACGGGCGCAGATTTTGTTGGTGGTAGTCTTTAAAACCATGTTTTGATAGCAGGTTGTTGCATCTAATGGAAAATTAAGGGTTTGATTTAGGGCCCAGAGTCACTATCTCCAAATTCACTGAAAAATAGCTCGAAAACTATACCCCCTCCGCTCTTCTTGCCAGGGCCGGATAGAAACCTCATCAACAAGGGGATAAGATAGCGCAGGATAAGCCAACATAAGATTTGACGCTTTCATAGTTGAAATCCAGTTGATTAGACTAAGCTACACACTAGTTGTGGTACCAGTCAACTTTTATAACTTTTGTGGCGCGTCATCATCGCATACATGGTGTTTAGGAACGAGCCATGTCTCTAAAGCATTTTCTTACCATTTTATCTTTGGAAATACCGCAAGGACAGACTCAAATTTTCATGTAGCCTTTTCCACACTCTCTTCGCTCTGTCCATTTTGACCGCGACTCTTCTGTAGGTCAAGGTGGAAGGATCGAATTAGGGCATCAGTCTCATCAAGGGTCATCACCTTCAGGTCTGCCATCTGCTTGATCTTGGCCGTACTAGAATGTTGGGGTTGGATCGTTAGTGATCTAGATGTTAGGATAGGTAGCCGACACTTACACTTGGCGAATTTTGTCCTCTGGCCAGGAATTTGCATCGAGGCCCAACTGGTCAACTCGACTCTTAATAGCATTCCACCCCGTAAGTCGAGATGTGAAATGGACACTAAGGAGTTGTATCAGTTTCCAGGCTTCATAGTATTGCCTAGGCTATAGCTTACTATCTGCACAGCTGTGTTAGTTCTGAATATGCGCGAGACAAATAGTACAACTTACCTTGATAGACCGAAATCCTCGGGCTTGAGGATCTCATAGGTGGACGGGGAATTAAGGATTGCCTTGGCGTGGATACCAGCCTGATACCGTGTTAGTCGGTTTGTTAATCGACGGATTCACATGTGGTATATGGATACCTTGTGTGTGAAGGCGCAAAACCCTGTGGTTTTCGTAAGCAACACGGCGATGGCTATATATAGAGCAAGTAACATACCAGTAATTGGGTTGTTAAACGGAACGTTGATCTGGAGACGCTGTTAGCTTGCACGAAAGCAGATGATGAAGCCAGATAAAGTGTGGGCTTACTTCAACAGCTTCTGCGACAAAATCTTCAATAGCCTTGAGCTGGTGAAGCTTATATTTGGAGAGAATGTAATCCCTGCTGGTCGGCATCATTCTAGCCATCTTGCGTTTCGTAAAGTCAGACCACCGTTGGATTCCAGAAGAGGAAGATTTGGACATACGAGGGCCCCAAGTGGACAGATGCCATTTCTTTCCCCAATTCCAAGCACAGATGTGTCGACGTCTGTACAGTAGAAAGTCAGCCTATGCCCACCCCCGTAGACAAGGTCGGTGGATCCGAAGTCCATCTCCAAGGTCCATATCTCATTAGTAGTTATGAAGAGAGAATCTGGTGGACTTACGTGTAGCCCCAGCCTCGAGGGCAGTGAAGGAGTTCTAGGAATGGTTAGCTTCTCATCTCCAGGTTTCGGAGCATGTAACGGACCGCCACAGCACAGCCTGTATCATCGTGGAACTTGATTCGATTAGCAAAGTGTCATGCAAAACATAGTTTACAGGGGCATATACGTGAACCTCGATATCGGTTGAGACACAGCCTCGAAGGGTTCTAACAAGGTCCTGCGAATGGTTAGCATATGGCCAAAAAAGTGGATGGCCATCACTTACATAAACTTGTCTCGGAGAAGCACAGCCCACGGTGTCGGCAACGCCCACCCTTCCGACGCCCACGTTATTACTTTTGAGAAATCCTCGGTTAGTTTTTGCCGTACGGAGCGTATTTCTAGCGCTAAAGAACGTATTTCAAGAGCACCCATGCTAGAAACTCTTCATTGGGACGGCGAACCGCTCTTGGGGTAATGCCAAAGGGACACCGATAGCACGGTAAGTACTTACACAGCGCGGTAAATGGAGAGCAAATCGACTAGATCCGACCTGTGCATACATTAGCGAAACAGCTGACCTTAGAGTCAGCCGACCCCTCAGAAACCCCGCCGAGCCAGAGGAGTCAAGCCTTGGATGGAGAAGAGCACGTCGAACAGCGTTGCTTTGCTTTGCTGAAATGGGTAATATAGAAGCCTGATAGGCGATAGGCGCATTTTAAGAGAGCGTCGCAAAGATGATGGTGCTATGTCGTAACGAGCAACGAGAATCTGCATACAAGACCCTGCTCTTCCCTCTAGGTCTTGCCCGTCATGACTCTCAAAGGCCATAGTCTCCGCAGGCAACAGAGATCGGTTGATAGGCGAAGGGATCGGCTTAGAAAAACGCAAAGACGGCACGTACCGGAAAGAGTCTTCACTCGAGAAGCGGACCTCGCAGCCTCGGCTGAGCCATTGTTTAGCTTCCAATTGGGACCAGATTGGTGGTGCACATACCTCTTGATATACTCGATAACCTCGATAGCCTGCTTGGTAATAGCTACCATGTCCTTGCCGCCAAGGGAATGCTCTCGTAGGAATTCTTGTTGCTGCGAGTCAGTCCACGAACGGGATTATATAGTGGGATTATATGGTGGGTCTGTGCTCACGGCTCGTCCCGATCACGACATCTACACCGTCAACCCCGCAGTCGCACTTGGAGGGTTCAGTCATTTGCAATTCATTCTCAATTCGAAGGGCTCATACCGCAAGCTTGGCGTCCTGGAGGATGTGTTAGCCACATACGAGCATGGATGCACTGGCAGATGGACCGAGGTGAAATAAAGGCATGCCGAAATCGCTAGCCATCACGGCTGCTCACCTCTAGAGTGCATCTTGTGTCTGATATGTCGGTTAGAAGACCTGGCATAGCTAGGGCCGAGAGGAGACAACGAACGGGTTAGAATCTTGGCCTACTGTGTCGTTAGTAGACATTTAATCTCTCTCGAGTATTGGTTATTGAATGTGCACCTTGAGGCCGAGCTTGCAGATGGCTTCGCAGTCGTCGCGAGATTGCTACCGTTGATTAGCGCTGAGATGCAGCCAATACATACTGTACCGGAAGAGACTCACCGGGCTGGCGGCTGGATTCGTAAGTTCAATATAGTCACAACCAAAATCAGAAAGCATCGTCGCGCTATAGACACGGTAATGTCAGCAAGTATAACAAAGCGCTTGAGTTCGCGGCCTGAACATGCATTTTAATTTTCGTCTCAGTTGAGAAGTACGCATTTGCAAATTGTTCGCCCTCCCTCAAGGCTAAAACATGCGTTCATGATTAACTACTTTGTTCGACGCTGCATGATAGCGAGGATCATTTCTTACTAGCTAGAAACAGTTAGTTACTGCCGTATTGAGCCTGTTTGTAGAGCCAGAAGACATATTTTAGGAAGGCGTATACCCAAACACCCTTGTTGGGCAGCGGCGAATCGCTCCTGGAAGCTGCTGAAAGAGGAATTTAATGGCACGGGAGGTACTTGCATTCTATGATCTTGAAGTTGCGGACATTGCTCAAGAGGTCACTAACGCTCGAGTAAGGGTTCGACGTGGAGTTGCCGGTGATGGACATGTTGGGAGCTGGGAGTTGGGCCGTCCGAACGGCGATCGGGGCGCTGTAAAGTAGGATGAACGGCTTCGTTACGAAATCAGTGTGGCTCTCACGCGAGCAGTATATGAGAGGCTAGATTGAAGACTTGTTTCGATGAAATAGAGAGGATTAGTCTGACTGTTTAATGTTCGGGAGCAGATGATGGAGGGGTCTGCACTTGTAGAAATGTTAATTTTTTTTTTTTTGGAGAGTCATCGCTAGTGCTAGCGTCTCCGGCCCGATGGCGGGGGTTCTGTCCAGGAGCTAATGTACGCGACACGGGCACCAGAACTACGAACTACTCACGACTGGCTCCACAGCAACAGATGGGAATCAGGAATAACGAGGCATCACATCACAATGCCAAGTGCACGTAATCCAGGCTTTGGTTCTATCCACTCTCCAGACAGATCATCGACTTCAAAATATACGTCAATCTACTCACTGGTTCTCCTCTCGCTGTCCATACAAGCTTAAGCCCCTGAACAGTGGTTACCTGAATCACATTCTATGTCTATTAGTGTAGTGTAGATGTACTTTTAGATGGAAGGCTTTTATTGGGTGCATCATCCTTGTACACGGGGCTTGGCAAACTTGTTGCCGAGTCAGCCCTAAGGGGACAGTTGGGGAGTCACTGCTCCGGTCCCCGGACACGGGGGAACGTGGTGGTGCAGCGTGGTAGAAAAGCCTGAGCGGCGTATTACGGCAGAAATCCTTTAGCCCTACCCCTCCTTTCTGTCTACCTCTACACATGTTAATCTTTTTGTCAGACCGAAGGTTGCAGCGATTGAAAGCGATGTTGTAGATGGGATGGATCTGGTAATTAACACGGGAGTCCACCGTAGTAGCTAACCACCCGACACTGTGGGTCGTGCCTCCCTCCCCTTACAAGGTCTAATATACGGCTTACCTACTTACGGCCGACTCCTTATCTAATTACGGAGCCCTGATAAGGAATTCGGCTATACGGTTAGTTACATCACGTGTCATATAAGCGATGATTGGTTGGCTGTTCGTTACTTTTGTGCTGATTGGTCAATTAGTATCTTCACCTACCATTTTGATTTAGACGCCATGTGCTTTATCTAATTGCTCTAGCTAGTCGGCGCAGTTAGTATTGGTAGCGTAGGTGGATTAATCGTAGGCTCGGTAGTAGTAGGAAAGAAAGCTTGCGGTTATGTTTAGTATATGCGAGCGACTTCCTGGGAAGTCGTCGCTTAAACGGACCACTTCAATACTGAAACGACCCATCTTATGATAGGTGACATCATGGATCCGTTTTACAATAACTTGAAACGGTATTTGTTTTTGTGCAATTGTATTGTATTGGAAATTATGCAAAGCTTTGTTCATACCGTTACTCATGACGTATTGGGCTATGAAAGAGCGGGTCTACTTGCTTAGGACAGGTAAGGCTCGGGCTGGCTTAGGCTAAAAGCAGCGTAGCGTGGCTCAGGTTGGCTTCCCTTTCCGATTCGGGATGGTAAAACCTATTTCAGAGGTTGTCGGTTGGCGTACCACGTGTCACGCCCCATTCCTAGGGATTTAACTAGTGGGCAGTGGTTAGCATACTGCGCGCCATAGCACAAATAAGTTCCGGCTAGAAGAAGATCTCGAATTGTACAGTTCAAGATGTGGTCGTGATGCTTTGATACAAATTTATTTTATCGTCACGGCTGATCTTCAAAGGAGTATGAACGGGCTGAAGTGAGATGCGCCCGTTCAGCTATGCCTTCACGCGACACGACATGTGGACCTGGTTGGGTATGTTGGGGGCGCGGATGCCACGGCATATTACCTGCGGCGGCGCAAACTTAACCATATGTCCGGTAGCACAACAGCTACCTACCTGCTCCTACCTATTCGCGTCTCTCGTACGAAGGCAGGGTTGCGGCGAGGCGTTCGGAAAGTACTTAATATGTAATTACAAAGCAATCACTAGTCCCCTTCGTATTCTTCATTAACAATCTAGTTACCTGCACCTGTCGTTTACCACCTCTGTTAGACGTTAACATATCACGTATCAAGGCTGAGCTACCTAATTAGTTAGAACGTCGATCTCGCCATAATTTAGGGAGGTAGGGTGAGATAATGGTGCATGACAGGATACGCCTTCCCGGACGCCCGGGGCAATTAGACATGTCTCTATGAGCCCTGCTCCCACCGAATCGGACACAACTTGATGCGCCAGGACCCAACTAATATAAATACCGGGCCCGGCAACTCTCATACCTATCTCATTTTTTGGTTCATCATCATCACCCGCTCTATCATCCTTGCCCCATATCCAGCCACGTCTCAGGCACTTTTGCATATAATAATTATTTATTTATATTTCAACTTCCTCGACAGAATGCCTTCCATCCAAAAGATCGCCGTGGTCACATGCTTGGCCCTCATGAGCACGGCCAAGCCCACCCGTTTAGTACCGCGCGATGGGGATGCCGTCATCCTAGTCGAACCTACCATGTACCAGATATTCCCATTGGCTCCAGGCCAGTCCGGCCCGACCGTCTCGCATCTGGAGGTCCAGCGAGCCGACGACATCTCCACGCTCGAGAACATCGCAGTCTTCAGCGGGATCCCGGCCGGCGCGAAATCCTGCCTGCTGGGCTGGACCCAGGCGGCGGTGGCCGAGCGCACCGAGTTCACCGTCTCGGGCAACGGGTTGCTGGCCTCCCAGCAGCTGCCCCGGCTCCCCGCGGGGGACGTGAGCTGGGAGAGCATCGTCCCCATCGCGGAGGAGGCGGTCGCGGAGGGGTGGCCCCTCCTGCACCCGGACACCACGTCTTGGCCTGAGGTGGAGACGGCGGCGGGCCACATCGCCGGTTTCGTGGACTGCGCCGAGACCATCTATCTCAAGATCCAGATCGACGATCGCGACACGGATGGCTCCGTGTATCTAGGACAGGATGCCAGAAACGGGCTTACGCTAGAGGTCCAATGAAGGATGAACGACCTGGGGGCGCGGTAGTAACTACTAATGATATGACCGGAGAAGACAAGACATTGAGTTACGACTAATGCATTTATTTTCATCATACTGCATGTTTAGATATCCTAATAGAGTTTAATGACACATAGCTCCGGACCACCTCCTGAACTGCCATTGTGCAATAAGCAGCGATCGATGCCCGTGATGTTTCACTACAGGTGACGAGTCGCTCCCTATCTAACTAACTAGTAGCGATTATGGTAACTCTATCTGAAACCCAGCTGCACCGTCTCGCAGGCTCTGTATGTACTATCCCGGTGTGATTGAGGTAAGCCAAGACCCTAGTCCACGTTAAAACTTCTTCCCTATCGCAGTTTCTTGTACAGTGCATAGCGATCGAGGGGGTGGTGGAATCTCTCTAAAGTGATCATCTTTGAATTCTTCGATCTTGGCTTTAATTGTCTTTCTCGCGCTGGGACGGGAATCCCTTTTCTCACCCGATCTAAATAACCCGGCGGTACAGTTACACGGCGGCGGCGGCGGCGAACACGGCATACGTCTTTAATGTAACCCTTGCATCCCCGCGGCGACTGTGCGCCACTGTCGGATGGGTCCGAAGGGAAGGGGATGCTACATGCATTGTTGAGATGGTACCATTGGGTAGTTGCTACGGCGTCATCGCGCGCACTAGATTGCCACTCGCGGAGACGTTGGAGCCGGAAACGTACCTACCTATGCAACGCCGGGGCGGTTGGTGGGGATCCCCACCGGCGCCCTGTGCGTTGAGGATGCGAACTTAGGTAGCTAGCTGCAATGGGGCCGAATACTACGCTGAGACTGGACTATATCTTGATACTAGGCAATTAGAAAGGTTTAATGAATGTAGTAGCGTCGCTACTTCTAATAGCCTGCGCTTAATACGGTGACTACGTAGCCAATGGGGGTTTCTCATCTCATCCACAGCCACCCGTAGATCGATGAGAACGAGCCATCTCTCATGGTACGCCGCCGCTCTTACATGGACTAGCTATTTAGTCCCGATTCAATATGTTGGGCGACGAATAACTGTTAGATAGGGCTAACTATGAGGATCTCCAGCAATTCCCGGTGCCCATGGACACTTTGTAGGTACTTGGTTGGACTCCGGCACAACACGCCCGAGCCGACGGGTCCCCGGCCGGGAGTTACGGGGGCGGCCCCGGCGAATTTCCCATAGGTCGCGCGTGTGATCCCATCCCATGCAACCTTCGCGTGGCATCTTCTAACGATCTGCTCGTGTATGGTGGGAGTCCCGGTGCGGGGGGATTACCTACCTATCTACCTACCTACCTGCGTCGTTGCGTTGGTCGGCAAAGCAAAGCGGTCAATCGCATGGATTGCTTTGCCCGACCCTACCCTACCCTACCCTGCCCTACCCTTGGTCTATTATGGAACGAACGCGCCCCCTACCTGGGCGATATCCGAGATGCTTTAGGTGAGGTGGAAATCCTATTCTCGTCTGCGCAGGCAATGGATGGGTAAAAGGGGCTCGAGGCCGGTGTTGAGTTGGCTTGCTGACTATTATCTTGCTCACGGCTGGGGACAAAGGCAAGGCTTTCGGTCTCCACGCACCCCCTTTTATGCGCTAGGCATTCATATCTCCGATTGCCATAAATTACAATTTCATTCAGAACACATGGTAACGGCGAGACTGGCAAGACGTTTAAGTATATAATCCTCGCTAGGCCACCCGGGGCTGGAGAAATACGGTGTTGCATTTCCTAGATTTATGTATTGGGGGGCAGGAAGCCTTGTTAGTTTAAAATTCATACCGGTTTCAAGCACTCGTTGTCCAACTTGCCCTGTTCCCCTTCGTATTTATAAGTCATTAGAATTGCTAGTTCCAGCGTGCGGTACGGAAGACCAGCGCCATGATAAACCAATCTTTATCTACATCAATCAGCCAGCTAGAACCCGACCGAGAGCGAGCAAGTATTCTGCGCGAGCAGTATCTACAGCTCAGATGCCGAAGTCCTTCCCATGATCGACTATCCAAGCGAGGATGATCCTGGGTCGAACTTTCTAGCAACGGCGGCAGCGGCGCGTGGCGACGCGGTTCGGCAAAGCCCTGCAGGGGGCCGCTCTGCCCGGAGCCGTCTCCCCGTCGTCGGGGTACGCATCATGGATGCGGACGTCCGTTGCCGAGGTGGGACTGACGCAAGACACGCCCAGGAAGGCAAGTCGGCCGAATGAGTTTAGGCCGTTCGAAGATACGCGGCGTCTACGAGGAATGGGTTTCACAATCGGGTGGCCCGGTCCGGCAGGCTCGGTGTACATGTGAAAGGAAGCATCCCGTCATTAGAGTTCTGGGGATTTTGTCATCGGCGCGCAAGATTAATTGCGAGCAATCAAGGCCTCCAACGTCTTGAATATAGCGAGGTATACATTCTGGTTCTTATACATTCTCTTTCCGAAACGTGAGGGCGTTGCTGTGTGTTGTCTTCGTCTATTCAAGACCTATTGCTTTCTCGACGGTGAGGTGGGCGGTGCTACCTGGGCCGAACCCATTTCATCCTGTAAGTCACTAATATGATTAGAGATATGAGTGCGGGTAACGCTAATAGCCATGGCCCACTTAATATAGCTGGTTGGTGTGAACAGAAAGGTATGGCTGGCTTGTCTCAACAGGCCGTGTAATGCAACACGTGGGTAAGGGCAATTTAGTTAACTTTTAACTAAGATAGCAGAAGTTTTAGGCCTCATCCCTTTTGGCACCGCGGCTGGCCCAACTAATGACCCGTATGTTGTTTGGGGGATAGCCCGCCTATATACATACCCGGCCCCTTGTCCCGTACGACTAGTACATACATCATTACCCCTTTCTTTTGCCCCTTACTTACCTGAAAATTATTAGGAAGACCTGGTAATTGGTTCTTTAGTCGGTAGAACAGCTGTAGCATCTTCTGATTTTATATCCTCTGACCCTGATTGAGCCCGCAATGCTACATCGTCACTCTCAGCCTGCTCCTTTTCTGTGACCGTAGCCTCATTCTTAATGTCTCCTCTCATAGAGCCCCAACGAGTACATATTGCGCCGACGGACGACGAGGCACTCAAAGCCAACGAGACATATAACGTTAGGAGCAGAGACTTGCTATAGCTCTGTCTTGCCGCGGCCTGCTCATCAGGCGGGAAGGCGGAGAGGAAATTCCCGGCTCCCGACCCCGCAATGTCGGAGAGATCCGTATCGGGGGAGGTCAGTGAGATACGCCGGCGCAGCTCGCCTTGGAAGATACTTTGGGCCACCGCGACGAAGATTGATGCACTCAGATTTTGCAGCAAGGTGATCAGAGTCACACCAATCGGTACATCTATGGTGTCGAGCACTGTCTGGACAACGTAACTAGGCTGACCAAACCCAAACCCAACTCCGAAACCATATAGGAGCTGGTAGCCGATGATGTGGGCGGTATTAGAACTCAAGTCGAGGGTTGTGAGCAGAGCGGACCCGGCTATGGCGAGAACAGAACCAATGATCATGCCTGGGTTGTAATAACCGATGGCACTCGTAAGACCGCCAGCGATTACCGAACTCACAACGTAACCAGCTATGAGGGGAATGAGCAGAATGCCGGATGATAAAGCCGAATAGCCGCGCAAAGCTTGAAACCAGACCGGAAGATATAGGACTGCGACATAGACGCCGCCTGTGATGCCGACGGCATAGCCTGCGGCAAACCAGATGTCGCGGTTCTTAGCTACAGCCGGCGGTATTGTGTTCGCTTTGCCAAGAAACGAGGTTGTCTGCGTGATAAAGAAGACGATTGCCAACACTCCGAACACTACTAGTAGTGCGATGATGCGTCTGTCGTTCCAGGGATAGGTAGATCCCCCCCATTGAAGGGCGATCAAGAGGGAAATCAGGGAAGCAACAAGAGACACCGTACCCGGAACGTCGAGCTCGGAGAGTTTTCCGAGGGCCGTTGTGGATTGGTTGGTAAGGTCGCGTGGGGGTAATTTCACGAGAAAGGCGCATACTACGATTGTCACGGCGCCGAGCGGGAGGTTGATGCCAAAACACCACCTCCACGTAGCTCGATCTGTCAATGCGCCGCCGAGGAATGGGCCGATGATGGCTGCTAAGCCGAATACGCCCGACATGATTCCAAGATAGCTGGCACGTTGCGATAGTGGGATGAGCTTAGTTGTGATCAGTACGCCGCCGGAGAAAATGCCAGCAGCGCCGAGCCCAGCTATGGCCCTCCCGACGATGAGGGCGATAGAGTTGGGCGCTACTGTGCAAATCAAGGATCCGATCTCGAACAATCCGATTGCCGACAAGTACACAAGTTTGATAGAGAACAAGGAATACAGCTTTCCGTAGAATAGCTGGAGGCTACTGAGCGTCAAGAGATACGCATTAGACCACCATGATATATCCGCTAATGCACCGAATTCATCGCTAATGACTGGAGTTGCGGTAGCCAGGATTGTTTGATCCTAAGATCTAGGTTAGACGTTTCGATCAACGACGCGAAATCCCCGACTCAAAAAGGGGGCAAGCGCTAGGGATAGAGAAAACCGAGAGCTTTGCCATACCATGCCGGTGAGAAACACAGCCAGACAGAGACCGGTCATAATCAAGGACAGCCGGCGAGCGCCTGGCTGGTTGAGGGACTCGGTAGCCGTTTGCTGCGACGACATGACTTTTCATGCCTATGGCCGGAGGTCGGGTTGAAGACGGTCTGGCTCCGAAGAGAACACAAATCCCCCACTCTGCCGCACTTTGTGGGATGAGGCTCAATTCGCAAACTCCCTTAGCAGTACACAGCTTAGCAGTATAAAGGGGGGAGAGGAACCGGGTGATAGAAGTGGGCGGTGGAGCAGCTAGGGAAAAGATCCCATGCATGGCTTCGACCACATTGCACAGTGCCGGTTCCTTTATGCAGGCCAGCGGAATGTGTGTTACCCGGCATGGGGTATGATAGGTGATAGGTAGGGTAGCATGAAGGATGGAGGGGACACGCGCATGGCATCTTATGATCAATCATACGCATCGCTATCCGTGCTGCAACGGCGTTGTTCGCTAATACGATATACGACCCAAACTGTCGAACTTGCAATCTCAGCGGATGGTTTTATTTTATTCTGTTTCATCTTGTTTTACTCTCTTTTGTTGCTAAACGGGGAAAACGGGGAAAACGAGCGGTCGCACAGCCGCACGGCCTGTCACAATCAAACTTATACTTTAGGCTGCATGGAACGTTGTCTTGTTTGTGTGCCTACATATTGATGTAAGTGTGTACTTATAGGCACCTGCACCTGCACTGAGTGGCCTACATGAAACATATAGTACTACCTAAGGTTACTTAGGTACCTGACATCAATTAGTTAACTGCCTTTGTAGAGGCAACCGCCTATGTAGGACCTTCTTCAGGTAGGTGCCTAATGACAATAAGGGATGCGATCAGACACGAGTGATTATGTAACCTGGCCTTTCATCTGATATCAAAACCATAGACGGAACCTTCATCTTTTTGACTTGATCTCATTACTCTTGCCCATACCCCCATTTTGAGCTGACTGTTTACCCTACCTAGCCCTACCTCTTGCATCATAATCCCTACCAAAATGACCGACTTTATTGACGTGGCAGTCATCGGGGGTGGTCCGGCTGGCCTCACGGCCGCTGCCACGCTCGCCCGCCAACTACACACAGCTGTCGTCTTTGATTCCAAGTCCTATAGGAACGCCAAGGCTTCGCACATGCACATGGTCCCGGGCTGGGAGAACAAGAACCCCCAGGAATTTCGCTCCCTAGCCAAATCCGATATCCTCTCGACCTACTCGTCTATCCAATTTGCCGATGTCGCCGTCGCCAAGATCGAGAAGAAGGGCGACGCGCACTTTGTTCTCTGGGATGCTGACGGCAAGGAATGGGCCTTTCGTAAAGTTATTCTAGCTGTTGGTTCGTCCGATACCTATCCTGCTATAGAGGGATATGCCGAGCTATGGACGAAGCGCATGTGAGTCAGCCAACAAGCAGCCACTATCCCCGAACGGGGCGTAGAACGCTAACGTAGAACGCCCCCCCCCTCCCAAGTTTCCATTGTCTATTCTGTCACGGCTATGAGGATAGAGGGGCGACGTCTGTTGGCGTCTTGGGCGTCTTCCCGGTCGTCATCGCCCCGCTGGTCATTCACATGGCGGAGAACGCGGCGCAGCTGAGCGACACCGTCACCATCTACACGCAGGGCAACGAGGAGCTCACGGCCCAGCTGGGCCCCGTGGCGGGCTCCAAGTTCAAGATCGAGCCGCGCGAGATCAGGCGGCTAGTGGACGACCAGGCCACCGGCTCAGTCACGGTCGAGTTCGCCGACGGGACCCGGAAGGCGGAGAGGTTCCTGGTGCACAACCCCCCTCACGAGCGTCCAGGGTCCGTTCGTCGCGCAGCTCGGCATCGCCCTGACCCCCATGGGCGACGTCCAGGCCGACGCGCCCGCCCACCAGACCAGCGTCCGCGGCGTCTTCGCCGCCGGCGACTGCATCACCCCCTACAAGGTCATCCCCGGCGCCATCTCCAGCGGCTGCAATGCCGCGGTGGCCGCCAGCACCCAGCTGCAGGCGGAGAAATACGGGCAGACCCCCATGTTCTAGATTAGAAGGGGGAGGGTGGGGGGGGGAAGGGCAAAGTAGGCTACGACGTCCTCAGAGAGAGGAAGGGGAGAGGATTCTTGTACGCTAAGCGTCGCGGTTGTGCGACGCGCCCCGTTTGATGGGACTTTTTTAGGTGCTACCTGAATTTGAGACAACGAAAGACGTTTGCTTGGACGCCGTTTGCTCTACATGCCAATCATGTGTGAAATGTTAGTTATCATTCCCGCGCTATTCTGCGGCGCATCGGTAGGCGGCATAATATTGTCGCACACACCCCTCTCTATGGGATTATAGTTTGCAGATGTTGGAAGATGACCTTCATGCCGGCGAGAGGCGCTGGTGTTACAGTAATTCCCCAAATTCTGCATCAAACGGCAAAGGGCTTCTTACACAGGTGCCGGACGGTGATAGCCTTTGCTTAGGTGGCTGCATTACGAAGTACTCGTACACGGAAGAATATCCCCTATTCATCTATCGCGTTCGTCGCGGAGGGATAGTATGCCCGCCTACCCTGCCCTTCTTAAGCCTCTTCCCACTTACTACCCGAGACATTGGCCAATGAATCATGGAGATTGTTACATCATGTAGTATTAGAAAGAAGATTTGGCATGAATTTCTGTTAGTAGAAAGTAGTATTAAGCGTTGCTTATTTGGCAGGGATTCACTCAACGCTTGCTCTCATCTGGAGTCGATTTAGGGAGTTGACGATCCAGGCCGATAGTTGAAGTTGATTGGTTCCTCGTCAAGGTTGTGAGTGTCATGATTCTCTCGACCCCATGCGAGGCAGGTTGGCGCTGGTTGGTATAGTGTGTCAGACGAATGCGTGTGTCATCGTAGTCCTTTCCTTGGCTATGCTGAGAGCTTATAGCATATCTATCATGATAAATAGGAATAGTCTTGATTCGATAATGCAGCATTATAAATACTAGCGTTACTCCAGTTCAAAATCATAACATCTTAGCCATCAATATCTTGACCTAGCCTACGAGCATACTACCCTTCAAAATTCATCTCTAAGTGACACTAGCCTTCAAAAACAAATCAAGGTACGCTACTTGCCAGAAAATGCCAAGGTGTCTACTCAACGTATGATTACAGCTCATCACGATGCGTTTCTTCGCTGCCATCGTATTCCTCGCCGCAGCTGTTATGGCAGCCCCCAACCCAAACCCTGAACCTCTGCCCAACCCGGCCCCCGAGCCCGATAATATCGTGGAGCCCAAGGCCTGTTGTCTATGATGGATGTGATGCAAAATCTCTAGGAAATACGACGGACCGTTAGGCGATCGACCGTGAGAAAGGGAGGGTTTCTGGTGGGATTTCACAATTTGTATGGAGGAAATCAAATTAGTGCTAGTATGAGGAATACTGTTACATTTTCATGTTGTTTCCTTACTTCTTTTGACCTTTCTCCTTCGTTTTACATTAGCAACCTGAGCCTACCAAAAAAAAAAAATTGATTATTCATTGCACATGCCATCCAAATTGTAGCATTACCAATAATCAAGGAGGCACAAAGTTAGCGTAGGCACACTACATTGATAGCTGCTCTCTTTGTACGGGATAATAGACCTAAAGCAAGCCTCTATTGCAACAAACTATTTATGTAGGGCATGGCGGTTTATCTGATCGAAATATAACAGCATAAGAAATTTCAAGGCAATTGACTACTAACTGCGTATGTCTAACATATGTATGCCAAGTGATTTTATAATCGGCCATACCTCCATCTAGAATTAGCTAATGCATTTCCCTCCCACGAAACGCCACATACCACCTACTCCACTTCACCAGGCGGCATCGTTGAGGTCTCGCGTCTCGCTTAGAGCCAGAGTTGTGCCTCACCGGACCTATTTTCAATCCGTCTTACATTCTCGACTCCAACCCCGATTTAAGTTGACCGGTCGAAGGTCTGCGGAAGGCCACTTCACTCGGCTTGTAACGCTATCGTCCCGCCACTTGGGGGATGTTTATCTTCCTTCAAAACCCGTGCCCCTGCCCGCTTTTAGGGCTTCGGGAGTGGCGGCTTGTCGTGTTTAGTTGCTTCGGCAGATATTCACCTCGTGATGGCTATGTGATGCAGAGCACCAATAAGGCTTGATGTAGTGTGCAACGGGATGCCATTTCGGTGTCCGAAGAGTCGTTGAAGAAGAGAGGGGCGGGCAGGGCGACGCTCTGTGGCTGTGGCCGGGTCGCAACGTATCATTTGCTGACCGGACTGTTGATGCTGTGTGATACCACTCGACAGTGCATACATATATGTAAGGGTCGTCGATGGAGCGCTTAGTTACAAGAAGATCTTGTTTTGATCACGAAGTTGTCCTTGGGGTCGCGGGTAGGTCTTAGGCAACCCGTCTTGGCTAATACCTCCCAGTTCCTACGTAGGTGGCAGCCCTTGGGCTTGGGTGGTAGTGCGGCTGTGATTCTTCGCAGGTTTTGCGTACTAAGCTGCCTACTCGGGTAGTCATCACAACATTATGTATGTTGTTATTTGACCTTTCGTTTGCAGCCGTTGTCTTTTTAGTGACGTGCATTCGCCAGCATTCGTTAGCCTGCCAAGCCGGATCATGTCCCCTCCAAAATCTCCACCCACCGTGCATACATGTGTACTACGATGTATGTAGATTCTGACGGCCAAAGTTGGGATAGAGAGCTCCACAGACGTCTATAGACACAAGTGGAGGTATTGATGTTGTAGTGGGGGTAGCAGTCCAGTGGGGTTTCGTAGTCTCTTCTCTTATACCTAACGAAGGTGGGTAGCTGGTAATTGGGCACTGTACATACCGGGGCCGGGTCTAGATTGCTTTTTTGGGCGGCCCCCACTACATGCGCTAGGACTAACACAGTGCACTTAAGAACTGCCGCATCTGTGGGGTGGTAGTGCTCCACCTGGCATCAAATGGGATCTAGTTCTGATCTGGTCTGCAGAGAAAGCTCAAGCGGACTCTCTCCATCCTTGCTACACTACATTTATCGGCAATGTCACCAACCGTCGGGCTGCCGGCCCCATCCTTCATCCACGGCGAAATGTTCCGGATCACAGCTTGTACTCGCGAGCCTTACCAAGCCAAGGTAGGATCGTCTTGCCTTCGGTGTAATTGCCGCCTTTCGGCCTCCACATAATCCCAATAGGGTGGGATTGCATGTCGCGAACCAACTCAAGCCAGTCAGCACTGGGCTTCTCGCGCTGGAACGTGAGCGTCGGATACTCGATCATCGCGAAGCCATACTTCAGGTATATCGAAGCTGCGAGCGAGGATGCCTCGAGGTAGGCTTCCATGCCGAGATCATCGATAACGCCCACCCAGTAATCCATCACCGCCTCCGAAGCCCCCTTACGACGATACTCGGGCAACACCCACAGCCCGTGCCCATCTGCCCCGTATGGCGCGTGCACGCCGTTAGTCAGCCTATATGCACACAAACACCAGCCCGGGGAATTGGTGTAGTAGTTCTCGACTTACAAGCGTGGGCCGTTCCCATCATCTTCGGACGCCAGCTCCACATCTGGGTGTAGAGCTCTCTGCGCAGACGATAGCGCTCGGATCCGCGTTCAAAATCAGGCCCTGGAAGGTTCAGGTCTTCCACGTCGGCCTGGGGCACGTGCGCCCGAAATGGATTCTCCCGGTGCAACGTCCAGATACCACCTCCGACGATGCGGTCGAGGCCTCGACTCTCTCGCTCCGGATCTTCCACCTTGACCCATTCTTGGCTGGTGTTCGATCGTGCCTCAGCCAAGTAATGTCGCTTAGCGGCTTCGAACGCCGCCTCCTCTATCTGACCACCAGTTCCGATCCCGACAAAGGTCAATTGGCCGATGGCCTGCAGTGGCGTCTTCCAGGAATCCCAGTAAGTAGCAAATAGGCTATCCCAGTCCTTGTCGAAGTCTACAAGCGTGACGATATACTTTGGGGGTTGAGCCATTGCGCAATGATTATTGATGTTACAGCGCGCTAAGCCGCGGACTATCCTGCTGGGTATACATCTTGGCCCGTGAAATGACGTTCTTCGGCACTGGGATACCAGCTATATTTATACACGCCATGCACTCCTTACCACCCAGCTCCTGCTTATCCCAGCGGAAACCCCCAACGATGCGTTACGTCTTTGCGCCATGTTCCTTCTAGGGCTCATCAGCCTCCACCATGTGTGTCTGTGAGTCGCTTAACTGCTTTTGCGACGGGTTAGATGGTGACTTATCCATACTGTCTAGCGCGTAATCTGCATCTTTATGAACGTTCCCAGATTTCTCAGAACCGCTCTTCTTAGTGTGCCAGGATCCGGTGATACCGGACATAGTACTTAGACGTTGGAAGAAAGCCTGTAAACGAATATCCTTTGCTAACATGCTCAGGGTAGGGAGACAGGCGGCAATGGCCGCTAAAGCAACCTCAAGCAAGCTCCACCACAGCAGTGTCGTTACAGTTTCTAGGTCAACTCGTCAGTACATTCACAAGTGCATGATACGACACGGTAGCAGAATAGACCATACGGTTGATATCATATCCAGCCCCATAGCCCGCGTATAAAACAGTCAAGTGAATTGCAGCCCGAGCGGCCGATGCCGATATAGAAGTCAAACCAACAAGGAATACGCCAGTGATGGCAAGTTTCTTCTGTCGAGACATACTCAAGGTCCATATCTTTTTGCTATAATTAGCGACACGTGTATTCGACAGGTATGTCTGTATATGCAAGGCTCACCGAAGGTAGAGGTAGAAGAAGGATAATAAGATCCAGTATGAGATCGGATATTACAAGTGCTGCTTCTGGTGTACTCGCGTCGCATCCAGCCTCCAGAAGGACTTGCAGAGGCGCCCAGTGCAATTCAACAGCTTTTCCGCACCCAAAGATGAGTCCGCCGATCAGGAAACCCGCAGACCACAGGATGACTATCCCCAAAACTATCCAAGATGCCCAATCAAATGGGGAACCTTTGTGCCCAACGAAGATACGGCGGCAGAAGAGTACGATGCTGGCTTTGACGAATACATATGCGAAGGCCAAGAGAAACTGTACTGCGAACTGGATCTGTGTCCACACTGTCAGCGTCGGGCATTCGCGAATGGCTCTGTGCTCAAACTCGCCTTGGCTTCTAGCACGTAGGCATCAATGAAAAGTCCGTAGGCCTCTGAAGCCTGTGTGCCGCTAGGAACGGGGGTCGGATAACCCATAATCCCAAGACGCTCTCCGGCAATGAAGCATGCCCCGATCCCAGCGATAAATATGCTTCCAATTGCACTGCACCAATCATCGATACCAAATGGTGCCTTCTGAATGACACGGACGTGGAATCGGAGCGCAGCCAAGCCCAGGCATACCAAAGGCAGTACGATACCTGCAGCAAGGACATCGCCCGGTGAAACAAACGCAAAGGGGAGTTGGATCCAGTCGATTGACGCCATGTTGGCTTGAGAACCGGGTCAAATAAATATCTAGTGATGACTGAAGATACACCAAGGTTGGCGAAGACTGCCTCGTAAACTTGACTTATTACATTCAGCTACCATTTCGTACGAGATATATGCTCTGATTCTAAAGGATGGCGCCATTTTTGGAGCTTGTAGGAGGCGTCAACTGAAAATCCAACTGAGGTCTCGCAGTCCGGAGAGCGCCAGAGATCGCACCTGGAGACGACCCAGCATGAACTTCGATGAACTAGAGGAAGGTCACAGCGGGGCATGCTAGTACCCCTGCATCCTAAGTTTCCATTTTGGAACTATAACGCTGGACACCGATACGACATTACGAGCGATGAAGAGCTGACACAGTTCTTCTAGCACCATGTCGCACGGATGTAACACCGATCTCCAACCGCCGCTTCTCCGTTAAGATGCTACAGCCGTCCAGAGGTTGAGGTGGCGCAGAGATATAAACCAAAAGCTTACTAAGTCATGCCGGTATAGTGCCGCGGAGTATGCACCCGCTGCTGAACAGCTAAGTCTATGTTGGGCAAGAAGGGGTAGGTGGCTGGTCCCCTCATCGCGTGTTTCTCGCGGATTTCTGAATGAAGTCGGGCAAGACACCCCATTGAAGGATTTCTTTGAACTCACTTTTCTTACCATGGCTTCTGATAGAGATACCCAAGCGTACCGTCTCCTAGATTCTGACGAGGATGATGGAAAGACCAAGATACCGCTACGGCGTGTATACGACGACCGAAGATGGTTACCGAAGTGGGATAATTTATCACGAGTCACAATTTCCCTTCTCAGCTTAGCCATGGTACTATCGATCCTTCTTGGCTTTGGTGTTGGATGTCTATATGGCAGGAATAGATCTCTGCCCGCATTCTCACCTTATAGTAAGTTTGAAGAGAATGTATAGAACATACAACAAACCGAACTAACTACATCGCTAGTGAAGCTTGCATATAACCAAGAAGAGACATTATGGTGGAACACACTCTACAGTGATGAAGCAGCTACCGACATAGAGCTGAACAGGCTCTGGGATACTCAGATCCCCTGGGAGAGCGGCATCATCGCCCTCCCCAACGACGAGGCGCGAAAGATGGGCCTTCCAGAGTCCCAACCGTTCCCTTGGGATTCCAGCAAGAAAAGCCTATACATAATCAACGCGCATCATCTTCTACACTGCGTCGTAAGCCCCCCCCTTCGCGTGTCCGCGCTCTCACCGAAGCAAGATGGGAATACTAATCCGTGTCCGGTGTTAATTCTTTTTTTTTTTTTCCCCAGAGAAACCTGTACATCTCGATCCACCAATACCGCACCAACCTGACGCAGACGGTCAACCACCCGCACATCCTGCACTGCCTCGACACGCTGCGGGTCGAGGTCATGTGCGCCGCGGACGACACGCCGCGCTACGTGCCCCTGAACGACGCGGCGCCGGGCGGGTTCCGCCCCGGCGACGGCCAGCCGCGGAAGTGCCGCGACTGGGGGCGGGTGCAGCGCTTCGTCGAGGCGCACGACCCCTGCTACCGGTACCTGAACCCCGGTGACGACAAGACCTCGAACCTCGAGCGCTTCAAGTTCTGCCCCGAGGCGTCCGGGTACTTGCCCAAGATCAGGAAGTACTTCGGGTATGATGGCGACTGGGTCCCCATGCCGCAGGAGGGCCCTAGGGAGCTCGTGTGGTGATGGCCAGGGGGGGCTGGGTGGGGGTTGGGTGTACCTTCTGGGTTGTGGATTACATCGCTGAATGGGTAGGTAACGGTTGTGCGATGTATGAAGGAATGATGCTAATTGCGGGAAGGGTTCCTTGATAAATGGTTGATGGAAATTCGCAGATTACTTTTCTTTCCTTATGTTTTTCCTTTTTAATGACCTTATTCTTAAATTCAGAAAGGTCCGCCCGCCAAGGGGGGATTATCCATCAAGCGTTTTATGAGCACTGTTGTTAGTTTCGGGGTGATGATACCGCGGAAAAATTATTTCACACTCTCCAGGGTAATATAAGACGTGCCCAATCCTCTTCTTATACAATCGGTCTCATTTCCATAGTATGTGCAGGAGTTAGCAGCGCCACAGCGCGAATTGTGGCCATATATATGTACCAGAAGCAACATTATGCTCGGCTTAATAATTAACGGCCTGCTATTTTCCGCTTTGGCCTTTAGTCATGTTACAGTGTTTTTAGGCAAGGAGATTATATCAGGAGGATGAATCATTGCTACCGGTCTAGCATAGAGAGGTAGTATGGTCATTAAATCTCAATAAAAACCATCGTGACCGAGCCTTTCAACAAACATTAGGTTGTAATATGTGATGGTGTTAATTTTATTGAGAATTAGGTGTTCCAGCGGTCGGCAAAGGTGCAGTCTATACAGAAAAGTTTCTGCCTCCCTATAATAAAACCTGTTGGATAGCCTAGTACTAGTTAATGGTAATATTGTTTATAGGGCATCAATTAACATGATTTCCCGGCCTTTTACTGAGTTTTAAGCCAATGCACCTTCCCAGCTAATTTAGTTTACCATACAAACCGCTAGACAACGACCTCTTATTGTATATTAATCATAGAAGTACTGGAGCTAAGCAGATGCATTAGTGCCTCCGAAGATATAATTATCATGCAATACTAGCTGATCCTTCTTTGGGTTTTTTTTTTTTCGACTCTCGGTCAATAGAGCTCTTCGCTAGGTATAAATATGGATGTCAGTTCTGTAGCGTGAATATGGTAAGGAGAATTGAGTGTACCATTAGGAGTAACGGTATGATAGTATGACTCGTATTTGTTCGACACGTGATCGGGTCTGGCTTGCTGGAGCCTCACTGACGTGATGCCCATTTGACAATACTCCAAGATCCTCTTCACCGAAGCAATTCAGACAACATTTCATTTTGTATTCAAATAGCATACTCTTTATAGCATCTTAATACACGGTCTTAGAATGATATTCGAAATCTTTCCTTCGCTAAAAGAATTACATAATTACTAGGATTTGCCTACCACCTCAAACATCATGGCAGGTAATGCAAGCACTAACGGGGTTGATATCATAGTTGTTAAACGACCGCTTGGTAATATGATTTTGTGAGTGATAAATATGATATCTGATTTCGGTTGCTATTGTTATGCTATACCATGGATTCCCTTGCATACCTGTAATACTATTTGGTGCTGAATTTAGCTAATAAAAAGTATTAGTAACTAGAAAAACTCCCTGGTTCTATTTGACACTTAAACCTACCTTTCATGCAAGCACCTAATTAAAACTTTAGTAAAACAAACACCTTTGATATTCCGTAATCTATCAATATAGTCTATAGATGAACAGAGTCGAGAAAGCGATTTTTAGGGTGTCCTGCATATATTAGCGTAAGCCCTGGTATGTCTTATAACCTGGAGGTCGATTGATTAAAACAATCGCTAGCTACTAATTGGTAGGCATCATGACGTTGGAGAGAGATCAAGATTCAGTTTAACATCTGACTCCAAGATTTCTAGGTATAGTATTCCAGATGCCTTCCAACGGAAGGCGTCCTCAAGAAGCCTTCCTAACAAAGGCATCGTGACGAAGGCATCGTGGCGAAGGCGTCTCCACAAATCATTCCGAACGAAGGCTTCGTTACCGAGGGAGTCTAATATCTGCCCCCCCTCTTCTGCCATGTCAACGTCCTCGTTGGCAAGAAAACAACTGAAACTGCGACCGCCCACAGTAGGTGAAAGGAACAGGAAGGCGAAGAAAAGAAAATTTCAAAGCTATAATGATGCAATCGACAAGACAATATGCCATCTGCGCATGATTACCGGGTGAAAGACGACGAGGCAAGACGAGCGGGAGTCGACGAAGCAGACAACGAGTGGATGAAGAGGGCCGACGAGACAGTGAGCTTGGTGAATTGATGATGTGGGGTTGTTGTCTCATGCATGCGGCAAAAACGAGGCGAGAGCAGAGGAAAGGAAGTTGTTGTTGAACAATGTTGACACTAACTCATTTCTTTGCGTAAATCCCAATAAGTTTAGAGAATGTGATGCATCTACCTATTTATGTCACACAATTCGCTGTCTCCCACATACAGGTTGGTAGTTGCAGCTGATGCTCCAGCCTCAAGTAGATATGCGGCGCTAAGTACTACGCTTAGCGCAAGAATGTATTTCGGTGTCAAATAGGGAACCATCTAACTACGGGGCGCGGCTATATGGATTATTACTCTCACCTATACGTGCGGTGCGGTGCAACAACCGGCCTGCAGCCCCTTTTTGTCAGCGGGTACCCGGTAGGCAACTTCTTACACAGTGCGATTCGCTATGTTATCCCTAGCCCGGAATCCCCACAACAAATAAGACTGGTTGTTTATGAATTCGCTCTCTCCCAGCAAACCTCATCATTGCCGCGCGCTGAAGATATGATGCGAGAAACAATGTGATTTCCAATCATCGTATAATTGCCATTTAATGCCATGGTTACCCCACTATGCAGCAGGGAAAAGAAAGCGATGCAACCACGGCCCGCTGGTTTGCATGTTTCCCGACCGAATCCCCAAATGCCGGCTGACAAAGCTCTTATAATCGGGCAACTCGCCGTCGCCGGGTGATCTGATATTTGGTTCCCCGTCGCGCTTGGACGGGGATGCAGATATATAAAACGACAGTAGCGGGCGGCGAGGAATCGTTCCCTCGCCTGGACAGGGTGATCAAGGCCGTCAGCGTTACTGCAAGGCCAAAAACGGCGAAATAGCCTCACGGTCTATCATGCGACTTCCATATTCCCCGGTGTTGCTCGCGCTACTCGCAATCCAGCCCGGCATCGCGACTAGCCAAGCCGACAGCCATGGCCGAGCAACGGGACCGCTCCGGGGCGACCTGATCCTCCACAACGGGCGCATCCACACCATGAACGGGCGCGGCGAGATGGCGTCCGTCATAGCCATCAGGGCCGGCACCATCGTCTACATCGGCGAGAGCCAGGCCGACGCAGCCGCCGAATTCGCAACCATCTCCCCCAGCAGCGTCGTGGACCTGCGCGGCCGCACGGCGATCCCGGGCCTCATCGACTGCCACAACCACATCGTCCTCCTCGGCAACCGGCCGGGGTACCACACGCCGCTGGAGAGCGCGTACTCGGTCGCCGACGTGCAGGGCGCGTACCGCGCGCGTGCGGCGGCGGCCGGGATCCCCTCGGACGCCTTCCTGACGACGATCGGCGGGTTCCACCCGAACCAGTTCCGCGAGGGCCGGCTGCCGACGCTGGCGGAGCTCGACGCGGCGGCGCCGGGGCACGCGGTGTTCGCATCATACGGCTTTATGGGGCCGGCGGTGACGAACAGTCTCGGCAGGGCCTTCTTCGCGTCTCTGGAGGATGCCCCGGCGGTCGGCGCGGACGGCGCCATCGCGGCGGGCCGCGAGAACGGAAAGGCGCTGCTGGGCCTGAGGGGGCGGCTGCTCACGTTCGCGGCGCGCAAGCGCGGCGTGCGCGACGCGATGCGCTACGCGGCGTCCCTGGGCGTCACCACGCACCTCGACCAGGGAGCGTTCCCGGCGACGGGGACGGCGGCCGACGGCGCGGCCCACGAGGACCTGTACGCGATGCACCTGCCGTGGCTGTTCGTGTACGCCGATGAAGAGAGTGGCGGTGGGGAGGGCCTCGTGCGCCTGCGCATCAACTTCCTGCACATGGACGACGAGGCCGGGGTGCCCACGGTCGCGGCACGGCTGCGTGACACGTTCCCGCTCTTCGGCAACGACATGGTGCGCACGGGCGGAGTCGGCGAGTTCGCCACGGCCGACTACGCCGGGGGCCCCGTCTTCGAGGAGGCGGCGCGGCGCATCGCCGCGGCTGGCTGGCGTCTCGAGGTACACTCCCTCACGGCGACGGACTTCCAGACGCAGATCCAGGCGTTCGAGCGCGTCAACGCCAACGGCAACAGTAGCAGCAACCCCGGCGGCGGCGTAGTGGAGGGCCTGCGTTGGGTCGTCGCTCACGTCCCGCAGATCACCCCGGAGTACCTGCGCCGGCTCCGCGCGATCGGTGGCGGCGTCAACCTGTCCGGCTGGCAGTACCTGGCCGGGGCGGGGCCGCGGGCGGGGCCGCCGTTCCGCGACGTCTTGGGTAGCGGCATACCCGCCGGCATCGGCGCCGACGGGATGCAGATCGCGCCGCTGAACCCGTGGGTCCACGCGTACTACGCCACCACGGGTAGGAACGCGCTCGGTCATCTGATCAACGACGGCCAACAGATCAGCCGCCGGGAGCTGCTGCACCTGTACACGCGCGCGAACCAGTGGTTCCTCGGCGGCGCGGATGAGGGGCTTCTCGGGTCGCTAGAGGTCGGCCGCCTAGGGGATGTCGTCGTTTTGAATAATGATTACTTCGCCGTTCCCGATGAGGAGCTTAAGCAACTGCGGTCTATCCTGACGGTTGTTGGGGGTAAGGTTGTATATGATGATGGGACTCTCGGATCTTAGTTGTTAGTACTCCGTCTGTTGCCGTTACAGGCCTATTCACTTCGGACACAACAATTTGATACTGAATAATTGGTGAAGCGGCCCTTGCTAATGCATCATGGCCGTGCCGCGGTGCCGCCCGCTTTCCCATTTACTAGTGTTCTTGAATTATAGTCTCCAATACTTCGGTTTATGGTTAACTTTTGACCTCCCTTTAGTACTGAATGACGATACGCAGATGGGTGGAACGTGTGCAAGATTATAAACGCCCTCGTAGTCAACTCCCCACGGCAAGTTAGGATAAGAGAAGGTATCATGCTAGAATTTCCCAACTATAGTACTCTAAAGCGCATAGATTCGCGTCTGCTGCGAATACTGGCCATGGTAGGTTTCTTAAATTTGTCCGGGGTAGTGGTTGTAGTTTGAATGGTTACATGGATCTGTATCTATGGGCGGCGGTGTGGTTTCGTTTTCTTTGCTGATTAATCCTATTGTCGAGGATTTTCCTCATTATTTTCTAGTGGATTCTCTTCACAGAGTTTCCTGCCGAGCTTTTCTCTGGAATATAGTCTAGTTTACTGACCAGGGTCAATATGAAGAAGTCGGTGACTGGTTCCTTGACGAGTCAAAGCGGTGCCTTCGCCTTTGATTGGTGATTTAGAGTTTAATCCAACCCATCAGGACACCGATAGACTTCGATTCAAGCACTATCGATGTGTTCTGTACCAAATATAGCGCGCTTCTCGATACCTTCGCTACGCTCTTTGACGTCTTTTAACGCTTCATCTAATATAGCGGTTCGGTAAGTCTTAAACCCGCGAACGGACACACGATTGTTAAAAAGCTCGTCAATCTTTTCTAGAGTCCGCCCTTTCGTTTCGGGCAGAAAGAGGTAAAAGAAGACGAAGCAGGCGAAGTTAGAGCCCGCCCAGATATAACCGTACTTGGCACCCTAAATGCGTAATAATTGCCTAGTTAGTTTCGAAAAAACATAGGGGGACAGAAATCGGCCTGCGTGTCAGACTTACCCAGTTAAGATTTTCCGGATTAATGAAGTAAGGAGAAAAGAATGAAGTCAGCCATGCGAGAAAATACCCTAGACTGATGGCCGACCCAACGGACCAAGTTCGCAGTCTCGTGCTCACCAGTTCCGTCGCCGTGGGATAAGTCGCGTCTCCTACAAACGCGTTGTATGAGAAAAGGTATATGGCGACAAACGCAATTAGGGAACTCCGGGCAGCGAATGTCCCAGGAGCCACGGTGGCGGAAATGGCCAGACCGAGCATTGCGGCGCCCTGGACGATGGCGCCGGTCATCAGAATGGTCCGACGACCCATGACATGGCGCATGAGGTACATGCCGACGTTCACTCCTATCAAACCCAGAACCGTGTTCATGACGGAGAACTTGAAGGCCTCGTCGACGGTGAGTCCAGCGACGATCATGAAGTAAGTGGCGTAACTAATGATAAACCACGACCCGGCGCCGGTTTGTGTCGCAATGACACCGTAGCACAAGAGTGTACGCCTTAATTCGGTCCCTGCAAGAGGATGGGTCATCAATCTATGCGAAAACTTTTAGGTCATGAACGAAAGTGCGTACCTTTGAACATATCCAATGGCCCTATTGTCGCCGCTGTCCGCTTCTCCTCTTCAATCCCTTTTACCATTTCTACCCACTCAACCTCTACTTCTTCAGGATCTAGAGAGCCCCCCCTGAGCGTTTCTAGGGCCCTCCTCGCTTCTTCGGAGTTGCCCTTAGAGAGCAGGTACCGAGGGCTTTCCGGGACGAAGAGGAGGCCGATAGACAGAAGAGTGGGGACGATAAAAAGTATCCCGAGAGGAATTTCGTAGGATGCTTTACTCAACAGGTTCTTAGTTTCGTTAGTCACGGCGGTCCCGATAATGCTCCCTATATTGACCCATTCCGAAAATAAAGCCACCATGACGGCGCGCAGGTGAGCCGGGGACGCTTCGGCGGTGTATATGTTGGAGAATGTGACGAGGAAACCATTGGCCAGGCCGAGTACCAATCGGCCAATGTAGATTGCCACCTTATTCGTGGTAGAAATTTGAATAATGCATGCGATCGTATTCAGGCCACAGGCTAACCAGAGCGCGGGCTTTCGGCCAAAGTAGTGGGCGAAAGCGCCAGCCACGAGCGAGGAAATGAAGGCACCTAGAGTGAGAAGGGATCCTATCAACCTTTGGAATGTGCCCTACGATTACTTATGGTTAGTAGAGCACATGGAGTTCCTGGGAGGTAGGCTTACGTCTATTCCGTAGCCGCCTGGCTGGTTGGGATCGGGGTAACCGAAAACCATCAAGAAGCCAGGCATTGCCTGGAGGGACCCGACAACGGCCGAGTCAAGGCCATATTGCATGTTCGCTATAGAGACGATAGCACAGATCAAAAGACACTTCCTGTTGGCCCAAAGGGACGTCTCGGCTCGTGTGGGCGCCGACATGACGACGAATCCGGGTGGGATGGCCGGGTGTGATTACAGGAAGGAGGGTGTAGGAGTGTCTGAAGAGGAGGAGGAGGTTTGGAGATTAGTTTTGAGTTTTGAGTTTTGAGTTGGAGAGGAGAGAAAAGCAGCTCGGGCCAGCTCGGGGGCTTTGGGGCTGAGGATGCTAAACTCTTCAGAGTTGTTGGCGCGAAAGATTCCCGACCATCACCGTGCACGCTGACTGCGCACCGATTGGGGCGCATCACATCACATCGGGACGACGACACACCGGGACGACACACCGGGACGACTCGAGTAGCTAGCTAGCCAGCCAATGCCTACTCTCTCGTTGGGCCCGGACCATCCCCGCATTTCGCATTTCGGTACTTGAATCTCATCGTCGCAGGCTGTTTGACGTAGGGTGCTCGACGCAGGGTGTTCGACGCAGGGTGTTCCCCGACAGAGATGATGAGTTGGTGATGTTGCATTCGTGCCGAGATAGCAATATACCCGGTGCTTCCCAATCAGAACCCGCGCCTCCCTTTGCACTGCATCGCTAGCTACCGAACCGCGATGCAGGTAAGCAAGTGACCACTTGCCTGCTGCCTGTCTGCCGCGCACCGCGAATGCGATTTCACCATGACGTTGGTGTAGGATGGGAGAATGGTGTTTTGGTCTTGTTCAATGGCTGTGCCTATGTCCTATCTTAGACAGGACATGAGATGAGGTTGAGAGAGGTTGAGAGAGGTTGTTCCTAAATCCTAGATTACTACGGTCGTACGTCCATACAGATAGTAGATAGGCAGTTATCTGCTGCCCTAAAGCTGACTTATGCTGGAATACTACCAAGCTGGCTAAAACGGATACATACATACCGAAGTGCATACAGTGGTATATTCTAAGCTTGAATGCGTTAGCCTAGTGACACTACTTACGCAGGCTACACTCTATCGGGTCGGGCGGGTGGAGACTCAGCACCCGATTTCGAGCTTAGTGTGTCTGGGCTCTCCATGGGCTGGGTCTCCATTTCTGTCTCGACCCTGGCTTGGCTCCTCCGAAAAAAAAAAAGAGGACAACAAGCCAATTGTCCTTTGTTTGTGGCGGTACGAGTTCGGGCACCAGACAACCATCCTGATGCGCATAACATTCAATTGTCTGCGTGTGCCGCTCCAAAGTGTCGCCTCCTTCCGCTCCGCGGTCTTGCGTTGACGAAACGCAGACCAATTCATCGTCATCGTTGCCAGCAGGACACGAATGAAGAAGAGAGAGGATAAAATAAAATAAAATAAAATAAAGTACAGTACGACACGACACGACCAGACCCGACCCGACCAGATAGAGACCCTGTGCCGAGGACGAGGACGCAGACGCCGATATTGATATTGATACTAACACTCTGCCAGCGAGGGAGACGCCGCCGGCACGGCAACAACACGATGAAGTTTTCCACATTAGCCATCGGCCTCGTGGCCTTGTTGACTCCCCTCACCGCGGCTTGGTCAAAGGAAGGTATGCAAATAAGAAAAAAAAAAAAAACCCCCCGGCATGGCCAATCATACGATATCGCCTCCCCTCCCCTTCCCCCTTTCCTTCCATGTGTTCGTCTCTGTCTAACTCGAGTTCCGTTCTCCCCACGCGACAGACCGCGAGATCTTCCGCGTCCGCGATGAGCTCACGACACACGAGGGGCCCGAGGTGACGTTCTACGACTTCCTGGGCGTGACGCCGTCGGCGACGCAGGACGAGATCAACAAGGCGTACAAGCGAAAATCGCGGGCGCTGCACCCCGACAAGGTGCGCCAGCAGATCATGGCCGACCGCACCAAGCAGAACAAGGCCAAGGGCATCAAGGTCACCAAGTCCCCCACCCAGTCCGAGATCAAGGCCGCCGTCAAGAAGGCCAGCGAGCGCCAGACCCGCCTGTCCATCGTCACCAACGTCCTGCGTGGGGCCGGCCGCGAGCGCTACGACCACTTCCTCAAGAACGGCTTCCCCACCTGGAAGGGCACCGAGTACTATTACAACCGCTACCGCCCCGGCCTGGGCACGGTCCTGTTCGGCTGCCTGCTCGTTGGCGGCGGCGGCTTCCACTACCTCGCCTTGTATATGAGCTGGAGGCGGCAGCGCGAGTTCATCGAGCGCTACATCAGGTTCGCCAGGGACGCCGCGTGGGGTGACAACTTCGCCGTTCCGGGCTTGGACGCCACCCCTCCTCCGCCACCGCCGCCACAGGCCGCCGCCGAAGACGACCAACAACAACAGCCCCCCATCGCCCTTAACCGCAAGCAGCGACGCATGCAGGAGAAGGAGACGCGCAAGGAGTCCGCCAAGGACGGCAAGCGACCGAGCCGCGCCAAGGGGAGGGCTAGCCAGCAGGCAAGCGGGAGTGCCACACCGGTGCCGCAGACGCAGCCCCAGTCCGCCCAGGGGCCCGGCCCGACCGGCGCCAAGAAGCGAGTCGTGGCCCAGAACGGCAAGATCCTCGTCGTGGATTCCCTCGGCGACGTCTACCTCGAGCAAGAGGACGAGGACGGGAACGTCCACGAGTTCCTCCTTGATGTACGTGTCATATCTCTTGTTTCTACTCTTATTAGAACAAAAAACAAGAAAAAAAAAACCACTCGCGTAAAACTGTTCACTGACACCGAATCAACAGCCCGAGGAATTCCCCCCGCCCACGGTAAAGGACACGGCGCTCTTCAAGCTGCCGGGCTGGGTCTACGCGCTCACGGTCGGCCGAGTCCTCGGGGGTCCCATGCCGTCTTCCGAAGCGGACGGCGCCGACGACCACACGGACGACGACGACGACGACGAAGCCGACTCGGACCCGGCGCAGCGGACGCCCTCGACTGACTCCGCCGACGACTTCGAGCTCCTCGAGAAGAGCGTCGACAGCCTATCCCAGTCCAAGGCGACCGGTACCCAGGCGCAGCAGGGCGGCAGCGGCGGCAAGGCCAAGAAGAGAAACAATAAGAAGCGGTAGTAGGGAGGGAGAGAGAGGGAGAGAGAGAAAGAGGAAGAACAAATTAAAAAAACCGCCTCCGTTCGTTGTCTTGCATACATACATACATATCTACGCCATCGAATGTACATATCCCCACCTACCTCATCTATTCTATCTAGCTAGTTAATCCCTCCCCTTTGAACCCTTGCCCGTATCGTGCTGCTATTTTTTTTTTTTTTTTTGTTGGCAATTTAGATCCTGAATGCAAATGGAACTGGCCTGTTGGTTTGTTTATTTGTCCGTTTGTTTGTTTGTTTAATGATGTGGCGTCTCTCTCGATTTGTTCCCCTACGTAATGTAGGCGCGCGAGGATTCATCGGGGTTGGGCGTGTAGGTAGGATGTGAATATTTGTCCGTTGATGAACTCCCCCGTCCACCTATGTATGGATGGCCTGATTCTCCGTTCAAAGTGGCGTGTATAGGGGGGTCGCGCGGAGGGAGATTTTGACGCAAGGTAATACGGTGAGTTAGCTAGGTGGTTAGCCATCTAATTAAAGAGTCAGCAGACCTTGTCGAGAAAAAAAAAAAAAGTAAGCCGTTGAGGAAAAAAAAAAAAAAAACCATTAGGAATAAGGGGGCCCCATGTATTCGGTTAGCTCCAGCGCCGGACGTAATACGTCTTTCTCATCTTCCATGTGATACTAGTTTGTATTTATTTATTAACTCAAGTCGCTCGTCTCACGGAGGGACGCCTATACGGCAACAAGGCCGACTGGACGCAAGGGAGGTCGGGTGGTTTCTCTAAACGACCGAACCCCGGTATCGGCTCGATACGAGATACGTGGCGAGGGATGGGGAAACAGAGGGATAAAGGGGCATATGATCCGGACTCAGACGTGCGTGTGTTACAGACTATTCCCACGCAGGAGCTTCCAGACATTGTAGAAACACGGGGGCTGGTTAGACATGATGTTAAGAGCGCTCACCACGTCGAGGAATAGGAGGATGAATGACATGGTGATAATTATGGGGGAGAGTGACCAGGGAAGCAAACACGCCAGTATCCCTCGATGCTGTCCTGGGACATGAATTCATATATCTAATGCAAGCAGACCCATGCCTTCCTTCCTTAACCTTCGCCCCGCATACAAAAGAGATGCTTGACTACGCATAGTACTCCACTCCAGACCGCGGGCCACGTGGTTGACTCCTTGTGTTCGACGGGTAGACACTGCCGCCCCCAATTCTTCGTCAGCGGGGGGTATGGCTGGGGTGTGGTATGCCAGGGTCTAGAACTCCATGCCACCCATCTGCTGAAATGCCCCGTACTGATCTTCCATGGCCTGTTGCTGGCGGGGCCAGTCGCTGGCATACACAGGATCTGTGGCTAGGCGATAGCCATCGACAGCGTCCCCCAAATGGCCGTAAACCTCCTTCGGTCTTGACATCTCTTCCTGGAAATGTTTCTTAACCGTTTCTTCGTACTCACGCCGGGCAAGCATTTCGTACCCCGACATCATATATGGCTCGGCATTTGCGGTGCTCACCCAATGGCCATCGGTCGTCTGAACCGGGGTCAGTGGCGTACCATCCACTACAAAGAACCAGGCGTTAGAATGATACCTCGTAGCCATGCTGGGCCTCACATTAAGGGATGTAGGCACGCCAAGTGCGCGGGGTGCCGAAATGGGAAGTAAAGGGATCGAGGATGCGTACTACTCATTAGCGAGTTTCTCCGTGCGTCTTCCTCCGCCAAACGTTGCTCGTGGCGGAGCTGTGCGTGGATTTCCTCCTGCTCGAGCGCCTCGTACGTTGCCAACCCAGGTGCCGAGGTCGATTGTGAGTTAGTAGGGGGGCATATCTGCCAAAGCTCGACAAGTCGTATCTGCTGCGGGATATCGGCTGTCTTGAATAGCTGTAATTGTTGCGGGGATAAGCATTGCGGATTTACTCCGTGGCTGCTCAGGATGTACTCTGCCGAAAATGGCTTGTACGGGGGTGATGACGATGGCCGCTGGGGTTCGGCGGGAGGCTCATCGCGATGAACGAGGTGAGACGAGTGGTGATAATGTTGTGTGATGGAGTATTGGATGCCCTCGGGCTCAGCAGACTGCTGACTGGACTGTGTCTGGGGAGCCTGCTCGTTCTGCTGTGGCTGTTCAAACGTCATGTGACGGGAAAATAGCGTAGCAAGGTCATCGCCAGGTTGCATGGTCGGTTGTGCATACGCCATGGTTATCTAGAGACATTCCAAGTGTCAGCCATGACGGCGCGGCATGAGATAGCAGAAACAAGTGCTCACCGGCTAAGGCTGAGAACAGATGCAAGAGTGTTCCTGTGCAGTTGTCTGGTGTGCTTGGCGCGCTTCTAGTAGCTCGCGGTGGCTGTAAACCGCTACGGGAAGGGTGAGAGGATGAAAAGGTAAGACAAGGACAGGACAGAAGTGCAATGGGGTATCGCAGTAACAGGAGGCAGAAGCTCTGATAATACTGTCTCTTTATTGATTATGCTATGTACCTGAGCAGTGACGCCACAGCTGCAACAGCAGGCAGACGGATGACCTGGCTACCGGGGTTGGGGACCAAGAGAACAAGACGGGAAGACCGTGTAATGAGCAGGGGGGAGATTAGTGACGAAGATATGCCGCACACCTTCTTTGACCCGAACGAAGGGCAGAAGTTAAATAAGACCTAAGAGGTAAAAGGCGGAACGGGGAGACGGGAGAGAAGTAGAAAGACGAGAGTCTTTTTTTTTTTTTTGGTTTTTTTGGTCGGGTCAAGGCGCAGATGACACGTCGTTGGGCGGAAACACTAGGGGCCCAAGGCGTGAGGGTCCGGGAAGGATGTGGGGAGGGGGAGGGGAGTGAGGGGGAGTGGGAGTGCAGTCTGGAGCATAAAAAGTCTATATCTCCTCGGTAGGCGATATCGAGGCTAGGCAAGGATGGCGCAGGAGTAGAAGAGAAGAAGTAAGTGAAAGCGGGAGCGGAGACGGGGGCAGGAGAGAAGACAGAGAGATGGCAGATGGCAAATGGCAGATGGCAGATGGCGGAAGGCGGAAGGCGGAAGACGGAACGGAGTGAGGAAGTTATTGATCCTATGATCGATCCTATGATCCTATGGTCCTATTATTTACCTTGGGTAGGTTAGGTAAGTAGGCGCCTAGTAGGTACCTGGTTAGATGGACTGGGGATCAGGTAGACGAATATAAATCGAGATAGACTATCGCGGGATGGAGAAATGCGGCTAATCCAATCCGGGCAGAAGAGGCTACTAATAGAGGCGACGAATAAAGGCAAATACTAGGGGGACAATTAGAGGCGTCGTTCGTGAAAGGGTCGATGTGTAGCTGGGAGCCTGGGACGCTGCTGGGCCGGCTGGCAAGAAAAGAGCTTAAGTACTTATAAGAAGCTTTTGGTGGGATCTCTGATGGGATCTCCGATGGGAAATGCTATCGAGTTCGCTTACGAAGCGCCAGTGGTAAGGAAAGCGGAAAGCAGATGGATGCATGGGTATATGTAACGCGGATGTATAGGATGTATAATGGATTGGCTTTCGGATTGAATGAAGGCGGGGTCGACCTCGAAATTCCATGATAGAAGCAATTTGGGGGGCACCGGCCAATCACAGCCGACTACCTAGCACGGAGCCCGCCATGCGAGCCTAGGCAGGCCAAGCAGGCGGCTCGCAAGAGCTATTCTAGTGGGCCTGTGAGAAGACGTGTCGTCGTCTCCTCCCACCGTATCTGCTTGAGTGGAGCTTTGTTGGCGCCCAACCTCCGACCACCGCCGCCTCGGATAACTTATCTAACCTTTCCTGCTGCAGCACTGTAGGTACCTACCTAGGTACCTAGGTAGGGTTACCTACCTGCGCCTGCCCAGATCAAGGTAGGGAATCTGGGTAGGGTTAGAGAGACAATGCTATACATGGGTATTCAATGCAGGCGAACAAAGAAATCGCGCCTGGTAATTAGTGGTACGGCAAGGCGTGTGTGCACGTGGCCCCTTCCGCCCCCTATTCCCTTGAAACCCCCGAAGTGGTCGCTTATAGTAGTAACCACTTACCTAGGTATGCACCAACCAGCAGTGGATTGCATCATAGGTAGCGCTAGAGGAATAAGTTTGGTACCGCTATTAGGGCGGAATGTGGTGAATTGCACGTAGACTGGTTAGGAACATAGTGTGCTAAATTTCGTTCAGATAGACTAGGCACCTTAAAATAATCACGAATCGTTGCAGGATTAAGATATATGCTATTTGAAAATAACGCCCCCAAATTGAACTCGCTGTTAAACTATACTTGTTGCCATCTCTGGATGCAAAAGAAGGCATCGCTGGGTGTGAAAGAAAACATGACAGTGTGTCGAAAAGATCTCGGAAGGGATGGACTAAAAGAAAAAAAAAACCATGAAGAAAAAAGGGATAACTAGGAAAAGAAAAAAAAGGAAAAAACGAAAAGGAATATGGATAAGGAGAAAAAAAGGATAGGAGAAAAAAAAAAGGGGGAAATAGAAAGAAAACTAGGATAAGTAGAAAGATGATAGAATGATAGATGGAAAGAAAGAAAGAAGGTAGAAGGATAGATAAAAAGAAAATGCTAGTAATAATGAATGATAATAAAGGATGAAAGATTAATAAGGAATACAAAGAAATGATGTTAATGAAACGATCAGAAGGAAGAGAACAAATTTTGAAATCCCCCAAATAACTCTATAATTAGCAGGCCATTCCGTGTTCGTCATCACGACGCCCACGCCACTCCGGTATCTCGCCTCCTCCGGTCATAATTATTTTGAAGCAGGCAAGTGAGGATGCTGGCCAATCAGTCCGCATCCCGGAGATTTCATCCAACACCGAACGACGTGCCGGGTATCCCCCTGGAATTATGCGGGATCGGTTGATTCCGAACACGAGAGTCGATGTGTAATTGGGCCAAACGACGCGACGTCTGCTGAGTCGGAAAGCATAGTGGTGGTGGTGGTGCTGGTGGTGCTGGTGCTTGCCCCGGCATGTGCTATCAAGGGATGGGGAACAACGGCTCTGCCTCTGGGCTCTTCAGGCTTGATCCTTGGGGCCCGCGGCCGGAGCAGGATCGGCCACGGATGGCGAATCTGCCTGGCTAAAATGAATGTCCGGGGTGGCCGCCGGGCAGCTCCCCACGCGTGGCCGTGATGGTGGCGCCCTGGAATTGCCGCCCGTGGAGCGCGTTCCTCAGCTTCCTGGCGTCGCCCTTGTATCTCGTGACCACCGTGCCCCCGTCGGCGACGTAGTAGACGCGGCGATCCCTGAGCTTGTGCCCCCGCGCGACCCGCTCCACCAGCCTCTCCACTTCGCGCGGACTGGCGTGGCCTGGCAGCCCGCTGAGGGTGACCGTATGAAACACCCCTGGATCCTGGGGCTCGGGTGTCTGGGGATAATACAGGCATGGGACCATGACAACTCCCCACGGGCAGAGTGGCTGGCCGGTGTGGGGATCGGAGGGCTGGTATCCCCCGCCGAAGGCCATCTGCTGCTGCTGCTGCTGGTGGTGGTGGTACCCCCCGTCGAAAGCTACCTGCTGCTGGTAGCTCCCGTCGAAGGCCATCACCTGCCACTGGTTGTCGTAATACTGGAGAGCCGGCACATAGTATTGGTACTGGTTGGCGCCATTTACAACAGTTGAATGCGTGTCGCGGTGCCGTGTGGGATTAGAACTGCCATTCACGATTATAGGCGTATTAGTGCGATGGTCGTCAGATGGCTTGATGCATGTCCCATGAGCAAGTACCGCCCCGGCAGCCCTACTTCTCGTGTTTGCTACCGTCCCAAGCGGAGATCGTTCTCGACGGGCAGCTTTATGAATGATATTGAAAATATGGTTGCTGGCTTTCTCCGGCAGCAAGATAGTGACTGCTGCGTCTTTGTTTATACTCGATACGGTGGGTACGGTCGCTAGGTTGGTTGATTCGACGTATATTGGCAACTCGAGCGCATCTGTCAACAAAAGTAAGCATAGACCCTTCACAGCGCCATGTAGGTGTTTGCCTTACCGAGAACCTTAGTAAAGTTCGCAAGCCTGTGGACGCAAATCCACCCTTCTAGTGAGGAGGGATAGATTTCGATATGTTCGATCCTTTTAACGCTTTTCTTTAGATGACACCATATGTCCCTAAAAGTGGTGCCCTCTTGCAGCTTCCATAACAGTAAGTCATTGCTATACATCACTTGAAGACGTTACTTACCCCAGCTAGAAGCACAAAGTAGTACTTTGTTGTTGGTCCTTTGTCGACGGCAACCATGTTCGGCGTGGTCGTCCTCGAGTTGATATTGCGTATTAAGCCGCGCTAACGGGGGGATCGTGGGGAAACTCTAGATTTTCGAGGCGAATCGAACTCTTGAGTACTGAAATAAAAGTATAATGATGGGATGCTCTGGACAAGGGTTGGTTTTGTGATCCAAAGTCCGCATTTATGTAGCTTTTAACTACTCAGAAAGGGCCCTAATAAGTCCGTAGAAAATACGCGAGAATACATTCCCTTGGTTCATTATTTTCGCTGTGAAGCCCGGTGTCGATATGTTTGTCAACAACCGAGTGAAGCCGTAGGACATCGTAGCACTGCAGACAATGGCAACGTAACTGCCGACGGGAATGACGGTAATAGCAACGATTGTGGCAGTTTTAATAGGCCTAGTACACGATAATGTCAAGTTCATTTCACAGAGCACGAGGGCATCGTAAGCCAGGGGGCCCCTGGTTTGCAGGGCCAGCACTCCGGTCTGTGAAACAAGACAGGCGGCGATGATGATCAAGGCATCCATGGATAACACAAGGAGGGTAACATAAGCTTAGCAACATGTCAACAACACCAGGATCCAATGGGAATCAAGAAGCGAAACTCGGCGCTACTTGGCACTATCATTAACGTGTATTCGGTGCCTCGTCCTAGTCATTCCAGCCAATAGACATCTATCCATTTAACGAAGTTAACCCAGCCCTAGTCGAAAGCCTTTCCCTATGAACCACCCCGCGCGCTCTATACATATTATCTCCAGCTGCTTTAGGCAAACGACGACTATGATTCTTCAACACTAAGTTGGGATTTGTCTCTGATATTTTATGAGTGACCACGGACAGCACATATGGTCATGGTTACAGGAGGCGTGTGATGAAACCAATAAACAGTCCATGTCACAGCCCGGTGATTGCTACGCAGGTAACCGTTCAGGAGTCATGATTTTACATTAACTGTAACCTAGAATCGTATGTGACGATTCTACATCGCCAGGAAAAAGTAGGCGCGTAGGGTCGGGGCTGGTGGTCGAGACTACAGGTAGCACGTGGCTACACTGGGGGCATATCACTGTCGCGTGTCTTGCCCTGTTCTCGCTTAGGTGCCTCTTTTCCCGCGATCGAAAAATACGATGGTATGACAGTTCAGTTGTTATGCTACACTCTGTGTGCCGTGTATGTCCCGGGTAGGATCTTGAGGTGTTAATACAATGGTAAAAATACCGAGAGCAAACTAGCAATCATTTGGGTGGGTGCCTGTATAACCAATTAATATCGTGACGAAGAGTCTAGCCGGATCGAAACCCAGCCTGACGTATTCAGCAGAAGTAGTAGCACACTGACTAAGTAATCGGATCTCCACAAGGTTGCCAGTATTTGGTTCAAGATTTCAGGTCCCTGGGTACTGATAAGTGGAAAAGACGAGGTGCTGACGTGCCCCGTCGATTTCTACGGTGTAAAGGTGCGCTTGATGTCCCTATTCCGTCTAAACACCAAAGGCTTGGGCTTAGAGCCGCTGAGTCCCCCCCCCCAAAAAAACTATTTCATAGAATAGTATATTGTTCATGGAGACTGTTGACTCATGGAGGGCATCCAAGCGCCAAGAAACATGCTCGGCAACGGGAGGGTAGGTGGTTAGATTACCAAGGAGACGGGTATATACCATTCACCGTATGATAATTTCTACTTCGCCACGAATGGAAGGCCGGTCGGGGGGTGGATTAAAGCCAGAATCATTGAACCCTGTGCTATGTGTCCAACTATAGCACACGGCGTTAAGTGATGCTTGACAAAGTGTGGGGTTGAGGTGTATTTACTGTGCTGGCTAGAAATGTGTCCAAAAAGCGCCGAGAGATAAGACCTTAGCCGTAATGTGTACATTAATAGCCAAGGAGGTTACAGAAACCCATATGCGAGAACAGAGAGGCGAATTTCAGTCGACATAAATAGGAGAGTATGCGAATTTGGAACTTGGGAGAATGGATTGGTTTTGCTAACACAACCCGGCCAGGCGATTTGGGTCTTGAAATTTTAGTGGCTTGTCTTGTTTTATGCCTATAGGTTACTGCATAAGAAACATAAGCCGCTCATAAAATAGTTTTATGTCAGATACATCCCTGTTTTCTTCGAGGATTGCTACCATTGGTCAGCCTAGTTAATATTTTCCCAAATTAGAAACGTCAACTCGGCCGATCCTCTTTATGTTTGCCTAGGCCCAATGCCGTCTTTATACGCATAGCCTTGCATAACTTGTGAATTTAAGCAGTGCATAGATGGCTGATATTTCTCGCTTTCTTCGACCTCCTTCCCGGCTTCATTCAAACACTCTGTATTCCGTCTGAAGATAATATATCTGGACACTGGTATATGCAGTCAATTAGCGAAACTTACCCATATTTACACGATGTTTGTCTGGGGCGATGCTGACGATGATTGTTACGACATGGGCGGTAACTCGGGGGCCACAACGAGACTACAATTCGTGGGGCTTCGCCAGTCATACATATATTATCGCTATCCTTTCTAGTAAATCCTTCCCGCATTCGTCCCATTCACCAGACGCGCCTTCGGCCCTTTGATGATTCTCATCACGTATCTTCTCGCATTATTGGTTGCGAGTGTGGGGTCGTTCTGTGTCTGAAAAGGCGCCTATTTTTGTTACAGCATGTCATTCACTCTACTACATCGATCGATCCGTATCATTAACCTTACAATGTCCCTCGAGTAGATTTGCACGTATCTACACCTTCATCTACGCTTTCACGCGCAATTACATAGGTGGGTAGAACGCGTATATTAGGAGGGAGCGTAAGCTTCTAAACGCAGGCCTAGCGGTGCAGTGCACTTTCGGGGAAGGTCTGGCCACCTGCACTAAACTTCGAATAGCTGCCAAAACCCATGCCAGTAGTTCGGGCCGGAGAAAGAGTGTATGCCCTTAAACGACGGCCTAGGTGCGCGTCCCTTGCCCAAAGGGAGCTGCTAGCCACGGCCAGGACTCCGGATAAGTGTCTATTCTCCCACCGCAGAGAGGCTAAAGTTAAGGGGGGTTTTGTTATCCAGCTGTAGCCTCTAGAGGCCTAAAAGCTGCGGCTTGGCAACAAACATCTTGACCACCCCTAAAAACCACCCCCTTCGTAGGAGATGGAAAAGTGAGGGAACGAGAAAAAAACCCGTACGCCGCGGACGCGCCGCGAACAGCGCCCTTTATGGTCCGTGCAGGTGCTAGCCTGGCTAGGTATATAACCCCATCAATATCACCAAATTTGAGTTAATATACAGGAACCATCAAATGGAACTTTAATACATTTCTGTCATGTTAGGATTGCCCAGAGTGAGGTCTAGTCACTATGGGGTAGCAGCTGGGTAGCAGGTAGATAGCCAAGTATATGGGTAGGGCTCAATATCATTGATTCCTGGGCCTACCATCTAGGTGGGAGGCCTTCAGTCCTTATATACACAGTTATGCCCTTAGAGCTACCCCCTAGGGTAGCTGGTACCTCGCTATGTGATCTATTGGCCTGACAATTTCGATTTGGTTGAGGGCCAAACTCCAAAATTTGCTTGTCATCTATGGGTTCCTATTACCATACAATGCGGTGTTTCATTTCACTTATAGGTTACTATCTCGGGAAGCTCCAGTTTGTTGATTGTCCTACCGTATCGTTATGCTGTCAGCTGCATCGAAGAGACCACTTATGGGTTGGTCGTTACGTTATTTTATAATTATGCTAGTCTGTCAGTGTAAATGTCGGAGGTACGGCTATTAAATCTACTTCGTGCGTTGCTATTTCAATTTAGAGCAGTTACCTGTTCCCACATTGTGACTAGAAACTTTGTTACACGATTCAGAGCGCTATACGTGCGGATTCTGCTTTGATCGGGCAGCGTACATAGGGAGTACTCATATCACGATTCCTGGATAGGCGATATTGTGATCAATTTTTCAAATTATCACAGTACGACTGAAAAAGTATACAGTTGGTTACAACCGGTCAAGTGCCTGACTTAAGAAAGTTCTACTTTTGCTATGCCAGCAACAGTGGGGTAGCAGTTGGCGCTGAAGCAAAGCTCTCGGACGAACCTCTTTTACGATGGAATTCCACAACGTTCCCATAATGCAATGCATGATTCTGAGCCGAAAGGCTTCCGTAATATATTCCAAACACCGAACCGCAACGTCTTAGTATTGTCGTCAACCGCATTAGTGTAAATCGAAATGTTGGGTTCACGGAATCCGTGTAGCACTATACTGAGTATTATAGGCGAATGGGTGGGGTGCCCAATAAAGCGAGAGAATCCGTGGCGCTTTATTCTACAATCAGTACTACTGTGAGAGTTGCCGACAAGCGGGAGAATGTTAAAAATCGTATTGGTAGATGCAATCATTATGTCAAATATCCTGCAATGCTATATAGTTATCCAGCTAAATCCAACATATATTAACGACGTCGTTTTCCCGTAACATCGCAAGTATCTGTTCAACATCCACCCTAGTGTCACAGTTCCTACTGTTGATAGTTCCAGACATGACTGATGCCATTGTGCGCGAAGGGGCGTTCCTTCTGTCAGGTAGTCGATAAGTACTCTAACTTGTATGCATGGTCTTTGGGTCCGTGCCTAGTGGAAGCCCGGAGGCCGGGTTTGGTTCCGTGACACCTAGTCTCTTCTATGGTCGCTGTTCCTATCACTTATTTACTATATTCTATGCCTACTCAAACCTTCTTTTAGGCCGTGGGGGGGCGAGGGATTCATTAATCACTCTGTTGATTCCCAAATAACCGATACTCAACTGGAATTAATCTACGTATGTGCTTTGTTGGCTTACTACCTCACGAGTTAGCAATAATATACGTGGGGATATTATGACTTACATGGAACACCTATATAAATTGCAACGCAAAACTTGCAGTTGACTGACGTCGACAATATTAATAGTATTGCTATTAGTTAATTTGTGTGTTCATGGGTAGATGTGATTCATGAATATGCGGCTTTAGTTACTCTCACTATACGTTTTCAATATTGTGTTACTCTATTTGGATCAGAGGGTACGCTTTCGTTAGTTATTTGCGAGTCGTTAGGATAGACCTATTTCAGATCACCTAAATTTGCAGCAACCTAATACAATGCGTATCACATGTATGTCTATATACCTGCTAAGGTCGGATTGTTAAAGGAATTTTGCGACACAAACCCATGCCAAAACAGCTTCTCTTTAACTAAAGATATCGTTAATATTATTAATAAAGGGGTTGCTGAGATTATATCAACATAGAACCCCCTAACCAATCAATTCACTGCTCTCGCAAGTTCGTCATAATAATGCTATCGTGGAGTGAATTACGGAGGAACACGACTCTAGTTACTATGTTGACTTGTCATCATTAAAAGCTCTGTACCTCTGATGTTATTGTCTACCTAGGTAGGTAACTAGTTCTGTATGTTGGTGGCGCCGTCTACCAGATTAAACCTGCCTCGTCCAGTCTTGCGCTGCTTACATCACATAAAGCAAATCGGTGTCTGGATTAACGATTAGCAGACATTAACTTGTTTGATACGGAATATCTTACCTAACGGGTGACTGCAAGAAAGTTGCGGCTTCTGACTGTATTTGGTCTCTAGCACGTCTCGGATGCTGTTGAGAAGCTCGACATAACTTTGCTTTGGGTCTTGTTTCAGAGCCGTGACGAAAGCCCATGACATGGCGCCGGTGGCCTTGGACGCGATGGTAGCATCGGCGCTCGTCTGATCATCCTTGCTCCCCGACCACATAACAACATCTGCCGGCGATGTCTTGGTCTCGATGGTCTTCTTATAACCTGAGTTCCCTTTGAACGCGGATTTGGCAATACCCATAATAGCGCTTGCAGCACCACCCGTATCACCAGTGGCGTAGGATGTAAGCGCAGTCAACAAGCCTTGGCCAGCTTCGGCCGCTAGATTAGGCTCTTTCAAGACGCCCTTTGTTGAGTAGATGTACGGTAGATCTAACACGGAACCAGAGTGGCAACTGTCGAAGATGGCAGTCAATCTCACGCCCGCCACCAGCGGCTTGACGACGATATTATGGAGGTCATCATCAACGAGATGGCCTGCTTCCTTGTAGTCGACTGGATAGATGACCTCATCAAAACCGTCGTCCTCGTCGCCATCCAGATCCTCAGTTTGCCCACCGTGTCCCGAGTAATGCAAGAATAGGGAATCGTTTGGCTGCGCGCCCCTGACAAGCCACTCCATAGCGCGCGCGATATTGGCCTTTGCTGGCTGCAACATGGGGTCGTGCTGGTCGTCTGTGAGAATAATCATGTCTTCACGCTTGTAGTTGTAATTCTCCATAAGGAAGGCAGAGAGGTTCTTGGTGTCGTTGATGCAACCAGCGAGCTCTCCGTCCTGGCCGAAGTAGTTGATACCGATCAGCAATGCCTTCCGCTTTCCGGTACAGTCGGAGTACTGGAAGGTATAGCCCTCGGGGGCCCCGTGCCCGAACTGCTGCGGTGCCGATGGCGGAGGCGGCCCAGCCCGATGAGAGCCTCCATACCCCTGAACGGTCAGGTAGCCGTAGGAATCCAGCCCCGGGGGAGGCGGGAAAGGGGGAGGCGGATAGCGGTTAGGTCGTGGTTGCTGAGGGGGAGGAGGACCTTCGGGCGGCGCGTATCGATTGTAGTCGTCGCGCCGAGGAGGAGGTGGTTGTTGTTGATAACCCCCTCCATAGCCGCCATCATCTCGGCCTCCGTAACCACCTCCGTAGCCACCACCGTGCTCTCCTCCTCTATAACCACCGTCATGCCCACCGCCATATCCCCCTTCCTGGCCGCCCCCGTAGCCTCCCCCGTAGCCTCCACCATAACCGCCTTGCTGATCACCATGACCGCCGCCATAGCCTCCGCCACCGTATCCGCCTTGGTAAGACATTGTGAACCACCAGAGAAGAAGGGCTCCTTGTGAATTCTGACGCGGCGAAGAGGGGCGGGACGAAGCAAAAGAAGAGGAAGGATTGGGGGGACGGAAGGGTTTCGTGAGATGTCAGGATGAATGCATGGCAGAGGCCACTGATTATAGGTAGGATCGCGGGTGTGGAGTATGGGAGCTTCGGTAGGCAGGTAGGTATCTGTCCATCTATCTAAGATGGTGTAGAAGTTCGATGGGACGGAACGCTGGGGGGCTGAATGTTACAAGCGAGACCCTACCTTGATGGGGGGGGTCTATCTTTAGGTAGGTATTCGGAGGTACCTAAGCTTGTCGCTCATGTACCCGGCCTGCCAGGACATGAAGTACCTCTGGCTCGGTACCTGCCTACCGACTGGGTACCTCGAGTCGGTAAGGGCCCTGTAACTGCACCTGGCAGTGACAGGGCTTGCCTGGCGACTATCCACGGATGCTTCGGGTTCCTTTAATCGCCCGGCGCTGTGAGTGGACGGTCTGAGGCCTCCGACCCACTCTGCAGGGAGGGGCCAAAGATGGCGGGTGGTGAACACCTGGCTACGCGCTACTGTGTCAGATACCCGCGCGCCGTTTCTGTTGACTGAGAGGGCAAGTGGGGTGGAGGGGTGGTGGGGGCGCTGATGAGGGGCAAACAGCCCCCATTGCTGGACCCCGCGTTACCTTCGAGTACCTCGGAGTACCACACGAAGCACAAAGGCCCATGTCGCTGGTGCGCATCCTACCACCTCGTTCCGCCTGCCTAGGCACCTACTCGAGCACCTGTACCTGCCTACCTACCTAGGTAGCCATCTCCATCTACCTATCATGCAAGTTACTCGCATGCACAGCACATGTCAGTATAAGTATCTCGAGACAGTCGTCCTTCCCTCCTCCTGCCTCCGTCGTCCTATCCTGCCGTGCTATCCTGTCGTCCTATCCTGTCGGCAGCATTCTGCATCGTGTGGACCTGACGCGCCGGTTCCATGCTGACAGGTCACTCCTGGTGATCTTACGGCTCAGAGCTCACAACAGACGCCAATTCACCAATTGCCCTTACCGTTTCCAAGCCTTGGCTGCATCAGTCCATACCGGCGGCCTCTTGCAACCCACATCTCGACAACGTCTCAGGCCGATAGGTGTCACGACTCCGGCAATTTCGTGCCGAGCAGCTGTGCGCTTGTGTGCTTTTGCGCTCTTTCGTCTCTTTTGTCTCTTTCGTCTCTTTCGCCGTCTGCACTGCACCGCGTGCCTAGACCGGGCAGCAGGCTCCAGAGGTACCTGTGCATCCGTGAATCCGTGAATCCGTGAATGCGCGCATCTGGCCATCTGGCCATCTACGGAGCTGTCTGGCCGCTGCCCCTGCAACACACACCCGTGACGCGGCCGTGGATGTCCTGGCGCTACTAAAGAACGACGGAGAACAAAACAATATCGCTCAAGATATCGCTCAATCTCTCTGGGACAACTCTCTTCACTCACTCTCCTCCCGCACGCATCTTCCTCTGCCCTGACTTAGTCGACCCAAGTCGTTTCTGTGTGTGTTTGTGTTGTCGCTTGTCAGCCGCACTATCGCCATGTCGTTTTTCAATAAGATAGCAAGCAAGCTCGGGGATTTAGATCTTGGGGGTAAGGACGATGACCGTCCTCCTCGTGAGTAACGACGATACATATTGGACGAGATACACACAGCATGGAAACTCACATGGGAACAGAAACTCGCGACTACCCACCCCCTTCCGGTCAGTACAGCGGAGGCCAGCCGCAGCAATACGGGCATCCAGGTCAGCATCAACAGTCATACGGTAGCCCACCGCCTCCCGAAGGATATCGTGAAAATTCCTATGGTGGCCAGCCGCCCCCCGACGGATATGGCCAGCGCCCTTACGGCGGCCCGCCACCCCCAGAGAGCAATCGTGGCTACTCTTATGACAACCCACCTCCCCCTCAATCAGGAGGCTATCCTGGCCAGTACCAACAGCAGCAACAGAACTACGGCGGCCCGCCGCCGCCTGCACAGGATCCCGTGTACTCCCACCCCTCCGGAAAACCGCCCCTGCCGTCCGGGTGGGTTCCACAGTGGGATCGACAGTATCAGCGCTGGTACTACGCTGAAGAAGCAACTGGACGGACTCAGTGGGAAGCCCCAGGCGGTCGCGGCTCCGATAGCCGCGGATGGGGACCTTCGGGAGACTACAGCCAATCCTCCCAAGATAATAGGGGCCCCGACGGTTATGGCCATGATAACTACGGCCAGTCGTCCCATGGCGCCCCAGGTTACCAGAGTTACGGACAAGGACCTGGCCCTGAGAGTCATGGCAGTGATACCCGTGGCTCTGCCGGGTACCCGCAATACGGCGGAGGCCAAGGCCAATACTCTGAGGGAGCTCCCCCAGTGAAGGAGAAGAAGGACCGAACTTTGCTGTACGCTGCTGGTGGCTTGGCTGCCGGCGCCATCGGCGGTGCCCTGATTGCTAACGCGTTAAGTATGTTTGATCCCAATCCGACATGCAAAGAAAATCCCGCAACCTGAAGACGTCTTTCTTGAAACCACGAGCTCGGCTAACCTATCGCTAGATGATGATTCCGATGATGAGCACCATTCGGCTCCTCCTCCACAACAGCAATACGCTCCCGCTGCTCCAGCACCGGTCGCATATGAAGCTCCATATGAGGCCCCAGGCCCTGCGTATGAGCCTGCTTATAACGCCGATGGGGAGTATGTGGACGCCAGTGATCGTGAATCCGTGGCGTCGGCGAGGGAAAGGTACGAGGAGGCCCAGAGGGAGGCGGCGGATTCCGACGCAAGCAGTAGTGAACAGGAAGAGCTCGAGGAAGCACGCGAAGAGTACTATGAGGAATACGAAGAAGCCTACGAGGACTAAAGCATATCGGCTGATTGTATTAATGATCGGATTTTCGCTTCGGTCTCGTGGATATTCCTCGGTCGCCTTTGAGATGATATAACTCACTTTGAGGTATAAAGCTATGGTCCAGACGGTCATTGCCCAAGAGGGCCATTAATAGCCCATGATGGTGTAGAAATTCCACTTCAATACCGCCTATAAATGATGGGAATGCCCTGCATAAGCCAGTTCCTCTTACTTGCAAGCGAATAGGTCAACAGTTAGACGTGTAAAGACGGCTTATCTCTCACAGAACCGTTATCATTACTTCTGTTTCCTAACTTCAATTCTAGCCCCTAAAAAGCCAGTAAGCTAAACCAAAATCCTTGGTACCCGCTACCGCCTTCTCTCGGGTTTGGGCACTCGTCAAATCACAGTCTCTCGTCTCGTTTCCTCTCACCAGACATGGCTCCTGTCCGCGAAGATAGGGAGCAGGAAGCCCATCTCCACCGTTCGTCAGGCTAGTCACGGGTACGGGACGTCGCATCATGCCGATTCTACCCCGAGCCCCACGGAGCAAGCGGCCAGAGACCGGACAACGAAGAGGAATCGACGGCAGCCTCTTACGGCGGAGCAGCGTGCGGCCCTCCGTACCCAAGTGAGTCGTAATTCCGACCCATACGACTGGCCCCTGCTATTCTTGCCTGACAAGGTAATAATTTCGGTCTTAGGGTGACAGTGAGGACCTGAATATGTTATGCTCAACAAGGATATTATACATCCCAAGATGGTGGAGACGGATCGAGAACTCCCGTGTGGTGCCAGGATGAAAAAAGGTGACGACGAGATTGATAACTTGTATATTGATGCCCAGAAGATTATAGCACACGACCCGATCTTGGCGCCGGCAGCTGCCGTACCAGACAAAAAGTTGTGCCAGAGTAGGGTGGGAATGCCATGCCGGGACTTTTGCCAAACCTGCTAACCCATGGAGACTTATAGGAGACAGGTGATGGGACAGGTGATCGGGACGAGGGGGAAACTCGTTTCTACCCGTACCAAGGTAATGGTGTAAAGTACAGATACTTTGATTGACCCTATATATATTAAGTCATTAAAGGCTGGGAATAGGCTGAAATTGGACAAGAGGTTGCTCGAGTTCTCCCGTTTAAAGCGCCCCCCTTGGGAGGGGGAACAAGCACCTTTAAGAGCTTGCACCCGACGCGAGCCAGCGAACCCTCGATCGTCTAGGAACACAAAAATATACTGGGAAGCAAAAGCCGCCCCCTCCCCCCTCCCCCCAAACACGATGCATCTCGGACTTTCCGTCGCCTGCGCCCTGGCCTTGGTGGCCGGTGCCCTGGCCGTGCCGTCGCGACAGCTGGACCCTCGCCAGCAGCCGTTCAAGTCGACGGTGATCACCGACCACGCCGAGCCGTGGGCGATCGCCTTCCTGCCGGACAACCGCGTCCTCGTGACCGAGCGGCGGGGCAACCTGCGCCTCGTCGACCCGGCCACCAAGGCCAAGGGCACCATCACCGGCGTGCCCGCCGTCGCCTACGGCGGCCAGGGCGGCCTCCACGACGTCGCCCTGCACCCCAAGTACGCGGAGAACGGCATCATATACCTCAGCTACGCCGAGAGCGGCACGGGCGGGGCCGGCGGCGCGGTCGCGCAGGCCAAGCTGACGCTAGACGCCAGCGGCGGCGGCGGGGCGCTGTCCGGCGTCCAGGTCATCTGGCGGCACTCGCAGCGGGCCTCGGGCGGGCTGCAGTTCGCCTGCCGCCTGCTCTTCGGGCCGGACGGCACGCTGTGGATCTCGTCGGGCGAGATCAACCAGATGACGCCGGCGCAGTCGATGACCAGCAACCTCGGCAAGGTGATCCGGCTGTACGACAACGGCACGGCGTTCGCGGGCAACCCGTTCGCGGGCCAGGGCGCGGTCCAGTCGCAGATCTGGTCGCTGGGCCACCGCAACCCGCTGGGCATCGACTGGGACGCCAAGGGGCGCCTCTGGGAGGTCGAGATGGGCCCCATGGGCGGCGACGAGCTGAACCTGATCGAGGCCGGGGCCAACTACGGCTGGCCGCTCGTGTCCGAGGGCCGCCACTACGACGGCCGGACGATCCCCGCGCACCGCACGCGCCCGGACCTCGCGCCGCCCAAGGCCTTCTGGGTCCCCGTCATCTCCCCGGCCGGCCTGATCATCTACAAGGGCGACCTGTTCCCCGCCTGGAAGGGCAACGCCCTGATCACCGGCCTCAGCGCGCAGGGCATCGTCCGCGCGGCCATCGCCGCCGACGACACCGCCAAGGAGGCCCAGCGCATCTCCATGGGCAGGCGCATGCGCGGCATCCGCGAGGACCGGGACGGCGCTATCTGGGTCATCGAGGACGGCGCGAGCGGTCGGCTGTTGAAGCTCACCCCGAACTGAAAAAAAAAAAAAAAAAAAAAGAAAACAAAGAAAGAAAGAAAAGCCTGTATTGGTGAGAGGGCGTTGGAGGGAAGGGGGTCTGGGACTGCAATGTACATACGCAAGGTAGAGAGAGAGAGAGAGAGTTAGGGTGACAGGTTAACTACCTTCTGTATTTTTGATGGAGAGCCGGGATATGAGGTGGGTAGAGTTGGATCTTTCGAAAACCTTCTATCTATCTTATACCGATAACTCTCCCGCCATGATGAAATCGTGATCCTCATCGACACCTGCCTGAGATGCAGCGATTGTCATAAGAACCACCCCCGCCAATGGAGTGTAGTAGGTCCCCTCGAGGACCGCCATCGCCCGAGCTTGAACGGATAGGCGAAGATGTGACTTGCAATATAGGAGAACTTTGGCCTGAAACATAGATGAATAGACATACAGCCTTTATTGAGAAGATGTCGACGCTCTTCTTACAACTGCGACGAGAGGAACCGTGTCGCCTCCAGCCATGAGAGCAATGGGATTCATTTCCTCAAACCTCCAGGCGGGGGCCAGCCGGAGGCAGCAGATGGCGGACAGCTACGCCATCCGCCTACACCGGGTGCTGTCTAGGGTTTTGACTTGTAGCGCCTCACTCATCTCGCCCATCTAGTATACCTGCTGCGGAAAGACCGCTTGATGCGTAAGGTAAGGAAGATGCAAATGAGAGCTGGCGGTGGGAAGGAGCCGATTGGGAGCCAGACTATGTCGATTTCACGTTGTGCTTTAAGGACATGGATCGCTCAGGCACTGCCATTTGGAACGTCGCTCAGGTTAAGTCACGAGAAGAACAGGTGCTTCTAACTCGTTAAGTCATGCTTCCAAGAATATTTCCCCTTGCTTGGTATGGCGCGTCCACAGCTGCGTCCTGGGTCCTCTCCGGTATCGTATCATCTCACCGCCACCCGTAATCGGAAATGCCGTATCTTTCGAGCTTCAGCCCTGGCAACTCATTTAATCCGAAGATAGTACAAGACCTCTACTCGACATTTACTAGCCATTCCTATCCGGGCTTCTGCTTAGACATTGCTTCTCAAGGTGTATTACTAGGTACATATTCGGCAGCACAACGATCGGGAATGCTTAAAAATTGGCCTTTAACTAATTCTTTATTAATTTAGTTGTGTATTTGCGACCTAGCTGTTGCCCCTTTATAACGGGACCTCACTTTAGACGTTCACCACACAACACGGCAGCCGCCGGCGGGCGCCGTGAATGAATGTAATAAATGTTCCTCACCCCAAATCCCGTCATCCAGGCGCACTGAATACGTCTAACAAGAGCCGGCTTGCCATATCCCTTCGAAATATCAAATGAGCTCTGAAGGCACATGCTCGCGCAGAATGGATAGAATCTCGTCCCATATCTCTACCTGCAAGTCCTGAGACTTCTCGCTATCCAGAAATGCACTCACCCCACACTATGTCAGACAAACTGCGTTGGATTGTGAAACGTTCTAGTACGCTTTCTTGAATACTTACTCATGGCACTTGTCGTTATTCTAGAACTTGCCGTGGCTGTCAGGGCCCAGCGTAGTGGCACTCGCCGGACTCCGGGAGCCCTGCTCAGCACTGCGGCCCAGGAAGAAGCACCGGACCGCCATAAACATCAGGAACACTAAAGGGAGGTCTTTTGATCATGTTGGTCTTGCAGAGTCCTGGGTATGTAGCATTTTTACAATAATCTCGGAGCCTTTGCACTGCATACCACGTCGCGAGTTTTACGAGATAGTATTGCTCGATGCTGTCCCATTTGCTCTTATCATCGCATCTCTGGATCAGAGTCTGGCCACTCAGGTGCAGCGCCTTATCCGGAACTTCGCAGATCGCAATACTGTCCAGGGGTGAGATATGGGCAGGATCTCCATCGGATCCTCGGAGCTTCGGTAAGAGTAGAAGTGAAAGGAGGGTTGGGGACAGCACGTCGACTTGTAATGACATCTCGTATCCATCAGAGCCCTCCTCGTACGTCCGTGGGGCCACGCCTCCGGTATTCTGAAGAACATGTATAGCTGTAAACCGTGCATCAATGCGGTCAGCAAACGCTTTGATAGATGGGAAGCTTGAGAGGTCAAGAATCTCAATAACGATGATATCTAGCGAGCATCTTGTTTTTTTTCCCCATGATCACCGATTTCGCTTCTTCGCCTTTTTCTTGCGTTCGTACAGCAAGGATGAGTGGGTTTTTCTCCCAATGCCGCGTATTTTATGGCTTCATGGCGGCCGAGGCTGATGCCATGTGCTCCCGTGATCAGAACCGTCTTGCCCTTGAAGGAAACGTCAACCGGATCTTGTGGGGGATGCCTGGCATTGTACCATAGCTCCTTTGTGGATGACATGGTGAAATGTGACGAAGCTGGCTAAGGTGCCCAGGGCGGTGGAAAACATCAGTATGACACATCAAATATGTTGACCGCAAACGAGTGACTGATCATGCAGGGTACCTCTTCTCATCCGTTCCACTTCCCCCCTTCCCTCTGTAATGGCATGTATGCCTACTGCCAGATGTTTACAGGGAGGCCCGAGGTTTTTTTTTTGTTTGCGGCTATTGCCGTACTGATATTTTCGTAGTATAGCAAATACCACTGCTTCGCTCATAATCTAGCATAAAAATTCCCATCGAATACGCTAATGTGTCTTGAATCCGCATGAGACTACTCAACTCGGCATTCACAGCTAGAGGGAGGATTGCAAATTACATCAAGGTTGTATCCTCTACAGTGTATAGTATCAAATCGAAAAGTCTACACACTCACAATGCTTGGATGACGACTGGGCGGCTTCAATAGGTAGATTTCGACATGATTTGGTGTTAGACGTGAGCTTCGGTTTAGATGAGCACATTTAGTTTGAATATAGAAACGAGTAGTAGTGTGCAGTGTTTTGTCTAGTCTTCAATGCTACAATATGGCCATCGTTCTTCTCGTGACCTCGGCCCGAACCGAACTAGTTACGTGCTACTAAGGGAAGGTACCTGAGCGTTTGGTATCAAAGGCATTGTTGATATCGGCAGGTACCTACTACCGAGATGCCCAGCATTTGGAACATGGATTGGTCGAAGATTGGACTCGGTAGAAGTATGCAGACGGACAGCAAATAATTCGACAGCGTGCATAACCCTTAGTTCCTTGTCTACCGCGAAGCCCGTGGGTAACGGCCAAGTGGTCTCTAAGAATTCCTAACCCCTTTAAATCTCATAAGTTTGAAGAATCAGTGGAACGCCCTAGTGAGCCCCGAAAAGAGACCCATCTGGCCAAAACCGATGCGTCTCTGTTCTTACCATTCCGTAGCTCACCTTTTTCTAATACTACGCGGTGAATACCAGCGCTTTGCGTCAAGGCCCTCCGCCCTCCGCCCTTTGGACTTCAAGCACCAGCCATGGAAAGACTTAAGATATCGAAGATTCTCCGTAGAATAGTCTACAATACCGTTCATGTTGGGTTTACGCTTTACTTCCAAGCCAGCCTTATCAGTTACTACTGCCCCAAGCTAGCACTAATAGCCCACGATGTTATGTCTGTCAAGCAACCGTGTTTAACATGCAGGGAGCCGCCATAGCTAGCTACTCATGTATTCTCGATGCACGTGTAACTCCCTCCCCCTCCCTCCCCCCCGGAACTCGATAAGGCCGGAATATCTGCGTGCCCGGCGTCTCGACGTCGCCCTGTTTGTCCATAGTTTGTTAATACATCACTATTATCATACACACACCCCGGCGAATCATTCTCGAATATGTTGTATTCATTCGGCTATCTTAGCAACTCTACGGTCTAAACGAACAGCCGGACAAGCCATCCAATTCACGCTGAATCCGAGGGGGAGCGGCAGCCATGGGCCGTCCGGCGCTGCGCTGTGGCGTCCTAACCCCCCTGGCACTTAGGCAGCGCTGGCCGTCACGCCCTCCAAGTCGCCGTGGTCGCGCCACTCCGCCCACAGCTCGAGGAACGCGGGCATGCCGCCGCTCCAGGGCGAGCGCCGGGCCGACCTCATCAGGGCTTCGTGGCTCTGGCCCTGGCCCATGGCCCCCGGCCCCATCTCGGCGCTGATGTAGCTGGGCGTGCAGACGCTGAGGGTCGCGAACCGCGCGGCGCCCTGCAGTATGCGCGTGGTCCAGGCCCGCTCGGCGGCGGCGTCGACCTCGACGGTGACGCCGCGCTGGGTCTTGGAGCCGTCGCCGGCCTTGGCGTGGCCGGCGCCGACCATGTGCGCCGCGATGCGCGCCAGCGTGTCCAGCACGTACGAGTGGTTCGGGTTGATGACGGACTGGGCGACGCCGAGCCAGAAGATGTTGGGGAACCCGCTCGACGCGACGCCGTACAGCGTCCCGGGCCCCTCGGCCGCGAACTTGTCCGACAGCGTCCGCCCGCCCGGCCCGACCACCGTGATCCCGGCGCGCACCGACGGGTCCCCGCCGTCGACCGCCGGCGACACGTACCCCGTGCTCAGCACGAGCACGTCGACCGGGTACTCGGTCCCCTTCACCACGATGCCGTCGGCCGACACGCCGTCGATGCCCTTGCCGTCCGTGTCGACGAGGTGCACGTGCGGGCTGTTGAAGGTCTCCAGGTACGTGTCGCTGAAGGTCGGCCGCTTGCACCACGACGGGTACCACGGCGTCAGCCTCTCGGCCGTCGCGGGGTCCCGGACCGTGTCCTTGATCCGCTGGCGCGCGCGCGCGGCGTTGGGCGCGTCCAGCGCGAGGAACGTCCCGATCACCTCGGGGACCCTCTCGGGCGCGACCACGGCGAACTCCGGGTCGCCCGTGAGCGCGCGGTAGGCGGGCTGGCTCGACCACTGGTCACCGACGAGATCGGGGCTGCCGTCGGGCAGGCATTTCGCCATGGCCTGGGCGAAGTTGAGGTTGCGGGCGTCGAACCAACCGGGCCGGCCGGCGATCGACGTGGCCCACTGATCGTGATCCGTCGGCCGCTGGCCGCGAGGAAACACGGCGCTTGGCGTGCGCTGGAACACGTAGAGCTCCTTGGCGTATTTCGCCAGGCACGGCACGGCCTGGATGGCCGTGGCGCCCGTGCCGAGGATGCCGACTCTCTTCCCGGCCAGCTTGGAGAGCTCCGGGAAGGCTTCCTCCGACGAGCCGCCGGTGACGCCGTAGTCCCATAACGATGTGTGGAACAAGTCTCCCTTGAACCCGGCGAAGCCGGCACCCCCGACTTTCGGGATTTGCGGCTTCGCTAGGAGGCCGGCCGTCATGTAGACGAACTCGGCATCGACCGAGAGGGAGCCCTCTTCTCGCCCCTCGGGGCCTCGCCAGGTGGTCAGATCGACCTTCCAGTGGCGGGCCTCCCCGTCCCACTCGAACTTCCCTACCTGTGCCCGGAAGAGGATCTTGTCTTCCAGTTGGTACATCTTGACCACGTTTTTCAGGTGGGTGCGGATCTCGACGCCGGAGGCGTACTTGTGCGACGGCATGAAGCCCGTCTCCTCCAGCAGGGGCATGTATATGTAAGACTCAACGTCGCAGTGGAGGCCAGGATAGCGGTTCCAATACCATGTGCCGCCGACGCCACCAGCGGTCTCGACAAGCCGTATCTGATCGGCGGTAAAGCCTTGTTGAATGAGCCGCACGGCGGCCAGGATGCCGCCAACGCCGGCGCCGGCGATCAAGAACTTGGGGCGATCGCCCGGGCCGAGCGGGGAGACTTGCGCATCGAGGGCTGCGTGGTCGGCCCATATGTCGTCGGCGAGGCGGCGCAGGCGGTCGCTGTCGCTGTCCGACAGCGACTGGAACTGCGAGAGACCTTCGGCTTTCACACGCTTCTGTGCCTCTTCGGCGTACTTCTGTTGGATCTGGGCGAATTCGGCCGCCATGATGACGACGGCGGGATGAGGGGATGTTCGCTACACGGCCGGGCGCACACTTTGGCTCTTGCAGGATGTTCAGATGCACATGGCGAGAGGAGGGTGTGCCGGTTGATATAGCTCCGGTACTGTAGTACTGTACACGAATACGGAATACGCACTAGGTCCGCGGTTCGCGAGGAGGGAGTGGTGTAGCGTAGTGGAGCCTGCGAGAGGGCAGGCAAACCATGCGTGGGTGGTCCGAGGCGGCGGCAAGCTTCATATGCGAACAGGGGCGTTTCCGTACGGGCCGAAGCACCAAGCCTTATACTTATACATACACATACACATACACACATACACATTACACATAACATATAACACATACTCTTATGTGGGCCGCATCTTGCTATGCAAATCCTCCTCTCTGGTGTTTTGGAAAGGTAAAAAAAAAAAAAAGAATGACCCGTGACATCCACGAGCAAGCGGGATTAGTCGATGATATGGCTGTGGCGGGCCGACGCTCGACAAGCCGCCCATTCGGAACCGTAAAGCTATTCAGTTCGCTATCCAAGTTAGTTATTATTAGTTTTATGTCTGTACGAAATCGTTAGGTCTGAGCCAAGCCGAACGGGCTCCCCGGAACGAACGCTATCCATATCACATCTGCATAACTGACGACAGGCTCCTGACCTAGTCTAGCGTTCTCCATCAAGTCCCAAGATTTGTATTACCTACTCACCCGAGCTCTGTCTAGCGGGGTCGGTTGGGAGTACCCCGCGCGCAAAGGAAATGAATATTCTAAGCTCTCCTTCCTCCTCCCCAAGAAATCGTCACTGGCAGATCCCACATCCCCGTCTCTGGACCGGGCTGTTTCGTATCCCCGTGCTGTGTCTGGGTAGGCGCAGTAGTGCGACATATTCCGTCATAATCTGGCCCTTGGTTCGCGATGAGTGGTGGCTGGACAATACACGTCGTATGTCAGCGTGGAAGCAAGGGAGCGTAAATCGAGTACCGAATGTTTGCCAAGAACAACGGTTAGTCCACTGGGCTTGGCAGATGGGAAAGATGGACAGGGCTTACCACTAGCCTACAGCGCGGACCCAATCACAATTTCCAGAGACGATCCGGCAGACCATCACAGGCCCTGACCGCCTGCCTGGCATGGCTAAGCGAGGCAATCAGACGCCCCACGCTGTTATTTCTCTGGACGCAAGGGGTCAAAAGGCACCGGAGATGAGGGGAACGTGCCCTGAAATGGCAAGTGGGCGGCCGTACAGGCCGTCTCTATATTTGGGAACGCTGGGTCGGATATGTTCCCTTGCCCATTGGGTTGAGAGTGAATAGTATTATGTAGGCCTCCTCTACAATTAATGCATCCTCCAAACGTACAAAACCAACCAATGATGGACGTGACCAATATTCCGGACTTTGATAGCCTTCCAAAGGTGGAGGGAATGCCCCAAGGCTGTACCTGGGGTATCTTCGACAAGGACGGCAAGAAGGATCTATTGGGAACTCTGAACTTCTTGACTACCGACGTCGTGAAGGGCGCATGTGCCGAAGCCAGAGATGGGGTCTCTGTATCTCTCAAGTGAGCTTCCGAACCCTCCCTCAGCCTCGTTCGAGTTAGGGATGGCCGTTAATGCGGCTGACACAGTTGGCCACTCAATGCCATGGGCGTTCCTCTTCCGGGGCGAATACAGCCTGTTCATAAACAGATGACATTGAAGGAAGCGGGCTTATCCGAGGCTGCCGGCTGGGACGACGAGATTCATTTCAACACCCAGCTGAGCAGTCAATGGGATAGCCTGGTGCACTGGCACCACCAGCCATCCGGCCTCGCTTATAACGGCATCGAGGTGACGAAGGAAGGACTGGCCGCCACGACCACGGACGCGAACACGACGCCGACATTGGATCATTGGCACGCCGCCGGCGGGCTGGTTGCTCGAGGTGTTTTCATCGACTTCAAGGAGTGGGCGGAGAAGAAAGCACGGGCCGAGGGCAAGACGGGCGAGGATGCCATCACCCACCCGCTCGACGGCCATCGCATCACAGTGGAACAGATCGAGACGATAGCCAAGGACCAAGGCGTCGACTTCCGCCCCGGCGACGTTCTCATCGTGCGAACAGGGCTGACGGAGTACCTCCAGGCCCCGACGCCCGAGGTTTTCGCGAAGCTGCAGAACCGCGGGATCTCAGGCGGTAGGTCGGGGGCCTCTCCCATCTCACCTTCACCTTACCCTGTCCAACTGCTCCGTCACGATTCCCAATGTCCGCTCGCATAGAGCCGGAATAGAAGCTAACGGGGCGTAATTAGTGCACGGGTCCGTCGCGACTGCGAAGTGGTTGTGGAATAAGCGCTTTTCGGCGGTGGCCGGAGACGCATGGGCATTCGAGGCGCTTCCTCCAGTCAACGAAGACGGCTCCGCAGCCACAGTGCTTGACCTAGGTTCGTCGCCAAACCCCCCGTACCCCCCGTACCCCCGTACCCCTATAGGAGGCAGGAAGCGGGACAGGCGGAGAGGCGGGGTGACCAGCCGTGCCACTAACATGAGGCTCGCCTTCTAGTCCTCCACCCTTGGCTCCTGTCCATGTTCGGCATGCCGATTGGCGAGCTGTGGGATCTCCGGGCGCTCTCGGCGCAGTGCAAGGCATCTGGACGGTACAGCTTCATGCTCACGTCGGCGCCGTTGAACATCCCCGGCCTGGTTGGCTCGCCACCCAATGCTCTGGCCGTGTTCTAGCTTAGCAAGTGATGGTGGAGGGCCCCCGGGCAGACGGCTTCGTCGCCCTCCAAACCTAGACTGTCGGCACTGTGAAACTATATGTTTGATGGTGTGGGCCGCTTGGGCCGTTTGGGCCGCTTGGGTTCCCGGATGGCGATAGTGAACGGCTTCGAACCAATGCTTCGTTCCAAGTTTGTCCTTGCTAATTCAATCGGTATTGCATTGTCTCACATTCATCTTATGTGGTGCACTCACTCCCTAGTAGCAAGACAGTCAGTGTTTGTATCGTATCTACCACTAAGAGTGATAGGTATGATAGGTATGATAGATAGTGATTGCTTACCTTTTAAGAGCCGCCTCATGATCATGCATCTTGTATGCCTAACACTACCTACCTGGTTGAAGGAGGGGTCATGAGATGCCTGGGTAGAAGTAGACGGCGAAACCTTGGTGGGTAAATACGTAAGTAAATGTTACTTATAGGGTAGTTGGTGCCGATAGGACACGACAGCCGAGGCCTTGACCCCCATGATATTGCATGAATCTATTTCCCAGATGGTCTTGGACATTGTGTTCTCTTACGTAGCATTGAAGCTATTATACCGTTCGTCCTATGGTTTTATTTTCTTGTCATGTGTCAAAATTCCGAGGATCACTTCCTGAAATATATTTGCTAGCATCAGGGCTGCTACCGACGCGGTTGTTATTAGTATGTTTGGATGGCGACAATTCGAGGCTGCTTTGGGTACAGCTTTCTGTAGCTGTTGTCTTTCTGTTTGAAATCCCGCCTCAACTTGCGCGATGTGTCGCTCTGCTAGGCCTGGGACAAGGGTGCTGCAAGCCTGGTCAGCGTTGTTTTGGCGGTATTATTGAACTAACTTGGCTTGTGCGTCGGCCGGATTTCGATCTCTTTGGCCGACCAGGTTCGCTGCATTTGCATCACCGGGCGTTGTCGCCGGCGATCCTCGGCATCACCTGCAAGGGGTATCAAATTCTCTTAATGTTCAGCTACTAAATGTGAAGCCCTCGTGTTGACGATGGGTAGAGTGATACGACTGAGGGAAAACGAGCTACCCCATCTAATCCCTCTAAAAACCAGTCCCACGGGACTTGGTTTACGATACGGTTTTGGGTCGTGTTTAGCACACAACAATAGAAATACTGGCTTTCTGTCATGTTAAGAGTGCCCGGAGTGAGGTTTTGTCACTAGGAGGTAGCAGCTGGGTCGCAAGTAGATAGCTGAGTACAGGGGCAGGGCTCAATATCATTGATTCCTGGGCCTACCATCTAAGTGGGAGGCCTTCAGTCCTTATATACACAAATATGCCTCTAGAGCTACACCGTAGGGTAGCTGGTACCTCGCCATGCGCTCTATCTAACTGACACTTACAGATGAAGAAGCTATTTATGAATAAAGCATCAACATCAATCCTACCTTCTCTTAGAACTGGGGTTATTGGGTTTTTAGCGCTCAGCGATTTTCTTGTGCATAATGCGTTGAATTGACTAGAGAGCTTCAAGGTCGGAGTGGCGTTGATGATAAGTCTCGCGTAATCTGGTCGCGACCGCGTTTTCGTGTTTTAATTCAAAAAGCCGCCCCTCTCTCTACCCCCTTTTTCTTATATGGCTCCCTTGGCATCCATGCATACAAAAAATCCGAAAAAAGAGCATTTGCCTCACAAATGGATTAGAATCGTAACGGCCGGTTTAAAAATCGTGAATGCCAAGGCTATTCCGGCATCGCGAATCGCTACAAGGTTCAGAAATCAGCCAAATCTTCGCCTTTCTCGACCACCGAAGATAACCGAACGGGATAAAAGACATATAAATCAACTAGTTAAAATCGACCCGTTCATTTCTTCAAGGTTGTTGGCCTTGAGAATCGGTGGTTACGTTACTGGAGGGTCGGTTTTGGTGTGCCTTCAGACACAGGGCATATTTCACACCAAGTGACTTCGCAAGCCGAAACTGAGCGTGGAAGCAGCTCGGAAACGCCTGGGATTTTCCAGAACGTACGGAAGTAAGCTTAATTTGTACTGGAAACATTAGGCTTTTCAAGGCGAGTCAACGATGCAACGTAGGTAAGGCGAAAAAGAGAAATGGGTGTTTTACTGACGACTAAGCCGAAGCCCCAAAATACGACCCTACCTTCGCTTATACGGAATCTGATTCAATACTTTACAATAGGGCGAAAGACTGCTGTCCGAGACTGTATAGCCAAATACCAAGCTAACATGGCACGGGCAGATGTTCATGACCGCGTTTGGGTAGAATGAACGGACTGTACTTCGGGACCTTCACGGAGACCCTGACTCGACGGATTTCAAGAAATCCTACCAAACGTCTATGAACTGGGCAGTATATATGCCCAAGATAGCTCACCTATACAGACAGCTGGCGTAGTTCAAAATTGGTTGCATCACCGGGCCGAGAAAAGCGGGATCACTATAGTGAACCGGCCTCTGTAATTATTCGCCCGACCTTAACCAAATCGAAAACCTCAGGGAAATACCTCAAGAATGGGTTTGCGCATTTAAACCAAGATTTTCAGACCTTCTTAGGAATGGTCAATCACTCAGATTGCTTCAAATTATAGCGTGTCAAGCGTGAGAATCGATTGAAGGGAGTATGTTAATAGAGTTGGTGACATCCATGAATTCCAGAACACGTTATAATTGCAGCTGACGGGTCATTCTGAAGGCGATTTTCTGCTGTGTCTAATTTTTTTTCTTTAAAACAAGTTTTTCCACTGCTAAATGGCTCATGGATTGGCTGTAGAAGTTAAGGGTCGGAAATGAAGGAGGCTGGATTTGGTCGGGTAAAAATACAATTACGCGGGAGGTATCGCGAGGTCTGCTAGCATTGGTTCGGCCCCCTCAATCAGTGCTTTTCTGACATTGACTGCCATGGAGGAGCTCCTCAACAGACAACCTCGCCGATCATGTCCGACGAGCCTTTCGCTCTCCACGCGTTATAAGCACGGGGGAATCGCGGAAAAAAAAAATCCGACTAAAACATTGGGAGAAAAGGGGTCGGACTTCCCCCACTGGCCCGAAGGTATACGCCATGAATAGCAGGAACATATAAGCTTGAAGCCGATGCTTAGCTGCGAATATAATTAGGACAACATGTCATGTCTAATGCCTCTTGAGTGACTTGAGTATACCAAGGACTACCAACCAATTAAGCCAGGCCTTCCGCACGGGCGCTTATCTAGGCCGTCGGAACAAAGAATAGAAAGCCACGAAGTGGCCACTACATGACAAACCCATTTACTCCCCTAGCCGTAGTGATGCGAAATTGGAATGTCTACTATCATGCCAAAACAGAACAGATGGAAGTGTCTGGCAAATAAGGACCTCTTGGTAAAAACTCAGTTAAAGGGCTCCAACCCATTTTGCGTTGCGCTGGTCCATTTCATTTCCTCATTAAACTCGGATAGCGAACTAGACATTAGCAGGGGAACACAACTTTTTTTGGATCCACGGGTCGTTTAAATACCCCCTTGCCGAAGGACGCAGGTCCGAACGTTCGTTCATCATCCTCCTGGCCAAATCTAGACCGCGCTGCCTTCTCGGAAACGATTCTGAAGAATAAGGGGTGATCTCGACAAGTTTAAGCAGGGTGACCCCCATGGCGTATATGTCAACTGAACTATTGTAGGGGCTGATCTTGTACCTACGCCCAGGAGCCCGATAAGCATCTTTCGCCTGGTTTAGTTGGCGTTTCCTCCCGATTTTTAATATTTCAGGCGCTATGTACTCGGGTGTGCCACACCAGGTGAAAAGCTTCCAGCTAAATCTTGCGAGCCCGAAATCCGTAAGCTTGACTATGGGAATATTAACCTGAAGGTCCTAACTTATGACCAGGATATTGTTAGGCTTCAGGTCCCTATGAGTGCAGCTTTGCTGATGGGGGTAGTCCAGGGCGAAAGTGGCTTGTTTTGTGATAGATTGGACATATTGTAGAGAGAGAGACTTCGAGTTCCTTGCTTGAATATGCCCTTCAAGAGAATTCACAGCAAGTTCTATAACGATACAAACCCTTTTCTCCTTTGGTTCCTGAAAAAAGTAAAAATATGTGATAAATATGCTCCTTGCTACAATCAACCCAGGCCTAGAGAACTAAGAGGTCGACGCACTAGTCGGAGCTTCTTTATTATTACGATCTCGTTTTGAAAGTCTTTGAGATTTTCTTGCTTCATGTTTTTAAGAACAGACCTTTGGCCAGAAACCTGGATCGAATGGAAGATAAGTTCAATAATAAAAGGATATCTGGACCCTAATGAGCTTGAAAAAAGGCTGCTCCAATTGAAACTTTCGGAGAACTTCGAGCTTCGAGATTGGGAGCCGGAGGCCATCAACTGGTTGGATTCTCCTGTATTAGAAATGCCTGAGGCATACCTATTCTCAGAAGCACAATGGCTCCGGACTCAAAACTATCAGGCCTTTATGAGCAGACAACTTCTAGCCCAAATGGGCTACGACTACAGAGACATGCAAAACGACAACAAAAAACAATGGAACAAGTCCAATCTTGGTGAAGAACGGGTTCTATATCCCGACTCGTATTTGCTTAGCCACCACCAAAATAGTTCGCAAGGCACGATGTTCCCGACATATCTTGCAAAAGATCTATTGACATTACGTACACAAGGCAACATGGATGCGGAAATACATAAACAGGAAGAGTACGACATTGCTGAAAGCCATAAACAACAGGCAATCAATCGCTGGAGAAAGGAGCACCCTCACGACGAATTACCTTGTGACCCTGTCCCGCTTTACAGACTATGGCCGACCAAGTTGCTGAGGGGGCTGGAGGGTATCGATCGACAAGCTATACCCCCGTGCACGAAAAAGATTTCTTGATCATCTCGCCAAAGTGGAAAAGGAAATGGGGAAGCTTGTCGAATTTTGGCGACAAGCGGGCGCTGTCACTGGGATTCCGACTCCGGCAGTATTATCGTGGTGGTTCCTTCTTTACTTCCAGTTTACCTACGACAGCAAGCGTCTTGACTGGCCACCTCGACTATTGGAGCGAATAAAAGCGATTGAAAGGGAAGAGGGTCTTATAGGGGAGGATTTTTTGGTCTTCAAACAATGTATGCTAATAAGTTTCTGGAGCTTGCCAGTTGGAAAGAAGCGTACCTTCGCTCTAACTCAGGACCTCCTGTGTCCGAAAGCCCCTTTCCGCATTCCATTATTAAAATGACCAAGGATTATCTCCTTCAAGGTCGCCGGGTTACAGTTGACAAGGGAGGAGATGAGGTAATTGCTGCGATACGTGAATAGAGAGCCACGAAATCGGGGGGTGCACGTAGCCCAAGCCGAATGTGCTGGTGAGGATCCAAGGAAGCTGACACCACGATGCCTAAAATCCATGCGGACCAAAAGAGCGAGGGGACGTGGTACGACCCTTCCAAGGAATAGGGCCCCCAGAACTAATCAGTCGGGCATCTGGGCGAACAGGCTTCGAAGAAGACAGAAATGAGGCATGTGGGTTGTCTTTATGTCAAGATTGCCGATTACCTAGCCGATTAATACCTACTTACTTACTTACCTAGGTAGCTTTAGTCTACCTACCTTACCTACCTACCTAGGTAGGTAGTAGTTTAGCCCCAACCCACCTAGTATAGACGTTAAAATACGTTACTAGTACTAACTACTACTAGGTAGCTAGGTAGGTAAATAAATAGTGTAGGTAGGTACCCAAACTACAAATAGGTACCTAACTTTTAGTAGGTATCAAGCACCCAAGTACCCAATAGTTAGCGAACGACACGAGAGAGTAAGTAGGTAACTAGCACCCCAGACCACCCCCCCGTCCAACTAACCCACCCACCTCTTGCCTTTCTCGTCCCCGTCGGCGTCCGGTTCTCTCCACTCCCGTCAGAATCGTCCATCGGCGCATCACTCTGCCGTGGACCTTGCCCTGTCTGTCCACAGTCCACCAACAGAGGCGCCATTCTAGTCCACTCGCTTCGCCCGCACCCGCCCGCCAGATGGACCCAGCCTCGTTAGATCCTCGTCTCCGCGACGCCGGCGAGGATTCAATTGTCGTCCACCATCCCACCCAAGATGGAGATGGAGATGCGGACGCCAGCGACAGCCTCAGCGACTCGTCGCACGATTCTCCCACACCCGAGCAGCCGCTCCAGAGCTTGACCACGGCCACGACCACGACCACGCCCATCTACACGCCGCAGACCCCGGCCAGCAATACCGTCCTGCCTCTGCCCGACGGCCATTCCGCCTCCATCGCCATCCCCATCGCCCCGGCGCCCACGCCCACGCCCACGCCCACCTCCGCCGCCGCCACCGCCGAGACACCGCACGACCCCAATGATCCGAAGCGTCCGCGCGCCTGCGAGGCCTGCCGCGGCCTGAAGGTGAAGTGCGAACCCGACCTGCTGCACCCGGACGGCCCGTGCAAGCGATGCGCAAAGGCCGGGCGAGAATGCCATGTCACACAGCCGACGAGGAAAAGACAGAAGAAGACGGATAGTCGCGTGGCCGAGCTGGAGAAGAAGATCGATGCCCTGACGGCGAGTCTGCAAGCAAGCCGAGGGACCGGGGGTGCAGCAACACTACCACCACCACCACCGCCACCGCAGCAGCCGCCGCCGCCGCCGTCGACAACAACGCCACATCCACATCAACATCAACATCCACATCAACATCAACACCCACATCCACAACATCCCTATTCGCATCGCCCCTCCGAAGTCGACAATGCCAAGTCTAGAATCGCGACACAATGGGGGCCGCCGGCGATGCCCCCCCTCAGCAATGGCTCCAAGGAGGACCGGTCCGTCCTGGCTGGCCAGAAACGAAAGTTCGCCGACGCCGCCGACGCCGACTTGGATGCGCACGACGGTTTGAACGCGCCGCGGATGTCCAACGCCATTCGTCAGTCCGACATCATCGACCGCGGAGTCATCACCGCGGATGAGGCGTCTGTCTATTTCCAACGATACACGGACCGCATGGCCACTCATCTTCCCGCCGTCGTCTTCCCGCCCGGTACAACAGCCGCCCAGATTCGGGAGACGACGCCCATCCTGTTCCTCTCCATCATGTCCGTGGCCTCTTCGGAAACGCCGGGCACGCAGCGGCAGTTGGTCAAGGAATTGATGCACATCTTCGCCGATCGCATCATTGTCCATGGCCAGAAGAGCTTGGAATTGGTGCAAGCCATCATGATCAGCGTCATCTGGTACTTCCCGCCCGAGCATTTCGAGGAGCTCAAATTCTACCAGCTGGTGCATCTCGCCGCTGTCATGGCCATCGACATCGGCCTCGGGAGGAGGAAGAACAGCCCCAAGTCGCGCTTGATCCCGTATACGTGGCGCGACCATCCCTTCCGAAAACACCCCCTTCCGGATCCCGCGACCATGGAGTCGCGCCGGGCCTGGCTGGCCGTGTATTTCCTGGCTTCCAACGTAGCCATGGCCTTGCATCGCCCGAACCTGGTCAGGTGGCAGTCGTTTATGACGGAGTGCATGGATATACTCGAGTCTTCGCCCGAAGCAGCGCCAACTGACCGATATCTTTGCCATTTAGTATGGACTCACCGGCTCGCCGAGGAAGTGGGTATCCAGTTCTCGATGGACGACCCAAGCGTCTTCGTGAACATTACCGAGAATAAAGTGCAATACGCGCTGCGGGGGTTTGAGCGGGATCTAGCTAAGTACAGCGAAGGCATACCAAAGGAGGACAAACAACGTAGGTGTATTCCCCCCCTTCTAAGTCGGGCCGCAGGTTTACTAATCATCAGCAGCGTCGCTTCTTCTGAGCTTCAGTGTTATGAATTTGTATATGCACGAAATTGCATTGCAAACCAATGACGAATACACCGCCGCCAACCCCGAAGCGCTACGTGACCCTATCCCTGGGCTCGCCGATAGCCTCACCGCTGCCCATATCAGTGCATTGTCCTCCTGTCTTACAGCAATAGACGGCATATTCGACACATTTCTATCACTTGACGTGTCGACCATCCGTTGCTTGCCCATCTTTAATTTCGTTCGGGTTGCATACGCCGTGGTTGTACTGATCAAGATATACTTCAGCGCTAGTTCCCCGAATGCAGAGCTGGGGAAGGTGATCAATAAAGATAATATGAAGGTGGCCGAGTATATTGACAGGCTATTGGAGAAATTCCGGGAGACGGCCGCACAGGACAAGTCTCGTCCCGCAGGCAAATTCCTCGTGGTTCTCGTCATGGTGCGCGGCTGGTTTCACCAACAAGGGCAGGGCCAGGGGCAGAGTCGGACGCAAGCTGACCAAAACATCGACCCGACACTAAAACGCCCACAGGTTCCTCAACCCAACCCCGCCACAAGTTCTTCGAACTCTCGAGATAACGTGCCCCAGCCCAAGACGTCACACGACCAGCAGCGCCGATATCAACCGCCGCCACCGAACAGGAAGCAGCCCGACTACAACCCGGCCAACACGCCTCTTCAGCTACTGTCCGAGGTTGCCACGGGCAATGGCCCGTCCCGAAATAGCCAGAACAACAGAGCATCGGCAGCTACTAACTTGAACACATCGGCCTACCCGGGCTGGCTGGGTTCCGGGATGCAGCTACCATACATGTACGATCCGAACGTGGGCCTGCCCACGTCGGCAACAAGTGCGAATGGTGCCGTAGGATCCGCAGGCCAGCCGCTCATCCCCTGGCCGGACGGGCCATTTGGGGGCGACATGGATTACATGAGCATGGGCGACGGCTTCGAGCAAGCCATGGGACTGACACTGACCGGATTCGGCGGCGGCAGCCCCGGCGACTCAGTCAGCTACGAGAACAGCCTACGCATGATGGCGCAGGGCGACACGAATTTCATGGGTGTCGCCGACGAGTTCGCGGGCAATGCGGGCCACGTGTTCAGCTTCTGACCACCAACACCACCACCACCACCACCCTGATTCTCTCTCGCTCGCTTGCTTTAACAGGAGGAGCCCAGTACCAATGCCAGCGCTATTTTGTATTATTTCGGTCGGGGCGATGGCGAACACACGGAACGGGAAAATAACAGCAAACTGTGTAGATTGTGAAGAATTTTGCTTTGAAGGGCGGGCTGATGGATGGGGCAGACAAGCAGGCGGGCTATCGATCGTTAGCAGGCTGAAGCGTTTTTGCTGTTTCCTCTCTCTCTCTCTCCTTGCTGCGTGCGTGCGTGCGTGCGTGCGTATGTGTGCATGCAATGCAGTGGGTTTAGATAGTTGGATGTCATCCATTCCCTTCCCTTTTCCCTTATCTGTAACATGATTTGTTTTTTTTCCTTCTTTTTTTCTCGTTGTTGTTGATCTTAATTCGTCTTTAGTTAACCAGCCAGCCAGCCAACCTTGTACGACAATCTTTCACATATTCTTTTTTTTTTTTCAGCAGGTGTTGTGGAAGGCTCTGGGTTTGCTTGTTTAATTGTTCATCGTGGTTTTTGGTCACGGCTGGGCTGGAAGGGGGGGGAATGGGACGCATGGGACGGGGTCGTATGTAACCTAAACGTATCATCGCCAGATCTACCAAAATACCTACTACAGCTTACGGCGCATTCTTCTTCTTTTTTTTTGCCCATGTTGCCTGTTGAGCGAAAAGCGACCTGTTTGTATCAAAATTTGTAGATTCCTAGTCTAGGTAACCTACCCATCTAATACCACACCTGTGTTCCACTCAACTACCTATCCAACTAACTATCAGTTGTACCGTTTTCATATTCCTCTTTTTTTTTTTTTCCTTTCCTTTTTATGGATGTGTTTAGGTTGCCCCTCCTTTCCTCTACAGGGTAGAACATCATCCCCTACCCGACTCTAAAGACTGACTGACTAACTACCTTACCTTTCTTGAATTAGGGCAGCATGATACTGTTTCGTGTATCTCACGCAGACATGCGCACAACAGCATTCGCTCGGTCATGGCCCAACTTCCTTAAGTCCATTACCGAACAAATCGGGCTGTCGCGGTGTAGCTGTGTGATATACTGAAGTACTTGTCCCAAGGATTAACGCCCCCCATTTTTCCTTTACATAAATTGTTACCCTTACTCGTCTTCAGCGAACTAAGCTGATTGAGCAAGCAAACTAAGTACAAACCATTTGATGACATATTTGAGACTATCTTTATTATTCCTCGAGGGCCAGGGAACCATGAGTGAATTGTATCTCAAGTTTGGTGGCAGCAATCCTTCATAGCTCAATTGGTTCGTGGATGATCGGTTCGACCTCATCCGCTACCAAAAGGAGGATGTATCACTCTAGATATTTCGTCTCTCATACACCGAATCCGTCTCATTTTCTCCTGGCGCAGTGGCCAAACTCATCATCTTTTGCCGCCCGCCCCATACCGCAACTTTACATAAAGTAGTAATAATACCGAGATGCTTTGTCCCTACCAAGAAAGATCGCAAATTTCCCGCTTCAGTCCCTGCCATACAGGCATTACGTCATTTAGATATCGAGCAATCTTCCGACAGAAATTTTGAGCGACCTTACTCGCTTCATAAGCAAATAATCAGTATCCAGCTCGTACACATCCGGGGCCAGATGCAGGTACGGCTTTGTGTTTTCCGTGCCTTCGTTCCATAGCCGAGGCATATTTATCGAATAGTCTCTCTCACCATTCCCGACCATTTACCTCCGTGAAAAGAGCGAAGCGGGGTGGAAAGCTGTTACGGAACATTGTGCAATTAAAAAATCTCGGTCGCGATACGGCCTGGTTGGCGTGCCAGCGGTTGTCAGACATGGTCGTACGATCCATATTGTCATTATCAGCCGTACAATTCGTTTCTCTAGCAAACTAGCGCATTGAATGGCATTCAGTCCATATAGAAATCGCCTTTTAGGATACGCTCCTGCATATGATCAGGTTTGGGCCGCTCAGGTTGTCTGGGCTTCATGACCTCGGGCTGTCGAGGTGGTGCCGGCATGTCGGAAACAGACTTGGCACGGTCATGCTGAGGGGCGCCGCGAGGGGGCGAACCAGGTGTGGCTACGGAGCCGAAAGTAGGGCGCTGACCGGTTACGCTACTTTCGGCACGGAATCTAAGCTGCTCAGTCCAGTTGTAACCGTTATCTGAGCGAGCGGAAAGCATGTCAGAAGGGATTCTTGCGGGAGGTATGTTGCTTGCCTGAGAGGTGCTCAGCCGCCTCGAGGTAGCAGTAGAGAGGGGCGGAGCACCGGGGGGTAGTTGACGCGAGGTGGCAATGGAAGTCCGTCTCGGTTGTTGGGCAGGCCTACCGGAACCTGGGCTAGTCTGGCCAGTGCGCATATTGCGCATTGCCTGGGCGCCGAAGCTTGTGCGACGGGCGAAAGGCGAAGCGGATGGCATCTTTCCAGGCTCATCGTCCTCGATTGCGTTCTCGTCGATGGAGTCCGAATAAGTTGTGGAGATGCTGCTTCGCCGAATGCCGAAGGGGATGTTGGCCGATGGTGGCGAGGCGCCGGACAGGCCCAGCGTAGTTACAGAGAGTCGTCGGCGTTGATCTCTCGCGGCGGCGGCTGACACAGATTCACGGCCAGTGCCATTGCTATTCCCAGGCCCCGCAGAGATGGAGTTACTGCGGTGAAATAGGTTGGAGAAAGCAGCCGAGGTGACGGAGCCGCGGCGGTCGTTTGGTGGTCCAGCGTTCCCGTTGTCGTTCGACATGGTGGCGAGGAGGAGATATGAGTTCTTGGTACCAGTCGTTTGCGGGGCAACAATCAATCGTCCAAGACCTTTACAAAGCAGTTATAATCACGGGCTGACAAAGGTCGTTGGTGATGGCGCCAGAGATGGTGAGGTAATGGTGATGGTGGGTGTGACTTGTGTGACAATAATGATGACAGTTGGTTTTGATGTTGGCGTTGATATCGGTGGTAGCTGAAGGTAGTGATAATGTAAATGTAGTGGTGATGATGATGGTGGTGTTGATCTTTTGGTGGTGGTGTTGGTGGTGGTGGTGGTGGTGGTGGTGCTGGCTGACAGTCGTCGGTTGATGATTGGTAGCAGCAGAAGTAGTCGTTGTTGTAGTCGTAGTAGCACTTGTGGTGGAGAAGTATTGATGTTTTGGTGTTGATGTTTTGGTGTTGATGTTTTGGTGTTGGTGGTTGTACACGAGCACGCGACAACCCTTGTGGGCGATGATGAAAGAAGAAATCAAGGTTTTTTAACGTCGAGATGGGAGCTTGGTGTGAAAGGTTGGTGGAAGGTTGATGTGTGCTGCTGGTAATGGTAAAAAGTAGGTGCTCGGATGAAAAGGCGAGCTGGGTTTGGCGTCAGGGGCATTCGATGCTGATGCAATGGGGGCCGTGAAACAGCGATCGGAAGCGATGGCTCTTTGTATTGTAGCCGTGTGGTGGCCGTATGGAACGACGTATCGTACGAACCATCAAGTAACCGCGTGACTTATGGCGTGCGATGTGCGACCGTGTGGCGAACCTAATGCTGCACCTCGCTCTCTTCTGTTTGACATAAGTTACAACGGGGGGAGCGATGCGGCATCGGGTTGGAGATGGAGAGATGGAGTGAAGAGAAAGGCAAAGGAGCGAGGAAGGCGAGATCGAGGGGCGAGTGCGTGAGTTGAGTGCGTCGCTGACTCGAATAGGCGCAGAATGAAGTGCTGTTCAAACACCTAAATCGGCAGCTTCGTTGGACTAGTTAGGTGCTAAGGAGTGAGGTGCCTGGGATCCTGGCCTGGGGTGCCGGGATGCCGGGGTGCTCTGCCCCACTGCTACGTTCTCTGCTGGGGCCTTTGCCCGGTGGGGATCTGCATGAGTGTGAGCGGGGTTCAAGGCAGCTAACCCGAATAAGGGTATAATTAGTACGTTAGTCAGTAGCCGACCGGCAGCCAAGGCACGTTTGGTGGACAATAAGCTTCTTAGCTTGAGCTCTCCATGTTTATATCGTGCTATCGCTCTGGTTCTACATCTTATACTATCTAGGTAGGTACGGGATATCTAATACAATTACATAACCTTGGGTAACATTACACGTACGGGTAGGTACATACATACCTAGCTTAGGGGGGCAATATTAGGTAGGTAGTCACAAAAAGGGCAGTTGACAATAAAGCATTGAATTCAGAGGGTATGAGACGGTACAACATATGGAGGTAAAATCGGTATTAGTAAACAAGACAAAACGTGATAAAAACCCATGGTAGTTACAGTAAACTAATCTTGTATTATATTGGATTATTATTAACAAGAAGAACCGAAATAAACAGATATGCCATGCAGGTAAGCTAGCTAGGTGTAAATAGAACCGCCATTAGTTATCTTAGGCGCTGAGGGAATGATGTAGTCGTTCGATCCCCACCCAGGCCTACGCAAGTGCTTGTCCGCAGCATACAGTATATCATGATATACACGTGTACTCACATGCTTCGGGGCTACACGCACGCAAGAACACCTATATAGAATAGATAGTAACATCTGGGCACTGGACTAAGCAGTTCGTGGCAGCCTACCCACCCGTAGAGGTATTTATGTATCTAGATACATAGGTACGCGGCGATACGTCAGGGCTAGTGGGGGCAGCACCTCAGAGACACTACATACGCGCCTAACCACCCACCTAACCCAGGTGAGCTTAGTTCCCTACGTAGTTGGGCGGGGAATCACTCTCCCGTCCAATCATCGTCGTTTGCTTCATGTATTTATGTACATCCATACTAGTTCTGTGGAAGACCGAGAGACACACAGAAGAAGCTCACCTCGAAACAGCCGTTGAGTGTGGGGTTTGCAGACACATGGACCCAAAAGAATTCCGGGGAAGCGACCATCACTCCCCACCAATAGACACCGCCTTATGCTCTCCGATCCACCGACGTCACACCCCATCCAGGCCCTCGATAGATTTGCGGGGTAAAGAAAGGTGATCTTCTCCTTACACGTACCTGGGTAGGTCAGAACTGCGGTATTGCCTCGACATCTAATTCGCCGTGCCCCGCCAATCAGGCTTCAATCCACTGATCACTTATCTTCTCCAACGTTCTTGGTGTGTTCTCCTGTGATGGAAGCGCCTAGACTAGGAATGGCGCCGTCTCACCCTCTATCTATCTAACCTTTGTCCCTTCTTCCTCCTTAGCTGCTTAGGTAGCTAGTTACCTACCTATCTACCTATCTACTACTACTACTACTACTACTACTACTACTACTACTACTACTACTACTACTACTACTACATATCCGCTACAGAAGTACTTAATTGCCTAACCTACATACCTCAGCGGCGTACTGCGTTAGATAGCGCCAAAATATGCAATGCCTAGATGGACAACGCAGAGATATGCTACTCATCCGGAGCAATTAATTCTACCATGGCAATGTTCACGACGCCGAGGAACGAGGCCGGGACCCTTCTTCGAAAGGCGCTAGTTCGCGGTCTAAAAGATGAGCTACAGCTGTTGTTCGACCATCAGCATGGTATCGGTATTACCATGTGGAGAAGGAAGTGTAGAAAACAAGAAATATGAGTCTCTTCTCGTTGCGAGAGCCGATAGGCAAGCTTAAGTAGTACTTGACTGATACGATGGTTCGCCTGGTCTCACTCGTAGGTCAAGGATCGCTTGCGGTAATCCCGACTGTCCATGAGTCGTCCTTCCAACCAGCTTCCAGCCATCCTATCCGGAGTTCTGTCCTCTCCCTGCGGCTTGTGATCGACATGGTTTAGGATGCTACCGTTGTAGCCAAGCCGACGGCCATACCGAATCTGTTCGGCCCCCTGGGCGGACGGTACAGGCACACGGGGTTGACCAAAGACGAACAAGAGAAGCAGGGGTTAGATAGCATGCACCTTAACCGCAGAGCCTGCCCAGAGTCATCACCTTTTGTCTATGTATAGCTTCAAGACGACTAGAGTGCGCCACCTCCGGTTCTGGCTAAGTCTCCCCGCTACTACGCTTGCCATTGGCCTTGGCAATGACTTTAGGTTTGATCGATTGTAAGTCTGAGTAAGACTGGGCGGGATTCAAGAGCGCGCTTTCCTTATCTATATTCGCTTGGCGATTCTGCTGACAGGGTGCAAGCGTGGGCATGACACTAATTCTAGCATAGCTCTACTCCAGAAGTAAAGGTCTTGAACATTCCAACTGAACCTTTGGCTGCTTCATGATTGAATCGGGATACTCCCACGACTGTCTGCGAACTATAGTGCTTTCCACAGCAGCCGACTCAACAGTATGTGCTTTGCTTGTCTACCCCCTACCTCGAATAGGGGTAAGTGATCCACCTCACTGGTGCTCAATTGCCGTGATAATGTATTGTGCTAAGCCATTTTGAGTTAGCATCTGTACCCCAACAGTTCCCCCTTCCCAGAGGCTCATATGTTGAAGACAAGCGGACTAGGGTTAGACGTGTCCAGACGAATCGACATGGAACTCGGTCCCGGGCCAAGATATTATGTGTGTGAGCCGGAATAGCTAGCGACTAATTGGGAGAGAGAATCCCTCTCCTTGCGCAAACCAAAAGCCGTTTCTAGGACCTCCCGGAGTCGAAACTGTTCTAAGGACTTAGGTTTACTTAGAGAGTAGGAGAAAACGGTGGGAAATATACTAGAGGGGAGTATTATTACAAATTGTTGGATAGTTTTGAATTTTTCTTGGTACTATAATGCGTTAATTTCTCCTGCTCTAGGACAATCGTGCTCATTAATTTGCCTAAAGCCGGGTATACGGCTACATTATACAAGAGACTGTTTCTGCTTGCAGGGGGCTTTCTAACAAATGTTTTATCACAGCATGATTCAGACTTGAGGCTCTGGTGACACGCTACCGTAGCATCTAGCCTAATTAACCCCCGCACAATTTACTATACCTATAAGCTTATCGTGACAGCACTGTCATAATGCATGTTTGGCGTGTGATCGATCACCTTTATTAAGTGCTCATTATAAACTATTTACCTCATAACAGAGTAAAGGGAGCAAGAGAACAACACAACAGGTAATCTGCTGCGATAAACCCAACAGTAGCTCTTGAAGCCGATCTTTTGAGGAGTCCAATGACATATGATAGGTTTTCTTATGAACCATATATGTGATATAGATCCAAAAGCGGATTAGGTGAAGAGCGAAGATGACGGAGAGCTAGGGATTGTTACCAGAGTTAAACTCCTAATGCAGACTACCTAATTCACAATCCGCCCTTCTGACACCAGATAATATGCCAATCTAGGAGGTCTCCCCGCCTTTGGCTTCCATAGCTTGCAGACATGTCAACAACCTTTGTAACCCGACATGCAGAGCCCGCTCTTCAACAGTAAAGCTGATCCGAAACCAACCTATCTCCTCAGATGAGAAGCTACTTCCAAGAGAGATTCCAACACCACCAGCGAGGCAATTCTTGAACAGTCTCATCTCTTGCTCTCGGAGCATCTCCTGGTTTTGAGATGGTGATGCTTGAGCTAGCGAAATATCTGATCCTGCCTTTCTCAACACTTCACCGTTGAGGTAGCGTCGGAGGTCTACCCAAACAAAAACACCAGCATTTCTATTTTCCATACGATTAGCTTGTCACGGCGAGAACAAAAGGACTTTGTGCATGTTATTAAGGGGCCCTAAGAGCCAAGCCAAGCATAAACAAAAATTGATGATGGGACCGCGTCGCAACCAGTCGTGGCGTAAATTTATGGCTCTCTGGTAAACTCACGTGTTGGTATAATACGGAATCTCATGCTGGCCCAAGAATCTAGTTAGGATTCTGCAGTGTTTCTTCAGAACCTTCTGTTTCTTGGTACTCAGAGTGATCAGAAACTCTGGACTTTCAAGCATGTTCGCCCATATGTCCTGGGTTACGTAAGGTACCCATCTGAAGACGCTGTACGTTTGATTATTAGGTAGTTTTGGTGTAGGGTAATCAAGGGTTATGAACTGTACCAGATACTAGTGACAGCAGCGATGAGACCCTCATTCCTAGAATGAAGTGTACCAATGCGAAGACCTGTCGCACCGAAATCTTTACCCATACCGTATGCGACGTGAACGAGCCCAGGATCGATGCAGTCGCCGAGATCCAACGCCAGAATTGATATACACCAATACGCCTCTAGAGCCACACCGGAGGATAGCTAGTGCGTCGCCATGTGCTTTATCCACCTGACAAGTTGGGACTTGCAGGCATGTGTATCAATCGTTCCTCCAATTGAGGCTCTTATCTACTAAGCTAATACCCAAACAACATGGCTATGGGAGCGGAAAGCTGACCAAGACTAACTTACTAGTCGGTTACTGTGTCTACGCCGCATAGTATTGTACCATGCATACTTTAATACCCATTAGACCCCCCGGGCCTTCAGTGCCTTCATCAGCGTCTCCGCGAAGCTCACAACATTTTCTGGCCCGATCATGGTGTAATGTGTGCCCCCTACGGCGTGGGATCTAGGCGGCTCCCGCACGAACTTAGCCCATCGACTCAGATGCTGGCTGAGCCATTCCTCTCGGGACTTCGCCACCGCCTTCAGTGGTATAGCGTGAAATACATCTATCCCATCCACCTCTCCCGACGGCTCGTAATCGACCGCTAGACTTTGCAGTCCAAAAGCCAGATCCGCCCAGCGCTCCATCGCCTCTACCGTCAGCCCCAGCTCCTCCATCCGCGACATATCCCCTATGCTCACGACACGTTGCAGCGTGTCTTTGCGCGGTAACGCGCAGAAGGCTGCGTCTGCTTCGAGGCCGCTCAGGGCATCCTCTGTAATGATTCCCAAGAAAAAGCCAAGGTGTAATAGACATGCGGCCCAGTGAAGCTGGCAAATCCGACTCCTAATGTGTGGCGGGAGATTAAAGGAGCCGAGAAAACAGACTTCGGCACCGCCGCTTCTGAATCGCTTGGCCACCTCGAACGCCAACATCGCCCCGTAGCTATATCCCGCAAGCGCGTAGGGCCCGCGAGGCTGACGCTGATGGATCGCCGCCGTGTACATGTCAACGGCCTCCTCGATGCTCCCGAGGAACCGTTGGCCGGGCTCGAAGCCGGGCGCGCGCAGCGCGAACACAGGTCGGTCGTCCGCAGCAAGTCGCTGGGCAAGCCCGACGAAGATAAGGATTTCACCAACCCCGGGATGGATCAACCACAGGGGCGTCTTCGAGCCTCTGGCCCGGAAGACGACTACAGGATCGTATGTGCCCTCGCCCGGATTTTGCTCCTGGGAACGAGCCCCTTGCTGCTTTTGCTGGGCGTCTATACAGGCGGCTAACTGGCGAATTATTGGGTTCTTCATGATGTGGAGGACGGGGAAGTCCATCCCAAGCCGCTTTTCTATGTAGTGCTTGAGCTTGATTACATGCATTGAGGTATACCCAATGTCGAATATGGATGTCTCGCCGTGGATACCGACCAATTCTGGAGTTGTTCCCAGGACGTCCGCGACATCATCAACCAGACAAATCTCTGACCTGGTCAATTCGCTGGCGTCGTGTGTCTGCTTTGCAGCGCTATTTGTGCGGCGGAGCGCGGCTTCATGCTCTTCAATGTCGGCAAGGAACTTGCCATCTTCAAATAAGCCCGTCAGCTTAAGCCGCAATATTTTGCCCAGGGTTGACGTGGGAAGTAGCGATAATGATTCTTCCCGCAGGGCAAATACCACTGGAACAGTAGAAGTGCTCATGAGACATGCTTGGGTTATCAACCGATTGACAACCGCTACCTCTGAGTCCGGCGTTGGGAACGCGTTTGGGACGTATGCAACAGTCACCTGCTCGGTATACGCCGCCTTAGACGAAAACACCACTATCCGGGCCACGACATCTCCCACGGCTTTCTCTATATTTGCTTGGATGTCGCTTGTGGCCATCTTTACCCCGTTGATGTTTACAACGTCTTTGGTGCGTCCCGTGAGACTGAGGTTCCCATTCGAGTCGATGAACCCCTGATCTCCCGTGCGGAACCAGTTATCAGCTGTAAATGCTTGTTCCGTAGCCATCCGGTTGTTGTAATAACCGCTGAAAACGGATGCTCCGCGTACTTGAAGCTCACCAGATTCCGTCACACGCATTTGCGTACCGCTTATGCATTTACCGACAGAAGCATAGGCATATTCTCGGGTGACATCGTATTCAGGGCAATTGACATTGTAAATGCACCCAGCACACGTCTCCGTCATTCCAAAGCCGGTAATGATCACGTCTGATCGGGCTCCGTACTTCCCGAACAAGGCCGACGCTGCTAGGCAAGTCCTCGTATCGTTGGCCTCCCCGCCGGATATGATGGAAATCAGGCTCGACAAGTCCCAAACGCCATCTGCTGTCTCCAACGGCCCGATGGACGAGACGAGCTTTGCGAGGAAGAAGTTTGGAGCAAACGTGTGCGACACACGGTGTCGACTGAGCAAGTCCAAAAAGGTCTTGGGCGATGGCACAATATCGGTAGCGCTCACATGAACTTGGTCCATGCCCAGACTGAGAGCTTGTAGATGGACTTCGATCAACCCTGCAACCCTGCAACGTTGTCCAGGCCGATCCAATTTAGGAACGACCGGTCCCCAGGAAGTTCGCGTAGCAGGGATTTGCCCGCAACAGCAGCCAGGACCTGTCAGTGTGTAAATTGGGCAGCTTTTGCATTGCCGGTACTCCCAGACGTCAGCATAAGTATTGATAGGCCACCTGCTTGGTCGTCTGTTGTCCCGTTGCGGCTCGAGCCGTATCTCACCATGCGTCCATTCCGTGCATCATTGGATATTGCAACATCGCCATTGTGAGAGTTTGGCCTGGGGCAGTTACCATTTTCACTGCAATCGCACCTCCCGATAGCCAGTTTCACCCCGCGCCGGCGCTCCAGATCTCCTTTCGGCCCCCGAAGGAGAGGCTCAACCGAATGCAGACGGATATTATGATCATTTCCGAATAGGGGAAGAAGCTTGGAGCTCGTAAGCCCGATTGGGGAGTTCAGGAGAGCTGAAAGGTTTCGGATGTGTGCATGGCGATCGTTCTCGGCATTGCTGAATGGTGACGAGAGAACCGGCAGCCCCTCCGCGAGAAGGACGGCCCAGAACCATAGGATGGTATCCCAATGATTGCCGAAGTGCAACAGCATGGGACAACCGACCGCGAACCCTTCCAGAGACGAGATAACGAGACTAAGACGATTTGCTTGATCGTACATATCCGTGTATGTGACTTCTATGGGCCGACTGCCTATATTACCCGCAGGGTACATCAGTAGCCGCCCTGGGCTCTTGGTTCTCGCTCTCTTCCTCAGGAGACGCTGCAGCGTAGGTTCAGTGAACATCTTGTTAACGTATCGCAAATCTATCTTCCTATCAGGGATATATTTACACCTTCATAAGGTGCGAAGGGTGAGCAACAAGACAATCGCATCCTCTTCCTCTTCTGTAGAAGGCCCAGGGTCAAGCGGGCAATGCGCAGCCGCGGTGCCCCATGGGTATCGCCGAAGTCGGGTAAACCACCCCTATTCTCAAGTACGGCTTGGGCCGGCTGTGAATAGGCAGTCGGGACAATGGGGTGGTCTAAGATCAGGGCCCCAGATGTGCTAACACCAACCCGTCGGACTGCGGGTGATAATAAGGAACAGAGACGCACTAAGAACTGGTTACTATGGTAGAAGAAAGCTTCTGTCAGATCATAAAGGCCAGTCATCAGCCAGTCATCAGCGAGCCATCTTCCATTGAGGCCCCCATGATAACGCCATCTTAACAGCCGGCATCAAACCAAATGTGATAATCGATCGCCAAACAGGAGCTACACTTGCTTGGGCCTGGCCACAATTGCGAATGCTCACTGAATGCTCGCCGGGCCACAATGAGGCAACAAATAATACTACATGAGTGGAAGCCGGTGTATCATAAGAATGAGGCTCGTCAATTTGGGGACTGAAGGAACTATACAGTGCCTATATATATGGTAGTATAGGTAGTAGTAGTAGTAATAGTAGTAGTAGTAGTAGTAGTAATAGTAGTAGTAATAGTAGTAGTAGGGGGGTACGCCGCACAGAAATCGACTCGGGCAGGGATGTGAAGCCTATAGTGTTACACAAGTCATGCATGGCACCTGCGGGCTTCCCCCCTTGTCATAGGTAGTTAATTCACCAGGAGCCATCTTGCCGGGACTTCGGAGAATGTCACGCTCGAATGATTTATTGACTTCTGGGTAAGGTATATTCTACTGCGAAAACTAGGTTCTATTAACACCAAGAATAAGTCATCAGGCGGAGGTTACCTGTATGTGGTGTTTCATAACCACGAGGCCCCTCGGAAATAAGTGTCTCATGAAAATTTGAACACCATTTCAGGGGCATATGATAGATCCGTGTGTGATGTGTTAGCAAGCAAAGAGCAGCGTTATCTGGTGGTTCTAGACGTGTCAGATCCGGACTTGTTATTGCGTGTTGCACAGGCCTCGCACGGCACCTCAAGCGCCAGCGCGGTACCTTTGTATGTATGATATCCTGTACAAACCATGTCGTGTTATGTAACCGGTGATGCTGTGCAGGCCCTCGGCGCACCTGCCTTCACATGGTTTGTCTGCAGGGACTTCTCTATGGGGTTTCCGGTGAAATGTGGCTGCTGGAGGCAAACCTCGAATGCAACTCCCACTTCCAATGTTGTCGAAATATGACAGCTGTAGGCTCATGCTGCCTATTCTACACCATGCGCGTGCATACTGTTCTATGCAGGCGTATTGCAACTGCCATTCCCCAACACGAAATAGGCTAACTAGGGCTGTTTTGATGGAGGTACAGCACTCTGCGCAGATGACCGCCGGCGAGCATCTCCAGCTAGCTCTGACTGAAGCTCTCTCCCTTCCAAGCTTCGCTTTCGTTTCTACTCCCTCTCAGCGTTTGTCCGTGCACCATCACCGTCGCCCACTCCAACTCAAACCTTTGTTTTCCTCGTTCCCAACATCAAAGGCACCGGGCCCATTACCGCTGCTTGTGACTCCAACATCCACGATGGCTACAATCCGGTCCCCCGAGCAGGAGTCCTCTGCGGGGCGCGCTCCCTCGCCTCAAGCTACCCCCAAGCCTACTAATAATACAGATGCTGGCTCGAAGATGAATCTAGCCGTCGTCGAAACCAAGCCGAACCCCGAGTACGTCACTGGCATCAAGCTCGCCGTCATTATAGCCACTGTCACATTTGCCAGCTTCCTCATACTCTTAGACAATATGATCGTTAGCACGGTAAGCTGAACCTCCGGGTATTGGACTTGTCACAGGCTGAGCATGCAACCCAGGCCATTCCGAGGATCACCGATGAATTTCATTCTCTCGGCGATATTGGCTGGTACGCCAGTGCATACCAGTTTGGGAGGTAAGCCTGGCCCATCACCCTACAGATGCCTGAGTGGCTCACATTATTGCTGCCGTTGAAGTGCGGCACCGCAGCCATTGACAGGGAAAATTTACAAGTATTTCAACACGAAAGTTCGTAGCAACTCTACGCCATCATATGTTTCGAGTTCTGATCTTACCCGAACAGTGGACCTTTTTAGCCTTCTTTGGCGTGTTTGAGATCGGCTCCGTCATTTGCGGTGCTGCCGTCTCCTCTCCTATGTTCATCGTCGGTCGGTTCATCGCAGGCTTTGGCGGCGCGGGTGTAACTACTGGCACTATTACCATGGTATCAAACAGTGCGCCTCTCGAGAAGCGACCAGGTGAGCAAGACTGGTTACAGCATCTGACATGGTACCAACACAGTTTTTCTTAGTATTATTAGGTCTGACGTTGGGTTGTGAGTCCTGCATGGTCCCTGATCCGATTATGCGTAGCTTGTCCTGACTCGCAATGAACAGTCAACCTCCTTGGACTCGTTTTGGGACCTCTAATCGGGGGAGCTTTTACGTCTTACGCTACCTGGCGTTGGTGTAAGATTGCCATCTTCTACATGTTACAAATTTTGACTGATAATGCCAGGTTTTTATGTGAACCCGCCAGTCGGCGCGGTAGCAGTGCTTTCCATCCTCGTTCTGCGTATTCCCGAGCCAACAATCAAACCAAGGGTCTTATCTCTGCTGCCAAGGCTGCATCATTATCTTGACCTCGTTGGTTTTATTCTTTTTGCGCCCGCCGTCTTGCAACTTCTCCTCGCTCTTCAATTTGGCGGCCGGTCTTTTCCATGGAATTCGTCTCAGATCATCGGCCTCTTCGTCGGCGCCGCTGCAACCACCACCGTCTGGTTTTTCTGGAACCGATATCGCGGAGACGATGCAATGATGCCCCGCACCATGATCCGCCAGAGGAGTGTCTTATTCTCTGCGCTGTACAACGGGTCCCAAACGTCGGCGGTCTATGCAGCAATTTATTATCTTCCCCTCTATTTCCAAGCTGTTAAAGGAGCGAGCGCGATTCTGAGTGGAGTATATCTTCTTCCCATGATTCTATCACAGCTTTTCCTGGCTGGTGCTTCAGGTGCTGTGGGTAAGTCAGAGGAGTGTCTATCAATCCAAAAGTTGTCGTCGGTGCTGACGCCTGGTATAGTCCAAAAGATTGGTTACGTGATTCCTGTAGCTGCCTTCGCGACTTTGTTCCTCTCCATCGGAACCGGTCTTTACTCCCTCCTCCAACCTGGTACCTCGACTGGCCGTTGGATAGGATTCCAGATTCTTGGGGGCGTTGGCTTTGGCGCTGGACTACAAATGGTTCGTCTCCTCTGCACAGTATACTACTATTCCCGCATTATTCTGACTATTCTGACTATCCCTACCAATATCAGCCCATTATCGCCGTTCAAGCGGCGATGGACGGCGAAGAACTAGCCTCCAGTATTGCTTTTATGGTCTTTAGCCAGGCTATCGGGCCGGCCATTGCGAATACGCTCTATAATGTCATATTCCTCGAGAGTTTGCAGAAAGAAACTGCCCATCATGCGCCGCAGGCAAACGTCCAAGCTATTATAGACGCCGGCGCTTCCGAGTTTCGCTCCATCGTCTCGCCCAAAGACATAAACGGTGTATTAATTGCATATGCAAACAGCCTTGACCGGATCTTTTACCTTGCAGCGGCATTTGCAGGACTTTGTGGGATATTCCTGTGGGGAATGGGCTGGCATGACCTGCGAAAGAAGGAAGGAGATGATACAGAAGCCAAAGCTGGCGGTACAGAGCTAATCAATCTGTAGAGGAGGGTGAAAAGGCAGCTTGAGGTGAAGACATGTTTTCTTTTCTCCTAATACTTGCAAACTCGTTGAAGTGGACTTGATATTGTGGGTTCTTGATAGCAGGTTAATTTCATACAGCGGAGGCAGTTAGTGAGTTGTACTTTGCACATATAGGTACAATATCTTTTAACTTTTAATTACCTTGATAGATACAAGCCAAATGGGCTTATGCTCAGTGGTGTTAACACCCGCCCCCACAATCCGCCTAATCGTCACCAAACCGGCTTCTTCTTTAACCTCACCCACCCACCAACGACGTTGACGATGACTAGCCAACTACTGACGGTGGGTCTGTAGAATCTGCTTAGAAGTCGAATATTCGCAACCTGAGCACTACGGGCCGCGCCTGGTGTCATCCCTTGTGTCAGGAGGATAAAGCACATGGCGAGGTACCAGCTATCCTATGGTGTAGCTCTAGAGATATCTTGGCAATCCTTCGTATCTTGGCGCCTTGGCACCTACATCTGTGTAACAGAATCAATGATATTGAGCTCTACCCCTATACTTGGCTATCTGCTAGCGACCTAGTTGCTACCTTCTAGTAACTAGACCTTACTCTAGACATTCTTCATATAACATATAACACTTTGCCACACCTGATCCGATTCATCTCGCTCTTTAGATTTCCTCGCTTTGATTATCAAGACAAGAACATAGCTCTAGGTACTATGCTCGAAAATAACTCGCCGCCACCAAGGTGAGGAGATTGCCCAAGTATGTGGTAGCCTCCTCACACAGTTATGGACCGATGAGCAACTCACCGATGCCGAATGTAGACATAGAAGGCTCTAATCTGTCTACGTAGTTGCTCACGGGGGCGGGGGAAGTTACGGGGCATATGTTGTGTAACCAACAGACGCGACAGATCCACCGGCGGATGTGACACCTATCGAGTCACTAATTATGACCTATCAAGTCACTTACGGCTTGAAAGAACCCAGCCCTCCCTGCTTAGCCGGCTCTGTCTGCTGGAAGGAAAGGGGGAGCAGAGAAATAAGTCGACCATGCGCTCTGCCTACAGCCGCACTTTCCCTCCTCACCAACTCTTCCTCACCAACTCTAGGGATCCCTCCATCCCGTTCCTCACCCGCCATGGCGCCATCTGGCACCACTCCCCGAATTGTCGCCTTAGCTGCGAAGATAAGCAGCTCTGTCGCAGAGCTACAGGATTCTTTGTCGGCCCAGGGAGTTGAATCCCCATCCTTTGCCGAGGACAGCCCTCAATACCTTCCTCCTGATGTGTCCCACATTCGGGATGACGTCCTTGACGCAACCGCTGAACTCCATGAGCTTCTGTTGGAGCCTTTGATGCTGCTCTACAAGTTTGCTGGTGTAAGAGTACTCTGCGTCAGACTGGGCTTGCGGGAACTAATGGTTCAAGGTCTCCAATCTTGTCAGCATCGACGCCATCTGCCGGTTCCATATCTTGGATGCAGTGCCTTTCTGGTGGCCAGGCTTCCTTTGAAGATATCGCTGAGAAGACAGGTCTGGATAAGACCCTTGTCAGACGGCTACTTCGACATGCGATATCCATGCGCATCCTGAGAGAACCAGAAGCAGGTATCGTGGCACATACGAAGATCTCCAAGTTCTTAGCCATTCCATACATCCATTCGTGGGTCAAGTTTGAAAGCAACGATACCTGGCCAGCTATTCCCAAGGTAAGTGTGAACCACCCGTCTAGACCACAGAAAGGGACTAGAACGCATAGAAATGGTCAAGCTGATACAGACGCTTTGCGTTAGGTTGCCGAGGCGATAGAAAAATGGCCGTCTTCCGAAGAAGCAAACCAGACTGTGAGTGTGTAATTACCGTGTCCTATATCTGATCATATATCCGATCTACCCACGTGCCCCAAACACGTCAACATATAAGCTACGCCTTGTACTAATCTCCACAGGGCTTCGCTCTTGTCAACGACGGTAAGTCGGTATTTGATGTCCTTAGCACGGATCCTGCGCGGGCGATGCGCTTCGCAGGCGGGATGAAATCTCTCGACCATGTTCCGGGTTGTGGCGACGCAGCTGTTGCTACGGCCTACGATTGGTCTTCTCTCGGAAATGTACTCGTCGTCAACGTCGGTGGATCTCGAGGCCAGGTTGCGATAGACCTAGCAAGTAAGTTCGAGAATGTCAAGCTGCTTGTCCAGGATTCGGCAATGGTCATCGAAGGCGCCGAGGCAGGGGTTCCCAGCGAGTTGAAAGAGCGCGTTCAGTTCATGAGGCACGAGCTCTTTGAGCAGCAGACGGTACAGGCAGAGGTATATTTCTTCCGTATGGTCATTCGCAACTGGGGCGACAAATACGCTGTCGGAATCTTGAAGGCACAGGTCCCAGCCCTCCGACCCGGGGCAAAGATCCTCATTCAGGACGCGTGCATGCCAGAGCCAGATGCTATTCCATTATGGAGAGAGCGGGTCATGAGGTACGCAGTCGTGCATTGATGTGGCTAGTAGAAATCTGAGCTGACTAACCGAAATTCGATAGGGCGGTGGATTTGAGTGTCAAATGCTACTTTAACAGCCGCGAAAGATATCTGGACGAATGGAAATCTCTTCTCGCCGCGGCGGATGAGCGATTCGTCCTTCATCAGGTGTTTGAGCCCAAGGATTCGCTGCTATCGGTCCTAGAGGTTCACTGGGATGTTCCTAGTACTGTAAAAGACTGAACTGATCTATCAAACCTAGCATTGGTTCTCCGCCCAGTCGTTCATTTAGGTCAGGGCTAGCAGTGGGTTGCGGCTTTGGGCTTCCTCCGGATACCGTAGACATGCTTAACATAATCAACTCTTTTGGATCCAAACTTGGTCCATTCTGGAAAGCTTTCCTCCGATTCACTACTGCTATTTTTTAATTCCTAAGCAACAAGAAAAACTGAAAATGAATCGTAGTGTCTTTTATTCCGGCATCCATTCTTTAAGAATACTCGAGCTCAAAGTCACTCGTACGGCTTGACCTCGTATCGTCCTAAGGTTCACTGTGATCTGTGCTCAGTATGGACGTACATATCTCCGCACATACGGCAACACGTGCATCAATCTTCTGTACTTTTTACTTTCATTGAATTCATACTTGAGCTTTAGGTCTCTTGAAGTTGGTGGGCGTTTCAAACATCATATTCACGAGGTCCTTTACAAAGTCCATTGATTCGAACATCATGGCATTATTCAGGAAGTGTCTAGGTTGCAGTACCTACGTTCTGGACGTGGTTAAATGTATTGGGCCACTCCACAACGTCCTGTCTATATTACTCTAGATATCCCAGGTCCCCTCAGGACCCTCTACTCTACTCTACACCTTGAATTACATCAACTTGCCTTCATATCATGCTCCACTGATCTTGACAGACGTGATATCATCAAGGAGAGTAGCCTTCGTCGGTTCAAAGCGAAGAAGAAGGGGGGCCGGCGGGGAGGAGGAGGTGGTGGCGGTAAGACGTAGAGGGGGCAGACAGGAGGCGAGCGGGAGGAATGCTACAAGTAACGGAGTGGCACCCTTCTATGGCGGCGCACCGCCGCCGAGACTCGCCGTTAAATATAGTAGGAGTAATGTAACCCATCATGATAGCAAATATACCCCGTGACAAATGGGTTCTACAACGCCATGCACTCACGTGTATGATAAGATTTACACGCTACTGCGCCGCCGGCGTGCTAGTCCTAAGGCAAATAGAAAATACAAAGTCCCTTTGAGAGATGGTAACCACTTTTGATGGCCCGCCATCCGATCGTGCTATACCGCGGCTTGCTGCATTGGACTCTCTCTTGGGCCGCGAGGCTGGCGAGGAGAGGGTAAAGGGGAGAGGATAGGTACAACTGTCATGTGAAGAATGCCGTCTTACCTTTGCTACTGTCAGCTTTAAGCTGATAAATACCCGTCCGTCTTGTCAACGTGATTGCCGAAATGCCGTTTGCCGAAAACCAGGGTTCTATTGGTCAGCCCAGTATATCAATTCTGTTGCTCCTAGCTCGAAGATACACACTGTCAAAGGCGTGGTTACCACCGCCATTGTAAACGCCGCCGCCGTAGCCTGATCAATTAGGCAAGCTCCGTGGCGCTCGGAACATCTCCCGCGCGTGGAGGCTGAGACCTTCCAGAAACAAAACCGAAAGTTTACGCTGAAACTACTGGCACCCCGCTAAAGCAAGTCACTTACCTCTTCGGCGCTTCAGAGAGGAGGACCGCCAACACTGTCGAGGCATACTGTCAAGTGTAGATGTTAAGATACAGGAGTACAGATTGAGATACGGAAGTACATCACCTTACGGACCCACTTAGGGATCCACTAATAACCCACTGGATCCCTTGTGCCTTTATTTACGAACTGCTGTATTACTAGCTTTATTTTTTTTTTTACTAACTAAAAGATTAAAGTTATATATTAGGCCTAATTTAAAATTTTTATTATATTAACTATAGCTAGTAATATAATATTATTATTTTATATGCTGCTAGTTTTTATATAATAGCTAGTAATTATTTTAAACGTTTTTGCTTATTAAAATAATTTTTAATAAATAAATTTAATTTATTATTATAAAATTTAATTTTAAATTAATAATTAATTTTAACTGATCTGTTTAATTAAATTATTTATTAAATTTTTAATAAAAATTTTATTATAAATTTTATTATTAATATATTATATAATAAAATAAGATTTAATTTTTAAAAGTTTAATATATATAAAATAATTTATTATTATTATATAAAATAAACTATAGTTTTATTAACAAAATTTAATTATTAATATAATATTTAAATATTAAATATAAAATTATAAAATTTTTAATAATATTTTATTAAAAACTTTTAAAAATAATATTTAAAATTTTTTATATATATTAATTATTTATAAACAATAAAAAAACAACTGTTTTAAAATATTAAAAATAATTTATTAAAATAAAAATAATTTATTTTTATTTAATATATTAAAATAAAAGCTAAAATTAATATTTAATTTTATTAAATTTAATATTATTATTATTATAAAAAATTTAATTTTTATTTATTTTATTTAAAAATTTTTAAATTAAACTTAAAATAAATAAATTATTTTTAACTAATAAATTATTTAAAATATAATTAATAATTAATTAAAAATATTAATAAAACTTATTTATAAAATTTATATATAAATTAAAAAAAACTAATTTTAAAATTTATATTTTATTAAATATATTAATTACTTTTTTAATATTAAAAATAAATAATTAATTTTTTAATTAAACTAAAAATAAAAATAAAAAATATTTTTATTATTTTTATAAAATATAATATAAATTTTTAATAATAAACTTAACTATTTTTATATTAATTTAATTAATAAAAATTTAATTAAAAATTATTTAAAAATTAATTAAAAAAAAAAAAATTTAATACTTTTATATTAAAACTATAAAATATTATTTTTATATTTATTTTTTAAAGATTATTTTATTAAAAATAATATTACTTTTAAAAACTTATATTAATAAATATAATATTTATATTTATAAAAACAAAAATTAATTATATAAAATTATAAAATTATATTAAGTTTTAATATTTTTAAATTATTTTTTAAACAAACTTTAAAAACCTATTGATAAAAATTAAAACAAAAAATAAAATAGTTTAAGTTAAATATAACTTATTAATAAAAATAAAAAAATAAAAACAAAATAAAAATTAAAAGTTTATAAAAACTTTTAATTTTTTTATTACTACTGTTTTTATTATTTTTAATTTTTTATATTATAATATATTAATTTAAATTATAAATAAAATATAGCAGTTATTTATAAAATTATTAATAATATAAGCTGGAGTTTATATTTAAAATTATAACGTTTAATAAATAAAAATATTTAATTAAAAACTTATAATGTAATAAAAATATAATAAATAATAAAAAAAATTAATTAATACAGGCTTATAATAAAATTCCAGCTTTTATTTAAAATAAAGCTAACTATTTTTAAACCTTTATTTATAGATTTAAATAGTTAATTCATTAATTAAATTTAAAATAAACATTATTTTATTATAGTTTATATTATAAAATATTTTTAAGGATTTATTTTTAATATTTTTATTTATATTATTAATTTAATTTAGCATAATTATGATGGCTGCAATAACAGCAGTTGGAGCGATGCCCAACTATACCTATGTATTGGGAAGAAAAACTAAGGTTGAAGAAAAGAGAAAACTACATACAGGGCCGACGGCCAAAATTCCTACTTGTATATACTACTGGCCATTCACTACATGACTGGCCTACCTACCACATTTACCATTCCATACCTGTACCTGCCTAGCCAGGTGGCCAATCAGGGATCGGCTGGCCGGTTGGCCAGCCGGCCAATCAGAGATCGCCATCATGGCTGTGGGCCATGACAATAATATTATAATTATTTTTATTATTATTTATTATATTATAATTATTTTTAATTTTATTATTAATACTATAATTATTTTAAAAATATTAAATATTATATAAAATATAACTATATATTTTTTGTTTAAGCTTGTTAAACAATAAACTAAATAATTTAAATTTATAAAATAATAAAGTATAAAACAAAATATATTGTAAAAATACGTTTAATTAATATATAAACTATTATATTAGCTATTAAATAAATATAAATATTAAAAATTTTAACTATTAATAGCGTTTTAAGCTTAAAATTAAAAAATAAATATATATAAAAATAAAGTTTATAATAAATTAAAAGTTAAAATGTTTAAATATGACGATTTAATATTAATTATATAATATATTAATAAACTAAACTATTTAAAAACGTTTAAAAAGTATTAATTATATTTAAAAATTTAATATAAAAATTATAATAAATTATTTTGTTAATAAAAGTATATTAGTTTAAAAATTTAATTTAAAACTTAAAAACATAAGTTATTTAAAATTTAAACTTTATTAAAACAAAGCTTAAAAATAGTTTTAAAAAATAAGCTTAAAATTATAAAAATAACAGATAATAAAAATATAATTTTGCTATTAAAGCAAATAAATTAGTTAATAAATATATTAATAATAAAGTTAAATATTATAACAAAATAAAAGCATTAATAAAAACTATATTTTTATTATATATTTAATAACTTAAATAATTATTTAAAAATCTTAGTTAAACTTTAAAAATTAAAAAATATTATAGCTGATTAATACGCGCCGACAGAGGAGTCGCTTATATAAGCGCTGTAGCCCCACCTGTAGCGTAATAAAGCCACGCACCCCACCACTTAAAACTAGCCCTAATAAGTGGGCCCTGGCCCACGCACTTAGCTAGATCTACAAGTTAAATTAGAATAGTTAGATCTTTATTTTTTATAATATATTTTTTACTTTTTTATAATGCACTTTTTAAATTAATGCTTTTATAACGTTTTTTTGTAAAAACTAAACTAAACTACTTTATTTTTTATTTTAATAAAAATAAAAACATTTTAAAATAATAAACTTTATAATTTATAAAAATATTTATGTTATTTTAATTAAACAAGCTAAAACTATAGCTTATTTTTTTTATATTATATATTTTTATTAAAGCTAAAAACTATTTTGACTAACGATCCGTATTAAAATTTAAAAATCGTTTAACAACTGCTGTTAATTAAAAACGTTAAAAAAAAATTTATAAAAATATAGTTGTAATAATAATAAGCTTAATATTATATTTTTATATTTTAGCTAGTAATAATATAAACGTTATAAATATTTATTTTAGCTGTTAAATATAAAATATTTATTTTATTATTTTATTTTATATTATAGTTTATTATATTAATTTATTAAGTTTGTTTATAATTATAAACAAAAAAATAAACTTATATTTAAAATAATACTTTAAAATAAAAATAGTTAAATTTTAAATTAAGCAAAAATATAAAAATTATAAAATATTTAAAACTTAAACTAAAAATAAAGAACTGTTAAAAATAATAAATTAAAAAATAAAAGCTAATAATATTTTTTAAAAAACAGAAAAAAACTAAAAATTTTTAAAAACTAAGTTTTAATTAACATATAATTTTTATTTTTTTTATAAAGCAACAAATAAACAAAAATTATAAAAAAATATAAACTATAATAGCTGATATAGCTAAAATAATAAAATAAAGCTTAAACTTAAAAAATAAAACTATGCAGCTATTAGCTATAAAAAAAATATAATAAAAAAAAATAATATATATAATAAAAAGCTAGCAATAAAAAAAACATTTATTTAATCTAGTATTTTTATAATTTAATGATTATTTAGTTAAGTATTTATAAACTAATTAACATTAAAACAATTATTAATTATTTTAAATAAAATATAAAAGCAAAAAAAAAAAAACTAGCTTATTAATAAACTTAAATTTATTAAAAAACTTATTAGATTTAAACTATAAAAACAATAAAATAAACGCCTGGCTTTAATATAACTAAAAATAAATAAACTTTATAAAAATTTAAATTATAAACATTTATAATAAAAACATTAAACTATAAAAAAAAAATCAGTATTTTTAACTTTTTTATAACAACTTTAATAATTAAAACGTAATAACAAAAAAAAAACATAATATTTATAAATATTTATTTTTTATTAATTATTTAACTTTATTTTTAAAAACAAAAAACATGCTATAAAACAAAAAAACAAATTTTATTATTATTTTAAATATTTTTTATAAAACCTGTAGTTTTATAATAAAATAATAAACTAAGCCTGACTATTTAAACTAAGCTATGCTGCATAAATATTAACTATATTATTAAAACTATATAATAATATTTTATAATAAATATAAATATTACAACTTAAAAGTTTAAAAATAATTACCTAACTTTATAAAATATATATTAAAATTTATATATACTATTATAATATATATAAAAATATTTAAAATATATATACGCGATAAAAATTTTAAATATTAATAATAACAACTAATATTAAATAATAATATAAATTTATAATAACATAAAATTAAAAATTAAACAATTTTAAAACTATTTATTTAAAACTAAAAATAAAAAATATATGGTTAAAATTAAAAAGTCTAAAATAATTTATAAAACTTAGCTAAAAAATTATTAATAAATAAAAAATACAGCGTATTTAACGCGATCTATAACTTTAATACTTTAAAATATATAAATAAAACAAAATCTTTTTTAAAAAAATTGCTACTTTTATAAAATTAATTAAAAACTAGTAATATAAACAATTTAAAAATAATACTAAAAAACAATAATAAAAATAAATAATATTATAATATCTATAAATATAATTATAACTATAATTATAACAACTAATATAACCGCAATTAAAAACCATCGTTTATTTAATTTTTTTAAAAATAAAATAATAATTATTATAGAAATCGCAATAAAAAAATTAAAAACTATAAAATAATAACTAATGCAACTAAAATAACAATTATAATATTAGCAATTATAACTTTAAAAATTATAGCAACTAAAATAATAAAATTTATTTTTTAAAAAACTAATAATAATTAATCAGATTATTACTTATTAAAAACAAAAAAACAATAATATATTTAAAATATTATATTAATTCATAGCAGACTTAATATGCTATTAATGCTATAAAAAATTTGCTACCGCTAACAAAAAAATTTAATACTTATATAAATATAAATCTAATATATAACTTAAAAAACTTAGCATAAAATCGCCACTTGATCTAAAAAATAAATATATAAATATTATATAGTATTAATATTATTATATAATTTTTTTTAAATATTTATAATATTATAAACAAGCTAAAAAATATTATTAAAAATATAACAGTTTAGTTAAAATAAAAACGTCTGCTAAAAAAACAAATATAATTAATTATTTATAAAATACTAAAAATATTAAAAATATTAAAACGTTTTAATATATAATATAAAAAATATAAAAATTTATATATTATATATAATTATAATTTAAAACATAAAACTTTAAAATAAACAATAAAATAAAAATATATACTAACTTAGGTATAAATATAATATATATTAACTAAACATTTTTAAATATTTTAAAACATATAATAAAAAACAATAAAAACTTTTTAAAAATCGGACTAAAATTAATAAAATTTAAAAATAAGCTAAATTTTTTTTATTTATACAAAAACTAACAATAAAAAAAACCAATAAAAGAAAAATTTTATAAAAAAAATAAGTAGTAAAAAACTAAAACTTAACCTGTTTTAAAAACAACTTTTTTTTATTATTAAGCGATTATAAGCTATAAAACTAAGATAATCTAATTTTTAATTTTAAATAAATTTTAAATAAAATTTAATGTTTAAACATAAAAATATAAAGATATAAAAAAAAAATAATAAATAAAAAAAAAATCTACTTTAAAAAAAAAAAAAAAGCATATATAGCTGTTAAATATAAAGCACTGCCGACAGGCTGTAATTTTAGCTTTTTAGCTTTAAAAACTATTTTTATAGCTATAAATATAACTATTAATATAAAAACACTACATGTAGTACTTATAATAAACATATTAAAATAACGCGTTATAATAGCTAAAAAAGCTAAAATAAAAATAATATAAAAAAACAAAAACTAAAGTTATTTTATAACAACATTTAAAAAAGCTTTAATAATATTAGCTGTTATAGCTATAATTGCTAATATAATTAATAATATAGAATTATTTTTTAATAACATTTTTTAATACTATAAAAAAAAAGCCTTTTTTAAATATTTAACTAAATAGAAATACTTATATATATAAGCATTTAATTTAAAATAACTTTAGTAATTATAGCAGTAGCAACTAATAATATACTTTTTTAAAACATATTAATATTAAATAAAATCGCCGATATTATATAAATATAACTAGCTATATTTTTATTTAAAACGTTATTTATAAACGTAATAAAAAATATTATAAATTTTATAAAACTAAAAAAAAAATCTTTATTAACTTTAAATATTATATGCTTTAGAATTTCTAAAATTTTATTTATATTAAAAATTAAATAACTTATAAATATACTAGAAATTATTATATTTAAAAATATATATATATATATTAAATAAATAGTATTAATAAAAAATTTAAAAAATAATAAAAAATATAATATATAATAAAACCAAAAACTATTAATATATTAATTAAGCAATAATTAAAAGCTTTTTTATAAAAAATAATAAAACTAAAAAACTAAGCTTATAAATCGCGCATATTTTTTAGTCGTAAAACATAGATTTTTTAATAAATTTTATAATAACCTGTATAAAAAAAACGTATAAAATAAATTAATAAACTAACTTTATTTATATATTTTATATTTATAGCCTGGCAATTAATATTAAGCAAAACAAAACTTTTAAATATTATAATATAAAAAACTAAATAATTATCGACTTAAAAACTTAAACAAAATAATAGTATTAAATAATTATTTATTACTATTATAAACAAAAGTTATTAAATTTTTAAAAAAAACATTTTATAATAATAATTAATATAATTATCTTTTTTATTAGTTTTTAAAATATTTAAACTTTAAAAACTAATTTATTATTATTAGTTTAAAAAAATAAAAAATATTATATAATAATAATAAGTTTTTATAATTTTTAATATATATATAACGCTATATAAACAATTTTTTTAAAATATATTAAAAAATTATAAAGCTTTTATAAATAATATAATAATATTTTCTAATATAATAAAACAATATAAAAATATTTAAAATTATATTTTAACTGTTTAAAAACTAATATATAGTTATATTGCTAACAAAATTTTTTATAGAATATTTTTTAATAAACTTATTTAAATTTAAAATAAATACGTTTAAAATAGCAACACTAAAAAGTTATATAGCAGCAATTTATAACTTAGCTTTTTTAAATTAATTAAAAACTTTTAAGTAATATATAAAAACAATAAAATTTTTATATAGCCTGATCTTATATTATATTGAACTAATTAAACTTCTGCAGAAAAAAAAAACAGTTTTATTAATAAAAAACAAACAGATTAATTATATTAAAATAAAAAAGCCTAATAAATATAAAAACTACACAAAATCTAAGTATTATAAACTAACACTTTTAAAAATAGCATTTTTTAAAGCTATATAAAATACTATATATAAAAAAATTATGCTATATTATTATAACTTTTATAAAAGCTATTTTTATAAATTAACAGATTAATATAAAAAAATTCAGAGTAATAATATTTTATTTCAAACTTAAACATATATAAAAACTAAAAACATTATATTTAATATAAAAGTTTAACTAGTAATATATTTAAACAAATTATTAATAAATATAAAAATAAATTATAAGCTTTTAAAACTAAAAATAGCATGTTTAATTTAAACAGCTAAAAAACTATATATTATAATATAATTAAACAAAAACTAGTAATAATATGAATTAATTATTTAGCTATTAAAAGCATTATTAAACATATTATATTAAAAACTACAGCTATAAAACGCGCTAATTAAAAACTAATTAATTTATTTATTTATTTATTATAATATAAACTATATATATATTACCTGCTAAAAAAACTTAATTATATTTTAAACATGTTTAACTGTTTATAAATAATATTAAATAAATAAAAAACAAACGGAAAACTAATAAAACAAACAATAAACTAATATTAAATATAATATAAAAAAAAAAGCTATATTTTATATATTTATATTAAAAGCAATAATAAATAAAACGTTAAAAAATAAATTTGTAACAATATATATAAAAAATTAAAAATATACGCAAATATTAAAAAATCTTAAAATATTTAAAAAAAACGTAATAAAATTACTAAAGTTAACAAAAGCTTAAAACTTAACACAGCACTTTAATACGCGCCGACAAAAAAGTTGCTTATATAAACGTTATAGCCTTACCTGTAGCATAGCAAAACTACGCATTTTACTATTTAAAACTAGCCCTAATAAATAGGCCCTGGCCCACGCACCTAGCTAGATCTATAAGTTAGATCAGAATAGTTAGATCTTTATCTTCTACAATATACTTTTCACCCCCCCATGGTGCACCTCTCACTGATCTATAAAATCAGGTAAGCATTTATAAATATTTTATTATAAAGTAGTAGTATGCTATTTATATTAAACAAAAAGCATATAATTAAAAAATCTAAAAATTAGAAAATTTAATTAAAAAAAAAGCAAAAAAAAAAAAATATTAACTTAAATATTAATTAATTTTAAACAAAATATTAGCAAAAATATAATAATAAAACTAATAATAATAAATTAGTTTTATTTTTAAACATATTGTTTATATATAATAATTTTTTAAAAATGCTGAACTTATTTTAATTTTAAACCTAACTTTAAACTATTTTAAAACAAAATAATAAAAAGCTAAAAAAAATTATAAATATAGTTAAAAGTTTTAAAAAACTATAATAATCGCGGATGTAATAATTAAAAGAATTATAATTAAAAAACTATAATTAAAATAAAAGAAATTAATTAAATATATTTAAACAACTAGTAAAAATAATATAAATATATATGTTAATAAATAATTTAATATATTATAATTTAAAAATAAAAACTTTTATATATTTAAACATATTATTAAACAAATAAAAAGTTTAAACCTAATTATAACTTTAATTCTGATAATATTTTTAAAAATAATAACAGCAATAATAAAAAAAAAGCTGTTAAATTAAAAAACATTTAAAGAAAACGCTACAAAAAAACGTTTTATTAAATAATAACGCTATATTATTTTTTATATATTGTTAAGTATAAATATAATAAATAAATTTTAAATTAAATATTTAATATTATATTAAATAATATATTTAAAAAAAAAAACATTATTAAGCAGTAATTACTTTTTTAAAATTTTTAAATATTATTTTAAGTTATTATTATATATAATATTAAAAAACAGCAGAAAGTATATATTAATATAACTTAAATATAAACTCTGCAGATTATTTAATATTAATAAAACTAATTAATAACTTAATATATTTTAAAACTATAAAAAAAAATATAATAAATTAATATATTAAAAATAAATTATAATATTAAAGTTTTTAAACATCGCAAAAATAAAAAACAGTTAAATTATTTATTATAAAAATAAAAATACGATTAAAAAGCTTTTTTATTTTAAAACAATTATTTATATAAATAATAATATATTTTTAGTTTTTATTAATATAGTTTTTTTGTTTAATATTATAAAAATATTTAATTATATATTATTGAATTATTATTGTAAAAATAATTAAACTTTTAAGCTGAACAGTATTAAAAATAGTTTATAAATAATAAAATATGCTAATATTTATATTTAATTAAAAATATAAATAAATAATTTTAGCCTACTATATAACGTATATATATTATTAATTAATTTAGTTATAAAATGTTATTAAAAATTAAATTTTTAAATAGCATTAGCTTTATATAATTTAAAAAAAAAAATAAAACAATAAGCTTTAAATTAATAATTTAAATTAATATATTGTTTTATTAACAATAAAATAAACAGATTAAAGCTTTATAGCAAAATAATTTTATTAAAAGAAAAATATTATTATAATTATATTAATATTAAAAATAGCAAGTATAAGAAAACATTTAAAAGTTTTAGTTATAAACTAAGTTTATATAATAATTTTAAACTTTTATAAATTCTGTAGAAAATTTATATAATATTATATAAAATAACGCAATAAATAAATATAACTAAGTTATAAAATTTATTAATTTTAAAACGTTATTAATAACTATATATAAAAAGATTTTTAAAATATTTAAAACATATATAAATATATAAAATATAAAATATATATTAATAATTTTAGAAGCAGCAACTAAAGTTATATGTAATATATTAATTAAAAACGTATTCAACGTATAAAAAAAACGTTAATAATAAAAAAAAAACAAATATAAATATAGCTATTTTGATAATTTTTCTGATTTTATAAATAAAATATTATAATTTTAGCTTAATAAATTAAAAATTAATATATTTTTAAATTAAAGCTTAAAAATATATAAACAGATTATATAAATAATATAAAAATATTTTTATTTATTTTGTTTAAAGCTTAATAAATTTAATAATAGTATTAAAATATTTATTTATTTTAAAACTAATATAAATATAAATAATTTAAGCTAGCAATTATATTAGCAGTTTTAAAAAATATATAAAGAATTAAAATAATTTTATAACTATTAAAAAATGCTGGAGTAATAAAATTAGTGCTGCTGGGCCAATTTTGTTTAATTATATTATTAGTTTTTATTATATAATAAAAAAATAAACTAAAGCTTATAATAGATTTTAAAAAAATAAACATAAAAGTTGTAAATAATACTTATTTTTTTAAATAAAATAATATATTAAAAGCTATATATAACATTGTAATATTTATAGTTATAAATATTATAAAAAATATTATTAATAATTTATAAAAAAATAAATAGGTGTAAAACAGCTTTTATTATTTTATATTATAAATAAAAACAACTTATAGTTATAATAATAAACTTAAAATTATTTTTAAATTTTTTAATATAAAATAAAAACTTAATAAAACTTTATTTATACAAATTTATATTAGTATATATTAATAATATTATAATTTTTTTAAAATAATAATAAATTATATTTATTATTTAAACATTATTTTTAATCTTTTATAAAATTAAGTTATATTATAACGTTTAAAAATGTTTTTTATATAATATAGACTTAAAACGCCAAAACAATATATGTTTAAATTAAAGCTATTTATGAATAAAAAAAATAAAGCTTTAAAAACTTAATAATATTTAAAAATTTTAAAAACTTAAAAATAAATTAAAGCTTATAAGTTTTTAATAATATTATATTTATTAGTTTGCAAGTATTATTATATTATTAAATAAACTTATAATATTAGGATTTAAAACTGCTTAAAAAAGTTAATTTTATTAAAGCTAAATAAACACGTAATTATTAACAGTTATTTAAAATACTGCTTTTTAAACTAGATCTTAAAATAAATATAATATTAATTTAAGCATAAAAATAATATAATACTATAATAGCTTATAAAAATAAAATATAAAAATAAATATAAAAAGCATAAAATATTTTTAAAAACTATATTTATAAAACTGTTAGTTTAACGTTTTTAATTATAATAAACTTTTGTTTTATAAGTTAATTTAAACAGATTAAATAATATTAAAACAAAATTATATTAAAAACAAAAAATAATAAATTATATTTTATTTTGTTTTTATTTTATATATTAATATTTATTAAAAAATAATACAGCATTTATAAAATTAAAACCTGTAGCTTAATATAAACATTAAAAAACTTATTTAATATTTTAATTATAACAAAATATACATATATATAAATTATGCCGCGATCATATAAGCTTTTTAATCGATTATTAAACGTTTAAAAAATTTAATCGTTTAATTAATTAAAAAATATTTCTAGCTAGATATAATAAAAGATTTAAATATATTATATATTAAATAAAACATTTGTAAATATTAATATATTTTTAAACTATTTTAATTAAATAATGCTATTACTCTGCTTATATAGCTTTTTAAGCTTTTTAAAGCTGTATTATTTTTAATAATAATTTAACAGCAAGCTAAAAAAAAACAGCTTGTAATTAAAAAAGTTAAAACAAATTAAATTACTGCAGTATAAAAAAATGTTAACGCGTTAGTTAAAACGTTAAAACTTAAACATTAAAATATGTAACAAATATTTATACTATAATAAATTATAGCAATACTAGCTATACTAAAAATAGAAATTATATTATAAAATATATAAAATATAATAGTATTAATAATATATATAATATTTAAAATATAAAATAATATAATAAAAGCTATATAAACTAACTATATATTTTATATAATATATAAACGTTTAATAAAACTATATAAAAATATTAAAACAATTAAAAAAAGCTTATTATTATTTTATATATATTCTGCTATAATTTAAAATTTAAACTAATATATTATATAAACAGTAATAAAAATAAACTAGTTATTTTTGCTATTATTTAAATTAAAACACCACAAACAACACATAACAATTAAGCTTATTTTAAAATATAACAGACAGCTAACTATTTATAATTTATATTATTTTTTAAATATTAAAAACATGTTATAAAATATATTAAAGCCTGTTTTATATACACATTAATAAAAAACTAGGCATTAATTATATAAAATCTTTAATTAATTAATACTTTATGTATACTTTTTTATATTATGTTTTAATTTTATTGTTGGACTACTAGACTTTATAAATAAAAATAACGTAGTATTAGCAGTAATATATAAATTATTTAAATTTATTAAATATATTATTAATAAAGATTTATATATTATAAAAACTAAGCTTAACTATATATATTTTATATATATTTTAATTAAAATTACTAAACGTTTTTATATTAAATACTAATTTTAAACTAATAAATAAACTATAAACAGCATTATATAAAAAAACAATATTAATATCAAAATAATAGTATTATATTATTAAGCAGCTAATAAACAGGTTAAATATATTATTTAAATATTATAAACTTTATTAATTATTATATTAAAAAAGCTTAAAATTAATAATTAGAAAACTTTATTAAACATGTTATATATTATTTTAATATATTTAAATCTGTTATTATTAAATAAATTCTATATAAATTATTATAAAAAAAATTTAAAACTTTTTATTAATTAGCTTTAAAATTAAAAATGATTATATATAAACATAATAAATATTATAACAAAAAACAGCAGATATTATAATAATTATATAAATAAAAATAAAAATATATTATAATAATAAATATAATAAACTATTAATTATTAATAATTATAATTTAATATATATTAAACTAGCAAAGCTTAAACAGCTTAAATATTATTTATAAAACCAAACTAAGCTTACTTTTTTAAAATTAGTCTGTTTATATTTAAAAAAAACTTAGCAATTTTAAATATTATATTAAACTATTTAAATAGTTATATTAGCAAAAAATATTTTAATTAAATATTTTAAGTTAGCAAAAAAATATATAATTATAAAATATTAAAACTAAGCTGTTTAAATATAAATAGTATTAATAAATAAATTATTAAAAATATTATTAATTATATAAAAACATGTTTAATTTTATTTTTAACAGCTAAAATATAACTATGCTATAAAATTAAATAGTTTAAATATTTAAAAAACATAAAAACTAGTAATAAACTTTAAACAAAATATTTTTAACTTATTATAATAATACTATAAGCAAACTAAAATTAAAATATTTATATATTAACTTAAAATAAAAAATTATTAAAATAACTATATATTATTATAAAATGCTTAAAAATAAACGTTTAATATTTAATATTTATTTTTTCGTTATTATTTTAATATAATATTAAAAAGTATAACAGTTTTAAATATAATATTAAAAAGTTTAATATAATTAAAAATAATAAGTTTTTATAAGCTATATTTAATTAATTAAAAAGCTAAAATAAAAATAATACCAACATAAATATATTATATTTATATAAACATATAAAAAGTTTATAAAACTTTTAATATTTTTAATAATATAAATTATTTTTTTTTTTTTTAATTTATAATATATACATATTTAATAATAAAAATACTTTAATACTAAGTAAATATTATATATCTTTTTATATTTAAAGCAAGTATTATATATAACTTATAATTATATCTGTTAACTTATATTAATTACGTTTTTTTTAAAATTAGATTAATAAAAATAACGCATAAATTATAAATTAAAATAACTTTGTTTAAAATAAAAAAAACCTTTTTATTTTTATTACTTATTTATACAGCTTATTATATAATTCTATTTTATTATAAGTTTTATTTTTTATATGTGATAAATACGCAGCTTACTTATAATTATTAAAAAACATTGTTTTTTTTTATTAAGTTATTTTTCTGTTTATTATATATTAAAAAAATTATTATTAAAATACTAGCATACGCTTTTTTAGCGCTAATCAGCGTAAAAAATAATTTTATGTTAATTATTATTAATAAAACTAAATGTTAGAGTAGGCAAGGGGTGCCAGGCATAGCACCACCAGTTGCCCCACTGTAAGATTAGATAAGGTGGCCCAGGCCACCTGGGCTAGCCCACTTGGGCTAGGCCCACCCACCTACCTGTACTAGTAGGTGGAATTCTAGGACTGCACCTAGAATTCCACCATCTTCATCACCAACTACATACAACACCACAAACTAGACCAGCATACAGCAAAATACAGCTATTTACAGCTTCATACCCCTGACCAGACTTATCACTAAAGCACTAAAAAAAAAATTATTATAATTATTATAAAAAAAAATATAAAACTATTTTTATTAATAATTATTAATATTTTTAAGCTAATAAAATAATATATAATATTATATTAGCTATATATTAAAATATATATATAGTAGAAAATGTTTATATAATTATTTATATTATTTATATATTTTTATAGATTATATTAATTATATTTAATTGTTTAGCATTAAAAAAATATATTTATTAATTTTTATTTAATTTTAATAATGTTAACGTTAATATAATTTATTAAAAACTTATTTTAAAAGCAACTTTAGATTATAATATAAGTAATATTATGCAGATATAACAAAACAAGTTTAACAACAAGCTTATCTTAAAAAATTAACAACTAACGTTTATTAAGCTTTATTTATAATATTTTTAAAACAATTATTAAATTATATTTAAATATATTAAATAAAGCTTGTGGTAATGCAATAGTTTTCTTATTTATTTTAATTTTTTTGTATTAAATATTTTAATATTAATTACAATTATATATAATATTAACATTATAAAACAATTAATTTATATTTTTATTATAACGTTTTTAATTATTATCAAGTTAATTATAGTTTTAAAAATTAAATATTTATATAATATATAAAAAAAAATTATAAAAAAAAATGCTTTTATTTTATATATTTTAATAAAAACACCTCTAATAAAATTGCTACAGAAAAGGATGGGGACTAACTAGTTAGTTGGCTGTACAGGTATTACAGGCTAAGTAGGGCCATTTATTTGTCTGTCTATTTTCTACCCCTGGTATACTGTAGCATATACCGGGCTTAAAAAATACTTTTTAATAATTTTATTAGTTAGCAGGTTATTTTATATAGCTTTACTGCCGCGGACTAATTTTTTGCAGGCTTTATTGCTATAATTAAACTTTTAGCTTTTTGTTATAAAAATAAGTTTTACTGCTAAGCTGTTTAAATTTATTGCTAGCTTATTTAAGTTTATTAAAGTTTTATTGCTAGCTTATAAAATATTTTTTCTGTTTTACGCGCTTAAAATTTAAACTTATTATTTAAAAATTATTTAGTTATAGCTTATATAAACAGTAGCCAGGCCTATGCGTCCGATCTAACATATATTTTACTGCACTATTTGCTACAGAAAAAAATAGGGACCAACTGGTTAGTTAGCTGTACAGGTATTACAGGCTAAGTAGGGCCACTTATTTGTCTGTCTACTTCCTACCCCTGGCATACTATAGCAAAAATTAATGCTTTAAACTTAAGCCAGATTATTTTAAATATTTTATTAAATATTAATATTATTAATAAACACGCTTATTATTATATTTAAAACGTTTTTTGTATTAATAAAATAAAATAAATTAAAATATTATATATATTAATAATTATAGCTTATATTATTAGTTTTATAATTTTATAAAACTTTGTTATTAGTTTTATCAAAATTAAATAAAATATATTTAAATATATTATTAGTAAGGTTTACTAGGGGTAGTGTGGTTAAGTCTGTAAAAATATAATATAGAATTAAAGAAGGAAGGGCTTCTGGTCCTGCAAGGACCAGAAACTTTAGGCTAATACTTTATTTAATTTATATAATCTTTATTTAGCTAGCTGCGCTAGCTAAATAAAAAGCCTTTTTTTTTTTAACTATATTAAATGCTAAAGCTATAATAAAACGTTATTATTTTTAATAATTATATAACTTTTTTTTATTGTTTATAAGGTTAGCCACAGCTTTTTTTTAATTTTTCTAGCTAAAGTTTATTTTTTTTTTAATTTTAATATTTTTTAATTAGTTTTTTAATACTATATAATTATTACTTTAATTTTTATTAGTTGTTTTTATAACTATATCTTTTTATTTAATAAAATAATTAAATCTGTTTTTCATATAATTTATTTAATGTTTAAAAATTATTTTAATTTTAAATAAATTGCTTTTTTTAAATCTTATTTTTAAACATTAGCCCTAGTGCTAGTATTTTTAATAAAAAGATTTTTACTAGTGTTTTAAGTAATAAATATACAACTAAAATAATAAAATAAATATTAAAAGTTTTTAATAATTTTAATTTATAAGTTAATTTATTAATTTTTTTAATTTTTATAATTTTACGTGCTATTAAAAGTATTTTTAAACAGCTTTTAAAACTATAATATTTTTAATAAAGTTTTAAATATATTATATTTTTATATTAAACTTTATTAATTTATGCTTATTATTATAATACTATTTTATATGCGCTGTTATAAAATTTATAGCTAATTTTATATTTTTATAAAAATATTTTTATATAAATTAAATATTTTTAATAGTTATACTTATTTTTATATTAATAAAAAATCGTTTAATTTAAATAATTAAAATTTAAAAGCAGTTTATAAGTTAATAATTTAATAAGTTTTAAATATATTTTGTTTAACTTTTACTGCAAAAATAGCAACATATTTATTTAATTGCGGTTTAAATATATATATATATAATATTAAATAATAATTTTTACTGTTTAATTTTTTGTTTAAATAAACTATTATTTTATAAATAATAAAAGTTATTATTAAAAGTTTTATTTTTATAGCTTTTAAAGCTCTGTTTAAAATTTAAAAGTAAATTTATAATCCCGATTAAAAATAATACCGCTTAATATATTTTAATTAAATAACAGAAATTATTTAGCTACTACTTCTGCTTAGTTTTTAATAAAAGATTTTTTGTTGCTTAAAATAAATAATAAACGTTTTAATATAACATATATTATTATTATTAATATATTATAATAATTAAATTTTTTAATTGCTATAGTATAACTAAAAATAATATTTTAAATAAAGTTATAATAAAATCTATTATAATTATTTTTATTAGCTTAATATTTTTAGTTAAATAAATTAATAATTATTATGCGGTTTTTTTTGTTAATACTATATAACTTATATTTGTTATAATAATCTAAATATACTTTTATTTTACAAGTTTTTAATTTAATTATATAAAGCTTTAATTTTTTATTATATGCTGTTTATTAAAATAATGTTTATTATTATATATTATTGCTAAAAATTTAACTATTTGTTTTTAAATATATATAATTTATATTTATTTTTTAGTTAATATTATATAATAAATTATTTATAATTATAAAAAATATTTAAGTATAAAAAATTTACAACGTTTTTATTATTTTTATAAATCGCTTTTAATATTTTTTAATACTTAGGATTTTTAACGTAATTTATTATAATTTTAGCTTTTATTATTTTTTTATTATTAGTTTTAAATATTTTATTTATATATTATTTAATATTAATTTTTATTTGTTTAAATTATTTTTTTTAGCATTTATTAAATTAGTAATATTTTTAATTAATTAAATATATTTGAAATAATATTTAATCTATTTAATATATAATATACTTATAGTTTATATTATAATAAATATATAAACGTGTTAATTAAACGTTTGTTTATACGGTTAACAGATTTATTATTAACTTTTATTTAATTTAATATATTTTTATTGCTAAATAATTAATAAAAAACTATTAAATTAATTAAAGCTTTAATTATAGTTTACAAGCGTTAATATATTTATATTATATAAGCTATTTTTAGTTTAAAAGTTTATATTTTATTTTTAGTTATAATATGCAGCAATATAAAAATATTATTAGTAATATTTATATATTTAAAATTATTAATTTTAGTTTTTATATATATTTATTTTTAATATAAAATAATATTATTTTAAAGTTTTTTTCGCAAGCTATTTATTTATATATATAATATTTTTATAAAATTATAATAATAAAATATAATATATAAATAAATTAAGTTTTAAAAGTTTTAAATAATTTTATTTTAGCTATAATTAATTTAAAATATATAAACCGATAATATATTTAACGCTTGTTATAATTATTAATTTTATATTATTTTGTTTTATATTTTTATTAAATAATTCTGTTTTATATTTTTATAAAAGTTCTGCAACTTTAGCATAATATAATAATAATATATAAAAAATCCTATATTTCTTAAATATTATTTTAAAGCTTTTAACTAGTTAAAAATTTAAAGTTTTTAAATATTATTAATTATTTTTTATTATTAATAAACTTAAAACGTTTTTTAAAAATTTAATAGTTTAATAAAAAATATATAATAAAAGTTTTTTAGCAATAAAAAATTCTTTTTTATTAAACAGCGTGAAAATATTATATAAATAAGCTAAATAATCTGTTTTAATATTTAAAAAATAATAATATTATTAATAAAAGCGTTATAATAATATTTATAAAAGCAAAATAATTTATTTATAAAACGTTAAATATATGCAGACGTATTATAAAATCTTATTAAAGCTATTATTAATTGTTTTAATTTTTAGAAATTTATTATTATAAATTAGTTTTAATAGTTAAAATAAACTATAAATTAATAAAAAAAGCAGTTATATTTATAAAAGTTAAATATTTTTTTTTAATTAAAGTAATAACTATAGATTATAATAGCAATAAATAGTTATTTAAAACAATTATTTTGTTTAAAACTTATAAATTAACTATTAAATATAAATATAGTTTTTTTATATATAAGCTATATAATAAAAGTTAAATATATAAATAAAAAAAGCTGTTAATTTATTTTATTTTATTTTATTTATAAAGCTTATTAAATACTATATTAATTATTTTTAATTATATACGTTAAAAAATATAATTAAAAATTTAGTTTTATTTATTATTAATTATTAATTAAAAAATTTTTATTTGTTTTTTTAAAATATATTAATAATGCTCTGGTTTTTTAAATATTAAGTATTTTTGCAACAATTTAAAAATTTTAATATTATAATATCTTTTTATATAAATAAATTATTTATTTAAAGCTTTAATTTTGTTTTTTTATTAAGCTTTTTATATTTAATATTAATAAAATTTTTAGATTTTAAGCTTTAGCGGTTTATTTAACTATTTGCCTGTTTTTATTATAAGCGCGTTTATTATATAAATCGCGTTAATTAAATCTGTTATATTAGTTATGTTAGCTATTTTAAAAACTTTATCGGAAAAAAAGCCCGTTAAAAAAATACTGTGTTATTTTAACGCGTTAATTATTCTAGCGATGACGCTAATTTTAATTACGGTTAGGTCTAGCTTTTAAATTATATTAGGCTTTTAATACGTATTAAAAATAATAGCTGTAATAATAAAAGTTATTAATATAAAATTTATTAATAAATATACGTTTAATAATTTAAACTTATCAAAAATATATATTTTATTTTTAAATATAAAAATATTAAAATTAATACTTGATAAAATGTTTAAAAACGCGTTAAATAATAAGCTCGTATTAATTAGTAATATATTAATTATATTTATAGCTTTAGCTGCTGTTAAGCTTATAGTTCTTTTATAGCTTTTAAAAAAAATTTTATATATTTTTAATATTTAATTTTTAACATTGCTATTTTTAAATTATATTTATTTAAATGTTTTTAAAAATAGTTTTAGTTTTAAAAACAGATTAGCAATTATAACGTTTAAAAAGTTATAAATTTAATTAAAGCTGCTATATTATTTTTTATAATAATTTAAATATAAAGTTTTTATTTTTAAATAATAGTTTATATTTAGCTAATATTAATATTAATATTTTAAACGCTAAAATAACTTTTTATATTAAAATTATTTTATAAATATATAAGTTTGTTTTAAAAATATTTAAAAAATATTTTAAAATTTTTAATATTAATAAAAATAATTAAATTTAAACTATAATTAATTAATATTTTGCAAATATTCAAAAAATATTTTTAATAACATTTTAATATTATTTTTTTTATAATTTAAACTATATTTATAAATTCTAGCAATTATAAAAATTTATAATTATTATTGCTTAATATATAAAATTTTAATATAGCTTTTTATTTATATTTAATTTAGCTATTTTTATTTTTTAAATCTAGCCTGTTTATTTTTAAAAATATATTTAAATTTATTTAATAACTGTTTTATTATTATTAAACAAATATAATTTATATTTAAGCTTATAACAACATTTTTATTATTTATAAATTTTTATTAATAATTTTAAAATATAAAAATTATTATTTTTATTATTGTTTTTTAAAATTATATAACCTATTAAATGTTTTTAAACTGTTAATTTAATTAATTTGTTCTTTTGTTTAAAGTTTATAATTTTTTTATTATTATATTTTTAATTAATTCTATTAAAAAAAAAATTTTTTATAATTTTTAATATAATATTAAAACAATTATATTTATATAAATATTAAAACAATATATTATATAATATAAACAATATATTATATCGCTTATAAATATATTTAATTAATAATAATATATTTTAAATATATTTAATTAAACGTTTAATATAATATATAATATATTAACTTTAATTATATATTAAATTAAACATTTAATTATAATATTTATATAATTAATTATAATTAATTATAATAAACGCTTTATTATTATTTAATTTAAAACTAAATAAAATATAAAATAATGTTATATTTAATATTAATAAGTTTAACTTAGCTATATTAGCACGTTTTTTTTAATAGCGATTATATTTATTTTTACGTCTATTCCAGCTGTTTTTTTTTTATTATTTTTTTTTTTATTTAAGCTTACAGCTTTTTTTTTTATTTTTATTATACTATTTTTTTTTATTTTTATTTTTATTTTAACCTACGTTTTTTTAATGTTTATTCTTTTAATTGTTAGATTTTTTATTATAGTTTCAATTATTTTTTTTAACTTATAAATATTTATTTTTTGCTGCTGTTATTAAAAAAAGCTTTGTTTTAGCAACTTAAGTTATATATTTAGCTAAAATATTTTTTATATTAAAAGCTAAAAAATATTATTTAATTTTAAAATCTATGCTAATTTATATAGTAATTATAACACCGTATTAATTTCTATTATCAGCGTTTAAAATATTTATAGCTTAAGCATATTTTAGTTTTTTTTATAGAAATATAATAAAAACAGTATTTTATTATATAATGTTTTTTAATAATAATTTAGTTTAAATAAAACGTTCTGTTATTATAACAGGTTATATATTAAATTAAATAGTTATTTTATTTAAAATAGCGTTTAATTTTTATATTTTAAACTTAAGTTGTTTATTAATAATTAGTTTATTGTTTTATTATAAAACTACTAGTTTTTTAATAATTTTAAAATATAATTAAAATCTATTAAACATTTTGTTCTGCTACTTTTAAATTTTTAAAAATAAATTAACTTTTTTTATAAAATAAAATACGTTAATAAAAATAAGCTTATTTTTATTAGCTATTATTTTATATTATTTTTATTTTTTTATTTAAGTTAAACTAGCTAATATTAGCCCGTTTTATACGATTATTATATAATAAAAAGTAACGCTATTAAATATTTAATATTTTTTTAATTATTTTTTGTTTATATTTATAGTTATTTTATTATTTCGACTTTTTAATTAAAAGTTGTTTTAAAAGTTTTTTTACTTTTTTATTATTATTTATATTTAAACTATTTAAATCGTTAAAATTATTATTTATTAAAAATAATTTAAATAAGTTTTTATTATTTACTAAATATTACAGTTTTAAAAGTGTTATAGCAAAAATATTGTAAATATATTATATTTAAACTAATATAAAATAATAAACTTTATATATTGCTGTACTGCTTTAATAAATAAAGCTTTTATTAATAAATATATAGTTTATACTTTAAAACAGACTATTAAAATAACAAGTATTAATATTATTAAAACTTATATTAATTTTATTAAAAATATTAAAATAAACGATTTAAATAACAGTTCTAGTATTAATATAGCTGCGGTTAAGTATTAATAACTTAAATGTTAAAATTAAACAGGCAGTGCTTTTATATATTTAGTCGTGTTTAATGCAGCTTTAAATAACTAATTAGCAGCGCTATAAAATATTTTAAAAGCTAAAGTTTTTATATTGGCTGGCATTTTAGTATTATTTAGTTGTTGTATTAATTAATCGACTATTTTTGCTGCTTTAATACTTTCGGCATGCTTTTTTATTTTAGTTATATTATTTTTTAATTTATTATGTTAATTTTATAAAAGATTTATAGCTAAAATAAATAATTTAAAAGCTTGCTTATTTAATTTAAATTTTAACTTTTAATTTTATAATTTAAATTATTACTATTATAACAATTTATTTATATTTTTAGCCATATAGTTTTTAAAATTATTTATTTTTTTAAAAAAATTAAAAATTATTATAATTATTAAATATTATTTTTTAGCTTTAAACTAAATAATAATTTTAAAGTTTTATTAAATTTTTGTTAATTTTATATTATTTTTTAAACAGGTTTAAAATATAAACCCACGATTTTTATTATTATTTAATTTAAACTTATTGCTAAACTTATTTTAAACTATATTTTTTTTAATATAAAATATTTAATATTTATAGTTTTAGTTTTTAATTTTTATATAAATTAAAAAATACTAGCTTAATAAACTTAAGTTTTATCGGCAAAAAATAACGTTTTTTTATATTATTTTTAAAATTAATAATTTAAATTAGATTATATTAAGGCTAAAGATTTTTTAGCTTTTATAAGCTTTAAAGTTAAATTTTTAACTATTAAAACTCTTTTAAATTCTTTAAATATTAAAAACTTTAAGTTAGTTTTATGTTCTAACATATTAATAATAATTAAATAAATTAATAGCAAAATAAATATATATTAGTTATTTTATAATTAAGCTAACAAATATTATTAATTGTTTTATAAATTTATATTTATATATATATTTTAAAACAAAATTAAATTTTAAAATTAAAAATAAAATAAAAAATATAATCAAGTAGTATTAAAAACCTGCGTGCTTATTAAAAACTTAATATTAGCTTTTAAAAAATAAAGCTAATAAAAATTATATTTAAAATATAAAATTACTACTATTTAAATATAATATTAATTAAAATTTAAAAAATAATTAATTATAATATTATAATTATTAAATATTTGATACTAAAATAATTAAAGTTTAAAAAATAATAAATTATTTTAATATATTAATAGCTAAATATAGTAATATATAAACAACTAATAATTTAAACGGTTTAAAATATAATATAAAATTAAATTTAACTGCTGTTATATTTTCTGCTTTTTATATTAATAAAAATAAAATAATCGTCAGGTTAACGCAAAATATATTAGATCGATTAATTAATTAAATTTATAAATTAATAAACATTAATAAATTTTGCTAGTAACAGCTAAGCTTAAAAGCTAATAATTCTGTTTTTTTTAATAAACAGCGCTGCTTAAAATATAAAAAAAAGTTATATTAAAAATTAAATATTTGCAGACGTTAAAAAATTAAACGTATTTTATCTGCTAGTACAAAAAAAATAAACTAAAACATAAAATCGTATAATCACAGGGCTTACCGCATTACTTAATAAAGTTTACTAAAAATAATATAATTAAGTCTATAAAAATATAATATAAAATTAAAAAAAAAAAAAGCTTCTGGTCCCGCAAGGACTAGAAGCTTTAAGCTAGTACCTTATCTAATCTACACAATCTTTATCTAGCTAGCTGCGCTAGCTAGATAAAGAGCCCCCCTCTTCCTAACTGTGTTAATTATATTATATAAAATTAACTATATATGTTTTATTAATATAAATATAATAAACAGCTATTATATTACTATTAAGATTAATAATATTTAATATAGCCGCTATAAGTTTTATATTAGATATAAATATTAATATTATATTAACGCTATTAATAGTTATATTATATTTGCAAATATCAAAATTAAATACCCTGCTTTTAAACAACAGCTAATTATTATTAAAATTAACAAACAAAAAATTTGTTGATAAGCTAAAAATAAAAGCTATAACAATATAGCTAAAGCATTTTTATATTTATCATTATTAATAAAAATATTAATTAATATAATAGCTAATATTAATAATATTTCTTATATTTATTGTAATTTAGTAATAATTAAGCTTACCGATTTATACAGCAAAAATTTTATAGATATTTTACAAAACATTAATACAGCTATAGCTGCGTTAAATCTACTTTAGCTGTTTTAAATAGCGCTACTTGTTTATAATAATAAATTTAAACAAGTTATAAATATTTTCGTTAAAAAATAAAAACTTTGCAACGTTAATTTATATAAAACTTTGCTTTAAAACATTAAAAATAATATTTTTAAAACATTAAACAAGCTTATTAATTATTCCAACGTATATTTTAAATAATATAAAAAAGCTAATATATATTTAAAATTTATTAAAAGATTTGTTTATTTGTTATATAATACTACTTATAAACTTATGTTTTAAAAAAAAATAATAAAACTTATTTTTTGCCGACTTATATATATAATAGCTATTTTAATACCTGACTTAATTAAGCAAAAATATATAACTATATAACTAATTATATTATTTAATTTTTGCGATTTTTTTATACTTTTCTGATGCTACTGAAAAGGATGGGGACCAACTGGTTAGTTAGCTGTACAGGTATTACAGGCTAAGTAGGGCCACTTATTTATCTGTCTACTTCTTACCCCTGGCATACTATAGCATATACCGGGCTTAAAAAATACCTTTTAATAACTTTATTAGTTAGCAGGTTATTTTATATAGTTTTACTGCCGCGGACTAATTTTTTATAAGTTTTATTACTATAACTAAACTTTTAGCTTTTTGTTATAAAAATAGGTTTTACTGCTAAGCTGTCTAGACTTACTGCCGGCCTTTTAAGTCTATTAAAGCTTTATTGCTAGCTTATAAAACATTCTTCCCGCCTTACGCGCCTGGAATTTAAACCTATTATTTAAAAATTATTTAGTTATAGCTTACATAAGCAGTAGCCAGGCCTATACGTTTAATTTTTACATCCATTCTACTGCACTATTTGCTATAAAAAAAGATAGGGACCAACTGGTTAGTTGGCTGTACAAGTATTACAGGCTAAATAAGGCCACTTATTTGTCTGTTTACTTCTTACCTTTAGCATACTATAGCATATACCGGGCTTAAAAAATATTTTTTAATAACTTTATTAGTTAGCAGGTTATTTTATATAGTTTTACTGCCGCGGACTAATTTTTTACAGGTTTTATTACTACAACTAAATTTTTAGCCCTTTGCTACAAAAATAGGTCTTACCGCCAGGCCGTCTAGACTTACTGCCGGCTTTTTAGGTCTATTAAAGCTTTATTACTAGCTTATAAGACATTTTTTTTGCTTAATACGCTTAAAATTTAAACCTACTATTTAAAAATTATTTAATTATAGTTTACGTAAGCCATGGCCAGGCTTATATGTTTAATCTTTACATGCACTCTACTGTACTATTTGCTGCAGAAAAAAATAGGGACCAACTGGTTAGTTAGCTGTACAGGTATTACAGGCTAAGTAGGGCCACTTATTTGTCTGTCTACTTCTTACCCCTGGCATACTGTAGCATCCGATTTAATAACGTTTTAAAAATAAAATTTTAAAACGTTAAATATATATTATTATAACTTTTAAAAGCTATTTTTAATAATATAAAAACTAAACAGATTTTTATTTACAATATAATAAAAGCTATATATGCAGAATATAATATTAATAACAAGTTATAAATATATTAGCAAGCTTATATTATATAATATTTAAATATTATTATTTTCTTTTAAAAAAAAACAGAAAAAATAGAATTTATTAATATTTAAACAGTATAAATATTATTATATAAAATAAGCAGCAAAAAAAAAAGCCTGTTAAATTATAAAGTATATATTATCAAGTAAATCTACGCTTTATAAAAATTAAATTACTTGCTAGTATTAACAATAAAAATATTAATTTTACTAGCTTATAAAGCTGTTTATATTTAACTAAATAAAAAATAAAAACATAATAATATTATAAAGTTTATTATTTTTACTCCAGCTTATTTATATTAACAAAAAAATAAAAACTTTTATACTTATTAAAATTAAAATTTTTATAATTTAAATTTAAAAAAAACTATAAACAAATATATTTATAAAAAAGCTTGCATAATATAAAAATAAACTAAACGCTACTATTAAACTTATTTAATTAATATATAAAAACACTGCGCTAGCTAAAATAAAAGCTATAATTAAAACAATAATATTAAGCGATATTATAAAAAAAAAGTTAATTTTTTATTAATATTTAATTAACTTTAATAATAAATATATAAAATATTATAATATTACAGCTTTTTTAATAATATTGTTAGAACTATGGCAATTAGTTATAGTTACTTACAGCTGTTATACATATATATATTTTATATAAGCATATGGCATATATGTTATATATATACATATAGCGTGTATGCTTTATATATAAAACAAACTATATTATCGCTGTTATTTTAATAGGTTGTACGCTAGCAGAATTTTTATATAAGACTTAAAATAATATTACGTATAATAGTTACTTAGATAGAATAATCAAGCATAATAAACATTATATAACAAGAAGTTGTATTCTGTTTTACGCGTGAACAGTACATGCATCGCATGTATGAAGCCCATTCAACAAATATAATATTTAATTAATTATATCGACAGTAAAAACGCTGCAAAAAATATAAATTTTACTGCAGTTATTTAAAAAGTTAATATAATTTAAAACAAACAGATAAATACTATCAAAAAATTATAAATAAATAAATAGATTAAAAAACAAAAAACTTTAATAAAAATATTGATAAAAATATTAACAAAAAAAAATATATATATATAAAATATTAAATAACGCTGTTTAAGTTAATATTAACATATAAAAAATAGTAGCACAAATAAAATTAATATTAATATATTTTAATATATAATAAAATATAATATTAATATTGTAAAAATATTAAAACAATGAAATATTATATAAAATAAATTTAATCGCTTTTTTATAAAATATTTACGATTAAATAATAAATAAAAAAAGTTTATTATAAACGATCTTTAAGTTGTATTATATAGCTGCAAACTATTAATAAAATATTTAAAAAGCAAAAAATTAGTATTAAAATATTTTTTTTTTAAATTGCTACTATAAAATACAGCAGACCAGCATAAATTTAAAATAATATAATTAATACTAGTTATTAAGCAATAAATAATCTGTTTTTTATATTTTTATAACGTATTAAATAATTAGTTGCTATTTTAATATTAAAGCTGTAATTTTACGGCTAGACTGCTATTTAATTATATATATATTACAGCCGTTATGTTTAATTAAAACAATAATCAGCTTAATAATATTACAGCTTTTTATATATAATATTTATAAAACTATAACTAATAAAACTATTTTATATTATATACGTTTTAATTATAATAATAGCAACAAAAAAAATATATGCGGACTTTATTAATATATATAGCTATAAAAACTTTGCTATTTTGCTTAAGCTAAAAAAACTACTAGCAAAAATTATATAACGCGGTTAAACAGCGTTATATAAAAAAAATATTCTTTAAAGTTTGTTTAAATTAATTAAAACTGTTATAATAAAATATTTAAAATAACGTTATATATACTTAATTATATAATATATTTTAATTAATCTGTAAATTTATTAGCAGAACGTAGCGTTATAAAAAAAAACAAGCAAAAAATTATATAAAAAATTGCTAAAGCAGTTAATTAAAACGTTATATTAACAGGCTAATATTATAATTTATACTTTTTTATTATATTAATTTTAAGTACTACTATTAACTTAATAATAATTTAAATTAATAAAATATTTTATATTATTAAATTAAATATATTTATTTTTTAATTAAATAATTTAAAATATTTATATAAATATTTTTAAATAATTTTAAATAAATATAACTGTTAATTTTTTAATATTATTATATATAAAAAAAACAAAAAACTAAGCTTTTTAATTTATTTGTTTAATAAATAAAGTTTTTATTAGCAGCTAAAATAAAACAAGCTAAAATAATACTAGTTTATAGCTTAACTATTAATTATAGAGCTAAAAAAAATGTTTTTTTATTTGCTTTATAGATATTTTAAAACAAGCAAATAAAAAATTTTATATTAACTATAAAAATCTTATAATATTATAAGCTTAAAATTCTTTTATAAACTAGCCGCATTAAATATGAAAAAATTATTAATTTTTTAATTTTAAAAAACTAAAATAAAGCTTTAAATAATATTAATATTTATATTATAGTTTATATAAATTATATTTAAAATATTATTATTTTTATTTTTGTTTTTAATTTAATATATTTATTAAAATAATAATTAAATATTATAGTTATTATTTATTATAAAGCATAAGTTATAGTTTTGCAGCAAAAATAAATAAACTATTTAAAACTAAAATATACTACGATTTTATTTAAATATATATAGTTTAAAAAGCTTAAAATAATAAATTTTATATTTTTATTATTAATTTTATTTAATTTAATAAAACAAAATTTATTAAAAATAAATATTTAATAACTATTATATTAACTTGCAGATTATATATAAATATTTAAATAAATAATACTTTTATATAAAATAAAAAAATCAGAAAAACAGATTTATTAAATAGCTAATTAAATTAAAATTATATTATTTTAAACAGGCTATAACTTAAACATTTTTAAAAATAAATAAAATAATAAATATTATTATTATAAAAAATATATAAAAAGCAATAAAAATATTATGCCTGATTTTAATACGTTAATTATTAAACAGTATATTATATTTAAAATTATATAAAAATAATTAAAACTTTAATAAAATTATTTGTTACGCTAAAACAATTTTAAGTTATTTAAAAATAAAGCTAAAAAGCTATTTAATTAAATATTTATTTATATATTATTAAAAGTTATAAAATATTATAAAAACTTTAAAAAATTAAAAATAAAAAATTAAATAATAATAAATTTTATAAAGCTTAATTTTATAAAGCTAGTTTAAACATAAGTTTAATTTAAAACCTGATTAACTATAAAATAAAAAAAATTAAACAAATAAAAACTATTATGTAAAAAACAAAATTAAATATATTTTAAAAATATTGAAATATTTCTTGATTTTTATAATAATATATTACAGGCTTTAATAATTAAGCTAATTAAAAACTAATCGTAAAATTTTTAATTTAAAAATTAATTAATAACACTTTATTAAAAATAATATTTAGCAATAAAACATATTATTAAATTTTTATTATATAATATTTAAATACTAATAATTTAACTAGCGTATAAAATATATTATATTTATAATAAAAACGGTATAGCGTTATTATATATTATTTATAATAAATAAAATATAAAATATAAAAATAATTAATTATTAATATAAAATATATTATGCTGTTTATAAAATATAAATTTTAATTTATATATTAAAAAATAGTAAATTTTTTGTTATAAACATATATAACTAGTTTTTAATATAAACATTAACATAAAAACAAAATATTATTATAATAACATTTAAAACTATAATTAAATATAATAACTTTATAACCACGATTAATAAAAAATAATAACAATTTTTAATATAATTATAAAAACTTATTTATTAAAATTAAAATTGCTTTTATTATTAATTTTGCTACTATAAATATATAAAGTTTTTAATTAAAATTAATATAAAAAAAACTAAATAAAAATAATAAAAAAGCAATATAAGCAGTAATAAATGTTTTAATAAATAATTATAAAAACATAATTAAATACAGAAAAAAAATTATTAAAATATAAAAATATAGATTAAAATATAAAAATATATTATTTTACAAACTTATTTAAAAATCTATTAATAACCTACGAAATCTTTTATGCTTTTATTTATAAACTGCTATATTATTAGCTTCACTTTTTTTTTTACTAACTAAAAAATTAAAATCATATATTGGTCCCAATTTAGAATCCTTGTCGTATTAGCTGTAGCCAGCAATACAATACTATTATTTTGCGTGCCGCTAGCCCTTACAGTAGAAGCCAAATAGAGTCGCACTGGCTACTATACGTTGGAGTTCTAGCAATGTATTAGTGAATATAAGAAGAAAATGTCTTACCGTAGATGGTAGACATAAGAATTAATAGAATGGAGCCTTGCCCCTATGCTAAGCTATCTACTTGCGACCCATCTCTGATCCTCCTGTGACGAGCCTTCACAATGGACATCAAGCACATGGTATATATATGTACATGAAATTCCGCCCTAATGGCAATGATGGGAACCATGGGAGATACCCCGCCTCCTGGATGCAGCCTCTGGAGCTTGAAATTTCTAGTTTTGTGCAGCTATCAAAATGCCGTTAATATCAATAGACGAAAACGAGACCTTCAACTATTTCCACCCTCTCTTCGAGCTGGATAGTAGTGAAGTGAACCACTTGTAATAAGAGGTAGCAATGGCGGCTCCGTTGGGGATAAGTCGCCCTTCCGCTTCCGACTGTAGATCGTGTTACTTGCACATATGGGGAACCAGTTGAGCAAGGATATGCGGGATCATAGAAATCAATTAGGATAATTCATCATAATCGCCGAGGCCAAAAAACGAGCTGAAGAAGTAAAGCTTCAAATTTTGCATAGACGATTCCGTACCCCGTTTTATTCCACTCGGGTTAATTTAGCCCCTTAGTATCCATTTCCCTATTTACCCAGTTACAATACCCCACTTCACTACTGTGAAGGCAAAACGGAACCGTTCCACCTTTTTAGTTATGTTGGTATATATGCAAACTACTCCGTGACAACTACATAATGCCATTGTCAGGTATATGGATCACATGGCGAGGCACCAGCTACCCCAGAGGGTAGCTCTAAGGGCATATTTGTGTATATAAGGACTGAAGGCCTCCCACCTAGATGGTAAGCTCAGGAATCAATGATATTGAGCCCTATCCCTATACTTGGCTATCTACCTGCTGCCTAGTTGCTACCTCATAGTGACTAAACCTCACTCTGGGCATTCATAACATGACAGCCATCCTCCGCAGAATATCCTCCCGGGGTCCATTGTGCTTTTATGAGCGCCTCTTTACTTCCAGGTGGCGTTGTTATACCCAGAAACTTGAAGCGGGTATCAGCTTTGGCGAATAGAGACTTCCAGTCCTCCTGATCACGTTCTTTGCCGTTAGTGAAGCATTTCATGACTATGTCATATCCCCTGTTCATGTGGTTAGCCGTTTAGTATATGATTTTGGATAGTTGAGAAACCAATCACCTCAACCATTGCTCTTGGTATAGACTAGCAACACCCTTAGGGGGAAAGCAGGCATCGCTTATAATGATCATGGCACCCTCTTTCAATGCCGGTATGAGATTTCGGAGAATCTTCACGCCATACTTATCACTCCAGTCATGTAATATCATGCGGAAGAAATACACATCTGCACCCTTGACTGGCTGTTCAAGAAAAAAGTCGTGAGGAACGAAGTGTATTCTCTCAGCCAAATTCTCTGGGAGCTCTTGCCTCCCGACGGCGATTGTACGAGCCGAGTCTTGCACGATAAACCTCCAGTGTTGATAGTTCTGTGCCAAAGCAATGCTTACATGACCTTTGGAGCCGCCAACGTCCACGAAGAGTGGACTTTCGGATTTGTTGGCGCAAACATCCCCGAGGACATATATCGCTTGAAAACCCACGTTTGAATAGACGTACTCCATGCCATCAGAGAATCTTTTGATTCTTTCAGGGTCTTGCTCCCAAGTTTCAAAAGCTGGTTTTACCAAATCGTGTGCAATCGCGTAAGCCTGGATAATGATCAATATGCCTGTTATAATATTAAGTGCATCTTTCGGCAACGTACAGATTCCAGCGGCTCTTCGGACCCAGGGTATTTTTTAAGCGCTTCAGTGATCTATCCAATGTAAGTAAGCTCCAACTGACGTTCATGCGATATAATCACACTAGGAAACACTCACCTTTAGCATAGGGGGCCAGTTTTCTTTCGTCATGAGTCCAACCCAAGCTGAAAGCCCGGGGTCATTCCCGAGGAGGAAGGACGAAGCAGTATGTGTGACCATGCCATCTCTTGTCTCGTCGAAGAGGTGATGAGCCATAGCAAGTCGAAGCATCCGCCTGGTGTCCTCCTTATCCAAGCCGCATTCTTCGGCGAGCTTATCATAGGTAATTTTCTCATCCCACTTTAGGCCATACCCAACCTTGTAGGTGTAGATGAAATCCAACGCCATTGCTCGTGTGCTCTACCTGGCCTTGGTTAAACAGAGCTTAGTGAAGAATTGGGATTAATTACGAACAGCTGGACCAGCTTCCATGACTATTTCTGATGGGGTCGCAAGAAGATTTTGAAGGTCGTGGCAGGCCTCCTTGGCCGCTAGACGAGCTATCTCAACTTCATTAGGGAGGCCTGAGGGCGTCGTTGATGGCTGAGAGCCATGGTTTGGCCAGGGTATTTCTCGTGAGATATAATAATCTTGGTAAGTTCCAACATTCTTTAAAATAGAAGACAATAGCTCGGTAACCTGTGAAGAAGACATGATCTATTCATTCAGTGTCAACAAGAAGGTGTGCATGTACGTGTGTCTGTGTGTGTGTACCTTGAGATCTGAGTCAGTGGAAGTTGTGAAATCGTAATGATACAACATCAACTACGGTCGGTTTAGTATTCACCCACAGAAAAAAACAAGCCTCGTGACAATTTGTGATGTAACGATGTCAGCAGTTGGGGTTCTGGGTCGTAGGAGGCCGCTCAAGGTGTTCTAGCATCTAACAGGGGCTCTGGGGTACTCTGCTCCAGATAGAGTGATTGGCAATGGAGAGATCAAATTCAGAGCACGGGCAACAAGACATTTAATTTCCGGTTATTATTACAGTAACCGGAGGTGGCAAATTTATTTTCTGGTGGATGCTACTTATATCATGTAATGCAATATAAGCATGACCTACGTATGTGGATGGAAGGTTTGTCTGATTTTGTAGGCGAGAAGCCTTCTCTCCTCCATACAGGTAGCTTTAGGATTTTGTATGTCGATGCATCAAATAATCATATTGTCTTGTGTGTAGATAGTACCTTGATCATGAAGGTGTGTGCGTATGGCATTCAGGCAGCCAGGTAGGTGTCTCCAAAATGTCATTCTGCAGGAGGGGGGGGGCGGTGTTCCGCAGCCTAGACTGATGATTTCTTCGAAAGTATCGCCGCCTACTTGACCAACAAGTGGCGGTGAAGGGAATCGAAATGCGCAGCTAAACTGTCCTAGGGTTGCGTGCCTAACTATGCAACCAGCTAGGTCATTCGCCACCACCATTTAGATTAGGTACGTCGTATTAATTCGGATACCTTACTTAGTTGCGGCAGCTACTCCAAATATCCATTATGCAGTAGCATACACTATCTTAAGCCACCTACTACCTAAATGGTTATCATGTTGGGTTTAAATATTAACGTATGGTCCCCACATACTCTATTTGAAAGCACGCCTCTATGAGATGTAATCAACGCGCTAGTCGGCTGTTAAAGGTTAGAGATATATATAGGCTGGCGGGTAAGAAACGAATCCGCATGACACAGGCATTGGCTAGGTGACATAGATAGGAAGTAGTTGCATGCTATTGAGAACTATCTTAGGTATTTAAGTAGCGTAGCAATAATGTTGCTAAGTCCTGATAGGCATAGTCTACACTGAATAAGAAAGCTATTTTTAAATATAGATTTGTGAAGCGAGAATATACTAATAACTAAGGCGACTTCATGTACAAACCCCTACCGGGTCAGCAGCTTTTATGTTAATGGGTGTTTCGAGATGCTGCCTAAAGTATGCGGGGGACCATTTTTAGCTGTTGCTCAGGCATATATTGCTATAGCTATTTTGAAACTTTTCCTGATTAGGTCCGCTACCGATCTGTATTATTGGCTTCGATTGATATCGGGGTCCTCGCGACTTAAGCGCCAAAGTATATATTTAGGTACATAAGCGTGTCTGTCTTAGGCAGGAGGAAGATAAATCCCGAAGCTTAGGTAGATCAAGGTACATTTGGCACAAAGCCCGGGGGAATTCCCTTCTCCAGTCTCCCAACACACGCACACACTCGGCGCATCAAGATTTGATAGACTACAAACTTCAACACCCCCGACAATCCCATCTTCGATGCAGCTGCTAACTGCACATGCCAAACATGAACCGTTCTTAGCCTTGCTCGGCATAAAGCCCAGCATCGGGGTATCGGATGTCTTCATCCCGATCAGGGTAGCGGATCTGCTCATCATTGTCATGTCGTGCCATGATGCCGTTGTTGGTGGCTGCTGTTCGTTAGTGCCTGGAATATTATACTGCTGTACACAGCTTACATTGAATGGGCTGGGCCGAGCAACAAAACCCTAACAAAACAACAATAAGGATAGAGAAATACATCATGAAATTTTAAGAATGCGTGTAGTATAGAAACTGTTTTTGTTGAAGTAATTTAGAGATAGCGAGATTAGACTCTAGCTGTAGCCCTTGGTGTCATAAAACGTCTACAACACGGGATAGACATGCCTCTTATATATCGAGGGCAGGGTGGATTTGTAGCGTCTGACTTCGACAGGGCTCCTACGTGGTGTGGGAGATGTGACAGTCCATTCATACGATTATGATCCCCGGCCATGATCCTCGGCTTCCATTAGTGTATCTTTATGTCGTTTATGCAACCCACAATAATACCTACCCCGCGGAGTATACGTTCCCCGTGTAATACATGAAACATCATGTGTGATGTACATGGGATGGGTTACGAACTTCACCTGCAGGACCCACCCTCCGGATGTCAACAGCTTACCCCCCCAATGCATCCCTCACTCTATGGAAGCCGAGCATTTTTTTCTCCAGCCGCCGCTAGCTTAAGCCACAAGGGCGCTTAATATGTGCCTTCCTGCCAATGTTACGCCAGCATGCGGTAGCCGGTATGCTCGTCCTAGACTGCATAGCCGGCTTTCCCGTAAGATAGGCGGGACCGATTTCTTTGCGTGTAGCATCATTCCAGCTTTCTGTTTCTCCTCTCTCTAACAAGCCCTACAATCACTTTCCGGTTCTCGAGTGTGGCTATGGATCGATTACCACAAGCCGATCCCGAAATAGAGCCCTTCATCAAGACCGAATGTGATGAACACTCCCGATCAACCTCTAAGGATTGTAGCTTCGTGGCGTGGTGGACTGGGCTTTCCTCAAGAGCGAAAGCCCTCGTCCATATTGGCGTCATTCTTTTTTACACGTCCTGTCACTTGGTCATTCTCTTTACGAACAGTGGAGGGGAAATGCACCCAAACAATGGTAAGATTCGCGTGCTATTTATATTTGTGATCGTTAATGGCCAACAACTTGAAGCATTAGAGAACGTACAATTGCGATGGAAGCCCACCATGAGCCTCACAGCTGGTGCAAGTCCGTTTGCGGGAGGACCAAGCGACGCTGTTGATAGTGCGTGGAGTGAGCTCATGGAGAAAATTAGCATAAGGGCGACTCAAGATGAACTCAACAAAAATGGAAACCATCAAACTTCAGTCAATCTTCCTGCCGGGGGCGGAAACTTGGTTTGGTTGGGGGTATTCCACCAGTTGCACTGCTTAGTACGCATGTCCCGCTTTATTAGCTACTCACATCTAACAATAATGGCCACAAGAAAATGCTGCGCCAGTTAAATTACAGAGAGAGTTATTTCCCAAACCAAACCGACGCCGACACAAAAGATCTCGAAGTCCATCTCAGTAAGTCTGCTCAAACTTCACCCGAATGCTGAAAACGGCATTGTAGTAATCAATATTTAGATCATTGTGTGGAAAATTTGAGACAGGCAGTTATGTGCTACCCGGACACCTCTTTCACAACATTTGTTTGGACTCACTCAACCCCACGGCCGGTCCTAGATGTCCGAACTTTTGAGAGGAAGTGTGTTGATTGGGAGCATTTCATGCGTGAGATAGATCCAAGGGTAGTGAGCTTCGAAGAGGTGGATAGTTTGAAAAATCCCCTTCTGTAGTCGTGTTCATCGGTTGCCTTTCCAAGTCATATATTCGATCCGGTGCTCATAGCAAACATGTTGATTCATCAGAGGTAGACTAACAATAAACATTATCTCATGGCCATTTTTACTCAGCCTCTATTCACTCCATATACACCGGTTCATAGCCTCAACGTGTAATTAAGTAACTTCTACAAGCTAGCGGTTTGACTTTTTTGTTGAAAAACACTCCAAGCCACAACATCATCCCATACTACGCATTGATGCTTCCCATCGAGCCCAGTAATACCACCGAGAGATGGGTTTACATATTCCACAGTAAGGTCTGCATTGCACATCAACATTTGACGTAGAAAGTCAATACAGTGCCTCGTGTGCCAATCCGTCTGATAATCGTTTAAGTCCGAGAAGGTTACATTGACCCCCTGCATAACGGCATCAAATAGAACATAGTAGGCTTGTCTGATAGCATCAACGCAATGTAGTTGATGATATACTGCTAGACTTGCGCCATGAGGAGCAACTGTAGGATTGTGAAAAAAACCTCCATGGGGTGGAAAGATGGACTCCCAAAGCTTATTTGTTTCTGGCGATGGGGCCTCGGCGAATGTCTGATTATAACTGAATAAACTAGTTGTAGTGCGAACTTACACTTTGTAAGCTTGCGCCGCAACAGTACCCGCAGGAATTACTTACAGGTAGAATTCAAAATTGATCTCGTTTCGTTAACACAGGTGCTTCTATGGTAAATTTGGCCAATAGAATATCCAACAGTGCTTCCGATAGTGAAAGCAACGAGGCTTAACAATATGCACAGAGAGATTCTTGGGCCCGGATTCTTTGTGTGCAGCCCCCCGGTTTCAGTGACGTGCTCTTCGTCGTCAATAATGCGAGTGTAAAGGGCCGGCATGTCTTCGATTTCGCTGTTTTTTTTTTCATGTAAAATTCTAACGATAGTGGGATTGAAATACATCCTAGAAGGATTTTACCCAGATGATGAATTGAGAGAATAATGAGATTTAGGGGAGAGGGGGGAGGGGAAACCCCTGAAATTCTGGATTGCATATTCTGATCAAGACTACAGCCCACATTAACACCAGCAATATATTGCATAGGCGCAATTTTTCCATGTAGCCAGGGATAGTATGGATAACCAGTGTAATTGATATGCAGGTTTTGGATTAACATGGTCACTAGCCTATCTGCTTTGATGGCATGGCACCCTTCAAGGATGTCAGGATGAGGCGCAGTTTTGCCGACATAGGAAATGTCCTTCCTGCTCCCGACCCTAAGTGACGCCAGTGAAAGTATACTTAGTAACTAGGATCACTGCATCATTCATGGTTTCTAAAAACTCCCCTAGCTCCCTATAATTACAACGAGAAATTATAACCTTCACAGTTGAGAAAACAGCGAATAACATGAAATCACCATGAGATTCTTCAATGCATCTAGGTCACCACGATACTCTCCGTTGTCGGCCGAGGGCCAATGTGAACGCTGCCGGGTGAAGGCATCATACAAACGAGTATCGTATGCCTTACTTTTCCTTCTCCTGGCCATGTCTATAGTCGAAGGATATCGGCTTTTTGGAAATCCCGGTCCGAAAGAATCAATCCTTGAAGGTACAATGGACCTTTCCTTCCCTTCATGAAAACACTGACGCTTTGTCAGTGGCTACCGTTGCGAAAACATTCAGATACGATCGAAACTTCTCGTATCCCCCAAGTAATACAACAGATTCTGCATGGCAAAGCTTGTTTCCCAAAGGCGGGGGGTTCTTCTCCCACCCGCCTGAACTGCCATCGCGTGTCACTATATCGATCTTTCACCAATTACATTGTTTGGTATGCCCTTCGCCCGGATTCTAAATGGGGATCTACCTGCCAACTACCATATAGGATAGTGTTCGCCGAGCTTATTGGATTCTCCACGATGCAGCTCGAAAGGGACAAAGGCTGTCGGATGAGGACTTTCCGGTGATGACTTCGCCGTCGCATGTAAGGCACTGCGTCGATCTAATACGCCAGGCTTTATTATGCCACTCGGACACGACAATAGAGGCCAAGGATGACACAGGGGGGGTTAGCGGGTTTGGGGTAGCGCATGAGTGTATTGATTATGCAAGGCTATTGGAGCGCATCGAAGGATGGCAGGATTGATGCACCCAGGAGGCATGTTTGCGGACATCGCATACAACTACGCGGGTATTGAGTAGTGTTTCGAGCTTATTTTATTTCCGAGCTTATTTGATTTCCGCCCCAACCTAGAAAATGCAGCCACCAAAACCTATCAGGCGTGATCAGGCATAAGCATCCTAATGGTACCATCGTATTGACGCGCACGCAATGTTCATCAAGGCGGGGGGAGTGATTAGCGTACACTAGGAGGCACCGGCAATTAGTTGGTTCGCCGCAGCCTTGTCTTACCGTTACCAGTAATCAATTCACAGCGGTGGCCGAGTGGGGAACTAACCTGCAGCCACTTTACGTAGGTAGTAGTAGTAGTAGTAGTAGTGGCACTAATGCCTAATCTAGGTGGCTGAAACGCTGGTTACATTTGGGAGGCCGGCGTGCTTACCGGAATCACACCCGACGCAATCACGGGAGCAACCGCCCGCCAAGTGGATAGTTGGAAGTCCATCGCATAACAGCCCGCCTTTTTGTGGTAGGCTAACACACCTATTATATATATCACATGGCCACATCAGGCTCGACACATGTTTTTTTTTTTTCACGAGCTACAAAGTTGGCATAAGCCGGCCGGAGAGGGTGCATTCTGTGCACCGAGCCACCACGAAACTGAACTGATGGCAGGTTGCATTCGGTCTTTTCGCGGGCCTACATTTAGTATGCAAAAGGACCATGATGATATGTGGCATCTTTGATTGGCGCACCACACGGCCTGCCTCAAGTAGTAGTGTATGTGCCTAAGGCGCAGCCCACGGCGTGTTGGAGGAGTACGAAGCGCGCGCTGAACAGGTGCCTATCGGGTTATCCGGAATAAACCACATATTGGTTCAGAGCAGAGGTCCTATAATGTATAATGTGGTACCAGGTACAGGTACTTGTACGTTTCACACCCAAGTTCGGCTGCAGTCGCATGCATCTACACTATACAGATAATTATGCATGATCTATCCGCCATGGCTACATATAATTACAGTACATTCGACACGGAGGGCAGAGGGCAGACGGCACCGCCATGTCAAAGGGCGACTCGACAGGAAACTTCAGGGTTGCACTTGACGGAATCGTGCATCCAGCCCAATGTGATCGAGCATCCAATACATGGTGATCTCGGGCGGGGTCTCGGGATGCGCAAAGCTGATATCAAACGTTTTCAAGACCTCGGCTAAAAGCATGCGCAGCTGGACCATAGCTAAATCACGCCCAACGCAAGCGCGGGTGCCCCTGCCAAACTCAGGAGGAATTAGCTTTTTCGCGATTTCAAGGGCGGGGGATAATTACTTACTGCAAGGAAATTGCGCTCCATGAGTTTCAGGCTTGGCTCATCCGCCTCAAGCCAACGCTCGGGTCTGAAAACGTGTGCATCCGCACCATACACTTTGGTATCGCGATGAACCGCATATTGTGGGACGCTGACAATTGTGCCACCAGGAATATGGCGGCCATTGACCGACATACCACCCATGGGCACAACCCGTTCCATCGGGGGAGAGTTGGAGGAATAGAGCCTCAGTGACTCCTTGATGATAGCGGTTCTGGAATGGAATGTTTCTTAACACCAGAACTACCATTCTGTCGGGCATATATGATGACTCACAGGTACGAATTCTTCCAGGCTGCTACGTCTTGAGGGGCGCCACGAATCTGCCCAACCAGGCGAGAGTAAGTTTGGGGGTTACTGAGAAGGCAATAAAATGTCGTTCCTAAAGTAACAGCGACTTCGGCAGCAGCGGCAAAACTAGTTGCGCATAAGATAAAGCATAACCATTTCCGACGCATTTGATAACTTACAATGTCTCAAAGAGGATATTCACAGCCTCAGCATGCTGGTCTATATCAGAGAGGCTCTTTCTATCCGCAAGGACTTTACATATGAATGTCTTGTCGCAGAGATGAGGGGTATTGTCATGAAGTTTGATTCTATTTTCGACTTCCTATTCCGAGTTAGAAGGATTCTGTAAGGCAACGAGGCAAGGAGAGCTACCTCCATGAATTCCTGGGTGGGGTCGGGGAATCTTTGAAAGCGTCGGAGGAAGTTCATAACTCTGTCATTCGCAAGGGTCCATGGGCACCATTCTGGCTTCTGCCCGAGGATTGCGGCGAACCCCGTGATAGTCTTGAAGGTGTATATCCATTTATTCCAGTCATCCCTTCTTGTCATATAACCGTAATGATCCCCGAATACGAGTGCAAATGTGATATCAAAAGACCAAAAGAATGACCAGTAGGATAGGTCTATTGACTGATTTTGGGATTTCATCATTTGGTCAATAAATACTGTAATGCTGTCCTTTATTTCATCGTGAAAAAGCGACGAGCATGTGGTCAAGTTCTTGCAGAGCGTTACCTTAAGCCTTTTGTTACGGGCCACATCCTGCGTTGTGAACACAGTGTCCATGGGCTGGCCGCGAAACAACGGCCGGAAAACATTATAAAATTTGCTCTTCGATCCCGTTAGCCGCATCCATGATGTATCATCCGCAAGGAATCGTTCCGACTCACTTTGGCAAAAATGTTTCTTGTATCATACACTATAGGTATGAAAGAAGGGTCGGCGATAGAGACATGGTTTGGTCCGGTCTGGACAACAAAGCCATACTTGCGATGTAGATCAGCATAATGGATTGGACCTTTCCCATCCGCTAGCAGCCAAATGCGATAGAAAGAAGACAATCGGGCCGGGATTGGACCGGGGAGCCGTCCAAGACGAGGCCAGCAGAGTCGAAAGAAATACTTAGAAGCTAGCAGTAATATAGGAAATAAAAACACGAGAAGAAATGACATGATAAACTGTTGCAATATTCATGAATTTGACTTATCAGTATGAGAAAACTGTAGGGTCCACACTTCGACGCATTTGTCTTCTATTTGAACTCCATGGGGGGATCAGGCCCTGAAACACACAGTCCGTGGTACAGTACAGTTATCGCTATATCAAATTCCGATAAAGCGATTACTTGGCACTTAGGTACCTGTCAAGAAACACCAATTGCTCAAGGGGTTCGTCCATGCGAATTCTATTTCAACTCCCTTGTTCAAGCCACGCCCAGGTATGCGCTACCCCCCCTTTTGGGGGCTGGGAACCTGCGGCAGGCTGCTTCCCCCTCGCCCATTTCTAGATGTCCGCTGATCTCCAATTCAACATGCCCATCGCACTCCTCCTTCGCTTCACTTCACTCGGTATCTCGGTTTCTCTAGTTCACACATCATGGAGCCCAAAACCGCCTCTACACTCCTATGTGTCACATTATTTGCGCTCTTTCTGTTCAGGCGTCAACGACAGAGAGACACCATCGCCCGCAACCAAGGATGTGATCCCGCAGTCTCTCATCGCCCCATGGAGCCTTTTTTGGGGTTTGACTTCCAGATGAAGATGTACTCACAAATTCCATTTCTCTACCGGCTCCATCGAAAACACGGCGACACCTACCAAGTACCCTCTCTCATTAGCGCCCCTACAATCTGCACAATCGATCCTGAGAATATCCGAACGATCAACACATCAAAAGATTATGGCGTAGAACCCCAGAGACTTCCAGGATTAGAGAAGTTTTGTGGGCGTGGATTCATAACCACCGATGGTGACATCCGACAACAGGCTCGGAAACTACTGAAGCCTTCATTCGATATAAAGAACATTCGTGATTTGGGCATCCTGCGAATCGAAACCGACAAGATTTTCCAGGGAATAACGAAAGGGACCACTGTCGACCTACAGCCTCTCTTATACGTCATGGTCAGTCGTGCTGGACACTCCTAGTTTTACCCATCATCTAAGTCGGTCTCATAGTTTCTTAATTCGGCACTGCACTTTGTCCTCGGCGTTAGCCCATCAACGCAAGCATTCGATGCACCCAGTACGGCGGACGAGTTCGTCAAGACATTCCACTCTGCTCTGTTTTACAGCATGTTTCGGGTTATACTAGGTCGCGCATGGAACCTTCTACCCCAGAAGAAATACAATGAGGTGTGTGCCGCGGCGCATAGGTATCTCGACTACTACATCAATGAGGCACTTGAGAGTGATTCCAAACAGCAAAGCGGAAGTCTGATTCAGGGGCTTTCGACACAGACCGAGGATCTAAATTTCATACGTAGTCAAGTCATCCAGGCTATGATGGCAGCTCAGGACACCACATCCGAGCTGCTCACCAATGCATTGTTTGTGTTAGCACGCCATCCAAACTATTGGGAGCAGCTCCATTTGGAATTTACTGGGAAGTCAGACGAAGATCTTTCGGCAGACCGTCTCCTCAAGTCTAAATTAGTCATGAATGTCTTACATGAGAGTAAGAGCCTTCAATCTGTCACTTTGCTACGGGATTTCTAATGATGATTATAAGCTTTGCGACTATTCCCGATATTCCCACTGCTAGGCCGGGTTGCGCTACGCGACACTATTCTTCCGGTCGGAGGCGGCCCAAACCATGATCGTCCCATCTTCGTTCCTAAGGGGTCACCAGTGGTGATGGCCTATTACGCGCTCCACCGGAATACTTCCGTGTTTGGGGACGATATCGAAACATTTAAACCGGAACGTTGGAACTCATTCAAGCCACGACAGTGGGAGTTCTTGGGGTTTGGAAATGGCGATAGGGCGTGTCTGGGGCAGCAAAAGGCCACAATTGAGGCTGCTTACGTGCTCGCTCGATTCGCCCGAGAATTTTCGAAACTAGAAAGCAGGGATGCGCGCGATTGGAAAGGCGAATTGAAGCTGACTTGTAAGAGTGCACACGGATGCAAGATTGCCGTATACTAGGTGCTCCTAGTTAGATCTCCAAGCCTCAAAGGCGGACTCGATTAAATTGTGACCTTTTCTTCTTCAGTACTCTCCCACCCTCGCACTAGTGTCTTCACGCGTTATTTAACAGCAACGGAGAGCCCGCCACCTCCGGTTAGCTATATAAATCAATAAAACCCCAGAATCTGAACTATGAGTTTACAAATTTACCAAGCCTGTTGGACAAGGTCTATAAACTGAACGAAGAGATCGGATTTGAGAGTACATATTTTACGTGACGATATACTAAATAGCAAACAGGACCACGGCGCTAACAGGATATTGTGGGACCGTTTGGGTCATTTCAAGGGGTAGCCGAAAAGGCACCCAAGGGCATACATTGAAAGATTTAGCTCCCCAGCACAGGAATGAGCTCTAGCACATGTTATCTTTTCAAACCCATGACTTTATTTCATCCACTAAACATGACATAGGAAGCAACTAGGTTCAAAAACGCTGTCGTTTTCCCTTCACCGCATTTGTAAGCTTAATCTTCAAAATAGTGAGATCTCATTCCGAGCTATCAATACCACATCAGGATGGAGTCCAACATCATATAGCCTTAGACTTTAGAAATTTCATGGTGGGATCCAAATGTGTCATGTACAACAATGACGTCGCCGCTTGGAACTTTGCCGGTTTCATTTGGGTCATATTCGGAGGATACTAGATGACGTTCCGAAACGGATGTCGTCTGATACCATGTCTGTTGCTCTTTCCCCGGCTCATCTGTGGTACTTAGTTGATTTGAAGGTATCGAAAAAGCTCTCTGTGAAGTGCTCCGAAGTGAAAATACAGATCTCACTTTCCCGACAAGACTCATAAGGTCGCTCTTGTCAGTAAATAGGGGGCGGAGAGTTGGCAGACATGCCGTAAACACCGAGGCGTAAGCTTCAATATGTGCCCAAAGATCGTTGCTTTCCGATAGATCTAACCAAATTAAGAAAATATTAGTCACTAATGTCTTTTCCATAAGACTTTTCGTGATTGCGTACACCTCTTTTGCTCTATAGAGCTTCCAGTAAACCCCGCAAGGGCATGGGTGTAGTATAACCTGATGACTGAACACACAAGACAGCTAAGGGAAGATTTCTTTTTTAGTTATCTCACTGTATCTGCATTGGAAGAATACTTACAATCCACCTAAGAGGAAGATAGCAGCAAGAGCAATCTTCCTTTTCCAAGTCAAATGCAGGCTCTTGATAATTGGGAAGTGGAAGACTTAGCACCGCTAAGTCTAAAGCTACATCGACCGCTGCGAAGGCAATGATGCCAGTCGCTGGGTTAATCACATATTCAGTGCCCTCAAGCTCTGCAGGGGTAGTCCAGAAAGTCGAAACGCCTCTAGCAGAGAAAAGGAAGGTCTGTTTATATTAGATGCACGTAACAGCAATTTAGGGGAATTCATGTCTCACAAAGAAGGATACGATCATGTAAATTGATATCGCACCAATTGTAATGTTAGCGGCCACATTGAAAGATGAATCGATAGTAAATATCCTCTTGTAAAACAGCACAACAGATATCTTGATGAGGCCATAAACAAAGTGACAAATGAGGATTGCTGAGAGTTGAACCTAACCCTCCCTTTTAGCGTTTTTAATAAAGATAATCTCAGTCCAGGCTCACCTTTCTGGACTTTACAAAGTCATCAGGCGAGATGGAAGACCACGGGACTCCGTAGAGGTGCGCAGAGACAATGTACACAAAGCTTGAGAAAATTCCAATACACAAGACCTGCGAATCATTTAGAGAGTGACTCCGATGAATTGCAATGGGAAGACTAACAAGCGAGAAGAGTATGGCCCAGTCATCGCTTCTAAAAGGCTGTCGAGCCTTTCGGCGGATGGAGAACCGAAGAATGACTACAGTGCTCGCGAGGAGCAAGAGAATAACATTAGCACTAAGATGGCCAATGCTTTCCGGCGAAAGAGCCATGGTGAATTTTAATAGCAAGGCGAAATAAGGTATTCAGATTGTAAGTGAAAATGGTAACTTGATAAAGATGACGATTGAGGGGCTCCGTACTTTCATGGAATTTCAAATCTAGTTAATAGCGCGCTGATAAGGCTTAAGATTCCCACTCTCCGTCCCCCTCTCCTCCATCTCTAAGCTTGTCATGGGCCATCCCCAGGGAAGGATGGCGGAGGTAAGCTGCAGAGATAAAAATAGAACCAAGTTATGGATGAAATATCCCATTCTCCGCTACAACAATGCAGGTGCACAGATGACTGGAGGATCTTGTAGCGAAAGCTCGGGGCCAGCTGTAGTTCAAGAGATAGGTTGCAGCCGGAATAGAATGGATTGAAGCCAGTCGATTTACGCCATAATTACATGTTTCCACCGCAGAAACCGAAGGCCCCCACCCCCCCGATCACACACATATCCACTACCTAAGTCACAACTCATGGCACGCGACACAGCCCACGGAGCGCCGCCAGAAGATGATAGCGCCGGCCATGTTACATCCCGCGCCACGCACTTTACAGCCTGCATTTCCCCCAACTCTGATTGTCACAGTGTGGTTCCCTTGCCAAGAAAGCCTTGTCAGTCAGTTGGCCAGCTTGAGCATCCCGGACCGGCTAGGATTCGCGGCATGTAACCAAAATTGATTCACTGCGCTACGAAAGTACCTCATACAACCAATCTCTAAAGGGCAACATTCCATTATCCGAATTATAGGATTAAATGGCTATGTTGCAACGAATGGTCACAGATGCGCTAGCCACAAGGATGTAGGTATTAATCATGGAGACCACTTGTCGCGCTCCGATTAGCCGCCGGACGCATAGGTGCGTGCATCTAAGTCTCACCAAGCCCTCGACTTCGCTGTTAATGTATAGGAATATGATCTTCTTCATTTATCCTAACAGCGGAGCTCCCTTACTAAGGAACTTTACTCGTCACCTTTTCGTATACGCCCAACGAGTCACATAATTCTAACGCTATGGCATGGGGACCACGGCATCGATTGAAATAACTTGAAAACTACTTCTATTCCTCAACATTCGTACAATTTATACCCTATACTCCAGTGCCGACGATGATATGAGCTCAGGCCTAGTAGGTAGAATTCAAATCGATTCTGCGGCAGGACTAGAAATCTTGTCTTGCGTGGACATAGACTGTGTATTGTTGCCTGATCCAATTGTAACAGGGCTAAGCTTCTCACGTCTCATTAGTAGTGACAGCACAATAGTTAGCCCCCCAGCAAAGATGGCTATGTAATAGACGTTGCTAATGGTTTTGGTGATTGCTTGCAGTACCAACTCATGTTTGTCAACCGGAATTGTAGCAAAAAAGCTGCCAAATACTCCTGTAACCGCTTGCTGCACGAGCGCTCTAGGCGTTGATGGGAGGACGTCTGAGATCATGTTGGTGGCTTGGTTTAAGAACACGCTACCACTGACCGTCAGGGACAAAGAAATCCCCATGATATGACCGTATCCAATGAAGGCAACAGTCTTGGGGATCTCGGCAGGGGTAACGAGGAGCTGGGCTATAGCGTATCCTGTTTGAGCATACAGTCCAGAACCAAGACCAATCAGAACACAATACCCGTAAATGGCGGCGACGCGAGTGTTGAGAGTGACGAGATGTAGAAGGACTCCTCCAATAAGAGACAATGTACCTCCGACTAAGTACCAAGGAAAGTAGTAACCGATGGGAATGGTTAAAACTCCGCTAAGGATAGTGGCGAAAACCTGGAAGATGACGAGAGGAAGCAAATGTACGGCGGACTTCAATGGTCCGGCATTCCAAACAAATTGGAAATAAAGGGGAATGAAATATAATGGGATGTATACAACGGCAGCCGCACACATAATTGTTATGAATAAAAGTACCAAATCCCGGGATTTGAGATATTTGACGGGGAATATCCTATTTTCATCTGTTGTGAAGAGGGAAAGGTACTGTTGGGCAGTGAAGGCAGCCCACAGAACACCAGAGGTGACAAATAACCCAATAATCTGTCCGGAGGCCCAGGAATACAGGCCTCCCCCGAATGAAATTGCCATGACTAATGACACGGCAGCGCCGGCGTTTATAACGGCCCCAACCCAGTCAACTGTTTTCAGACGTGACGGGATAGTTCCGGACGCAGGTGGATTTTGGGCAGGGAGAAGGAAGAGATAGATGGGGGCCATAACGCCCCCGACGACAAGATTAATGTAGAAGCACCACCTCCATGTGGCTGAAGATTCTGTGAAAGCGCCGCCAATGGCCGGGCCGGTGCTATTTGCAAGTCAGAATGAGTTATCGAACACAGAACCAGAGGATATATCAACGCACATGGTACCAAGACCCCAAGTTATACCTAATAAACCAAAGTATCCAGGTCTTTCAGCCTCCGTTGTCATGGCAGACAACAGGTTCAGGACGCCAACATAGATACCACAGCCGCCGAGGCCACATACGACTCTTCCGATTATGAGGGCCGACATAGATGGTGACGCTCCACATATGGCCGATCCAATTTCAAACAGAATTATACCACTAATGTATAAGATTTTGTTGTCGAACAACATAAATAGATTGGATCTAGAAACCACTGAGTGCTCGGCATACAAACGGGTGATCTTTCGGAGAGTTCGGACAGTACTTACTGGAGAAGGTAGAAGCTCACAACCCCTAGGGGATATGATACCGACACCCATGGGAGCAAGTCGACATCGCCGAGTGATTTTATGATGCTAGGCTGGACGTTGGCCACGATCGTGTTGTCCAGGGCAAATAGATAGATCGAAGTCATCAGGGATGTCAATACACACGCCCACGACAGTTTCCGCTCCGGTCGGTTTGGGGCCGTTTTGGCCGCCATGGGAGACTCTGTTTCTTTGGGGTCCATATTATCCGTGACCAGCCGTGTTGTGGTAGGCAGAGCACGAATTTCATTCAAAGATAAGTAAGTAAGCGGGCAATTAACGAAAGCCTGGACTGCTCCCGTTATAAACTGATGGTTGCGAGGGCCTTCCTAGATCAAATTTCCGGTCGAATTTGACACTCGCTCCTCCGGTGCCCCCGACCTTGAGCACACACTCTGTAATAGGACGCAGCACAACTTTTGTTTGGTAGTTTCTCACAGCCCCAGGCAGTGAGGACAGTAAAATGACTGAAGAGCCGCCATTGTCGCGCCAACAGATACAGTCCCTAGTTATTTATTGCCATGTGATGCAACATGGATATTTCAAATGCACAGATGATATGTGATATGCCGAATCCGGCCAGTGGCTTTATTTGCCCGTCATGCGTAGATCTGCAGGCCAAGTACTGTACTTGTTCACAAGCTAATGCGGCAGGCTGGGAGGGCGCGATCGCAGTCAGATCTACCATCGACGTAGTGTACTATGTACATCTATGGCAAGCAGCGAGGGTGTAAGCCTAGTGCTGGAGCTTGTATCTAAGCCAAGCCGCCGGACGACTAGGGTCAATCCCTTTTTACCCTCCAATTTTCTGTTGCGGCTGGGAATGCGGGGGAACGTAAGGGTCCGCGCCGCTAGGGAATTCGCTTAAGGCGTCGTTTGGGTTGCATTAGTGTATGGACATATCCTTTTACACTACACCAGTTACCTGGGGTCCGGTATTTTCTTTTTTGGATCCGAGCAAACATCGGGAAGCCAATAAAACAGTTGCCGTGTTTCATATAGCCAGCAGGTCCCCGAACAGGGCTGCAGTACTGCCTACCTAGGGAGGCACCTAGGTAGTGTATATAGTAGTTATTGATTAGGTGCACACTATGAATGTGCCGCGGTTACCAGCAGGCTCTGGTATTGAGGATACTACATATGATCGAGGGCTATGTAATTGGATCGATGCTTGCCATCGCTGATTCCGACACTGCTGATACTTACGGACCTACGTTCAGATAAGCACGCCACACGATCTCATCACCGTAAGGCTGTAATCATTCCATGAAAAGCCATCCTCCCTCTCCCCTCCCTCCCCCCCCTGCCTCCGCCGTGTCGAGCATCTCCAAGCTTGACACCTGGTGTATGTGGGAGAGCGGCAACGCCGGTGTATTAGAAGATAATACATGCCGTCACTTACTCATGTAAAGTAGGACATTTGAGATAGCAATAACACTAATGGATACTCTCAAGGCCTAGCTTCCATACCTCGTAACATGATACCCTAAGCCATTCAAATTCCAAGGCTATTTACATATCTCGATACAGAGTGTCGTATTAAAAGTGTTAAAATGCCTCCTGACATACATGCACGCGTTTGTCTCGCTTCAACGATATCCTTGTAGTTAGGTAAAGATGTACAATAGACTCTTTAGCTATAATAATGGTCTTTTTATAAGAACATATGACCACCTTTAAAGAAATAAAACTCGCATAATATCCCGGATCAAACGCAAAAGAAGGCATCATCCTACTTACCCCCTTCTAATAATTACGGCATTGTATTGGCCCCATATCGTACCATTTCCAAAATGAGCACTAATTATGGTTTAATCGTCATCTCACTGACTATCTTCATCATTTTTGTGTCGAAGAAGGCTATAGGAAACTTTCGGCAGAGTCGCATCGAGCGCATGTTTCCAGAATGCCAAAACCCTCCAATGTACCCTCATATAGACCCAGTCCTTGGGATGGATCTTGTGATTAAGACCGCCAAGCTTATACGCCAGGATAGAAACCTGCCAGCCCTCGCAGAGCGTCACTCTGAACTTGGTCAAACCTACGTAGTCAATTCCATCGGACAGCACACTTTCCATACTATAGACCCGGAGAACTTCAAAGCTGTGTATGAAACACGATGGGCTGACTGGGGCGTAGCACCGGCCAGGCTGAAAGCCATGGAGCCATTCTGTGGGCGGGGTTTGATGAATACGGATGCGGACGACTGGAGATGTCTGCGAGACTTGACAGCCCCTTGCTTCTCAAGATCGTCTATTGTCAACATGGAATCTTTTGGCTTGACGTTAGAGAGATTTCTGGATCGCGAAATTCAGAGCGGAGAGACCGTCGACCTGGCACCTCTCTTCTACCGTCTTGTAGGTCACTCAAATGACAACATTATTGCTCGAGTTGCACTCACGATTATGAAGTTTCTTGACATAAGCGGAGAATTCCTCGTGGGTGAGCGGTTCGAGACTATATTAACACGTCACGGACCCCCGCCAGTGAGCCCATCACAGTTTCTGGATGCTTTTCATGGAGCACTTTCATGGTTGACGGTTCGTGTTTATTTTGGCACTTTAGGACGTATATTGCCAAACAGGGCCTTTCACAGAAATTGCCACATAGCGCATTCTTTCCTGGACTATTACATTAGCCTTGCCATCGACAACGAGAAGCGAGGGGATACTGAGAGACTCTCGGCGAGCCAGAATCAAATGAATGAACCTCTGCGTTTCGGCATGGCTGGCATCCTGGCACATAAAGCAGACAGTCGCCCCATGATTCGTTCTCAACTCCTTCAATCACTCATGAACATGCAAGAAACAACCTCCATTTTAGTCAGCAACACGGCGTTTCTTCTTTCACGACATCGCTCCATCTGGGTTCGCTTGAAAAACGAGGTTGCCCAAACAGACTTATCAACGCTCACCTCAGAAAGACTAAGATGTCTGACACTCGCGTGGAATGTGCTAAGAGAAAGTGAGTTGTCCCCCCTCTGTATCAATGCGCCACCAATGCTTATGATTTTGAAGGCCTTCGCATATACCCGGTCCTCGCGACGGCCGGCCGGACATCTCTTCGAGACACGGTCTTACCACGAGGGGGCGGAAGCGACGGGTTATCTCCGGTGTTCGTACCTAAAAATTCAAGGATTATCACACCATACTATGGCCTGCATCGCAACGCCAAAGTGTTTGGCGAAGATGTAGATGTATTTCGGCCTGATCGGTGGGTTCATATTCGACCCGGCCCTTGGGAGTATCTCCCGTTTGGTAATGGCCCTCGAGTGTGCCCCGGCCAAGAGAAGGCCATGCTTGAAGCAGGGTTTGTTATCATTAAGTTGGCGCAAAAATATGAGAGGCTTGAGAGCCGGGACGACCAGCCATGGGCTGGGCGGTGGGCACTGACAGTGAAGAATGCGAATGGGTGCAAAGTATCACTCTGCACTTCTTAAGTCCCAATAGCTCTCTCGCGCCCCCGACAGCAACCGTATCTCTACCCGAACATGAAATTTTTATGTCAAGCAATATTTCTATGAGCGCATCTCTAGATTGTAGAAGTCGATTATTTAAATTGACTAGTTAGCAGTTGTCCAGGGGGTGAGATTGTGTCATTTATATAGAGAGACCTCTCGGAATGATATATATTAGTCCGATCCGTGGGTGTTGTGATCCGCCCAAGGCGCAACATAATTCCAAGCCACTCGTCCCATATTGTTAAGATACAGAAGTACAGATTGAGATACGGAAGTACATCACCTTACGGACCTATTTAGAGATCTACTAATAACCTACTGGATCTCTTGTGCTCTTATTTACGAACTGTTATATTATTAGCTTTATTTTTTTTTTTCTTATTAATAAAAAAATTAAAATTATATGTTAGTTTTAATTTAGAATTTTTATTATATTAGCTGTAACTAATAATATAATATTATTATTTTATGTGCTGCTAGCTTTTATATAATAGCTAGCAATTATTTTAAACGTTTCTGCCTGCTAGAACAATTTTTAATAAATAAATTTAATTTATTATTATAAGATTTAATTTTAAATAAATAATTAATTTTAATTAATCTGTTCAATTAAATTATTTATTAAATTTTTAATAAAAATTTTATTGTTAATTTTTATTATTAATATATTATATAATAAAATTATATTTAATTTTTAAAGTTTAATATATATAAAATGATTTATTATTATTATTATATAAAATAAGCAATAATTTTATTAAAAAATTTAATTATTAATATAATATTTAAATATTAAATATAAAATTATAAAATTTTTAAGTTATATTTTATTAAAAATTTTAAAAAAATATTTAAAATTTTTTATATATATTAATTATTTATAAACAATAAAAAACAACTATTTTAAAAATATTAAAAATAATTTTTAAAATAAAAATAATTTATTTTTATTTAATATATTAAAATAAAAGCTAAAATTAATATTTAATTTTATTAAATTTAATATTATTATTATTATTATAAAAAAATTTAATTTTTATTTATTTTGTTTAAAAATTTTTATATTAAATTTAAAATAAATAAATTATTTTTAATTAGCAAATTATTTAAAATATAATTAATAATTAATTAAAAATATTAATAAAATTTATTTATAAAATTTATAAATAAATTAAAAAAAATTAATTTTAAAAGTTATATTTTATTAAATATATTACTTAATCTTTTTAATATTAAAAGGAAATAATTAATTTTTTAATTAAATTAAAAATAAAAATAAAAAATATTTTTATTACTTTTATAAAATATAATATAAATTTTTAATAATAAATTTAGCTATTTTTATATTAATTTAAATAATAAAAATTTAATTAAAAATTATTTAAAAGTTAATAAAAAAAAATAATTAATATTTTTATATTAAAACAATAAAACATTATTTTTATATTTACTTTTTAAATATTATTTTATTAAAAATAATACTATTTTTAAAAACTTATATTAATAAATATTAGTAAGGTTTACTAGGGGTAGTGTGGTTAAGTCTGTAAAAGTGTGATGTAGAATTGAGGAAGGAAGGGCTTCTGGTCCCGCAGGGACCAGAAGCCTTAGGCTAGTACCTTATCTAATCTACACAATCCTTATCTAGCTAGCTGCGCTAGCTAGATAAGGAGCCCCCCTCTTCCTGACTGTGTCAAATATAATATTTATATTTATAAAAACAGAAAATTAATTATATAAAATTATAAAATTATATTAAGTTTTAATATTTTTAAATTATTTTTTTTAAATAAACTTTAAAACCTGCCGGTAAAAATTAAAACAAAAAGAATGAAAGACTTTAAATTAAATATAATTTATTAGCAAGAAATAAAAAAATAAATAAAAAATAAAAAATTAAAAAGTTTATAAAAGTTTTTTTTTTTTTTACTGTTATTATTTCTATTGTTTTTATTTTTTATATTATAATATATTAATTTAAATTATAAATAAAACGCCACTGTTATTTATAAAATTATTAATAATATAAGCTTCAGTTTATATTTAAAATTACAATATTTAATAAATAAAAATATTTAGCTAAAAGCTTATAACGCAATAAAAATATAATAAATAATAAAAAATATCGATTAATATAAGCTTATAATAAAATTCTAGCTTTTATTTAAAATAAAGCTAACTGTTTTTAAAATTTTATTTATAGATTTAAACAGTTAATTAATTAACTAAGTTTAAAATAAATATTATTTTATTATAGTTTATATTATAAAATATTATTAAATATTTATTTTTAATATTTTTATTTATATTATAAATTTAATTTAATATAATACTGCAATTATTTTTATCATTATTTATTATACTGCAACTATTTTTAATTTTATTAATAATATTATAATTATTTTAAAAATATTAAATATTATATTGTTAGAGTAGGCAAGGGGTGCCAGGCTTAGCACCACCAGTTGCCCCACTGTAAGATTAGATAAGGTGGCCCAGGCCACCTGGGCTAGCCCACTTGGGCTAGGCCTACCCACCTATTTATACTAGTAAATAGAATTCTAGGACTGCACCTAGAATTCTACTATTTTTATTACTAACTATATATAATACTACAAACTAGACTAGCATACAGCAAAATACAGCTATTTACAGCTTTATACCCCTGACCAGACTTATTAAATTAGTGCTTCTGCAACGATTAAACTAAAAGTACTTTTTAAAGCAGCTCTTGCAAACTATTTATTTAAGTTTTGTGGTTAAAAACGGCTTTTTTGCCCTGCGGCAGTTTATACTGCGCGGCCAAGTATAAAAAAACTAATAGAATTAGCTGCAAATTGCGTTATTCTACTAACTAACTAATCAGTTAAGTCCTTAACTAATTAACTAACTAATTAAAGCCCTGGATTTATTGATTCTAGCCAGTCTTACCGATTTTATCGTTTTTAGCGTTTTTAGCCAGATCTGTTAATTCTGGCTAATTTAACTAAGCTATTAATTCTACCGACCCTAGCCCTAGCCGACCTAGCCTATTCTAGCCTAGCTTATTTTAGCCCGGCTGATTTAGCTTAGCCTAGCCTAGCCTAGCCGGCCAGCTAAGCCAAGTTATAGCTTCTACTAGTTATTAAATAAAAGCTGTTTTAATAAATAATATATAGAAAAATATAAATACGTTATAAAAACGCGTTAATAGTTTAAATAAAAAGTACGATAAATTAGCTGCAGATATTACTAAATTAAAAATATTTTATATTAAGTTATAAGCTACAACTAAATTTTTTAACTTAAAAGTAGGTGCTTTAAATATAAGACTAAGCTTTTTAGAGTTAAAAGTAGGCTTTATAAGTAACTGTTTAAACTTATTAATCGGTTATATATAAAATAGCAGTAGCTTTAAAAACTAAACAAACAATTAAATTAAAACAGCCCAAGCTAACAAGTCTAAAGCTAATAACTCTACCGAAGCTAATAATATTAGCTTAGAGATTTTATTTATAGGGCCTCCAACTACTGAAAATACTAGTGTTAGCTTTTTTTTTATAAATACTGCAGCTCTAGTTAATCCGGCTATATATTATAAACTGGTTATATATTTAGTTATTAATACAGCTACGTACCTTACTTATAATCCAGCTAATCAGAGCTATTTATATAATCTAATATAGCTAGTTAACCTAGTTAACTAGGCCGATCCAGCTAATTAAATATTTAGCTATTTTAACAATCTAGCCTATTAAGCTAGTTGTTTTAATCTAGTTAATTAAGCTAGCTAATTTAATATAGTTAACCAGACTAATTAAGCTGATCTAACTAATTAAAGCTTTAGATATATAGTTTGTTTAAAAGCTTTAGACATAAGCTATTTTAACCTTAGTTATTCCGACCTAGCAAATATTAAAATAATAACTGCTAGAAATAATATTATTTATATAAATATGTAGTTGTTTATAAATAAACTACAAGCTTTAATTAAAAAATAACACTTTTTTTAATTAAATTTTTAGCTGGATTAATTGCTTATTATATAGTTAAGCTTTAAAATAATAAAACAGCAAATTGCTAGCTAACTAATAATATATTTTACGTAAAACCGGCTTAAATAAAATTATTGCAGCTTTAAAAAACTGTTTTAAAATATAATTTAAACGTATTACGCGTTTATTTATAACTAATAACCTGTTTTTATATAATATAACTAAAAATAAATATATAATGCTTTAATTTATATAACGCAAGTTATAATATGTGCAGGCTAATAAAACTTTAAAAAAAAATAATTTTAATTAGCTAAAAATTATAATAATTATTAAAAACTAATAAAAAAAGCTTATTTTTAATTATATAAAAAAACTAAAAGTTAAAAAAACTTTAAAAAGCTATATAAAAAAAATTAAACAAGCTTGTAGTAGCTTTAAACAAAAAAATTAAACGTTTTTATAGCTTTAGCTCTAGCTTTAACTCTGGCTTAAGCAAATAAAAATATTAACAACAACTATATAAACAAAATAATTTCTGAAATATTAAAAGCTTTAACTACTTTAATAAAGCTAGTAGTTCTATTAGTTCTAATACGCGTAGTTAAAACCGCAGAAGAACTAAAAACGGCCAGAACCGCAACTAAAACAGCAGCTGCAGCCAGACCGGCAGAATTCCCGATTAAAAAAGTAGTTAACTAGCATACTAGCTAAATAACAGTTTGTTTTTTATTGCGTTTTTATATAAATTAACATTTAAAAAAGCTTAAAGCTAAGTTAAAGCTTTAAAACTAAATAAAAAGCTTAGATTAAACTAATAAAATTTTAAAGAATTAATTAGCCAGCCGTTACTAAATAGTTACAAAAAACAGCAACTGCTTTTCAAATGCCCAGCATTTTATTAAAATAGGCAAAAAGTGCCAGGCATAGCACCACCAGTTGCCCCACTGTAAGATTAGATAAAGTGGCCCAGGCCACCTGGGCTAGCCCACTTAGGCTAGGCCCACCCACCTACCTGTACTAGTAGGTGGAATTCTAGGACTGCACCTAAAATTCCACCATCTTCATCACTAACTACATACAACACCACAAACTAGACCAGCATACAGCAAAATACAGCTATTTACAGCTTCATACCCCTAACCAGACTTATCATATATAAAATATAATTATATATTTTTTATTTAAGCTTATTAAATAATAAGCTAAACAATTTAAGTTTATAAAATAATAAATTATAAAATAAAATATATTATAAAAAACGTTTAATTAATATATAAATTATTATATTAATTATTAAATAAATATAAATATTAAAAATTTCAACTATTAATAATATGTTAACCTTAAAATTAAAAAATAAATATATATAAAAATAAAGTTTATAATAAATTAAAATTTAAAATATTTAAATATTATAATTTAATATTAATTATATAATATATTAATAAATTAAACTATTTAAAAACGTTTAAAAATATTAATTATATTTAAAAATTTAATATAAAAATTATAATAAATTTTTATTAATAAAAATATATTGGTTTAAAAATCTAACTTAGAACTTAAAAACATAAATTATTTAAAATTTAAATTTTTTAAAACAAAGCTTAAAAAACAGTTTTAAAAAATTAAACTTAAAATTATAAAAATAACATAGAGTAAAAACATGATTTTATTAATAAAACAAATAAATTAGTTAATAAATATATTAATCATAAAATTAAATATTATAATAAAATAAAAAGCGCTAATAAAAACTATATTATTTATTATATATTTAATAATTTAAATAATTATTTAAAAATTTTAATTAAGCGTTAAAAACTAAAAAATATTATAGCTAGTTTATAAAATTAAATAAACACTTATAAATATTTTGCTATAAAGCAGTAGCATATTATTTATATTAAAAAAAATATATATAATTAAAAATTTAAAAATTAAAAATCTAGGTAAAAAAAGCAAAAAAAAATATTAACTTAAATATTAATTAATTTTAAATAAAATATTGGTGAAAATATAATAATAGACCTAATAATAACAAATTATTTTTATTTTTAAATATAATATTTATATTTAATAATTTTTTAAAAAATGCTAAACTTATTTTAATTTTAAACTTAACTTTAAACTATTTTAAAACAAAATAATAAAAAGCAGAAAAAAATTATTAATATAGTTAAAAGTTTTTAAAAAATTATAATAATTGCGGACGTAATAATTAAAAAATCGTAATTAAAAAACCGTAATTAAAATAAAAAAGATTAATTAAATATATTTAAATAATTAGCAAAAATAGCATAAATATATATATTAATAAATGATTTAATATATTACGATTTAAAAACAAAAAACTTTTATATATTTAAACGCGCTATTAAATAAATAAAAAAGTTTAAACTTAACTATAACCCTGATTTTAATAATATTTTTAAAAATAATAATTATAATAATAATAAAAAACCGTTAAATTAAAAAACATTTAAAAAACGCTATAAAAAATATTTTATTAGGCAGTAATGCTATATTATTTTTTATATATTATTAAACATAAATACAGCAGACAATAAACAAATTTTAAATTAAATATTTAATACTATATTAAATAACACGTTTAATAAAAAAAAATATTATTAAACTGTAATTATTTCTTTTAAAACTTTTAAAAATCGCTTTAAGTTATTATTATATATAATACTAAAAAAAACAGCAGAAAATATATATTAATATAACTTAAGCATAAATTCTACTGAGAGGTGCACTATAGGGGGGGTTAAAAGTGTATTATAGAAGATGTGACAGTAGTGTAGAACGCCTTAGCAATTAAGCCAGGAATCTTTATTTTAGGGATCTCTTAAGCAAAGGATGCATATATGCAAAGTGCAGTTCTAATGCCGTACTCATAAACGTTACGCGCTTAAAGCAAAAACAACCCTTAAGATCGTTCTTATTATATAATTAATATATATAAATATTTATAGCTTATTATATTAAATATTTTAAAATATTATTATATTTTTAATAATCAATAAATTTTTTATAAATCGATTTATATTTTTATTAAAATTATAAGCTTAGTTTATTATTAAACCGGTGTTTTTTTTAAAAGCTATAATTTATTTAACTTTAAAATATAAGATTATATATTTAAATTTTTATATAGCTATTATTATTTATTTTAATTAAATTTTTATATTTTAGTTTTAAAGCTTTAAATTTTACTAGAGCTTTTAAAACAAGCACTATGTTATTTTTACTTCTGCAATAACAGCTTTAATTATAATAATTAAAATAAATGTTTTTTAAAAATTATTTATAACTAAAATTACTAGTACATCTATTTAAAACATTACGTTTAAATAAAAAATATTTAAACGTTTATTAATTTTAATAATAAAAGCTTAATATATAATTTAAATTTATTTTTATATAATTAACGCAAAAATTAGCTGCGGCATATTTTAAACAAATAAAAAAATATAACATATAAAAATATGTATATAAAAAGCTTTATATAAAAATTTTAACCGCGGAAACTTTTAATGCTTAATATTTTTAAACTTATTATTTAAAAATTATTATTAAACTTTTAAATATTTAAACAAAATATTTTATTTAACTTTAAAATAAAGCTTATTTTTAATCGCGTTATATAATTATATATAAATAAATTAATAAAATAATTAATATTATATATATAAAAATTATTATTAATATAAATATTAAAAATTTTGATTTTATGCTTAAAATTTAATCTTTGTTTTATATAATATAATTACGCTTGTTTTATTTTTTTTTTATATTATTATTGCATAAAAATATTAAATAATTATTACGAAAATTTTTAAAAATAAAGTTAAAATAATAATATAATATAAAAATAAAAATAAATATATTAAAAGCAGTAATTTTAAAGCTTTTTAATATAAATAAAATATTTATAATAAAAATTTTTTAACAGCAGTAAATATTTATATAACGTTTAATTAAAAGCGTTAATAATTTATTATATTAATTAAATATAAACTATTAAAAAATATATTTATTTTAATAAAATATAGCAAAATTTTTAATGCTATAATTTATAAATATAAGCTAAAAACAAAAAAATAAGTTTAAAATGTTTATAAGCTTAATAAGCTAATAAATATAAAATAAATTTTAGCTAATATAATAATATATTAAAAAAATAAAGCTTAAAAAACGCGTTAAAATAATCTAGCTAGCTAAAAACATTATAAATGCTTATATTTAAATAAAACTAAAAATATTTATTTTTAATTTTTTAAACTTTATAATAAGCTTTAGTTTATAATTAATAAAACTAATATATACTAGCTAAATAAAATTTAAACTAATATTGTAAAAGTTAAAAAATTAAAAACAGTAGTTTTATATATATTATAAAAACTTATATAACAAAATTATTAATTTAAGTTAAAAAATTAATAAAAAAAAATAACAGTTTAAATAACATAATAAATTTTAATAATAAAAATTAAACTATTTTAATTTTAATATAACTTTTATAATAATTAATTTAATTTTATTAAAAAATTATTAATAATTTAAAAATATTTTTATAATTAGATTTAAAAATATATTTTAGCAGATAATATATTAATTAATAATTATAAAACATTATATTTAATTAATAATAAAAAGTCATTAAAATTTAAATATTTTATTTTAACTAAAAATAAAAATAAAGTTTACGTAGGTATTTTAAAGTTTTTATTTTAAACAAAAGCAGAAAAATTATTTAAAAATATTATTTAGCTTTAAAAAACTTATTAATAAATATAATATTTATTAATATAGCATTAATAAAAAGTTTTATATAAATATTATTTTAAAAGCTTGTTTAATTAAAAAAATTTAATATTATAGTTTTAATTATTTATTATATTTTAAAAATATAAAAAACAATATTTTAATAGTTTATGTTAGAACTATGGCAATTAGTCACAGTTACTCACAGCTGTTGTACGTGCATATGCTTTGTATAAGCATATGGCGTACATGTTATATATATGTATATAGCGTGTATGCTTTGTATGTAAAATAAGCTGTATTATCGCTGTTATTTTAGTAGGTCGTACGTTAACAGAATTTTTATATAAAACTTAAAATCATGCTATATATAATAATTATTTAAATAAAATAATTAAATATAATAAATATTATATAATAAAAAGTTATATTTTGTTTTACACGTAAATAATATATATATTATATATATAAAGCTTGTTTAATTTTAATTAGTAGTTGTAAAACATAATTATAAATTAGCAAAAATAAAAACAAAGCATGCTTAAAGTTTAATAAATTTAAACAAGTTTTTATATCATATTTTAAAAATTTTGTTTTATATAAACGAATGATTTTTATATAATAAAAGCTTAAAAAAATTAATTTTAAATATTTATATTTTTATATGTTTTATTATATTGTGATAATAGTGTGGAACAACTTAGTAATTAAGCCAGGAATCCCTATTTTAGGGATCTTTTAAGCAGAGGATGCATATATATAAAACGTAGTTCTAATGCTGTATTTGCAAGCGTTACACGCTTAAAACAGAAACAACTTTTAAAATTGTTTTTATTATATAATTAATATATATAAATACCTATAGTTTATTATATTAAATAAAAACTTTTAATAAATTTAATTATTTATATTAAATATTTTTAAAATATTATTATATTTTTAATAGTTAATAAATTTTTTATAAATTAATTTATATTTTTATTAAAATTATAAACTTAATTTATTATTAAACTAATGCTTTTTTAAAAGCTATAATCTATTTAATTTTAAAATATAAAATCGTTTATTTAAATTTTTATACAGCTATTATTATTTATTTTAATTAAATTTTTATATTTTAGTTTTAAAGTTTTAAATTTTGCTACAGCTTTCAAAATAAATACCGCGTTACTTTTGTTTTTATAATAACAGTTTTAATTATGATAATTAAAATAAATGTTTTTTAAAAACTATTTATAACTAAAATCGTTAATATATTTATTTAAAATATTACGTTTAAATAAAAATATTTAAGCGTTTATTAACTCTAATAATAAAAGCTTAGCATATAATTTAAATTTATTTTTATATAACTAATATAAAAATTAGCTGCAGCATATTTTAAACAGATAAAAAAATATAACGTATAAAAATATATATATAAAAACTTTATATAAAAATTTTAACCGTAAAAACTTTTTAATACTTAATATTTTTAAACTTATTATTTAAAAATTATTATTAAGCTTTTAAATATTTAAATAAAATATTTTATTTAATTTTAAAATAAAGCTTATTTTTAATCGCGTTATATAATTATATATAAATAAATTAATAAAATAGTTAATATTAAATATATAAAATTATTGTTAATATAAATATTAAAAATTTTAATTTTACGTTTAAAACTTAATTTTATTCTATATAATATAATTTTGCCTGCTTTATTTTCTTTTTATATTATTATTTAATAAAATATTAAATAATTATTATTAAAGCTTTTAAAAATAAAGTTAAAATAATAATATAATATAAAAATAAAAACAAATATATTAAAAAGCAGTAATTTTAAAGCTTTTTAATATAAATAAAATATTTGCAGCAAAAAGTTTTTTAGCAGCAGTAAATATTTATATAACGCTTAATTAAAAATGTTAATAATTTATTACGTTAATTAAATATAAGCTATTAAAAAAAATATGCTTATTTTAATAAAATATAGCAAAATTTTTATGCTATACTTTATAAATATAAGCTAAAAATAAAAAAATAAGTTTAAAATATTTATAAGTTTAATAAATTAATAAATATAAAACAGATCTTTAATTAATATAACAGTATATTAAAAAATAAAGTTTAAAAAATACGCTAAAATAATCTAGCTAATTAAAAAGTTATAAATATTTATATTTAAATAAAGCTAGAAATATTTATTTTAGCTTTTAAGCTTTATAATAAGCTTTAGTTTATAATTAATAAAACTAATATATGCTAACTTAATAAAATCTAGACCAATATTATAAAAATTAAAAAAATTAAAAAGCAGTAATTTTATATATGCTATAAAAACCTACGTAATAAAATCGTTAATTTAAATTAAAAAGATTAATAAAAAAAAAAAAACAATAGTTTAAATAATATAATAAACTTTAATAATAAAAAATTAAACTATTTTAATTTTAATATAACTTTATAATAATTAATTTAATTTTATTAAAAAAATTGCCAGCATTTTAAAAATATTTTTACGATTAAATTTAAAAATATATTTTAACAGATAATATATTAATTAATAATTATAAAACATTATATTTAATTAATAATAAAAACTATAAAAACTTAAATTTTTGTTTTAGTTAAAAATAAAAATATAGTTTATAAGAGCATTTTATATTTTGTTATTTTAAATAAAAACAGAAAAATTATTTAAAAATATTATTTAGTTTTAAAAAATTTATTAATAAATATAATATTTATTAATATAATATTAAAAAAGTTTTATATAAATATAGTTTTAAAAGCTTGTTTAATTAAAAAAAATTTAATATTATATTTTTAATTATTTATTATGTTTTAATAGCTTAATTTATTAAACATTATAACTTAGTTTTTTAAATATAAACTTAATTTTTAATATTTAAGCAAAAATTTTATATTAAATATAAGCAAAATATTATAAATAATTTTAAAAATGCTGCTAAATTAATTATATTTAATTAATTTTAATATATTTTAGATTATAAGCTATTTTAAAATCTTTTAAGCTAAAAAAACTTTAAAAGTTTTTAATATTAATAATTAAAACATTTAAAAGTTATATTTTATAAATATTAATATTTATAGCTAAAACCATATAAATTAATAAAATCTTATATATTAAATATATAACATATGCTATTATATATATAATATAATAAATATTTAAGCAACTTTTAAATAAAAAACTGTTTAACTTTTTAAAAGCTACATTAAAATCTGTTTAATTATTTAATAAAATATAATAAAGTAAACTAAACTTTAATAATTAAAAATAAATATATTAAATTAATTTATATATATTTTTAATAAATAAAATTATTATATAAGTTTTTTAAAAATTAAATAATTTATATATTAAATAAAAAAACGTTATAAGCTTATAGTTTATATTATTAAAGTAATTTAAATATTTTATAATAACTTATAAAAATAAAACTTAATATAAGTTTTAATTAAAAATAAAAAATTAATAACAAGCTTTTTTATTTTATATTAAAAAGCTTGTTAAAAATATTAAACAAGCTAATAAAAAATAATTAATAAAATAAATAAACTATTTAATAAAGCTAGCTTATTATTAAAACTATAGCTAAAAATAATTTAAACCGTTGTTTAATAATATAATAAAACTTTTTAAAGCTTAAAACTTTTACGTTTTTATTATATATTTAAACGTTAATTAATATAATATTATTAATAATATAACCTCGCTTAAATAAAAGCGCTAATAAATAATTTATAATTAAATTAAAACAGAATATATATATATAAATGTTGCACGTATTTAATAAAAAAAAAAAAACTTGCTGCTAAAAAATAGTAAGCATATAAATTTAAACTTTAAGCTTATATTAAATATTTAATTAAAAATAAAATAATTAATTTTTACCGTGTATAAGTTTTTAATTATAAAAATAATTATTACTAAAAATATAAAATTTAATAAAAAGCTGTTTTATTTTAAAAACAAAAAAACTAGTTATTAAAATTAAATAAGCAGCAGTAAAACAACTAAAAGTTTTAAATTTAATAAAAAATAGCAGCATAAAATAAATAATAAATAAAAACTTAAAAATATATTATATATAGCTTTTAAAAATATAAAAATATTATAAACATTTTTATTTATAATTTAATTAGTTAAACTAATAAATATAAATTAAAAATAAATATATTAATAAAATAAATTTTAAACTAAAAACTAGCTTTTTAAATATAGCAGCAAAAATTTATTATTTTAAAAATAATTTTAAATTAAAAATAGCTTTAGTAAAAGTTTTAAAATAAAACAATTATAACGTTTAAAAACATAGTTATTTATAACGTTTTAAAACCTTATAAATTTTATAATAATAAAAATATTAATTATTAAACAAACTAATAAAAATTTAATTTTAGCTAGTTAAATAAATAATAAAAATTAAAAAAGTTAAATAAAATATAAATATATATATAAAATATTTTTATTTATAAATAGATTAAGCTATAAAATTAAATATAAAAATGAAATAAAAACTAAAAATAATATAAAAAGCTTAATATTTATTATAATAATATATATAAAACTAAAAATTAATTTATTAAAAATTATATTTAAAACATTTTTATAAAAATATTTTTTAAAATAAATAAAAGCTTTATATTTTAAAAATCGCAAGTATAAAATACTGCATGTTATATTTGCAGCTATAATATAATAATATAAAACTAATTAATTAAAAGCTAGTTTAAAAATTAAATATATTAGAATAATTTTATTAAAAACTTTTATAAAATAAAAAAGCTTAAAATTATTTTTAAAACAACTTTTAAAAAAAAATATATAAAAAATATTTATTATATAAAAAAAAAATTATAAAAATAGTTTTAATAAAAAAATAAAAACAAGCTATTATTATTTAAATAAATATTTATATATAAATTTAATAAAAGTTTTTTTAAAAGTTTATAAAATAAAACTAATTATTTAAAAAATCTATGAATAATAAATATGTTTTAATTAATATATATTATAATATTTATAATAAATTTTTTTAAATAATAATAATAATTAATATATATTTTAATATAAAAATTAAATAGTTTAATATAATATTAATATTTTTAAATATTTTAAAAACAGTAAACTTTTATTATATATTTAATATTAAATAGTTTTAAACAGCAAAAAAAACTATATTATTAAATAAAACTTTATATAAGCTGTAAAACTTTTTATTATTATAATATAAAAATTTTTAAATATTTTAAAACGTTTTAAATTAATTATATTTAATAAAAACTATATTTATATTATATTTTAAATTATAAAATTTTTATTATATTTTATATAAACAATTTTTAATTATATATAAACAAAATAATAAAAATTAGCTAAAAAATTATTAATAAAATTAAAAAGCTTATAAGCTTAAAAATAAAAAATATTATTTAGTTTTTAAAAATTAAAATAATTTATAACTATATAAAAAAACGATTATATTAATATATAATTAATATTTTAAAAAATCGCTGTTTAATTTAATTTAATTAATAATATTTAAACTTTAAAAATATTATTTTTATATAAAAAGCTGTTAAAATATATAAAACAAGCTTTAAAAAAAATTAAAACATATTAAAAAAAATCAGCTTAATATTTTATATAGCAATTATATTATAATTAAATATAACGTTTATAGCTATATTATTATTAAAATATTTTATAAACTTAAGTTTAAATCATATAAAATAATTAATTAAATAATCTGTTATTTATATTATATAAAGTTTTTAAAATTATATATAAAAATAAAAATTTAATAGTTTAAAGTTTATTAATTATAAAAATATATTATTTATAAATAAGATAAAAATTAAGCGTTTTTATATAAATATATTATATTTTTATTTAAAAATATAATTTTTAAAAATTATTAAATAAAACATAATTTTAATTTTTATAATAAAAACTAAAATTATTGCTATAAACTATATAACTAAAAAATAATAGCTTTAAAACAATTTTTAAAAATTTTATTTTAAATTTAAAAAATATAAATAATTTAGTTAAATAATATTAAAATAATTTATTTAATAATTAATAAAAATAAAAAATTATTATAAAGCTTAAATATATAAATATATAAAATATATAGTTTAAATAAAAATATTAAAAAGCTTGTTTAAAATAAAATATTTTTTATTAATTAAATATTAATAAATAGCTTTATAAAAACTTTATATAAATATAATTTAAATATTTTAAAGTTTTATCTAATTTAAACAATTTATATTATAATATAAAAAATTTATAAGCTGCTAGCTTAAATTTTTAATAATTAATTAAAACAATTAAAAAATTAAAATATTTAAAAACTTTTTAATTTTATGCAACTTTTAAAAAACGTTTTTTATTTTTAATTTTATTAAGATTTGTTAAATTATTAGATTTTTAAACATATTAAAAAATATTTTAAAATTAAATTATAATAAATTTTTAAACAGCGTTTAAAAATATAAGCTATATAATAAAAACAAATAAAAAACTATAATAAAATAAAAAAAAATATAAAAAAAAATATAAAAAAAACAACCGGTTATAAAAATATAAGTGTTAAAAATAGCTAAAAATATATAAAAATATAAAATCTATAAAAATAAACGTTTTTAAAACTAGAATATTTTATTTTTTATTAAAATATTAAAAATTTAATATAATAAAATTTTAAAATTTAAAATAGTTTATTTTAAATTAATTAATAATTAATAAAAACTTATAATAAGTATTTGTAATAATATTAAAAATAAAATAAAAATTATAAAAAACGTTTAATTATTAATTAAAAATATAAAATATTAATTTTATATTATTAATTATATATTAATTAATTAATAAAAATATATAAAATAAAATATAAACTAAAAACTATATTTATATTTAAAAATATAATATAAATATAAACTATTATATTAAATAGTTTTATAATATAATTTATTTAATTAATTAATAAATATAAAATTAATATAGTTTAAATAAAATATTTTTTAAATAATATTTATTAGTTTTAAATATAAATAAATAAAATAAAAACAACGTTAATAATAATAATAATAATATTATTTATTATATAATATTTTAAATTAAAAACAGCAAGCAAAAATAATATATATAACTATATAAAGTTTAATAACAGCTGTTTAATAATATTAATTATAATATAGCTTTAAAAATTTAAAATAATATATTTTTAATATTTAAATTTAAATTTAAATTAAATAAGCTTAATAAAAATAAATTTAAAAATAAACATTATTAAAACTAATTAATATATTTTTTAATTTTAAATATTATATTTAAATAAATTATAAATAAATAAAAAAATATTAAAAATATTATTTATAATAATATAAACAGCTAAAATAATAAAAGCAATAAAAACAGCGTTAATAGCAGCAGTAATAACAAAAGCAGCAGCAGCAGCAGCAAAAATAGCAGCAGCAGCAAAAGCAGCAGCAGTAGCAATAATAGTAGCAGCAGCAGCAATATAAACATAAGCTTAACAATAATAAAATAATTTTAATAATTATTTATAATAATTATTAATAATTTAAATATATATTAATAAATAAATTATATTAATAATTTATAAATAAAAAAATATAATTCATAAATATAATATATAATAAATTATAATAATATTTATAAATTAATATAATTATAATAAAACTTTAAAATTATAGTTTTAATAAATATAAATAATAAATTTATTAAAAAATAAAAATATATTTTAAAATAATAAAAAAAAGTATATTTTATATTAATATATTAAAAGTTTAATAAAAATATATAAACAAAAAATTATATATAGCTTATATATTTAAACTTAAAAAAAAAAAAAAACGTTAAAAAATAAAAACTAAATATTAATTTATAGTTAAACTATTAATAAATTATTAATTATTTTTAAACATTAATAAAAAATTATTAAATTTAATTAAAATATAAAGCAATAATATAATTAAAATATATATTTAAAAAATATTTTTTTTAAATATATTAATATAATTAAAAACAAGCTATTTATAGCTTTAAAAAAAAGCTGCATTATATAATTTTATTTTTATTTATTATTATATATAAATAAATTAATTATATTAATAAAGTATATATATTATTAAAACATAAGCTAATTAATTTATTAAAAAATGTTTAAAAAAACTAATTTAAATAAAAAATTTAAAAAATAATTAAAAATGAAACAATAAATTAATTAATAAATTAACTAATTTAAAAATATATAATAATTATATAAAATAATTTAATAATTAAGCTAGAAATTTTTATTTTAAAACTTTTAAATAAAAAATATATATATAAAATATAGTTTTCATATTATATTTATAAACATTACATGTTGAAAACAGAAATAACTTTTAAAATTGTTTTACTACATAATTAATATATATAAATATTTATAAGTTATTATATTAAATAAAAACTTTTAATAAATTTAATTATTTATATTAAATATTTTTAAAATATTATTATATTTTTAGTAATTAATAAATCTTTTATAAATCGATTTATATTTTTATTAAATATATTTTAAAGTTATAATATAAAAATTAAATATTAAAAAGCAATACTATATAATTATATAAAACTATTTATTATATAAAAGCTAAACAATATATAAATAAACTTTTAAAAACCTGTTTATTAATTTATTATTAATATTTGTTTATTTATTTTTAATATATTTTATAATAATTTTAAAATAATTATATAATAAAAAACTTTTATTATATATAATAATATTAAATAATATAATAAAATCGTAATAAATAATAAAATTTATAAACGTATTATATAAAATATTATTAATATATAATATTAAAAATAAAAGCTTAATATTATAACTATAACTCTGATTATATTTTAAAATATAAATATTTAAATATAACCGGCTAGCTATTATAAAAGTTATATATTAAAAGTTTTAAACCATAAATATATAAAATATAAAACTTATTTTATAAGCTGATTTAATAAAAACTGCTTTATATATTAAATAAAAAACGTACGATTTAATAATAATAACAGTTTTATATAAGCAGTTAAGCTTATATAAATCGTATAAAAATAATATATATTAAATAAATTAAAACATTTTTGTTTATATTTATATTAATGCTTATATAAATATTTAATTTATTTATTTTAAATTAACAGCTTTATATAAATATAAATAAGATAAGCATTTTATAGCTTAAAATATTATTTAATATATTATAATTAAAACTAATATTTAATATATATTTTTAAACTTTAAAAAAAAATTAATAAATTATTTATATAATTAATAATTAAATATAAATATATTTTTAATTTAATAAACAGACGTATAATATTTATAAAATATTAATTAAACTTTTAATTAGTTTATAAATACTTTATTATATTTTATTTTTATAAACTTTTAAATAATTATTATATATATATATAACATTTAATTTAATTATAATAAACATATTTTTAATTTTTTTTTTTTAAACATATAAAATAAAAAATATTTTTAATAAATATGTTATTTTTAAAAAAAAAAAAAAAAACTATTTTAATAAGCTGTATAATTTATTATTTAATAAAGCACAGCTGTTTATTAGTTTATATTAACAATTTAAAATAATAAAAATTAATATTACGTTATATTTTTAATTATATTAAAAATCTAGCTAAAAACTTTTATATATATAATATTAAACTAAATAAAACTTAAAAAAAATTTATTATATAATAAACATTTATTTTAATATAAATATAAATTATAGCTAATATTAAACCGATTAAATTAATATTATTTTTATATAAATAAAATAAAACAATTTAAATTTAATTATATATAAAATATTAAATTTAATAATTATTAAACTAGTAAAAATATAGCAAGTTTTAAAATAAATTATTAAAATAAAATCTAGCTAAATATAATTATTATGTAAACATGCTAAAGTATATTAAAATTAATAACAGTTTTATATTTTAAAAATTTATATATAAAAGCTTTTTGCCGACTTAAAAACATGTTTATAAGTTATAAATAAAAATAAAATAAAATATTGTATATAAAAACAAATAATATTTATTTTATTAATTAAAAATATAAATAAAGCAATAATATAAAAGCTTTTTAATTTAAAAATATATATAAACTTTTAAGCTAGCTTAATATATAATAGAACTTTTACAACTTAAAAAATAGCTTAATTATAGCGTTTATATAAATAAAAATGTTTTATATATAAAAAACGGGCTGTTAATTAATAAACTATATATTTTAAAAAAGCTTGTATAAAAAGCATATATTTTAATTTATATAAAATAATTTTTAATTTTTTTATTATTTAATAATTTTTAATATATTTTATAAAATATAAAAAATCTTTTAAGCTAGATTTAAATAATAATAAAAAAAATTAACAATAAATAAAATATATAGTTAACTTAATTTTTAATAAATAATATATTTATATATTATATAATAAAAAAATTATTTAAAATTAAAAATAAATATTCTGTTTAATTAATTTATATTAAATAATTAATATTATATAAAGTATTAAAATAAACTATAAAATATAAACGCTTTTAATTATTTAATAATAAATAAAACATAACTAAAAGCATATATTTAAATAAACTTTTATATATAAGCTAAATAAATAAAAAAACTGTTTTTATATAATTTAAAAGCAGAAAAACTATTATATTAATTAAAACAGTTAAAATATAAAACATTTTTAATATAACAATATATTATATTTTAAATATTTTAATATTATTTTTATTTTTTTAAAAACGTAGACTGTTTATAAGCTTATTTTAATAATATAAAAAACGTTATTATATAATAAAATAAAAAATTATATTTATTATATATAAATAAAAATTTTATTTTTTAATATAAACTTTTAAAAACTAAAATATATTTTATTAAAATAAAGCTAAAATGTTTATACTACTGCTTTAAATATTTTTATATAAAAAATTATATTTGCTGTTAAATTATATAAAATATAATATAAATTAAAAAAAGATTTTTAAAAGTTTTATTATAATTGCTGGTTATATAATTAAATATTAAAACATTTTAAATTTTTAATTAAAAACAACTATAATTTTAATTATAAAGTTATAATTAATGCTATATAAATAAATAATAAATAAATGCTTGATATTATTAATGCTGCAATATTATTTTAAGCTATAATATTTTTAAAATTTATATTTACGCGCAACGTTTAAAAACATTATATAAATATTAAATTATTATATATTAAAAACTTTTTAATTATATTATATATAACTTAAATATAAATTTTTATTAAAAAATTTTAAAACTAAGCTAAAATAATTAATATATAATATTATATAATGTTTATTAAAGCTTATTAAATAATAAGCAAGATTAAATAAACATATAATCTATTTTGCTGTATATATAATATATTAAAACGGAAATTAAATATTATATAAAATAAAAATTAATTCTATTAATAATAATTAAAGCTTTAAATAATACCGCAGGTTTACATGGACTAGTACTTATTCTGCAAATATTTAAAATATATTTTAAAATTAACTAAGATTTATTTTTTATTAAATATTATATAAAAAATAGAAATAATAAAAAAAACTATAAAAATATTATATAAAAAACGGGCCAAAGTTAAAATTAACTATATAATTAATAAATATAATAGCTTAGTTATATATAATATATTTTTGCTGCTTTTAAAAACAAAGTTTTAGTATAAAAATAAAAAAGTTAGCAAAAGCTATATAAGATTTAATTAATTAAAAGATTTAATATAGTAGTTAATTTAATTAATAGCTTAATATAATTTTAATATCTTTAAATTAAACTATATTATTATATAATAAATAAATAATAAACTAATAAATAAAAATATTTTAAACTGTTTAATTATTTATTATATAAAAGCGTAATAAATTAAAAAAACGCTATTATAAATACCGATATATAAGTTATATTTATATAAAAGCTAGATAATATTTTTATAATAATAAAAAATAACAGGCGTATGTTTTAATAATAAAGCTCTAGGAAAACAATATAATTATTATACCGAAAATATTATTTAAAAAATTAAACGCAACTAAAATTAATAATTTTATTATATAAAAATATTTTAATTTATTAAAATATTAAATTTAAATATAGCAAAGCTTAAATTTTAAGTCCAAACTTATATAAAAATAAAAATAAAAATAACCCGATTATATAAAAATTAAAATTTATTATATAAAAATATAATAACGCTGAAAAAAAATATTTATATAATTTTTAATTATCTAGTAAATAAATTAAAAACTGCTGCTAATATTTAAATTTTGCTAATTTATAACTATAATATTTTAAATAAATTTTAAAATATTATATAAGCGTATATATAATTAAAAACAAATTAGCAAAAAGATTTTTATATAATTATTTAATAAACTTAAGCTAAAATATTTTAAAAAATAATTTTAAAATTATATAACTGCTGTATAAACTAGTAAAATTAAAGCTATATTAGTTTAAAACTTATTATTAATATTATTAAAAACGATTAAAAATGTTTATATTTATATATAACTTATATTTATTATATATAATAAAATAACAAAAGATTTTTAATATTATTAGTTTATAAATAAACGATATATTTAGTTTTATTATATTAAACTTTTAAAAAAAAAAATAAGCTAAAACAAGCTAACTTTTATATAAAGCTAAAGAAAATATTTTCATTAAAATATTTAATTAAATTTAATAGCGGCTAAATTATATTATTATATAAAAAATATAACTTTAATATAAAAAAATAAAATAAACAACCAGCTTAAATTAATTTTATATAATAAAACTGCTTAGAACTATGCTTTATAGCGGGCCAAAAAAGCTTATATTAATAGTATATATTAATTAAAAGCTTCGTATAATTTATTAATAACTATTTAAATAATTAATCCAGGTTTAAACAATATTAAAAACTTAAACTAAAAAATCTAACAATAAATAAATAACTTTAAGCAAAGTTTAACTTTTATATTATTAAACCTAAAATATATAAAACTATTTATTTTTATTAATAGCCTTTTATAAATAATATTAATATAAATTTTAGCTTAAATTTTTATTATATTAATAATAAAATATTATATAAAAAAAAAATTCAGTTGTAAAATAATTAGAAATATTATATATTAAAACTTTAATAAATATAAAAAATTATTTAGAATGTTTTAATAAATAAGCTATATAATATAATTAATAAATTTAATAATATAATAGTTTTATATATAACGATTTAAAAATTTTAGTTATTTTAAACGTTTTTTTAGTTCTAATAGTTTTATGTTTAAACTTAAAATTATTATATAATTATTTAATTAAGCTAGGTATAATATAAAAAAGCGTTTAACAATAAATATTATATTGCTTTAAAAATTATACAAAAAAAGAATTTTTAAAATATAAAAATTAATAGTGCTAATAATTTAGCAGATATATTTACTAAATAAAAACTAAACTAAGCTTTAAAAACCTAGTATTTATAAATAAATTAATTATATAAATTAAAACATATATAAAATAAACTAAAAATAAAAATAATAAAAAGCGGGGTTTATATAATAATAAATATTATTTTTTATATAATAGTAATATAAACTTTATTTTATTATATAATAAAAATATAAGTATAACTAAAAACCTAACTTTTTAAAAACAGGCTTTAATAATATAATAGTAATATATATTATATTTAATTATTATATAACATAGGTTTAATTTTTAGCTAAAGCTTGCAAAGTTTAAAGTTTATAAAAAATATTATAAACCTTAGATTTTATGATTTTTTATTATTTTTTATTTTTAAATATTTTTATTTTTTTTTATATAACAACAGCTTAAATTTTATTTTATTTATATAAAAAATATATAATTATTATTAAAAGCCTGACTTTTTAAAAAACAGGCCTTAGTAGTATAGTAGTAATATATACAATAGTTAGCTGTTATATATTTTAAATTTAATTTTTAATTAAAACTAATAAAGCTTAAAGTTTATAGTTTATAAATAAACTAATATAATAAACTTTAAGCTTTATATTTTTTATATATAATAATTAATTTTTTTATATACGAAAAAAACTATATATAAGCTATATTTTTATTTTTACGTTTATACAGACTATATTTTTATTTTTATGTTATTTACGCATAAAAAAGCAAAATATAAAAAAAGGCAAAAAAGCAAATTTATTTATTTTTTATTTTTTTAGTTATAATTAAAATATCGCGTTTTATATAAACGCTAAATATAAAAAATAAACATTTTTTAAAACTAAAAACTTAATAATATAAATTAAATAAAGTTTTTTAATTATAGAAGCAGCTATTATATAATTTATATATATATATTTTAAATATTAAATTTTTAGTTTTAAATTAAAAAGCTTAAAAATAGTTTTTATAATAAATAAATTTAGTTTAAACGTTTATAAAAACGTTTAAAGCTGTTATTTAAAATAAAATATTATATAAAAACAGTAGTAATAATATTTTTAATATTTTATTGCACGGAAAAACTTATTAATAAAAAAAATAAAAATATATAAATAATTATCTGTTTAAAAAAAAATTATATATATTAATATATAAAAACTATATTAAAGTTTAATAAGCTTAAGTTTTTATAAAAGCAGTAAATTTTTATTTAGCTGTTTTTTTTTATATAAATAAAATTTATAAACTATAAAATATTTTTTATTAAAAAAAGCGTAAAATAAAAACAAAGGCGGGTAAACGGCATAAAAACAATAATAGCAGCAGTAGAAGCAGCAGTAAATATTATTATTATTATGATTATTATTAATGCGATAGCTTTTAAAAGTTAGTATTTATATTATATAAAAAAAAAACTATTGTATATATATATATATATATAAAAAAAAAAAAAGCAAATAAAACAGCAGAACAAAAGGTTAGCTATAAATAAAGCTGTATATATATTTAAGCAGCAGAAAGTATGCTAGCAACTTTAAGCCTAAGCTTAAATATTAAACAGCAGCTATATAAAATATATATAAATTAAAAGCTGCGTATAAACAAAAACTTTATATAAAAAGCAACTATATATAAATAAATAATTATATATATATAAATAATTATATATAAGCAGAAAATAATATATAAATAAAAACTATAATTAATAAAAAAAACTAATATTAAAACTATAATAATTAGTTATAGTTATTTATAGCTGTTATATATATATATATTTTATATAAATATATAATATATATATTATATATATATATATAACGTATATATTTTATATATAAAATAAAGTGTATTATTATTATTATTTTAATAAGTTGTATGTTAGCAGAATTTTATATAAAATTTAAAATAATATTATATATAATAATTACTTAAATAAAATAATTAAGCATAATAAACATTATATAACAAGAAGTTATATGGTGTTTTTATATAAATAGTACGTAGATCGCATATATAAAGTCTATTTAATAATTTAACTTATTAAATATTATAATTTAGTTTTTTAAATATAAACTTAATTTTAATATTTAAATAAAAACTTTATATTAAATATAAATAAAATATTATAAATAATTTTTAAAAATACTGCTAAATTAATTATATTTAATTAATCCTAGTATATTTTAGCTTATAAGCTATTTTAAAAGTTTTTAAGCTAAAAAAACTTTAAAGCTTTTAATATTAATAATTAAAACATTTAAAAGCTATATTTTATAAATATTAATATATATAGCTAAAATATATAAATTAAAAAATTTTATATATTAAATATAAAATATATATTATTATATATATAATATAATAAATATTTAAGCTATTTTTAAACAAAAAGCTGTTTAACTTTTTAAAAGCTATATTAAAATCTATTTAATTATTTAATAAAATATAATAAATTAAACTAAACTTTAATAATTAAAAACAAATATATTAAATTAATTTATATATATTTTTAATAAATAAAACTATTATAGAAGTTTTTAAAAATTAAATAATTTATATATTAAATAAGAAAACGTTATAAGCTTATAATTTATATTATTAAAAATAATTTGAATGTTTTTATAATAGTTTATAAAAATAAAACTTAATATAAGCTTTAGCTAAAAAATAAAATTAATAACAAGCTTTTTATTTTATATTAAAAACTTATTAAAAATATTAAATAAACTAGCAAAAAATAATTAATAAAATAAATAAACTATTAAATAAAGCTAGCTTATTATTAAAACTATAGTAGAAAATAATTTAAACCGCTATTTAATTATATAATAAAAGCTTTTTAAAGCTTAAAACTTTTATGTTTTTTATTATATATTTAAATATTAATTAATATAATATTATTAATAATATAATCTAGCTTAAATAAAAACATTAATAAATAATTTATAATTAAATTAAAACTAGATATATATATATAAATATTATATATATTTAATAAAAAAAAAACTTGCTGCTAAAAACAGCAAGTATATAAAATTAAACTTTAAGCTTATATTAAATATTTAATTATAAAAATAATTACTACTAAAAATATAAAATTTAATAAAAAGCTGTTTTATTTTAAAAACAAAAAAACTAGTTATTAAAATTAAATAAGCCGCTATAAAAAACTAAAAGCTTTAAATATAATAAATAAATAGCAGTATAAAATAAATAATAAATAAAAGCTTAAAAATATTATATATAATTTTTAAAAATATAAAAATATTATAAATATTTTTATTTATAGCCTGGTTAGTTAAACTAATAAATATAAATTAAAAATAAATATATTAATAAATCAAATTTTAAACTAAAACTAGCTTTTTAAATATAGCAGCAAAAATTTATTATTTTAACGATAATTTTAAGCTAAAAATAGCTTTAATAAAAGCTTTAAAAATAAAATAATTATAACATATAAAAAAATAATTATTTATAGCGCTTTAAAAACGTTATAAATTTTATAACAATAAAAATATTAATTTTTAAATAAGTTAGTAAAAGCTAATTTTAGCTAGTTAAATAAGCAATAAAAATTAAAAAAACTTAAATAAAACATAAATATATATATAAAATATTTTTACTTATAAATAAATTAAGCTGTAAAATTAAATGAAAAAACTAAATAAAAGCTAAAAATAATATAAAAAGCTTAATATTTATTATAATAATATATATAAACCTAGAAATTAATTTATTAAAAATTATATATAAAATATTTTTATAAAAATATATTTTTAAAACAAATAAAAACTTTATATTTTAAAATTGCAAATATAAAATATTATATGTTATATTTATAGCTATAATATAATAATATAAAACTAATAAATTAAAAATTAGTTTAAAAATTAAATATATTAAAATGATTTCATTAAAAACTTTTATAAAATAAAAAAGCTTAAAACTATTTTTTAAACCAATTTTTAAAAAAAACATATAAAAAATATTTATTATATAAAAAAAAAGTTATAAAAATAGTTTTAATAAAAAAAAAAAAAACAAGCTATTATGATTTAAATAAATATTTATATATAAATTTACAAAAAAAAATTTAAAATTTATAAAATAAAACTAATTATATAAAAAATCTATAAATAATAAATATATTTTAATTAATATATATTATAATGTTTATAGCAAATTTGTTTTAAATAATAATAATAATTAATATATATTTTAATTTAAAAATTAAATAGTTTAATATAATATTTGTAATAGTAGTGTAGAACAACTTGGCAATTAAGCCAGGAATCCCTATTTTGGGGATCTTTTAAGCAGAGGATATATATATGTAAAATATAGTTCTAATGCTGTATTTGCAAGCGTTACACGTTTAAAGCAGGAACGATTTTTAAAATTGTTTTTATTATATAATTAATATATATAAATACCTGTGGCTTATTATATTAAATAAAAGCTTTTAAAAAATTTAATTATTTATATTAAATATTTTTAAAATATTACTATGTTTTTAATAATTAATAAATTTTTTATAAATTAATTTATATTTTATTAAAGTTATAAGCCTGGTTTGTTATTAAACTAGTGTTTTTTTTAAAAGCTGTAATTTATTTAAGTTTAAAATATAAAATTATTTATTTAAATTTTTATATAGCTATTATTATTTATTTTAACTAGATTTTTATATTTTAGTTTTAAAGCTTTAAATTCTGCTACAGCTTTTAAAATAAGCACTGCGTTATTTTTATTTCTGTAATAACGGTTTTAATTATAACGATTAAAACAAATGCTTTTTTAAAAACTATTTATAACTAAAATCGCTAGTATATTTATTTAAAGCATTACGTTTAAATAAAAAATATTTAAACGTTTATTAATTTTAATAATAAAAGTTTAGCATATAATTTAAATTTGTTTTTTATATAATTAACGCAGAAATTAGCTGCAGCATATTTTAAACTAATAAAAAAAAAATATAACCTATAAAAAATACACGCATAAAAATCTTTATATAAAAATTTTAATCGTAAAAACTTTTTAATGCTTAATATTTTTAAACTTATTATTTAAAAAATTACTACTAAGCTTTTAAATGTTTAAATAGAATATTTTATTTAGTTTTAAAATAAAACTTATTTTTAATTATGTTATATAATTATATATAAATAAATTAATAAAATAGTTAATATTATATATATAAAAATCGTTATTAATATAAATATTAAAAACTTTAATTTTATATTTAAAAATTTAATTTTGTTTTATATAATATAATTTTGCTTATTTTATTTTTTATATTATTATTTAATAAAAATATTAAATAATTATGGCTAAAACTTTTAAAAGCAGAGTTAAAATAATAATATAATATAAAAAATAAAATAAATATATTAAAAATAATAATTTTAAAATTTTTTAACATAAATAAAATGTTTATAACAAAAATTTTTAGCAGCAGTAAATATTTATATAACGCTTAATTAAAAACGTTAATAATTTATTATATTAATTAAATATAAGCTATTAAAAAAAATATGTTTATTTTAATAAAATATAGCAAAATTTTTAATGCTATAATTTATAAATATAATCTAAAAAAAAAAAATAAGTTTAAAATATTTACAAGCTTAGCGGGCTAATAAACATAAAATAAATTTTTAATTAATATAATAATATATTTAAATAATAAAGCTTAAAAAACGTGCTAAAGCAATTTAACTAGCTAAAAAGTTATAAATGTTTATATTTAAATAAAATTAAAAATATTTATTTTTAACTTTTAAACTTTATAATAAGCTTTAGTTTATAATTAATAAAACTAATATATGCTAGTTTAATAAAATTTAAACTAATACAGTAAAAATTAAAAAAATTAAAAAATAATAGTTTTATATACGTTATAAAAACTTATGTAGTAAAATTGCTAATTTAAATTAAAAAGTTAATAAAAAAAAAACAAAATAGTTTAAATAATATAATAAACTTTAATAATAAAAATTAAACTATTTTAATTTTAATATAACTTTATAATAATCGATTTAATTTTATTAAAAAAATTGCTAGTAATTTAAAAATGTTTTTATAATTAGATTTAAAAATATATTTTAACAAATAATATATTAATTAATAACTGCAAAACATTATATTTAATTAATAATAAAAGCTATTAAAACTTAAATTTTTATTTTAATTAAAAATAAAAATATAGTTTACGCAGGTATTTTATAGTTTTTATTTTAAATAAAAACAGAAAAATTATTTAAAAATATTATTTAGCTTTAAAAAAATTTTAATAAATATAATGCTTATTAATATAACGTTAATAAAAAGTTTTATATAAACATTATTTTAAAAGCTTATTTAATTAAAAAAAATCTAGTATTATAGTTTTAATTATTTACTACGTTTTAAAAATATAAAAATAATGTTTTAATAGCTTAATTTATTAAATATTATAACTTAGTTTTTTTAAATATAATTTAATTTTTAATATTTAAATAAAATTTTATATTAAATATAAGTAAAATATTATAAATAATTTTAAAAATGCTGCTAAATTAATTATATTTAATTAATTCTAGTATATTTTAGCTTATAAGTTATTTTAAAATTTTTTTAAGCTAAAAAAAAACTTTAAAGCTTTTTAGCATTAATAATTAAAATATTTAAAAAGCTGTGCTTTATAAGTATTAATATATATAGCTAAAAACGTGCAGATTAATAAAATCCTGCGTATTAAATATAAAACATATATTATTATATATATAATATAATAAATATTTAAGCGACTTTTAAATAAAAAGCTGTTTAACTTTTTTAAAACTATATTAAAATTTATTTAATTATTTAATAAAATATAATAAATTAAATTAAACTTTAATAATTAAAAACAAATATATTAAATTAATTTATATATATTTTTAATAAATAAAACTATTATATAAGTTTTTTAAAATTAAATAATTTATATGTTAAATAAAAAACGTTATAAGCTTGTAGTTTATATTATTAAAAACGATTTAAATATTTTTATAATAGCTTATAAAAATAAAACTTAATATAAGCTTTAGCTAAAAATAAAAAATTAATAATAAGCTTTTTTATTTTATATTAAAAAGCTTGTTAAAAATATTAAACAAGCTAAAAAAAAAATAATCGATAAAATAAATAAACTATTAAATAAAGCTGGCTTATTTTTAAAACTATAGCTAAAAATAGTTTAAACAGTTGTTTAACTATATAATAAAAGCTTTTTTAAAGCTTAGAATTTTATGTTTTTATTATATATTTAAACGTTAATTAATATAATATTATTAATAATATAACCTAGCTTAAATAAAAACGTTAATAAATGATTTATAATTAGATTAAAGCAGGATATATATATATAAATATTATATATATTTAATAAAAAAAAAAAATTTGCGGCTAAAAAGCAGCAAATATATAAAATTAGATTTTAAGTTTATATTAAATATTTAATTAAATATAAAACAACTAATTTATACTACGTATAAATTTTTAATTATAAAAATAATTATTATTAAAAATATTAAATTTAATAAAAGCTGTTTTATTTTAAAAACAAAAAAACTAGCTATTAAAATTAAACAAGCAGTAGTAAAAAACTAAAAGCTTTAGATTTAATAAATAAACAGCAGTATAAAACAAATAATAAATAAAAGCGTAAAATATATTATATATAGCTTTTAAAAATATAAATAATGCTGTAAATATTTTTATTTATAGCCTGGTTAATTAAATTAATAAATATAAATTAAAAATAAATGTGCTAATAAAACAGATTTTAAAGTAAAAACTAGCTTTTTAAATATAGCAGCAAAAACTTATTATTTTAAATATAATTTTAAGCTAAAAATAGTTTTAATAAAAAGCTTTAAAAATAAAACAATTATAACGCGTAAAAAAATAATTATTTATAGCGCTTTAAAAATATTATAAATTTTATAATAATAAAAACGCTAATTATTAAATAAACTAATAAAAATTAATTTTAATTAGTTAAACAAACAATAAAAAGCTAAAAAACTTAAATAAAATATAAATATATATATAAAATATTTTAATTTATAAATAGATTAAACTGTAAAATTAAGTATAAAAATTAAATAAAAACTAAAAATAATATAAAAATTTAATATTTATAATAATAATATATATAAAGCTAAAATTAATTTATTAAAAATTATATATAAATATTTTTATAAAAATATTTTTTAAAACAAATAAAAGCTTTATATTTTAAAATTATAAGTATAAAATATTATATGCTATATTTATAGCTATAATATAATAATATAAAACTAATTAATTAAAAGCTAGTTTAAAAATTAAATATATTAAAATAACTTTATTAAAAAATTTTTATAAAATAAAAAAGTTTAAAATTATTTTTAAAACAATTTTTAAAAAAAATATATAAAAAATACTTATTATATAAAAAAAAAGTTATAAAAATAGTTTTAACAAAAAAATAAAAAATAAACTATAGCTATTTAAATAAATATTTATATATAAATTTAATAAAAAAATTTTTAAAAGTTTCTAAAATAAAACTAGTTATATAAAAAATCTATAAAAATAAATACGCTTTAATTAATATATGCTGTAACGTTTATAATAAATTTTCTTTAAATAATAATAATAATTAATATATATTTTAACTTAAAAATTAAATAGTTTAATATAATATTAATATTTTTAAATATTTTAAAAACAGCAAACTTTTATTATATATTTAATACTAAACAGCTTTAAACAGCATAAAAAGCTATATTATTAAATAAAGCTTTATATAAGCTATAAAACTTTTATTATTATAATATAATAAATTTTAAATATTTTAAAACGTTTTAAGCTAATTATATTTAATAAAAACTATATTTATTTTATATTTTAAATTATAAAATATTTATTTTGTTTTATATAAACAATTTTTAGTTATATATAAAAAAACAATAAAAATTCGCTAAAAAATTATTAATAAAATTAAAAAGCTTATAAGCTTAAAAATAAAAAATATTGCTTAGTTTTTAAAAATTAAAATAATTTATAACTATATAAAAAAACAATTATATTAGCATATAATTAATATATTAAAAAATCGCCGTTTAATTTAATTTAATTAATAATATTTAAACTTTAAAAATATTATTTTTATATAAAAGCTGTTAAAATATATAAAGCAAGCTTTAAAAAAAAAATTAAAACATATTAAAAAAAATCAGCTTAATATTTTATATAGCAATTATATTATAATTAAATATAATATTTATAGCTATATTATTATTAAAATATTTTATAAACTTAAGCTTAAATTATATAAAAACAGCTAATTAAATAATTTATTATTTATATTATATAAAATTTTTAAAATTATATATAAAAACAAATTTAACAGCTTAAGTTTTATTAATTATAAAAACACGTTATTTATAAACAATATAAAAACTAGGTGTTTTTATATAAATATATTATATTTTATTTAAAAATATAATTTTTAAAAACTATTAAATAAAACATAATTTTAATTTTTATAACAAAAGCTAAAATTATCGCTAGAAGCTATATAGTTAAAAAATAATAGCTTTAAAACAGTTTTTAAAAATTTTATTTTAAACTTAAAAAATATAAATAATTTATTTAAATAATATTTAAACTAGTTATTTAATAATTAATAAATATAAAAAATAATTATAAAGCTTAAATATATAAATATATAAAATATATAGTTTAAATAAAAATATTAAAAAGCTTGTTTATAATAAAATATTTTTTATGAATTAAATATTAATAAATAGTTTTATAAAAACTTTATATAAATATAATTTAAATATTTTAAAGCTTTATTTAATTTAAATAATTTATATTATAATATAAAACAAACTAATAAACTATTAGTTTAAACTTTTAATAATTAATTAAAAAATTAAAAAATAAAAATATTTAAAAACTTTTTAGTTTTATATAATTTTTAAAAAACGTTTTTTTATTTTAAATTTTTATTAGGATTTTTAAATTATTAGATTTTTAAGCATATTAAAAAACGTTTTAAAATTAAATTATTATAAGCTTTTTAAGCAGCGCTTAAAAATATAAGCTGTATAATAAAAACAGACAGAAAAATTATAATAAAACAGAAATAAAAAATATAAAAACAGCAACAAATAAAAAAATAACTAGTTATAAAAATATAAGCGTTAAAAACAGCTAAAAATATATAAAAGCATAAAATTTATAAAAACAAGCGTTTTTAAAGCTATAATATTTTATTTTTTATTAAAATATTAAAAATTTAGCGCAGCAAAACTTTAAAATTTAAAATAGTTTATTTTAAATTAATTAAAAATTAATAAAAGCTTATAATAATTATTTATTATAATATTAAAAATAAAACAAATAAATATAAAAAATATTTAATTATTAATTAAATATATAAAAATTAATTTTATATTATTAGTTATATATTAATTAATTAATTAAAATATATAAAATAAAATATAAATTAAAAAATATATTTATATATAAAAATATAACGTTAATATTAATTATTATGTTTAATTGTTTTATAATATAATTTATTTAATTAATTAATAAATATAAAATTAATATAGCTTAAATAAAATATTTTTTAAATAATATTTATTAGCTTTAAATATAAACAAATAAAATAAAAATAATATTAATAACAGCAGCAGCAGTACTATTTATTATATAATGCTTTAAATTAAAAACAGCAGGTAAAAACAGCATATATAACTATATAAAGTTTAGCAGCAGCAGCTTAGCAGTATTAAATATAATAAAGTTTTAAAAAACTTAAAATAATATATTTTTAATATTTAAACTTAAACTTAAATTAAACAAGGTTAATAAAAATAAATCTAAAAAAAAACGTTGTTAAAATAAATTAGCATATTTTTTAATTTTAAATATTATATTTAAATAAATTATAAACAAGCAGAAAAAATATTAAAAATATTATTTATAACAATATAAGCGGCTAAAATAATAAAAACAGCAAAAGCAGCGTTAATAGCAGCAGCAGCAGTAAAAACAGCAGCAGCAGAAGTAGCAGCAGTAACAAAAGCAGCAGCAGTAGCAGCAGCAGCAGCAGCAGCAGCAGCGCAAGCGCAGGCCTAGCAGCAGTAAAAGCAATTTTAATAACTATTTATAATAACTATAAACAATTTAAATATATATTAATAAATAAATTATATTAATAATTTATAAATAAAAATAATATAATTAATAAATATAATATATAATCAATTATAATAATATTTATAAATTAATATAATAACAATAAAATTTTAAAATTATAGTTTTAATAAACATAAATAATAAATTTATTAAAAATAAAAATATATTTTAAAACAATAAAAAAAATTATATTTTATATTAATATATTAAAAATTTAATAAAATATATAAATAAAAAATAATATATAACTTATATATTTAAACTTAAAAAAAAAAAAAAAAACGTTAAAAATAAAAAACTAAATATTAACTTATATTTAAATAACTAATAAATTATTAATTATTTTTAAATATTAATAAAAGATTATAAAACTTAATTAAAATATAAAATAATAATATAATTAAAAATATATTTAAAAAAAAAATTTTTTAAACGCGTTAATATAATTAAAAATAAATTATTTATAGCTTTAAAAAAAGACTACGCTATATAATTTTATTTTTATTTATTAGTATATATAAACAAGCTAATTATATTATTAAAACATATATATTATTAAAATATAAACTAATTAATTTATTAAAAATGTTTAAAAAAACTAATTTAAACAAAAAATCTAAAAAATAATTAAAAATAAAACAATAAATTAATTAATAAATTAATTAATTTAAAAATATATAAAATAATATAAAATAATGTAATAATTAAGCTAAAAATTTTTATTTTACAAATTTTTAAATAAAAATATATATATATAAAATATAGTTTTAATATTATATTTATAAATATTATATGTTTAAAATAAAACAACTTTTAAAATTATTTTATTATATAATTAATATATATAAATACTTATAGCTTATTATATTAAATAAAAACTTTTAATAAATTTAATTATTTATACTAAACATTTCTAAAATATTACCACGCTTCTAATAATCAATAAATCTTTCTACAGATCGATCCACACCTCCGTTAAAAAAGATAAAGATCTAACTATTCTGATCTAACTTCTGGATCTAGCTAAGTGCATGGGCCAGGGCTTCTTTATTAGGGCTAGTTTTAAATAATAAAGTGTGTAGCTTTGCCACGTTATAAGTAGGGCTATAGCGTTTATATAAGCGATTTTTCTGTTAGCGCATATTAAAATGCCGCGTTAAATTTTAAGCTTTTATTAATTTTAGCAATTTTATTACATGTTTTTATAAAAGTGCGCCCCTTTTTTTAAGCTAGCTTTTATTTTTAATTATAAGCTGCGCTAGTTTTAATATTTTTTAATAAATTTTTTGCTGTATTATAATTAGTCTTTTATTATTTATTAATTAAATATATAACTTTATTTTTTATTTAATAAAATAATTTAAACTGTTTTATTTATAGTTAAATTTATATTTTAAAATAATTTTATTTTCTAAATATTTTTTTATTAAAGTTTTATTTAATTTTTATTAAACTAAAAATAAAACTTATTGTTTAAATAAATCGCGTTTTTTAAAGTTATATATAAATGTTTTATAAAAATAACTAAATAAATATAAAATTTTTAAAAAATTTAATTTATAAGCTAGGTTTTTAATATATTGTTTAATTATTTAAAATCTAGATTTTTATTATAAATACTTTTAAAATAGTCAGCTAAATAAATAATATTTTTATATAAGCATAAATAAATTTAATTTTTTTTTAAATTTTAATAAGCAACGTTTTATATTATAGTTTTATTTTATAACAGCTTAAGCAAAATTTATTATAAAATATATATTTTTATAAAAATATTGATTAAAAAACATATTTTAATAAATTTTTAATTTTTTAAACTTTATTAACGTTTTTAATATGTTAAATAGTTTAAATTTAAATAATTATTTATAAAAATAAAGTATATAGTTTTATTATATATAACGTTTAAATTTTCTTATAAAAATATAATATTTATTTATTTTATTTTTAATTTTTAAAAATATAATATTATATTATTATTTTAACTATTTAATTTTTATATTTTAAAAACTATTTATTTAAAAATAATATATATATGTTATTATTAGTTTAATATTTAAAGTTTTTAAATATTTTGCTAAAATTTAAATATAAATTTTAGTTTTAATTAAAAATAATACTTTTAAAAATATTTAAATTACTTAATAAAAATTGTTTAATTAATATAATACTTTATTTTTCTGCTGTATATTTTTATTCTTAAAATTAATAATATATATTTTAATATAAAGCAAAATATAGTTATTATTATATTATACGTTTTAAAATATAGCTTTTTTATTTAATTATTAAAATATATTTTTATTTTAACTTTTAATAAAATAAAATAAAATTTATGTTTATAATATATATAAATAAAAATTATTAAGTTTAATTAGTTTTAATTTTTTATGAAAAATTGTTTATTAGTTTAGTTTAAATTATATATATTATAATATTTAATATAATCTTTTATTATTAATATTTTATTAGCTATAACAAATAGTTTTAGCGTTTATATTATATATTAAGCGTTATAATATTATTTATTATTATACGCTTATTTATATTTTTTTAACTATTTTAATTAAAATATATAAACGTTTTATATCCGCGTATATATTATATATTAGTTTGTTTATTATAATATTAAAAAAATATCCAGGTTTAAAATACATTATAACGTTTTTATTATTTTTTTTTTTAATACCTTAAAATGTTTCAATATTTATATATATTTTTAATTGTTTATATTTGCTGCTATAAATTTATTTTTTAACGTTTTATTTATTACTGCTTTTAATATAAATATATAAAACGCACCTTTTAATTTTTTTTATATTATGTTTAATATTAGTTTATTGTTTATTTTTTATAAGCTTTTTATTTATTTTTATATATTTAATATTATTTATAAATAATTAAACGCGTTTAAAATATAAACAAGTTTTTTAATAAATAATATATATGTAGTTTATATTATAACAAATAAATAAATAAATAAATTAGTTTTTAGTTAGCACGTTTTATAGCTGTTATTTTTAACGTAATATATTTAATAATATTTTTAATAGCTAAATAATTAGTTAATATTATTATTAGTTTTTGTTTAACTAAATTATAATGTGCAGCTTTTAGCTGTTTAAATTAAGCATGCTATTTTTAGTTTTCAAAGCTTATAATTTATTTCTATATTCATTAATAATTTATTTAAATATATTGCTAGTTAGATTTTTATATTAAATATAATATTTTATAGTTTTTATATTTATTTAAGTTTTAAATAAAATATTATTGTTTTAAATTTCTTTTATATTAATTTATTAATTTATAAAAATAGCTTTTATAAAAGTTGTAATAATATAACATAGTTTTTTATATATAATATTTTATATAGCTTTAAAAATGCTATTTTTATAAATATTAGTTTATAATACTTAGATTTTATATAATTTTTATATTTATTAAGTTTTTTGTTTTAATATAACTAGTTTATTTATTTTTATTAATAAAGCGGTTTTTTTTTACCAAAAGTTTAATTAATTTAATATAATATAAGATTAAGCTGTATAAAAATTCTATTGTTTTTATATATTATTTAAAAGTTTTAGTTAATTTAAAAAGCTAAGTTATAAATTACTGCTTTGCAACTTTTTAATGTTGTTATTTTAAACATATTTATTTTAAATTAAAATAAGTTTATTAAAAATATTTTATAAAAACTTTATTAATAATATAATTATATATTAATTTTAAACATTTAAAATATAGTTTTTAAATATTTTTATGTTGTTTTATTATTTTAAAAATATTATTATATTATTTATAAAAGCTTTATAATATTTTTAATATGTTTTAAAAAGTTGTTTATATAACGCTGCATATATATTAAAAATTATAAAAACTTATTAATATTATATAATATTTTTTATTTTTTAAACTAATAATAATAAATTAGTTTTTAAAGTTTAAATATATTAAAAACTGGTAAAAAAAAATTATATTAATTATTGTTATAAAATGTTTTTTTAAAAACTTTAATAACTTCTGCTTGTAATAATAATAAATAATTATTTAATACTATTATTTTGTTTAAGTTTTTAAACCGACAATTATTTAGTTTTTTATATTTTAATATTTAAAAGTTTTGTTTAGCTTAATATTAATCGCCAGGCTATAAATATAAAATATATAAATAAAATTAGTTTATTAACCTATTTTATTGGTTTTTTTATATAGGTTGTTATAAAATTTATTAAAAAATCTATGTTTTTATAACTAAAAAATACGCGCAACTTATAAGCTTAATTTTTAATGCAGTTATTTTTTATAAAAAAGCTTTTAGCTATTATTTAATTAATATATTAATAGTTTTTTATTTTATTATATATTATATTTTTTATTATTTTTTAAATTTTTTGCTAGTAATGTTTTTTAGCATATATATATATATTTTTAAATATAATAATTTCCGGCTTATTTATAAGTTGTTTAATTTTAAAACAAATAAAATTTTAAAAATTTTAAAATATACGATCTTTAAAATTAATAGAAATTTTCTTTTAGTTTTATAAAATTTATAATGTTTTTATTATATTTATAAATAACGTTTTAAATAAAAATATAGTCTGTTATATTTATATAATATTAACAATTTTATTTAATGTTAATATGTTTTAAAAAATACATTGTTAATTATTACTGCTATAATTACTAAAGTTATTTTAAATTAAATATTTATATATATAAGTATTTTTATTTAATTAAATATTTAAAAAAGTTTTTTTTTTATAGTATTAAAAAGTATTATTAAAAATAATTTTATATTATTAATTATATTAGCAACTATAGCTGCAACAGCTAATACTATTAAAGCTTTTTAAATATTATTATAAAATAACTTTAATTTTTATTTTTTATATTATTTTTATTTTAGTTTTTTAATTATTATAATATATTATTTTAACGTGTTTATTATAAGTAGTATATATAATATTTTTATATTAATAGTTATATTTATAGCTATAAAAATAGTTTTTAAAACTAAAAAGCTAAAACTATAGCCTGTTAGCAGTGCTTTATATTTAACAGCTATATATATATTTTTTTTTGTTTTAAAATAGATTTTTCTTTTGTTTGTTATATTTTTATATATTTATATTTTTATATTTTAACGTTAAATTTTATTTTAAATTTATTTAAAGCTAGAAATTATATTATATTTGTTTTATAGCTTATAGTTGTTTAATAAAAAAAAATTGTTTTTTAAAAACAGGTTAAGTTTTAGTTTTTAATTATTTATTTTTTTATTGAATTTTTATTTTATTAGTTTTTTTATTGTTAGTTTTTTATAAATAAAAAAAATTCGGCTGATTTTAAAGTTTTATTAGTTTTAGTTTAATTTTTAACAAAGTTTTTATTATTTTTTATTATATGTTTTAAAATATTTAAAAATACTTAGCTAATATATATCATATTTATATTTAAATTAATCTATATTTTTATTTTATTGTTTATTTTAAAGTTTTATGTTTTAAATTATAATTATATATAATATATAAATTTTTATTTTTTTTATATTATATATTAAAACGTTTTTAATATTTTTGATATTTTTAATATTTTATAAATAATTAATTATATTTATTTTTTAGCAAGCTTTTTTATTTTAAACAAACTGTTATATTATTAATAATATTTTTTTAGTTTGTTTATAATATTATAAATATTTAAAAAAATTATATTATAATATTAATGCTATGTAATATTTATATATCTGTTTTTTAAATTAAGTAGTAATTTTATTTAAAATCTTTTAAGTTATGTATTAAGTTTATATTTATATAAATATTAAATTTTTTTATCGCCGGTAGTAAATTTTTTATAGCATTAATAATATTTTAAATTTATTATTAATTAATATAATGTTTTAAATATATTATTGTTTTGTTTGTTTTTAATAAATAATAATTTAATTAACTATTATTTATTTTTTAAAAATAAACTTTATTATTTTAGTTGCTATAATTTTAAAGTTATAATTGTTAATATTATAATTATTATTTTAATTATATTAGTTATTTTTATAGTTTTTAGTTTTTTTATTATAATTTTATAATAGTTATTGTTTTATTTTTAAAAAAATTAAATAAACAATTATTTTTTAGTTGTAGTTATATTAATTGTTATAATTATAATGATAATTATATTTATAAATATTAGAACGTTGTTTATTTTATTATTGTTTTTTAGTATTGTTTTTAAATCGTTTATATAACCGGTTTTTGATCGATTTTATAAAAAGTAGCGATTTTTTTGAAAAAATTTTGCTTTATTTATATATTTTAAAATATTAAAATTATAAATAGTGTTAAATATGCCGTATTTTTTATTTATTAATAATTTTTCGGCTAAATTTTATAAATTACTTTAGATTTTTTAATTTTAAGCATATATTTTTTATTTTTAGTTTTAAATAAATAGTTTTAAAATTATTTAATTTTTAGTTTTATATTATTATAGATTTATATTATTATTTTATGCTAGTTGCTATTATTAATACTTAAAATATTTATAACATATATATATTTTAGTTGTTTTTATATATATTATAATAATATATATAAATTTTAGTATATATTTTATAAAATTAAATAATTATTTTAAACTTTTAAATCATAATATTTATATTTATTATAAAACGTTATTATATAGCTTTAATAATATAATTAATATTTTTATAGCAGAGCTTAGTTTAAATAATTAAGCTTAATATATTATTTTTTATAAAACTACAAGTTTTATAAAAATGTTTAAAATAATAATAAAACTTGTTTTTTATTTTATAGCATGTTTTTTTTTTAAAAATAAAGTTAAACAATTAATAAAAAATAAATATTTATAAATATTATGTTTTTTTTTTTATTATGTTTAAATCGTTAAAATTATTACAAAAAAATTAAAAATATTAATTTTTTTCATAGTTTAATATTTTGCTATAAACGTTTATAATTTAAGTTTTTATAAAATTTATTTAATTATAGTTATATTAAAACTAAACATTTATTTTATTGTTTTTATAGTTTAAATTTAATAAATTTTTAATAAATCTAAGTTTATTAATCAGCTAGTTTTTTTTTTTGCTTTTATGTTTTATTTAAAATAATTAATAGTTTTGTAACGTTAATTAGCTTATAAATATTTAATTAAATAATAATGAAGTTATAAAAATATTAAATTAAATAAATATTTTTTTTTATGGCTAGCTTTTTATTATATATATTGTTTTTTTTTTTTTATTATGTTTTTTTTTAATAGCTAAGAGCTGCAAAGTTTTATTTTTTAAGTTTAAGCTTTATTTTATTATTTTAATTATATTAGCTATTATAGTTTATATTTTTTATAGTTTTTATTTATTTATTATTTTATAAAAAAAATAAAAATTACAAATTAATTAAGATTTAATCTTTAAAAACTTTAGGTTTTTTTCTTTTTAAAAAGCGTTATTAGCTTCTGTTTTTAATTTATTATTTTTAATAATTGTTTATTTTTAGTTTAAGTTTTAAATATTTTATAGTTTTTATATTTTTATTTAACTTAAAATTTAGCTGTTTTTATTTTAAAGCATTGCTTTAAACATAAGTTTATTTTTTATTTATAATTATAAACAAACTTAATAAATTAATATAATAAATTATAATTTAAAATAAAATAATAAAATAAACATTTTATTTTTAACAGCTAAAATAAATATTTATAATATTTATATTATTATTAGCTAAAATATAAAAATATAATATTAAGCTTACTGCTGTTACAACTATATTTTTATAAAGTTTTTTAATATTTTTAATTAACTGTAGTTATTTAAACAACTTTTAAATTTTAATATAAATCGTTAATTAAAATAGTTTTAGCTTTAATAAAAATAGATCATATAAAAAAATAAGCTGTAGTTTTAGCTTGTTTAATTAAAATAATATAAAAGTTTTTGATAAATTATAAAATTTATCGCTTAAAATGCTTTTATTTTTATTAAAATAAAAAAATAAAATAGTTTAATTTAATCTTTATAAAAAAACGTTATAAAAGCACTAATTTAAAAAGTGCACTATAAAAAAAACCAAAAATAAATTATAAAAAATAAAAACCTAGCTATTCTTATTTAACTTATAAATCTAACTAAATACATAGGCCAGGGCCTACTTATTAAAGCTAGTACTAAATAGTAAGGTGCGTAGCTTTACCACGCTATAAGTAGGGCTACAGCGCTTATATAAGCAACTCCCCCGTCGGCGCGTATTATCTACGGATTATTTAATATTAACAGAATTAATTAATAACTTAATATATTTTAAAACTATAAAAAAAACGATATAACAAATTAATATATTAAAATAAATTACAATATTAAAATTTTTGAATATTATAAAAAATAAAAATATAACTAAAAAGGTTTTTTATTTTAAAGCAATTGTTTATATAAACAATAATATATTTCTAGCTTTTGTTAATATAGTTTTTTTTTTTAATATTATAAAAATATTTAATTATATATTATTTAACTGTTATTAAAAAATAATGAAACTTTTAAGCTAAACAGTATTAAAAGTGGTTTATAAATAACAGAATATGCCGATATTTATATTTAATTAAAAATATAAATAAATAATTTTAAACTGTAATATAACATATATATATTATCGATTAATTTAATTATAAAATGCCATTAAAAATTAAATGTTTTAAATAATACTAGCTTTATATAATTTAAAATAAAAAATTAAAACAATAAGCTTTAAATAAATAATTTAAATTAATATATTGTTTTATCAGTAATAAAAGTAGATAAACTAAAGTTTTATTATAAAATAATTTTTATTTAAGCAAAAATATTATTATAATTATATTAGCGTTAAAAACAACGATTATAATAAAACATTTAAAAGTTTTAGTTATAAACTAAGTTTATGTAGTAATTTTAAACTTATTATAAATTTTATAAAAGTTTATATAATATTATATAAAATAATATAATAAATAAATATAACTAAGTTATAAAATTTATTAATTTTAAAACGCTATTGATAATTATATATAAAAAGATTTTTAAAATATTTAAAACATATGTAAATATATAAAATATAAAATATATATTAGCAATTTTTAAAAGCAGTAACTGGAGCTATATATAATATCTTAATTAAAAATGTATTAAACGTATAAAAAAAAATGTTAATAATAAAAAAATAAATATAAGTATAGCTATTTTTATAATTTTCCTGATTTTATAAATAAAATATAGTAATTTTGGCTTAATAAATTAAAAATTTATATATTTTTAAACTAAAGCTTATAAATATATAAGCAGATTAAATAAATAATACGAAATTATTTTTATTTATTTTACTTAAAGCTTAATAAATTTAATAATAATATGAAAATACTTATTTATTTTAAAACTAATATAAATATAAATAATTTAAGCTAGCAACTATATTAGCAGTTTTAAAAAATATATAAATAATTAAAATAATTTTATAATTATTAAGAAATGCTAAAAAGTAGAACTAATACTGCTGGGTTAACTTTGTTGAATTATATTACTAGTTTTTATTATATAATAAAATAATAAACTAAAGCTTATAATAAATTTTAAAAAAATAAATATAAAAGTTGTAAATAACGCTTATTTTTTTTTAAATAAAACAATATATTAAAAGTTATATTTAGCGCTATAGTATTTATAGTTGTAAATATTATAAAAAATATTATTAATAACTTATAAAAAAACAAATAAATATAACACAGCTTTTGTTATTTTATATGATAAATTTATAGTTACAACAATAAAGTTAAAATTATTTTTAGATTTTTTAACATAGAATAAAAACTTAATAAAACTTTATTTATAAAAATTTTTTAATATATATTAATAATATTATAATTTTTTAAAACAATAATAAATTATATTTATTATTTAAATATTCTTTTAATATTTTTATAAAATCAGGTTATATTATAACGTTTAAAAATATGTTTTTATATAACATAGATTTAAAACGTTAAAATAATATATATTTAAATTAAAGCTGTTTATAAATAAAAAAAAAATAAAGCTATAAAGAACTTAGTAATGCTTAAAAATTTTTAAAAACTTAAAAATAGATTAAAGCTTATAAGTTTTTAACGATGTTATATTTATTAGTTTATAAGCATTACTACGTTATTAAATAAATTTAAAATATTAACATTTAAAAACTGTTTAAAAAGCTAATCTTGTTAAAATTAAATAAGTATATAATTATTAACTATTATTTAAAATATTATTTTTAAACTAGATTTTAAAATAAATATAATATTAACTTAAGTATAAAAATAATATAATAACATAATAGCTTATAAAAATAAAATATAAAACCAGGCATAAAAAGTATAAAATATTTTTAAAAACTATATTTATAAAGCTGTTAGCTTAGCGTTTTTAATTACAAGAAACTTTTTATTTTATAAGTTAATTTAAAAGATTAAATAACATTAAAGCAAAGCTATATTAAAAGCAGAAAAATAATAAATTATAGTTTATATTATTTTTATTTTATATATTAATATTTATTAAAAATAATATAATATTTATAAAATTAAAACCTGTAGCTTAATATAAACATTAAAAAACTTTTTAATATTTTAATTATAATAAAATATATATATATATAAATTATGCTGCGATAATATAAGCTTTTTAATTAATTGTTAAGCGTTTAAAAAATTTAGTTGTTTAATTAATTAAAAATATTTTTAGTTAAATACAATAAAAAATTTAAATATATAATATATTAAATAAAATATTTATAAATACTAATATATTATTGAAATTATTTTAAACAAATAATGCTATTACTTTGTTTATATAGCTTTTTAAGCTTTTTAAAGCTATATTATTTTTAGTAGTAATTTAATAGCAAGCTAAAAAAAAACAGCCGGCTATTAAAAAAATTAAAACAGTGAGAAGATTAATATAAGGGTAGAAAGAAAAATGCTTTTTTAATTCCTCTGCTAGGTGGGGAATTCTAGTAAGTCTAGAATTAACCCCTGCAGGGGTGGCCGTAGGCCACCTATGGCTAGCTGTAGCTTATACAACTTATTTAATCTAATAATATATAAGCTGTTGGCTTAATTAATATAGGCCTTTTTAAAGATTTTATTAAAATGCCGGCAAATAAAAAAACAGCTACTGTTTTTAGTAATACGTTAGGTTGTTTTATAAAGCTATTTTTTATATTTAATTTTTTTTTTTATTTTAAAGTAAAAGCTGTTTTTTTTTTAATAATTGTTTATTATTTTTTAAATAACGTAGTTAATTTTAATATATTATTAGTTATATTTATATTTTTAGTTTTATTATTTAATTAAATAATTAAATTTATTTTTTTATTAACGTAGTGTTTAAAATTCGTTTAATTTTATATATTTTTTAAGATTATTATTTAAGTGTTAATATTAGTTAGTTTTTATTAGCCCAGGCGTTAGTTTAATTTGTTTAAAAAATTATTTTAATTATATATATGTTTTAAATAAACTATTAATATTATTAAATAAATTTTATAGTGCTTTAGAAAATTTAATTTATAAGCTAAGTTTTTAATTTTTTTTATTGTTTAAAGTTCTACGCGTTATTATAAATATTTTTTAAAAGCTTGTTTAATAAATAATATTTATTATATAAATATAACAGTATTTTTTATTAAAAATAAATTATAATATATAATGTTTATTATAATAATATTGTTTAGTTTATATTATAATAAAATTTATTACTAGCTTAACGTTTTATTTAAAATAGTTTTTAAAGTTTTTATTTATTTTATGCTTAATTAATTAAACTAATTAATAATAAAATTTAAAAGTTTTAATAATTTAAATTTAAATAGCTGTTTATATAAAATAAATTATATTATTTATAACTATATAATATTAAAGTTTTATTATAATATTAAATATAAGTTAACTTAATTAAATTTAAAGTTTTTCAAGTTATAATAATATATTGTTTATTTAACTGTTTAGTTTTTTTTTTAATAATTTATTTTTTAAAATAATATATTATAATTATTAATAGTTTTATGCTTAAAGCTTTTTATATTTTTTCAAAAATTAAACATAAATTTTACGTTTTAATTAAAAATAATGCTTTTAAAAATTTTTAATTATTTTTAGGAATTATTTCGTAAATATATAAGCCTAGTTTTTAATTATATATTTTTATTTTTAAAAATAAGCAGGCTTTATTTAAATATATAATATAATATAGTTATTATTTAATTATATATATTATAACATTTTTATTTATTAACTGTTATAAAATATTTTTAATATTTATTAAAAATAGTTTTAATATAAAATTAATTGTTATTATTTATATAAATAACGTGTTTTTAAACGTATTAATTTAAAGATTTGTATAAGTTTAAATCAGTTTATATAATTAAAATTATAACTTAAACAGCATTTAATATATTTTTAATTAATTAAAATTTATAATAAATAAAACTTTTTAAAATTTTTTGTTATTTTTTTTAAACCGGCGTAATATTTATTATTATATATAGCTTTAAATATTTGTTTCATTATATTATATAAAACATATAATTGTTTTATTTTTAATATTTGTTATAAATTAAATTATTTATAATAAAAAAAAATGCTTAGGTTTAAAAAATATTATAACGTTTTTATTGTTTTAATAAAATTTTAAAATATTTAGTTTATTTATTATTTTATTATACTGTACGTTAGTTTAATAATTTTTTAAATTTTGTTTTTTATTTTTATTTATTACTACTTTTATTATATATTTTATTATGTTTTATATTAAGTTTAATATTACTAGTTTTTTAATTTTTATAACTTAGTTGTTTTATTTATAGCGTTTTATATTAATTTAAGTCTGTTTAATATATTTAATATATAGTTTAATTTTTTAATAAATAATATATTTAAAATTTATATTAAAAACAATATATTAAAAATTAATTAATTAAATATTTATATTATTTATAGCAGCTATATTAAATAATATTTAATCGATTATATTTTTAATTGCTAACTAGTTTATAAATATAATTATATTATTTTTATTAAATTAAACTATTATTTATAGTTTTTAAGCTGTTTAAATAAAATAAGCTATTTTTAATTTAAATAGTTTATATTTAATTTTAATTTGTAATAAACTACGCTTTAAATATATAATCAGTTTTATTTATATTTATAAAATTAAGTTTTTAAGCTTTTAATTATATTTTTGCTTATATAAAATAATATAACTTTAAAACTATATTTTTAGTTTTATTTATTTATAAAAAAGCAGTTTTTTAAATTATAATATTGTAAAATTGTTTTATAATAAATAATATTTTAAATAGCTTTAAATAAAGCTATTTTTGTTTTTATTAGTTTATAATATATATTATAAACATTATAAATATGTTTTTTGTTAAAAACTTTTTTTTTATATTTTTTATTAATAAGTTAGTTTTTAATTTTATAGTAGTTCTGCTAACTAAACATAATATAGAATTAAATTATAAAAAATCTGCTTATTTTAAAATATTTTTTGTAGCTTGTAATATTTTTAAAAAACTAATTATTAAAATATTTATATTTGTTTAAAAGTAGTTAATAGTTTTAAAGCGTTAATATAAAATTTAAAAGTTTTATAAATAAATAGCTAATAAAGATTTTATAAAAATATTGCTATATTTTTTTATAAAATAATATAAAAATTCTTTTAAAATGTTTAAAATAATTTTATAATTATTAAAGTATATAATAATATTATTAATAAAATATTAATATTAATATATATATTTATGCAGCAGTTAATTTATATATTTTTATATATATATTAAAAATTATTATATTTTATTAATATTATATTAAATTATTTTAAGCTGTAAAATTAATTATAATAAATATATTTTAAATTTAAAATATATTAAAATTAATAAAAAATTCTGTCGCGTTAATAATTAATATATATTTTTGTTTAATAAGCTTTTAATTATTTTGTTTTATAAAAATAATAAATAATTATTTAAAACTCTTATTTTATTAAATTATTAAAAATTAACTATTATTTAGTTTTTATTGATTTTATATATTCTTTATTATATAATAAAAACAAAATAAATAAAAATATTAGTTTATTTATTTATTATAATTAATTTATTTTATATAGCTTGTTATAAATATTATTTAATATTTTTATATTTTATTTATTAAAAAGTACTATTTTAAATTTAATTTAGTTTTTTATTAATTATTAACAAAAATATTTTAAGTTGTTTTTTTATAAAATGTTTATTTTTTATAATTTACTTAAATATTATAAAATGCGATTATTTTAATAAATCAAAAAGCTTTAGACGTTTTTTAGTGTATATATAAATATTTTTTTAATAATAATTTTAAAAAGTTGCCTGGTTTTTAATATTCAAAAAAAATATATATTTTTAATTTTAAGTTTATTTTTAGTGTTAAAAGTTTAGCTTAAAGTTTTTAAAACTTTTAAATTAATTATTATATTAAATATAACGTTTATAAAAAAGTATTTTTTATTAATATGTTTAAACATATTATTTTATATTTAGTATTTTTTATGTAGTATTAAACGTGTTAATTATTTGCGCGTTTATTATAAAAGTTATTATAAAGTCTAACGCAGAATTTATTTTATTTAAATATATAACTATTTTTATATTTAATATTATATTAGTTGCTATTATAGTTAATAAAATAATTTAAATTAAACTTTATATTAGTTATAATAATTATATTTATTAAAAGTTGTTTATTAGTTTTATTTAGAGCTGTTTCTGCTAATAATAAAACAGTAGCTATAATTATAAAAGTTATTATTGCTAATTTTTAAAAGCCTATATATATTTTATTATTTTTATTTTTTAAATTTAATTTAGCTTAGTGTTTTTATAAATTTTAATAGTTTTTATTAAAATGTTTATTATTAATATTATTTTAAAAGTTTTAGCGTTAATTATATTATATATATTATTTTTATATATAGCTATAAAACAAAAGCTTTTATTATTTAATAAAAGTTTATATTTTTTATAAAATAGGTTTTTTTTGTTTTATAGTTTTATGTTTTTTAACTAGTAATTTTTATATATATTTACAACTATAAATAAATATATCGCATAAAACTATAAATTTATTCATTCTTTTAGTTTAATAAATAAATATTTTTAATTTATAATTAATTATAGTTTTATATAAATATAAAAAGTTATTATTAAGTAATATTTTTAGTTTTAAATAATTTTTACTACTTATTTTTTTTTATATTTAAATATTTTTAGTTTTTAGTTTTATTTATTTTTCTAATATAAAAAGTAAATTTGGTTTTTTTTAAGTTTAACTAATTTAATTAAAAACAGTTTTATATATTAAAAGGTTTAAAAAAATTTAGTAATAATAGTTTTTTAATATTTAAGTTAATATAAATTTATTAGTTTTATTTAATTAAAAACAGCCTAGCATTAATCTATAAATATATATAACTTAATTAAAAGTTTTATAATATTTATTATTAATATTTAACGTTTTAATTATAAAAATCTTGCGGTTAAAAATATTATTAGCTGCTTTATATATTATATTAAAGCGTGTTTTTATGCCTGTTTTTGTTGCTTTTTTATACCGTTTTTATAGCTTTAATATATTATATTTAATATTAAATAAACTAAAAAAGTATGTTTTAATTTTCTGCGATATTTTTTAAAATAAGGTTTTTTTTTATAAATTTTTAAAACGTTTTATTAGTTTATATATTAAATTTTTTTTATAGTTTTTTAAACAGTATATTTAAGCTTGTTTTTTTTATATATATAGTTATTTATATAAACTTTGCTGTTTTATTATAATAAAACTAATTTAGCTAATAAATAATTAAATAAATTAATTATTTATTAAATGTTTAAAGCTTAAATGTTTTTATTTTTTGTAATAATTTAATATAATTAATAAAAAATAAATGTTTCTATAAATTATATTTTTTATTAGTTATATATTTTTATTATTAAAGTTTTTTATTTTAAATTAAAAATATTAATATTATTTTGTTTAATTTTATATATGTTTTTTTTGTTTTAGCTGCTATATTTAATATAAACTGTTTTTATTAGTTTAACGCAGCATAACTATATTTATTATTATTAAAACTATTTAAACTGAAAAATTAAATAAATTATTATTATTATAGTTTTATTATAATAACAGTTATTATTTCCGTTTTATTATTATAGCGCTTATAAAAATTGTTCTAATATTTAATAAAAAGTTCTAAGTTATTATTTTTTAAAAAGCTTTTGTTTAATAAAACATATAAGAAAAATATAATAGTTGCAGTATTTAATTTATTTAAAATATTTATAGGTATATTTTATATGCTAGCTATTTAAACACTGGTTAATATAATAGTTTTATTTTTGCTTTATTAGCAAGCTTTATTTTAAATAACTGATTTATAGTTTTATTAGCTTTAATATTATTTTAAATTAGCTATAGTTTTAAGTTTTATATTATTAAAGATTTAATATTAATATTTTTAAAAGTTTAAAAATTTTTAAACTTGCGCGATTAACTTTAAAACTAAGTTAAAAAATATTTTTATAGTGATTATATTTTTATATAAAATATTAATTAAAACGTTAGCTTATTTTTAATGTTTTAAAAAATAATTAATAGTTTTTTAGTTTAAGCTAGGTTGTTTTAGCGGCGGTATATTTTTAAATAAAAATTATACCGATTTAAAATATTCTGCTAAAGTTTTTTTAAAGTTGTTTATATTTAAGCTTAATATATATAATAAAATATAATAACGTAATATTATTACAAGCTTAAAAAATTAAATATATTATTAAAAAATGTTTAAGTATATATATAATATATTTAAATAGTTTTTACATATAAATATCATAAGCTGTTGCTTTTAGTTTATTAATTTATAATTTAAAAACTATAAAAGTAAAACAGAGTAAACTACGCGCGTAAAAAAAAAATAAAATAATAAAGCTATTTTTTAAAAAATTATAGCTTTTAATTATAATATATATATTTATAGTTATTTAATAAACATGTTTATTAATATTTTTTTTTAATAATAAATAAAAATAATTAATTTGCTACGTTTATAAATTTAAATATATTTTAATTATCGGGCACGTTTAAATATATAATTTTAATAATAATAATTTTAAAATATAAAAATAAACTGCTAAGCATTTTTTAATAATTGCTTATGGATAAGCTTTAATAAAATATATAATTTATATAAAAAAAAATAATTATTAAAATAATGTTCTGTTTATATTAATTATTTAGTTATAGCTAGATTAAAACGCGCGCGTTTAAATCTTTAGCTATAAATAAAATCTTTTAACTTCAAAAGATCTAAGAAATAATATTAGTTTAAATTAGTTTACTAATAAAATCTCTTAGTTATATAAATATATTACTTTAAAAAAATTAATATAAAAATAGAAAAAAAAATGCTTTTTTAATTCCTCAGCTAAATAAGAAATTCTAGTAAGTCTAAAATTAACCCCTGCAGGAGTGGCCGTGGGCCACCTGTTGCCAGCCGTAGCCTGTACAACCTATTTAATCTAATAATACACGAGCCGTTGGCTCGATTAATATGGGCCCCTTCAGGGACTCTATCAAACAGATTAAATTATTATAATAAAAAAAAAAATGCTAACGCGTTAATTAAAACATTAAAACTTAAATATTAAAATATATAACTAATATTTATAATGTAATGAATTATAATAATACGAGCTATACTAAAAATAAAAATTATGCTGCAAAATATATAAAATATATGTCATGGGCAATGCCTATAAGGAAGTATTGGCGCACGGGCCGATATAGGCAAACTGTTATACACTTTTATTCTGAACAATTGTTAAATAGCTTGTAAACTAATTATTAAACCTGGACTAGTACAACTAAAACTAACTAGTTTTATAAAACTACGTTTTATAAGCTATATATATATTATTTATAACTTTTATTATTTAGCTAAAAAATAGATTTTATTTGTTATTTTAATAAGTATATTTTTAAATATATTTTATTATATATTTTCTAGCTTTTTAAAGCTTTTAATAAATTTATAACAAATTAATTAAAAGTTTTCTAAAAGCTATTTTTAAATAATTAAACGGAATTTCTTTTAATATAAGCTATAAAATATAATAATAATAATTTAATATATTTAAAACAAAAAATAATGTTTTATTAGCAAAAATAAATTAAAGCTATATATAAGCGGTTTAAAAAAAAATTTTAAACAGCTAATATATTAACTTTTAATATTATTTTTATATTTATTTATTAAACTATGCTAAGTTTTTTAAATTTAATTATAAAAATTTAAATATAAACTTTTAGTTTAGTTTAAAAAGTTTATAAAAGACTGTTTTAAATAAGCTATATAAAAAAGTTTATATTATATAAATTATAAATAAATAAAAATTTATAAATAATAATAAATTAAAATAATATAATTTTTATAAGCTGTTTAAAAATAATATATAAATTATTATTAAATTGTTTTATATTATAAGCAGCTTTAATATAAAAGCTAATGTAAAAGTATTTTTATAAAATATTAAAACTATTTATAATAATTTAAATAAAGCTTTATTTTTTATTTATAAGCTGCGCACGCTTTATTAAAAAGCTAATTAATATTTTTTATATTCTTTTTAATTTAAACAAATATTGTTAAAATTAAATAAATTAAGCTAAATAAATAATATTAAATTATTATTATTTTTAAAGCTATAAATAATAAGCTTAAAAAGCTTTTATAAACATATAACTATTTAATAATTATTAAAGTTGTTTTAATAAAGTTTTAAAAATAATAAACAACTTAAAAAAACTATTAAATAATTATATTAAAAACAGCGTTTAAAATAAGCGTAAATATAGCATAATTTATAAAAGTTTAGCAGTAGATTTAAAAAAAAATATTAAAATAATAAAAATTGTTTTTTTTTTTAAATTTACTGTTTAATAAAACTTTTTAAGCAAAGCTTAAACTGTTTAAACTATAAAAAAAAAACGTTATAAAAAAACAATAAAAAACTGTTCGCGATATAAAAAAGTAAGCTATTTTATTAAATAATGTTTTAAAAAACTAGTAGGCAGACTAAATATTTATATAAGCAATATAAAAATAAAAAAACGTTAAGCTTAAACAACAGAAAAAAATTAAAAAATAAATAATTTTTAAAAAAAAAACGGTTTTAAAAGTTAATATTAACTTAAAAAAAAAACAATTATTAAACAGCTTATAAACAGCTTATTTTTTATAATGAATATATTTATAAAAAATATAATTTTAAAAAGCTTTAATTAATTAAAAATATAAATAGTATGCAGCTATTAATAAAAATATTATTAAAAAATACAGGTTATTACGTATAAAAATAAAAAAACAGCTTTTTAAGCTAGCTATTAAAAAAAAGCTTATAAACAGCTTTTAAAAAATAAGTAAAATCATTTATTTAAATATAAATATAAACAGGTATATAAAATGAATATATATATATATAATAAAAAGTTATAATATTTATTAATATTAAAAACTTTAATTAAAATATAAAAAATAATATATATTATTTATAAATATTATATAAACATAGAAAAAATATATAATATTATAATTATAAAAGAATATATATAAATTAAATAAAAATTATTAAAACAGTTTAAACTATGTTTATAATTAACTTTTTATTTTTATTAAAAAGTAAAAAAAACGTGTAAAACTAAAAAGCTTAAATAAAAACTACTTAAAGTTTTTTTTATAATAATTACTTAAATAAACCAAGCTTTTAATTTAAAAATTTTAAACGCGACTTAAAAAAGCTTTTAAACAAATTATAAAAATAAGCCGACTTGTTTAATAAATATAAAATATAAGCTTTATTTTTTAATTATTTAAAAACAGATTATAAAATATATTTAAATATAAATATATAAAAGTATAAAAAATTAGTTTTATAAAGCTTTTTGATTAGGTTCTACTAAGGTCAGGGCTCCACCACTTAACTTTTTTTTTTATAACCTTAACTTTTAAGCATATTAAGCTTGAAATAGCCCTGAATTTGTTTATTAAAACGGAAGAAAAAATAACAGATTAAATATTTTAATATTAAAAAAACGTTTAAAAGCTGCAACAATATTATATTTGCAACAATGTTTTTTTGTTTTAAAGCTGATAATATAGCAAAAAATATATAAGCTAAAGCTTTATTTTTAATAACTATATAAACTGAATTTTTAGCGATATAAATAATATTATAATTTTTAGCTTATTATTAATTTATATTTAAATTAAATTAAACTTATAACTTTTTTTAAAAAAACAAGCTAAAGCTGATATAGCAAGCATTTTTTTGCTTTTAAAAAAAAAAATTGTTTAGCGCAAGCTATGCTTTTACTTACAGCGCTTTAAACATAAAAAAAAAAAAAAACTTCGGCTAAGCCGACTTAAATTTAAAATTAAGCCAGGTTTAAGCCGTTTAAAAAGCTTAAACTTAAATTTTAAGTTTGCTAAAATATATAAGTTATTTTTTATAGTTTAATTAATAACAGGCTAGTTTTTTAAAATTAACTAAAAATAAATTATAATAATATTTTGCGGCAACTTTAAACTAATAAATTTAATTAAGCTATAAATAAAAAGCATATATATTTTAAACGTAGCTACAGCTTTATATATAAATTAAAAAAAATATTATAATATAAATAATATTTTTAAACCAGAAGCAAATAAAAACAATATTTTTATTTAAATATAAAGTTTTTAATTTATATAGCAATTTATATATAGTTATTTAAATTATAATTATATATAGCTTTAGCTATAAACAACTTTGCTTATATAATATATAAATTAAATTTAATATATAAACTAAAAACAGTAATTTTTTGCAGCAGCTTATATAAAACATTGTTTAATAATATTATATATAGCTGCTTTATAATTAAAATAAAATTAAAAATAAAATTTAATTATTTATTAGTTGCAGCTTTAAAAATAAGAAACTATATTAACTTAATAACAGATTAAACTAAAACAACTTATATTTAAATATATTTTATTAAAAAATAAACTTTATAATAAATAAAATAATTATAATTATATTAAAACCGGCTTAATTTTATATTATTATAAGCATATGTACTGCTGCTATAAAAATATATATAAAAAACTAGCTTGTATTAAAAAAAAAACTTAAAATAAATCGGCTGTTTTATAACTTAATTATAGCTTAATAATTTAATTAAAACTTAACCTGTATTTATTTTAAAAACAACTTAAAATATTATTAATTATTTAAATAATAGTACTAGCTTCAAAGCTATTATTTAAACCCGCAGTAAATATAATATTAAAATTTAAAATTTTTAATTAAATAAACTTTTTATATATAGCTTTTTTTTTTTTTTAACTTAAATTTTAATAAAAAATATTATAAAACTATTTAAACAATTTAAAAAAGCTGTTAATTAATATTTTATGCTATAAAGCTTAATTAAGCTGCAAAAGCTATTTTAATCTAAGCTGTTTAAATAACTTAAACTTAGCTAATAAAAACTATTTAATAATTAAATAATAAATTAAAACAGATTTAATATAAAATCGGATTATAAAATAAAATAGCTCTGCAGGCCTGTTTTGTTTTTTTTTAAGCTTAGTTTTAAAAATTTTTAAAAAATAGCGCCAGATATACTATTTATTTTTTTTTAAAAACAGCTTAATTAATAACTAAATTTAACCTGAAATAGCAGCGCTTAAATATTTAATAATATAATAAATATTTAACTTAGTTCAAGCCGCAGGCTTAAACATATATTTTATTAAAAAAAATTTAAAAAACATGTTTTAATTAGTCCTAGTTGTACTTTTATAATAAATGCTGCTTAAATTTAAATAGAAATTAAAATTTTTTTATAAAAATTGCTTTTTGTTTAGCTTACGTATAGCTTTTTTATTTTTAACTTATTTATTAAAAGTTTATATTAAATTTTAAAAGCTTTTTTTTTACGTTTATAATATATTATTTAAACAATTTTATTTTTATAATATTTGCGTTATATATTTAAAAATATTTAATATTTATTAAAAATATAATTATTTTTTAAACATGTTAGGCCTAATTTTAAACTTTAATAAAAACTACGAAAATATTTATATAAAAGTTTTTAATATTAAAGTTAATACGTTTTTAATGCAAGTATAACTTGTTAATAAAAAACAAAAATAAAGTAAATTATATTTAAAATAATATTAAAACCGCAGATATTTTATAAAAAACTAAAAAGTTATAAGTTATTTAAGCTTTTATGCTATAATAATTTTAATTAGCAGAGCTTTTTTTATAATATATAAATATTGCTGTTTAAATTTAATTTATAGCTGTTTTAATTATTATTTAAAAATATAATATAAAATTTTATTTAATAGTTTAACGTTTTAAAAACTTTAATAAAATATTTATATTAAATATAAACAACCGTTTAATTTATTATTTATTTATAAACGTTTTAAAATTAAAGCTTAATAAATTTTAGTTTAAAATAAAAGCAAACATTTATAACTAATATATAATATTATTTATTTTTAAAAACTAAGCTTATAGCTATTTATATTTTAAAAATAAAACATTATAAAATATTAATATTTTTAAAATTATAACAATTTAAATCGCGTTTTAATATTAATATATATATTAAACGTTTAATATTATAATTATTTATATAAATAATATAATTATATAAGCTAGTTTAATTAAAATATTTATAAAAAAATTTTATTATTATATTTGCTTTATAAAAATTTATTTTAGCTACATAAAATAATATCTACTTTTAAATTAAGCAGGTTATATTATAAAATAATAGTTTAGCCGATGTTTTATTTTAAGCTAAATTTATAATAATTGCTAATTTATATTTTAATTAATAGTTTTTATTAAAAATAACCTAACTTTGCGTTTTTTAAACAGGATTTAAAGCAATAATTTATTTTGTTTTAAAAATAATTATATTTATTTATTATACGCAGGTTTAATAAATTTAATTTAAAAAATATATAACGTTATAGTAAACTTATATAAAAACTAATGCTTTTATTAAAACAAGCCAGCTTAGCTTATATTAATATAAACTTTTGTTTTATATATATATAATTATATATTTAGTTTTTATAGCAGCTTATTTAAAGCTTAATTTTAAATAAATATATATTTATGTTATGTTTAGTTTATATCGATTTATTTTTTAATATATAAGTTTTAAATATTTATATATTAAGCGTTTAATTTAAAAAGCAGCATATTTTTTTTTTTATAAATAAAACAACTTTATTAAAGCTTTAATTTTAAAACAACTTTTAATTAAACTAATATTAAATAAAGCTATAGGAAATAAAAATTTATATAATAGATTAATAATTAATGCAGCTTTTATAATAGCTTAGCACGGCTTTTTATAGCTAAGCAAAATTATATATAATAAATCCGACCTGCAAAAGCTTTATAAATAAGCTGTTTTAAGCTTATTAAAGTTATTAATTTAATTTTTAATAAATAAAAACTATTTTTAAATATTATTATATAAAATAAAAATAAATAAAAACGTTTTAAAATAAACATAATAATAAATGTTATAAATAGTTTATTATATTTAATTATTTATATAGCAAACTTTTAAAATAAAACATTATTTTAACGTATATATATAATTTATTACTACTTTTTTATTTTATAAATAACGTTTTTTTAAAAACTAAAACATTTTAAATTTTATACAACTATTTATTATATTTAAAAATCGATTATAAAATATATTTAAGTTATAGTTTTAAATAAAGCGCTATTTAATATATATATAACATAAACATAAATAAAAACAATATAAAACTTTTAAGCCGTTAAATATTAAACGTAATAAAATGCTATTATAAAACGTTTTTAGCTAAAATATTAAAAACTAATAAACGTTTTATATTTAATATAAGCTTAAATTATTTTATATTATAAAAACTAATAAAAATTTAATTTTAAATATATTTGTTATTTTATTTTAAAAGCTTATTTAATATTAAATTCGCGTTAAATTTGCTTTTATTAGTAAATAAATAAATATATTTAATATAAACGTTAAATTTATTATAAATTTACTTTTAATTTTAACAAAATCTAGCAGCAGTATATTTAATTAATTATATAGCAAATTTGCAGCAAATTTGCTTTAAACTATTAAATAAAAAAATATATATATTATTATATATTAAATTTATATTAAGTTTATAATAAAATATAAAATAATTAAATTATTTAAACATATTTTATATTATATATTTTTATTTAATGTTTAAGTTATTACATATTAAATTTAAGCTTAATTTGCAGCTAATTTATTTATTAACAGCTTTTAGCGTTAAAACATTTAAAAAAAAACTTTTATTAAGCAAATTTATATTTTTTTTACCGCGACTTTTATTATTTTTATTATTTTTTATATTATTGTTTATATCGTTGTTGTTATTATTATTATTGCTATTATCGTTGTTATTAAAAGCTTTTGCTGCAGCAGCTTTTTTAACTTGTTTTTACTTTAAACTTTAATTTTAAATTTTATTAATAGTTTTATATAATAAAGCTTTATAATTAGCATTAAATTTATTGTAAATTTATAATAGATTTTTATTTTTAACGCTTTAAAACGTTTTATAAATATTTAGCGCGACATAATTATAACACGCAGCTGCTTAAACCTGTATAAATAAATTTTATTATTTTTTAACTTTTATATCGTTTATATTAATTTAGCAGCTAATTAATATTAAATTTACTATATATTAGTTTTAATAATTTATATTAAAATATTTTTTAAATAATTTTTTAAGCTTTTATATAATATATATATTTAAAAGTTTATATATTAATATTATTTATATAAAAACGTTTATATTTTATATAAATTAATATTAAATTTGTTTAAAATTATAATTTTTAATTTTTATAACATAAAATATATAATAAATATAATAAATTTAACGCTTAATTATTATAACAGGCTTTTAATTTATAATAAATTAATATTAAATTTAAAAAATTTATTAAAAAACTTATTTTTGCTACGCGATTTTAATAATAGCAGGCCAAAAAGCTAGCGATAAGCCAGCGCGTTTTTATTTAAAGTTAAAAATATTATTATTTATTAAAAGCCAGGCGTTAATATATTATTAACGCTTTAAATTTAAAGCAAATTTATATTATATTATTATATTTACTAAAAAAAAAGTTGTAAAAATTAAAAAAAAAAGCTTTTATTTGCAGACCTAGCTATATTTTTTATTTTGTTTAGCTAGCTTTATTAAAAAATTTATTTAATTATATTTAGTTATATATTTTTAACTTTGTTTTATTTTATAAACTAATTATAGTTTTTAATTTTTATTATTTTATTTATAAATAAAATAAACGTTTAAAACATAAGTTCAAACATTTTTTAGCTAGTTTTTTAAGCTTAACTATATATTAAATTTAACGCTAAAAAATAAACATATGTTTGCTATATTTTTAGCTGCAGCTTTATATTAAAAGCGATTTATATTAAGCTTATGTTTTTTTTTAAAATATATATTATTTATATTACACGGTATATTTTATTAATAATATAAATAATTAAGTTTTATTAAAATTAAAGCTTTATTATTTAACTTTTTTTTTTATAACTTTAATTTTTAAGCATATTAAGCTTAAAATAGCTCTAAATTTATTTTATTTACTACCTGATAATAACAAGCTATTTGTTGCACCAGTCACAAATAAGAAGTCAAGGCTCCAGCAATAAGTGATGTATTGTACAAAAAATCTACAGATGAAAAAGGAAAGAGTAAGTGGGAGGAATTAGCCCACTAGAATTCTGGCTAAGTGCAGGTGTGGGGTGGGTCCAGTCTGTGCGCTACAGCTGGTCTGTGCGCACCAGTTGGCAACAGGTGTACGGATGTCCTGCGCGTGCCACGCACGCTACAGGAAGGACCAGACCAGCCATCCGTAACTCTATTAAAAAAAAATTAGGTTTTTTTAGTCGGTAAATAGCATATATAATATAAAATATTTTTCCGGCTAGCTTTTTAAGCCCGACTATATACTAAATTTAATATTAAAAAATAAGCATACGTTTACTACATTTTTAGCTGCAGCTTTATATTAAAAGCAACCCGTATTAAGCTTACGCTCCTCCTTAGAATATATGCTATTTATACTGCGCGGTATGCCCTGTTAGTAATATAGATATATAATATATTAAAAAATAAACTTTTTATTTTTAAAAAAACCTTTATTAAACTATTAAATAAAATATATATATATATAAACAGTTTATTAGTAGATATACTAATATCTTTTATATATAAGATTAATAATAATTTTATTTTTCTTATAACTATAAAACGTTTAATAATATTATTAAAAACACTAGTATTTTTTTTAATTTAAAAACGGTTAAAATATTTTTATAAACTAAATAATTTATTAAATTAAATATTAAATTAGCTTTTTATAAAATTAAAATATAAAAAAAAAAGAAATAAAAATAGTTTTTTAACTAAGTTTAAACTATTTAAATAGTTAATAACGTTTTTAGCTTATATAAAGCTTTTATAACGTTTTAATATTATATTAATAATATATTTTAAAACTTTTAAATTATTTTTATATTATATATATTAATAAGATGTTTATATTTTTTTTTAGCTTTTAAAAAGATTATTATTATAAAATTAAACAAGTTTTAAACTGTTTTATAAACGCTGGCTTTTATTTAAATATTAATAAAAGCAAATTTAAAGTTTTTATGACAAAATATTTAAAATTTATTATAAAAACAGGCAAAAAAATTAATATAAACTTTAAAAAATTACGCGCAATTTATAAATAAAAAGCTTTTATAACGTTTAAAAACATACAGAAATTTTTAAGCTTGATAAACTTTTATAAAAACTTTATCAATAGCTATTTAAAAAAAACGGCTTTATTAACCGCGCTAATTAAAAAAAACGTTTTTTTTAAAAAAAAAAACTTATAACAACGCGGCTTTTAAAATATTTAAAAACATTTTTGCTAACAAACTTATATTAACTTATTTTAATTTTAACAAAAAAACTTTTATAAAAACGGCCTGCTTAAAATAGTTTTATAAAAAACATTTAAGCTAATTAAAAAAAAATAAAAAACTATAGCCTGTTATATATTATTTATATTGTTTTCTAGCCATGAAAATTAATTATAAAATTCATAATAAAAAACTTTTTATAATTATAAACTGTTATAAGCTTAGCATATTAAATTTAAAAATATAAACGTGTTTTTTATTATAATATTTAATTATAAAAACTTTATTTATTTAATAATTATTAAAAACCAAATTAAAGAGCAGGTTTATTAAACTAAAAACTTAACTAAATATAAATTTAAACTAAAGTTTTATAAAAAACGTTTAAACAGCTAAGTAAACGCTCTATTAAAACATAACTAGAACTTTTTAAAAAAAGCTTAAAATAAAAAATATGCAAAATAAAATAAATAGCTGTTTATTAAGCTTTTTCAAAACTCACTATAAATTATTTAAATAAATAAATTAAAAAACGTGTTAATTTTAAAAAAAAAAAAAAAAATATTTAATTATAAAAATCTAGCTAATATTTAAAATACTGCTTTTAAAAAAAACCTAAGCTATACGCGTATTACCTGCGTTATATAAAAAAACGCACGTGTTTTTTTTTAAAGTTAAATTTTAAAGTATTAATTACTAAACATAACCTAGACCTGCGCAACACATTAAAATTTTACGACCAGATTTAAATTTTTAATTAAAAACTTTTTTGAAGAAAAAATATTTTAAAATATTTACGATTTATGTTTAATAAAACATTTTAGTTAAAAAAAAACTATTATAATAATGTTAAAAAAAAAAATTTAGCTAGCGTTTTTAAAAAATATAAAACGTTTAATATATAATTATAATATTTATAATAAAAAAATAATATAAAAAAACTAAAAATAAAGCTTGTTGTTAGAGTAGGCAAGGGGTGCCAGGCTTGGCACCACCAGTTGCCCCACTATAAGATTAGATAAGGTGGCCCAGGCTACCTGGGCTAGCCCACTTGGGCTAGGCCCACCCACCTACCTGTACTAATAGGTGGAATTCTAGGACTGCACCTAAAATTCCACCATCTTGATTATTAACTATATATAACACTATAAACTAGACCAGCATACTATAAAATACAGTTATTTACAGCTTTATACCTTTAACCAGACTTATTAAATTAATGCTTTTACAACGATCGGACTAAAAATACCTTTTTAAGTAGCTCTTGCAAACTATTTATTTAGGTCTTACGGTTAAAAACGGCTTTTTTGCCCTGCGGCAGTTTATACTGCGCGGCCAAGTGCAAAAAAACTAGTAGAATTAGCTGCAAATTGCGCTATTTTATTAACTAATTAACTAACTGATTAATTAAAGCTTTAGATTTATCGATTCTAGCTAGTTTTACTAATTTTATCGTTTTTAGCGTTTTTAGCCAGATCTATTAATTTTAACTAATTTAATTAAGCTATTAATTCTACTAACCCTAGCTTTAGCCGACTTAGCTTATTTTAGCTTGGTTTAGCCTAGCTTAGCCGACTAGCGGGCTAATTAAGCTAAGTTATAGCTTTTATTAATTATTAAATAAAAGCTGTTTAATAAATAATATATAAAAAAATGTAAGTACGCTATAAAAACGTGTTAATAGCTTAAATAAAAAATATAATAAATTAGCTGCAGATATTACCGAATTAAAAGTATTTTATGTCGAGTTGCAGGCTATAACTAAGTTTTTTAATTTAAAAGTAGGTGTTTTAAACATAAAACTAGGCTTTTTAAAATTAAAAATAAGCTTTATAAATAACCGTTTAAACTTATTAATCGGCTATATATAAAATAGCAGTAGTTTTAAAAACTAAACAAGCTATTAAATTAAAGCGGCTTAAGCTAACAAGTTTAAAGCTAACAATTTTATTAAAGCTAATAATTTTATTAAAGCTAATAATAATATTAGCTTAAAGATTTTACCTGTAAGGCCTCTAGCTATTAAAAATACTAGTGTTAGCTTTTTTTTTGCAAATACCGCAGTTTTTTTAGTTAATCCGGCTATATATTATAAACCGGTTATATATTTAGTTATTAATACGGCTATATATTTTATTTATAACTTAATTAATTTAGCTAATTAAATGTTTAGCTATTTTAATAATCTAGCTTATTAAGCCTGTTGTTTTAATCTAGTTAATTAAACTAGCTAATTTAATATAGTTAATTAAACTAATTAGTTTAATTTAATTAATTAAGCAGATTTAATTAATTAAAGCTTTAGATATACGGCTTGTTTAAAAGCTTTAGATATAAGCTATTTTAATTTTAGTTATTTTAATTTAGCAGATATTAAAATAATAACTGTTAGAAATAACGTTACTTATATAAATATTTAGTTGTTTATAAATAAACCGCAGGCTTTAGTTAAAAAATAATTTTTTTTAATTAAATTTTTAACTGAATTAATTGCTTGTTATATAGCTAAGCTTTAAAATAATAAAACAATAAATTCCTAGCTAATTAACAGCGTATTTTATATAAAGCCGGCTTAAATAAAGTTATTGCGGCTTAAAAAACCGATTTAAAATATAGTTTAGACATGTTATACGCTTATTTATAACTAATAATTTGTTTTTATATAATATAATTAAAAACAAGCGTGTAATGTTTTAATTTGTATAGCATAAGTTATAATACGTAAAAACTAACGGAACTTTAAAAAAAAACAATTTTAATTAGCTAAAAATTATAATAATTATTTAAAATTAATAAAAAAAGCTTATTTTTAATTATATAAAAAAGCTAAAAGCTAAAAATTTTTTAAAAAACTATATAAAAAAAATCGAACAAGCTTATAGTAAGCTTAAATAAAAAGCTAAACGTTTTTATAGCTTTAGTTTTAGCTCTAGCTGTAGCTTTAGCTTAGTTAAACAAAAGTATTAATAACGATTATATAAACAAAATAACTTTTAAAATATTAAAAGTTTTAACTATTTTAATAAAGCTAGTAGTTTTATTAGTTCTACTACGCGTAGCTAAAACTGTAGAAAAACTAAAAGCGGCCGGAATTATAACTATAACAGCAGCTGCAGCTAAACCAGCAGAATTTCTAATTAAAAAAGTGGTTAATTAATATGCTAGCTAAATAATAGCTTGTTTATTTTTATTATGTTTTTATATAAATTAGCACTTAAAAAAGCTTAAAGCTAAATTAAAGCTTTAGGACTAAGTAGAAAGTTTAAAACTTAATAGATAGGACTAATAAAATTTTAAAACATTAATTAGCCAGCTGCTGCTAAATAGTTGCTAAAAACAGCAACAGCTTTTTAAATGTTTAGCATTTTGTTAGAGTAAGCAAGAGGTGCTAGGCTTAGCACTACTAGTTGCTTTATTATAAGATTAGATAAAGTGGCCCAGGCCACCTGGGCTAGCCTATTTAGGCTAGGCCTACCTACTTACTTGTACTAGTAGGTAGAATTCTAGGACTGCACTTAAAATTCTATTATTTTAATTACCAACTATATATAACACTATAAACTAGACCAGCATACTGCAAAATACAGCTATTTACAGCTTTATACCCCTGACCAGACTTATCACTTGTTATATTTATTATTAATTTTTAAGCAATATTAAAACAAACTTTTAATAGATTTTATAATAAACTTACTAATAAAAAAATAAAACGATTTTATTAATTTAATAATAATTACTAATAAGTTTAATAAAACTATTATATTAAAAACAATAGTTTTAATAAATATAAAAACTTATGCTGAGCGGTTTATATAATATTATGAACGTTATAATAAATTTTTTACAGCTATAACTAGTAATAAAAACATACATTAAGCTAATTATTTTTAACGTAAAATATGCTTATGAATAAATATTAAACTGCGTTTATTTACTGCTTATTATTTAAGGGTAAACAGAGCTATAAAATAAATAAACTAAAAAGTGCTAATATATTTATAAATATACGTTATATATATTTAAAATAACTAGTTTATATTATTTTTAAAAACTAAATTTATTATAATAATTAAAATATTATAATTATTAAGCTAAGTTTTTTTTTTATAATTTATAAATATTATATAGTTATTATATTAATAATTAAATGTTTAATATAACTAGCTTATAATTTATAAACTTTCATTAAAATATTTATATATAAATTAAAAACAATATAAAATTTATTTAAATAACTATTGCTATAAAATAGTAAAACTAAAAAAGCGGCTAATAAGCAGCGCATGCTAGCTAAGAAGTTTAAAACTAAAGATCTTATTAAATTATTTTTAAAAATATATAAACGCTGCATTTATTTTAAAAATTAATATAGCTATACGTTAAATATTATATTATTGAAATAATTAGTTTTACGCAATAAAATTAAATATTTTAAAAATATTTATAATTATTTTTATATTAAGCTTATATGCTGTATAAAAATAAACTTTTAGTTTTTAAACGTTAAATAACAGCCAGCTTTTTTTATATAAATAATAAAACTTAAAAAACAAAAATAAAAATAAAAAATATTAAAAGCTTATTAAATTAAAAGAAAAATATAAAAAGCTTGTAAACTAGTTATAAAATAAAAAAATATATTAAACTTATTAAAAACTTTTAAAAACTTTTACAGATTTAAATAATAAACTGTTTTAAAAAAATATAAAAATATATAAAATAATAATAAACTTAACGTAAAAAAAAAGAATAGCTTAAAAATAAAACATAAAAAAAACAATAAATAAAATAAATAAATAATATAAAATGTTATATTTTTAATTATAAATAAAATTAGCTTGTAAATATATTATAAATAATTTAAAAACTATAAAAGAAAACTATTAAATAAAACGGGCTAATTTTTTATATTTTTCTTATATAAGCTTTAAATAAAATAATAATAAGCGCTGCATAAGCAGCGCTTAAGCTATTTAATTTATTTTAATTTTTTATTATTAAGCTTTAATTTTTTTTAAGCATTATTTATAACTAGCGTAAGAACAGCTAATATATTTAATAAAAAAAGCACCGCTGCAGCTGCTAAAGTTTTATTAATAACAGCTGTAGTTATACTGCTTGCTATATTATTTTAAAATTTAATTAATTTCTGCTTATTTTTTAAGCTATTTATAATTAATATTAAAATAAAGCTTATATTTTTAATACAGTTTATATAAACTTAAAAAACTTTTATATAAAAATAACAGCTTTTAAAAATTTATAAATAGTTTTATAAATTGTAATAAAATATATAAATTATTATTTATTTTTAAAGCATTTTTATTATTTTTTCAATTAAGCGTAAATAATACGTAAAAAACTATAAACTGCAGGTAAAATATTTATATAACAGGCTTTAATTTTTTATTATTTAAAAACTGTTTAATATAGTTTTAAATAATAATAATAATTTTATTTATATAATATATAAATTAAATATAAATTATAATTGTTAAAGTTAGAACTTATTTTTAATATTTTATTAATATAAACTAAACGTTTTAAAAATTTAAACAAGTTTAAATAAATTTATTTTAACTGTTTAAAAAGCATATGAATATATAATAAAAACTAATAAAAAGAAACTTATAAAAATATATTTATTATATTTATAAACGTTTTTAATAAAATATGAAAATATTTAAAATAGTTTAAAATTATTAAAAGTTTATTTATAAATAAAGTTAATATAAAATATAAACAGTTATAACAGCAGCTAGTTTATTTTAAAACATTTTTATTTATTTATATAATATATATAATATATAATAACGCGTTTTTTATAATTAGCTTATAATAAGCTTATAAAAAAATATATTATTAATTTAATTAATATAAAAAAGTAAAAAGCTATTATTTATTAGTTTATTAATGCAGCATATATATAATATAACATGTTTATAAAAAAAGCAAAAAAAAAAGCCGCGCAAAATATTAATAAAAAGCTAGCTTATAATAAAACAAGCAAAAAAAGCTTTTAAAGCTATTATAAACGGCGCATAAACGGCTTAAAAAATAAAAAAAAATAAAAAAAAACTAAGTAAAAAGCAGAAAAAAAAACGTAAATAACGCTAAAACTTAATTAACAAAGCTTATAAATATATAAAAGCAGCGCTAGGCATAAAACAAAAAATTAAAAATTAATAAATAAAACTAAAAAAACATTATTTTTGTTTTTTATTAATAAAATTGATATAAAAATAACAGCTAAAAAGAGCCCGTTTTAATATAATAAAAAACAACGGTTTAATTAACTAATAAAAAAATTATAAACCGCTTAAAACTAATTTTTAATAAGCAAAAAAATATAGTTATATTAGCAGGCCAAATTAACAAAGCGGCTAAAATATGAATAAAAATAAATCTTAGCTGCAATAATAAAAAACAAATATTATATTAATAATAAAACGCCGAACAGCCTGCGGAATAAAATAAAATTAACACGTAAACAGCTTAAATAATAGACTAAAGCACTATAAAAATTAAAATAATTTATAAAGCTAGTTATTATTAAAAAAAAAAAAAAAAGGCAAAAAACGGGCGGTTTAAAAGCTTTATATAGCTGTATATAAAGCAGTAAAAAATAAAGCTTAGCAAAATTTTAAAAAGCAGTTGTGCGTAAGCATTTAAAGCATTTAAAAAATATATAAAAACTAGCAAATAATAAATAAAAAAAATAATACTATAAAACATTTATAAACAGCGTTAAAACATTTTAGCAGATTAAACTAATAAAAATATATATTTATATATAAATGAAAACTTATAAATAAAAAAACTTAAAAAAAATTTTTTTTTAAGCTAAAAAACTTTATTTATAAATTTAAAATATAAGCATAAAATTATAAAACAGCTTATAACTAGCTTATAATTTTTTAAAAAACATAAAAAAAATAATATTATAAACAGTGCTTATAAAAAATATTAGCATATAAACTAATATAAACAAATTATTATATATTTTTATTTTAAATAATTATTAAATAGCTTATGAATTAATTATTAAACTTAAACTAATATAACTAAAACTAACTAGTTTTATAAAACTGCGTTTTATAAGCTATATATATATTATTTATAACTTCTGCTCTTTAGCTAAAAAATAAACCTTATTTATAACCCTAATAAATATATTTTCAGGCATAGCTTATTATAATATAATAGTATTAGCAATATATATAGTATTTAAAATATAAAACAATATAATGAAAGTTATATAAACTAATTATATATTTTATATAATATATAAACATTTAATAAAATTGAATAAAAATATTAAAACAAATAAAAAAGCCTATTATTATTTTATATATATTTTGCTATAATTTAAAATTTAAGCTAATATATTATATAAACAGTAATAAAAATAAACTAGGTATTTTTATTATTATTTAAACTAAAACGTTATAAATAATATATAATAATTAAACTTATTTTAGAATATAATAAACAGCTGACTATTTATAATTTATATTGTTTTTTAAATATTAGAAAATATGTGATAAAATATATTAATGCTTGTTTTATATATATATTAGCAAAAAAAACTAGGCGTTAATTATATAAAGATTTTTAACTAATTAATACTTTATATATACTTTTTTTTATATTATGTTTTAATTTGATTGTCGGACTACTAAACTTTATAAATAAAAATAACGTAGTACTAGCAGTAATATATAAATTATTTAAATGTATTAAATATATTATTAATAAAAATTTATATATTATAAAAACTAAGCTTAATTATATATATTTTATATATATTTTAATTAAAAATTATTAAACGTTTTTATATTAAATATTAATTTTAAACTAATAAGTAGACTATAAACAGTATTATATAAAGCAGGCAATATTAATATTAAAATAACAGCATTATATTATTAAACAGCTAATAAACAAGTTAAACGGATTATGTAAATATTATAAACTTTATTAATTATTATACTAAAACAAAAACTTAAAATTAATAATTAAAAAATTTTTGTTAAACATGCTATATACTGCTTTAATATATTAAGATCTACTATTATTAAATAAATATTATATAACTTATTATATAAACAGAAATTTAAAACTTTTTATTAATTAGCCCTAAAATTAATAATAACTATATATAACCGTAATAAATACTGCAACAAAAAGCAGTAAATATTATAGTAATTATATAAACAAAAATAAAAATATATTATAAGAACAAATATAATAAACTATTAATTATTAATAATTATAACTTAATATATATGAAACTAGCAAAGCCTAAACAGCTTAGATATTATTTATAAAATTAAATTAAGCTCATTTTTTTTTAAAATTAGTCTGTTTATAGTTAAAAAAAAACTTAGCCACTTTAAATATTGTATTAAGCTATTTAAATAGTTATATTAACGAAAAAACATTTTAATTAAATATTTTAAATTAATAAAAAAATATTTATAATTATAAAACATTAAAACGAAGTAGCTTAAATATAAATAGCATTAATAAAAAATTATTACAAATATTATTAATTATATAAAATATATCCGATTTTATTTTTAACAGCTAAAATATAACTATGCTATAAAATTAAATAGTTTAAATATATAAAAAATATAAAAATTAGCAATAAACTTTAAATAAAATGTTTTTAATTTACTGCAATAATATTATAAACCAACTTTAACAGAGGTGTGGATCGATCTATAAAAAGATGTATTAATTACTAGAAGCGTGGTAATACTTTAGGAATGTTTAGTATAAATAATCGAATTTATTAAAAAGCTTTTATCTGGTGTAATAAACTATAGGTATTTATATATATTAATTATATAGTAAAAACGATTTTAAAAGTTGTTTTTGTTTTAAGCGTATAATGCTTATAAATATAATATTAAAACTATATTTTATATATATATATTTTTTAAATTAATTAATTTATTAATTAATTTATAGTTTTATTTTTAATTATTTTTTAAATTTTTTATTTAAATTAGTTTTTTTAAGCATTTTTAATAAATTAGTTAGCTTATAGTTTAATAATACGTATATTTTATTAATATAATTAGTTTATTTATATATAATAATAAATAAAAATAAAATTATATAACGCGGGTTTTTTTAAAGATATAAATAGTTTATTTTTAGCTGTATTAACGCGTTTAAAAAATATTTTTTAAATATATATTTTTAATTATATTGTTGCTTTATATTTTAATTAAATTTAATGATTTTTTATTAACGTTTAAACATAATTAATAATTTATTAGCTGTTTAAATATAAATTAATATTTAATTTTTATTTTTAACGTTTTTTTCTTTTTTTTTTTAAGTTTAAATATATAAACTATATATAATTTTTTATTTATATATTTTTATTAAATTTTAATATATTAATATAAAATATAGTTTTTATATTATTATTTTAAAAATATTTTTATTTTTAATAAATTTATTATTTATATTTATTAAAGTTATAATTTTAAAGTTTTATTATAATTATATTAATTTATAAATATTATTATAATTTATTATATATTATATTTATTAATTATTTTATTTTTATTTATAAATTATTAATATAATTTATTTATTAATATATATTTAAATTATTAATAATTATTATAAATAATTATTAAAATTATTTTAATTACTGCTAAGCTTATATTTATATTATTACTGCTGCTACTGCTGCTACTACTGCTGCTATTTTTGCTGCTGCTGCTGCTTTTACTGCTGCTGCTGCTATTTTTATTGCTGTTATTATTATTAATGCTGCTTTTACAGCTTTTATTATTTTAATTGTTTATATTGCTATAAATAATATTTTTAATATTTTTTAATTTATTTATAATTTATTTAAATATAATATTTAAAATTAAAACAATATATTAATTTATTTTAATAATATTTTTTTAAATTTATTTTTATTAAGCTTGTTTAATTTATATTTAAATTTAAATATTAAAAATATATTATTTTAAATTTTTAAAGCTTTATTATAATTAATACTATTAACCTACAGCTGCTAAACTTTATATAATTATATATATTATTTATATTTATTATTTTTAATTTAAAATATTATATAATAAATAGTGCTGCTGCTGCTGCTATTAACGTTATTTTTATTTTATTTATTTATATTTAAAACTAATAAATATTATTTAAAAATATTTTATTTAAACTATATTAATTTATATTTATTAATTAATTAAATCAATTATATTATAAAACTGTTAAATATAATATTTAATATTAATATTATATTTTTAAATATAAATATATTTTTTAGTTTATATTTTATTTTATATTTTTAATTAATTAATTAATATATAATTTATAATATAAAATTAGTTTTTATATATTTAAACAATAATTAAACGTTTTTTATATTGTTTTGTTTTATTTTTAATATTTTTATAAATAATTATTATAAGCTTTTATTAATTATTAATTAATTTAAAATAAATTATTTTAAACTTTAAAATTTTTAATATTAAATTTGCGATATTTTAATAAAAAATAAAATATTATAGCTTTAAAAACGTTTATTTTTATAAATTTTTATATTTTTATATATTTTTAGCAGTTTTTAACGTTTATATTTTTATAACTAGTTATTTTTTATTTATTGTTTTTTTATATTTTTATTTTTATTTTATTATAGTTTTTTATTTATTTTTATTATATAGTTTATATTTTTAAACGCTGTTTAAAAAGCTTTTTGTAATTTAATTTTAAAACGTTTTTTAATCTATTTAAGATATTTAATAATTTAAAAATTTTAATAAAATTAAAAATAAAAAAACGCTTTTTAAAAGTTGCATAAAATTAAAAAGTTTTTAAAGATTTTAATTTTTTAATTTTTTAATTAATTATTAAAAATTTAAACTAATAGTTTATTAGTTTTTTATATTATAATATAAATTGTTTAAATTAAATAAAACTTTAAAATATTTAAACTATATTTATATAAAATTTTTATAAAACTATTTATTAGCATTTAATTAATAAAAAATATTTTATTATAAATAAGTTTTTTAATATTTTTATTTAAACTATATATTTTATATATTTATATATTTAAACTTTATAATAATTTTTTATATTTATTAATTATTAAATAAATTATTTTAATATTATTTAAATTAATTATTTATATTTTTTGATGTTTAAAATAAAGTTTTTAAAAACTGTTTTAAAGCTATTATTTTTTAATTATATAGTTTATAGTAATAATTTTAGCTTTTATTATAAAAATTAAAATTATATTTTATTTAATAGTTTTTAAAACATTATATTTTTAAATAAAAATATAATATATTTATATAAAAACGTTTAGTTTTTATATTATTTATAAATAATATGTTTTTATAATTAATAAAGCTTAAGCTATTAAATTTCTGCTTTAATATATAATTTTAAAAATTTTATATAATATAAATAAGAAATTATTTAATTAGCTGCTTTTATATACTTTAAATTTAAATTTATAAAATATTTTAATAATAATATAACTATAAACGCTATATTTAGTTATAATATAATTATTATATAAAATATTAAATTAATTTTTTAATATATTTTAATTGTTTTTTAAAGTTTATTTTATATATTTTAATAGTTTTTATATAAAATAATATTTTTAAAGCTTAAATATTATTAATTAAATTAAATTAAGCTCTTATTTTTTAATATATTAATTATATATTAATATAATCGTTTTTTATATAGTTGCAGATTATTTTAATTTTTAAAACTTAAGCAATATTTTTTATTTTTAACTTTGTAGGCTTTTTAATCCGGCTGATAATCTTTTAGTTAATTTTTATTAATTCTTTTATATATAATTAAAAATTGTTTATATAAAATAAAATAAATATTTTATAATTTAAAAATAAAACAAATATAGTTTTTATTAAATATAATTATCTTAAAATATTTTAAATATTTAAAATTGGTTATATTATAATAATAAAAAGTTTTATAGCTTATATAAAGTTTTATTTAAAAGTATTGTTTTTTTATTAATTAAAACTATTTAATATTAAATATATAATAAAAGTTCACTTCTTTTAAAACTTTTAAAAATGTTAATATTATATTAAACAATTTAATTTTTAAATTAAAATATATATTAATTATTATTATTATTTAAAAAAATTTGCTATAAATATTACAGCATATATTAATTAAAACATATTTAGTATTTATAGATTTTTTATATAACTAGTTTTATTTTATAACTTTTAAGAATTTCTTTTTATTTAATTTATATATAAACATTTATTTAAATTATAATAGTTTATTTTTATTTTTTTATTATAACTATTTTTATAACTTTTTTTTTATATAGCAAGCATTTTTATATATATTTTTTTAAAAATTGTTTTAAAAATAGTTTTTAAGCTTTTTTATTTTATAAAAGGTTTTTAACAAAATATTTTAATATATTTAATTTTTAAACTAGCTTTTAATTAATCGGTTTTATATTGTTATATTATTGCTGCAAATATAGCATATAATATTTTATATTTATAATTTTAAAATATAAAGTTTTTATTTATTTTAAAAAAAATGTTTTTATAAAAATATTTTAAACATAATTTTTTAATAGGTTAATTTTTAACTTTATATTTATTATTGTCGTAAATATTAAGCTTTTTATATTATTTTTTAGCTTTTTATTTAGTTTTTTACGCTTAGTTCTGCAGCTTTATCTGTTTATAGGTAAAAATATCTTGTGTATATATTTATGTTTTATCCGGGTTTTTTTTAGCTTTTTATCGCTTGTTTAGCTGGCCAGAGTTAGCTTTTTGTTAGCCTGCTTAACAATTAACGTTTTTATTATTATAAAATTTATAACGGTTTTAAAACGTTATAAATAACTGTTTTTTCTGCGCATTATAGTTGCTTTATTTTTAAAACCTTCTGCTAAAGTGATACGCGCCGACAGGGGAGTCGCTTATATAAGCGCTGTAGCCCCACCTGTAGCGTGGCAAAGCCACGCACCCCACCACTTGGGACTAGCCCTAATAAGTGGGCCCTGGCCCACGCACCTAGCTAGATCCACAAGTTAGATCAGAATAGTTAGATCTTCATCTTCTACAATACACTTTTCACCCCCCCCATGGTGCACCTCTTATAAAGCTATTTGTAGCTTAGAAGTTATATTTAAAATAATAAGTTTTTGCTGCTATATTTAAAGAGCTAATTTTTAGCTTAAAATCTTTTCTGCTGGCGCGTTTACTTTTAATTTATGCTTATTAGTTTATATGATAGTAATGTAGAACAATTTGGCAATTAAGCCAGGAATCCTTATTTTAGGGAGTTTTTAAGCAAAGGATATATATATGTAAAATATAGTTCTAATGCTGTATTTGCAAGCGCTACGCGTTTAAAGCAAGAATAACTTTTAGGATTGTTTTTATTACGTAATTAATATATATAAATATTTATAGCTTATTATATTAAATAAAAGCTTTTTAAAAAATTTAATTATTTATATTAAATATTTTTAAAATATTATTATATTTTAATAATTAAGAAATTTTTTATAAATAGATTTATATTTTTATTAAAGTTATAATCTTAGTTTATTATTAAACTACTGTTTTTTTAAAAGCTGTAATTTATTTAACTTTAAAATATAAAATTGTTTATTTAAATTTTTATATAGCTATTATTATTTATTTTAACTAGATTTTTATATTTTAATTTTAAAGCTTTAAATTTTACTACAGCTTTTAAAACCAGCATTATATTATCTTTGCTTTTATAATAACAGCTTTAATTATAACGATTAAAACAAATATTTTTTTAAAAACTATTTATAACTAAAATCGCTAATATATTTATTTAAAGCATTATATTTAAATAAAAAATATTTAAGCGTTTATTAACTTTAATAATAAAAGCTTAACATATAACTTAAATTTATTTTTATATAATTAACGTAAAATTAACTGCAATATATTTTAAACAAATAAAAAAAACATAACATATAAAAATATATATATAAAAGCTTTATATAAAAGTTTTAAATATAAAACTTTTTAATATTTAATATTTTTAAACTTATTATTTAAAAATTATTATTAAGCTTTTAAATATTGAAACAGAATATTTTATTTAGTTTTAAAATAAAGCTTATTTTTAATTATATTATATAATTATATATAAACAAATTAATAAAACAGTTAATATTATATATATAAAATCGTTATTAATATAAATATTAAAAACTTTAATTTTATATTAAAAACTTAATTTTATTTTATATAATATAATTTCGCTTGTTTTATTTTTTTTATATTATTATTTAATAAAAATATTAAGTAATTATTACTAAAGCTTTTAAAAACAGAGTAAAAATAATAATATAATATAAAAAATAAAATTAAATATATTAACAAACAGTAATTTTAAAGCTTTTTAATATAAATAAAATATTTATAGCAAAAAATTTTTAATAATAATAAATGCTTATATAACACTTAATTAAAAATATTAACAATTTATTATATTAATTAAACATAAACTATTAAAAAAAATATATTTATTTTAATAAAATATAATGAGATTTTTAGTGCTATAATTTATAAATATAAGCTAAAAACTAAAAAATAAGTTTAAAATATTTATAAGCTTAATAAACTAATAAATATAAAATAAATTTTTAATTAATATAATAATATATTAAAATAATAAAGTTTAAAAACGTGCGAAAATAATTTAGCCGGCTAAAAAGTTATAAATACTTATATTTAACTAAAACTAAAAATATTTATTTTTAGCTTTTTAAACTTTATAATAAGCTTTAGTTTATAATTAATAAAATTAATATATATTAGTTTAACAAAATTTAAATTAATATTATAAAAATTAAAAAATTAAAAATAATAGTTTTATACACGTTATAAAAACTTATATAATCAAATTATTAATTTAAATTAAAAAATTAATAAAAAAAAAAAACAATAGTTCAAACAATATAATAAATTTTAATAATAAAAATCGAACTATTTTAATTTTAATATAACTTTTATAATAATTAATTTAATTTTATTAAAAAAATTACTAGTAATTTAAAAATGTTTTTATAATCAGATTTAAAAATATATTTTAACAGATAATATATTAATTAATAATTATAAAACATTATATTTAATTAATAATAAAAGCTATTAAAATTTAAATTTTTGTTTTAATTAAAAATAAAAATATAGTTTATATAAACATTTTATAGTTTTTATTTTAAGCCAAAACAAAAAATTATTTAAAAATATTATCTAGCTTTAAAAAACTTATTAATAAATATAAGATTTATTAATATAGCGTTAATAAAAACTTTTATATAAATATGGTTTTAAAAGCCTGTTTAATTAAAAGAAAAATCTAATGTTATAGTTTTAATTATTTATTATATTTTAAAAACATAAAAATAATATTGTAATAGTTTAATTTATTAAATATTATTACTTAGTTTTTTAAATATAAACTTAATTATTAATATATAAATAAAAACTTTATATTAAATATAAATAAAATATTATAAATAATTTTATAAAGTACTACTAAATTAATTATATTTAATTAATCCTAGTATATTTTAGTTTATAAGCTATTGTAAAAGTTTTTTAAGCTAAAAAAAAACTTTAAAACTTTTTAATATTAACGATTAAAACATTTAAAAAACTATGCTTTATAAACATTAATATATATAGCTAAAAACCTGTGCTATTATATATATAACGTAATAAATATTTAAACAATTTTTAAACAGAAAAACTGCTTAACTTTTTTAAAAACTGCATTAAAATCTGTTTAATTATTTAATAAAATATAATAAATTAAACTAAACTTTAATAATTAAAAATAAATATATTAAGTTAATTTATATATATTTTTAATAAATAAAACTATTATATAAGTTTTTAAAAATTAAATAATTTATATATTATATAAAAAACGTTATAAGCTTGCAGTTTATATTATTAAAAATAATTTAAATGTTTTTATAATAGCTTATAAAAATAAACTTTAATATAAGCTTTAATTAAAAAACCAAAAAATTAATAATAAGCTTTTTCTGTTTTATATTAAAATACCTGTAGGAAATATTAAACAAACTAGTAAAAAAATAATCGCTAAAATAAATAAACTATTAAATAAAGCTGGCTTATTATTAAAACTATAGCTAAAAACAGTTTAAACAGCTGTTTAATTATATAATAAAAGCTTTTTTAAAGCTTAGAATTTTTATGTTTTTTATTATATGCTTAAACGTTAATTAAAACCGTATTATTAATAATATAACCTAGTTTAAATAAAACTGTTAATAAATAACTTATAATTAGATTAAAACAGGATATATATATATAAATATCGCATATATGTTGCACCAGTCATAAATAAGAAGTCAAGGCTCCAGCAATAAGTGATGTATTATACGAAAATCTATAGATAAAAAAGGAAAGAGTAAGTAGGAGGAATTAGCCTATTTAAATTCTGGCTAAGTGCAGGTGTGTAGGGTGGGTCCGGTCTATATGTTACAGCTGGTTTGTGCGTATTAGGTGTATAGATGTCCTGTGCGTGCTACGCACGCTATAGGAAGGACTAGTTATCTGTAACTACTTTTTTTTAAAAAAAAAATAGCTTGTTTATAAAACATGTCCAGGTTTTAAACCTGCAACTTTTATGTAGTGTTTTTTAATAAAAAAAAAATCGCTTCAAGTATTTATTTATATAATACTTTTTAAGCTTTGATATTATTAAGTTATTATATAAGTTTTTTTATATTATATTATTTTTTTATATTTGTTTTAATTTATATTTATTTTTATTTTTATTTTATTATATTTTTTATATAGCTTTATTATTGTTTTTATATATTATATTAAACTTGTTTTTTTTACGGCTTATAATTAATTATTTAATTTTATTAGAAGTTCTGCTGCTTTTAGATTTATATTATAGAATTTTTAATAATTTTGTACTATTTTTGAAGTTTTTATTAAGTATTATTTATTATTAACATTTTAACTTTTTAATTAATTTAATATTATAGCTTTTATAATATATTTTTAAAGCTTTAATTTTTTTATAATAAACTTTTTTTTTTTATAGTTTAACTAGTTTTTGTTTAAATTTTCGGCTTTTTATTTTAATAATAAATTATTTAAATATAATTATAATTAGTTAATATAATATTAGTTTATTAATTTTTAATTAAATAGCATTTTAAAATAAACGTGTTTTTATTTTTATCGATTATTTTAAACTTTTATTATATTATAAAATAATTTAATTTATTAAATAAACAGTTTATTTTTATAATTATTTTTTTTAATATTAATATATAGTTTTTAAATTAAAATTAAAGTTTTATTATTTATGGTTAGCTTGTTTTATTATTTATGTTTAAATTTATTTTAAATATTTTTAGCAAAGTTTATAAAATAAACTATTTTTAATACTTTATTTTATGTTTTTATTTTAAATATTTTTTTTAACTAATAGTTTTTTAATTTTTCTGCAGCTGTTTTATTTTTTAATTAAAATTAAAAATTATTAAAAATTTTATTTTTATTTTATACAGCAATAGTTTTATAAACTTATAAAATAATAATGCTTAAATATAATTTATTGCTAATATTTATTTTAACTAGTTATTTTAATAATAACTAATATAAAGTTTTAATTATTAATTAAAATATTTGTTTATTATTTCTATTTATTCAGCGGTTTTATAATGTTTTATAAAAGCTAATATATATTTTATATTTATTAATTTATATATTTTATTAATTAAAGCTGAAATAAATTATAGGTTTTTATTTAATATTATAATTATAAATATATTAAATATTTTAAATAAGCTTTTATAATATATTTTTACTATATTAATTGCTATAGTTTATATTATGCAAAAAATTGTTTATGTTTTTTTTTTAAACAGTTTATTATAACTAACGCGTTATTATATTTATATTTATTTTAAGCCTTTATTTAAAGTTTATTATTAAATATTATTATATATAATTAAAAATTAATAATAATTTTAAAAACCTTAAAGTTTTATCGCGAAATATTTTTGCTGGTCGGTATTTTATATAGTTTATTACGTATATATTATAACTATCGCCTAATTTAAACTACTAATATTTTTTTAACCTTAGTTTTTTAGTTTTACGTTTGTTTAAATAAGCAGTAAATATATAATTATAAATTTTTAAATAAGCCTGGTTTTTAAAAAATAATCAAAAACTACCAGCTTTTATATATTATTATTAATTTATTTTTAAGTTGCTAAAATTATTATTTTTATTTTTTAGCTTTTTCTCGATAGATTTTTATTTTAAAATTTTTTAGTTTTTTTAATATTTTATCGATTAGCTAAAAATTAATTAATTTTTAATTTTTTTTAAAACTAGTACAAAACTTAATATTTCTCCGTTTATAAAAATATTAGTTTTATTTTACTAGTAATAAATTAAAAATCGTTAAATATTTTTATATTTTTTAGCTTTTACGTTATTAAATCTTTTTATTTATACGATAAAACGTTAGCTACTATGTTTTTTTTAAAACAAAAATAATTAAAAAGTTATATGTTAAAAATAGTTTAGTTTATTTAATTTATTTTAAGTTTAAATGTTATTTTATATTAAAATATTCTAATATTTAATAATTTAAAATTATAAAAAAGTTTTTTAATTATTTATTAATTTTAGCCTTTATTTTTTAATATTATAATTATAGCCAGCATTTTTTATTAGAAATATTATAATTAAGTTTAATATTATATAATATTTTTAAAAATAAGCTGTAAAATATTATTTATTTTTATATAACTATAATAATATTTCTGCTGCAACTTTATTAAACAAGTTAGTTTTAACTTTTATAAACAGCTTATATTAATAATATTTTAATAAAAAACTATTATTAAAGCTTTTTTAATTAATAAAAATTTTATTATAGTTGTTTATTTAATTAAAAGCTTTATTTTTTATATTAAATAATTTATAAAAATTATAATATAACTATATTAATTAAAAATTTTTAATAAAAGTTATAAAATTTTAAAAAATTATATGTTTTTATTATAATAAAAGTTTTTAATTTATTACAGCTTTAATTTTTATTAAGTCGACCTATATATTTTAATATTAATAATATAACTTAAAATTTAGTTTATTATATATAAAACTCTGATTTTTTAAATCAGCTTATAAACTAACGTTATATAGCTTTTAAAAACTTTTTTATATATATTTTATATATTTTTAAATTGTTTAAATAAATAAATACGTTGTTTATATATATATTATAAAAGTTATTTAAAAGTTAAATAATATATTATTAATATATTTTTAAAACGTAAATAAATTATTTATTAGTTTAAATAATAATATTTTATAATAATATATTTAATATTTTATATAAAAATAGTTAGATTTTTATTATTTTTATATATATAAATATAATAAAAAGCTTATTTTATATTAATTTTTATAAAAATTTTAATATTTAAAATATAAAACAAAATTTTTTAATAAATAATAAAAATATTAGTTTTTTTATAATTTTGTTTAATTTTTAATAATTTATATAAAAACAGAGTTTTTATTAGCTTTTTATAAATAATATAAATAACATATATAATATATTATTAAGTTTAATAAAACTTTTTATAAATTATTAATTAAATATTTTTATATAGTTTTTAATTTATTAAATAATATTTTATATAAAAACTATATTTTAAATTTTTAGGTGATTTATTTTTATAAAATTTATTTTATAATTTATATAAAATTAATAAAAAATAAATTATCTGATTTTTTTATTAAACGCGTTAAAAAATTATAATATTTTAAAAATATAAGTTTTAACGTTTTTGTTCTAGCTTATTTTTATTTTTGTTTTTATTTATTTATTTTTTTTTGTTTATTAGTTTATTAATTTAATAAATGCTAGTAATTTATATTTTATTAGCGCTTTAGTTTTTTTTATTAAAATTATAAATATAATAATATTAAAAATAGCAATTTAAATATTAAGTCTTTTTTATACCAGCTTATATTGTTTTTTTTATACGGTAAAATTTATTAATATTAAATTTTTATAAAAATAACACGTTTTTATCGATTTTTTAAAATTAGTTTTATTTTTAATATAAAAAAATAGTTTTTTAAGTTTTTTTATTTTTTAAATAATTTTATGTCGTCGTTTTTTTTTTTTTAGCAGCATATTTTTAAAAATATTTGCTGCAGCACTTTTTTTATTTTTTTTTGTTTTATTAAATTTAATATTATAGTTTTATTAATTAACGTTTTTTAATATTTTAAATATTATAACTAAGTTTTGTTTTATTTATTATTAATATATAATTATATTTATAATTTTTAATAACTTAAAAAAAAACTAAAATATATTATTTTATATTTAATAATATATTATATTATTTAACTATTTTTTTTAATTATAATTTTATAGTTTATATTTAATATATTAATAAAAACGTTTTTAAAAATTTTATTATATATTTTAAAATTAATTATAACGTTATATTAATTTTTTAATCCGATTTTTATTATATTTAATAATTATTTATTGTTTAAACGTATTTATAATTAATAAATTAAATAGTTTTATTAATTTTTTATAAAAATATATTTATATATATATATATATCTGCTTTTATATTTTTAAATATATTATAATTTATTAAAAATAATTTATTATTATATAAAATATATATATATAATAAAAGTTTATTATTTAAATAATTATTTATTATATTTTTTTATTTATAAATAATAACACCAGCTTTTAAAAAAGTTTATTTGTTTTAAAGTTATTTTTCTCTGTTTTAATATTAAAAGTGTTTTTGCTGATATTATAATAAAACTTAATTTATATTTATTTATAATAACGTTGATACAAGCGTTATATTATATTTAGTTAAAAGTTTTAAAAATAATTTTTAATAATATATTTTTTATTTATAATAAAAACATTTATTTTTATAATCAGCTGTTTTATTTTTTATTTAATAATTTAAACGTTTAGTTTTAACTTATTAATAATAATATAAATAAAGCAGATATTTATTTTTAATAAGCGTTATAAAAATATAGTTATATTAAATATAAAATATATTTTAAAAGTTTTTTATTTTATAAACATTAATACGTTTTTAATTATTAATTAATAAATAATAAGCTATTTATATATAGTATTTTATATATGCGTTAAAATCTATTAATTTTTAAAATATTTAGAAATTGTTTTAATTATAAGTTGTAAAAACAACTTATTTTTAAACTTTTTTTATTTAATTTTATTAAAACGTGTTTTTTAGCAAGTTTTATAAAGTCTGTTTTAAATTAAATAAATTTAAATAAAAATATTTATTAAAATTTAACGTTTTATAATCAGCTTTTTTTTTTTAAAACGTTTATATTTTTATAAATATTATATAAATATTATATTAAGTTTTTAAATGTTGTAATTATATTAAAATATTTATTTAATAAATAATAAATCAGGTTTTTAAAGTTTTTTAGCAAAATAAGATTTAATATCGCTTATTTTTACAAGATTATTTATAAACTAATTTATATTAACTTTTAAGCGATTTATTATATTATAATATTAAATTTTAATATTAATTTTATTTTTGGCAGTTTTATTATAAAATTTATTTATTAAAATTTTTATAAATTTATAAAATGTTTTTTAAAACTTTTAAAAAAATATATTTTATATTTAATTAAGCAAGTTAATTATTTATTAATTTAATTTATATAAAAATTCTATAAACAGTTTTATTTTTTAATTATTATTTTAAGTTTAATTATAATATAGTTTATAACAGTATTATTAAAACTTTTTTAGTCTACACATAAAAATTTTTAAAAACAGCTTAATATAACTTGTTTAATTTTTATTAAACTTTAATATAATTTTTTATAAATTAATAAAATAGCTTTATATTATTTTTAATTTTATAGTTTAATTTTTAAATTTTTTATATTTTTTTAATTTTTGTTTAATAAGATTATATATGCTTTAAATTTTTAGCTTATTTTAAAACAATTTTTATTTATTTTATAATATATTATAAAAAAATAATAGTTTGTTGCTGTTTATTAAAATATTATTAGCATATATATTTAAAGTTTTATTTTATTAAATAAAACAGCAGCAGTAAAAAATGTCTGGGCTAAATTAATAAATATTTTAAAATTAATTAGTTTTTTATTGTTTAGCTAAACTAAAACATTTTTTTTTATAATTAATTTTTATAAAAAAACAGTTCGTTTATTTTTAACAGCTAAGCTTACAAACTGTTGTATTAATAAGCTAACAGCTTTAAAAAAAAACTTGCTTGTTTTTTTATATAATGCTTTTTTAAATTTAAAGTTTTAAATTTATAAATAAAATTTTAAAGCTAGTTTTATTAATAGTTTTTAAACGTTAATATTAGTTTTATCGCTAGTTTTTATAACAGATTATATTATAACAAGTTTTTTAAAACTAAATTAAATATATTTAATTTTATATACGTTATTAAAAGTTTTATTAATAAAATAATTAAAAAATTTAAACGCTGTATAAAACAAAATTATTTTTTAATATATTAAAGTTTTAGTTTATTTTTAGCCACTTTTAGCTTTTATAATAAAAGCTATTTTAAAATCAGTTAATAAAAAATATTTAAAAAAGCAGTCCTAATGTTTTAAAAATAAATTAAATAATTTATAAATTGTTGCACTAGTTATAAATAAAAAGTTAAAACTCCAGCAATAAATAATATATTATATAAAAATCTACAAATAAAAAAAGGAAAAATAAATAAAAAGAATTAGCCCATTAGAATTCTAGCTAAGTGCAGGTGTGTAAAGTAGGTCCGGTCTATGCGCTACAGCTGGTCTATGCGCACCAGGTGTACAGATGTCCCGTGCGTGCCACGCACGCTACAGGAAGGACCAGTTATCCGTAACTATATATTTAATAAAAAAAAAAAAACTTGCTGCAAAAAAACAGCAAGCATATAAAATTAGACTTTAAGTTTATATTAAATATTTAATTAAATATAAAATAATTAATTTATACTACGTATAAATTTTTTAATTATAAAAAATAATTATTATTAAAAATATTAAATTTAATAAAAAGCTGTTTTATTTTAAAAACAGAAAAACTAGCTATTAAAATTAAATAAATAGTAATAAAAAATTAAAACCTTTAAATTTAATAAATAAATAGTAGAACAAAATAAATAATAAATAAAAGCGTAAAAAGTTATTATATATAGCTTTTAAAAATATAAAAAGTATTATAAACATTTTTCTTTATAGCCGGGTTAATTAAACTAATAAATATAAGTTAAAAGTAAATATGCTAGCAGAGCAGATCTTAAGGTAAAAACTAGCTTTTTAAATATAGCAGCAAAAATTTATTATTTTAAAAACGACTTTTAAGCTAAAAATAGTTTTAATAGAAAGTTTTAAAAATAAAATAATTATAACATGCAAAAAAAACAGTTATTTATAACGTTTTAAAAATGTTATAAATTTATAATAATGAAAACGCTAATTATTAAACAAGCTAGCAAAACGCTAACTCTAGCTCATTAAATAAACAATAAAAACTAAAAAAGTTAAATAAAATATAAATATATATATGAAATATTTTTATTTATAAACAGATTAAATTATAAAACTAAATATAAAAATTAAATAAAAAGTAAAAAATAATCTAAAAAGCATAATATTTATTATAATAATATATATAAAACTAAAAATTAATTTATTAAAAATTATATATAAAATATTTTATAAAAATATTTTTTTAAAATAAATAAAAGCTTTATATTTTAAAGATTATAAATATAAAATATTATGTATTATATTTAAAGCTATAATATAACAATATAAAACTAATAGATTAAAAGCTAGTTTAAAAATTAAATATATTAAAATAATTTTATTAAAAAATTTTTAAAAAATAAAAAGCTTAAAATTATTTTTAAAACAACTTTTAAAAAAAAATATATAAAAAATGCTTGCTATATAAAAAAAGAAATTATAAAAATAGTTGTAATAAAAAAATAAAAACAAGCTATTATTATTAAAATAAATATTTATATATAAATTTAATAAAAAAATATTTTAAAAGTTTATAAAATAAAGCTAATTATATAAAAGATTTATAAATAATAAATATATTTTAATTAATATATGCTGCAATATTTATAGCAAATTTATTTTAAATAATAATAATAATTAATATATATTTTAATTTAAAAATTAAATAGTTTAATATAATATTAATATTTTTAAATATTTTAAAAAGCAGTAAACTTTTATTATATATTTAATATTAAATAGTTTTAAGTAGCAAAAAAACTATATTATTAAATAAAACTTTATATAAGCTATAAAACTTTTATTATTATAATATAATAAATTTTAAATATTTTAAAACGTTTTAAACTAATTATATTTAATAAAAAACTATATTTATTTTGTTTTATATAAACGATTTTTAATTATATAAAAAAATAATCAAAAATTAATTAAAAAATTATTAATAAGATTAAAAAGCTTATAAGCTTAAAAATAAAAAACATTGCTTAATTTTTAAAATTAAAATAATTTATAATTATATAAAAAACAATTATATTAATATATAATTAATATATTAAAAAATTATAGTTTAATTTAATTTAATTAATAACGTTTAAACTTTAAAAATATTATTTTATATAAAAACTATTAAAATATATAAAACAAATTTTAAAAAAAAAAAAACATATTAAAAAAATAAGCTTAATATTTTATATAGCAATTATATTATAACTAAATTTAATATTTATAACTATATTATTATTAAAATATTTTATAAACTTAAGCTTAAATTATATAAAAACAGCTAATTAAATAATTTATTATTTATATTATATAAAGTTTTTAAAATTATATATAAAAATAAAATTTAACAACTTAAGTTTTATTAATTATAAAAACATATTATTTATAAATAATATAAAAACTAAACGTTTTTATATAAATATATTATATTTTTATTTAAAAATATAATGTTTTAAAAACTATAAAATAAAATATAATTTTAATTTTTATAATAAAAGCTAAAATTATTATTATAAACTATATAATTAAAAAATAATAGCTTTAAAACAGTTTTTAAAAATTTGATTTTAAACTTAAAAAATATAAATAATTCATTTAAATAATATTAAAATAATTTATTTAATAATGAATAAATATAAAAAATTATTATCAAGTTTAAATATATAAATATATAAAATATATAGTTTAAATAAAAATATTAAAAAATTTATTTATAATAAAATATTTTTTATTAATTAAATATTAATAAATAGTTTTATAAAAACTTTATAAAAATATAATTTAAATCTTTTAAAGCTTTATTTAATTTAAACGATTTATTTTATAATAAAAAAAATTAATAAGCTGTTAGTTTAAATTTTTAATAATTAATTAAAAAATTAAAAAATACAAATATTTAAAAACTTTTAATTTTATACGACTTTTAAAAAGCGTTTTTTTATTTTAATTTTATTAAAGTTTTTAAATGATGGGATTTTTAAATATATTAAAAAACGTTTTAAAATTAAATTATAATAAGCTTTTTAAATAACGTTTAAAAATATAAACTGCATAGCAGAAATAAATAAAAAAACTATAATAAAATAAAAGCAAAAAATAAAAAAAAAATAATAAGCAAAAAAATAACTAGCTATAAAAATATAAGCATTAAAAGCAGTTAAAAATATATCAAAATATAAAAATTTATAAAAATAAATATTTTTAAAACTATAGCATTTTATGTTTTTATTAAAATATTAAAAATTTAATGCAGCAAGATTTTAAAATTTAAAATAATTTATTTTAAATTAATTAATAATTAATAAAACTTATAATACTTATTTATAATAATATTAAAAATAAAATAAAAAATATAAAAAACGTTTAATTATTAATTAATATATAAAAACTAATTTTATATTATTAGCTATATATTAACTAATTAATTAAAATATATAAAACAAAATATAAACTAAAAAATATATTTGTATTTAAAAATATAACGTTAATATTAACTATTATATTTAATAATTTTACAATATAATTTATTTAATTAATTAATAAATATTAAATTAATATAGTTTAAATAAAATATTTTTAAATAATATTTATTATTTTTAAATATAAATAAATAAACTAAAAATAGTGTTAATAACAGCAGCAGTAATATTATTTATTATATAATATTTTAAATTAAAAACAGCAAATAAAAATAATATATATAATTATATAAAATTTGATAGTAGTAGTTTAATAATATTAATTATAATAAAGCTTTAAAAATTTAAAACAATATATTTTTAAAATTTAAACTTAAATTTAAATTAAATAAACTTAATAAAAATAAATTAAAAAAAACGTTATTAAAATACATTAACATATTTTTAAATTTTAAATATTCTATTTAAATAAATTATAAATAAATAAAAAAATATTAAAAATATTATTAATAACAATATAAATAATTAAAATAATAAAATTAATAAAAGCAGCGTTAATAGCAGCAGCAGCAGTAAAAACAGCAGCAGCAGTAAAAGCAGCAGTAGTAATAAAAATAGCAGCAGCAGCAGCAGCAGCAGCAGCAGCAGCAGTATAAACGCAGGATTAACAGCAGTAAAATAATTTTAATAATTATTTATAATAATTATTAATAATTTAAATATATATTAATAAATAGATTATATTAATAATTTATAAATAAAAAATAATATAATTAATAAATATAATATATAATAAATTATAATAATATTTATAAATTAATATAATTATAATAAAATTTTAAAATTATAGCTTTAATAAATATAAGCAATAAATTTATTAAAAAATAAAAATATATTTTAAAATAATAAAATAAAAACTATATTTTATATTAATATATTAAAAGTTTAATAAAATATATAAGCAAAAAATTATATATAGTTTATAAATTTAAATTTAAAAAAAAAAAAAATATTAAAAAATAAAACTAAATATTAACTTATATTTAAACAGCTAATAAATTATTAATTATCTTTAAGCGCTAATAAAAAATTATTAAATTTAATTAAAATATAAAATAATAATATAATTAAAATATATATTTAAAAAAATATTTTTTTAAACATGTTAATATAACTAAAAACAAGCTATTTATAATTTTAAAAAAAACTATATTATATAATTTTATTTTTATTTATTATTATATATAAATAAGCTAATTATATTAATAAAATATATATATTATTAAAATATAAATTAATTAATTTATTAAAAATACTTCAAAAAACTAATTTAAATAAAAAATCTAAAAAATAATTAAAAATAAAACAATAAATTAATAAATAAATTAATTAATTTAAAAATATATAATAATAATATAAAATAATTTAATAATTAAGCTAAAAACTTTTATTTTAAAGATTTTTAAGCAAAAATATATATATATAAAATATAGTTTTAATACTGTATTTATAAACATTATATATTTAAAATAAAAACAACTTTTAAAATTATTTTTATTATATAATTAATATATATAAATACCGATAGTTTATTATATTAAATAAAAACTTTTAATAAATTCGATTATTTATATTAAATATTCCTAAAGTATTATTACGCTTCTAATAATTAATAAATCTTCCTATAAATCGATCCACACCTCTATTAAAGTCTAGCTAACCAAGCTATAAATAAAAATGTTTATAGCACTTTTTATATTCTTAGAAGCTATATATAATATATTCTTAAGCTTTTATTTATTATTTATTTTATGCTGCTGTTTATTTATTAGATCTAAAACTTTTAGTTTTTTTACTGCTGCTTGTTTAATTTTAATAGCTAGTTTTTTCTGCTTTTAAAATAAAACAGCTTTTATTAAATTTAATATTTTTAGTAGTAATTATTTTTATCATTAAAAAATTTATATGTAATATAAATTAGTTGTTTTATATTTAATTAAATATTTAATATAAACTTAAAGTTTAACTTTATATATTTGCTGCTTTTTAATAACAAGTTTTTTTTTATTAAATATATATAATATTTATATATATATATTCTGTTTTAATTTAATTATAAGTTATTTATTAATATTTTTATTTAAACTAGGTTATATTATCGGTAATACTGCGTTAATTAATATTTAAATATATAATAAAAAACGTAAAAATTCTAAGCTTTAAAAAAGCTTTTATTATATAGTTAAACAGCTGTTTAAATTATTTCCGGCTATAGTTTTAATAATACGCCAGTTTTATTTAATAGTTTGTTTATTGTATTAATTATTTTTTTGCTAGTTTGTTTAATATTTCCTACAGGTTTTTTAATATAAAACAAAAAAAGCTTTTTATTAATTTTTTTGTTTTTTAGTTAAAGCTTATATTAAGTTTTATTTTTATAAGCTATTATAAAAATATTTAAATCGCTTTTAATAATATAAACTATAAACTTAGAACGTTTTTTATTTAATATATAAATTATTTAATTTTTAAAAAACTTATATAATAGTTTTATTTATTAAAAAATATATATAAATTAATTTAATATATTTATTTTTAATTACTAAAGTTTAGTTTAATTTATTATATTTTATTAAATAATTAAACAGATTTTAATACACCTGTTAAAAAATTAAACAGCTTTTCTGTTTAAAAGTTGTTTAAATATTTATTACGTTATATATATAATAATATATATTTTATATTTAATATATAAAATTTTATTAATGTATATATTTTTAGCTATATATATTAATGTTTATAAAACACGGCTTTTAAATGTTCTGATCGTTAATATTAAAAAGCTTTAGAGTTTTTTTTTAATTTAAAAAAATTTTAAAGTAGCTTATAAGCTAATATATATTAAGATTAATTAAATATAATTAATTTAGCGGCATTTTTAAAATTATTTATAATATTTTGTTTATATTTAAGATAAAATTTTTATTTAAATATTAAAAATTAAATTTATTTTTAAAAAACTAAATTATAATATTTTATAAGTTAAATTATTAAAATATTATTTTTATATTTTTATAACGTAATAAATAATTAAAACTATAATTTTAGATTTTTTTTAATTAAATAAGCTTTTAAAATAATGTTTATATAAAACTTTTTATTAACGCTATATTAATAAATATTATATTTATTAATAAGTTTTTTAAAACTAAATAATATTTTTAAATAATTTTTTATTTTTGCTTAAAATAAAAATTATAAAATGCTTATATAAACTATATTTTTATTTTTAATTAAAACAAAAATTTAAGTTTTAATAGTTTTTATTATTAATTAAATATAATATTTTATAATTATTAATTAATATATTATTTATTAAAATATATTTTTAAATCTAATTATAAAAATATTTTTAAATTATTAGCATTTTTTTAATAAAATTAAATTAATTATTATAAAATTATATTAAAATTAAAATAGTTTAATTTTTATTATTAAAATTTCTTATATTATTTAAACTATTGTTTTTTTTTTTTTAATTTTTTAATTTAAATTAGCAATTTTGTTATATAAGTTTTTATAGTATATATAAAACTACTTTTTAATTTTTTAACTTTTATAATATTAATTTAAATTTTATTAAGCTGGCGTATATTTATTTTATTAATTATAAATTAAAGCTTATTATAAAGCTTAAAAGCTAAAAATAAATATTTTTGTTTTATTTAAATATAAGCATTTATAATTTTTTAGCTAGCTAAATTATTTTAGCGTGTTTTTAAGCTTTATTATTTTAATATGCTGTTATGCTAGCTAAAAATTTATTTTATGTTTATTAGCTTGTTAAGTTTATAAATATTTTAAATTTATTTTTTATTTTTAGCTTATATTTATAAATTATAATATTAAAAATTTTATTATATTTTATTAAAATAAGCATATTTTTTTAATAGCTTGCGTTTAATTAATATAATAAGTTATTAACGTTTTTAATTAAATATTATATAAATATTTACTGCAGCAAGAAAATTTTTGCTATAAATATTTTATTTATATTAAAAAGTTTTAAAATTACTACTTTTTAATATATTTGTTTTTATTTTTTATATTATATTATTATTTTAACTCTGTTTTTAAAAGCTTTATTAATAATTATTTAATATTTTTATTAAATAATAATATAAAAAAAATAAAACAGGCAAAATTATATTATATAAAATAAAAATTAAATTTTTAAATATAAAATTAACATTTTTAGTATTTATATTAATAATAGTTTTATATATATAATATTAATTATTTTATTAATTTATTTATATATAATTATATAATATAATTAAAAATAAGATTTATTTTAAAATTAAATAAAATATTTTGTTTAAATATTTAAAAGCTTAATAATAATTTTTAAATAATAAGTTTAAAAATATTAAATATTTAAAAGTTTCTGCGGTTAAAATTTTTATTTAAAGCTTTTTATACGTGTATTTTTATATATTATATTTTTTTTATTTGTTTAAAATATACTGCAGCTAATTTTTGCGTTAGTTATATAAAAATAAATTTAAATTATATATTAAACTTTTATTATTAAAATTAATAAACGTTTAAATATTTTTATTTAAACGTAATATTTTAAATAAATATATTAGCAATTTTAGTTATAAATAGTTTTTAAAAAGCATTTGTTATAATTGTTATAATTAAAGCTGTTATTATTAAAATAAAAATAACGCGGTATTTATTTTAAAAACTATAGCAAAATTTAAAGCTTTAAAACTAAAATATAAAAATCTAATTAAAATAAATAATAATAGCTATATAAAAATTTAAATAAATAATTTTATATTTTAAAATTAAATAAATTATAGCTTTTAAAAAAAGCAGTAGTTTAATAATAAACTAGGCTTATAATTTTAATAAAAATATAAATTAATTTATAAAAAATATATTAATTATTAAAAATATAGTAATATTTTAAAAATATTTAATATAAATAATTAAATTTTTAAAAAGCTTTTATTTAATATAATAAACTATAAGTATTTATATATATTAATTATATAATAAAAACGATTTTAAAAGTTGTTTTTGTTTTAAGCGCGTAATGTTTGCAAATGCGGCATTAGAACTACACTTTGCATATATGCATCCTCTGCTTAAAAAATTCCCCAAATAAGGATTCCTGGCTTAATTGCCAAGTCGTTCTACACTACTGTCACACCAACTAAAACTAAAGCATTTATATACTAACTTAAAAATTAAAAAGTTATTAAAATAACTATATATTATAATAAAATATTTAAAAAATAAACGTTTAATATTTAATATTTATTTTTTATTATTGTTTTAGCATAACATTAAAAAACATAACAGTTTTAAATATAATATTAAAAGTTTAACGTAATAAAAATAATAAGTTTTTATAAGCTATATTTAATCGGCTAAAAAGCTAAAATAAAAACAATACTAATATAAATATATTATATTTATATAAATATATAAAAAATTTATAAAACTTTATAATATTTTTTAATAATATAAGTTATTTTTTATTATTTTTAGTTTATAGTATATATATACTTAACAACAGATGTACTTTAATATTAAATAAATATTACGTATTTTTTTATATTTAAAGCAAGTATTACATATAATTTATAATTATGCCTGCTAATTCATATTAATTACGTTTTTTTTTAAAATAAATTAGTAAAAATAATATATAAATTATAAATTAAAATAACTTTGTTTAAAATAAAAAACTTTTTATTTCTGTTATTTATTTATATAGCTTATTATATAATTTTATTTTATTATAAGTTTTATTTTTATATGTTATAAATATATAGCTTATTTATAATTATTAAAAGTATAGCTTTTTTATTAAGTTATTTTTCTGCTTATTATATATTAAAAAACTTATTATTAACATGCCAGGGTATGTTTTTTTCGCGCTAATCAGCGTAAAAATTCATCTTATGTTAGTTATTATTAATAAAGCTAAAAAATTAAAAAAAAAGATTATTATAATTATTATAAATAAAAAACGTAGAGCTATTTTTATTAATAATTATTAATATTTTAAGTTAATAAAATAATATATAATATTATATTAGCTATACATCAAAACATATATATAGCAGAAAAAATATATATAACTGTTTATATTATTTATATATTTTCTGCAGATTATATTAATTACATTTAATTGTTTAGTATTAACAAAAAAATATTTATTAATTTTTATTTAATTTTAGTAATATTAATGTTAATATAATTTATTAAAACTTATTTTAAAAATAATTTTAAATTATAATATAAATAACGTTATATAAATATAGCAGAACAAATTTAATAATAAGCCTGCATTAAAAAATTAATACCTAATGTTTGTTAACCTTTATTTATAATATTTTTAAAACAATTACTAAGTTATATTTAAATATATTAAATAAAGCTTAAAGTAGTGCTATAGTTTTTCTGTTTATTTTAACTTTTTTATATTAAATGTTTTAATATTAATTATAATTATATATAATATTAATATCGCAAAATAACTAATCTATGCTTTTATTATAACGCTTTTAATTATTATAAAGTCGATTATAGTTTTAAAAATTAAACATTTATATAATATATAAAAAAAAATTATAAATAAAAAAATGCTTTTATTTTAGATATTTTAGTAAAAATATTTTTAATAAAATTAATGTTTTAAACTTAAGCTAAATTATTTTAACTATTTTATTAAATATTAATGCTATTAATAAGCATGTTTATTATTATATTTAAAACATTTTATATATTAATAAAACAGAATAGATTATAATATTATATATATTAATAATTATAGCTTGTATTATTAGTTTTATAACGTCATAAAATTTTATTATCAGCTTTATTAAAGTTAAACGAAATACATTTAAATATATTACATTATATAAAATTAATTATATATGTTAGAACTATGGCAATTAGTCATAGTTACTCCCAGCTGTTATACGTGCATATGCTTTATACAAGCATATGGCGTATATATCACGTACATATATATAGCGTGTATACTTTATATATAAAACAGGCTGTGTTATCGCTGCTATTTTAATAGGTTATACGCAAGCAGAATTTTTATACAAGACTTAAAATAATATTACGCACGATAGTTATTTAAATAGAATTATTAAGCATAATAAACATCGTATAACAAGAAGTTATATTCTGTTTCACCCGTGAACAGTACGTGTATTGCACGTCCGAAGCCTATTCAACAATATATGTTTTATCGGCGTAAATATAATAAACAGCTATTATATTATTATTAAAATTAATAACGTTTAATATAGTTGCTATAAGTTTTATGTTAAACATAAATATTAATATTATATTAACGCTATTAATAGTTATATTATATTTGCAGATATAAAAATTAAATACTTTGTTTTTAAGCAAAAGTTAATTATTATTAAAATTAATAAATAAAATATTTATTAATAAGCTAAAAATAAAAGCTATAATAATATAGCTAAAGTATTTTTATATTTAATATTATTAATAAAAATGCTAATTAATACAACAGCTAATACTAATAATATTTATTATATTTATTATAATTTAGCAGTAATTAAGCTTATTAACTTATATAGTAAAAACTTTATAAATGTTTTAAAAAACATTAATATAGTTATAACTGCGTTAAATCTATTTTAGCTGTTCTAAGTAGCGCTACTTGTTTATAATAATAAACTTAAACAGGTTGTAAATATTTTTATTAAAAAATAAAAACTTTGTAACGTTAATTTATATAAGACTTTTAGTAAGGTTTACTAGAGGTAGTATAGTTGAGTCTCTAAAGGTGTAATATAGATTAGAAGAAGAGGCTTCTGGTCCCGCAGGGACCAGAAGCCTTAGGCTAATAAATTACTTTATCTAATTTATACAGTCCTTATTTAGCTAGCTGCGCTAGCTAAATAAAAAGCCCCCCTTTTTTAACTATATTAAATGCCGGGGCCACAAATAAAGTGTTATTGTCTTTAATAACTATATAACTTTTTTTTTACTGTTTATAAAGTCAGCTATAGCTTTTTTTTAAATTCTTTAGCCGAAGTTTATTTTTTTTTTAATTCTAGTATTTTTTAATTAGTTTTTTAGTATTATATAGTTGCTATTCTGATTTTTATTAGTTGTTTTTATAACCGTATTTTTTTTATTTAATAAAATAAGTAAATCCGTTTTTAATATAGTTTATTTAATGCTTAAAAATTATTTTGATTTTAAATAAATTACTTTTTTTTTTTAAGTTCTGTTTTTTAAAAACTAGGCTTAATACTAGTATTTTCTAATAAAAAAGATTTTTATTTATGTTTTTAAATAATAAATATACGACTGAAATAATAAAATAAATATTAAAAATCTTTAGCAATTTTAACTTATAAACTAATTTATTAACTTTTTTTAATTTTTATAGTTTTACACGTTATTAAAAATATTTTTAAACAGCTTTTTAAAAAATAATATTTTAAATAAAACTTTAAATATATTTTATTTTTATATTAAACTTTATTAATTTATATTTATTATTATAATATTATTTTATACGTGCTGCTATAAAATCTATAGTTAATTTTATATTTTTATAAAAATATTTTTATATAAATTAAATATTTTTAATAGTTATACTTATTTTTATATTAATAAAAACTTTATTTAATTTAAATAGCTAAAATTTAAAAAGCTGGTTATAAGCTAATAATTTAATAAGTTTTAAGTATGCGTTATTTAAGTTTTATTATAAAAATAATAATATATTTATTTATTTCCGGTTTAAATATATATATATATAATATTAAATAAAAATTTCTATTATTTAATTTTTTGTTTAAATAATTTATTATTTTATAAATAATAAAAGTTATTATTAAAAGTTTTATTTTTATAGCTTTTTAAAGCTCCGTTTAAAATTTAAAATAAATTTACGATTTTAATCGAAAATAATGCCGTTTAATACGCTTTAATTAAATAATAAAATTGCTTAGCTAATACTTCTGCTTAATTTTTAACAAAATATTTTTATAATTAAATATAAATAATAAACGTTTTAATATAATATATATTACTGTTATTAATATATTATAATAGTTAAATTTTTTAATTGCTATAATATAGCTAAAAATAATATTTTAAGTAGGCCTGCAATAAAATTTATTATAATTATTTTTATTAGCTTAATATTTTTAATTAAATAAATTAATAATTACTGTGCGGCTTTTTTACTAGTATTATACAACTTATATTTATTATAATAATTTAAATATGCTTTTATTTTACAAGTTTTTAATTTAATTATATAAAGTTCTAGTTTTTTATTATATATTGCTTGCTAAAATAATATTTATTATTATATATTATTGCTCAAAATTTAAGTATTTATTTTTAAATATATATAATTTATGCTTATTTTTTAGTTAATATTATATAATAAATTAAATATAATTATAAAAGATATCTAGGCTAAAAAAATTTGCAACGTTTTTGTTGTTTTCGCAAATTATTTTTAAAACTTTTTAATACTTAAGATTTTTAATATAATCTGTTATAATTTCCGCTTTTATTATTTTTTATTATTAGTTTTAAATATATTATTTATATATTATTTAATACTAGTTTTTATTTGTTCAAACTATTTTTTTTAATATTTATTAAGTTAATAATATTTTTAATCGATTAAATATATTTAAAATAAAATTTAGTTTATTTAATATATAATATATTTATAGTTTATATTATAACAGGTATATAAACATATTAATTAAACGTTTGTTTATATAATTAATAAACTTATTATTAAGCTTAGTTTAATTTAATATATTTTTTTTGCTAAATAATTAATAAAAAACTATTAAGTTTATTAAAGCTTTAATTATAGTTTATAATTGTCGACAAGCTTAAACTACGCAAGCTATTTTTAATTTAAAAAATCTATATTTTATTTTTAGTTATAATATATAGCAACTTAAAAATATTACTAGCAATATTTATATATTTAAAATTATTAATCTTAATTTTTATTTATATTTATTTTTAATATAAAATAATATTATTTTAAAGCTTTTTTAGCAAGCTATTTATTTATAAATATAATATTTTTATAAAATTATAATAATAAAATATAATATATAAACAGATTAAATTTTAAAAAGCTTTAAATAATTTTATTTTAGCTATAATTAGTTTAAAATATATAAACTAATAATATATTTAACGCTTGTTATAGTTATTAATTTTATATTGTTTTATTTTACGTTTTTATTAAATAACTTTGTTTTACGCTTTTATAAAAGCTTTACAATTTTAATATAATATAGCAATAATATATAAAAAAATCTTGTATTTTTTAAATATTGTTTTAAAACTTTTAATTAATTTAAAAACCTAAAGTTTTTAAATACTGCTAGCTGTTCTTCTGTTATTAATATATTTAAAACGTTTATTTAAAAGCTTAATAATTTTATAACTAAATATATAATAAAAGTTTTTTAAAAATAAAAAAAAATTTTATTAAACAGTATAAAAATATTATACAAATAAGCTAAATAATCTGCTTTAATATTTAAAAAATAATAATATTATTAATAAAAGCTTTATAATAATACTTATAAAAATAAAGCAATTTATTTGTAAAACGTTAAATATATATAAATATATTATAAAATCTTATTAAAGCTATTATTAATTATTTTAGTTTTTAAAAACTTATTATTATAAATTAGTTTTAATAATTAAAATAAACTATAAATTAATAAAAAATACAGTTATATTTATTATAATTAAATAATTTTTTTTTAATTAACCCGATAACTATAAATTATAACAGTAATAAATAGTTGTTTAAAACAGCAATTTTATTTAAAACTTTTAAATTAACTATTAAACGCAAATATAGTTTTTTATATATAAGCTATATAATAAAAGTTAAATATATAAATAAAAAAAACTATTAATTTATTTTATTTTATTTTATTTATAAAATCTATTAAATATTATATTAACTGTTTTTAATCGCATATATTAAAAAATATAATTAAAAATTCAGCTTTATTTATTGCTAATTATTTATTAAAAAATCTTTATTTTTCTTTTTAATATATTAATAATATTTTAGTTTTTTAAATATTAAGTATTTTTTTAATAACTTAAGAATTTTAATATTATAATATTTTCTTTTATATAAATAAATTGTCTATCTGGGGCTTTAACTTTGTTTTTTTTACTAGGTTTTTTTATACCTAGTATTAACAGAATTTCTTAGATTTAAAGCTTTAAAGCTTTGTTTAGCTCTTTGTTAGCCTTTATTACAAGCGCGTTAGTCGTATTAACCTTACCTGTTGCGTTTATTATATTAAAAACTTTGTTAAAAAAAAAGCCTTTTAAAAAAATTTTATATTGTTTTAAAACGCTAATTATTTTAGCGATCGCGCTAATTTTTATCACAGTTAAGTTTAAATGCTAGATTATATTATAATTTTAATATATATTAATAATAATAGCTGTAATAATAAAAGTTATTAACACAAGCTTTATTAATAAATATACGTTTAATAATTTAAATTTATTAAAAATATATATTTTATTTTTAAATATAAAAATATTAAAATTAATAGCTAACATAGTATTATAAAGCGCGTTAAATAACAAGCTAGTATTAAATAATAGTAGATTAATTATATTTATAGCTTTAGCTGCCGCTAAGCCTACAGTTATTATTACAGCTTTTAAAAATCTTTTTTATATATTTTTAATATTTTTTTTTAATATAGTTATTTTTAAATTATATTTATTTAAATATTTTTAAAAATAATTTTAGTTTTAAAAATAGATTAGCTATTATTACGTTTATAAAAGTTATAAACTTAATTAAAGCTACTATATTATTTTTTATAATAGTTTAAATATAAAATCTTTATTTTTAATAATAGTTTATATTTAATTAATATTAATATTAATATTTTAAGCGCTAAAATAACTTTTATATTAAAATTATTTTATAAATATATAAGTTTGCTTTAAAAACATTTAAATAAATATTTTAAAATTTTTAATATTTATAAAAATAACTATATTTAAACTATAATTAATTAATACTCCGCGAATATTTAAAAGTTGCTTTTTAATAACATTTTAATATTATTTTTTTTAAAATTTAAACTATATTAATAAATTCTAATAATTATAAAATTTATAATTGTTATTGTTTAATAAATAAAATTTTAAAGTAGCTTTTTATTTATATTTAATTTAATTATTTTTAACTTTTTAAATCTGGCCTGTTTATTTTTAAAAATATGTTTAAATTTGCTTAATAATTGCTTTATTATTATTAAATAAATACAGCTTATATTTAAGCTTATAATAATATTTTGCTATTAATAAACTTTTAAATAATAATTTTAAAATATAAAAATTATTATTTTTATTTTACTTTTTAAAATTATATATTTTATAAAATGTTTTTAAACAAATAATATAATTAATTTATTATTTAGTTTAAAACTTATAATTTTATTTATTATAGTATTTTTAACTAGTTTTTTAAAAAGTAATAATTTTATATAATTTTTAATATAATATTAAAACGATTATATTTATATAAATATTAAAACAATATATTATATAATATAAATAATATATTATATCGCTTGCAAGTATATTTAATTAAAAATAACATGTTTTAAATATATTTAGCCGGACGCTTAGCATAATATATAATATATTAACTTTAATTACGTGCTAAATTAAATATTTAATTATAATATTTATATAATTAGCTATAATTAATTATAATAAACGTTTTATTATTATTTAATTTAAAATTAAATAAAATATAAAATAATATCGCGTTTAATATAAACAAGTTTAATTTAATTATATTAACGCGTTTTTTTAGTATTAATTATATTTATTTTTACGTTTATTTCGGCCGTTTTTTTTTTTATTACTTTTCTTTTCTTATTCAGGCTTTTAGTTTTTTTTTTTGGTTTTATTATATGACTTCTTTTTATTTTTATTTTAATCCACGCTTTTTTAACGCTTATTTTTTTAATTATTAGATTTTTTGTTATAGTTCTAATTATTTTTTTAACTTACAGATATTTATTTTTACTGCTGCGATTAAAAAAGCTTTATTTTAATAATTTAAATTATATATTTAGCTAAAGTATTTTTTATATTAAGCGTTAATAAATATTATTTAATTTTAAAGTTTATATTAATTTATATTATAATTATAATATTATGCTAATTTTATTATTAGCGTTTAAAGTTTTATAGCTTAAATATATTTTAGTTTTTTTATATAAACGTAATAAAAGCAGTATTTTATTATATAATATTTTTAATAATAATTTAATTTAAATAAAACGTTTTATTATTACAGCAGGTTATATATTAAATTAAATAATTATTTTATTTAAAATAATGTTTAATTTTTATATTTTAAACTTAAGTTGTTAATTAATAATTAGTTTATTATTTTATTATAAAACTGCTAGTTTTTTAATAATATTTAAAATATAATTAAAATTTATTAAGCATTTTGTTCTACTACTTTTAGATTTTTAAAAAATAAATTAATTTTTTCTATAAAACAGAATACGTCGGTAAAAATAAGCTTATTTTTATTAGCTACTATTTTTATATTATTTTTGTTTTTTTTATCCAAGTTAAACTAGCTAATATTAGCTCGTTTTATATAATTATTATGTAATAAAAAAATAAAGCTGTTAAACGTTTAATATTTTTTGTTTTAATTTTTCTGTTTATATTTATAATTATTTTTATTACTTCGACTTTTTTAATTAAAAGGCCGTTTTAAAAGTTTTTTTTTTTACTGTTTTTTTTATTATTTATATTTAAGCTATTTAAATCGTTAGAATTATTATTTAACAAAGGTAGTTTTAATAAGTTTTTATTATTTGCTAAATATTACAGTTTTAAAAATATTATAACAAAAAATGTTATAAATATATTATATTTAAACTAATATAAAATAAAAGATTTTATATGCTGCTGTGCTGCTTTAATAAACAAAGCTTTTATTAACAAATATACAGTTTATGCTTTAAAACGGACCGTTAAAATAATAAATACTAGTGCTACTACTAAAACTTATATTAGTTCTGTTAAAAGTATTAAAATAAACGATTTAAGCAATAGTTTTAATATTAATATAGCTGCGGTTAGGTATTAATAACTAAAATATTAAAATTAAACAAATAATATTATTATATATTTAATTATATTTAACGCAGCTTTAAATAATTAATCAGCAGCGCAATAAAATGCTTTAAGGGCTAAAGTCCTTATATTAGCTAGCATTCTAGCATTTTTTAGTTGTTGTATTAATTAATTAACTATTTTTGCTATATTAATATTTTTAGCATGTTTTTTGTTTTAATTATATTATTTTTTAATTTGTTATATTAATTTTATAAAAAGTTTATAGCTAAAATAAATAATTTAAAAGTTTGTTTGTTTAATTTAAATTTTAATTTTTAATTTTATAATTTAAATTATTACTATTATAATAATTTATTTATATTTTTAGCGATATTGAGAGGTGCACCATAGGGGGGGTGAAAAGTGTATTGTAGAAGATGAAGATCTAACTATTCTGATCTAACTTGTGGATCTAGCTAGGTGCGTGGGCCAGGGCCCACTTATTAGGGCTAGTCCCAAGTGGTGGGGTGCGTGGCTTTGCCACGCTACAGGTGGGGCTACAGCGCTTATATAAGCGACTCCCCTGTCGGCGCGTATCAGATATAGTTTTTAAAACTATTTATTTTTTTTTAAAAAAAATTAAAAAACTATTATAATTATTAAACGTTATTTTTTTTAGCTTTAAATTAAGCAATAATTTTAAAGTTTTTATTAAATTTTGTATTAATTTTATATTGCTTTTGAAACAAGTTTAAAATATAAACCTACGATTTTTTATTATTGCTTAGTTTAAACTTATTGCTAAACTTATTTTAAACTATATTTTTTTTTTTTAATATAAAATATTTAACATTTATAGTTTTAATTTTTAATTTTTATATAAATTAAAAAAATACTAGTTTAATAAACTTAAGTTTTACTAATAAAAAGTTACGTTTTTTCTGCATTATTTTTAAAACTAATAGCTTAAGTTAAACTATGCTAAAGATTTTTTCTGTTTTTATAAGCTTTAAAGTCGAATTTTTAACTATTAAAACTATTTTAAACTTTTTAAGTGCTAAAGATTTTAAGTTGGTTTTACGCTTTAATATGCTAACGTTTTTTAAATAAGTTAATAATAAAACAAATATATATAAGTCGACTTATAATTAAGCTAATAAGTATTATTAGCTGTTTTATAAATTTATACTTATATATATTTTAAAATAAAATTAAATTTTAAAATTAAAAATAAAATAAAAATATAATTAAATAGTATTAAAAACCTGCGTGCTTATTAAAAACTTAATATAAGCTTTTAAAAAATAAAAGTAGTAATAATTACGTTTAAAATATATAATTATTATTATTTAAATATAATATTAATTAAAGTTTAAAAACTACTAATTATAATATTATAATCGTTAAATATTTAATATTAAAATAATTAAAGTTTAAAAAATAATAGATTATTTTAGTATATTAGTAGCTAGATGTAGTAGTATATAAACAACTAATAACTTAAACTATTTAAAATATAATATAAAATTAAATTTAGCTGCTGTTATAATATTTTTTTGCTTTTTATATTAATAAAAATAAAATAATCAACAAGCTAACGCAGAATATATTAAATTAATTAATTTATTAAATTTATAAATTAATAAACATTAATAAATTTTGCTAATAACAGCTAAGCTTAAAAGCTAATAGTTCTGCTTTTTTTAGCAAATAGCGCTGCTTAAAATATAAAAAAAAATTATATTAAAAGTTAAATATATATAAACGTTAAAAAACTAAACATATTTTATCTGCTAGCACAAAAAAAATAGACTAAAGTATAAAGTTGTATAATTATAAAACTTACTGCACTATTTAGTAAAGTTTACTAAAAGTAGTATAATTAAATCTTTAAAAATATAATATAGATTAAAAAAAAGAGGCTTTTAGTCCTGCAGAAACCAGAAGCCTTAAGCTAGTAAGTTACTTTATTTAATCTACACAGTTTTTATTTAGCTAGCTGCGCTAGCTAGATAAGGAGCCCCCCCTTCCTGACTGTGTCAACTTTATTTTAAAACGTTAAAAATAATATTTTTAAAACATTAAACAAGCTTATTAATTACTCCGACGCATATTTTAAATAACAAAAAAAAACTAACGTATATTTAAAAATTATTAAAAAATTTATTTGTTTATTATATAATATTATTTATAAACTTATGTTTTAAAAAAAAATAGCAGAACTTATTTTTTGCCGCCTTATGCGTGCAATAGCTATCTTAATAATTAATTTAATTAAACAAAAGTATGCAACTATATAGCTAGTTATATTATTTAATTTTTATAATTTTTTTATATTTTTTTTAACTTAATAATGTTTTAAAAATAAAATTTTAAAACGTCGTATATATATTATTATAACTTTTAATAGCTATTTTTAATAACGTAGAAGCTAAACAGATTTTTATTTATAATATAATAAAAGTTATATATATAAAATATAATATTAATAACAAGTAGTAAATATATTAGCAAGCTTATATTATATAATATTTAAATATTTTTTTTTTTTTAAAAAAAACAGAAAAAATAGAATTTATTAACACTTAAACAGTATAAATGCTACTATATAAAATAAGCAGCAAAAAAAAGCTAGTTAAATTATAAACCATATATTATTAAATAAATCTATATTTTATAAAAATTAAATTATTTATTAGCATTAATTAAAAAGTATTAACTTTATTAGTTTATAAAGCTATTTATATTTAAATAAATAAAAACAAAAATATATTAATATTATAAAGTTTTCTTATTTTTGCTTTAGCTTATTTATATTAATAAAAAAATAAAAACTTTTATACTTATTAAAATTAAAATTTTTATAATTTAAATTTAAAAAACTATAAGCAAATATATTTATAAAAAGCTTATATAATATAAAAATATACTAAACGTTATTATTAAACTTATTTAATTAATATATAAAAATATTATGCTAGCTAAAATAAAAGCTATAGTTAAAGCAATAATATTAAACAATATTATAAAAAAGTTAATTTTTATTAATATTTATTTAATTTTGATAATAAATACGCAAAATATTATAATATTACAGCTTTTTAGCAATATAATATTTATTTAATTGTATTAACAACAAAAACGCTGTAAAAAACGTAAACTTTACTATAGTTATTTGAAAAGTTAGCATAGTTTAAAACAAACAGGTTAATACTATTAAAAATTATAAATAAATAAATAAATTAAAAAACAAAAAACTTTAATAAAAATATTAATAAAAACATTAATAAAAACAAAATATATATATATAAAATATTAAATAACATTATTTAAGTTAATATTAATATATAAAAAAAATAACAAAAATAAAATTAATATTAATATATTTTAATATGTAATAAAATATAATATTAATGTTGCAAAAATATTAAAATAATAAAATATTACAGAAAATGAATTTAATGGTTTTTTATAAAATATTTATAATTAAACAACAAATAAAAAAAGTTTATTATAAACGATTTTTAAGTTATATTATACAGCTATAAACTATTAATAAAATGTTTAAAAAGCGGAAAATTAGCATTAAAATATTTTTTTTTAAATTGCTACTATAAAACGTAGCAAACAAATTTAAATTTAAAACAATATAATTAGTACTAGTTATTAAACAATAAATAATCTGTTTTTTATATTTTTATAATATATTAAACAATTAATTGCTATTTTAATATTAAAGCTATAATTTTATAGCTAAACCGTTATTTAATTATATATATATTATAGCTGTTATGCTTAGTTAAAATAATAATTAGCTTTATAACATTGCAGCTTTTTTATATATAATATTTATAAAACTATAACTAATAAAACTATTTTATATTATATACGCTTTAATTATAATAATAACAACAGAAAAAATATACGCGGATTTTATTAATATTTATAGCAATAAAGATTTTATTATTTTATTTAAGCCGGAAAAACTGCTAGCAGAAGTTATATAACGCGGTTAAACAGCGTTATATAAAAAAAGTATTATTTAAAGTTTGTTTAAATTAATTAAAGCTGTTATAATAAAATATTTAAAATAACGTTGCATATACCCAGCTGTACAATATATTTTAATTAATCTGTAAATCTATTAGCAGAACGTAGCGCTATAAAAAAAAACAGGCAAAAAACTATATAAAAAATTGCTAGGGCAGTTAGTTAAAGCGTTATATTAATAAGCTAACATTATAGTTTGTATTTTTTTTATTATATTAAATTTAAGTATTATTATTAATTTAATAATAATCTAGATTAATAAAACATTTTATATTATTAAACTAAATATATTTATTTTTTAATTAAATAGTTTAAAATATTTATGCAGATATTTTTAAATAATTTTAAATAAATATAACTGTTAATTTTTTAATATTATTATATATAAAAAACAAAAAATTAAACTTTTAATTTATTTATTTAATAAATAAAGCTTTTATTAACAGCTAGAATAAAACAAGCTAAAATAATGCTAGTTTATAGCTTAACTATTAATTATAAAGCTAAAAAAAAGAAATTTTATTTATTTTATAAATATTTTACAACAGGCAAATAAAAGAATTTTATATTAATTATAAAAATTTTATAATATTGCAAGTTTAAAAATTTTTTTTATAAACTAGCTGTACTAAATATAAAAAAATTATGGATTTTTTTTAATTTTAAAAATAATTAAAACAAAGCTTTAAACAGTATTAGTATTTATAATATAGTTTATACAACTTATATTTAAAATATTATTACTTTTATTTTTGCTTTTAATTTAATATATTTATTAAAACAACGATTAAATATTATAATTATTATTTTTTATAAAATATAAATTCTAATTCTGCGGCAAAAATAAATAAACTATTTAAAGCTAAAATATACTACGATTTTATTTAAATATATATAGTTTAAAAAGCTTAAAATAATAAATTTAATATTTTTATTGCTAATTTTATTTAATCTAATAAAACAGAATTTATTAAAAATAAATATTTAGCAATTGTTATATTAATTCGCGGATTATATATAAATATTTAAATAAATAAAACTGCTGTATAAAATAAAAAAATTAAAAAACAGATCTATTAAATAATTAATTAAATTAAAATTATATTATTTTAAGCGGGCCGCGACTTAAACATTTTTAAAAAATAAATAAAACAACAAATATTATTATTATAAAAAATATATAAAAACAATAGAAATATTGTGCTAAATTTTAATACGTTAATTATTAAGCCGCTTATTATGTTTAAAATTATATAAAAATAATTAAAACTTTAATAAGATTATTTATTACGTTAAAATAATATTAAATTATTTAAAAATAAAGTCAGGAAACTATTTAACTAAATATTTATTTATATATTATTAAAAGTTATAAAATATTATAAAAACTTTAAAAAGTTAAAAATAAAAAGTTAAAAATAATAGGTTTTATAAAGCTTAATTTTATAAAGCTAGCTTAAACGCAGCTTGATTTAATATTTAATTAATTATAAAACAAAAAAATTAAAAAATAAAAATTATTACGTAAAAAATAAAATTAAATATATTTTAAAAATATTTAAGTATTTTTAATTTTACGATAATATGTTATAAGCTTTAGTAATTAAACTAATTAAAAACTAATTATAAAATTTTTGATTTAAAATTAATTAACGATATTTTGTTAAAAATAAAACAAAAATTAGCTAATTATATTATTAAACAATATTTAGCAGTAAAACATATTATTAAGTTTTTATTATATAATATTTAAATGTTAATAATTTAATTAACGTATAAAATATATTATGCTATTTATAAAATATAAATTTTAGTTTATATATTAAAAAGCAGTAAATTTTTTGTTATAAACATATATAACTAGTTTTTAATATAAATATTAACGTAAAAATAAAATATTATTATAATAATATTTAAAATTATAATTAAATATAATAATTTTATAACTATAATTAATAAAAAATAATAATAATTTTAATATAATTATAAAAACTTATTTATTAAAATTAAAATTGCTTTTATTATCGATTTTATAATAATTAATATTATTAATTTTATAACAGTTAATATTATTAATTTTATAACAATTAAAATTAAAATAACTTTTATTATTAATTCTGCTACTATAAATGTATAAAACTTTTTAGCTAAAATTAATATAAAAAAAAAACTAAACAAAAATAATAAAAAAAACGATATAAGCAATAATAAATGTTTTAATAAATAATTACAAAAATATAATATTTAATAAGAGAAGGGGTTATTAAAATATAAAAATACAAATTAAAATACAGAAATATATTATTTTATAAACCTACTTAAAAATGTATTAATAACCTACTAAATCTTTTATGCTTTTATTTACGAACTGCTATATTACTAGCTTCACCTTCTTTTTTTCTTATTAACTAAAAAATTAAAGTCATATATTGGTTCTAATTTGGAATCCTTGTCGTATTAGCTGTAGCCAGCAATACAATACTATTATTTTGCGTGCCGCTGGCCCTTACATATATACTCATTATAAAGTATGCATAAGTTTTCGCGGGGTGCCATATATACCGTTAATTCTAACTAGGATCAACAGCGTCGTTTTTCCGTCACATAAATTCTAAATAAAGTATGTCAGAGATGCTACAGACTCCAGGCTAGCCGCGTACATGAATAACAGCGCGAGCATAAAGGGATGGGGACCTACCTGAGACTGGCACCCCCTGATTGCAACAAGACTTTCCTTGGGCCTGCAGCGCACAGGTTTACCGACCTGTTGTCCAGTTGTCACAATGACCATCGGATTTACATAGCTAACTAGTTTCACAGGAGAAAGAACGCAAGGCATACAAGGCGCAGAGGCGCAGAAGGGGGCAATAACCATCAAGTTGAACACTGAGATACGACAGGGGTCGTAATCTGCACAAAAATGCCACGATTTCCTACAATAGATCACGACGACAAGAATATTTCGTAAAGCGATCATTAGTGTTTTTGTTGATGCAGGTGTACTGCAACATGCCTCAACTACCGTCAGCTCCAATCAAGCCGCCGCGGCCCACGATCCCTTCACACTAGGTTTTTGGTGTTTCTCCTGAGATTTCCCTCCAGGATTGTCTAGTCATCTCTGCTCATATCTCCCAAGAGTTCTTCTGCCCGCTAGCACGACATCTCTTGGGTCCTGCTCTTCTTGAAAGCCAGCAAGAAATGCGCGATCGGGGTAGAGCCGACACAAGATAGCTAGAATGGTGTTGCTGCTGTCGAGTTCGGTGAAGGCGAAGACGCGTTCTGATTATACACCTTGATATATGGCGCTCGCGACATGAGGGGATGAATTTCTCTAGATCGCCCAGCTTGGGAATCAGAACAGAAGCTGATGACGATGTCAGGACGACTCATTAGACAGTTGACTTCCTAACTGCTGCCTTGAGGATTGTATTGGAGTTCTTGATGACACACACGGCATTCGATGGATTGGATTGGCAGCTTGGCTGATCGATGATAAGAGTGATGTACTCTAGAAAGCGTTGGCCTATCTCTTGTTATAACTCCGGGAATCCTCCACCGCTACAAAAAATAAGACGAGATTGGCCGAAACATTCTGCCGAAGATAAATCTGCGCCAAGTGGTACACTTCCCAGAAAGCCAGTACGAAGTTGTCAGGTAGATAAAGCACATGGCGAGGTACTAGCTACCCTGCGGTGTAGCTCTAGAGGCACATTTGTGTGTATGGTGACTGAGGCCTCCCACCTTAGATGGTAGGCCCAAGAATCAATGATATCGAGCCTTACCCCTATTCTCAGCTATCTACTTGCGACTCAGCTGCTACCCTTCTAGTGACTAGACCTCACTCCGAATATTCTTATATGACAGAAGTTTATATGCAGGAGGTAAGTAGTAAGTCAATTCTGTAGTCTAGTATGAAGACTTTGAGCACACTATCGCAAGATAGCAGGAGTGGAACGTTATCAAGTCGAGCACCTGGCCCTTTACACCCACTTTATATACTGTCACAGCCGTCCGTACTGTGACGAAACATATGCTGCGAGCATCTTTAGCAATGACGTCGCAAGCCGCAATATGACCAGGATCCTATCAGCGGCAGTGGCTCTATTACTACTTTTATGTCCTATATATGATAGAGCCTATGGGCAGACTCGTAAGCGGCAGAGCAGCGCGCCGGTCTGGGCCGAGGCCCGTTCACAGAACTCGGTAAACGACCATTATATTCGATATAGTCGCCGCATAGTTACTACTGTGACTACCAGTATCTAAGCAGTCCGCTGACCGAAGATTCCAAATACCAGGTACCTTTTCCTTGACGTGCGGCTCTATGGAAAGATAACCCGCGGGCGGCCTTGGTGTGCGGTGGGCCATATACTGATACGCCTCACCAAAGCCCCTAAGAGCATCGAGGGGACACCTACCTCCCACTTGGTTGTTTCATGCTCTCCCCGTGAACAAGATCGCTTTGAGGTTGGTGAACATTAAATTATACTACGCCTCTATCTAAACTATTGTCGTTCCCGTCTCCGGGGCGCAGCTCTAATAATGTTATCGACTCTCAAGAGCAACTGTTTACTTGTCAGCCGTGGCTTCAGGGGTCGGCAGTGGAAAAGAAAAAGGAGAGGACTCGTGAGAGACGAGTGATGTGCAGACTTTGGCATAATACGTACCTCGGCAGCCTCACTAGCAGAGGAGACGACAGCTTTCTTTAACTTGTAGCTTTCGATAACCCCATGGTCTCGCATGTCTGCGATGCCGCCACCTGGTGTCATGAGGTCAAGGCCGTAGGTCGACATCCCGTCATATATCGCCTTGCGCAACCGCGCGACAAGATCGCTAGAATCGAGACCCGCATTATCGGCAAGGATCGTGGGCAGTTGTCGCAACGCGATGGCAAATGACGATACAGCAATCTGCTTCTTGCCCTCGATGCGCGTGGCGGCACCCTCGACAGCCTTTGCCATGAGCATCTCGGCGCACCCGCCACCTAGGGTCGTCCTGGGCTCCTTGACGGTTTGGGAGAGGACGGCTAGGGCGTCGTGTAATGACCGCTCGGCTTCGTCCAGCAATTGATCGGTAGCGCCCCGGAGGACAATGGTGCAGGCCTGACCGGCGGCCACGCCCGAAAAGCGGATCAAGGTGTCCTCGCCTATGATAACCTCCTCAATCAGGTCGCAGTGGCCGAGCTTTACCTGCTCAGGGTGGTCAAACGTCGATGTGATCTCGCCGCCCGTGACGAGAGCCAGACGCTCAATCCCATCGAAATCGGCGTGCTCGATAGACATGATGCCGGCATCGGTAAAGAGCTGCTCAGGCCAGTTGTAGATGAGCTGGCGGTTGATGAAGCAGTTGATGCCATGCGCCTTGATCTTCTCGACCTTGGCCTTCATCTTCTCCTTCTCGGCTCGTTCCAACTCAGCCAGCTTGCTCGTCGAGCTCACTTGAAACCTGGCTCCGAAAATCTTGATCTTGTCAGTATCCATGGATGTGTTGGCTACCAGGATTTTGGCCTTCTCAAGGCGCTTGGGCTGGTTGACACCGATCTTCTTATCCAGGATAAAGCCGTCGTCTAGGTAGGAATCGCTGAGCTTACCACCGGCTTTCTTGATGATCTGGATATGGCTGAGGTCTGATGAGCCCTTGAGCCGAAGAACAGCTTCCACAGCGAGCTTGGCAAATAGGTTGCGATCCTGGGCCAAGACTTTGGAGCTGAGCGTTGTGCGGGCGATAGCGAGCAGATCCTTCTTAAAGGCCTCGGGGTTCTTGCTGTGGTCAACGGCAGAGTGTTCCAGGGCCTGAAGAGCAGCCTGGCTTGCTATCCTGTACCCTTCGATGATGGTCTGGGGGTGTATCTTCTTGTCGACCAACTTTTCGGCCTCGCGTAAGAGCTCGGCGGCTAGGACGGCGACGGAGGTTGTCCCGTCGCCCACCTCGTCGTCCTGGACCTTGGAGATGTTCACGAGGACCTTGGCGGCAGCGTTGTCGAGGGCGATCGATTTCAAGATAGTGGCACCATCGTTGGTCACCATCATTTCCGATGTCGAGCTGGGTACAGAAGGGGCACATGTTAGCCATGATGCGAACAACGGACAGGCGGGGAGATGATGTAGGATGCATTATGTAGAAGGTAGACTCGGAGCATACGCGGATTGTAATATCTTGTCCATGCCCTTCGGACCTAGAGTACTCTTCACCAAGTCACCCACGGCAATGGCGCCAACGAAGGCGGCAAGGCGGGCATTCTCTCCCTTTTCCTCGATGGTGCCTTCCTCGAAGATCTGGGTAGGGCTGAACGACGACTGTCTCCCTCCACGTTAGTAACGATATACTTGATGCAGGCAGGGAAGAGCATCGAAACAAGCATCGAATATGACAGGCTGAGGATGTTTTGGCGCGTCGTACCATCTTAAATTCGTAGAGCCAGCGAGCCTCTAATCGCGGATAGGAAGAGGAGGGCGGAGGGAGGAGGAAGGAGGAAAGGAGGAAAGGAAGAAAAAGGTCAGTCTAGGCCGGTATCAAAAATGTCTGTAGATCGCATGAAGGCTCGGCAAGGCAAAATGCGAATGGGAATGGGACTTTCGACCTGAAGCTCCGAGGTAGGTAAGTAGGCAGATTGAAATTATTTTGGTTCGAGTTACTAGATAGCAACTACTGCCTCTATCTACGTCCCTATTGACGTACCCCCCTCAACAAGGTGGATAGACATCCCTGTAACCACCTAAGCACTATACCTCCTGGTGTACCTACGAGGCAACGCTTTAGCATCCAGAGTGCTTGCAAACCCACCTGTGGCACGAGGTATCTTGAAGTAACTGCTAGCTTACAGGGGACGGGCAGGCGGGGTCTCTTCCACTCTGTAGGTACCTAAGTACAGCAACTTAGTATGGTTATTTGGCGGGAAAACCCAGTTCCGCCTAAGCCAACCAACAAGCCCGATAAGAAGCTATCGATAGAGGGGCTAGCTGGTACAATGCACAGCAAAAGCACCCCGCACCTGACGCACAAAACTTGAATCTCGCTCCAATTTTTTGCAATCTCTGTCGAGGGGATCGGACTGGGAGCAAAAAAAAAAAAAAAAAAATTAAAATTGACTATCCCACTATTACCATATTGTGTGAGAAGGCAGGACCCATAGTGCTGTGACCTCCCCCCAATCACACAACCCAGTATCCGCATTTTGCGACTCATTGGGCTAGCGAGACATTGCACATCACTGCAACCCCGTTCTGCCCGTTCTGCCCATTCTCACTGGAGACACAGCCAGTTCCGCACACCAGGCTCTTTCATACGTCGAGATAGTACTATTCCCATCACTGTAATCAGGCCCCCGACCCGCTCATCCGCCTTCTTCTTGTTGGTAGTCGATCTCACGCACACACACACCAACACATCTCCAGGTGTTCCAACGCCAGCCAGCACACACCGTATCATCGCACCACGATACACCACCCCCCCTCCCCAAGACACTGAGCCTCAGGCGCTGTCCTCCCTGCCGACAAACGCCGCATCTCGCTCAGCATCTCGCCCAGCATGGCGCCGTCTTTTGACCACCTGCGCGACGCAGACGTCGACGAGGATGACTACGATGAGGATGAGATCGACTTCTCCGACATAAAAGAGAAATACGAAGTCCAACTAGAACAAGGCTACGATACCTTCGTGGTGATCGACGGCCTCCCCCCGGTCACCGAGGAACAGAAGCCAAAGCTCGTCAAGTTCCTGTTGAAGAAGCTAACGCAGGTTGGCAAGACGAGGGAGGATCTCGTGTATATGCCCATGGGCGAAGATGGCATATCACTCAGGTGCGCAGACGCATATGTGCCTCGACCTACATATGGTCCTATCCGTTCCGCCTATCCCTTGCCCGTCCTCCGCCCGTGCTCCTGTTCTTCCCGAGACTAACGGACGAATGTGAATTCATAGATTCGCCTTTGTGGAATTCTCCTCAGCCGCCGAGGCCGCTGCCGCCGTCAGACAGCTCGACATGGTACCCCTGGATAAGAAGAACACCCTCAGGGTCAACAAGATGACCGATATCGATCGCTACGGTCGCGAAGGACGCGTTGACGACAACTACGTGCCGCCCAAGATCGAAGAGTTCACCGAGAAAGAACATCTGCGCTCGTTCTTGGCTGACCCTAGTGGTCGCGGTCGCGACCAGTTCGCCCTCTATCGGGGGGATTCCGTCGGTGTTTGCTGGAACAACGAGAAAGATACCCCCGAGACCATCGTGGACCGCCAGCACTGGACCGAGAGTTTCATACAATGGTCCCCGCTAGGGAGTTTCTTGGTATCTGTGCATCAACAGGGTGTCCAGCTCTGGGGCGGCGCGTCGTGGTCCCGTCAAAAGCGGTTTGCCCATCCTTTTGTCAACATGCTCGACTTCTCCCCAGGCGAGAAATACATCGTTACCTGGTCCAACCGGCCCATCTCTATTCCCGACGAGGGTCATCCGCAGCTATCCCTAGACGAGGACGGGAAGAACTATGTGATATGGGACGTCGAGACGGCTAAGCCCCTGCGGTCATTTGCTAACCTCGACATCCCGGCCCCCGCCGACGGCTCCAAGCCACCACCCAAGTTCCCCTGGCCTGCCTTCAAATGGTCCGCAGACGAGAAGTACGTCGCTCGGCTCACTCAAGGCTCTTGCATCTCCGTCTACGAACTGCCTCGCATGAACCTCTTAGATAAGACAACGATCAAGATAGACGGCGTCATGGATTTTGAGTGGGCCCCCGCCACGCCCCAGCGGGAGGGTGTCAAACAATACGAGCAATTGTTCTGCTACTGGACCCCTGAGATTGGCAGCAACCCGGCCAAGGTTGGGCTGATGAGCATACCATCCAAGCAGATTGTCCGAACTCTGAACCTCTTCAGCGTCACGGATGCGAAGCTCCACTGGCAATCAGACGCTACCTACCTCTCCGTCAAGGTCGATCGGCATTCCAAGTCCAAGAAATCCCAAGCTACCACCCTGGAAATTTTTAGGATCAAGGAGAAAGGGGTACCCGTCGAGGTTGTCGATACCATCAAGGACACAGTCATCAACTTCGCTTGGGAACCCAAGGGCGATCGATTCGTCATTATCACCACATCAGAGCCGGCCGGGCCGACAGCAGTACCACCCAAGACATCGGTATCCTTCTTTTGCCCAGAGAAAGCCAAGGGTCAGACTGTAGGGAACTTCAAGCACCTGCGGACCCTGGAAAAAAAGAATAGCAATGCCATCTATTGGTCGCCGAGGGGTCGGTTTGTTGTCGTTGCTACAGTAGCCAATGCGCAGAACTCGGATCTCGAATTCTACGATCTTGACTATGAAGGGGAGAAACCTGAGAGCGACAAGGATCTAACGGCTAACCTGCAGCTGACGAACACCGCCGATCACTATGGTCTCACCGATATCCAATGGGATCCAGCCGGTCGCTTTGTCGCGTCCTGGGCGTCCGTGTGGAAGCATGCCGTGAGTTGGATTTCTCTACCATAGTATTCGATCAGGTAAACACTAACGGTGCGGTACAGATGGAAAACGGCTATCACATTTATGACTTCAAGGGTGAGCAGCTGCGCGAGGAACCCGTAGAGAAATTCCGGCAACTGGCCTGGCGGCCCCGACCCCCGACACTTCTATCCAAAGAAGAGCAGAAGCAGATTCGGAAGAATCTTCGAGAATATTCGAAGACATTCGAGCAAGAAGACGCCGAACGTGGAGCGTCCGCAGACCTGGCAGTCGTCGAGGCGAGACGGCGTCTACTCGACGAGTGGCTGGCATGGCGTGCGTCGGTGGATGCTGAGCTCGAGGAAGAGAGGCTTGATCGTGGTCTCCCAGCTCATCCTATAGAAGCCGAACAGTCGGATAACGGGGAGGAGCAGCAGGTTATTGAAGAAATCGTGGAAGAGGTCATGGAGGAGACAGAGGAGATCATCCCCTGAGTCAACGTCTGAAGATGGGAGATTGGGGGGGAGGGATAAGGCGAGAAAGATATCTCTATGGCAAGAGCGGCGTTCTGTGTACGGCATATGATATAAAAGCGATGGCGGACACGACGGCAACGACGCATACGTGGCGGCGTGATCGTAGTATCCATCATGGCTATGGGCCCCGAACATTTTGCTCGGCTGGCGTCAATTTAACGACACCTGGATTTATTTTGTAGGGTTCACCGCATGCACAGCGTTAGCATGACGACCGCCGGCACACCATGACACAGATATACCTTGACCCATGTAGGGAGGTAGCCGGGCTCAGGTTGTACGATTCTGCCATATCCACTAATCTCATAAGAAGTACGAGGGAAAACCAGTAGCAGACACCTTTTGTTTTGATCCACTTTCTTGAGATATACCTTCTTGAGAGATATCTGCTAGGGGAAACCCCGGTTGTTGTATGCGATTGTAGTGTTGATGTCGTCAGGGCGATCTACGAGGGAAGGAATAGATATCCACACATCAAAGAACGATGGGCGACGAGATGTGATTTTCAATCTAGGCGCCCGGGATTGCTGATGGTAACCAAGAAGTTAGGGTTGACGTTACAGACGTCAAGAGGGACTGCCATCCTCATCATTATCAAGCAAGCGTTAAAATCCGGCCGGTGAGAGGAGCCGGGCCAAACTGATGATGTAAAGCATCTACGTATCTAGTAAGTGCACACATATGTATACATAACTAGATATGCTTAGTTACATAGATTTGGGGTATAGGTGTAGATATGGCTAGCCCTGGCGTAAGGCAATCAATCCACAAATCCAACCTAGGTAAGAAAGCTCACGGAACCTACGGGCGGACCAGACTAATGCTAGTCCAGCAAATTTCTGGACAAAAATAACCCAGGGCCGTACCCTGCAATTTACTATAGTCTATGGAGACGTATTTAGTTGGATGCTTCGGTATTAGATTAAACCTACTAATAAAACACCTAAAGATCAATGTATTTAGCTTCTTGTTTCTAAGTGATATGATTCTAATAACCTAGGTAAGCACCCACTCAGGTACTTTCCTGCCTTGTTTGCATAAACTTTTATTATGCATAGGTAAGCAATTATGCTCGCGCCCTCATCCCATCATGCCCTTTTTCAAGTTGCCTCGCGTCGCATTGTGATTCGTTCGTCCGATCTAGCCTCACCCGCTTCCCCGAACGCCTTATGCTGCTGCAAAACGTTTCTTACTACCTACCTAACCCAGATAACACAGAAAAATGGTAGGGCAGTAACTAACCTCAATCAACCCATCGGCCAGTCAACTAATCAACCGGTCAACCAGCCAATTGGATAATCCATACCTGGAGGTTATATAATTATCTGTAGAAAGTCCTGGATGCTGCTTAGTTTTAGGGGTATTTGCAGTTGACAGGATTCCCTGTGACATGCTGTAAATAGTTGCGGCGGTAATTTACGGGCCGTTAGTGGACCGTGGCCCTTTACAGTGAATATATAAGTGGTCTGCACTGTGGCATGTATTGGTCAAACCTTCGCACGTTCGCGCCTACGCCTACGCCTACGCCTACTACTCGCTTGCTTGCACAGTCCTGAGAATCGAATGCTCTCTTTTATCAACCATCTCTTGCCCCCTCCTCTTCCCCTACCCATTGTCTTCCTCTGCCCGTCGTTCGCTTTTCATCCCGGCCTAGCTAGCTCACGAGTCGTGTCGTCTAGTATACTTCCACTAGTTACTCATAACCTTCTCATTATCCCTTCTACTCGTACCAATCCACGCCAGTCGTATTTCCAGTGCCCGGTTACACTACATCCATGTGTACACTGCCTACAGTAGGATTGCATCGGCCAATCTCGCTGTTCCTGCATCGATCCATGCGCCGCCATAGCCCGGCTAGATCCTGTCCCCTTGCGATCCTGTCCCCCTGCGCCGTCAAACACATCGAACAGCGAACAGCGAAGAGCGAAACAACAACGCAATCACGAAACCCCCTCCTTTCGCTAGACTTCGCAAGACTTCGCGTTTCATCTCAAGCCTAGCCCAGCCCAACCCAATCCGCCTCAGCCTTGTACATTAACAACTATAGGGGGATTCGCGTATTCTACTGGTAACACACGATAGCTACCGTCGTGGCCTATTCCGCCTCCCCCCTTCTCCTTTGCTTGATCTTATGCTCGGCCTTGATCTTGATCTCGATATTACCTAATACCTACCTATCTGCATACGCGCTTCGTGCCTGTCTAGATTTGGAAGACCTTATCCTCAGTTTCATAGTTTATGCCTCGCATCTGCCATCCCCATCCCTGACACGTTCGATATTCCAGGGTCCTGCACCTTAACTACACGTACCCGTCTTATTACACCACATAATTACACAGGTACATACATAGTAACAACAGTACATACATGCATAGTGCACATACATAGTGTGCATACATACATCCATCCACATGTATCTGGCTGTGTACATTGTCGATTTGCCAGGATCTTGAGACACCTTATTTTGGACCCCGGCCACCAGAACCTTGTCTAGTCTGTTGTTCGAGAATCTCATCCCATCTCGACGTGGAAACCCGGTCACTGCTGCTATCTTGCCGTTCACCCAAAAATCCTACAGTTGTACTTGTGTCGAAACATCGAATAACTACCTACATCTCTACCGGCGCCGCCACCCGACCGGAAACGACAGCCAGCTCCATTGATCAACAGCAGAATGGTCGATAACCAGCGCAGACGCACCTATTGATTATCAACACTCCACCTTAAGCAGCCACCCCGCCAGCCATAGTTACGGCATACCAAAACCCGAGCTGCCCAAGGCACTACTACAGCCCTTCCTTCTCCTCCTCCTCCTCCTCCTCCTCCCACTGCTCCGGATTACGCGAATCTCACGAATACACGACGAGCACACGACGAATACAAGCCGAATACCACCGCCATTGGTGCCGAGGGCGTGCCTCGTGGCGCGGTAGACGGACATAGTACGAAAGGAGAGAGACCATGATCCACAGAGAGAGTCCCAACACGGTTGAGCTTGCCATCTCCCGGCCTGGTTCCCCGCCCGGGATGTCGTCCTCAAAGTCGTCCAAGGCATCGTCTCTGCACTCTTTCCACTCGGATGTCGGTGACAGCCTGACCGCGAGTATTGGCCATTTCGAAGAGATTGGCTTAGAGGATCATACAATATCAACCAGCTCGCCGCATTTTCAAGACGCCTACCTTCGGCCGAACCTGGGCCCCAGCCCCAAACCGAACCCTTATATGCCAACATTCGCCTCCGATCTCCGAGCTACTGCAACAAAACATGTCGGTTCCCGGATCCACGCTCAGGCGCGTGATCTCGCCCACCCCCGGATGCAACGCGACGTGATATCACTCACAAAGGCGAGGCCCGTAGTACCTACACTCTCTACCCAGTTTCGCGATGTGAGCACCCAGAGTCTCACCTTGGAGGTGGAGCCCAGGCCACGGCTACCCAATCGATCTCTCTCTGCCCATTCCGCTTCTTCCGCCGGCACCTCCCGGCGCTACCGAAGCCCGAGCCCCGGTTTCTTGCCCCAGCCCCTCGGTCCCCGTGGCCCGAACGTGCCCCCAAGGCCACGTAGGAGTAGTTGGCAATCTACTCGGGAGGCAAAGTCTACATCCGACGCGGAGAAGGAGTTCGACAACGACGATGGCGATGACGATATTCCGGATGGCCTTATCCTCGACAACGTGCCCCTCTCCCCTCGACCGCTGAGCGAGCGATCCAGCAGTCGGCCAGTCTCGGCCTCGACATCTCCAGAGCGACAACCAAAGGAACGTGTGCGCAGTGTGGGCAATGGCACGCCAGCCGTTGCTGTTGATCAAGGGTCTTTGAAGTCGCCTACGTGGAGATCGGACCCTGCCGGCGATGCGCAAAGGTCGACCACACCGTCCCCGGCCAAAGGTCGCGCGAAAAGTTGGACTGCCGCCATCTCGGGTTTGAACGCCGAAGCCAAAGCACTCACAGAGAAGCTCGAAGAACATGCCGACGAGCTGGAGAGGCGAGGTATATCACGGCCGCATGTCCTTCCACCACCGAAACCCCGGGTAAAATCGGCGCTTGCTGAATTACCCCCTCTCCGAAGAAGCAACATCATGATTGATCCGCTACCGATATCCAAGGAGAAGGAAGCTGTTCTCTCTCGGACGAGGCCGTCATGGCTCCCGCCTAAGGATCCAGCTGAGGAGAAGAAGCATTTAAAGGCGTATCAAAAGATGATGGCAAGTAGCATCGAGGCTGACAAAAAAAGAGAGGCCGCACGCCGGGATAAAGAGAAGAACGAAGCCAGGATCGCCAACGATCGGGTACGGATTTGGGAAGAAGATATACTGAGCAGGTGGGATGATGCCCTCCGTGAAGAGAGAACACAGGAGTTGTGGTGGAAAGGCATACCCCCTCGAAGTCGTGGTACCGTTTGGTCTCGCGCGATTGGAAATGAGTTGGGATTGACACCTGCATCATTCCAGGCGGCGCTATCCAGAGCTTCCGAGGTGGAGAAACGGGTGGGAAAAGGAAATGGAACGGCAGACGATGAACGGATAATGCGATGGTTTTCGGAAATGGCAGCCGATGTCGAGGAGCGAACTTGGACAGAGCTCAAAATCTTCCAACCCGGCGCGCCTTTGCACCAAAGCGTAATCGATGTCCTACGTGCATATTCGATGTACAGGAGTGACATCGGCTACGTAACTGGATGTCACGTACGACTCTCTTTCTCTCTTAGCTCTTTCTGTCCCCTTCCCGTTTCCTGAACCTCCCAGGTGTGCGAGTACTAATACTGAACAGACTATCGCTGCGCTTTTGCTTCTCAACCTTGACTCGAATTCGTCCGCATTTATCGCCTTAGCCAACGTTCTCAATAGACCGCTTCCGCTTTCTTTCTACGCGGACGACCCAGGGGCTCGGGCGTCGGTATGCCAGCTTGTGAACCAAACACTAGCTATAAAATCCCCGCAACTACAGAAGCATATTACCGATCATACCACCATCGGTCCAGACTTCCCTATACACCTGGCCAATATTTTTACCTCTCTTTTCACTCGTCATGCTGGCCTCGACGACTGTACAAGATTGTGGGATGCATACGTTTTCGAGGGTGACAGGATTTTGATTCACGCCGTCGTAGCGTTGTTATTAGAAAGAGAGATGCCGCTTCTTAGCTCCCAGTCAGGGGCTGAGTTCCAAGAGGTTCTTGAGAGCCCCCCGAAGCTCACCTTCCAAGACCAGGATGATGATGCGTTTATTCGGCGCGTCCGAGACATTGGGAAATAATGGCCGTCAACGGATCGAGGTAAACGCGACTTTATGATCGCTCGACGACTTAACAGCAAGGGGGCTATAACGAAGGTGCATGGAGTATAATGTTTTTAATTTTTTAATACTTATTGTATTGCTAGATTGCTGCATGTCGCAGTAATAGAATAGGCATGCTAGACCAACCACAGTGTCCATACCATCACAACAACCTTGCGTCCCCCTACGGAACCTACATTATATCTACAACCAGCCAAAAACAGAAGATTCTGGTCGACGTGACGTTGCCTCGTCAGCAACTCGCAGTTATTATGCCAACCCACTATATATTTTACCCAAAACACTGAATCCATTCAGCCTCTAACTTTATCTACTACTGTGCTAGGTGTCGAATACTCGCGTGAACCAAATCCTACGAAGAGATACAAGCTTGTCTACGGATTCGTTAAGGGGCCGACGCAGGATGTCGTCCCCCCGTGCCAATGCTGCCATTGGCGCTATTTAGATGATGATTATGAGATTTGTAAGGCGAGAAATGCAGGTCTCCAGCTCTGTTCAGTGTAAGCCATAATAAGGCAACCTCCAGAACAAATATTCTAAACGCCGTCGGGGATTCTGGCCTTCATTGCAGGGCGTAAAGCAAATCTTGGTACATTAGGTCTATCATATAGCAGGTCGTATATCTCGCAAGTTACTTCTCGTACATTCTTATCTTAGCTGGCGTGGCGAGTATTCGACCGTTCTGTCTTGATTTTCTATCTAGCTCTATAGAGCAGCACATTTCCAAGATCGTTAGTATCACCGATTAGCCTTACTGCTTAAATAACCAACCTTAACTACCTTCACGGCATATGAGTTTGAAAACAAGACTCAAGCGACTCCATGGTCGAACTGTCTCATGGTACGATTTTATCATACGAAGTTATTCAGGTGCGCCCTTAGGTTCAACTCCCATTCTTCGACTTATGTGCGCAGGCACCCCTTCACAGGGAGAGCCACCTGCTAGTGGACTTACTTAGGGTTGCTAGGAAGACAGAAGGAGGATACGAAGTACACAAAAACAAACGCCAATGGGGACAATGTGAAGGATAACTTAGCGACCTTGTAGTAGGAAAGCAAACGAATAAAAGAATTCAAGCTCTATCATACGAAGCTTTTCGCATAACCATGGGGATCAACATCACACAGTAAAAAAAAAAAAAAAACACCTTTCAAGGGCTCTATTAACTTGAAGAGAGCGGCCATTTTGAGAAGCAAAGCATATGTTTGTGCCTATAGGCTACAGAGACACACTGTCGCTAGGGTTATGGCACCATGTCGAGTCCTACCTCGACGGACAGCGAGGAACATAGTCGTGTTGATGAACATAAATGCATAAGTGTATGTGGTATATGGCCTATAGTAAATTATAAAAGTATTCAACCCGGGTATCTATCTACAGGCTTAGACATAACTGGAACCCCCCTTCAGAAATCGTTGCCAATCTCACGCAACAAAGCCACGCTACATGACGCATCCAAGTAGAAATACTTTTACAAACAGTTCCACGAGTGAAACCAAAATTGCGCAGGCATGCCTATCCCCGCGAAAAGGCATGGTACAACAGACCACGAAACCTGTCAAAATCCTGACTAGGCACAAGGCCCTGCTGTACGCCTGTATGTCAGAGGCACAGATGAGGACGGCGAGAAGCGTGAGCCTAGTGAGTACTACTTTGACCCGTACTCTATACTCAATCGTGGCCAGAATATATGGTCTTGTCAAGATTGGGTCTGAGGGTCCTATCGCCTTTGCTTTCTAACGCGGCTGGTGTCCCAACCTCTCCAATATCTCTAGCCAGCAACTAATTTAAGCTATCCAGCAATGAAGAAGACATCGGAGGTAATTGATGACCACCGTTTTCTGACCGGGGGCGACCTCGAGCTTTGGATAAAACAGCAGGGTCGCACATGGAGCAAGTGAGAGCCAATGCTCTTAGAGAAATCCTGCCACGCCGATTTGAAAGAAAGGGGGTGCCCCGGCCGGCATGGAACTATCCTCAAAACTAATGTCATGCCCGTCCGAAAAGCCGCTGAAATGGGGGCAAGCATCGAGGGATTCTTGAGCCTCGGCGGCCCAATCAACAGGCGCGAAGCACCTGAACGCGGAGAGGGCGCCAGAGACTCGGCCATCGCAAGCAAGAATAAACCGCCGAACTAGATGAGATGTGGAAAATAGTAGGAGGTAGAACCACCCGCCAGCCAATATACAGGCGACACTCGGCCAGCGCTATCTTATCTATCACCTAACACACCTCATAATAATAATAATACAACTCGCCCCCGGAAGGCGAAACCTAATCCGGATCCGAGAGCAGAGCGACGCGTGCGTGGGCGCGCGAGAATTCACAGGGGAGAAGTCATAATTCTATTACAATGGAAAGCCTCATCCATTTGCCGAATTCAGGTCGCTAAACGTAACCATGATGCTAGACTCTGAGATAGTGTCGCTCTCTCATCTAAAGCGGCCCGCTTCATAGGACAAACGAACGAAGGGACGGAAAGGGGTTCGGATAAAGAGAGCGGACGTGGGGCGGCTGATGAAGCTCGATACCATACGAAGAATGCCTGAGGGGAAACGCAGGGGCACAGAATTGGGGCACCAGTAGACCTGTGTATAGAAACTAGGATGAGTCTCAACGTGCCCCTGGGCGGAAATGGGGTCAAGTACTACCTATACTGGCGTGTAAAGCGCCACTGCCTGTCCAACCCGCCCAAGTGATCTTGAGGGAGGAAAATGAAAGGAAAAATCAGAAATGAGCTAAGCTGACGAGTGTGATCCAAGCCTAGAGAGAACGCCAAGGGATACCGCTGGCCGTATCCTACGGCGCAATGAATAAAAAAAGAGGGAGGGTTATCGGATGGGGCGGCATGCAGAGGCCCTCTCGACAGTTGGAATCCTTTAGACGATATGACCCCGCGAAAGCAGACCTGGGCTTGGAGTTGAGAAGAAGAAAAAGAAGAAGAAAAAAGTGGGAAGAGAAACGCCATGGAGCGGGTGGATTTGATCTGATGCAGCCAGTGAGGATCATATGACAAAACCCATGGAGACGGAGGAAGCGGTGGGAGCTCTCGCAGTCGACGGGACGATATGAGAGCCGTCCGCGTCACATAGCCGAGTGGGTAGGGGGAGGGGGTGGGGGAGAGACGGCGGCCGGTGTGTGGGGGCGCTGATGAGCCGGGAGTGTACCATCCCGGGCGGGGCTCCGGCACCATGATTTTCACATACACAGGAGGAGAGGCAGCGGAACAGTATCATTAGTACCTTCCGGTACGGTCTATCAGGTTCAAACAATGACAATAGAAGAAAAGCCAAACATGAACATGAAATGATGCAACGAACTGCATACTGGATAGTAGGTATGTACCCGGTGTGGCCAGGAGCCCTCGGTCGGTCTAGAGACTCGGGGCGGCCGCAGTACAGAACAAACCTTGGAAGCGGGTGTGACAGGTAGATTGAAACAAAAGCACCACCATCTAGTGTGTATGTATGCATGCGTGCCTGTTACATGCCACTTGCCAATAAGCAATAAGTCTAATATTGGAGTATAACAAGATGGCGTGCATTTGTTCGAAAGTGAAGTGAAATAAAAGCCAGAGAGGACTTGACTGGTTTCGATAGATTGTATTGTCAGACGACCCGACCAGGGGTCTCTGTGCAGGGTGTTCGAGAGAAGCTAAAATCGATAAGATAGAAAAGGTACGGTCTTTTTTTTCACGTGCAAACCGCGCTGGTGGATCGACGAGGTAACCTCGGGATTGCTGGCTGCCATGGAAGAGGTCGTGGAAGGGAAACGAGTAACGAGTCATGTGCCTTTTTCCTTGGGAGGAAGTATCTAGTACGAGCAGGTACATAGTTGAGTGTTCAGTGGTTTGTGTCACTGCAGAACCTTCAGTTCGTTGTGGATGCCCTGTTGTGTTGTGGATGGCTGATGCAGAGCGTGCAACCATTAATAGGTAGTTAATTGGGTATGTGCTTATGTACTCAATCTGTACATAGGGGAGTCTGCTTGTGCCTACACTACCTACCTACTTTAGATCCCAGCCTTGCGGATCGGCTAAGAGGGTCGGACGATTTTGTTGGTGTTCCAGAGATCTATGAACGACGGCGATACATGCGGGAGACGTGACAACGTAGGCGGCATGGTCTGGCACGCCCGGGTACATTCCAGGTACCGCATGGTTGGGTGGTAGCTATGGCGGGGGGGCATCGTGCAGGAAGGTCTCAACAAGAATCCCCCAACAGAAAAGATTTAGGGCCGCTGCCAAGGACCACCATACCCACAACCTACCACAATTCTAGTTAGCGTAGGGGGCGGAAGCGCCTGAGATGGGTAACAGGTAGCTGACCACATTAACTACAGGCAATACCCACAGCATGTATGTATTTATCTAGTACCTACACGTGTACTGTAATATATGAGTACGGATACCTAGGCAGGTATGTACAGCATTACGGTACAAGTAATACATGCATATAGTTACGTGTGAAAGAAGAAGCTACTTTTGTGCGATATAACCTCCGGACGAATTTGAGAGAGGTAGTTGGTGTTTGACTTATACCAGAACAGGTGAGGTAGGGTAGGCATGTAGGCGGATCCGCGGGCAAGGCGACTGGCCGGAACGGAGCTGAGACGACTGACTGGCCTAGTGCGGTGTAGGCTTGGCGGAGTCGGTCTACACACTCACAACTCATTGCCATGTAACTATCGGAACGCAGAGGCAGTAGATGGCGGACGATACTACGTACAATGTAAGCCACCATGCGTGGTGTGTTGTCCAAGTGGTGCTACTTGCTACAAGTAAACATATCTTTGAGACGCCATACAGTAAGTAAGTACATCGGCAATACACACATGCATGCAAGTATGTATGTGCATGAAGTACACTACCTACTACACCTACCTCCTAAAGTTCCTGTCAATTAGCCAATTCATCTGACCCACCAGAGTCCCCCAGCGCCAGGTACAGTATAGTACACATTACCTACCTAGTGTATACTGGAGGGGTAGAAGAGGCGTCAAGGCGGAAAGAGAAGTTCAAGCCCTTCGTCCTTTCTGTTGCTTCCTCTTATTAAATCTAAATCGAAAGGAAATGACATGTGGCGGTGAGAGGTTTTGTCTCGCGTACCGACAAACTACGGTATGACTACGGTATGTAGGCGATGAGCGGAGTGGGGGTTTTGGTGCAGCGGACATGGACGAGAGAGAAGTTATCGGACATGGCAATTCAGAGTTGCATGTGAAAAAGAGTCAAGCAGGATCGGATCTACAGGAGTACTGTACCAACAGAGGTACCTGCGGTACCTAGGTAGGCACGTACAAATGGATAGATAGATGGGTATCAGATGTGCTGTGCGAAAGACTGACTTATGCAGTGGACCGGGACACGGGAAGCCAATAGTTGGTGAGTTGTATTTGATGGGAACTTCTAATTGGCCAATTGACTTCCCAGCCCGTGACCCGACTACCCTACTTGATCGTCACTCTTGTCCATGTAGCGTAGGTATCTACGCCGTTTTAGGAGCACTTAAGGTTGGTACCTCGGTGGGCAGGACAGGTTACCTACAGCTGTGGATAAGGGGGGAAGGGATGGGGGGACCCTTGCCAGTAGTTATTACTTTCCTTATTTTTTCTCTCTCTCTCTTGTTTTTTTTTTTTTTTTTTTGGGACTCTCAACAACGTCTGAGACCTACCTAGGTAGGTACTGTACACGATTGGTACCATTGTAGCCCTTCTACCTAACCCATCCTCTATCCATCATCCATGAACCTGTCCCATTTTTATCCCTATACAATCGCCTAGTTATATGGTCTTGTTGTCTACACTAGAACCAATTTTCTTTCGTGTCTCTTAATTGATATTGTGTGCACACCAAATCAAACACGATCTATCTATAGAGAGTGAGCAAGTGAGAGAGAGAGAGAGTGTGTGTGTGTGTGTATGTAAGAGAAAGAGAGGACAGAGAGCAGATAAGAGAAAAAACATCAGTTATCGTTCTTCACCCTCTTCACCCTCTTCATCTTCACTCCTTCCCCTCCCCTTCCCTCCCTCCCCCAACCCCCCCTTCTTCTCTCTAATCAACTACCTACTACTACTATCACCACTACTACCACTACTACCACCACCATCACCACTACCATTACCACTCGTCTACGATAGATAGAGAAGAGCAGAGGTATATAGCGGTAGAGAGGGTGTCGTAAACATGGGTTCCGCAAAAGCCAGCGGCGTCGCTCGCCAGAGCCCGGCCCTTCGCCGTGCCGCCACAGCCACGGCCGATAGCGACACATCGGCCATCACCTCGCCCATAGACTCCCCTAGGCCGTCGGCCTCGTCCACCTCGCTGTCGTCCCTGGCCTCGGACGAAGTGGCGAAGCCTGCGTTCGGCAAGCTCATCGACACGTACGGCAACGAATTCCAGGTCCCCGACTACACCATCAAGGACATCCGCGAGGCCATCCCCAAGCACTGCTACGAGCGCTCTGCGGCCACGGGGCTCTACTACGTCTTCCGCGACATCGCCAGCCTCGGCACCACCTTCTATCTCTTCCACACCTATGTGACCCCCGAGGTCATCCCCTCGACCCCCGTGCGCGCCCTTCTCTGGGCCGTCTACACCTTCGTGCAGGGCCTCTTCGGGACCGGCATGTGGGTGTTGGCGCACGAGTGCGGCCACCAGTCCTTCAGCACGTCCAAGGTCCTCAACGACACCGTCGGCTGGATCCTTCACTCGTCCCTCCTCGTGCCCTACTTCAGCTGGAAGATCTCGCACGGCAAGCACCACAAGGCCACCGGCCACATGGAGCGCGACATGGTCTTCGTCCCCAAGACCCGCGAGGAGAGGGCTTCCCGCCTCGGCAAGTTGGCCCACGAGCTGTCCGAGCTGGGCGAAGAGACCCCGATCGTGACCTTCATCATGCTCCTCGGCCAGCAGCTGATCGGCTGGCCCAACTACCTCATGACCAACATCACCGGCCACGACTACCACGAGCGCCAGAGCGAGGGTCGTGGGAAGGGCAAGAAGAACGGCTTCCTGAACGGCGTCAACCATTTCAACCCCAGCAGCCCGCTCTACGAGGCCAAGGATGCCAAACTGATCCTCCTGAGCGACCTCGGCCTCGCCATCACCATCTCCGCTCTCGTCTACCTCGGTAACAACTTTGGCTGGTCCAACCTCCTGGTCTGGTATTTTATTCCTTACCTGTGGGTCAACCACTGGCTGGGTAAGTGATCTCCTCAGATATCCGACCTGCTCGGCAGTGCTAACACGACCTGCTCTGGACAGTGGCCATTACGTTTCTGCAGCACACAGACCCCTCTCTTCCGCATTACACGGGCGAGTCGTGGAACTACGTCCGCGGTGCGGCGGCCACCATCGATCGTGAGTTCGGCTTCATCGGTCGCCAGCTTCTGCACGGCATCATCGAGACCCACGTGTTGCACCACTACGTCTCGACCATCCCCTTCTACAACGCCGACGAGGCTAGCGAGGCCATCAAGAAGGTCATGGGCCGCCATTACCGTGCCGACACCGAGGGGGGTTCCCTGGGCTTCCTGGCGGCCATGTGGCGCAGCGCGCGCATGTGTCACTGGGTTGAGCCGAGTGAGGGTGCCGAGGGTGAGGGCAAGGGCGTCCTTTTCTTCCGCAACACCAACGGTCTGGGTACCAAGCCGATGAAGATGAGTTCTGCCGGACAATAATTTGTTCACGGCAGAAAGCAGGATGAATGATCGGACGGGCAAGCCCGGTTAACAGGTGAACAGCAAAGTATTGATAGCAGGTGACAAACACTGGACTTGTTCCGGTTGTCTAGCCCGTTTTCGATCTTTTTGAATAAGGAACAGACTCGACGAACGCAAGTTGGCAACGCCTATCTAGACAGGCGGTGAGGGAACATCGAGGGTATAGATTAGCCTATCGATCTATCTAGAGGGAATAAGCGACGAAGTGATTTGCGGGTGGTACCACCCATGTTTTGGAGAAAGAAAAAAAATTGCTCGGAGAATTTCGGAGTTTAGACAGACTACGGAAAGAGAGAGAGAGAGAGAGAGCCCATCCCACCCCAGCCACCAAATCTACCTATCTACCTACTTCATGTCACGGTGATATGCATTTCATTGCATGGATATACTAAATAGTTAGTCCGTCGCGGCGTTTTCAAATGGCGGGGAGCTAGAAGAAGAAATTAGAGGCAAAGAAAAATGACGGCTTCGTTCATTAGTCTAGCTTGCTTGCACCAATCTTGACAGATTTAAGAGAATTAAAAAAAAATTGTAAATTTCAGGGACTGATTTGATGATGTATTGAAGGGTGGGATGGAGAGACGCATGAATGAATGAATGAATGAATGAATGAACGCATAACACATAACATGCACTTGCAACCGCCTTATAAAATGGAATGTGATATCTACAAATGCCAGACAGCTTAGCTTGTAATATATATATATATGATTCAGCCATATCTAGCCACGTTCTTTCTCCCCCCTTGCCCGATAACTATGTACGTATCAGAAGCACACTCGCTTCGACCGACAGGAGCACGGAGATGGGAGAGGAGTAGTTAGTCAAGAGAGCCATATCAAAAAGCCCGGCCGTTACTCAAATATATTATATCATACATAACTATACATATACATATATATATGTATAGTAAGTACTCCCTAACTGCTGCTCGTCTTCTTCCCCCCCCCTCCGCCGGCCGGGTCTATCTACTTCGCTTTTCCCCTTCTCTCTCTCTCTCTCTCTCTCTCTCTCTCTCTCTCTTCCTCGCGTCGCTGTTGTTCTCTCTTCCGCCGTCGCCGTTGCCGTCGCCAACCCGCACGGTCCCGGTTCCGGTGGCGACTCGCCCTCTTGGACTCCCTGTCATGGTCGCGTCTGCCCTTGTGCTCGTGCTTGTGCCCGGGCGGACGTGCTAGCTGTGGAAGCTGTATCTCCCCACCACCACCACCACCGCCGCCGCCGCCCCCCCGTCGTCGTCGTCGCCATCGTCTTGGCTCTGCATACGAGTAGGATGGTGTCGGTGTTGGTGTTGGTGTCGGTGATCCGCATGCTGCTGCTGCTGCTGCGAACCCACAATCCCCTCCCCTTCCCCCTCCTCCTCCTCTTCCTCCTCATCTACGTGCTGGTTCCTGTCCGATAGTGTAGTGGTAGAGGAGCAGGCTGTTCTTATCTGTATTTGGGCGGGAGGGGCCATAGCCATAGCCGCGGGGGGTCGGCTTGTTATCGGCGGTCTTGCGCGGCGACGACGACGACGACGACGACAATGATACATTGCATGGTTTGGGAGGGAAGGGGACGGCGTCGACGGCGGCCGTGGTAGCTCGGCTGGCGGGGGTATGGGGAGGAGGAGGAGGAGGAGGAGGAGGAGGAAGAAGAGGCGGATGAAGACGAGGACGAGGGCGAGGAAGAGAAAGAGGAACAGGATTGTCCGGCTCTCTGGCTCCGCCGGGCGCGACTCGGCGACGAAAGAGCTGCTCTCCTCTGCGCTCCGCGGCGCTGAACGGTCCTATCTTCCCCTCCCCCTTCCCCTCCCCCTTCCCCTTCCCTTTCCTCCCCCCCTCCCTCTCCTCCTCACCTTCATCTTCCTTCTCCTCCTGTTTCGGCCAAAGCGTCCTGATCCACGGGCGCGTAGTAGTAGTAGTAGTGGTGGCGGTGGTGGCGTTAGCAGGGGCCGTCAGCAGCCGAGCGCCGCCGTCGTCGCGGGCAGTAAATCGCGTATTGTTATCGGTAGTCGCCACCACCACGGCCGGGCGAGGATGGCGATAGGTGCAGGAGCGTAGCTCTGCGCCGCTGCTCGGGGTGTCGAGGCATGACGGGATCCTGTCGGCGTCGCGCGGCGCCACATCGGCGTAGAGTGCGGCGAAGAAGCCCTTGGAGGGGAGACGACGGGAGGAGGCTACGGCGGCGGTGGCGGCGTTGTTCTCGCACTTCGTCACGACTGCCCTCCCCGTTGTCATCGCCGCTGTCGCTGTCGCTGTCGGAGGAGATGGTGTACGGGTCTCCGTATGTGCCGACGGTGGGGGAGGCGGACGCGATGGGCGCGCGTCTCGCGCGCGTTTTGTTCTCGGGGGTTCGTGGGGGGAGCAAGGCAGCTCGGGCCATTCTACTGCCACTGCTACTGCTACGACTACTCGGCAATTGTCCCCCGGTTTCTCGCTTCATGCGTTTGGCCGCGAGCGTAGTGGTAGATACGGAGGGGCGGGGAGGCACGGCGGTGGCATGTCGAGGGGTGCGTGGAAGCGACTGACGGCTTCTGCTGCTACTACCGTACGTTTGTATAGCCTCCCGTTTCGGGGGGGTAAGTACGGGCCTCGGTTCGGGGAGAGCCGTGAACGCGGTAGTAGGAGAGGGAACAAGAGCAGCAGCAGCAAAAGCAGAATTCCGCGGCATTGTCTCTGTGGCGGCTTTGGGAAGATGTGAAGCTGCCGGTTGGAAGCCGAACGTCTCGAGCGTTTTCAGCCCGGTATTACCCTTTTTGTTGGCGGCCGGGCCGCTGGGTAGCGGGATAGATCCGTGCCTTCACGGCTAGGGGAAAAGCGTGGGGAGGTTGAGACAAGAAGGGCTCTGGCAGCGGCCAAGCGCTCTTCTTCGCCGTCGTTGTGGCGGTGATGACAGGACCAGAAGCGGGTTGGCGCCCCGAGGTTCCCGCGCTGTTGCCCGTTTTCTTTGGCAGTGCTTCACGTGTCTGCCCGAGATATCGAGTCTGCCGGCGAGTTAGTAACGGGACATCACACCTTGTCTACGGGGGGGGAGGGAAGGGAGGCGGAGAGGACAGGGGTGGCGGAGAACACTTACACTTGATGCAGGCGGCCAGGTATCATCCACACGTCTGGAGAGAGTAGATACAGAAACCTTATGCTGGGGAACAATCGGACCCTCTGCCCTCCGTAACGAGGTTGGTCTAGCTGGTCTGGACAGCAGAGCGCGACGGGATGGGGTCGTAAGTTCCGAGATCATCTCGGGTTCATCGCCACTCTCATCATCGTCTGACTCGATGAGAATAACCTCTCTCTTCTTTTTTGTAGTTGGCTGAGGAGGCAACCGCCGGCCGGGTTGTAGCGTAGTCTTACGAATTCCCTCACTTACGGCCCGGCCCGAAAGAGAGCGCTTTGACTGCCCTCTCATTCTGGGGTTGGGAATAGAGGTTGCCATCGTTGAATTGAGCTTGTATCACGCCGCTGAAGTCATCTAAGTCAAGCGTAGGGTCAGGGTCGGGATCGGGGTCGGGCTCAGGCTCAGGCTCCAACACAATGATGAGGATGGGGTGACCATGAAACTCGGATAGAGAAGGCAGGATGGTGCAGAAGAATGGAAATGCGGGAGGAAGGAAAGAAGGCAATAAGGGCCGGCCTCACTCCTCGCAACAACCATCTATTCACCCACAACAGCATCTACCCTTGGGTACCTGCCTGCCTACCTCAACTGGGTAGGTACGTTCGACTTGCCCAACACCCTCCCGGCTTACCTAGGTACCTGGGTACCGTGTTTGGATACCTGAGGTAGATACTAGAGGTAGGATGATATAGGTTCTCGTATCTAAGCGAACTGTCCGGATACCTGATTAGATGCCTCTGCAATAGTTGTGAATATTTTGATTCATCTACCCCATATTACCACTGAAACTGCGTTGCCGAGAGTGTCCTGCATTTTACAAATGGGAGGTAAGGAATTGGGAAAACAGTAAGGCATCAGGCATTGTGTTAAAGGACTTTACAATTTGAAAAAAAACAGCGTGAAGTGGTTATCTGTTTGACATGCATTCTAGCTGGCCTAACCAGTTAGGCACCGAGTTCTCAGGTCCCCCTTTCCATCCTCTCCCTGTCGTCTCCATGCCCTCCCCTATAACGGTAGTCTCGGTTTGAAGTACTCTTGGAATGTATCCAACCCTTCTAGATTCAACTTATAAATCACTGTGCAGCAGATGATGAGTAAGTTGGGGAACCGTCGCATCCAAAACCCGAGATACCCATCGGGGATCGGGCCCACCATCTTTTTGAGACCATCGCTCATGTCGCCGTAATGCGAGCGCTTGTTTCGTAGCGCACGCAACAGGTCGAGAAACTTGGTCCCCGTATACTTGCGCTGTTTGCCAAGGCTCTCGACGAATTCTTTGGGGAGTATCTTGAGGAAGTCACCACGGCACACTTGTGGCGCACAGGCCTCGAGCTCGGCCAAAACTGGAGACATCGGGTCACGGGGCTCCAGCTCAAAGTGATCCGACACGTCGCAGAGGAATGCGAGCTGCTCCTTGGCCGACCAGAAGAACGGGTGAGACATGACATCCTTGGCTGTCGGTCGCGATCTTGGGTCGGCACGAAGCATCGTCTCGATGAGTGCCTTGGCCTCGTACGCGACATCGCCGAGAACCTCGAGCGGCTTGAGGCTGAACTGCCCTTTCCGGATGTTGACCTCTCTCATGTACCGGTCGCCACAATCGAACGGATGAAGGCCCTTGGTGAGCACATAGAAAAAGACGAGGCCGAGCGAGAAGATGTCGATGGCGCGAGTAGCCCGTCGGTTGGGCATGACATCAGCGCTGACAAGTTGGCTGCTGGAGTCGCTGTGGATGCTGGACATGGACGCCGTGGAAGTATCCCGTGCATCGTCGTCCAGAAGGAGTTCAGGCGCTCGCCAACCCGAAGTGCCCGCCGCATGCGCGGTAGTAGCTCCAAAGGAGGATTGTCCGCCTTCCAGCTTCTTACAGAGACCAAAATCAGACACTAGCAGTCTGGGCCGGCCATCACGCCCCATCGTAACCAGTATATTCTGTGGCTTAAGGTCGCGATGGACAATACGCAAGTCGTGAAGGAAGCTGAGGCCATTGGCGACCTGCAAGAGGACGCGCGGCAGATCCATCTCACCCGCCCTAGCAAGCTCTGGGAACTGATGAGGTCTGTCGATGATGTCAGACAGAGACGCCTGGCACAGTTCTAGGGCAATATAGAGAAAGCTGTCATTCTTAGACATAGCATAGTATCGGATAACTAACATCCCACGTCAGCTACCAAGATTCGTAATGCGGGGGGGGCTACCAAGTTAGCTTACCGTTTTGATGATGATCGCTTTCCAACAGCAACTGTGTTTCCTGAGTAGCAATGTCCCAGAACTGTGTCAGCATCCGCTTCACTGCCACATCTCGGCCATGAAATTTGCCTGCAAACACTACAGTGCCGTTGCTCCCCATACCCAATTGGTAGTCTTGATTGACCTCAATACCCCCAATATTGATGATGGGTCCACTGACGTCTTCCGGATCGTTGATTGTGGTCGTAATATTGGGCTCTAGTTTAGGGGGGATACCGATATTCTGAATCCCCGGAATGCTATCTGCTTCCGGTAAGTCGGGCCCTGAAGGACTATCTGCTGCCTCTCGTTGTTTTTTAACCCCCTTCCGGTGTTTCACACCCCCTCTCCGGCCACGGTGAGCCTTCTTCTTTTTATCAGCCGACTCATTTTCAGCAGCCTGTTCGTCTTGTGCTGATTGGGCCTCTTCACTGGGCGGAGCGAGGGTAGGCTGTACTTCTTGGAATGTGACTCGTTTTTCATTCGCAGGCAACACCACCTCGGGTTCATCCGCACTTGGGGTGACAGGGCTTGGCTCTTCCGGGAATTGGGCCTGGGGTTGGTTGTCGGGGCCCGTTGGCTGAATGAAGGTCGGTGTCTTTAGGTACTCAGACGGAGAAGGTCGTCGTGATTGTTTTATGTACCGGAATGACACATAAACAAGGATGCAGAGAACGAGGGGGTTTTTGACGAGGTCCTGAAACCAATCAAGAGCATGGCGAGGAAGTGTGATAACTGTCTCAACGATTTGAGGCAGATCTGTATCGAATTCGGGGATAATTGTCGGAACTGGATCCCCCTTCGCAGCACCGTGTACGTCTTCGGAATCTGAGAAAGACTCAGATGGCAAAGTGGGCGGCATGCCTGATGCCCAATCTGGCATACCAATACCGTCTCCAAGAGTATGAACACCAACCAAGGCCGCGGGGAGGCGCAAAGGATCTGAAGCAATCTCCTTCTCCCACGGGTTTCCGCGGTTGATTTGGGCGCTAGGTCCATCAACAATCAGTGGGTAGGACTGGCCAGACATGGCATACCAACCGCCCGTATCGGTCTGGTTAAGGAAAACACTATGACTTCGAGCCCATGCCGACTCCTCATCCCGGGGAGGAGGCATTGGCTGTGGTAGTAGAACAAGCTCGGGGTTGCTTCCGGGTGGCACATCCAGAGGACGTGCTACATCAAACACGCGGGCGACTGGAACGGCGAACTCAAGAGCAAACGATGTGGTGCTGGTAGGATGGGCAATGGCGTATACCCTGCCATTATACTGACTCGTGAAATACCGATTATTTGGTGGTGCGAGGTACTGTTGATGAAGGTCGTTGTCGAAATTATTTGGGCCCCATTCGGCGTATCTCAGAGTAGCAATGTCTCTCCCGTCATCTCGGTGATGAATGTCGACTGTGTATTCCGTACGACTAAGGGTGATGGTCCCACCATCGCTGCACTCTTCATGGTCCGTCTCCAGCAATCGTCCATTCGGCGGGAAGCATGTAGCACTCTGGTCCACCTGTGCCCCAGTCTGACCAAACCACTTCAGAACTCTCCCCGTGGCGGCGTCGACAGTAATGAGAGTGTTCTTCTTATGGCCGGTATATACTACGGGAGGATCAGAAGATGCAAAGTGGCCCATATCATCAACAAGCTGTTTCATAGTGTAACCGGTGCTCATCAAACTGGCGCCGAAGCGCGATGGCGCCCAGACATACACGGCCCCGTGATTAGCGGGTTCGATAGCCCAGACGTAATCGTCGAGTGGGTGTGGACCAGCGCTGTATCTATCATTGGAAGCCGACGTGTTCGGGCGGTAGTGAATGGTTTCCACAACTGGTTGTTCAACTTGGAGATGCCAACGCTCGTCGCCCGACTCGCGATCCGCGGCATAAAGATGTCCATCGACGGTCGCCAGAAGAATATAGTCTTCCACTTCCCAATTCTCCAAGCTCCGCGCAGATTGCAGCGAGGACAGCCCAGAACCAGCGAGGATGCTGGGCACATGCTTTGGAGAAATTGGTGCTCGAACGGGCTTAGCCGGAGCCAAAGTTGCGAGGGCGCTCGCATCGTTGAAGGGTCGGGTATCATCAGTGTATTGCTTGGCAGCTGTCATGGAGCGTCCACGGCTCCGTATATAATTCTTCGACTTTGCCGTCGCGAGCTTGGGTGGAGCGTCATCCTGAGCTTCCAACGGCGACTCTTGCCGGAGACGTGGAAGGCCTCGACGATCGCGAGGTTCGACGTCGATGCTGCCATCCTTGATGGCATTGACATAATGTGGTGGCTGCACGGAGAACCCGTTCCGGGGTACTTGTTGGCGCTGCTGCTGAGCATCGACAAGGTGAAGCCATGGGATGAGAAGCACGGCTAAGGCAAGGAACATGGCACGCGGTGGCGCGACTAGCCGTCCCTCTCCAGGAGGCCGTCGCAGCATGGCGAACGGAACAGCCGGAAGACAACAAATACACGCTATATCTTATAGGGATGGGTCGTACGGTAGACCAGCAATCATCATGTTGCCCGTGTCGAGAGCAAGGAGGACGGGGCGTGAGCTAAGAGACCGAGGAAAGCTCGGCAAGTGCTAGGTAGGTTGCTGTGGGATAATGGGTGAGGGCCGGGAGTGCCGACTGTACGAGTGACGATCAGGGATGCAGGTCGGCGATGAGTATGGTATGAGGGCGTCGCCGCGGGTTACTCGAGGTTGATCAAGCGGAAATGACTCGTCCCTACAGCCGGTAACGAAGTTGGGGAGGTGACTCGGTCGATGCTTTGTCGCGAGACAAGTAAGTACGACTGTGGAGATGTTCGAGGTGGGAGGCAGCTCGACTCGAGAGAGAACGACGTCGCAACAAGCTACAGCGGTTCCATCAACTGCTGACTCGCGGATGACTTGTTCGTTGGTTGCGAGGCCTTCGATGATGGTATATTCTACGTCGTAAGATATGATTAATGCGACGAGGTGATCGAGGTGATTGATGCGTGCTTGTTATACGTATTACGATGTATGAACTACGGCGTCATGTCGCCGGCCGAAGGAGGATGACGGCGCTCGTGATATGATGATGAGGATTTGCTGCCACACAGATGAGAGAGATTTTGAGCTCTTGTCACGGCACAGACGGGAGGCGAGAGATGATCTGAGAGTAGTCATACAAGGGAGTGTCAAACAGAGCAAGGCGAGGAGGGGAGGAGAGATGGTCAAAAAAAGGATCATAAAAAAAACACAAAAACGTTGAAAGAAGAGGGAAAGAAAGGAAATAAACAAGTATCGAATCTCTCTATAAAAACTACAACGACAATAGCAATAAGTACGACCAGCAGGGAGATGGTGAGGGTCGTGGTGATGCCGGCGTTGATGGCGATGTTTTATCACTGTGGTTTGTGGTTTGTGGTTGAAATAGCGAAGTAGGTAGGCATAACGGATCTGTGCCCTGTGAACAACGACTAGATAATAACTAACCTAGCCTGACTACTTGTGGTGTGCCTGTGCTGCAAGGTGATGCACACGGGAAGGAAAGTAGGTAGGGCTGGGCAGAGGCTGGGCGAAAGATGGCCAGAGATGGCTTGAGCCGATGTGTCAGTCTTGATTCGTAGGCAACTTACCCAGTGTAGTGTGTAGCGCAGCGGAATGGAATGGTCTCTGGGATGGGATAGAGTGGATGATTGGCTCGCCAAGCTGTTCTGGGCTGTGCATGCCCCTTTTGGCTGAACAGCCGGTTATCTGAGACGAGGTAGTTACGACTGCCTACAGGTACTCTACCTAGTCTATCTAAGCCGACTAGGTACTGTACGGTGGGCAGTTAGTTATAGCTCTGAGCTAAGAGTACCTGCGTAACTACCTATACCTACCTACCTAATGTATATGTATATCGCTTAGGTAGGTACTTAGGCACATCCACAATGAATTATCCTGGTCTAAATCGGAAGATGTACATCTTTGGCACCCTAAGAATGCGTTAGCGCGCAATTATCTGTACAGTAGCAGAAGCGTCTCTAGCTCACTTACTTATACTGTGTTTTCCACTTTCCACAACCCATAGATATATGGCGATTCAAGCCAACTTCTCACTCTATGACGCATCTGTGAAACAATATATACAGCCATTTATTCCATTCTTGAGTACCTTTCCTTTATACTAAGGAGATACTTATACATGTCATTATGTACCCCTCCTCGCCCTGGGTGAATAATGAGGCAGGTAAGCAGCCGACAAAATTTTAAAATAGGCGCATAAAATCTTGTCATCAGGTTTTCGCAGATTTACCTCGTAGGCATTTATATAGGCATAGACGGCAAAAATGATGTTCTTACCGTGCCAGGAATAGATCTAGTAGCATATATGGCTAGACATGGAGTAGAATACTAGTTTAACCATGTGACCATACTTGTGTTATATGCTACTTGCAGGTTGACTAGGCTTACAAAAACTTGTACAAATCTGCGGGTCGCATAAGCATTTTCATGGGAACCGCTAAGTGCATTGAGGGTATTCTAACAAGCTTCTGTCAACTACTTGTTCCCTCTGTGCCGTGTCAGCCCAGTTCGTAAACCCGTATGGTTCATGTACCATACCACAATCCCTTAGTCCTATCCCCATTGCACCAAGACCTTTTTGCGTCCCTTGTTCCCTTTCTTTCCCTTCCCGCTACCTTCTTCCTCCTCATGCCCCTCGGCAGAGGTTGCGGCCTCTTCATTCCCTGTACCACCCCAACGAAACCCTGTGTCCCTCGAGCCTCCGACATCTCTCCGGACACTACCCCTTCCGTACCCAAAGATAGTTGTCGTGGGTTTAGGGGCTGCCGGAAGGGCGGGGAAGGCCTCTTCGCGGCTGTTGCCGGCTATGGATCTAGCCGGCGCCGAGTTTCTCGTGGTGGTGGTGGTGCCCCAGAGTGCACTTGTCGAAGGGCGAGGGGGGGCGCTGCCACTCGGCGGTAGTGAAGGAAATGCTGCTGCGGGGGATGCAAGCTGTCGGCTCGTCTGCCCGGCTGAGAATAGAGCCGCCGGATGCTCCACACTGGATCGGCGGGACTGTTGTGTGGAATTCTTTAATTTCAGAACCCTGTTTGTATGTCTTTGACTGGAGGCTGCGGTGGGCGTAGCATGTGAACTGCCTGCCGCTGCTGCTGCCCAACCACTGCTCGATGTCGTGGCACCACGCATGCCACCGAGCCCGGGCAAGGTTGGGTAATCTTCGTTGATGGCTCGCCAATCGTTCCACGCCTTGCTTAGCCTCTCGCATTTGGCCTTATCCTCGAATAGGTCCGTCATCTCACGTACAAGTGTCCCGAGCGCAGACGAGGAAACCTCCGTAAAAAGGGAAAAAAGGACATCTACTAAGCCCGAAGCAGAGAGTTTGTCCTGTTGAAAAGAGGATATATGAGATCGGAACTGTTCCATCTTGGCCCTGTCATTGTGAAGGAGGTTCGAGGCACGCTCTATGACCGCAGAATGGCGCATCAACCGAGCACGATCCTCGGGCGAGAGATTCGTGTCCGTCAAACTCATGCTTGCCAACTCCGCGGCGGGTGCAGTAGTCGTGGGAGGCCTAGAGCTGGACGGGGCGGCATTGCCCGGGCGGGATTGGGCTACATGGCCTGAAGGAGCTGCTGCGGCGGACGAAAGCTGGCCGCCAAAGGCACGATTTGACACGGATTGTGAAGATTGTATTGCCATCTGTCGCTGGAGGGCGAGTTCGTCTCTCCGCAGGGGCTGTGCCGAGCTTGCGGGAAGCAGCTCAGCGTTTGGGTCCCGGCCTCGTCCCCGGCCGTTCCTGCCTTCGTGGTCTCCCTCTCCGCCGCGGTTTGGCCTCCCTCCCCTTCTGGGCTGCTGATACCGCTCGCGAACATCAAATCCCGATAGATCCACTAGGCGAGCCTCGCGTCTCACGTCCTTGGAGAGAGAGTTACCGTGCTCGCTTAGTTGATGGGCCTTGAGATCCATCTCGGATCCGAATACAACAAATTTCTTCTCTAGGCATTCGCGATCCGAGCACAGGAAATGATCGCTCTTGAAGTGTTCCTCTAATGAGTTGTAGTCCCGGTAGTAATGTGGTTGCCTTGGGTCTTCACGGTCGCATAGGAAGCAGCGTTCGTGCCTATCCCGGCAGTGTTCGTAAAGTTTGTCATCGTCGTAAAAACGGGAGCCGCAGAAAGCGCACAGCGGGTGCCCCCTGAACCCTGTCTGATCCACGGCACCTGGCTGGTCGTCGCCATGACGCATATGTTTCTCAAGCTCCTTGTCGGCAAATAATTCATGCTCATGGGTGAAGACCTTTTTGTTTCTCGTGCACAAGTCACACATCTTCTTGCTGTGCGTGCTACGGACATGTCGATGCAGGTCGGGCCAACCCAAGCCGGCGAAGTCACATGATATGTCGGGGCAGTTATATCGGAGGAGCAAGACGGTGTCGCCGACTATGTCTTCGTTCGTGTACCGAATACCGATGTTGTGGTCGGCGCTGGTTATATCGCGGTCCGAGTAGTCTTGGTACCGCTTCGCAGCATCGTCGGTGAAGATAACAAACGGCGCAACTGTCTACGTGCAAACTGTTAGCCCGACGACATGTTCCCGGTGCGGCTTCCTGGTGTGGCCGAGGCCCAGACATACTCGACAATGTGCGCATTCCTTATTTTTGTAGAGGGCCCTCATGCGCAGCGCGCAGATGTGGCATGTCCGGTGATTGCAAGGCGCCACGGACTGGTGGATGACAGGGCTCGCGCAGATGAAGCAGACCTCAGCCTCAGCATCCCCCCTCGCTGGCATCGTCGTTCTCGGTCTTGCCCGTTGGCTGTGCTGGGGTAATGGGGACGCCATTCTGCGGCAATGGCCCCGAGACGGATGCGCCACCTCCCCCAGGCCTGTGGCCCCAAGGCCTATCGCTTCCGGTCGCGCCCTGTGCGTTGGCGGCCCCTCTACCTCGTCCCCGACCACGGCCTCGCCTCCGATCTCCCCCCCGATCTCCCCCCCGATCTCCCTCCCGATCTCCCCCCCTGCCTCTGCCTCTTGCGTTAGCTGCTCCCCCTCCGCGGTTTTCAACGGAAGCGGTAGCATTGATTGAGGCCATCGGATCCGCTCGGGCGGTTTTTTCTCTAGCTGGATATCTGGGAGAAGGGGTAGCGTGCCAGTGGTAAAGCCTACCTATCGCAGAAAGACGGCTTATTGATTCGCAATCAGCCGACGGCTCTCGATGATGGACGGTCTAGGACTGTCTGCTTGCCTGTATGCGGCGGCCTGCGATGAGAAAAGTAGCCTTTGACTCACTATCCAGGTATGATCCGGAATGAGAGGCCCTGATATCGCTGCCACAACGCAGAACAAACTAGCCAGCAAGAGAAATACGTCTTATTGGGCCCCACGCTAACACAGCTAAGGCCATTTTTTGGTTTGTCTTAGGTACATAGACCGCCCCATAGTTACATGCATTACCTAGGTACCTCCAGCGCTGTGGCCAGCAGCTGGATGGTGGGGGGGGTTTCTAGTAATTGTATAACCGCCATATGTTGCAACTCCTCAGATGACTAAAAGGCGATGTATGTACCTACAGAATAGGTACCCAGTTACCAGAGCCGCTAGGTACAGATGGAGTGGATACCTCGTGCTATTTCTTGAGTCCCTAGACAACAAAATAGAAGTACCACCACCTATAGGCTGGCTATGTTATAATATACATTTCCAACACGAACAGCGAGACAAAGAATCTAGGTAGCCGAAACAGATACCTACCTAGGTAGGTTATAATGCACGCCTTCTTATCATTTATAACAGCCTGAAGATGACCAGCTGCTTAAGTGAGGTACTTGGGTCCGCAGTCACAGTACAAACAAGTTAACCAGAAGTTCTTACGATCAATGTTGACTACCTACTTAGTTAACGGATAAATTTTTGTAATAAAAGACCCAAAAAAGGGATGATCAAACTCAACTTGGCCGGCTTGTCTATATGTCACATTCGTCAAGCCATAAGATTTTTGACCCGTATCTTACCGATCATGCCAATACCTGCTAATATACGCCAACCCAGCGAGATATTGACCTGCCTTTAAAACGCCAGTGCTTGCAGACTAGATAGTAACTACACTTTACTTGGGCTCCACGATGAATAGTATCCATTGCGACCACGAGTATGCACAGTAGGTCGTGCGTACCCTCATGGTAGCAACGAAAGGTCTTGTGTCGCCAATACCGCGACTCAGAGACAACATCCCGGAAGCATCGTACTGCCTAGGATCCCCCCGTCGCCCCTCAGCATCACCTCAAGCCCCTTCTTCTACCGGATACAGGTGGTTGCCCACGAGCTTGTTCATCTGAAACATGTCCACTTTGGTCAGCTTGAAGACGGCTTGCATTCTCTCGTCGCACAAAATTTGGCGCTTGTCGGTGGGGTCTTGAAGTTGGTTCTCCTTTATGTGTTCCCATAGCTTTTTCACAACCTGAGGGCGGGAGAGCTACAAAAAGGTTAGATATCAAAGGAATACACTTCTCGTCCGGAGCATGAACCAAGACAGGTCGTTCGGGGCACCTGGTTTCCACATACCTGCGGCTCGCCACAAAGCTCTGCCAACGGGTAACTGAGATTGAAGGGCTTCTGAAATCCACCCCCAGCCTTGCGCTTCTTGGGGCTAGGCTCATCACTCCCGTCCACATCACTGTCGTCTTCCGGCCGGACCCTCTTGTCACTCTTCTTCTTTGGGGCTGGCTTCTTTTTCTTCTTCGGCGCAGCTTTGGCCCCACCCCCGCGTGTAGTTCGAGTTCGTTGGTTCTCTTCCGCTTGGAGCAGAGCGGCCAATCTGGCGTCGGCATCCTCAGTGTCTGCGCTTTGCTCTTTACGCTGCTTCTTCTTCGGTGGGTGGACGGAAACTTTGATTTCGCCGCCATTTGCATCTGGGTCGTCCTTAACGCCGTCGTCATGGCCGTTCAAATACCCATTGGGTGGCGAAGGTGGGGAGTTCAAGTCCGGCACCACCGCATCAACCGGGGCAGCGGTGGCAGATATCGCATCAAAACGCTGTTCAATGAGAGCCTTGATGGCATCCTGTGGAAGAGGCAACCGTTAGTGGTCAATATATCAGAACCAACTGGCATAAGCAAAGGGCCATAAGGCGTATCATAGTGCCCGCCCTAATGCTCACGCAGTTGGCATACGTGCAAGCTATAGGAGGCCAGGGTGGTAAGGGATATGCTACCCTTTGCTCATTCAAGTCCCTTCCTCCCAGTTCGGCTTGGAGGCCTAGTCGAATCTTCTTGCGGGTGACGGTCTCGAGATCCGCTGTAGTCAAAATCCCATCGATGATCTCGGTGTAGCGGATCTCTTCCTCGGCGGTAACTATAACATATAAAACATTAGACCTATGTCGCGCCCTGGGGAGGGGTACGTCACTAAGCAACCTGCTAGGTGGCAACGCATAATCAAGTATGGTATGCAGGGAAAGGACATACGTGGTTGCGACATAGTGTTCAAGATAGAACTTGCTCCTATGCCGGATTCATAGAGGGGTCACGACCCGATGTATAGTGTTTCGATACGATCTCCAACGCTCCTGGTCAGAGCATAGCGGCCGGCCGAGAGGAAGGTCGGTACACAGCTCTCAGGTATAGCCTGCTAGTCGATATGGTGGCGTGATGTATTTATATCCAGCGATAGAGGGGCATAGGAGGGATAATATGCTAAACGAACGAGCTGGGTGGGGATGATTTAGTTTCGACGTCGCTCTATCGAGACTTGTTAGTTTTATGGAACATCGGCTGGGCTACGGCTCGATGTATGTTCGTCATTGGGGCGAAAGGAGAGATACCACACTCGGGAATTGGAAGGCGCGAGGAACGACGACGGATGTACGAGATGTACGTGTGGTGCGCACGGGCGATAGGTTTGAAGGTCAAGCTGCGGCAGGGAAGGTGCAATGCACATCGTAGGCGCAGAGAAGAACGACGGCCCCCGGAATAGAAGTTGAAAAATGGCGAAGGCATGCATCTACTTACCGCGCGCTGGGGAGGCGATGGCTGACTGGCAATGGAGACCGCGACAGGTTGCGCTGTGGCTGGGGTTATACGAACGCGGTGTATCGAGCTCCGCAGGAATAACGGCAGTCTATATGCGACGGGGGACGGGCAACCTCTGTCGTACCTGGATTAGATAGGTGCCACCGGAAAGGGAGGCAAGGCAATGGGTGCGTGATGGATGGAGTAAGTAACAAATGGAAGAAGACGGGTTGGGCCAAGCCTTTCCCGTCGGCGAGCGAGGCGAATGGAACAACGGGATGGAAGGGGCGTGTGCTGGTGGCAAGCGTGATGCTGGATATCGAAACAAAAAAGATCTCGGGAGATGAGCTGATGTCGGGTTGCCTGGTTGTGTTGTTTAGTCAGAGAGAGGGATGTGGACATGTGGGAGGATGACGATGAAAGTGTCGGCAGAAGAGAATCAATCCGGTCGTCTGATTTGCTCATGGCGTCCCTGGTCTTAGGTAGGGTATTGCGGATAGCGGGACGCCTGACAAGACCGTTCGGTGGTCTGGTACCGGGGCGGGTACCAATGTGGCTTCCAGCCTGTTAAGACAGGGAAGGAATATACTAGACGGGTACTTCCAGGTAAGGTTGTGGTGCGGTAGGCACATCGATACATTGATAGGTACCCTGTAGGAAGGTAGCCGCCAGGCAGGGACTGGAGCGTTCAAGATGCCGCGCTAAGAACGTTGACGGTTGCGGGAGAGATCGGGGCTGAGCCTAGCCAATCATTCCTCGCCGTCAAGAGATTCCAACAACCTTGAAGCCCCAAGATGTGCTACCTAGGGGACCTAGATAGGTACTTAAGTAGGCGGGTGGGGGGGAGAGGAATAAGGTGGGGAACCCACATGCAACAGACCGATCAAGGCACCTGTGGATACCTACCACTGACCTACATCGAACACCAAAGTTGAGCACTTATCACTCACTTATCATCACCGGGAGCCCCTACCTACATACCCTACCTACATACCCTAGGTATGTAGGTAGGTACTTAGTGCTCGAGATTGTTCAGAATGGATTTACAATCAATAGTTATATCTAGACCTCACAAGTCTGCTTGGGCAACATACCTAAATAAAGCAACATTCTTATCTAATGCCTGAGGGATGTACTAAATAAAAACTATCTACAAAAAGTAGTTATGTGTACAATACCAGTACTTGAAGGTATTCCTAATCCACCCCCAGCCGCTGCAGATCCGGCAGTAATCGGTCGTCAGGGAGATGGTAGGGTTGTCTTGAGAAGACGGGTCGATCTCCGAACCGGTCTTCCGCCAACACGTGCTGTAGCCATATGCCGAGCCCGCGTCGGGGTGGCAGCAGTCTTGGGCGCCATCTCCTTCTTAGGCGTCGTCGCATTCTTGAGTACCATCTTCTTGAGTGTCACGGCACCAGCTACCGCGCTCACGGCCGCTGCTGGCTTCTGTTTCTGTGGATACGGGCTCTCGCCGCGGGCAAGCATCTCCACGAAGGCGGCAATCCGCTTCTCCCTGCCTGCCTGGGTCTTGAGGGCGTTGAGGCGAAAGTAGATGGCGTAACGGTTTGAGCGCGTTAGGACATCCCACATGGCCTGGGCCTCCGGCACGGCAGCGACGGCAGAGATGAACTCGGGCGGAGGTTCGGCCGTCGACTGACCGGCATACGCCGCATCCCAGCGCCCGTCTATTTTGGCAGCGTCAATGGCGGCACGGCCGAGGGCCGTCACACGACCTTCTTTCTCGAGACGCGCGATGTGCTCGACGTTACGACGGGACCAGAGGCTTTTGGGGGTTCGTGGGGTGAAGCGCTGTGAGTAACTGCGCTCATCACCACCTCGTGCCTGGCCGTCAATCCAACCCTGGCACAGGGCCTCGTCTAAAGCCTGCGCATAGCAGAGGGACGTAGGAGCCGTGTGCCCCTTTTTGGATAATGACAGCCATACCCCCTTGGAAGTGGTAGCATTGCGGACCAGCCAGTTTGACCAGGCCGCGACATCGGCAACGGTGAGGATTGGCAGATCAGTAGGCATCTGACTAAGTCTAAAGGGGTGATGTTGATTAGATATCGCTGCTAATATTGACCCTCGTGAGAGCCGGTCAAAGTACACGGATTTTCGATGCTAAAAGTATATATTACTAGGTAGATTATAGAGATGCCTTAATTCATTTCACCAATCATGGTCTTGCAAGAAACTAGTGCCTGAATAGGTTAACAAGCTAGCCTTCCTAAATTTTAGCATACAAAAGACTAGGTAGGTAGATGGCACCCTCAACCGTAAAAGCTGCCTAGATAGGCTACCTAGTTTGAGAAAGACTCAACTAGCAACTATTACGCCTCTGTCTATTAAATCCAACATCTCTTTGATGGTCATTTCAGCACCGAAACAAAATATACACGATCAAGATCCACAATACCCCTGTTAACAAAAGCAACAACATAATTGTAGTTAAATGATTACTCCTCATATCTGGCATCGATAGTTATACCTAGTATCTGTGGCGCAGGCAAAATCATGTGGCTGTAAATGTGTCATGGAATTTATTAATCTACCTAGTAGGCCAATACACATGCGATTGGTATATTCAAGGTTGGTAGTGCCGAACTGGCACTCAAGTAGATATGACACATGAAGTAGTAATTGTTGATACTCATCAGCTCGCCTACCAGGCACGCTCCTGTTCACTATTGGCCCAGTGCACATGGGAGCTCAGCAATGCTTGTGATTTTTGCTGTCAAACGAACTTGCGCCTCCCAACCCGTAACAAAATATATAGGTCAATCTTACAATCCCCGAAGTCTCTTTTCTCCTTTTTCTTCTAACGAGTTGTCACGTTGTGGCCCTTCATATCCATCAAAACCTATCCTATGTCACGGAACAAGAACGCAACGCTGTCCCACAACACCATCGTTGCAAGATAGTAAAAGTAGAACGTTGCCAAGTCGAACTATTAACCGTTCGGAACCACTTGTATACTGTATTGTGACACCCTGTAGCACCAATATTGCCACTTAGTAGAGCATCCCCTAAATAGTATACCCAGTCATGGCTAGGTTAAATCGTATCAGCTCAACTTTGGCTGCTTATCTGATGAATATCGAATAGGGAGCCTTGTTAGGCTTTTCGGTGGCTCTTTATTACGCACCAGCTCCGTTGTAACCTCAGTTTTATAGTCATCGCCATTGTGCTTATACGGATTCGCCATGAAATCGATGCCACGTGTGAAGGCTGAGATATCGTTCCCATTGTGACCCAACGCAGTAGCGCCATTGATGCCTTCCGCCCCATGTTGGTGAATACCAATGGCATGAAATGTACCATCGCTTTCGAGTTCCGGAACAGGGCTGCCAGAGTTGCCTAAGATATCTCTATTAGTCCCTGTAATTGGCAGCAGTGGTACGATAAATGGACAACGTACCGCCCGCAGTATCAAACTTATATTTTAGGATGTAGCTATCATTCTTGAGGTCATAGATTTGGGGTCCTTGGCTCTGAAACATGTATTTGTCGCTGGTATTGTTGGGGATATGTGGATAGCCGACAACGCGGATATCGCTACTGTCATCTAAGATAGGGCAGGCACTATAATTGATATAATTACGCACCTATTCGAAAGGGGTGTTGACGCGGATGACAGCAAAGTCAAAGATACTTTCTTCTGTTTTGTAATAGTTCCAATGAACCGCAACATGCTTTGCTATTCTTCTCTCTCCTTGAATACGGAGTTCGCCCCAGTACCCGACGTAGATATAGATACTTTCGGCCCACTGGCCATTCTTGAACACATTATGGGCCGCTGTGACAATTGTCCTATTATCGATGAGGGAGCCCGCGCCCATGTAGCTTGTGCCACTACCGCCGTACATGACTAGCTTGCAAATGGCTGTGAGTTTTAGCGATGATAGGAAAGCGGGAAGTTTTACACAATCATGCCTCTATATTTTCCCTGAGGCCTGGGATCATCTTGGGACGCCTGTGTCAGGCTATAAATGCCAAGCTGCGTCTCTCGGATCTCCAAGTTCTCGCGATAATACGTGCTAGGCTCTCATATTGCCATAGCTGGCGCCGTGATATAAAACATACAATAGCAGAGCCGTAAGCTAGTCGTAAGAACAGTTCGGCTATCATCCGGCTCTCCTTGGCCCATCGGCTCATACTCAAGCCCCCGTAGCGGCGAAGGGAGTTGCGCGTTCATCATATTGAGAAATCTGTGTACAAGTGTATTCTCTTGATTCCCCTGTAGGCGCTGTGGAACTCGTTGCGTGAGTGATGAATGTTTTTGACCGTGTTTGATATCATGTAATCGGCAAGTGTCTTTAATATACGCTCGATGAACAAAACGCGATCAATCCCCTCGCCATAGACTAGGCCTAGCTTTTCGGCTAATTCTTCCCAGCCATCGAGATAGATACCAAGGCAGCTGAAGGTTTCGAGAATCAGAGGCTTGTAATCGCAGAGAAATTCGTTCACGTCGGTAACTGAGTAATGGCAGTCGTTTTTCGTAGAGACGAAGATTATTTCGAAATCTGTGGGTGGTTCTGCGCCTTAACACGTTCGATAGGGTATATACGAGAGCAACCCAGGTTACCTGAGGCGTCCTAATAGCATATCATAGATATTAAGGTAGCGAAAGAAAGTGATGACAAAGCGGTGAGTTAAATAAGGGCTAAATACTTGAGTAAGTAGGCAAGCAAAGGTTAAGGCTGGTGAGTCGTGTTGGGAGCCTATGAGCGTCGGATTTGTTGAAGGGGATAGGTATGGGCTTTTTAGGTAGCAAGATTGTAAGTAGGCAAACAGCGTGATTCAAGATACAGACTTTGCCGCACGGGGGTATAGGGGCATGTTATATGCTGCAGCGATTGTGCATGGTATTATATAGATGACATAGAGTAATTAACAGTACTGTGGGCCTTACATTCTTCCCCTTAGTTGTCATCGCTCAGGTACAGCTGAACAACACACGAGAATACATGCCCGATGCCGCTCAGGTAAATAGAAGAGATGGTAAAGTCACATAAAGTCCATCACGGCCAGCTACTACCCGTCGCATCTCGACGGCATCACTAGTCGGCCTGCTGACCTATAGGCGGAACAGGTATCAGGAAGTTGGGGGCTGAACATGTGCCTACCTACCTACCTACCTATGTAATAGGTAGGTACAGGGTATTTTGCACCCATCTCTAGAGCCGAAACGGTCAAGGGAAGCGATTGCCGATATTACATCCAAAGGGATAGGTAGTGGTTGGTTAGGAAGTACGATGGTATCAAGCTCAGCTCTCTATAATAATGGAGGACAAAAAGATATTATTGTAGTGGAAAAAACGGCGCGGTTGATCCTCAGTCTGAACCAACGGTATATAGGTGGCGTATTACGACGGAACAGAAGGTTATATGAGGCATGGAGAGGGGCGTGACTCCAATTATCTACGACCCAACTCAAACACGGCACTGCCGTTTGCACCTTCCCTCTTTGAGTTATACCTACACCCACCACAGGTATATGGAATCAACGATCTGAGTCTGAATGCCAAACGCTCGTTACACTCCGGCCCTGGTAGGTAGCAAAAACATCAACCAATGTACTCTACTACCTACCTATATAATGCATTAGGTATTTTGTTAAGCTTTATTTTATATCCACTAACTATAACTACTACTTGATTTATATCGAAAGACAACACACTGGCGATGAAAGAGTGTAGGGCCACTTCAGAAAGGCGAGAGAACCGGCAGGTCTCATTCGATGATCCCGATGGAGGGATTCGGCTCTCGACCGTTCCATTCCCGCCCACTCCGTTTCTCCCGCCAATGGGGGTGGTGGGTTCCGCGGTGGTAACGGCGTGATGTGCCGGAGAGAGGGTGTGGCGAGTAAGCCTCATTCGGGCGCCCGACAACTCTCTTCTCGGTGCTACCGCAAATCGTTGCCTCGGCTCATTTTTTGATCGCCTTGACCCTGGAGGGATGTCTACGGTTACATGCTGCCCAATGGAAGATTTGCTGTACACTACGGCAGCGACAAAGAACAGAATTGCGCTAGAATGGCCCATGCACCAAGTCATAATACTGCCTAGGTACCTACGAGACTTGCATCGTTATCAATACCTAACAACCATTGGGTACAGGTCCGTAACAGCACCCGAAAATGATTGTGGCCCCACCTACGGCACTTACTTCGGTATGATGGAAGTCGGAGCTCTCACCGGATACAATGACGTCATCGCTTCCTGCACCGGGCTCTCCGGTTTGCACTAAACTTACAGGATATAAAAAACATCGGTAGACCGGATGCCTACTGAATTCTGAATTCAAAGGTATAGGTATTCCCTGACATAGCATGGGGGTTTGATAAAAGGCGCCTGATAATAACACAGTACATGCCAGCGAGAGAGGAATAATACCATCACTACGAGTGCCAATATCCGGTCTCTTGCACCAGTTAGACCACCACCAACCATCCTCTGATTCCCAGTTATTATAGATACCAGAGACCAGTTGAAGGCGGCTGGATATCACCAAATTACAAGCCGCGTCATCATAGAATGAACAGACAGTCGGTGCACTCTTCTTTGATCGATTGTCGGATACCATCAGCCCTCCTCTCTGCCCTCCTCTCTGCCCTCTTCTCTGCCCTCCTCTACGCCTGAGGTCGCTCGACCTATCACTTACCATGGATTCCCGAAACGAGATCACACCCAGATTCGGGGCGAATGATTATGTCAAGTTCTTCGGCGCCGGCGCGCTGGCGGCCACTCTCACACACGGTGTAAGTCGAGCGAAGCTGAGCAGCAGCTGTCCACTAACTAACACGCACATATACACACACAGGCCGCGACGCCCATAGATGTGGTCAAGACGCGGATCCAGGTGGACGAGGCGCTGAAGGGGACAAACATGGTGCGCGCGGCGCGGCAGATCGTAGGCAAGGAGGGCGCGTCGGCGCTGCTGACGGGCTTCGGGCCGACGGCGGTGGGGTACCTGATCCAGGGCGGCGGCAAGTTCGCGGGGTACGAGTTCTTCAAGAAGACGTACATCGACCTGATCGGGACGCCGGAGGCGGCCACGCGGCACCGGACCGCCGTGTACCTCGGCGCGAGCGCGAGCGCCGAGTTCCTCGCCGACATCGCGCTGTGCCCGCTCGAGGCGACGCGGATCCGGCTCGTGTCGCAGCGCGGCTTCGCGGCGGGCCTCGTGCCGGGGTTCCTGCGGCTCGCGCGCGAGGAGGGGCTGCGCGGGTTCTACTCCGGCTTCGTGCCGCTGCTGTTCAAGCAGGTGCCCTACGCCGTCGGCCAGTTCTCCGTCCACGAGGCCGCCGTCGAGCTCATCTACCGCTCCATCGGCGCCGAGCGCAAGGCGCGGCTGACGCACCTCGAGTCCACCGGCGTCGAGCTCGCCTCCGGCATCGTCGCCGGCGTCGCCGCCGCCGTCCTCTCCCACCCCGCCGACACCCTCCTGTCCGCCATGAACAAGGGCTCCGGCGACCCCGGCCAGGGGTCCACCGCCCGCATGTTCTCGCTCGCCCGCGAGTTCGGCCCCCGCCGCCTGCTGCTGTCCGGCCTCGGACCCCGTGTGCTCATGACGTGTGGGTTGGTGGCCGGCCAGTTTATCATCTATGCGCAGTGCAAGGCGCTTACCGGCGCGCCTCCGGGTATCGAGATTCATAAGGAGGAGTCGTTGAAATAAATAAAACAACCATATATTCATATTCGATATATACATATAGTTATACTTGTACTACTGCAGATATAGCTGGTTCGGTGTTGTTCTTGCAATGCTAGAAGAGTACAAGCTGCCTTTGTTACATCGGCTATTATTAGCATCTTACATATTACTCGTTGCTTATTACTTGTCACACGTTGCCCGAGACTGAAACGTCCCACCGTAAAGAAAGAAAGAGAGAGAGAGAGAGAGAGAGAGAGGAAAAGACGAAATCGCCGAGGGTAGAGGGATAGCCCGGTCCGTGATGTAGGCATTCGAGTAACTACGAAATCACCTCATCCGCCCTTGCGTAGGCCATATTCCCATGTGCTTCCAGAACGCCCTGCCGTCCAACCTACGCCCGACGGACGACGCATCCCTGGGCAAGGCCCGCACGCCCTCTTCCGCCATCAGCTCGCCGACCCAGGCCAACATCTCGTCCTGCCGTGCCCTCTCCTCGTCCGACGCGGCGGCGGCGGCGGCGCCCAGCGTCTGCACGGCCCAGTCCTGCACCAGGTCCCACCAGTCGTAGACGTGCATGTCGCAGAGGATCCAGCGCCGCCGCGGGGTGAAGGCCCGGTGCAGCGCGAGCACGGCACGCGCCACGTCCTCGCCGTGGACCACGTGCAGCGCCCCCTTGGCCCGCAGGCCCTCCTTCGACCGCACCACGCGCCGCACCCAGTCCCGCGGCTGCCGCGCGCCGCCGTACAGGCCCGCGAGGCTCAGCACCGCCGCCGAGCCGCCCGGGGCGCACCGCATCAGCTCGTCCTCGGCCGCCGCCCGCGCGTCCCCCGCGTCGTACGGCGACCCCTCGTCCTGCCAGCCGTCCGTGCCCGTCCAGATGCTCGTCGCGCCGAACAGGATGTAGTTCGGCGGCGCGGCGCCGTCGTGCGCCGCCGCGTAGCCGCGCACGAGCCGCGCCGCCGCCCCCTCGCCCTCGAGCGGGAAGGTGATCAGGACGGTCCGTGCCGCCGGCAGGGCCGCGAAGGCCGACGGGTCGTCGGAGAGCGGGTCGAACTTGAACGGGATGGTGCCGTCGCGGCCGTTGGTGGTTGTCGCCGCGTGCTTGATCCCCTCTCGCCGGAGCAGCGGGAGGAGGAACGTCGACGTCCAGCCCGCGCCGAGGATGAGCAGGCTCACGGCGGCGCCCTGCTCGGACTGGGGCTCTGTCACCAGCATTTTCTGTCTGTATTGACTCGCTCTATCTATCTATGTATAAATTTCTTGGGCAACGTGGGGAATTTGAGGCGGGGTTGAGTGAATACCCTTGTCTGGATATTGTGTCGGTGTTGGCAGTGGAGGAACGGACGGGTTGGGGATGGGGAGGCCCGAGAATGCAGCTATATGAGACCAACTAACGACGTGAGGCGCATGTACACTAATGACGTTCGAGGATTGGAAGCGTTAGATTGCACTGTATCCCCACTTCTGCTTCCCTTTATAGTATAAATAAGGTCGGTAGATGTAAATACATACAGTCACCCACTTTAGCTATAATAGCCTTAGTTATAACTACTCTTTTATCAAAGTAGCACCTTAATGGCATGCCCATTATCACTAGTCAAATCCTGCCTTCCAATAGGTATGGACCGCCTCTTTAGGTAGCCAGCAAAGCGACCTACTTGCCATCACCGTATAGGTCCATCGCGAGGTTGTTTCGGCTATAAAAAGTTGACATGCGATACTTCGTCTCGCCACGGTATTGCTCCAAATCCCGAAGCGCTTGTCTACCTTCTCGCTCGATCGTCTGTCGAATCTCCTCGCTCCGCGGGGTGATACTGCATTGAAAGGGTTGAGGTCTCATATTGAGGCCGTTTCTACGCCGCTGCCGTCAGTCGATCACGTCTCTACAACAAACGACGGGATGCACCGTGCACTCACGTGTAGTTGAATATGTCCACCTCGATGGGTTTCCCATCCGGGCCTTCCTTTTTCCGAACGTTGAATCCCCAAAGGATCCTAGCCACCGTGATCCAAACTCCTTGTTCCGCGAGCGCCTGTCCCGAGCAGACCCTGCGGCCCCAACCGAACGTCATGTACCCTTTCTCCCCCGGAAATGAGCGGCCGTCCGGGTGCCCTGGAAGAAAGCGGTTGGGGTTGAAGCGATCTGGATCCGGGAATTCGCGTTCATTATGGTGGATTGCCCAGATGTTTCCTTGTATCCATGCACCCTTGGGTATCAGCCAACCTTTATAATAGTCGTCCTGTGTCGGGGCGTGAGGCTGTCCACCGATAATAGCCACAGATCGCCAACGGAGGACTTCCTTAACGAAAGCCTTGACATATGGCAAGCTGTCCTCGTCCTCCCATGTCGGACTCCTATCGGGGCCTACCACGCGATCCAGCTCTTCCCATGCTGGCGTAAGAGCTTCCGGGAAGGCGCAGCAAGCGAGGATGAAGGTAATCAGCGTGCTACTGCTCGTATCTGACCCTGCGCCAAATAGATTCCCCGTCAGTGACGAAATTTCCACCTCTCGTAAGTCGTGTTTAGGCCTCTCCGAGAATAGGTAATTCGCGAAAGAATCCTCGTGGCCTTCTTTCTTGGCTGCCTCGTCTGCTAGCGCGTAGAAGAAATGGAAAGCTCGTTTTTTCCCCAGCCCGTACTTCCACGGGGCAATCTCGTTCGGGAAACGGGCGAGGAATGGAAATGTCTCCATGAGCATGGGGAATGTCTTGCCTGGTACGTTGAGGGCTGCGGCTAGGTGCATCATGGCGATCACCTCGGTGATGATGGGATCGTCCCAACTTTCTACCCGTCGTCCGAAGGCAATGATAGAGACCACGCTGGTAGCGTATCGCTCGAAGTGCTTTACATAGTCATCCGACGCGTGGAGAAGGTCGTACCCGACAACTCTGCTCTCGTTGTTTTGAAAATCCCTGTACCTACGGACAGATTGAATACCGACACCATGGTGAATAAGTTTGCGGTGAACACGCCATCTATCCCGTTGTTCCGGGCTCGTCGTGTACATATTTAAGAGATTCTCTTGACCGGCGCCTAGCTCTGCAAATACAAGCATCCGCGGCCTGGATGAATAGATTCCGGCGCGTTTCTCGAATATCTCCGAAGCAGCCCAGGCATCATTGATCCAAATGGTGGGGTTTCTAGCAGCAAAGAGTATTAAGCCGGTGGAGGTTTGACGTATAAATCGACAAGAAGGCTAACTGACCGTCCTATCCATACTGTGACGAGCTGAGCATTATATGTCTTAGATAGCTCCTCGAACCAGATCCAGGGCTTATTGTCCGGCAGCATGAAGGTATTGCCAACCACAGGCCAAGGAAATGGCCCCGGAGGCTGTACATTTTTGATCGATTAATAGAGTCTCGGACCTGGGCCAGAGTGGGCGAGGTAATGGTTAGCACTTACGAGCTTCGATCGCATGTATAACATATATGAGTAGTCAACGACTAGAGCTACGAAAGCAACGGCCAGAAGCGAGACACCCATGTGCCAGGGCCCAAACTGCCCCGACACGCCGTCCAAGAGCCTCCCGCCGTGGCTCGACAACAGGTGATCAAATATCATTGTGGTATGATATCAAGGGTTGGTAGGACGATGATTATAGGTATTTTGAACTGGTATCCCATGAAAGAACCAGGCTCTCGGGGTTGGACGACTCCCAACTCAACATTACCCAGGACTCCGGCCGTTTTGTTATCCTATGCCACATCCCATGGGTCAGCGCGGGCACTTTAGCCCGACGTCGTGTATTGGCTGAGATGATCTGCCGGACCCAATGCGTGGGGTAAACGCTGCCACATTGTGACGGCTATTCTATGCATCACTTGACACTTGACTCTTCCGGCGGAGTACCTATTTCATGGGACGGTGGGAGTCCCTTTCTACAAGAAGCGAACTTCACTACCGCCGAGTGCATAACTGCAGGTATTGCGATGTAAAGTTTATAGTTTATTACGTAGCTGATCGCTTCCCATTCCTTCATACAATGCGAAAACGACCTCGCGGCTTTTATCTGATGGCCGGAGCTGTCTTATTCTATAAAATCGTTGTTTTCTGATCGCGACAACCAGGTAGTTACTATCATTCTCTCCCCGGCGCCGGGATTATAACGCTTTTGTAATTCCCCTCAAGCCAAAAGGGGTATTGTGCTTCCCCCGGTCTCTTAGGGCAAGTGAAGTGAAGGATGAGATGTTGCCATGCATCCTGGTAAGTGATGTATAACCGTATTCCCCCCGTCGATGGTGGCCCATGGCGGTAGGCATGTTTGTCAGACATCAAACTGCCATTACTTTGATGGGTAAGGTCTCCACGCGTCATGGTTATCATTTTCCGGCTGCTATGCATGTCAGCATCATGCTAACATAAAATCCCATGTTTTCTGTCGGATTAGGAGTAGTTCCTCTGAAGCAGGTGGCATGGTAGGGTGTTAAAGTACAGGGTACTTTAATATACATGATTTTCTGCTTGTGTTAGCTGGCAGCAAATGTAGCGGATACCTTGGCTAGCATATTCTTGGGTTTTGAGCAAGGGAATGGGCCAATGGGAATGTAGTGGGGAGAAAGCTCTGTCCTCGGCCTCGGTCCTGCCGTAGTGCATCAATGAACTTCCTGCCCCAGGCCAGGTGCTAAAAAAACACTTCGAGGTACTTCATAGGTATCATATTGTCGATCCTTCCTGTCTGTGACACCGGTTACCTGTTTCTCAAGTACACATTCAATACCTACTGCCCAATAAATCACGCCGCGTCTGCCCTTTGCAACCCCTTGTTACCCAAATGGGCATTATTACCTTATCGTCAGGAGCAGCCCCTTTGAATATGCAGTTACTTAGCTACCTCGAGGTCGTGCAATCTTCATTTTCAATGTCCGAACTCTGTGACCTTTTGCATCACCCATCTCGACGACGAGCGTGCATCGTACACGGTGTGCTATGCAGAGGTAGCCCGCCCAACTCGTATCATTGCATTCCTTCTATTTACTGCCTTTGTAACTTTTCGCGACGTCCCCTGCTTCAGTCCGCGTTCGAGAAGCCGAGCTTGGTGGAATATACATAACCTGGACCTGTGTTCGTCGTATTACTTAGACTGCTCTGCGCCATCGAGCTCCTCGACACCCGATATTTTCTACCGTTCCTCTGATTGCTCCGACGTCAATTTACATCCTATCGTGCTCCTTACTTAATGGTCTTTTTCTCCTTTCGGCCGGAACTACCGCGATAACGAGACGGACACAGCCGACGACCACGGCTACACTACGACCACGGGTGTTAAGGTCGCAGTCGCGGTCACACAAACCGTCATCCCCCCAATCGAGAGACACGAGAGACACAGCCTTCGACGTCTTCCGGCTCTGTTCTCGCCACCTACGCATTTCCGTCATCCTCCGCGCCCCCTTCGCTTTTTCGTCTCGCAAATTGGCCATTGCTCGCCACGCCTCGCTTGTGCCGGTACACTCGGATGTTATATATACCAACAACTACCTCACGTACGGTGGTAGCACCCTCGATGCTGTCATCCTCTCTATTTTATTCTCGCTGAAGGCCCGTCCGGTGGTACGCGCGTAGGTCAAGTTAGCATCTGGGGAAGTCGGCCTGGTTCGTGGAAAGGGGTAATACTAGCCCAAGGGCGGCTATCTTTGGGGGATATGCAGACATCGAAGGCAAAGGCCGAGGTCCTAGGACGGAAAGCAAAAGTGAGCAATGCAAACCTCGTTGTGCTGTTGGCGGCTATCATTTGTTGCCTTTGTCGTCTTTGCCGTACTGGAAAGCTCGGGACACTAATCATCATCTGCTCTAGCTTGCTACTTCGTATCAGGAACTCCTCGAGTAAGTCGGCATCAAGGGGCTCATGTCTTGGCGGGCCGAATACTAAGACCATCTTTTCATCACAGCGAATTTTCGAACAAAGACCTGAAAAATGTTGGGAACTATTCCCTGGGGAGGCTAATAGGAAAGGGCTCCTTCGGAAGGGTCTACCTCGCCCACCACAAGCTCACAAACGGCTCCAAGGTTTGTTTAAATCGTTACACGATGTCTTCGACGTCTCATCTGACCCAACTCTAGGTCGTGCTTAAATCAGCCAATAAAGACGATTCAAACTTGGCCCGAGAGATCCACCACCATCGACAATTTGTCCACCCGCACATTGCACGGCTCTACGAGGTCATCGTGACAGAGTCCCTAGTATGGCTGGTTTTAGAGTACTGTCCTGGTAAGCGATATATCTCCCACCGCCACCAGGGTTTGACTAATAAATAATCTTGATAGGTGATGAGTTATATAATTACCTCTTAAACAACGGCCCTTTACGTGTAGAGAAGGTCCAGAAGACGTTCTCTCAGCTTGTCGGGGCCGTTTCCTATGTTCATCAACAGTCATGTGTTCATCGCGATTTAAAGCTTGAGAACATTCTCCTTGATAAGCATGAAAACGTTAAACTCGTGGATTTTGGCTTCACCCGCGAATACGAAGGCAAGTCCAATTACCTGCAGACATTTTGTGGCACAATATGCTACTCTGCCCCTGAAATGCTAAAGGGAGAGAAATATGCCGGAGAAAAAGTGGATGTTTGGAGCTTGGGTGTAATCCTTTACGCACTGCTGTGTGGCGAACTCCCATTCGATGACGATGATGACAATGTCACACGGACGAAGATCCTTGCTGAAGAGCCCAAATATCGAGACCATTTATCGAGCGATGCGGTTGCGCTCATTAAACTTCTCCTGTCGAAGCGGCCTCTACTTAGGCCAACGCTCCCGGAGATTCTGTCTCACCCATTTCTCGCGGAACATGCGCCACAGCAGCAAGCCATTCTGAAACTCCACCAGCCGCCTCCTTTCGCGACTGCTCTAGAAAAAGATTGTCTTCAGAGGATGCGCAGCGCTGGTGTGGATATTGATGCCGTGATTGAGAGTGTTCTTGCGCAGAAATGCGATGCCCTGGCCGGCTGGTGGACCTTATTACTCGAGAAAGAAGAACGAAAGGCGAAACGGCGGGAGAGAAGGCGGAAAGAGAAAGAAGCAGAGAACAGGAACTCGCGGCGCTTCTCGGCGGCGTCCGGTAAGCTCGAACGGATGGCCCCTATTCTAGACGAGGACCCGAGTGGCTATGGTGCTAATCGACGTGGAGAGTCGACGCTGGCTAGAACGCGAGGACGCGCAGAAAGGAGAAGCGCTCATTACATGGATTTCACCATGATGGATTTGCCCAATCTTTCCGAGTCGAAAGAAAGGGGTTCATTTCATGACTCAATAATACCGCCTATACCTATCGATAAGGCTTCGGTCCGCTCGGCAAGTTCCTCTCGGAATCGGCGACCTTTGCCCCCCCCTAAAGAAGGCATCCTTCGAAGCGCGAGATCTAGGGGTTCGACGCTTCACCTGGTGACGACCACGGGCGCACTTGACAACCGCGCCGTACATGAACAAAGCACCCCCCAGAAGGTGCGCAAGAACCCATCACAGGCCATCGTCGCGACGTGGAAGCATTGGACCCATTGGATCGTGCAGAATACAAGGAGACACAGACCCAATAAGCGCGGTAGCCTTTCCACGCCAAATTTGGTGACCAAGGATGGGCAGCCGGGGGGAAAATCACCGAGTAATCCAAGCCCTCGCCCTCACACGAGCAAGTATCCCGGAACCTCATCGAACCAACGGCCAGGCAGCGGGAACCGCTCGCCAGACTTCTCCAACGGGCGGGTCAAAGTGCCGAATGAAGTGCGCGGTAATCTATCTAGAAAGCCGGTGCCTGCACCCCTTTCAACGACTACCATGACTGGATCTAGATTATCCTCAGCAAGCTACAAACGCCAGTCTCTTTCCCCCGTACCGCTAACGCCGCGTTCTACCATGCGCCGCTCGTCAACAGGCCTACGCGGAAGGAAATCGACCTCTTCCTCTCTGTCATCGATCCGAACGATGCCTCATCATCATCACACACATTCTAAGGCTAGCTCGACGAGCTCTAATGGGTCTGTTTCGACAACGAAGACCCCTATGGTCGGCAGTCGATCACCGCATCATTCTGTCAAGGTTCTTCCAGCCACTCCGACGATGTCATCGTTCCCATCGAATATTCGACTCGTCCGTGGCCCAGCACTGGCGCTTAATTTCAATGAGGGAATGCCTGCACCGGAGAGCCATATCCCACCGAGCTCACCGAATCCATTTTTAACCGGGAGCCCCTCGGTCCTGTTCGCGAAACGAAAGCGCAATATCTTCAAAGGACCGATGCTCTCCACTCACGGCCCGCTTGGGGGGAGAAGTGGTACCAGTTCAGGAAACCATAGTCGAAGTGCAAGCGCCAGTGGGTTGGGCAGGCGAAGCGGCGAGATCACGATACAGGAAGAAGATGAAGACGGAGGAGACCCCAACGAAGAGATTGAGGAGGTGGAGCAGTTCTCGCCGATTCTGCGCAGACCCGGTGAGACCATCGAGGAGATCTATGAGAGCATGGTCGAATACAAACACGAAGATGGTGAGCGTAAAGATGGAGGCAAAGCCGTTCTAAAAGTGGACGATTAGCCGGACTCTTCAGTTGGCCGTGGAGTAGTTAAAAGATACCCGGAGTTAATTCCATTTAATGCATTCTCAATGAATTCGGCCTTTAATCATGTGTGTGCTTGTGAAGATGTCAGCGGGAAGTTTACTTATAGCTACCTATTTATATCATCTCCATACTTATCGTTAATACAAGCTCACCGCCTGTCGATCAACCACAGCTAACCTGGCTGGGTATATATCCAGTATCTCGGCGCTTAAAACCGACTTAAACTAACTACATCAGATACCGAGGCTGGGTCAGCACATGGATGGGGAAGCTCGGCCGACCCCATATTTACTTCCTACTTACCTAGACAGAACTGGCTGCCGCGCTAAGCCGGGCATCATTGTTCCATCACCTCTCGATATTCGGATGCCGTTCAACGCCCTTCGCTTTTACATGATAAGAGGGGAAGTCTCAAAGCTTCCGATCCGCCGTCGCCTCCCTCCCTAGCAGCTCCCTAGCAGATACTGATCGTCCACAACCCTCGACCGTTACACAATCGGCTCGATACTATACATAGTGAGTCGCGATGAAGCTCCTCGGCGGTGCTGCTCTACTATTGAGCACAGCTGCTGTCGCCTCCCGAGCAGAGCTTCGAACACCACCCGGCTTGGCATTGCCCGTCCCCGTGGCCAATTCTGATGATGCACCGCCGTACCGGGACGAGCTAGTATCGCTGCACAAATCTCTCGTAGAGATCGCCTCCGTCACGTACAGCGAAAACGAGGTGGGCAACTTCCTCGTCGACTACCTCACGAAGAGGGACTTCACGGCCAAGCTCGAATTCCTACCGCCGTCCTCGACCCCCGACGGCGCCGGCGACAAGAAACCCCGCTTCAACGTCGTGGCGTGGCCGGGTTCGGAACGGCGCCGCCGCCCTTCCCCCAAGGTCCTCGTCACGAGCCACATCGACACGGTCCCGCCGCACATCCCGTACTCGCGGAGCGACGAGGACGAGCCACCGAACGGCGAGACGGTGATCCGGGGCCGCGGCAGCGTCGACGCGAAGGCGAGCGTCGCCGCGCAGATCACCGCCGTGTCCGAGCTGCTGGCCGCGGGGCGGGTCGACGCCGGGGACGTGATGCTGCTGTTCGTCGTCGGCGAGGAGCGGACGGGCGACGGCATGCGGCACTTCTCCGACGCCGCCGCGGCCTCCCCCAGGCCGCTCGGCTTCCGGGCGGCCATCTTCGGCGAGCCGACGGAGGGGAAGCTCGCGTGCGGGCACAAGGGCTTCTTCGGGTGCACCATCACGGCCCGCGGCAAGGCCGGCCACTCCGGCTACCCGTGGCTCGGGAAGAGCGCGACCGAGGTGCTGATCCGCGGGCTGGTGAAGGTCCTCGACACGGACCTGGGGAGCAGCGAGCGGTTCGGGAATACGACCGTCAATGTCGGCACCATCGAGGGCGGCGTCGCGCTCAACGTCATCCCCGAGGTCGCGGTGGCGCGCATCGCTGGGCGCGTGGCGATCGGGCCCGAGCTAGATGGCGGGCGGATCGTCACGGGGAGGGTCGAGGATGTGCTGCGGAGCGTCGACGCGGAGGCGTTCGAGACCGTCTGCAATAACGGGTACGGTGTCGTGGAGTGCGCGTGCGACGTGCCGGGTAAGCTGACCATTTCCCGTCTCTCCACCATATCCACGTCTGTATATAGGCTGAACTGACACACGCGCGCACGTAGATTTTGAAACGATCACGGTTAACTACGGTACTGATGTGGCCAATTTGAAGGGGGACCATGCCCGCTATCTATACGGGCCGGGCAGTATCCTGGTCGCCCACGGCGCGAACGAAGCTATCAAGCTCAAGGATCTGGAGGCCGGAGTGGAAGGTTACAAAAAGCTCATACTCCACGTCGTGGCGGATGAAGAAATGAAGGAATTGTAGAAGACACGCGGGCTGGGACGTTGAATATAGGTGCTAACTATTACCTCCGGATCAGACTCCGGGCGCATAAGTGTCGCGCATAGACAGGCAGTCAACGCTTTGCCATCTGTTCTGTGGCGGGTTGCAGGCCCCCGAAAATAGACGCCGCTAGTCGACATTTAGAACGTTATCTAGTAGTAATGTAGCTTACTTTCCGACGACCGCTGCCCACCTCTCCGGCATGACCTCCCGAAAATCATAAATGCCATCCTCCCCCTTCACGACGACGCCCCGTTCCGTGACGATGGCGTCCACGAGCTCGGCAGGCGTGACGTCGAACGCCGGGTTCCACACGTTGATCCCCTGATGGGCCGTCGCGATCCTCGCCGTGTGGCTGACGTCGACCTTCCCGTCCGCGCCCACCACGGGGCCGCTGATCTGGGTCAGTTCCTCGGCCTTGCGCTCCTCGATCTTGATGCCGGCGCCGGTGGTGGTCTGGAGGTCGATGCTTGTCGTCGGCGCGGCGACGATGAACTTGATGCCGTGATGCCGGGCGAGCACGGCGAGCGCGTAGGTGCCGACCTTGTTCGCCGTGTCGCCGTTGCGCACGACGCGGTCGGCGCCGACGATGACGGCGGCAATGTGGTCCGCGTCCTTGCGGGTGGCGAAGAGGGCGCCGGCCATGGAATCCGTGATCAGGGTTGCCGGGATTTGTTCGTACACGAGCTCGAAGGCGGTCAGCCGGCTGCCCTGGTTGTACGGCCGCGTCTCGGTGCAGAAGGCGTGGTGCAGGCGCCCCTCGGCGTGCAGCGAGCGGACGATGCCCAGCGCCGTCCCGTGGCCCGAGGTCGCGAGGGAACCCGTGTTGCAGTGCGTTAACACCGAAACGTTGCCGTCGGCCGACTTCACCGTCGCGTTGGCGAGCAGCCACCCGCTGCCGTTCGTGCCGATCCGCAGGTTCGTCTCCGTGTCCTTGCGGAAGATCTCCTCCGCCGCGCCGAGATAGGCGTCGATTATGGCCGCCTTGGCCGCGCCCGCGCCCGCGCTCGCCAGCGCGCCCACATCCACGCCGCGCGCCACGGACTTCAGGTGCGCGATCGCGTTCGTCAGGTCCACGGCCGTCGGGCGTGACTGTTTCAGGTAGTCCAGGCGCGCGTCGATGTACGATCGGGTCTCCTCTGCCGTCGACCCCGCTGCGAAGTCCTACGTCTCAGTATATTCCTTCCCCGACAGTTGCCGTGGGGTAAACGTGATGACGGGTGGTTGGTTTCCTTACTGCAGCCCCCGTGATATAGCTCGACGCCGTGGGCGAGCGCCGCCACGATCGCGATGGCTGGCGCGCCTGTACAAGCATTAGAGGTGAATGTTCAGCTGCCTGCCTGTGCCGCCCGCCTGACACTTCTCCTGTGCCTGTGGGTTAGGTTAGGGCGGTGTATTCTTACCTCGTACCCTCATCTCCTTGATGCAATCGAACGCCTCCTCGCTCGTGGTGATGTCGTCATAGTGATGTTCGTGCGGGAGTCGGAGCTGGTCTAGGACCTCCAGCTTACCCCTCGTGTACCTGATGGCCTGAAGACCGGACATGGTGAGTATATAACTGACTAATTAGCTTCACTCGTTGTCTGCAGATTAATAAAATAAAATAAAAAAACACCGGAAAAAAAAAAACTCGTAGTTAAGAGGCGACAACTGCGGCTGAGGTTGATACTAATACGCTACTAATTGTTTCTGCCCTCCGCAAACAATTCTGCGTTGGGCTACCTAAGTACTATTCATCTGTTACCTACCAGGTAGCTATCGAAGCCCCGCGTTTACCTCTCCATCTAGGTAGGTATGTAGGTTTTTAAGGTACCACTGACGGCAAAGTCTGTGGTCCTTGGCTTTGTTCTACATGCTGTGCATATGTATCCGGCCCCGCTATCGGGAAAATTGGAACGAAGCACGACATCCAGGTAGAAGATCGGCAAGGATGCCACGATATGTATCTACTTACCTAGACGGGTAAGTACCTAGCTAGGTAGGTATGTAATACCTCAACTATCTCATAGGTACAGTACTAGTAGTAGTAGTAGTAGTAGTAGTAGTAGTATTAACGTCTAATCTAGGTGTAATAGATACCTAGGTAGCTTTTAAATACTATGGCGTACAGATAGCCGCTATGTAGTGTACCTGGGAAGTTGAAGTAGGTGCTGGGTTAGTTGCATAGTCCACCTCGGTGCCTATTCAGGTTAGACATCTATAATTATAGGATGTTGGAAATTTGTACTTATTTATGTAGTGACCTTCTGGGTAAGTAGGGAGGCAATTAGTTATTAGTTACACTACCTTTCGTTGTCAAATGCTTCTTATCCTTTTAAGCAAGCCAACCTACCTATCTGACCTCCTGCCTCTCAATTGTGACCTACACGCGACACCGCTGGTCAATACGGACTACACTACGCCACCTCGCCATGAAGTCATGATCAATTCATCCCGCTGTTCGCCATGGAACAGCCATTCTCGACTTCTAAAGTCACAGGTATTGTGTTGACCCTTTCCCCGGCAGCAGACCAAGCCCTGGTCTTCCTCATTCTTACCTATCAATAGTCGAGTACTTCGACCCTCACGACGTCTTCAAGCTCCTAGCACCCGGCCTGGTGCCGCGACTCCCATTGCGCAACCTTCACTGGCAGTCACACGCCGGGCCATTGCGCTCCATCGAGACCCTGCACGTCGAGTTGCTGCCTTCCGGCGACAAGAATCCCCTCGCGTCTCCCCTCTCGTCGCCACCCCCGTCCTCGTCCAAGCAGCTGCAGCCCGAGAACGATGGTTTCCAGACTCAGATCGGAGCGGTGGCCGCCACACGGCCCAGCGAGATCGCCGACCAATCTACCCACCGAAGCAGCGTGCCCACAAGACGTCACCAGATCCCCGGCTTGAGACGGACCCCCTATCTCAAAGTATTGCTGGTACGCTGCGATGACAACGATTCGTACAAAGGCCATGTCCGCCAGGAAATCCGCGACTGGATCAAGGTGAATACCGTGCCGTCGACGTCGAAGAAGGCAAATGCCGCCGAGAATCACGACGCCTTCGAGTGGCTCATTGTGCATGTTGTCATCCCCAATACCGTCGCAGCCACGCAGCCTCGAAAGTCGGACGTCGGCGCTGGGTCTGACAAATCATCAGCCGCCTCGAGATGGCGCCCGGGGTCGAGCACGCTCCTGGAGAAGCTGCGGTCGGATTTCAACAGCTCCAATAAAAGCGCTATGGACCATGTTTCACAGATTCGGATAGGAGTCAACGATGTCCCTTACGATATCCTACCTCGCGTTGTGCCGGCCGTGCCCAGTGGTTATACCGAGACCGAGCAAGAGACCGAGAACGCTTGGACTGACTTGATAGCTAAGTTTCGCAGCCTGATTCTCTCTAGCTTTGATATGCGTGTGACCCAGTATGAGGAAGATATTAAAGAGAAGGACGCGCAGAGGAGTCTGCCCGGTTGGAATTTCTGCACCTTTTTCATACTAAAAGAGGGGCTCGCGCGGGGGTTTGAAAGCGTAGGCCTAGTCGAGGATGCCCTCGTGGGTTATGACGAGCTCAGCGTCGGGCTGGATATGATCATTAAGGACCAGAGCCTCGGTAGGTCGGGGTCGGCCGCAAATGCACTGCCAGCTTATACGGAGGACTTGAAGAAACAAGCACTCAAAGCTAGGGCGGTGATGGTAGAAATGAGCTATGAGGAGGACGAAGTTGTGGACATGGAGGCGTCGCAACTGGCTGGCGGGCAGCCTAACGACTCATACGACGATATACCCATTACCGCCAACAAAAAGCCTTACCGCGATCTCATCGTCGCCAATAATGTCTCTATCTTTGATTTCCGGTGTTATATCTTTGCAAGGCAGATCGCATTGCTCCTTCGACTAGGGAATGCATGGTCAACAAGAGAAGAGTTGCTCGCTAAATTGAAAGAACAACAAGAGTCGGTCCTCCATGGCGTAGCTCCCAGAGCGCCACCACCAAAGCACAAGGAAAACGAGCAAGAAGAATTGCCGATGCTAGCTGACATATGTCGGAGGGCCCTCGACTTTATCCCCTCCGTATCCCAGGTGATGCGCAACGATCTGCTAAACGCCTTATCGGATATACCAGAGACTGCCGATGAGAGCAGTCTGGACACACGCGGACCGGGTGACCCGGTTACTAATGAGATCGTCGATAATTTGGTGGTGTCGTTTGCGTTTTCTACCGCCCAGCAAATATTAGCCCAAACCTCAACCAAGGCACTCCCCATACCCTCCTCTTCCCTTGAACCCGCGGGCGGAGATGAGCCTAAAGCGGCGATACCCGAGCCAAAAACAATGATGCACCCAGCCAGAAGCTCGTCGTTGAACATAAGGCCTGGGGGAGCTGGTGTGTCACGCCCGCCACCGAGTCCAAATGTCTTCTCGAGTGGACAGGCACAAAACACGCCCGGACACGAGGTCACACCTCCGTCATTTTTGAAGGATGGGCTAGAAGACCTTGCAGCTCGCAGGGCAGAGCTTTATGCCTTGTCAAGAAACATCTTAGAGGAGTCTGGGAAGAAGCGTGGATGGAGCAACGGGTGGGCTCATACTCCGGTTGTTAGCCAGTCTACCATGATCAATATGGTAGATATCGATTTGGGGGATGACGAACACGATTCGACGCAGCCGCTTCCTGAGCCTGTCACTTCGATGTCGGGCATAGATAACAAACTGTTGAAGACTGCGTTAGACAACAGCGATGACTTCTACCGCTTATACGAAATTCTCACCGATAAGGCCCTTCGTCATTATACAGTTGCGAATCATACACATTCCATGCAAAGTACTATGGCTGACCTTGCTGTGCTCAAATATCACCTCAAAGAGTATTCTACTGCAGCCTATTATTTTTGGATGACTACTCCCTTCTTTGGAGAGAGTGGGTGGAGTCTCTTGGAGCTATCAATGTTGATCATGTACTCAAGATGTCTAAAACAGCTCCAACGAAAAGACGACCACGTCAAAGTGCTGTTAAAACTACTGTCTAAAGCGGCTGCCGCCGAGAAAGATCGACGTCGGGTGAAGCCATCTCTTAATAGCGAAAGGCAGGACTACCCCGAAAGCCAGGAAATAAAAGGCTTGTTAGATGAATTGCTCCTAGAGACGAAGGCTATTCCGAATGAGATGCGAATCCCGCTTTCTAACTTCTTCTCCTCTATTGACATAGATGGCACGCCACAGTACGACGACGGTCGAGACAGTCTGGCACTTCACCTAAATCTTAATAGTTTATTGCTAGATGATTTGGTCATCGATTCGGCTAGTGTGCGGATTGTCGATGCATCCTCGAAGCCTTCAAATGAGATACGGCTCACTCAAGATGGTCCCATAACCATCCGTCCGGGCAACAGTAAGCTCAAATTAAAAAGCAATGTAAGCACTCATGGATCACTCGTAATTTTGTTATTACTTAACAGGGGCACATGTTAACTGGGTGATGTAGGTTTCGATAGCAGGCTCATATGAGATTGATCGTATCGCCTTAAGAGCCGGGAAACTGTGTCTCTATTTTGAGCGAGAGATCGGTTACCCTTCCCACGGTACGGGCGGCTTGCTTAAGTCGCCTCATGTATCCATCTACTACCGAGCTGATGCTCTCGACGTGCGCCTATCTGCATCGAAATGCATCCAACTCGACCGCAATAATAGCGTTGATATTGAATTAGACACCGGATGGAACAGCCTAAACAAAGCTGAGATTCGAGTTAAAGCTGCGACGGGAGGCTTACGACTACTTACCAGCGAGGCGAAACGCCTAGATTCCACTTCTGGGTTTTCCCGGCCGCCGGAAGGTGGTGTATTCTGGATTGATTCGACCCCTGCCGAGGCAACCGTGAGAATACAATTCCCATATACTCTTGAGCAGGACACTCCTAAGATTTCAATCCGCATCGAAGTATCCTACGAGACTGAGCATGGAAACTACTTCTTCTCGAAGACGCCCGTGGTCCATACTAGTCTCGCTCTTGGTGTCAACGTTCAGGACGTCTTCAAGCATAACGCACTCTTCTCTCGATTTACCGTATCAACCGCAAGTTCCAGTCCTATCCGGCTGTTGAAGAACGAGCTATTAGGATCAGATACGTTTGAATGCACCTCCGGTGCTCAGCCTAGCGAACCTGTGATGGTATTCCCTCGACAACCAGCAAGCTTGCTGTATAGGATCACACGGAAATCTGACGTAAAAATCGGGCCTAATATATCAAAGACTATGTATCTCAAGTTGCATTACAGTCTTGTCTATGATGAAATCGGAGCGTTGTTCGAAAGCTCACTGGCTGAGGCACTTAACAGCACCCCTCTGCGCCCCTTATCCCGTCTTCTCGTATCGTCTTTGTTGCCACTGGTGCGAAGTAACCTGACGGGAACCGATCTTGAGCGTACCGCCCTCCGAGGGTTTATTCACACCACCTTCCTTGTTGGGGTTGATTTTACCCGAATGTTCCACGGCCTGGGCAAAGACGATGCCGGTGTAGACCTTGCTCAGTCTCTAGCGACGTTCATCCGAGGCTGGCAAGCAGACAACCCAGCCCTCAGCCTTCTGACCTCGAAACCGGCGGAACCATCGTCCATTCTAATTCCCGTCGATATTCCTTCCGTCGCCATAGTCCACACAGCTGACATCAAACTGCAACCGCAGTCGACAAGACCAACATCTTCTATGACGCAGGCCGCTGCCGCAGCTGTGTACACTCACCAGCTTATCCCCGCCACGTTGCATTTAAAATGGACACGTCTGTGGGATACATTGACCCCACCGTCGTCACAGGCCGACCTTGAATTTAGTTACGAGATTTCGGCGCCGACGGACACCTGGCTCGTTGGGGGACGCCGCAGAGGGCACTTCGTGATCCCTGCGCCGGACAGCGACGACGAGTCTCAATTAAGTAGCTCGATCGATACGGAGGCTGAGATTCCCCTCTTGCTCATCCCACTGCGCGAGGGGTGGCTGCCGTATCCGGGCGTGGACATCCGCGAAGTGCGGCCGGATCTCATTCCCGGCACTGTGGATGGCAAGCCGGGGTTGGCGCCGGGGGTGCGCCCCGGACCCGAGGCCCAGTATGAGACGGACGTGAGAAACATCGGCGAAACGGTGCATGTTGTCGCGGATAGGTGCAGTATTACTGTCAGCCTCGACGCGAGCGGACCTGCGGGCGGTCCTCTTGTGTTGGATGTAGAGAGGGCGGACACTGGGGTCCGGGTCCTGGTCCGGTAACAGCCAACTCTCCGCCACCTTTCCCGCCCAGAGAGAGAAGATAGGGGGGAGGGATGAAAGCACGAAAGAGAGAGGGGTGGGGATGAAAGGAGCGACCCTATCTTACCGGCTTATGTTTTACAACTCAATGATGGGCTACCTACCTACCGTCCGTACTTGCCAGAATATAATTATGGACGGTTCGGTAGACAGACAGGCGCGTACTTATCTAGGTTGTAATGCAACTATGTCCAGTCGAGTATTCTGTCTCTAATCCCTACATATAGCTATCGAACAAGCAAAGCGCATACACATTTAACTCGCTTACTTTGATCTGTATATCAGATACTGATAGACAGATGGATTCAAGAAGTGGTAGGTATACTCGTATACTACTAGGATTGTAGGCATCAAATCTAAACCCAACCTATGGAAGTTAACGGTCGGTTTTTTATATATGTGCCTTGCTTCCTTCGTCGCCATCCGATCCGTCCAGCCCCTATTTACCTGACGGACGGGGTTATCCGTAATCTTGGTTATCATAATCCACCGCTCCCCTCCTCCTGACTGCACGTGCACGTGTGCGACGGCGGCAGCGGCCGCGCCTCTATAGCCGGGCTCGTGACTGACCGACTCTCGTCGTGACAACTCGGGCTCCATTAATTGAATCGTCTGTGTCTTGCATCTACCCGTAGAAGCCGCAGACGCGGCGCGCAAGAGAAACCGCAAACTCACAACCGGTCGGTTGCGACTGACTAGTTCGGGCTCGGTTCGGTACGGTTGGTATGCCAAGAATACAAGCCGAGGAACCGCCTCATCTAGCTCTGAACGAAGAACGGGGGGGCGTTCTCCTCTTCCTCTCCTCTCTTCTCCTCTCCATGGGCGATACCTACTGCCTACCAGCTCTACTCTGCCCCCCCCTCCCCCCTCCAATTCACCCGGTCCTCGTATTTCATTCGTCCTCGCCACCAAAGCCGTCTCAGACAGGACGCAGTAGGATAGATTCCCTGGCCTTGGCGATCCTCGCGGCGGCGTCGGCGCTGATGCACAGTCGGGGATCGAAGGGCGCGAGGCCAGGTTCGCCGCCGGCATCGGGATCGGCCATGGTGGCGAGGGCGGCGAGGCCCATGTAGGCGTGGTAGACGTCGGGCGGGCCGCCGGGGTGCTTGGCGAAGCCGCCGACGACGTGCTGTGTCTTCTCGAGGATGAAGCGCCGCGCGGGGCCCCCGGGGGACGAGGGCGCCCTCGCCGAGAAGGCGTAAGGCGCCACTGTTCCACCACGTGTAACACGTGTCGGGGAGCTTGTTCAGGCGGCCGTTGAAGCCGGCCAACTGGGGCGGTGTCGTGGTGAGGTCGGGCGACAGCGCATGGTTCGCGGCATCGGCATCGGCATTGTCGCCGCCGCCGCCGCCATCGTCGTCGTCGTCACTAGGATCTGAGTAGGCGAACTGGCGGCTTGTGAGGAAGTGCACTAGGGCGGGGATGGACGGGATACCGGCGTGGATGTAGTGGTTCGGCGTAGTTGGAGAGGCGGAACCGGGATTGGGGCTGGGGTTGGTAGAGTCTAGAAGTGCCAGCGCGGCGACGGCGCAGTATGCGTAACCACCTAGTGTCGAACTAATTAGCTAGATACTGAAGTAGGTAATAGGGGAGGGGAGGGAGGGGGGAGGACAGAGGCACGGGATAGGAATATGAGTACGGGCTAGATGATGACATACTGTGGCTTTCGTGCGTGGAGCTCTCGCTCATGCCGCCGTCGAACGTCTGGGCCCGGCGAATGTGCCCCACGAGCGCGTCCACGTCGAAATCCAGGGACCCGTCGCTGTCGGCGCCGCCCAGGGCCCAGCGGATGATGGCGGCGATGTAGCAGTACCGCATGTCGCGGCCGCCGGCGATGCGGCCGTCGTCGGCCAGGACCTCGCCGAAGCTCCCGTCGGCCCTCTGCAGCGTCCTCAGCCACGTTAGGGTGCGCACGCGGTCGACGCGGCGGAAGGCGTCGGCGCCGTCGCCGTCGGCGAGGATGCCCAGGCACAGCAGGGCGAACCCGGTGGCGGCGATGTTGGCGTTGGCCGGGTCGCGGGCGACGTAGGCGTCGGCCCCGGCGTCGAACCGCGTGGTGAAGGCCTCGGGCAGGACGTGGTGCGGCGAGCCGCAGAAGCCGCCGTGCGGGTGCTGCAGCCCGAGGACCCAGGCGCGCAGGCGGGCGCGATCCTCGGGCGCGACGGGGGGGCGGCGACGAGGGGGACGTGGGCGACAGCAAGTCGAGCGCCGAGATGATGAAGAAGCCGAGCGTCAGGCGGATGCTGTCGTTACTCGTGTAGTGGTGCGAGAGACCAGAGCGGAAGCAGCGCTGCCAGTATCTTATATGACGGGCCGCGTCGAAGGGCGGGTCGAGCGACGAGTCGGCCGGGACGGGGGCCGACATGGTGGGCAGTACGTGGGCTTATCGCCGAGATTTCATTTGGGGGGGGAGGGGGAGGGGAAGGGGGAGGGGGGATTTACCAACGATGTAGTCGGATCGTCTCATATAGGGGTCTTTGATTGTGCTTTATTTACGAAAAATAGATTTGTTATATGAAGATATGAAGCTATTCGGAAATTGGACCTTGGAGTTGACTCTGCGGGTGAGGTAAAGTGGGTAACCTCGTTCGTTGGTGCTCATTACATGGCGAGATATGGCGGGGTAATGCATGCTAACGTGCAGCCACTAGCCAGCTTAGGTTAATCAAGTGTTTTGCAGGGTCGGTCCCCCCACTTGCATCCCGCGTCCCACCAGCATACACGGAGGTACGTGTGACCTCTGGCTGCAGTCTACCTGCCTTTACTTAGGTAAGTTGACACCACACCCGGTGACTTACCACCTGCAATATGTCGGTACTTTTGTCGTGTGCTGTAGAGTCGTAGAACCTATTCGAGTGGGTCTCTCAAGTATCTAATTACACATTACACACATGATACTGTGACGTCGCGCTTCAGATTCCAATGCATGGCTGCCAACGCATTATCGAATTTTAGCTATACGCCAAAAGCCTCTTTTGCTGCCGTCCGAAACGCCTGATACCCCGTACCGTTACCCACTACATCCCTACCTACCTACACCTTCACTATCTGCCTGCCTGCCTGACTGCCTGCCTGCCTGCCTTGCCTAACCTTACCTACTTAGATCCCTAGAGCCATAGGGCTGGCTACCCTCCTACCTGCTTACTTACTTACTTACTTTAGTACCTACTTACCTGCCTAGGTGCTTTACCTGCTGTCCTCCGGACTTTACCTATCCACCATCCCGTCATTACCTACTCTCTCGCATATCGAAGAACAAGCCCGAGGCCCGTGGTTCATGGTTCGTGATCCACAGTTTGTGCTTCATGGCTCATGGCTCATGGCTTCACGGCTCATGGCCCATAACCTCTCGACATCGCGCCCACGACATCCCTAGTATGCGCATCCCACGCTCGGCACATCACTCCCCCCTCCACCAAACCTAGCCACCAGAAGCCGACATTCTAGTTCTTCTGTTGGTCATATATACACACATCTACAAGCGAGAAGGGGAGAAGAGGAAAAGGAAAGAAAAAAAAATAAAAATAAAAAAAATAAGAAGGATAACCATTCATCATGGCTCTCATCTCCGCAAGCACCATCCTCACTTCGCTGTGTCTCTTCCATCTCACTCTCGCCTACTTCTTCTACACCAATCCGAGCGCCATAGCCGACCAAGCGCTAGTTTGGGTCTTGGGTGAGGCCACAGGAATGGTACGTTTCTCTCTCCCTTGTTCTCTCTCTCTCTCTCTCTCTCTCTCTCTCTCTCTCTCTCTCTCTCTAGTATGTGTATGTGTGTATGTGTGTGAGTGTGTATATCGCGACAGCACCGCAAACCAACAACAACAACAACAACATATATGCATAATATAGTACACCGGCTAACCCAAGATCAATGTACAGCCCCAGACGCCGCACTTCTTGAACCCGTCCCCGACCTCCTCGTTCCTCGCCGTCATCCTTTTCCTCGTCGGCCTCACCGACCTCATCACCTTATCCATGCCTGAGGAGATCTGGCTCGTCCACTACTGGGGCGTGCAAGCCCCGGCCCGCAGCATCCTATTCGGCACCCTCGCCCTCTTCACCTATTTGACCGCCCCCACCTCTCCTCGATCAGTCCACCATTACCAAGGGGGCACCTATAGCACCGTGAACGACGGCAGCGGCGGCAGCGAGGGCTTGCGGAACAGGGTCTTCTTCGCCTTCGCCCTGCTCGAGCTGATCAGCTGGTTCTGGGCCTGGGTGACGCTGAGAGAAGAGGCCGCCGCCTTCGCCGCCCGCAAGCGCAGGCGCTCGAGTAGGTGATTGATCGAGGTATAGTGTGATGCTTTTGTTTCTCCTGCTCCCCTAGGCTGACACATTTGGGGGAGCTCTCACCGAGATAGATCAAAGACAAAGACAAAAAGTAGGGCACAATAAGACAAAAAAAAAAACGAGATAAAGCATGATATAGCTGGCCCGCCTTACCCAGTTGACCACGTGACGAAGACAAATGTGACGCACCGGGCTGGCCTAAGCCGCATTATGAGATAATACATACATTCCATATTTTATAGCATAGTTAGCGTTAGTTATACTTAAATTGCCTTTCTTATTGATTACCGCACGTTTATAATTCATACATAAATATGCGTCAACCATTCCCCAAGGCGTGGGAGTTACTTGAAGGGTATAAACAACAAGGTTCCATCTCTGGACTTTTTATTTGCCGTACATTTTATTATGGACAAGTTAGTGTGTTACTTAGCCTGTCGGTGGGTCCGTGAGTGATACCCCCGGATTCCATATCCACCATGTGTATGACGATTCACAGCTCAGGGTGCCTGCTTGCTAGTTGAGTATCACCTCGCCCCGTTATATATTCTGCCCGAGGCTCAACTTGCCGCTTCTTGAAACCTATTTCTAGAACTAGGTTTCGAAGTTATGTGATATATATATATAATGCACACAACATTTATGGGTGAGTGCTCGCTCAGCTTGACATGTTGCGTACACGTAGAATCAAGTCAGTAAGAGTCAGTAGGTAGGTAGGCAGGTATCAAGATCTGTTTATCCATCTAAGCACTTACGGACACACACCACCCTCTTCCCTCCCTCAAGGAGCCGTCATAAGAGAAGGTCCTAGCCAACAAATGCCCGAACGCCTTTTCCACGGTACTTACTTACAAGACTTTCTCCCGTCTCCATAGATGACAGTAAGGTGTATGGTTGGAAAAATAGATAGATTGATCTAATGGCTTAATCAAATCGGACCGCACCCCACCCCTTCGCGACGTCGCGCCACGAATCCGCGACGTCCAGGGCCCAGACCTCGCGGGCGTCGGGAGGAATGACGCGTGCCAGCGTCGCGGCTATCGACCTCTTGAACTCACCTCCTGGTGATGGTGATGATGACGATGATACTTCGTCCTCGTTGTTATCGTTGTTGTCATTGTCGCCGAACGTCCAGGTACCGAGACAATCGACCCAGCCGCTCGCGTGCAGGCCCTGCGCGAGCGCCCCAACGCGCCGTTTCATCTGTGTGTCGGCGGCGGCTGCCGTGGCGACAAGCTTCTTGGCCTCGGGCGCAAGCCAGGCGGCCTCGGTGGCGCCGCGGGACCTGTCCGCCGTCGCCTTGAGGCGATCAAGGCTCGCAGCAAGATACTGCGCCGTGTGCCTGACGGCCAGCGTGGACTCGCGGAGCATACCCATGCTGTGCAGGGCCGTGACCGTGTGGAAGGTGTGCATCTTGGATTGGATCCCGTCCTGGGCAGAAAGGAAATTTTCAAGTTGGTAGGTCATGATCGTCGCGATGCGGCGGACGGCGGCGAGCACCTCCTCCCGCGCGGCCTTGCTCGGCGGGGCTGGGAGGACCTGCTCCAGGACAAGCTTGACAAGCTTGGCGAGCTCGGTCACGGTCCTGAAGTACCAGGCCTCCGGGTCTGTCACGTCGTTCTCATCGTGACCGTGGCCTTGGCCGTATACCATGGTGTCTAAATCCTGGTAGAGGATCTTGCAGGACAAGCCCGCGGCCTGCCAGTCTACCTGGAGGAGCTGAGCAGCCTTTGTCGGCTTGAACTCTTTGGGCTGTACGTGGCAGACTAGATCGAGAAAGCGCTCGGCCAAGACGCTCAAATGGGAGCGGCGGTTCTAGTAATTTGTTAGCCGATAAATGGTAGGGTCACTCAGCCGAGGGGAGGGATAGTCCACGAACCGTGGGTAATGGACCATAGGCCACAAGCTTTTGAATAGGGGTAGACGCCGGCCCCGCCCAATGTGGTAGAGGATTGTAGTCAGTGAAATCCTTGAGCTCATAATCAAGAGATAGGCATCCTGGCGTCAGTTAGCTTAACCCTGCGTCCTGATTGATCTAAGAATGATGTAGCACAAACCAATCAGCGGTTCATCTTCAATAGGGGTCTCAGTTCGGTTGCTCTTGAGACGCATGCCTCGACGGGCCTCTATCACAGCCAGAACCGAGACACAGTTGCGACTCTGGTTCTGGGCCAACTCTATAATGCCTGGGAGCTCTGCGTAGCTGTTGTTCTGTAACGTCTTGATCACGGTGTCAGGGTATCTTTTCTGGATGGCTGTCTCGAAATGGCGGGTGAAAGGATCTGCAAAACTGCGTTGGCCAGGCCCTGTCATGAAATGACTGGGGGAGATCGAAGCGAGCCGATCAAGACAAATCGTTCCAAGGCATTCTAAAAGGGTGTTCTTAACATCAAAAAGAGACCAGATTTGTAATGCTCTTGTCACACATCCCATCCTGAGATATAATTTGACTAGCAAGAGGCGTAATGAATCATTCTTAGGCGCCTTCCTCAAGTAAAAGTCAAGCCATGCAACTCCTTGTAAGAATAGTCGCAAATCGATACGACAGAACGGGGATTCTTTCATGGATTGCCAGTTTTCGTGATCAGCCCCGGCAAGTTTAATGAGGCACATAGAACCTAGGATGGTAAGATTAGAAAGCGGGTCTTCTATAGCACCAACAGCTTTCCGCGAAACATCTTGGTCCTGCACTCCAACAGAGAAAGCGTCGAGTGCGCGCTCAGAAATACTCTCTAGGCATACCCTACAGCCTGTAGCATCGTGGGACACAACATGGCAGAATCGGCATTCTTCGCCGGCTCTGAGTGATGTTGCTTGAAAGAACCTGACCCTTAACCTAAGAGTGATCACGAGCAGCTTGTCAAACATGTCGAGGCCCTGGAGGCATTAGTGTGAGTTATATGTGTGGACTGGTGGATATATGCTTACAGGTGTATCATCGGGGCACTCTGTTTCCCAAGCACTGACAAAGTCGGCGATCTCCGCCGTCGTGAGCTGATCAAGGTATCCCTTTAGTGTCGTGAAGCAATACGAGTTCTTGAGATTTTTCTTAGTAAGCTCAAGAAGATTCCGAACTTTTTTATTACCCTTCGTTTCGCCAACGGAGGATTTGACTGGCGTAGCAGGCTCGTTGAAAGTGATATCGAGGAGAATTCGCTCATAGTTTTGTTGGAAAACAGGATTCATACGATGATTGTTGGTAAGAACAGAAACTACCTGCTCGACCTTGTTACGAAAGAGGTCTAATGCGCTTTAATACAATTGAATTAGTATAGTATGTAAGCTGTGTAGCGCCAGTCACGTAGATACTTACTCTTGTCTATTGGGCATATTCTTGATGGCATTAAGAGCGTGCATCCAGACAGACCATTCGCGTGCCGCATCGACGTGCTGTTCTTCCACGATATGCCTAGAAGCTGTAAGCGAGTCTGTGTTTACGGTGTCATTTGGTGGTGAAGAGGTAGTTGGGCGCTCAACTTGCTCGCCTGGATCGTTAGTGGTAGCAGGGTTTCCCTGCTTCATTGTAATAACCTTGTCAAAAATGATGTTCACAATTCGGTTGATCTCCTCCCATTGACCGTTGAAAGTGAGGAGTTGCATGCTCTGTAGAAAGGCGTCCATAAACCCGCGCTCGAGGAAGACTAACGGACCCCAATTAGGAAGCGAAAGCAGCTTTAGATTCTCTTGGGCCGTGCCGAATCTCTCCCGAATCTTAATCCAGAGCTTGATCTCGTTCTCACCAAAATTTATCTGACTTGGAGGCGTCTGCTCTTTTCCGGTCTAAGAACAAAAAGGGGTTAATAATTTTGTCAGCCATGTTTGGCCTGTGCCACGTACCGGGGGACGTAGGTTGAAAGCTCTGTCGACTTGGGCTTTTGCCAAGTTAGGGAATAGCTTTTTCTTATTCTCGTGAGTGTTGTCGGCCGTCTGCCAAAATGTTAGGACCATAGCGTAATTTGCGGGTGGCCATACTCACGGCAACAAGAAAGGTGGTGACGATATTCTGGAACAAAAGTCTCCGGTCTCCCGGGAAGTTCTTGTTGAGCGATACCGAGATCTTGATGTGGTTAGTTCTGGGAAATGAAGGTTGTCATGCACCGAAGATACCTCTTGAGCGTTTTCCCAATCCGAATTCCACATGCAAGCCTCAAAGCACCGAAGACCAGCGTTTTGATCTTTCGGGAGAGACTTGGCTAGCCTAGCACGAAGCACTCCGATGGTCTTCGCATAGTCTATCGGCAGCCCATCCATTGCGAACTCGTAGAGGTCCAAGGCGTCGATGTCCTTGACGACCGTATTGTCGTTTACCATAGCCTGCACGGCATCCCTACCAGAAGTGCGATCTGTGGCGTTGTCGCAACGAGACCTTGCAGCGATTTCAACTGCCTGTGAAAAATGGTCAGCACTTTATTGCGAGATAGCCATATTGGCTTCCATGCACACGCAATTGTGCACTGCGTGAGGTGATGCGTGAAGTAATTTAACGGTATCATGCCATCTTGGCCCAGCTGCGTTTCACCTGATGGCGAGCCTAGCGCGAAGGTGGGCGATCTGAGAGGAGCAGAGGAACAGAAGAGCAGAGGAGCAGAAGAGCAGAGGAGCAGAGGGCTGGATTAGACAGACCTTGTAATAGTCATCCTTGGTTGCCTTGTAGCGCTGGCGCGCGAGGTTGGCAGCTATACCCCATTGCTGTTCATGGAAAGTATGGTCGAGTTGGATGTCCACGGTATGCTTGAGCTGGACCGGGCGAGCAATGGGCGGGATCCTCAGCGGCATCATGGTCCTGGGTGTGGCAGCAGCGGGTGTTATTGTCGGCGATAAAGATGCTCCAAAGCATGGAAGTGGGTGCGAGGGAATGGGTGTTGCGGGTGGGGGGGCCGTGAGGAATACGCGAGGCGGCGGTGGGAAACCTGGGATTCGGCCTGGATATGGGATATCATGGTAAGTCGACCGGGTTAGAAGCCGTGGGTGCTGCTCACTGCTGTCGATTTCCGAGCTACTTTATTTATTTCTCTGTGGCCTTTGCAACCCGAGCCGGGTACGTAGAGACCAAAGGCAGCATTAGAATAGGGTAGGACAGGACAGGATTAGGACAGGACAGGACACAAGAACGATAAGTCGCTGCTGTCTTTGGGGTAAGGCTGCAAACACGATCAGGAGGAGTGCCCTGGCGGACGGCCGACGCCTTTTCTTCACCACTTATCTGGAATAAGTTGTGTGAGGCTCATATGCCTATTATTCGTGCTTTGGAGAGATAATATAACTACCTACCTACCTAACTATGCGCGGTAGGTAGAGGTAGGTAGAGAAAAGAGATGCACTACCTAAGTACCTACTTAGGTAGGTAAGTAGTTGGTACCTAACCCTTAGGTAGGTGGGGAGGCATGATAGTGAAGTTAGGCAAGTTCTTAGGGGTCCGAGGGACCGATCTACAGAGTAGATACCCGCAAATTATAGACTTAAAAAGATGAAATGGGACCAGAACCATTATCCAGAGGGTATGTTATCCATTTACTGACATATCCAGATATGCCAGAGGCCCCCAAAACGCGCACCTGTGGAGTCCCTAGCTACTGCAGCTGGTACCTATTGGCGGGCATTGAATGGGATCCTAAAGGACATCGTGTAAAAATGTGAAGCACATCGGTGAGTTTGGCGGTGGCTTCTTCACGCAACTATTTCTAAACCTAAAGCTGGGTAACCTGTTGTATAGTTACATAACATGAGATTACGGTTCTTGGTGTGCTTTTGGTCGTGTAGAATACGAAACGTATCATGTTAATCAAAACATATTTTTCTATATTTCCGACTCGGAGTCGACGGATATGCCCTGGCTAAAAGCCAAGGGCATATTATCGACATTGTAGCAGACCTAGAGGCGTAGTTTAATACTTGTTTCTCATAAATCACGCCGCTTCCTAACGACGCCAAAACATTCCTGATGAGCTGTGTACACATACTATGCTTACAAGGGACTTTTAAGCGCTCCTCTTCCATGAGATGTGAGCGCCGGGCGTGCTTTCCGCCCCGATGGTGTCCATGTCCGGTTCCACCGACATTCCGCGCAGCTCCTCGTCGCACGGGGCGAGTCCCTACCTAGGAGAAGAAACCGCCAGATTTCTTTTTCTCTTCCTTGCGCTTGTTGATCTTTGGAGCGGGAAGATGTGTCAGGAAGTAGCCACAACTCGAAGCGGAAAATATGGCATGGCGTGGCACGCTGTCACTCACCCATTCCTTTTTGCATGCCCGGTAGGCCCTATTATGATACCCTTGCATTAGTACGATGGATTGTGTGTGTATTGCCCCCCCCTTCTTCCTTCTTCTTCCTTCTTCTTCCGCCTTTCGTCTGGTGATTCGCGCAGGAAGGACAGTCGAGCAAACGGACGAACGGACGGACGGACGGACGGGCGCGGGCGGTCTCGGGGGCAACTCACTCGAAATAGTCGGCGCACATAGTACGATCGCCACTGTTACGATTGAGGCATTGTATGCTCTTCGACGCTGCTTCTTGGCATGGATCGAAGTATTCGGACTTGGACTTGCTGTGCACCGATGACGTGGGAGGTCAGCTTAGCTCGGATAGGCATGGGGAGGTATATGTACTTTTGGAACTTGCGCTTTGTCTCCTTGTTCCAGGGATCGGTATTGGGATCAGTATTGGGATCGGTGTTAGAATCGGCCGGTGTAGACATGACGGGCCGTAAAAATGTGCCTTAGCATAGAGGCGGATATATTCGAGAGGCTTGAACGCCAAACCACGCGAGGATACGGTAGCTACATTATTCATCCCCAGGTTCTTTGCGCTTAGCCTGGTTATAGCCTACAGGGTTGGCTATGCCGATATGAGATAAGATTCCTGGTAGGCACTACAGCTGGTCCTACGTCATATCCCCGTTTCCTAGTTACCTATGTTACGACAAGAGTTCCATTCCATCTTCTCGAACAACGCCGAACGGAGCTGCGCCTAACGGAGCTGCGCCTCGGAATTTGGGACACAATCGGAGCTAAGAACCGCCTCGGTACCCAATCAACAATACGGTGACGATGACATTTCCTCCGTCCTGGTACTAAAACCCCCTCCCCACCTGAACAATATAGTTCAATTCCCACCCGCATGTGATCTGCTGCGCTACGCGTGGCCACTGGAATAAATGCCAACGGCTGACTGTCCCTGACACGTTTCTGTGCTACATGGCCCGAGCTGGGAGTTAGTTGGCCGAATCATTGAAGGTAAGCTACTCACTCATCATGGCTAAAAGACTACCTAGTTGTCAGAAGAAAATGACTTCAACTCAGAAGAAATCGCCCTTGCCATAAGCAGACGATCTGTGTGGGAGTTATTATTCTTCCATTTCCCCGATGATATACCTACTCGATAATTGTCAACGGTTTTGACGCTTATCGAAAGGCTAAGGTTATAAAGATGATTGGTACCTACGTACCATACTACCTATACATGAACTATTGGCAGGCAGCTGAGAGGGAGCTTGCTTCAAATAAGCATTGCCTTGCATCTGCGCTGAAATGCGGGTGAGGGGAACTAGTACTAAAACAGCCGGTCGTCCCTGCCTGTTTCGGCCGGGATTGCGTAGTCCCACACAGCTTGGCATGAGGGCTCCAATTCAATACATCTGCCTACTGGCTCCTATCGGATATCTTCCCAACCTATAGGTCAGTCTAGAAATTGGCTAGAACGTATAAAAGTGCAGAGTGATGTGTTGGTAATTCATCATAATGATGTAGTGCCACCGCACCATTCAACCCACGACAAGTCATCCTCAAAGCTAAGGTCTCATACTTCATATCTCCTATGTTATACCTACCTACCCAGGGTACACATAAGTACTTCAGTACATAACTGCCCAGACCGACCTATATACGTACATACATTAGTTACCTAGACACGGCCCTTCCCTCGCACCCAAGGTACAGAGATTAACTTCTCGCCCATCAACTAGCGCCCTAACCTAATTCCCTACTCACCTACTCCCATACCTACCCACTCACTGTATACACCTCACCTTTCATTGGGATTGGTGCCTTCTACAGCCGATGTCCTTGACCATGGTGTAGTTTCATCGCGCGGTTATCGGCATCCAGAGAGATAGCGAGAACTTTAAAACAACGGCCATCACGAGCATGGTTGCGACCACGACCGCGGCCATGCGTAGGCGCAGGCACCCTGACGGCCTGCTGCGTCGCAAGGCGCCGTTCGATACTCGACCGCTATACGCGACCATCGTCGTCTTCGCATTTCTCGCCTTCTGCTCCATCGTGCTGTCGCCGGCGTTTATGTCCACGTCGCTGTCATCGGCATCCACGTTGCTGCCGGAGGACCGCCACAGGCATCGCCGCAGCATCTCGCACTCTCACCCCGTCGAAGAATGCCGGCTGGTCCACGAGGCGGCTGATCAGTGTGCTTTTGTTCGCCGGAACTGCCATGATGAGGAGGCCGGCCTCTTCGGGTACCTGGCCCTCTACTACTGCGGGCTCGGCCACGTACAACCGCTGGCCTTCACCCTGCTCGTGCTCTGGCTGGGCCTGCTCTTCACCACCATCGGCATTGCCGCCAGCGATTTCTTTAGCGTCAACCTGAGCACCATCTCGACCTTTCTGGGTCTCAGCGAGAGTCTGGCCGGCGTTACCTTCTTGGCCTTCGGGAACGGGTCGCCTGACGTCTTCAGTACCTTTGCCGCCATGAGCTCTAACAGTGGAAGCATGGCCGTTGGCGAGCTGATCGGCGCCGCCGGCTTCATCACCACCGTCGTTGCCGGTTCCATGGCGTTGGTGCGTGAGTTCAAGGTTGCTAGGAAGACTTTTGTGAGGGACATCTGCTTTTTTATAGTGGCCGTCAGCTTTGCCGTCGGCTTCCTCGTGGACGGGCAGTTGCATTTATCAGAGTGCTGTGTCATGATTGGCTTCTATTTCTTCTACGTTGCCATCGTCGTGGGTTGGCATGCATACACCAAACGGCGGAGTGCTTGGAGGGCCAAGGAAGCGGCATCCCGAGCCCATTTCTACCGAACCTCCGGTGACCACGGCAGCGATGAGCTGGAGCCCTACCGAGACAACCCCGGCGACGAAGAGGGTGCTTCGTCAATGGGACGTACCTCTACCCCTATTGATATAGATGCGCTAGAGCAAGCACCCTTAATCGAAATTGATGGCCCCCCCGGAGATCAAGGCGACGAATCCGACCAGAGCCAGCTCGCTGCTGCTGAAGTCACCAGTAGCATGCGGGTGAACCGGCCGAGGGGGCGGCGTAGTACGACCACTATTACTGCCATTCGGCCTAGTTTAGTTGGTGCACTCGAGTTTAGATCCGTCTTGGCATCTCTGCAAAAGGAGGGAAACGTGCGCATGAGACCGATCAACACCCGTACTCAATCTACCGAATACCCACAACGTGACTCTTACCTTGCGGTTCAAGAACCGGCCGGCTCGCTTCCTGCTATAGAACACGATACGACGTCTAGGGGGACTAGGGCTCGCGCTCTCTCTTCGGGAGACGTTCCGGTGGCGTTTGACTCCGAAATAGCCGATCGGTTTTTGATAGATGGACGGGCTCGGCCCCCTGGTCCCCCTACTATAGGAGGTAGGCTAGCCCCTCCCTCTTCGAGCACCACCGTGTTGCCTGAAACACCTTCCGCCGCGGGTGAATCTCGCTCGTTAGCACCTACTATAAGCCGGCTACAAATATCTAGCCCACCGGATAGTGGAAGATCCACACCTCAGCTGTCTCCCTTGCCAGCGCTTACCGACTCGCCCCTTATTATGATACCAAGCACACAACAGCCATCTTATCTGAATCTTCCATCTCCTGCTGTGATGCCTTCGTCGCCAACTTCGAGTCTCACTAGAAATATGGGCCCAAAGCCTGTGAAGTGGTGGCCCTACGCTTTCTTGCCCCCACCACATATATTATTGAGTACTCTCTTTCCCACTTTACAGGCATGGCACACCAAGTCTATTTGGGACAAGTTTGTGAGCCTTGTATCCGTGCCAACCATCTTCTTGCTGGTTATTACGCTACCTGTGGTAGAGGATGAGCCCCCTGAAGAGGACTCCGATGACATCGTCGGTCAGCCCGTGCCGAGTCACATGTCCGTGGCATCATCCTTGGTATTTGGGCCTTCTGAATCCGCCGAGCAGGAAACTGAGTGGCAGCGCTACAAGCGGAGCACCCAGTCCGGATCATCCAGCCGTAATCCATCACCAAGCCGTAGTAGTCCATCAACAAGTCGTGTCAGCCTAGAGGTTCACGCCTCCTCTATCGGGGATAATGCCGGCGCGCTGACCGTTCCGGTTCAGCCTGTTCGAGAGTTCCGGCTGCCCGAGCCCTCTTCAGAGTCTGTGTATGGTTCCTCTACCGTAGGGGAAGAAACCCAAGGGTGGAATCGTTGGCTATTGGTGCTTCAAATCTTCGCCGGTCCCCTGTTTTGCGTATTGATAGTATGGGCTAACTTTGCCGAGGACCTGCAAAGACCCATCGTCGTTCTTGCGAGGGCTATACTAATCTCTCTAGTGTTTTCCTTGGTGTTGTTGAGTGTGCTTCTGGCAACCACATCGCCCGATCGTAGACCGAAGTATCATGTCGCATTCTGTTTTCTAGGATTTGTCATTGCCATTGCTTGGATCTCCACGGTGGCAGGTGAAGTGGTAGGGGTATTGAAAGCATTTGGTGTTATCTTGGGCATATCCGAAGCGATCCTGGGTCTGACTGTCTTTGCTATCGGCAATTCTGTCGGAGATTTGGTGGCCGATGTTACTGTAGCCCGGCTGGGCTATCCTGTGATGGCATTGTACGCACCTCATTTCCTACTGAATCGTGAAGGATGTGCTAATAGTCCACCAGGTCGGCCTGCTTCGGTGGGCCATTGCTGAATATTTTACTCGGCGTCGGTCTTAGTGGCGCCTACCAAACCATCCATGCAGCAAACAAGCACCACATCAAGCATCCGGATGAGCCCTACCGATACCGGCCTTACCATATCCAAGTCACGGGGACACTGATGGTCTCTGCCATTGTGCTCCTCATGACCCTATTTGCGTTACTTATCGTTGTGCCGATGCATGAGTGGATGATGACGAAGAGGATAGGCTGGGGGTTGATTGTGCTTTGGACGGCGAGTACAGTGGTGAATTTGGTGATTGAGATCACCGGAGCCTGGCAGGACGTAGCGTGATGTTTGACTAGCGTTGCGCGCAAATAAACCACATACACGTCATGCGTGCGGGAAGGTCGATACGGTGATATACCGAGCGCGGCCCTTTGTGGCATCGGTGCGAATCGCCTGCACCAATAACGATGTCGGTGAATAGGTTTGCTTGATGCGACCTCCTCGCGGGACGCGTCGTTCTCGGGTAGGATGCAGTGTGATGAGTCATTTTGGCATGTTCCATGATACGGGCCGTCGTGGCAGGTTAGTTGCGTGACACTTCTTTCCGTAGGCGGCCAATGACGAAAGCCCGCTCTCTCTTCTGTATTCCGGGCTCCGGCAGACAACCTCTCACACAGACGGAGAAGCACGTCATCGAAGATTTCTTATGATACGGACCAGGAACCCGCGTCTGTGCTCTGCGAGCGTCTACTCCGGCTGGGTTCCCAGGATGTGATGAGACCGTCCCGTCGCATCCTGTCCGTCTCGAGCCTCGTAGACCGCTCAGAGCGGAACACCTATGCCATTTGCACGACTGGCGGGTGGCGTGATAGCTGCAATGCGGGAACGGCCATTGGAGAAGAACTATTTGATCGTGTTTGGCTGTCGGCCGGTGTCACGGGAGCCGGGCTATATAAGGGGGGAGGCATTTTCCGACAACCCCAGGCAAGGGATGGTAAAGAGATTCAACGGCATACCTCCTTTTATACTCACGGAGTTTCTTTCGGTGTCCTCTTATCTACCTATTCATATTCGCACGCTCTGCTCCCCACCGAGACCTAACTCGTCTAAACCAATCGCCATGACTAACCCCGCTCCCACCGGCACCGGCGCCCCCATCCCGGCGGATGAGGCCGATTCCAAGCAGGTCAACACGGCTGTGACCACCGACGGCTTCAAGAATAGCGGCGACGATGCCACCACCGCCCCCGTCGCCAAGGATGGTGCTAACCCGGCCACCGAGGGCGATGACCAGCAAAAGCCGAAGGAGGCCGCGGCCCCCACCGAGCAGCAGCAACAGGGCGGGCTCCGCGCCGTCCTAGGCCGACTGAAGAAGGGATCCGACGAGCCGGCCGATGCCCACGGACAGGCTGAGGAGGCGAAGGATAAGGCCTAGAGAGGGGGAAATCACCGGATCAGAACGAGGTTGAGATGGGAGAATGAATTAGCTCGCTTATCCAACTGCGTCTCTCTCTCTCTCTCTCTCTCTCTCGTCCCGTCAACTCAACTCACGCTCGCTTATCTATCCTCTTTTGGGTGTGCCACCAATCTTGCCCCCTTGGCTCGGGGGAGAGGGGTATACGAGACCGGGAATGGAGGTGGATCATATGAACTTGGATGTATGGCTTTTCGCCGTTCGCCTTCTCTTATTCCTTACCTGTCGTCGACCTTGGTATTCTCTTTTGTCCGAGAAGGGGCAGCAGCAACAAATTTGGAACTCGCTATCCAGCCAGCTTGGGCGGCTTAGATTGGATCTGGATTCTACGGCACAATTGGTCACTCGTTTTACTCTGTCTTATTGTGTGCCGTGCTGTGGTATGCCACCGTGACTGTGATCGATCTGCTTACTGCTTACTGCTTATTACTGCTTACCGCTCACCCTCCTATCTCGTAATTCGTGTGTGCAATTCGTGTGTGCATGCAATTCGTGTGTGCAATTCTGAGGTTGTAAACTTCGCCAGGGGAGATGGAGCCACCAGGCAGCTACCTATCCCAGGTACCTCGTGAGCAGGTTGAATGGACCCATGTTCTATGGGGCCCATTTCCAATTGGTCTGTCGTACATAATTTCGTCTTCGCCATTGAAGACGTACATGTTTACATAACTACCCCGCCCCCTTGACACAACTTTAATAACCCCTCCATTAGGTAACACCACCACCAGATCCCCTCCAATACCCTACCTGCCTACTAACTACCAAAGTTCATACCTAACCTACCTAGTAAATTAGGTATCAACCTCTAACCTAACCTACCTACCTGGGTTAGGTAGTGCTTAATCCCGCTGCCATAGTAGGTAGATTGTATTGTTAGTGATGAATTGATAGATGTCCTTCTGGCATGTTTGCTTTGCTAGTGGTAGCTTCCTACCTACCTACCTACCTACCTACCTACCTACCTCCTCACCTGTATACCTATTACTTAGTAGGTACTCGACACCTCACGACGCCTTTGACCTTGATCTACTCTTGTTCTTTTGCTTTTTCTCGACCCCTGATTCCCCTCGCTCTCTCCTAATTACCCCACCATCCAAGTTCGATCTTCTTCCTATACTTCCACTTCAGTACAACGCCCCCAACAACACACACACCTCACATAACATAACATAACCTCCTCAACCTCTCAATTCCCCCCTTTCTTTCACACATACACACACATACACACACATACACACACATACACACACATACACTCTCTCTCTCCTCTTCGGGCGTCAATCGTGCTCGCGACGCCTGCTAGGCTACGTGGGTGGGTCGGACGTACGTGGGCTCCGCGGGACGCGAGCATGCGACTTCCAACGGCCTGACGGCCTGGAAGCTGGGCCAGAGCCTGCCGTCGTCGAGCTTCATCGGCTGGATCGGCGAGGACCGCTACAAGGAGCTCGTCGCCTTCATCCTCCACTACGTCGCCGACCTCGACATCCCCGTCAAGCGCGGCACCTTCGTCGAGTTCCGCAACGGCATGATCAACGTCTCCCCCATCGGCCGCAACGCCAACCTCGAGGAACGCCTCGCCTTCGAGAAGTACGACCTCCAGCACGGCATCCGTCCGACCTTTATCGAGAAGCTAAAGGAGAGGTTCTCCCACTTAGACCTGACGTATGTCTCCTTCCCTCCCTTCTCCCCCCTCTCCTCTCTGCCTCTTCATTCGTCTTGTTTTCTGTTGTGTCTGCCTCTTGTGCCTCCTTTACCATGTAAACCCTACCGCTTTCCTTCCGCTTTCCTTCCCTAACACCCGAGAATGAAAAATGAGTGAGAAAAGGAAGTGGAGCATAATTGAAGAGAGGGAGGAATAAAACAGGAGCAGGGATGGCTAACATACCTCCGAAAACAGCTACTCGATCGGCGGCCAGCTCTCCTTCGACGTCTTCCCCACCGGCTGGGACAAGACCTACTGCCTCCGGCACCTCCAGGACGAGGCCAAGAAGCCCGGCGGCATTGAGTACAAGACGATCCACTTCTTCGGCGATAAGACCTTCGAGGGCGGCAACGACTGGGAGATCTATACTGACCCGCGCGTCACCGGCCATTCGGTCAAGGACCCCGACGACACGAGCCGCATCCTCAAGGAGCTCTTTGACGTGTAAACAGAGACGAATATGAAAGAAGGAAGGAAATAATACCTAGGTTGGGGACGTAGTTCCTGGGTGGTAATCTTATGAGGAAGTTAACTGCAGCTAAAGAAAGAGAAGGAATGCATTAAAAGAATAGAAAATGAATAGTAAGACCCGAGAAATGGTGAGTGGATGGAGTTCCTCTACGAGAAGATGCCTTGTCTATTTTAGAGGTGTCGATCTATGCTCAAAATCAGGAAGGGGACGAGGTGACAACGGGATGAATATACCAAAAAGAGAAAAGGGAAAATAGACATGGGAAGACCGACCATTGCGAAATGATTCCCGCAATGTTGTCTCCCGTACCTACCGAGATAGAGCCTATACACACCCATCTCAAAATAGAAAGGAATCAGAAATGCAAACAGGTGGGTGATACGGGGTAATTTCCTCCAACTATAGTCTGAATTCTGACCGCGTTTATTGTTATTTCAAGTGCGATAGAGCAAGAGAGGACGAAGACCCCATGCAGACATATATCGCAGGAAGCGAGTAACTACTAATGTTATGCGCCAGAGGCCGGCAACCTAGAACAGAACGGGATGAGCACTCATCACAATCCCCATGCTTGCTCCACTGCATGCGCCGACCAATGCATCGTCACCTGGAGACAGAGAATCTGTGGATGCTCCACTCCCATCCACGATATATATATATATGTATATATGTATATATGTATGTATACTTTCAATCCAAAGCTTTGCCTATGCATTTGCTTCTACGCTTGCGCTTAAATGCCCGCCGAGGTATAACGATGAAAGCATATATGATTCGCTTGTTCATAATCCTCATGAAATATAGACAGACTCCTGTCTCCTCTTGTCCGCTTTCGTCATCCCAGAATCCTTTTATATAGGAACATTACATTCATACTATCAGCGGATAATAAATGCTACTACGTAGACTTGTCCAGTGGCTTTCTATCTTATCGACCAAACTCAAGATGCGGGACGATGACCGGGCCGTATTTTGTAGGCGTGGTGAATGCCCCGTCGCCCTGGACAACAAAATCGACGGCAAGACTTAGCTTACTCAACCCATTCCCATTCCCCGCCATGGCAGCATACTGTGTCCCAGCGATGGCCTCCGGGTCATAGGCCACAACGGCAACATAATTCCGCCGTCCCATTAGTTTCTTCAGTTCCCGGGGATTCCCGCTGGCGTCCGTATGGAAGATCTCCATCATGTCTTCCTTCGTATCGCTAATCGTGTCCGACGATGATTTCTGCCCGTTGGGCGGCACGTAGTACGTTTTGTTGCTATGCAACATCTTCAAGATGTAATTCGCCGCTGGTGCTGCCACTATCGGCGAAGTGATGATCTGGTACATGGTTTTGTGGTCGCTCGGGTGTGATGGGTCGTGCACTAGACCTGCGCCTGCGGCGTTGACGTCTGGACATATTATCAGTAAACACTATGCCTATCTTCATATTTCCGTATCGATTAAACAGACAAATGGTACGATAGGAACGACAGGGAAGACGGAAGGGAAACAAATAGGCTCACCTCCTGATAGGAAAGTCATGCGAATCCCCTTCTGATGAGCGATGCTCTGCAACGTCCGGATTAAATAGGTGCGCTCGAGATCCTTACTGTCGTGCGTCCACATGTCCTTCAAGATCTCGCCGATGTCAAGATCGCCGAACTGGTTGACGACATTTCCCATAAGACCAGACTTTCCGACCGCCTTTTTCACTTGATTGAACCCCGATGCTACGACCTCTTTACCGCCTACGATACCGGCCACAGAGCTCGTGACCTTGCCCAATACGTTATATCCCGCGTTCACGGCCTTCTTGCCCGTAGCAAATGTGTTAGCCAGGCTCTCCATCGTATCGAGGCGCGGGTAGACTAGAGGCACCGAAATCATCCAGAGACAGTGCTGGACACTCGGGGGAAGCATCGCGACCTTTGGAAACAATCCTTGGTAGGTGGGGCCGGCAAGCACACGATTCTGTGTCCGTTCGGAGCGCCCATCAGCGCCGATAACAACGACGGCTGGTCCAAGGAATTTGACGAAATGCCAACCTTGTCCCGTAATAGTGAACAGATCTAGATCATGGCCGACGTTCCGGAGAATCTCTAGTGTAGTATGATGCTGGAAGAGGAGGTACATGTCCACCGCAATCCGCCCAATATTCTTGAATACTTGAGAATTCTGCATATAGTCCGGGTAAGATCCATAACCATCAAAGCTGCAATAATATTAGAATGACGCCTTCATGACAGGCTATCCGTTGTAGGCCAAACTTACATATCGTGATCATCAATTTGACAGATGTGAGGAATCTGAGCAAAAGCCTCACGCAAAAATGGTTGATCGAAATGGCTGGTATAGAAATGAAAATAGGCATGCGTGACGTCCTCCTCGTGGCGTGCCGTCCACGATGCATTCTTTCTATTCTCCTTACCAGCTGTCCCCAACCATTGCTTGAGGAGTGGCACTTCCTTCCATAACCTGTCTCCATATATCTGGTCACCTAGGCCAAGTTGCACATGGAATCCTCCACAGTCTACATTCTTTTGTAGGACATCTTTCCACATAAATCCGAGGCCGCCTAGTTTGCTGCGCTCGTTCTGTGACGTGCTTGCGGCAAAGTCGTTACCCGAATGAGCCACAAACCGCCAGCCGGTCTCTGTCCGACCTGCTACTACGAACTCATAGCGAGTGCACCCTAGATGGGACGTCACGGCGTATGTCCACCGCTCGGTCGCTTCGGCCATCTGGAGGTCGACCTCATACTTGTAAAACTGCCACCTCTGGTGCGTGTATACAGAACGAGGCATGAGCTGGCGAGGATTCGGCGACAAATCCATGCTCTGATGAATATGGATAGTGGGCGGCTGTGGCGCGTCCGTGACGATCATAATACTCCCTAGCCACATGCCTTTTTCAACGTCCATGTTTACATATCTCAGATACGGGCCAAAATAGACACCGTTAGTAGGATGAACCTTGTACATATCCACACCGGCACCCGGAGGCGGTCCCGTGAACCCAGCGGCGGTCGGTGTTGCCGTCGCAACGCTCATGATGCTCTCCGCATACCCCGGTGTCTGCGGGGGGAACATAGGCGATGCTAGGGCGCTTTGCTTGCCAAACATGGGAGAGGCCAGAGGGTTACCGTATGTCGAGGCGGTCGGGGATAGTGGGGCGACGTCATGGTGGATGGGATTCGGTCCCTTCGGGAACTCCCATTGTGTAGCTTGAGTGGAAAGGTGAATGTAGTAATACTGACCGGAGTTTTGGTCAAGATGAGCAATCCAGCCTTCAGGCAATGGTGGGGGCGATGTTGGCCCCTGTCCATTTTGGAATGGTGATGGCGTGTGAAGGATAGTCGTAGCGGCAATGGCAGCGGTAGTGGCGGGAGCAGCAGTGGTTATGGCGGCGCTAACAGAGGAAGTAGTAGCCTGAGGCTGTTGTCCACTCTGTCGGCTGTCAGGTCGGGGGTCATTAGCGAAGGCCGGGTGACCAGGGTGTTGTAGGGCGGGAGATGTCAGTCCTGCTGCGATCTCATTTGCCTTTTTAGGTGGTGGGGATGCGGTACTGGCTTGTGCCGGCGTAGAGCCTGAGCTTGTCGGTGCTGGCCGTTGTTTTTCATTCGGATACCCAGCGGGAGCTCCACTAGGTGTGATGCTAGAATAAGCTGGTGGCGGGCTGGGTGACATCTGCATCCGTTGGAAGTCTTGCTCGAGGACACTGACTTGTAGAGCAGGGCCCCCCGCTGCGCTTGCGTTTTGGGGCGCATTGCTAGTTGGTGGGCGAACGGACTGAGGGCTGAAGGTGGATGTGGTCGGACTAGTCACAGGGTTTGCTCCTTGATACACGGTAGGAGGGCCATGCGGCTGTTGATCTGGCGTCTCTGTCGGTGTCCACGGTCGCGGGGGCTGCGAAGTCGCCTGCTGTTGTTGCTGTTGCTGCTGCTGCTGCTGCTGCTGCTGCTGTCCATACTGAGCTAATCTCTGAGTCGCCGCTGCGCTCTGGAAACTGTTCAGCGTTGCAGTGCCCGATATACCGGCGGCGGCGTACCGCGCTTCAATCCCACCACCGGGCACGTTGCCCGGTTCGACGATAGGGGTCTCTGGTGGCGGCGGAGACCCCCGGTTTGCTCTCGTGGTTGACGTGGATGCCGTGGACCCGAAGCGGTTCACCCCGCTGTCCTCTGGCATCCTGAGATAACTGTCTTGGGTGGGCTGCTGGGGTCGCACATTGCTATTTGAACTCAAGCTCGAGCCGGCCGAGTTCCCACGAGGAGGCGGGTAATACGGTTTATGATGATAATCGGGGAACGATGTGTTCGATATAGCGGCGGGCTTCGGCTGGTGCGACAGTGGCTTTGCGAAAAGCTCATTATCATCACCTTGGGGGCTCGAGGGACTGAGAGCACCAGGTAGCGGTTTCGGGGCTGTCCCTCGGCGCTCAGCAAGGCCAGGGCCTCTCTTCTCGATAGGACTCGTGTCAAGTCGAGGGGTTGTGTCGTTTAGGTGAGCCGGCCGATTTGAGCCGGTAGGGCTAGTATATATCTTGTTCGTGGATGGCTTGCGGTTGTCACTAGCATACGGAGGCCGGCTTGATTGGGAAGCCTGGCCTAGTCGCAAGTCGTCGTCATCGGGGTATGGTAAGGGCGCAGCCGAGCTCGAAGCGCCCGGTGGCAGCGGAAAGCTGGGCTTGGAGGCCACTGGGGCAGGGTATTTGAAGCGGTCTGAGGCCTTGTCGGCGGCAGGCTTGGGGCTCTGGGGCTTGAATATTCTCAAGGGCTCGATGGTTGGGCTGTCGCCGCTCTCGGCGGGTTTATTGAGGAACATTTCCTCATCGGGCCGGCCATGGTGGTCCATGATTGCCTCTAGTTACCTCCACGTCCCTCCGGTTGTCTCTAGTTGTCTCTGACTGTCTCTGGTTGTCTCTAGTTGTCTCACGTAGGCTTTGCCGAGGGTGGGCGACGCGGACAGACAACGGACAGCTCCGACGATCGCCAGCTACTTCGAATCGGCGGCGCAATGATGCAAGTGATGCAAGTGATGCGAGTGACGCAAGTGATGCGAGTGACGCAAGTGATGTAAGTGATGTAAGTGATGTAAGTGACGCAAGTGATGTAAGCGACGCACGGTGATACGTAACTCGCGATAGGGGCTCTTGCCTTCACGGCCAGTGGCGCGAAGGAAGGCCGGCCCAAACGCGGCCTGGTGGGGTTGCAGCTCTAGGATCTTCCCGCAAAGCAAAAGAGGCTTTCTCTGCTGGCTATCCAAGCCGGTCTTGGTGGCGTGCCTGGTGTCAGCTTTGATGTTAGCTCTGGTGTCAGCTCTCGTCAACGAAGGTCGTCGCTCAGCGTCGCAAGGTTTCAGATGAGTGTGGCACGGATAGAATCAGTGGCATAGGGAGCAAGCGACCCGGGGACAGACGAGGGAAAACGAGCGAAAGGCTGAGGGGTGGTGGTATGCACCATGGCGGCCGCCCGCATGAGAAGCGGTTAACCTGATAGTGAGGGCCCTTGGTCTGGTGAGTGAGGGCAGCACAGCACAGACTAGAGCACAGAGTAGAGGGGTCGGCCAGTGGCCAGGGGCCAGGAAGGAATAAGATTCGCGGGGAATAACGACCAGGGGGCTATGGCGGGCCCGCCCTATCACCGGCTGGTGGCCCCCCGCTTGGCAACGGGCCTGACAGGCCTCATGATTGGCCCTGCAAAAGAGTCGGCGCTTAGCCGAGGAGCTGGTACCGGTACGACATAGCACAGGCGGATTCGTAGACGGAGAAAGCCCAGGTACAGAGATATGGAAGCGCTACCGTACAGGAACACAGGAACACAGGAACATGACACGGCACTCGGCTCCCTCTTTCGACGAGACAGACATCATCCCGTCCACCAAGTCGCAATGACCCATAAATACAAGGTGGTTGTGCTGGCAAGTGCTGCACACACATCACACAATCCCCCCAAACGATTGGTCGTGTCTTCGTTGCGCCTTGGTGGTGCTTTGTCGACAAGCCGAGAGAGATATGTTCTGTCCAGACTCGTATTTGCACCATCATCAGTTGTCAAACATACATGCATTCCCATATGTCCCAATACCACAAATACGGGCTATAGACGTATTAATTAGCATTTGTGCCCCTCCCCACCATGCAATAATAAAAGTAAAAGTGGCCTAGTTACTGAATAATTTTATCCTGTCGTTACAAGCTGTGTGCCATGTCCAGATTTGTTGATGCCTGATTTATTTATGCACTATACGAGTGCCCAAAAACCAATCATGAGGTAGGAGCACCTAGGTTCGCCACATATTTGCATTTCTAGCCAGAAGTGGGTATACCACGATGCTGGTGCAGGATGCTGGTACAGGATGCTGGTACAGGACGCTGGTACGGGATGCTGCTGCGTATGCGGTATGCAAGTCGAGAAGATGCAAGGAACCTGCACCCAGACCAGACTTTCGGATAGACCCGAAAAAAGCCGATACCTTTGTGCATTCAGCTGTACCTCTACATCAGTACTTAGCCACATACATAGACATCCACAGCTTTGCACGCACCTTGCTATAGACATTCAATTGCTGCGGCGCCGTACCTTTATACGTACAATCCACCGGCATCATAGCGTTGGGCTGCAGGCAGGCATATTGTATTGTCGCGGGGTGCCATATAAGCCGTTAATCCCAACCTGGATTAATGTAAAAGGAAAGGCCGAAATACTATCATCACAATATCTCCGCACCGCATCTCTATAATACACGAGTGTGACCCGAATGTCTCCACGGCTTCCGACAGACGCAGAACCTTCTACAGTTATGCGTCCACAAGAATAACGACCTATAAAGAGACATGTTCAATGTGTCCACATTTTTGCCATACATCTCATTGCCACATTCCTCGATAGGGATATTTGCCGCGTCATTAAATAGGAAAGAAACTGTGGGGGTAAACTTGACCACAGACACACCCATTTTTCAACTTAACTAAGATGGAATCTAAGCAGCCCGCCTTGGACTTTATAAATATGATAAACGAATAGGCGAAAGGCTCTGTGTTTACCGTCGTTGGTCCATTTCGATAGGAGACATCCGCCTCACAGATGAATTAGAGCTAGAGCTTCATCCTGAAGCTATTCATTGAAATTATACGGGCAGATATTTTTACACAAGCTAGAAAAAGACAAGGTAGGAATGTTGACATGCAGTTAGTGCGCGGCAAAAAGATCATAGAGGGTGAATTCAAAGGCACTTGATGATTTTATAGCGAAGGCGCAAAGAAGAGATAATACGTGCGTGTCCGCTCTGGACCTGAACCGGCGATCCGGCGTTTATAACGTTATAACTATATGGCTACCACTTCTAGCGGCATGTCTGATAACGGGTATCACAAAACGGATAACTTAGAGCAGGCGGATATTGTTTTGCTAACCAACAGAAGCTCGATGTCGTGGTGGGGGCTCACATAGCACAACAAATCAAGCATTAATATAAATGCTCACACAACTTATCAGTTGCTAGACTTAAAAGGGGTGGTCAACTTGCATTACCCCACGGTACCGAGGGTGCGGATGGGTTAGGGGTTTCCGATTATACCTAGTCTAACACCTGGGACAAACTTCGAGCCACGAGGCACGCATATAGATGGAGGTTACCATGATTTCTAACACGCGGGCTTGTCGTGGCCAAGAGATTTCGCGGTGAGTTCGGTGTGAAGGCTTTAAAGCACCGTGGAGAGGCCGATAGGTGAAGGAAGTCATACCAAGAATAACCCACAACAATATAGATCAAATCAAGGAGTCACCGGCTGCCAACTGATAAATTAGCAATTATGCAGTTCGGATAACCTAGCCGAGATTATTGAGAATGACGGTCTCGCCTTTCACCTTCGTGACTCTAACCTCGACACAGTCCCCTCTTGGCGCCATGTGTAGCTGTGGTGCACCCTACTATGCCTCAGTTGGCATTTTGTAAGACTCAGATCAGCGTGAGTAACCGGACAACAGCTCTCGGCCCAATGGTTGTGCTTGGTGGTAAGTGCTCGAAGCCAATTTGGTAAGTAGCACAAGCTGTGACCATATCATCCTACTCTCAGTATCCAGTTGTGAGGCTGGACGCGTAGCGCACAAGCTTACTTTCTTGCCCGAACTATAGTATCCCACGTGAGGCAACTTTTGGGGGGGGCATTCACTTCACCATGTGATAGGTTGTCGATACGTTTTGCACCAACTGCGCTTACGCGGATTTACGAATGAGGCAATCCCGAGAAGCGGTAACGACCGTAAGGAAGCGGTACAATCAGAGGGGAGGTAAGTGATCAGGTGTGTTTTCCACTAGCCCAAGCCGAACCCTCGCGACGATTTGGCGATGGTTGGACGGGACACAGCTGGGCTGGCCGCAACGTAGCACACCGTTTTGGCGAGCTAGATCCCGCGCCGGCCCGTGGTGCTTCGTCTCACCGGGTTGCCCACCGTATCAGCCAACCACGCTGTCTCTTCTGTTCGCTGCCTTGGCGGTTAGCGCACACGTGGAGGCCCAGCTGCTGATGCTCTGTGCGGGATTCAAGACATGGCGCGAGCTAGCAGAGTAAGGGTGATTGAAATTAAACAGACTCACGCCATCTAACGAGTAATACGCCTCGTCCGGTAATAATGAGGGGAGATAAGTCTCACGCCTAATACTCCGGATGGATACTCGAACCTCGTCAACTGGGTCGTGGCTTACCTGGCGAGACGGGTGAGGTGTTGCTTGAGATTGTAGTGTTGAATTTTCAGCCCACATGCGGATACATGAAAATTAAAATAATTACCGTGAAGAGCTTTACAAGGCCCGAGCCCTTGAACCTAATATTCTGTTGTCGACTAGTCAAGCAGCCCAATACTGGAAGTCCGATGGCGGACTGAGGAGCCCTCCTGGCAACTGACTGGATAGCTTCGGTGGCAAGGGATATGTGTCGATACATGATACGAGGAAAACGCGTCCCGGGCTCCCCTCTCGTCAAGTTCCCGTCAACGCCCACTGTGGTGTGACCTGCTACCAAATGCAAGGGAGGGAAGGCAGATGAGGCAAACAATCGGCATCCAAACGCCATCAGCAGCATTAACCGATTGCTATCGAACTTTGGTGCCACATCGCTCCCTTGTAGCACACGAATACCACGTCCCTTCCATCGGCTCGGTAGTGGTAAAATCATGGATATAAGAACCCGACGGGATTCCGCCCTGGGTGGCTGACTTACCACGATTTTGCACAAACATCTCTACTACCATTCGAACCATATCTCCACGGTATACCTTGGCCGCACGCAATCATGCCCTCGGTAAGCAAGTGCTTGCACTGTCAGAAAGACATTCCGAGCTACTCGACAGAGCCCTGCACCTATTGCGGATTCCACCCATGGACGGTATGCGAGCATCCGGATTGCAGCAAGCTGCCGCCTGTCAAGCACGACCCGGTGTGAGTCTTGGGCCGTTGAGGCTAGGGGGAAGGAAATGCTAATTTTATCATCTAGAAAACCGGCAACACCTCCACAAACGAGATAGCTTGACACCTATGCTCTCTCGTGCCCCATCAACCAAGCCCGGCACCAATGCATTGTCTCCTTCCAGCAACAGACATGGATGGAAGAAGCGGGCCGGGGCTTCCCTAGAGGCCGGTTACCCCTCAGCCTGTGGTTTTGCGAACATATGACGGAATACCTAGCTTAGGGGTGAGACTGGTTGGGAATTCGAATAAACCACGAGTCTATAAGGCTGGTAGTGGTTTAAGATAGCAATTGACAAATATGATACATGAAGAAAAAAGAAACTATAAAAGAAATGTAAAAAACGGCCTACTTCATATGCTGTACACAATTGACTAGGCGATGGGCTGCCGTACCTTGGTATATGAAGAAGATTAAGAGAATTTCTTTGGTAAAATGTGATTCTTGGCTTTCCGGCGTGATTGCTGATATGATAGGTTCTGAAATGCCCTTTAGCACATTGTGGTCTCAAGTACAGGTACATATGGGACTTAACTTTTACTTTAGTCTATGGGACTGTGTTACACTGTTAGTAGAATGCTGCAGTTCTGTACTGGCATATTAATGGGCCGGTTAGATGAAATATTGGCGTAAACCGTGTATACAGACAGGACCAGATAAGTTAGCTGTGGATTGGTCCGTTTACATTCCCTTGTTGAAATACGTTATATCTAGTCGCATGTGCGTTGAACCAAAGATGGCAAGTCACAAAGCCAACCCAGTCAGGCTGATAAGGGAGAAGGGAGAAATAGCGGAGGATGAGTTAAGAAAGACTGAACGGGGAAGTAAGATGGCAGTTGATGGAGCAAATATCAGAGCTGAAGGATATGACAATCGATAGGAGGTAAGGGCCGGTTAAGCTGCTCTGCTAGCTATAGACCACTGGATAATCCGTATAGGCACCCCCCAAAGCCTTAGATACCACCACCCTCATGTATTCCCGTGTTACGTCTAAATATTCTAATCACGGTAGCGATAAATACCACCTACTAAAAAGTGATTCGCGCCTGGCTACGTTCAGGCCAACTGTCCTTGAACCCATATTCATGGAGAGGACCAAGCGAGACAGAAGGCCGTAGCCTCATTGGTGGTGGTTAGTGGCAGAGTATAAAGAGGCCTTGTTGACAAGGCCATGCGAACATTCGGTTAGCTAAAGTGGTATATGGTTTTTTGTGGGTGGTTTAGGTGGGTTGTCTAGACTGGGATTCGCATCACCATCGATAGGTTGTATGACTCTGCTCCCTCATAGCCCAGGGCTACTGATGGGAAATACAAGTGCCGGCGTGTCCGATGCTCACCGGTCACTGATCTGGTGACTAGCGGCTAAGACGTCTTCATCAAGCTCTCCCATGACCTCAACAACCAGGCTCAAGCTTTCCATAAATGAGTTGACGGCAACACGGAGCATCCTGTTGGTGGTGGCCTTGTATTCAACTCGAAGTATACTTGTCTCTGGACTGGCCTCTATGGCGTCTTCTTCCGGGGAAGCGACGGCAAAGATGCGTGACACCAGGGGCGACAGTTCCTTGTCAACTTGAAGTGCTTGCAAAGCGGTTGAGGCTAGTCGTGAGGTGGGGAATGGAACTTCAACCGTCCTGTGGAGGGGCCAGCACATTAGCATGGGAGGAGGGCGGATCTACGCAACGCCAAGCCTCTATTCAAGAGGGAGGGGACATACAACGCACAGGGAAAGTCTGGATCTACCGTTGGTGCCATGGCGAGGGACGCGGTGAGGGACATGGTAAGGGAAGTCCTAACGGGCAGGTAGATTGTTGTTCAATGTTTGAATTGTTGTTGTTGTTGTTGTTGGAGTTGTTGATTGTGTGCCAATGGTAGATGGCCTATGGGTAGGTTGTTAAATGGTAGGCTGCTAAATGGTAGGTTGCTAAATGGTAGATTGCCAATGGCGGGTGGGGGTGCTGAGAGGCAGGGCCTTTGTTGATGACCTGCTAGCGCCGGCCAGGAGTGCAAAGACAGGAGCGGGGTGTGTGGGAGACTGCGGTGATGTAAAATAGAGCATGAGATGAATACCTACCTACTTGGGTAGTAATGAATTATGAAATACAGCAGGTAGGTAAAGTAGGTAGGTAGCACCGAGAACGGACGGGGAATCGCTCAGCCACTCGCGGAGGTGGATATGACAGGGAATGCGGCTGAGGCAGGTGGCCCTATTGTGGCTCGACTAGTGGATGGTTGCTGAGCAACGAGGTTGAGAAAGAACAACGTGCGGGAACTAGCCTGAATAGGGTAGTGGGTCGCCTGATACATCTACGCAACGGGCAGGATGCCAACCCCGGCTCTCCAAATAATAACAATAATACGCAGGTAGCGGAACATACAAAAAACATCGTCATCTGCAACTTGCCTATCCCGCAACTTGCACTCTTTCTATCCCCTTCACCTCATCCCGTCCCACCCGGAACCGTGCCTGCTGTCTGAACGGTGTATCATCCATCACCAGTGCGCCTGAACACTACCTACCTCTCTACACTATATTATACACTGGCCCCTGCCACCCTGGGTACCCTACCGTCTCCCGGTGCACTGAGCCCGAGCCTGCTGGATCATACGACGTCCCGTTATTTCTGCTTCCAGTCGCATCGCTACTTCGTCGCAGCTGTCACTTGCCACCTCGGACCTCGGGACAGGGAAACAGAGAAACAGAGTCTGCCTGACAGCTCAACCGGTCGTTTGCGACTGCAGCGTACAACCGGATAGCATCGAGAGGCCACCGCAACCGCCGGCCGTGGTCACCGCTCGAGCTTCCCACTCCTCGCACTCCTCGCACTCCTCCTAGCCGCCCGTGAGCGACACAATTGTTCGGCAAGCCCACAGCAGTCGCCATGCCGCCCTCCAAGACTTCCAATGCGGGACTCGTTGTAGAGTACATCCCAGGTATGTTCGCGCGAAAGGGGCCACATGGGTGAACCATTGGGTCCAGAGATCACCGACACAAACACAGAGCCGCTCCATGAATTCCGTTACTCCGGTATTGGAGTGGTTTAGCTTGCTTGCTCGGCTCTTCTGTTACTTCTGTTACTTCTGTTACTTGAGTTGCTTCATTATTCCTCGCATGGTTATCTTTTTGCATACTGTATAAACATGGCGAGGCGCAAGGCCATGGAGCTTGTTGGCTCTTCGGCGTGCTTGACCGGCATTGTCCTCCCGCCCTTTTTCTCGCCAGTCCTGGATTTCCCAGTTACACTGCTAACCTATACAGACCGGCTGTATCTTGGATCCTATATGCACCCTCCCACCGCCGAGACCATCTTCCCATATCCCGAGCCCCAGCCTCGAGGATCGCCAAGCAAGCGCTCTCGCGGAGCCGTAGACGGCCCGACCGCCGCCCCGAAGACACCACGGCAGACCCCCTATTATTTTACCATCGATGATAGCCTGCTGTATAACGCCTTTCACCACGACTTCGGCCCGCTCCACATCGGCCATCTGTACCGCTTCGCGCTTCAGTTTCATGATGTGCTCGGCGCCAAGGAAAACGAGTCGCGGCCAATTGTGTTCTGGAGTCGTGCCGACCCCAAATGTACGTATCCCGAGCCGTAGGAAGTTGGCGGGAGACAGAACTGACGTTGCGTTTCAGCGCGAGCCAATGCCGCCTGTATGCTCGCATGCTATATGGTTCTAATCCAATCCTGGCCGCCTCACCTGGCCCTTGCGCCTATTGCTCAGGTCGACCCGCCCCTGATGCCCTTCCGCGATGCAGGCTACAGCCAGGCAGACTACGGCCTCACCGTCCAGGACGTGGTGTACGGCGTATGGAAAGCAAAGGAGGAGGGATGTTGCGCATTGGATAACTTCGACCTGGACGAGTACGAGAAATACGAACAAGTCACACATGGCGATTTCAATTGGGTCACGCCCCATTTCCTTGCCTTTGCATCACCTCAGTATACCCCCGTTGCACGCATTCCAGAATCATCCGAGGCGTTTGCTGCGCTTCCGAGGACCATCGAGGAGGTAGAACGACACGCTGGGCTTCCCCAGCCGTTCAAGAATGTTTTACAGCATTTCTCCGAGCGTGAAATCGGCCTCGTGGTCCGACTCAATTCACCTCTTTACTCACCGTCCTATTTCGAAGCCATGGGCATCCGACATATCGATATGATATTTGAGGACGGTACTTGCCCTCCTCTCAGCACCGTGCGGAAATTCATCCGATTGGCGCACGAGACAATCACAGTGAAGAAGAAGAGCATAGCTGTGCATTGCAAGGCTGGCCTGGGGCGGACCGGCTGCCTCATTGGGGCCTATTTGATTTATCGGCATGGGTTCACGGCGGACGAAGTCATCTCCTTCATGCGATTTATGCGCCCTGGCATGGTCGTAGGCCCCCAGCAACACTGGCTCCATATCAACCAAGGCGTATTTCGCGAGTGGTGGGTTGAGGAGAGGATAGAGCGGAGGTTGAGAAAAGAACTGGGCGTGACCATACAGCCCAGCACGCCCATCCGGGCGATGCAGAAAACCTCGTTGGGCCGAACCCCCCACGCGTCCACACCGCCAAGTCGAAGCCCTTCCAACCGCACACCGCTTGGTGAGGTGGATCAAGAGAGGCGCAACGCTGGGCCCCAGGAAGATTACCTCCCCGCACCGACACCCGGCCAACCGAGGAAGACGGGGCGAGCCGATCGGCATCACCCCTACCAACGTAGTCAGATCCGCCAAACGATGCTGGAGGAGGAGGCCGGTGCCAGTGCGGAGACGGACATGATCACAATACATAGGAAATCCAACGATGCCGAGTCGGAGGAAGAATGGATGCTTCGCATGCGCACACGCCGGAAGGCATCCCAGTCGCCGGACCGCAGCGAGAAGAGCCGCTCGTACAGCCAGACGACCACGACCACGGTGTATCAAGTCATTGACAACGACGCGTCGAATGATGCCGAGAATATCGGTAGCGGCCGGTCCAAGGGCCTGGCCGACCGTATCGCCGCCTCGCCTGCTCGCTCGGCCAGCGCATCTGGTGTCCTGACCAAGGTCCGAAGCAGCAAGCGAACCCACGATTCCGTCCGCACGAAGGAATCCTCAGGCGTGCGCAAGACGAGCGGCCGTGTGGGTAGCGTCAATGCCACAGGCGCGCACCCAGCCGTTCGCAAGGTGTCGGCGATGTAGATTTACTGGCACGCTCGTTGCCGTAGTCCGACAAACTGATCCGCCCCCATCCTGTCTGTAACCCCCTCTCCCTTGGCGAACGACTTCCTCACGATGACGACTATCTACGATCCGGTCACGTTTTCAACTGCATGCGCTGGCGTTCTGGTTGATGGGCGCATACGAATTTTCCATGCATCCAAACTGTTTTGCTCTTTTCCCCTTCTTCGTTTCGGTCGTACGTGTCTATGGAGTGACTGACTGAATCTCCATTGATGAGACTGATGAGTGAATTTTGCCATGTGGCGTTTGTACTATTTTTGATGTCGGGTTTTTCGCTGGGGTTGGTGTTGCTATGGCCTCTGGGGATTTCTTTTACCATTGGTTCTCTGTTCTTTTTACCTGGTGTCATTGCGAATGGGCATGCATACATTGCTGGAGACGAGGAGACAAAAAGGTATCTGGATGGATGAAGTGTTGTTTGATCGTGCAAGTTCACCCGCGGGATGGATGACATGTCATATGATATGACTAGTAGCCTTTTTCAGTGAATCTCTTGCAACAACCAATAAACCATGCATTTAACCATCATCCGTCCCCTGATTTGCGATAACAAGCTACTTAGTACCTACCTAGGTAGGTAGGTAGGTAGGTAGGTAGGTAGATAGATGACGTTTCGCTCCGTGTCCGTGAGGAAACTGCAAGCAGCCTCGCACATGCATCGGTTGTTCCCATAGGCCCAAGTGCGTTTCACATCCACCCTAGTCCTATCGACCCTGCTCTGCCTCCTTCCTCCTTCTTGATCTCGCTACCTAGGCTGTACTTGTAACCTCATTGACCGAGCTTTGTAAGTGTCATTCTCGCCCGTGCGCAGCTCCTAGTTTGCCTGCTATATACTTATTTACGTACAGCCTGCCTGGCCAAAATCCACGCGCGCGCCATATACAAACCACCACGGGCATCTAGCCGTACTTTGTAACTGTTCGTTCGGCCTATATGCTAGTCACCGTTCGTCGCATAGAACCTCGGGATCCGCCATTCGCGGTTCGCCCGTGCGCACGAGGGGAGGTTTCGGTGGTCTTCGGTCGGTGCCGGAGCCGGAGCCGGAGCCGTGGTAAGCGGTGGGGCTCGAGTGAGAGCGGATGCGGTGCGCTTTGATTATGCTTGTAGTTAGCTGTCAGAGGGACCGAAGACCAGCCACTCTCTCTCTCTCTCGTCCGTGCGTCTTCTTCTCGGCCGCGTGGCCCGGTTTTGTCGCGCGAGCTTGAATGGCAGTCTGAGCTTAGGGTACGCTGGCGACCAGGATGGGGGGCAAGCAAATATCCCGTCGGTATTCCTGGGAGGCCCGGCCAGCCGTAGTGGCACCCCAGTTCTTTTGGACTCCTTACGTTGACGGCGATCTCTTACAAGACCCGCCATATCACTTTTCCGTACTGCTGGGAGTGCTAACGGACAGTAGAGTATCTATTTACTCCAGTGCATCCATAGCGGTTTTTATTCTTGAACAGACGCCCATCGGTATACACACATCGAGGGCACGGTATTCGCCGCGGACGCCTCGACGGCCATCGATAGAGCGGCGTTTCAACAGACTAACTATCACGCGTTATCTAACGCCTAGGCTACTGCGATCGGCTCATGGCGTGTCGCCTCTGTCGATGGCAATGGCGTCCCTACGCCGCAGAGCGACGTTCACATGTCCCATGGGATACATTTCGGAATCTCATATAAGTCACAATACTACAGCGGGGCCGGGCGTGCCGCCTATATGAGAATCATGGTCCTATATTCGGGCCGGACAGCCTGGACCTGGGTGCCGGGGCCAGGCCCTCCCATATTACATATTACACCTACCCACAGTGCGGGAGCAGTGCCGGTCATGGTGGGCTGCCGGATCCCCTTCGCGCGAACGCTGGACCCTTTGGTCATGAAATGCCAGGGCGCGCGGCGTGCCGCACTGGCAGAGCGGCCTGGGGTCATGCGGCGTAAAAGCTGGCCGTATCGACGGCAATGTCTCGGCCGAGACAATACTCGCGGTTCAGCATAGGCAAGACACGCATTCTGGCGGCGGTGATCCACGCCACCACGCCACCCGAACAGTGGCGGGATGGAACATATGATATATATTTACTTAGCTCCTCACATTCACCTGAGGTAGGGTAGGAGAGAGGGGTAAGTAAGTATGTAGGCGATGGAAATTTCATTATCCGAGAGCTACCTAACACCTAGTCCCTGGTACCTGGGTGTGCCTGCCTGCCTACCCGAACCTTGGCACTCGTGTGAGTTCGAGGGAACGAGCGGAAAGCAGGGCCGGCTGAAATCTTGTGCTTCCCTACCGATCTGGGAAACTTACACAGCCTGCTGATGAATCTTGCTACCGAGCATCTGCAACGGTGAGCCGTTGCAGGCCAATGTGCATGGGGATATTTTCCACTCTAACCAGACCTAGTGCAGGATAGTCGTTTATCATTCCGGGTGATAGGGATGGGCGTTGCATGCGCCGTCGCCTACCTAGACTACCTAAAGTACCTTACCGACCAACCCTTGGACAATACGAAGACGGAAACTCGGACTATGACTCGGTGGGCTTGACTTGAGGAGGCTTGACGCGATCTAGCAATGGTCGTCGATGATCTACCCCGCCCGTGCTGGTGTGTTGGAGTGTATTGGGACCTGTCCCTACACTAGGTAGATTTGGTAGTAATTCCTACCACAGAAAAGCAACCAACCATGCATACTACATCGTCGACGGATTTCTGCCCTACCCCTGTAAGTTCGAAAACACCATCTTGTTGTGATAGGGTAGGTCAAGCCCTTGTGGGTAACAACGCCTGCCCTTGGGTACTCAATGTGTACTTGATATATAGGAAAAGAATATCCTGCGTCATACCAGCCCGGCCACCTCGGAACAAGGTACTTAAGACACCGATGTACCTGAGTAGGAGGTAATTAGGAAATGTGATGAGTAAACATGTAGTGTAAGTACATATCCTATATATTGGAGCTCCTACCCTGCTTCCGCCCTGGATCTATGCCATGACCACCACCACCACCACCATCATCTCCCTGCGTCGGAAGCGTTGGAAGAGAAGATGGCGTACCTCTCACTTGTAGCCGTGCTTGCCGCTGCGTCCCAGGTAATGGGCCACTCTATACCGCCTCCTGCCAGCCCAGATCCACCACACCCGTCCCAGTCCCAGTCCCAGTCCCAGTCCCAGTGCCGATATCTTCCTGGGGACGCCGGGTGGCCCGACGATGCCGCTTGGCATCACCTGAACCAGACAGTCGAGGGGAGGCTTATCCGAGGGACGCCCTTGGGCCAACCATGCCACAGCCCTTCCCTGGAGGATGCGAGATGCGCCGAGATCCAGCGTGACTGGTCTCTTATCCCACCCTTGTAAGTCGTGTCGTGCCAAAGCGAAGAGAGCATCTCAACCTTCCTTATCCCCCTTTTCCCAATCCCCCTTGGAGCCTTTTGGGTTGGTCCGGCATCATCAGCTGGAGTTATGCCCTGGGTCGGGCATCCATCTATATCCGGCTCTTACCCGTCCCGTATGCATCCATCATCATCACACTCGGCTGATCCGATCCCCCCCCCGCCCTCCACTCCTTCATCCAGCATCCACGACCCCGTCAACGTCGTATCCCCGTACTGGGTCAACACCTCCTGCAGCCCCTTCACCAGCCCGGCTACGCCCTGCGAGCTGGGCAACCTCGCGCCCTACGCCCTGCGCGTCAGCAAGGCCGCCGACGTCGTCGCCGGCCTCCAGTTCGCCCGCGCGCACAATGTCCGCCTGACTATCAAGAACACCGGCCACGACTTCCTCGGCCGCTCGGCCGGCGCCGGCTCCTTGGCGCTGTGGACGCACCACCTCAAGGACATCACGTTTTTCGACGACTGCTACCGGGCTAGCGGGGGAGAGGGAGAGGGTAGCGGTGGCTATGCCGGCCCCGCGGTGCGTCTCGGCGCCGGGGTCGAGTACGCCGACGTCTACCCGGCGGCGTCGGCCCGCGGCCTCCGCGTCGTCGGCGGCTCGTGCCCCAGCGTCGGGGTCGCTGGCGGTTTTACGCAGGGCGGCGGCCACGGGCCGCTCGGGTCGGCCTACGGGCTCGGCGCTGACCAGGCGCTCGAGTGGGAGGTGGTCACGGCCGCGGGCGAGCACCTGACCGCGTCGCCGACGCGGAACGCGGACCTGTTCTGGGCCCTGAGCGGCGGCGGCCCGGGGAATTACGCCGTCGTGCTGTCGGTCACCGTGCGCGCGTACAAGGACGGGCCCGTGGCCGGGGCCGGCTTCGGCTTCGCCAACACCGGCGGCGGCGACGACGGCGACGGCGACGACGCGCGGTACTGGGACGCGGTTACCGCGTGGCTGCAGTATCTCCTCGTCCTCGACCGCATCCCCGGACTAACCACCGTCTGGTCCCTCTCGGCCCGGGCCTTCGAGCTGACCTTCGCCACGTGGCCCGACGTGACGTCGGCGGCGCAGATCGACGACGCCCTCGCGCCGCTCCTCGACCAGCTCGCGCGCCGGAACGTCTCCCTCGGCGCCAGCTACGCCTCCACGCTGTACCCCTCCTACGCCCAGCACTACGAGCGCTGGGCCTTCCAGGACTACTCCAAGGACGTCGCGCTCGGCGGCCGGCTGATCCCGCGGTCGGTCGTGGCGGACGAGGCGGCCGGCCTGCCCTCCCTGATCGCCAACTTCCGCCGCGCCTCCGAGGGCGGGGCGCAGACGTTCTTCGTCGCCGGCAATTTCTCGTCCCGTGGCGGGCGGCCCGCGAACGCCGTGCTGCCCGCCTGGCGCGACGCGCTCGCCGTCACGGCCTTCTCGAGGGCCGTGCCCGCGGGCGCGACTTGGGACGAGATCCGCGCGAGCCAGGCGCAAGCGAACGCGTGGCAGGAGGGGCTGCGCGCGGCGACGCCCGGCGGGGGTTCGTACATGAACGAGGCGACGTGGGATAACCCGCACTGGAAGGAGGACTACTTCGGGGCTAATTACGGGGGTCTGCTGGCCGTCAAGGAGAGCTACGACCCGACGCACGTGTTCTGGGCCAATGCGGCCGTCGGGAGTGATAGGTATTGGAGAGCTGGGGCGGATCAGAGACTGTGCCGTGTTACATGAGCGAAGATGGATGAATTGGTAAAGAGATGCTTGTTATTTACACCACGCACTCCTCCTACGGCGTTGAAAAGAACTACTCCTGATCGGTCTTATTGCCTAGTTTTGGTCACCGTAGAAGTAGTTGGTCGATCTTGGAGGGGATGTTTGTCTACGTACGTACTCCTCGCTGTACCCGACTATCTAGGTTAAGCAATAGTAGAAATTTAATTTCAGCACTGAATGGGTCCGAAGAGAATGTACCATTAGCAGCATATAGGTAGATGGGCAGATAGACTCGCGCCGTAGCGTACAGTACAAGGCGACTAAGACAGACCCGTTATGCTCCGGCTAGTTCATGCATTTAAGAAGCAGGAAACGGCAGCACGGCAACCCCCCTCGAACCATCGGCCCCGCGCGCCCTGACGCCAAGGACGACATTGTCCTTGCTGAGGCGCAGGGTGACGCGGTTGACGGCGCCGACGTCGACGACGTCGGTCCAGAAGGGCGCGGACGTGGCGCGCCAGACGACCTCGTAGGCGGCGACGGCTGCCTCGCCGGCGTGCGGCGGGCCCCAGAACAGCGTGCTGTTGTTGCCGAGGGCGGCAGTGTCGACGCGGACGTTGGTCGGGGCGCCGGGGGAGGCCGCGAGGCTCCAGAGCGCCGCGGCGTTGACGCGCGCCACGCGGGCGATATATTCCGGATCGCAGAACTCGAGCAGGTCGCCGTATTGCTTTCCCGTGGCCGGGTCGACGCGGACGTTCTGGTGCTGGTGCGCGTAGTCCTCGCGGGGCTCGGTGAAGCGCACGGCCGGGTAGCCCGCCTCGAGGAAGGGCCGGTGGTCCCCGCCCCGCAGGTACCGGTCCAGCCGGTACACTACCGACACGTTCATCGCCGTCGCCGAGTTCTCCGCCACCTCCTTCACGAACCGCGCCAGGTTGCGCGCCGGCGTGTCGTTCTCCCCGCCGATCTGTAGCCGCGTCTCGCGCTGTGCGCTGCTCTCGACGTTGATGGGTGGTAGGCCCTGCGCGAACAGCCGGATCACGTGCGGGTCTGAGACGCCGTCGTCGCCCCGCGGCGAGCCCACGATGTCGTTGTTGAGCATTCCCTCGACCTGGAGACTGTCAGCTATCCGTCCGCGCCCGGGCCGGCCAGCCGGTGCGGCTATACATCATAGATATCGCCTGTGTATGTGGGGAAACAGGGAGTGGTCCGCGGGGTACGATGAACGTACGTTGACTCGGGGCGTGCTGTTCGCGTAGGTCTGCGCCAAGAACTGCGAGCCGTAGAGACCCTGCTCCTCGCCCGCGACGGCGACAAAGGCGATACTCGCCTTGGGGACCGGGTAGTCCGGCTGCGACATGACCCGCGCGAGCTCTAGCGAGATGGCGACGCCCGAGGCGTCGTCGTCCGCGCCCGGCGCGTCGCCCTCGTAATCCAGGATGTTGCTGTTCCGGCTGTCGTAGTGGCCCGAGATCACGTATAGCCGGTTCTCCTCTGTGCCCTGCAGCGTGGCCACGACGTCGCTGATCCGCGTCGCGAACGTGACCCGGTTCCCGTCCGGCTCCTGCACGTACCCGACCGTCTTCACCGTCAGCCGGCCATCGCTCGCGTCGGCGTACTTCTGGAACTCAGCGTGCAGCCAGTCCCGCGCGGCGCCGATGCCCCGCGTCTTCGACGTCTGCGTCGAGAGCGTGTGCCGCGTGCCGAACGACACCAGCTTCTTGATCGTTGCTTCGATGCGGTCGGGATTGATCGAGGCGAGGATCGAGGCGAGGTCTTCCGACGGTATCTGTGGCTGGTTGGCCGTTCCGATGGTGTTCGGCGGCCAGCTAGCGGCTGAGCAGACGAAGGCCGGAGCCGGTATCACACCGTCTTCACGATCGTACAAGACACGCGCTGGGTTCCTCGAGGCCAGGGGTATGGCCGCGGCGATGGCCGTTTGGGCAACTACAAACTTCGACCACATTGCGGGCGGCCGATTACGACAATTACATATATGGCGATGGTATGTGATCGTTGTTTCTCGTGAGTAGCTCTCCTGCACACCGCTTCCGATAAAAGGATGCCCAACCCAACTGATGATAGGCAAAAGGCCGGGCGTTTGCTCGCCCAGGTCCCCGTTGTTACGACCACCGCCCATGCGTCGGCCGCATCGTGGGAAAGTGGCCAAGCTCCTGCTGCTACGTTATCACCAGCAATTGTCCAATGGGGTGAACGTGGCAAGCAGGTGATGGAGATAGGGAAGGTTGGTAAGCTTGGTGCATCATGTATGCCGAACGGGGCGCTATTCTACATGTGGAAGCTCGATGAGTTGTCTGAGAGGGATTTATGAAAACAAATGCTTTCTCTCCAAATCCATCACCACTTGCCATTGCATGAAAACAGCATACGGACCCTGCCATGGGGATTGACAAGGGGTGACAAGGACTGACATCAGAAGGCGAAGAAGTGTTTGTATTGGAAGATTTCGTCGTCTCATCGTTTCATTGCGAAGACTAGCATTACTTTGCACTAGGCCCTAAAGTGCTCGCGAACCACACACTGTCCAATACGCCTTGAACCCCAAGGGTATTAACAACAATTATCCTTCCAAAAGGGAACCCTTCTTCCTCGCCGCCATGGGTGTAAAGGCTTGAAACGAGGAACAGCTAAATCAGGACATGAAATGGAAATCAAAAAGTAAGATGCACTACAAATTGCGAGAGTAGTGATTAAAGTGCGCGATGGACGATGGAGAAGCAGAAAGCTGAGAAAATATATTTACCTCGCTCGCGCGGTAAAAACTAGACCAGGGGACAACAGGGGGGAAAGAAAAATCGGTTTGCACCGCCCTATGTAATCGTACAAGTGAAAGAGGCTAAATTGACGTGTGTAGGTGGACAAGCCGTGATAGCTGGGGTGAGCAGTATCTTATGGAGAATCAAGGCCCGATTGGCCGATTTGTTTGTAAGGGTGACCAGCTATTCGAGATCGTTACCCCCACGCCGCTAACTCATAACGACTTTGTATGGCTGGGGGACTCTACCCGAGAGGAGGCTATATGTAATTCGGATTCGGGCTCTCTGGTGTTAAGCGCAGGCCATGCAGTCATAAGTCGATACCGGTATCAGGTCGCTTTGAATACTTGGGCTTTCCTAGGGTTAGTTGCCCCAAGGATAGAGTTCTAGCAGCCCTTTTCCTGGACCCGTCATCGACTTCGTCTTGAATGTGTTCGCCAGTGGCTTCATAATGGGGTGTTGGTTGTTCCTCGCGCGGCGTTTCAAAAACGACCGAGCTGTCCACGCCCGCACTTGGGGGTTCTGTGATATCGTCGTCGTCGTCATCATGTTCGAAGACGGACATGTTTGCGTATGGGCCCGAGGCTGAGCTTAGGTTGGGCTTATACGACGTTCGAGATATTGTGTTGATGATGTGAGCCAATTTGGTAACGCGAATTTCTAGCGCCTGCCGCGCGGCACGCTCAGCGTCAAGCAACGTCTTCAGTGTGCCGTAGCTATCTGGAGTGAACGAACCAGATCCGTCTCGTGGTAAGCTAGGCAAGCTGGTGGCACCTCGGATGGTGACGTTTGATATAGGCCGGGCAGCTTCTCTTGTGGACGGGTGGATGGAGCCAATAAACGTCTTTTCATCCTCAAAGGACATATTTGAGTGTTGGGAAATGCTGTAGCCGGGCGACAGCAAATCGGCGTCAATGGGTATGTTCTGACGGCTGGACCTTTCCGCGACAGCCGAACTCGGCGCTGCGTACGTAGCGGGCGGTGCCGTAGAAGCGACGGAGGCCGCATGCCCAATAGCATCAGAGTAATTGTCGATACCCGGAACCACTTGAAAGAGCTGGGAGACAAGTTTTTCAAGTTTCTTGTTTCGCACTTCTAGGGCAGCTACACGCTCTTCCAAGCTTGCGGCTTGCGTGATCCTCATAAGGCTTATAGAGCTGAAGTTGAAGGGTTCGGGAGGGGTCATCGCCTGGATCTCCTCGTGGATTTCCGTTGTCGGCTCGGTCGTTTCAGTCGTTCCAAGCCCTTCGAGATTAGAGATCGATAGATCCGAAGACAGAAGTCCCAGGTTATGGCTTGCCCTCCAGTACCGGATTTCTTCGCTGCGTTTGCGGACCAGCCCTTGGCCCTCGGAGATGTCGTGCAGCTGTGACAGGCTCCTTGATCTACGATGGGATGTCAAGACGTCAACCGATACGGCACGGCCGATGGACTCGGGATCATGCTCATCGATCGTGTCGTGGCCCTGGGCGCTTGCCGGCCTCGGCGACAGGCCCGCGATATCAATGGTGTCATTTTGTAACCTAGAGCCGAGAGCTCCTCCACCCGACGTCGTAGCGGCTCTCCTCCTTAGAAACACTGAATCTGACTGGAGAGAGTTGCGTGCGCTGTGAATTGCGATGTAATCGTCGGGTCCTATGGAGTGAGACCTCAATGCCTTATTGAACTCGGTGATGGGCAAGGACGCCGATCGTTTCGGTTCACTTTCCGACTCAATTGGCTCCTGTTCTCTGACTACGGGGTCCTAGAATGGGTGAGTCTGGTTAGCCTCGGGGACGGCTGAGGGGGGGCTCAGGGGGAGGACCATATGTAGCTCAAAGCACTTACGCTGTGGTGGTGATCGTTAGGCGGGCCTGCCTGAGCTTCGGAACCAGAGGTTGAGCGGGTATCCTGCTTCTTGTTGCGCTTCTTAAATAGCTTGCCGAGGGCCACTCGAAAGGCCGACTTCTTCTGGGGAAGTATTGCCGTGTCTGTAGTTTCGCTTACGGTTGAATATCGGAGGGTGCTGGAGCGGTTGGTGCGTCGTCTCACAGAAGCCGAAGTTCTCGAAGCTTGGCTCGGGCCGGATTGGGCGAGAGAGATGGTCCTGTCAGCGCGGGGAGTATTGGAGGTAGCGCTTGCTGACGCCGCTATAGAATCCCGCTGAATGACTATTTCAGGCTCTCTCAGCGTTCCCTCTTGAACGACGCCGAGCTCAGGGCCGCTCATTGGGAATTCGTCATCGGGGATGGGAATAGGTCCGCTGATCTTGCCACGGATGTTCGAACGCGGTGTTGGGCCGGGCCGGTCTCGACCGGCGGTTGAGGCTGACTTAAACAGTCCCATTGCGCCTTCAGGATGACGGTACCGGCAGCGCTAGGCGGTATGTCTAACAAGGCCTTTATGTAAGGCAGACGGTGATGGGCAGATGAGTAAGAGATAGGCCAGACGACCAGCAACCCATTATGGTTCTCCGCGAGCTCGCTTCTTCTTTTCTTCTTCTTTTTCTTCTTCTTCTTCTTCTTCTCTGTCCCTCGTCTCTCCTTGCTTGATGGTTCGGGGAGGGTATCGTTCAGCAGTCCTCTGCAACAGCATCGCTAGCAACGCGGAAGAATGAGACTCGGTTGTCAGAGTAGGGATCAGAGAAGCCGGGAGGCCATTATAGAGTTACGCCATGACGGGGGACGGGACAGGGACGGGGACAGGGACGGGGCAGGCTGGAGGGGAACGGTGGGCTGTTAAATCCATCTACGAATGTAAGGATCACAGGTGTATGGATCATAGGTGTAATGGACCATAGGTGTAATGGACCATAGGTATATGGACCACAGGTATACGGACCACAGGTGTATGGACCATAGGGAGGACAGGGCAGAGTACACCAGAGAAGAGCAGAGGAGAGGTTCGGGCGCGGCCATGCCATAACATTGGACGTTGCGACGAGCCGCTGCGACGGTCATGCAGAGTCTGAATCCAGGTCTTGGGCCATCTTCTCCCCGTCTTAGACTCTGGACTACAGCACTATGCAGGTTAGTGGCTTTATGAAACATGCAAGCCCAGCGCCGTTGGCCGGAAAGGGTTGATCTCGGAGGGGACAAGGAGCCGACATGGACTCCGGGGGCGGGTTTTAAGCTCAGTTACCCAGGTACAAGAGTATATATGCAGTCGGTGACAGGGCAGCATGTACAGGGCAGCATGTACAGAGCAGACGAAGAACCAGGGGACTTCAGGCCCTTGCTTGGACCTGCATGGCGGTGGAGGCTGGCCGCTGGTGGCACGTACAGTAGTAGTGTCATGTACAGCACCACCGTCTATGGTGAGCTGGGATACAAATATATACAAATATCCCGTACCTAAGTTATACATATTTGCCTACATACACTACCTACAAGTGCCTGCCTCCAGACAGCTCTGGCTGCGGTGCAACCGAGTTAGCAAAGAGGCCCGTGACCTCGTCCTTCTAATGGTGTGTAGTTATGCTCTTAGAGTAAGGGACCTGGGTAGGAGCTTACACGAGGTTAAGCCGATACCTACCTAGTGTATGGTATACCTAGCTACCACCCATCGGTTCACTTGATGTCATATAACCATTTGTTGTCTTGGGATTCAGAGGTTGGGCTGTCGCCCCGATAGCTAATAGGATAGAAAGCAGTGCGCAAAAAAGACGTTATACGATTAGCGAAACATGACGGTGACTTATTTCCCTTCACATGTCGCCCTACCATGTCAAATCACAAGTTCAGGGACAGGTTGGACGAATACCTAGATACAGGGGCTCGCTAAATATAGCTTCACAGATTCATCGAGCTTACCTTGACAGGAAGGGGGGCTTTCTTTTATGTACTAGTCGAGAGTGTCGGCCAGTCAGGGTCCTACTACCTACCTAGGTAACCTTAGTGTCTTAGCTCTGTGTGTATGTACCTACCTACGAAAGCACTTACGCAAGTTACCTCCTGTCCTATCAGCACTAAGTACAGGTAGCTCCTAGAGTAACCTTTGTACCTACATAAATACCTAGGTAGGTAGTAGGTAGTTCGGTAGTTTGGTAGTGCAAGATTAAAGGCTCTCGGGGCTTTAAACTGTCAAGCGAGTTAAAAACGGCCGGGTTAGTGTGAAACCTACTATATCCAGCGCCAACAGTCCCAAGAGGCTTTAGCGGACTAGGTAGGCCATTTTTAACGAAGAATACCTACCTAGGTAGGAGGTTAGGTAAGTCGGCAGGTACTTGCCTATCCATTGCCTATCCATTACCTATAAATACCAACTATTCTAGAACGAACCCCTCCCCTTCCCTTGCTCATATATCTCTAGACCTCCGCGCATTGGGTGCCTAGTTAATTGGAGGGTGTGAATGCTACGTTGGCCACCTATATTTGTACTTCCGGGCGCATTTGCACAAGTAGCACAGCTTACCTCCCTACATACTACGTATGGGTTCTTCAAGAGGCAATTACTACCTACCAAGTAGGTATTTATGTGCCTGGCAAACTAGTTGATTGGGTAGGATGGACAATCCGCCAACGTCTCACCGAAAACCGCCTAGGTGGCTGAAGGCTGTCACTGAGCCTTGTGGATGGCTTACGCCTTGTGTGTGTGGGCGTGTGTGGTACCTACCTACCTTACTTACCCCTGCGCTATTTTACCGCGGAGGAGGGGAAAGGGAAGGTTATTCTGCAGTTTCCAGGAGAGAGAGGGAGCGAGAGCGAGAAAGAGAGCCATCTTTTCCGGTCAAGTCAGGGGCATCTTTTTTTTTTTTTTTCTCCTCCCCCTAGCCTCATTAGATTGGAACGCATGCAGTGCAGTGTGTGCACCGTATCCGACAATGCACGCTATCTGGAATGGACTTACATATCCAGTCTAGCCTCTCCGTCCACGTCAGACGCGACTTTACAGAAAACAGCAGGTCACGTCAAGCTCGAGCAGGCAAACAACCGGGCAACCAGGCAACCAAGCCGCGCGCGCGATGGATATGAAAATGGAGATGAAGATGGAGATGAAGATGGAGATGGAGCTGCTGGCGGGCGGGTAGACGGGTGGACGGGTGGACGGGTAGGGCATAATCAGATCCGGTTCGGAAGAGGAACGGGTGGTTTGAGAGATACCATTTTCCATCATCCTCTTTCTTCCTTCCTTTCTTTTTTCTTTTCTTTTTAATAATAAACACCGTTATTAGAGGGGGGAGGGGTCGCCAATGATGCTTGATAGGCGCAGCCGTCGAACGAATTCATGCTACGTTGGGAGATGCCCATATGTACAGGCCACTCCCCTGCCACCGTCATGTGCGCCCGTTATCATCTCCGCGTCGTCCGCAAAGCAGGGTGCATGCAACTCCCGTGGTGTCACATCTTGAACGTGCAGTTAAACAAATATTAATTAACCCCTTCCAAAAGCGTCGGGTTTGGGGGGGGAGAGGGGGGGTGAAGGGGTGGGGGGAGATTCTATCGTTGCTCTCCTCCACTCTGTGATGTATTATAGTGATATGTGTGCGCACGATGTACACGCACGACACTGTACTGTGGAAATAAAAGTGCGCCTATAACTGGTAGAGTTACAGGGTTGGGATTAGGTAGGTAGAGCTGCTACTGCCGCATGAGCGAGGAACACACGTACGTACATACATACGCACACATACATACACACATACAGTATTGATTGCGGACCGGGATCGAGTCGTGAGGAACGGTCAGTGCGGGTACTATGGACGATAACTATAACCTGCTTTTACTTGCCCGAGTAGGTCGGTCCGTCAGCCAGTTCAGTCAGTCTGTGAGTTGGTGAGGGTTAGTTTTAGGCATGCCCAACCGATTCGACGAAGCTTTGCGGCGCCCGGATTCTGTACCATTCAAGGTGAGGCGTGTTGTGGGCAGGCCTTTGTGGGCAGGCCTTTGTGGAGGCCTTTGTGGAGGCCTTTGTGGAGGGTTGGTTACTTTGCTTGCTTGCTTGAATGCCTGAATGTTTGAATGCTTGAATCTCGACACGGGAGACGTTGCGTCTCGCAGGTTTGGTTCTCTTGACTTCTCGACTCCCCTTCTTCTCGCCTTGGTCGCTTGGCTAATATCGGCGGCAGGCAGGCGGGAGTGCGGGCTGGCTAGCTCGGGCTGGCTGGCCGGGTCTGTCGCCGCCGTGCCCTTCTTCCGCATCCCTCCTCTCGTGTGCTTGCCAACCTCACCTACATACATACACTATGATACTCGTATGTATGTACTTTGTGTGTATCCATCCCTATCTACCTAAGACTGCGGTTAACTACCTGGGTAGATGCGATGAGTAACTTTGTGACTTCCTAGTATGTAAGTAGAGATGTAACAGATACGTGCCGTGCCGTGCCTCGCTTCGCCCGTGTGGACCAGCCAACAAGCGAGCTAGCTGCAAGCCTAGAGAAGGCCTAAATTCTGTTACCGGGTTTGCTATGCTCAGCACACTACCTAAAGTACCACTACCGACCTGCCCAAGGTACGCTACACTGCGCTAATCCGACACTAAGAGGTAGGTAGGTAGTAGTTATATGTAGATAGTGTACATAAGTAGGTAAGCCGGATCTTGCCGCTCTAGCTGCGAAGGCAAGATTCGCCCTTGCCTGCCGTTGAATTTGGTAGATACTAGTGCACAATACAGACATACACACGTTGGGTGACAAGCAGCAGCGCCACACCACCATCCTCATGCGGCACCCCTCGTCGACCGTTTGAAGTGTCAACATGTATTCAGGAAGCGAGACCCGCAATTGGTTGGGACCGTGGCCGTGGGATACATACATACATACATACATAGTACACTACATAAATGTGTAAATGTGTAAATGCAGGTAATCGGGACTGTGTGCTCCTGGGGATATTATATGATATGTAATGGGTGTATGTATGTATCAAAGTGCATCCACCTAAGCAAATCTACTGATACATAACTAACATTTGCCTGTAACTGATAGTGTTGCATCGTCTTAGAAGTGGTAGTGTTCGTACATGGCACCGGGAGCTTACCAAGCAGATCATCGCAGTTAAGGTTGCTGTCAAAATCCGGTTCTAACGTAGCACCACGTGTTCGGGGGATTTCCCACACTGCTTGGGGCCGGGCTGTAGTGGATGTATGTGTGTCCGTCTGTATGCATATATGTATGTACTACGTAGATACGGTTCTCCTATCTCGACTTACTGTGGTGTAAGACAGGCACTTGTCGAGAAATCCTACCCATTCACGGTCCTGTCCTGCCCGGAGCCCTGTCCGTCTGGTTGGACCCCCATGCAAGGTAAACAACACATGCTGCTGCTGCTGCTGTTGCTGCTGCTGTTGCTGCTGCTATGTACACTACTTCTCGAGACACGCACCGCATGATGTCCACAACAAACGCGTCTTTGCACTATGTATGAGTATGTAGGTACATACATAAAACGGGATTCAAATATATATTATACGTACATAGATACATATATACATGGTGTAAATCATCGGGCTTGGCTGGAAGAGGCGGCGCTGGCACTGTGAGTATAGCAATCGTCATCCCGGAAGGGCCATCGAGTCGAGTCGTGAGCCCCATGACAGAGAAATCTGAAACCACCAATGGCGTCGAGATGGCATGATCGCCTGATCCCCGCCGTCGACCCTTGCGGGACGCGAAGCCCGTTTTGGTTTGGAGGGTCTTAGGACACGAAGCACACAGGTAACGTAACTATGTGTGTATGTATACTAGTATGTATACTAGTATGTGCGCATGTATGTGTATGGCGGCCGCGGTAGGGCAGATACCAGTACGGAGACTTGTCATTAAGTTTCAATTATCGACATGGGTCCTCTCCCATCATCGCGGGGACCCGTCGCCTTGGCGGTGCCAGCCAAACCCAGACGTTGGTAAAGGGCTGCCAATCATCAGGGCCATACAAAGGAAGTATGGATGCCTTTCAAGGCATGCATTATACTCAGGATTACTGTGCGAAGCTGGCGGTGGCAGGGCAGGGCTGTCCCAATGGATCGCGCGAATGGTCCCGTCCGTGCCATCAGCTGAACCGACTTATGCCGCCTCGACAGATGTCGCATCGACGTAACGCAAATCTGCATTGTTCTCGAGCCAGTCCATCCAACTACCGAGGAACTTGCTACCTCTGTATCCCGGGACGAGAGCGGCGAGGACGGGTTAGAAACCTGGCTTTCGATCCCACGCGCATGGGCAAGATAGGGAGATCATGGCTGGATATCATGGATATGTACCAACCGAAAAATGACAAGTGGCTTACCTCTTGACGGTCTCTGAATCACCCACCACCACGAGCGAACGCTTCGGTCGTGTCATGGCAACTGCCATTGGTTATTCACCAGCTCCTCGGGGGTAGCGTATGGGGTGCTCCCGGCATTGATGCTGCTACGGCGTGAAGACACAGGGGTGACTCACCATTCAGCCGGCGTTTCTCGCTTAGAAATCCGACCTCGCCCTCGGTGTTGCTCCGGACCAAGCTGACGATCACCGCCTCCTTCTCGCGGCCCTGGAATCCATCGACAGACCCGAGTTCAATGCCCGGAAAGGCCTCCTTGAGCGGGGCTAGGAGCCCAAGCTAGTTATTGGACAAGGGGAACCGCGTCAGCGTGCCGACCCGACAGTGCGCTGCGCAAGGATAACCAAGAATGAGACGATTCCCCTAAGAAGGGGGGGAAAAGAAAAAAAAAACAAAAGAAGAAGAAGGCCGCGTCCAACGTCTCACACTCACCTGTGCATTGTAAGGAGTGACGACGGCAATGTCCTCCGGTTTGACGCCCGCACTGACCAGCTTTCTGACGTGCTGTCGTACCGATGCGGCTTCCATTTCGTTGCTTTTACTTTCTCCGTAAAGCGATCTAATGCTCCCTTTCTTACCCCCGGTGTCCTCCTCCTCGTTCCTCTCGGGGAAGTCGCCGCCTTGCGTGTCGATAAAGATCACGGGTTCACTGGTATCTTCCGTGTCTTCTACCGCATAGGGCAGATCTTTCAGCAACCGGGCACCAACAGCTTCCGCGGCGATCAACTTAGATTCATATAAGTGGTCAGATGGAAAACGCATGATAGCTTCGTGCATTCGGTACTGCGTGGTGAGCATTCGTTTGATTGGTGAACCGTGCAATGACAGGAGCCGATCGAATAGCGTTGTCTCAAGGGACACACCCTTCATTAGATTCCCCCCTTCTTTAATCTTCGGCTTAACCTTCGAGTTCGTCGATTTGACAGTAGGTGGTAGTTGAAGGTGATCGCCGGCGCACACGACTTTCTTGGCCGCCAGCAGTGGGACCCAGCACTGCGCTTCGAGGGCTTGGCTTGCCTCGTCGATGATAATGACGTCGAAGACCTCATTCCTTAGTTGATGCCCTCCGGCACCGTGCAAAGTAGCGAGGACGACCTTGCTGCCTTTGATCAGAGTGCTGACACACCTCCGCTCCCTCTCTCTGAATTCCTTCCGCAGTTCCTTGAGGTCGCCATAGATCGCCTTACGTTCCCGTCCGTTCCTCGTCTTCTTGATAGACGCCTGTTTCGCATCCATCTCGGAGCGTATGTCGCGGACGATTAGACCAGCCTCGGATGTCCGGGTGAGAACATCCAGGGAGTGGTCGAGAACGGAAGGAAGTAGCCTTGCGGGGTGGCCAAGTCGGAGTATAGGTATCTTGTGTGGAGACAGCCGCTCGACGATGTTGTCGACAGATATGTTCGATGGGCCGCATACCAGGATCCGTAGGTCTCGCTTTGCCATCTGGAGAATCAATTCGATGAGGGTATGAGTCTTGCCAGTCCCCGGCGGCCCGTGGATCAAAGCAACCTCGGGGGATGCGAGTGCAAACCGAATGGCGTCTTTCTGCGAGTCATTCAGCGTCGGGTCCAACCATTCTATCTTGCCGTACTCGGGATCCGTGGCGAGGTGGCGAGGCACAGTCGACGGACTGCTCAGCCCGAAGAGCACCCGTATGAAGCTAGTATACTCGGATTCGGCCATCTTCAGCAGCTTCTCCATGGTCGAGTGCATCCGGCGGTGGGTGACGTCGTCGGCGAGCTTGACCAGCCAGACGCGGGCGGAGAGCGACAAAGCATCTTCCTTGTCCTCGTCGACGGCGACAGCGACGGCGTCCTTCCTTATCTTGGTCACGACTCCGCGGGCGCCTTTCTTCTCCAGATCCTTGACCTCGCGCCTCTTTGCGCCACCGGGCGGCTGCTCCGACACGAGCACGATATCGCCGGTCCGGATGCCGTGTTCGGGGAGCTCGCCGCCAGCGCCCACCGTGGCACTGTCTGGGCCGAGCTCAAGCACGGTTCGGCCGCCGAGGCCGGTCCTCTGCGAGGAGACGAGCAGGTTGGTGATGGCAAGGCCGGCACGCTGTAGCGACGTAGGGGTGGCATTGGCGATGAGGCTGCTCGTCTCTTGCAGCTCGCTCTGGAGCTCGACATCGAGCAAGGCAAGTTGTGTGCCCGCAAAGGCGGGGATATCGACTGATGGCGTGAGGAGCGACATCCTTGCGCGGTTCCCTTCTCTTATAATATAAGTACCTCCCTACCTCCCATGTAGTCAGCCCGCAATCTACCTAAGTCCCGAGCCAACTGATCTACTGCCCGCTGTCCAGTAGTCAGCTTGGTAGGTAGGTACCTGTTACCCGTCTATCAGTGCATCGTATGTTGTTGTTAATGTTTTATTACCTAGGTATCAATAACGCACCTACTTGTTAGAACTACCTATCTCTTTAGCTTCCAAGGTAACCGAAATAGGCACATTGCATAGGGAGGTGCAAGGCGTAGGGTGCATAAGCCGCAATTATAGTGGGGGGTTATATGTATCTTAGGTACCTAGGTAGTAGTAGCAGCAGCAGTAGTAGAAGTGATATAGGTAGGTAGGTAGTAGGTAGGTAGGGTAGTTGAGTAGTCCCATAGGATTATAACATTAGGTACCTGAGATGCTATATGTTTCTACCAAAACGTTCCGTGCCAAAGCTCCCGAGATCGCGTTCTAGACCTGCACTGGCAGCGACTGAGAGAGACTGAAACACCAACTCAATACGTCATGGGATAGGATTCAGGCTCTCCCAACGTTGCTACCTTGTAACAGGTAACGCAGCGGTCTACCAGGTGAGAGAATGGGCCAGTGTTCTTACCACGATGAATGATGTAAAATTAGCTAGTTACGCAATTAATAAAATATACCAATATAGCGATACAAATATAGATATCATGAGCGCCATACCCAACCGTAGTATCAAATTTCCTCCTGTCCATGCTTCCTCTTGCCCATATTGCCCTCCTGTCCATGTTTCCCTCTTGTCCATATTTCCCCCCTGTCCATGTTGTCAGGCCGCACTATTCGGGCCCTCATGCATTAGAGGCCTCGCAAGCCAGGCTTAGCGGGACCGTTTTACCTTAACACGGTAGACCTGGCTGGGCTCACTGCGTGCTAGGTGGCTGAACGACAACCACGACAATCAGACTAACAATCATGAGAGCAAACGACAAGAGGGATATCAAGATGATTGGGCCTCTGGATGCCGGGAATTTGCCTTTCAATAGCCATTGCTGTGGTTGGTGAAATCTCTGATAGCCTAACAACAGCACTAGTATCGATATGCCGATAAACGTAGTGCCGAGCGGCCGCCCCAGGCGTCGAAACTGATCATTGTTCGGGCTGTCGGTTAGGGAAGCGTTGAGGCGAAATAGCTGGGTGATGGCTATGCCGATAGATGCAAATGCGAGGGATGTCCGGAGCCAGGCAAGGAAGGTGCGCTCTGTATCGCCCCCCAATATCAGTTTCCAAGCCTCATACGAGCAGCGACGAGCTCAGCAGGGGCACTTGTCGTTCGGGACATACCTACGGCCAGATGATCTCTAGCCACGCTACCCGTGTTCTCCAATTCGATTGACCAGATGCCATCCAAATAGCCCCAGAGCCAATGGCTGGCTTCTTCCTCGTGGACCGTGTTCGTGTCCTGGCATGGGGGAATCGCTCCCGTCTGTGGCAACGACTGGCGGCTGCGGAGGCTCGGCGACGATCGTGTGCTTTGGTAGTTCACCCCGTTGCTCGCTATCCCGAGGGTCGTCCTCTCGTCGGGTTCATCAGCATGGTGGGAGAGCGGCGGCATGCGTTCGGCGGGCATAGCAGGGGTTCGCCTGGGAGAGAAGCCCTGCAAGTTCATGGAACTGGCGCGTTGTCTCCCTACCTAGATGGGCGGCCAAGATGGTCAGTCAGGCAGTCAGGCAGTCGGGGAGTCAGTCGGGGAGTCAGTCGGGGAGTCAGTCGGTCGGTCGGGCAGTCCATTCGTGCTGCGCGTGAGACCCCCGAGGCATCGGCTGTTGGAATTACGTGAGTGGGTGGAGTGCAGCAGCGGCGGGGCGGGAGTTTATTGTACCTAGGTAGCTTGGCCCGGTCGGTCTCCTCGCTAGCACTGGAACCAAGGTAGCTGAGCCATGGTACTGGGGAGACGGGCATGGGCATTTAGGCGGGGATAGGCGAGCAAACAAAACACACGAACCTCGAGGATCTCATTGATCCTCTCCTGCGTGGACTGCCGCCGGTGAGGAGCCGAGGTGCCAGCAGGTGCAGCGCTTTGCATATTCGACAACACCGATTGCGACGACACGGTCCTCCGGATCGCCGTCGGTGAGGACGAACCGTGCGATCTAGTCGAGCCAGTGGCGTTACCGGAGGCCATTATAGCATAAATACGGTAACAACGGTAACACACGAACGTATAGTTGCTTTTTCCTTTTTTCCTTTTTTTCCTTTTTGTCTTGTCGAGCGCGAGTTGGGTCAAACGTCAAACGCAACCCGACTGGCGAGGAGTGCGGCAGAATGCGGCAGAAGTGGATGTGGCATTAACGCGGCGGCAGCTATCTCTGTTGTAGCCCGAGAGGCCGGTCCGGTGGTGCGCATAACTGGAGACAGCGAACAAGGTATTGCATCGTCGGTATGGTTTTCCCATCCCACCAGGTAGCGAGTGCCCAGGTGCCCAAAGTTAGGCAGATGGGCGGTAAATGATGCGTGACAGTTAGACAAAGATGAGGAAGACGATGAACGGGGAAAGGGCCACTTTCGTGTTTTGACGCAAGAAACACGACGATGAGGGAGGAAATGATATCTACCTAGACAGGTTGGTGCCAACAAGCATGCCTAAGGAGCTAGGGTCACCTACTTACTTAAATGCTGAAGCAGAGCTCGGGCAGCTTACGGGCACCTACGAAACCCACCTAGATAGGGATCTTAGGTAGGTAGCTTGGCGAGGAACGGTGCTTATTTTCACTGAGCGAGGGGCGAATTCAAGCGGGGTCAATTGGAAAAACTACCCTTTCTGGCACCATGCAGAGCGGATCTTGAAAGCACGTCATCGCCGCCTCTTATCCTCTATCTGCCAGGTAGACATCATCCATTTATCAAGTACGTTTTTCTTGACCTTGCGCCACAATTAACATGCCCAATCTGTAAACGTTAGCGCCGTGGATAGCTCGCGACATAAAGATAAAACTCAGCAAGAAAACCACGGTCGTATTCATGTCATATCAATCACCCAAACCTATATCTGTCTTATTTCATACGATATTCTCTACCTAGGAAGGAACGATGCCTACCTAATACCCATGAATTCTCTATCAGTCCAGGATTCATGTGAACATACGTGCTTATACATATGAAATATGTATCGCCTCATCATGTTCGTCTTATTGAAGCCGAGACAAGTACTTATGGGACAGGTAAACCCCCACCTACCCGCTATAGCATGGGATCTTACCAAACCAGCCAATAGGAGAGCAGAAACCACCTTGGGTATAGCTCGCTTCTATTTAGGACTCTCCGACTGTACTACACGTGGATCTATCTCAGATACATGTAGAATATACTCTTCAGTGACCTCTCTTCTTCTTCTTCTTCCCCCTTTTTTTTTTACGACATATTGTCCCTCTGGCAGTTCTGCCCCCTAGCTAGTTACTCTTATTCCTGGGAATAACGGATACCCACGATCTGACATCCGTAGTTGTACCTGGTACATACTCGCACCAGCCATGGATCATGACTTCGGAGATCAATAGCTCGACCGTGTGCCGGATATCTAGCCCATCTTACGCCCTGACTGCCTAGAATATGCAGAGCTACCCTCCGTGTTCGCCATGACGGACTTTCTGATCCCCCTACATCCGTCGCCATTCCCTCGTCTTGAGGGCACAGGCAACGGCATATAAAGGGCGACTGGTCCCCGATGATGGCCGCTCTCATTTGTTTTCCTATCATTCACGAACACAATACACAATCTCCAAGTCCCTAACCCACACATTCCGTTTTATTCTCTCCAGAGTCATAATTCCGCAGCCGAAAATGGCCTACAAGATTGTTGGGAAAAATGTGCAGGACATTGGATTTGGTCTGATGAGTATGCCCTGTCTCTCTTCTCTCCGGATCGTGAAAAGACATATCAATGAACGATCACTAGGTCTAAACTTGCCTCGCGAGGAACCTATCCCGGTTGACGATAAAATTTCTATGATCAAAGCGGCCATTGACTCTGGTGCCAACCTCTTAAACGGCAGCGAATTCTATGGCCCATCGCTGAAGGATAATTCGTTGACCTTGCTGAAAAGCTACTTCGAGAAATATCCGGAAGATGCCGACAAGTGAGTTCGCCATATGATAACCACTCTCGGCCCCCTTCATGCGCGATCGGGACAAACATGAATGGTTCAGTCCGAAAAGCAATAAAACTAATCTGCCGAAGGGTTGTCATCAGCATCAAAGGTGGGATGCGCCTGCCGATGGAAGTGGACAACAGCCCTGAATTCACCCGCGCGTCGATTGAGAACTGCCTCAGTCTCATCGGGGACAAGGGTAAAATTGATTTATGGGAGATGGCCAGGCGAACCACACAAGACGAGTACATCCAATCTCTTCGTGCCATCGACAGCTACGTCAAAAAAGGGAAAATCGGTGGCGTAACACTGAGTGAGGTGAACGCGAATAGCATCCGACAGGCAGCGAAAGTCGTTAAGGTCGCCGGCGTGGAAATTGAACTTTCTCTCTTCCACACTGACCCCCTTCATAACGGCATCTGCGCAGCTTGCGCGGAACTTGACATCCCCATTTTTGCCTACTCTCCTCTTGGTGTAAGTTATCGATACTTCTGGCTGAAAAAGCAACGGCACTACGACACAGTGGCTTGCTCTCGTCCTTCCCTGGCGGCCCGGCTATGCTAACTATCTGCTCTTAGAGGGGATTTCTCACCGGTAAGGTCCAGAAGCCCGAGGACATTTACGTCTACTTTAGGCAGATGCCCCGTTTCCAAGAAGCACACTTCGATGAGAATATGAAACTTGTCGATAAGGTCAAAGAATGGGCAGCTAAAAGGGGTTGTACGCCGGCGCAGTACGTTCTTCTTTGAGCTTGTTGATTTCCCCTCCGAGATTGTCAATCTCATTGGCCCCGTAGATATCCAGAAGCCTTGGGACTTAGGACGCTTACTAATAGTTGGTGCCATGCAGGTTTTCCATCAACTGGCTCGCGGCTCTCTCTAGTCGGCCAAACATGCCCAAGATCATACCTATTCCTGGCGCGGCTAACCTGGAACGCATCAAGGAGAACATCTATGAGGTGAAACTTACCGATGAAGATATGGACGAGGTTGATGGTTTCCTCAATGAGTTCAACATTTCCGGAGAGAGATTCCCCGAGGTACATGCTAGGTGGCTCGATTCCAACGAGACAACCGAAGTCACCGCTTGATCCACCCAGGGGTTTGATAGGAGACGAGAAAGTCAAAGATAAATTATGGGGTACGCACTTAATTCTTCTTGAATGACTTATCTATTGAAGCTTTAAATAAAATTTGAATTCCTCCCAATTTTCACTGTGTCAGTTGACGCAGTTCACAACACGCCAAATTTCCCTACTCAGCTACTACCCGGTTACAGTGGCGCTCGCTGAGATGGTAAGGGCCACTGACATTGGTGGTGAGAGCAGGTAAAAAAGTAGGTATGCGACGGAGATGGTAGACACTGAAGAACCATCTGGGGGACGCTGGAAAGTGCATGAAGACCAGTGCTTGGGGCATATGCCGTACCGTTTTGGAATTGTCACGAAATCAAGCCCTAGGCTGACCAAACTCTGGGTCGGAACACTATGCATCTAAAGCTGAGTCGCTGGCGACTACCATTACAGAGGGAACTTCACTTCCTCGTTTCTCGCTTTTTTTTCCTTATCAATAATGCCTATCTATCACTCAGGAATAATCCACGATAGCTTTTTCGCCTCCTTTTTTTGGTTTTTATTATTATTAATTTTTTTTTTTTTTAAAAAAAAAAAATTGGTTCAGGGACAACGTCGGTTCAAGACACTAGACTAGATGACACTATTACCCCCACGCTCGACAAGCCTAAGTGGCTTCACGTTTTGTTATGTTCAGTTGCGAGGTATGGTAGACTGTTTTTATAAACAGAGCAAGATCGGCGGTCTCCAACTAATCCATTCGTTATATAACAAGCTGTTGACCCCAGGGCCAACTTACTAGGGTTTGGAGGCGAGCAGGCATATGAAAAAAAATACGCCCTTCAGTGGCTGCTCTCCCAGCAGGAGTATAATAAGTTCCAGGATTGGAGAAAGGGAGATAACCAGTTGCTCCTTGTCACGGGCGGAGCCGGAAGTGCGAAGTCTCTGCTATTATCAACGGCGGCTGACAATTTGAATCACACCATGCTAGCGAATAGAACTTCTGACGGACGCCCAAGCGTATTGTACTTCTTCTGCGGAAGTGAGCGGCACTCCATTTCCTCGGTTTTGCAAAGCTTGATTGGGCTTCTCCTCACACAACAGTCGTCACTTGAATACCATTTCAAGGCGCTTTGTGAGTCAACTAATCGGCAATACTTCAACCACCCAAATGATTTTATAGCCCTCGCAGGCTTGTTCTATAACATGATACGGGACAATGATTTTGCTGGGACTTATATTATTCTCGATTCCATCGACGCGTGCGACTTCGAGACGGGGTGGCTTAAGCTCCATGACTCCCAACGTTTGATCATGTTGACGGCCCCGGTGAGCCGAAAGGTCAGATGGCGAATATCAAGCAGCAGGTTAATACACCTAGAGCTTCTCGCAGGATATCCAAAGTTCTCTCATATTCACCTTGGTGCCGCTCCCCGCGGCCTGTCCCAACTGTTTGACCAATACCTTAACCAAAAGCTTTCAGATCTAGCCCAAGAGCAAATATATACAACCGGTTATGAAGCTGCTGTCACCAGGACAATGAAGGAGAAAGCGCAGTGTAATTTCCCGTGGGTCCGCCTAGTTTGCCAGCCTCTACAGAGGGCTGAGCCATGGCATGCAATTAATATTGTGAACGAGATCCCGGCCGGGTTGGTGTCACTCTACGCCTATACGTTCCAGAGTTTTGAGAAACTTCCTTATCAAGACTCGCAACATTGTCGATGTATTCTCACTTTCACAGCTATTATATCTCAGCCCCTTTCTATCTTCGAATCGGCTTTCTTAGCCCGACTTCCAAAGTGTGTCGGGTCAGCAAGTATCGTGATGGAGTGCTTTATTTTTCTCGCAATCCGAAAGAACTTGGGCTACTTTACACACGTGTCAGCAAGGGCCTAAATACAAACATCATTACTGCAACGTCCGGCTATCTCACACGTCCATTTATTAATTACTCAACGATGTCTTCTCACGTTGGCTAAAATTATTGGCATGAATCAGGACTGTCTAGGCGATATCTGACTTCCGGCAGACGAACTCCAGACGGACCTACTGTAAGGGCTAGGGATCACAGAGTGAATAGACAAGCATGTTCTAGGCCGTAGGTGGTTGTATTTAGGGCTCAATAGGGTTAACAATTGATTCCTGAACCCTTCAAGACCCAAGGGGGTCCCGAAGGTCCTTATATACACCCATTTCCAGTACTAGAACCACCCTAGGTGTCGGGTGGTAGCTAGCAGGGTCATTATTGGACCTGACACCTACACTCATCATCTGAGCTCCTGTGTCTAGGCTGGATGAGGCATATGTGCCAGAGAGAGGACGGCCCAGAGCAGCAGGACGCAGTCGCTCTGGTAACCTCCTTTTTGGAAATGAATATACTGACGTGGATTGATTTTCTAGCCACTGATTAGCTGTAGTATAATGCCGCTCGCTTTTATTGCGCCTGAATGTTAGTCTTTTTTAAGCTTTTCTTATGACTAGCGTTTTTTTTTTGCGTATATTATTATTTTTATAGATGTATCAAATCATATGAATTGTATGTTATTATTTATAAAATTATATTAAAAAAAAACTGAAACAAATATGTTAAAATTATTCAGTTAATAATAGTAGTTCTTTTAACATATAATTTAAATTTAAGAAAATAACAGTGAGAGGTGCACCATGGGGGTGTAAAGTGTATATTATAAAAGATGAAGAACTAGCAAATCTAGGCTAAACTAAAGTTTTACCTAGGTGTGGGCTAGGGCCCACATACATGGGGCTAGGCCCAATTAGGTTGTGCGTGTGGCCACGGGCCACAGCACCCCAAGCGAGGGGCTTATGTAAGCGCTCCCTCTACGCGCACGTATCAAACAGCTTTTATTGGTATTTAAAATTAATAAGCTAGAATTTTTTTTTATAATTTAATATATATTAATCAAAATGTTGTATTGAGTAAGGAGATATAAACAAATGGTATCTTTAAACGCCCTAAATCACTTGCCGTTAATCGATCCAGGCACTGCTCTTACGGTGTGTGTCCGCTTAAGCTAGGACAGGGCAATATATTCCCCATGTCTATAAGGCTTCTCTGTCGTGTGGATTGCAGTGTTGCTGTCCACCACTCGACGCAGTGCTGATGTGCCCATTGGAACAGAACGCCAAGGGATCTGTAGAGTCGGTAACAATTTGTCAGCGTTTGTGTAGAGCCGAGCGAAACTGGACCATAAATAACCTAGATGTAGAGTATCATCAGTATACACTACTTGAATGATATTGCGAAAAAAGTGCGGCCGGCTATTAGAGACAGTAGACATACCGCAAGGTTTTTCTCATGTACCATAAAATCGACCTCCCAAGCTGAACCAATCACCGTTAATAGGGGCAAGACAAATGCGTGGCTAGAGCTGTTCGGCTTGGGGGTGGAAGATGCAGACCGAGTGTCTGCACGAAAAGCCGTGACATCGTGTTGAAAGCGCAGTATACATCGCCCAAAGCTTGCTAGCTGGGTATTGGCCTTCTCGACACCGGTCGCAAGACGCTTAGTCTCAACAGCAATGGCGAGCGGACGGTCAATATCGATGTCTACAAGTGGGTTGATCTGGCCTAGTTCAACCCCACTGGCATCGTGTCGTTCTTGTATATAAGTAACCATGCTGCGGTATAGGTCAGAATGGGAATCGGGTGCGATAAATATGCCATAATCAATGCGACTTTCTTGGAATTCAGGGTTCGCCCATCGCGATAATACGCTTGTTTGGGTACTAAAGAACAAAGCCCCACGTAATGGTCAGTATACCGATGTCTTCGTGATGCACATGCTATACAATGTTCGAGGGCAGAACGGTACGTACAGATTTCGGCATGCCAACGTTGTAATCCTTTTAGTGACAAGTCGAAGCATGGGCGAGTGTACCGTCTCGTTCCATTCAACCTCGTGGAAGACGCGCGCCCTGCTGTTGCATTCTTGAGTGTTGTCCCGGATCTCCAACAGGCGCTCCAGCTCTCTGTCCAAAGTTCGCATGTCTACATCAGACCCTTGATCGCTTTGCAGATCGTCGAACATGTAATCCCTGATGGGCTCGCTGGGGGACCGGTATGCTTGGAGAGTGGTTCTGAGACACCCAGGTAGGATGCCCTGTTTGCTTTCGAGGTCTACCACCTGCTCTACAAGGGGCTGGATGTGGTCTGGCGCGTTGGATATGGAGCGGTACTGGATGGGTAGGTCGCGTGCGAAGCGCATGGCAAGATCCCGCTTAATGGGAGAGAGCTGTGAGCGGGAGGATTGCGACGAGCGAGAAGACCGCATAGACTGTGACGAAATCCGGGAAATAGAAACATGTTCTTGGATCGAGAAGGGCTGATTGTTGGCGTCGGAGGAGGTGTTGTCGCGCGAGGAGGAAGAGCGTCTGGTCGGGAGCAAGGTTGGCCGTGGAGTCGCGTCATTCCTTGCTTCATCGTTGTTGTTGTCGTCCTCGGGCCCCTCTCGCCGACGGCGCTTGGTTGGACTGGGCGTTCGAGGCATCGGGGAGGGCCCAATTAAGGGTGTTTGCAACGACGTACAATCGGGTAGTCCAGAAAGCCAGGCTTGTATCTCAACCATGCCGAAGGACCTTGTGATTTAGTGCAGCACACGGTAAGCGTATGGCCGGAGCTCAATCACTACTTGCAGCTGTTGTGACAAGAGGTGTGCTAGCGGCGGTTACTAGGACGACTATCTGAATGGGGTTCGGATTTAGCTTAACGCCGATCGATAGTTAGCACAGGCACATCAAAGGTTCTGGAAACATCTCATCTGAAGAACAACATAAAAAGCTATAACCAATCCAGGAGTTGAGGATCATATCTATATATATGTATATATATATATATATATATGTTTGTATGCATATGCTGTTGTCTAAATTCCTAGATAGGGATGATAGACCGAACAAGTTATAAGTGTTATCTCTTCTGGTTGTATATATAAACTATGATTAACATCATCCTATATTATAGAATGTTAAGGTTAGAATAAGGAATAATGTTGTATTAGTAATGGAGCTATTTTTTAAGCTAGGGTGAAAAGTGGATTAGTCTTAGGTCTTAGGTGTACAGACTATTTTATATACGGCTGAGTGTTTTGTTGCGAGCACTACCGGGAGAAAATTTTTATTATTTTTCTGGGATAATAGATATGTTTTTTTTTATTTAATTAATATTAAAGCTTAAATTTATATAATAGGTTTTTAAAAATTTTTATTTTTCTTAAGCTGTTTTTTATTATTTTTATAATTATAATTTAATTATTTAATAATTTTTAATTTTTAATATATAAATAAAATTTTTTATAATTTAAAAATTATTTAATGAAAACAATCTATATATTTTTATTTATTTTTAAAGGTTTAAATTGTTAGTTTTAAAAATTTTTTAGAGTTTTTTTAATTAAAAATAATGTTATTTTTAAATTATAGTTTTTAAATTTTTTTTCATTTTTAAATTTAGTTTTATATAATTAATAATTTAAAGCTTTATATTTAATATTTTTAATATAATTTTTACATTTTATTAAATTTATTAAAGTTTTTTTATTTTATTAAATTTTTTTTAAAACTTTTGAAATTTTAATTATTTTTAACTAGCTAGTTATTTTTTTATTTTATTAAACATTTTTATAAAAAATTTTAAATGTTTATTTTTATTTTTATTATAATTAATTTCTTAATTTTAATTTATAATAAATTATTAAATATTATATTATTATTAATGCTATTTATATTTATAATTTTATTAATAAAAAATAATTAATATTTTTAATTAAATTATTTTATAAAAATCAAAGTTTTTATATATTTTTATAAGATTTATTAAAATTATTAAATATAATAATAATTATTTATATTTTTTAAAAAAGTTTTATTTATAATAATCTTTTAAAACTTTTTATAGTTTTTTAAGCTTATTTTTAATTAGTTTTTAATAAGCGGTTTTAGTTTTTATTATAAAAAATATTATATTATTAAAAATAATTAAAATTTAAATTTTTTTGTATTTTTATATAATAAATTTTATTTTACAGAAAAAATATAAAATTGTTTATTTTTATCTTATTTAGTTTTTATTTTTATTAAATAATTAATTACATTTTTATTAAATTTTTTAATTTAATATATTAATCAGTTTTATAATTTTAAAATAAAATTATTATATTATTTTATATAATTATATATATAATTTTATAGCGGAAATCTTTTATAATATTTTTAAAATTATATAATTATATTCAAATAGTTATAGCTTTTATATAAGCTATAAAAATTATATTAAATTAAATAATTAATATATTTTATAAATTTAATATATATATTTTTGATAGAGTCCCCGAAGGGGCCCGTATCAATTGAGCCACTGGCTCGTGTATTGTTAGATTAGATAAGCTAAAGATAGGTTGCACAGGCTACGGCTGGCAACAGGTGGCCCACAGCCACCCCTGCAGGGGCTAAATCTAGTCTTACTGTTGCACCAGTCGCAAATAAGAAGTTAAGGCTCCAGCAATAAGTGATGTATTATATAAAAATCTATAGATAAAAAAAAAAAGAGTAAGTGGAAGGAATTAGCTTATTAAAATTCTGGCTAAGTGCAGGTGTAAAATAGGTCTAGTTTATATGCTATAGCTGGTTTATATATATTAGTTAGCAATAAATATATAAATATTTTGCGCAGGCTATATATGCTATAAAAAAAACTAGTTATTTATAATTATTTTTTTTTAAAAAAATAGCTTGTTTATAAAACATATTTAAGTTTTAAACTTGCGATTTTTATATAATATTTTTAATAAAAAAATTGTTTGAAATATTTATTTATATAATATTTTTAAGCTTTTATATTATTAAGTTATTATATAAGTTTTTTATATTATATTCTTTTTATATTTATTTTATTATATTTTTTATATAGCTTTATGATTATTTTTATATATTATATTAAACTTGTTTTTTTATAGCTTATAATTAATTATTTTATTTTATTAAAAGTTCTGCTGTTTTTAAATTTATATTATAAATTTTTTTAATAATTTTATATTATTTTTAAAGTTTTTACTAAATATTATTTATTATTAATATTTTAATTTTTTAATTAATTTAATATTATAGTTTTTATATTATATTTTTCAAGCTTTAATTTTTTTATAATAGATTTTTTTTTATAGTTTAATTAGTTTTTGTTTAAGGTTTTAGTTTTTGTTTTAATTATAAATTATTTAAATATAATTATAATTAGTTAATATAATATTAATTTATTAATTTTTAATTAAATAATATTTTTAAAATAAATATATTTTTATTTTTATTAATTATTTTAAACTTTTATAATATTATAAAATAGTTTAGTTTATTAAATAAACGGTTTATTTTTATAATTATTTTTTTAATATTAATATATAGTTTTTATATTAAAATTAAAATCTTATTATTTATATTTGAGTTTATTTTAAATGTTTTTAATAAAGTTTATAAAATAAATTATTTTTAATATTTTATTTTATGTTTTTGTTTTAACCGTTTTTTTTAATTAATAATTTTTTAGTTTTTTATAACTGTTTTATTTTTTGGTTAAAATTATAAAATATTAAAAATTTTATTTTTATTTTATATAATAATAATTTTAAAACTTATAAAATAATAATATTTAAATATAGTTTGTTATTAATATTTGTTTTAATTAATTGTTTTAATAATAACTAATATAAAGTTTTAATAATTAATTAAAATATTTATTTATTATTTCTGCTTATTAAACGGTTTTATAATGTTTTATAAAAGCTAATATATATTTTATATTTATCAATTTATATAATTTATTAATAAAAGCTAAAATAAATTATAGTTTTTATTTAATATTATAATTATAAATATATTAAATATTTTAAATAAGCTTTTATAATATATTTTTGCTATATGAATTATTATACTTTATATTATATAAAAATTGTTTATATATTTTTTAAACAGTTTATTATAACTAATACGTTATAATATGTATATTTATTTTTAAACATTTATTTAAAAGTTATTATTAAATATTGCTATATAAAATTTAAAATTAATAATAGTTTTAAAAACTTTAAAGTTTTATTATAAAATATTTTTATTAGTTAATAGTTTATATAGTTTATTATATATATATTATAATTATTAATTAATTTAAATTATTAATATTTTTTATTATTAGTTTTTAGTTTTATATTTATTTAAATAAGCTGTAAGCATATCATTATAAATTTTTAAATAAGCTTAGTTTTTAAATAAAAATAATTAAAACCTACTAGCTTTTTATATATTATTATTAATTTATTTTTAAATTATTAAAAGTTATTATTTTTTATTTTTTAGTTTCTTATTAATAGATTTTTATTTTAAAATGTTTTTAGTTTTTTTTAATATTTTATTAACTAATTAAAAACTAGTTAATTTTAACTTTTTTTGAAGCTAATATACAAATTTAACATTTTTTATTTATAAAAATATTAGTTTTATTTTATTAATAATAAATTAAGAAATCGTTAAATATTTTTATATTTTCTTTTTAACTTTTATATTATTAAATCTTTTTATTTATATAATAAAGCGTTAGCTTCTATGTTTTTTCTTAAAACAGAAAATAATTAAAAATTATATTTCAAAAATAATTTAGTTTATTTAGCTTGTTTTAAATTTAAATATTATTTTATATTAAAATATTTTAATATTTAATAGTTTATAATAATAAAAAGTTTTTTTAATTATTTATTAATTCTAGCTTTTATTTTTTAACGTTATAATTATAGCTAATATTTTTTATTAAAAATATTATAGTTTAATTCAGCATTATATAACATTTTTAAAAATAAGCTATAAAATATTATTTGTTTTTATATAGCTATAATAATATTTTTGCTATAATTTTATTAAATAAATTAGTTCTAATATTTATAAGCAGCTTATATTAATAATATTTCAATAAAAAAGCTGTTATTAAAGTTTTTTGTCACGACCCAGAGATAACCTGGTCTGCTCACCTCTTGATAAAACAACCTACCCTGCAAGACTTACCCTGTATATAAGTGCTGGCAGCACCGGTTAATATATATACCTGCTAAAGCTATTTATTATACTTCTGTTTAACCGGTTATTTATTATATTTATTTTATTGCACCGCTAGGTATTACGCTAACAAAACCTTATTTATCTGTATTTATTAACTATATTAATAAACAATAAGCAAACAAACTTCATATAAACCAACTATAATAAATATAATAAACTTATAATTTTATACCGCTACAGCTGCAGCAAAAAGCTAGTATAAATTATTAGCTTTTTATCCAGCTTTTACTTGTTTTTTTTTTTTATATTTCAAAATCTTTATTTATAACATTAACATAAAAGCTTTTATGTTTTAACTACTAATTATAACACTATTTCAAAATTATTATTTTATTGTTAAATAATTAATAAATTAAAAAACTTATTTTATTTTTTTTTTGCTGTAATTAATAATAAATAAATTAATTAACTTTAAATATAAAAATTTAAAGCATTAGATTATAAATAAAAAATAACATATATAATAATTTTTATGTTTTATTAAATTATTTGCTATTTTTTAATTAAAATAACAAAAACTATTTTTTTATTAAACTTAAACTATAAAAATTAATATTTTTAAACAATAATAAAATATAGTTGTTTAAAATAAAAACTGTTAAACAATTTTTAATTATTATTTAAGCTATAAAAATGAAATTAATTATTTAAATAAATAATTTAACTAAAGTATTTATAGAATTAAAAATTAATTATAATTAATACTTTTAAAAGCATATAGTTCTAACTTATTAAATAAGCGGCTTGGTTTAAATTTGTTTTTTTAACAGAATTAATTTAAACTATAAAAATAAAATAAAAACTAAGCCTTAACTTTAAAAATTTTTACTAGTAAATAAAACAAATTTCATACTTAGTTTTAAACTATAGCCAATAAATTTAAAAAATAATATAATTTTTGTATTTAAAAAACTATATAAAATATTTATTTAATATTATAAAAATAACGTTAAAAAATCTTAAAAATATAATATAGTTTAACTGGCTGTTTATTTTTAAATACAGCAGAAATAATTTAAGTTTTAATTATTTATTATTATAATTTAGATTAAAAATCTTATATTAAAAAAAACTTAAAAGTTTTTATTTTTATAATAGTAAAATTTTAACGATTTTTTAACTAAATTTTAATTTTTAATTTAAAAACAGAAATTTTAGCAAATATTTATAAAATAATTTTACAAAAGCATATTTTTTAAACTTTAATTATTTATTATTATTTTAAGCTAAAGATTTTTATATTTTATATAAAAATTTTATAAAACAGTAGCTATAGCAGTTTTTTAGCTTAAAAATTTATTAAAAACATTAGCTTTTTATAAAAATAATTTAATTTAGCTTTAAAAATTTTTATGATTTATTTAAACAAAAAATAATTTTTTTAAAAAAATTAAAACATATATAAAAAAATATTTGATTTAAATATAATATTTATAGTTATATAAACTAAAATTGCTTTTAAAAATATTAAATAAAATAAATTATATTAAAAAACTTATTTTGAAAAAATTATTTTAACTTAAGTTATTTTTAAGATTATTATTATTAATAGTTTTAATTTAAAAATAAATAAAGCTTTTAAAGCTTTTCAAATAATTTAACTATTTATTTTAATTAAAGTTTATAGCTTTAAAAATTTAATATTATTTTTATTAAAAATCTAAATTTAAATAAACGAAATAAATATAAAAACTTTAGCATTATATAATATTAAAACATAATTATTTTTAATAATAAATATAAAATTTGCTACTTAAGTTTAAAAATAACTAAAAGCTGAAATTAAAAAAAAACCGTTAATTTTTGTAAACTATTGCAAATAAATCGCTAAACAAGCTAACTATAAACTAAAAACTATTTTAAAATTAATAACTAATAATTTAAGAATAAAACTTTTAAATAATTAATTTTTAAAACAAAGTAATAATTAGTTTATAATAAATAAAAAATAAAAACTTTATTTAAATTATATAAATAATTTAATTATTTAGCTTAAAACTATAAAAACTATAGCTAAATATTTATTAGCTATTATTTAATTTTAAAATTCTTTTTAGCTTTTTTTTTTTAAAACAACATTAAAAAAAATAAAAAATTAAACAAATATATTACAAAATTAAAATTTTAAAACCATTTAATAATTAACAGCTAAAAAATAAAGCTGTAGTTAAAACTATTTTATAGCAAATTTAAAATAATTTAAAACAAAAATATTAAAAAAATATAAACTCTTTAATATATTTATATTAATAAAAAAACTTATTTATTTATATTATAAAATTATTTGTTTAAAATAACTTTTATTAAAATAATATATTTAAATAAATCTGTTTAAACTAAGCTTTTATAAAAATAAAAATAAAAACTAATATTTTTTTTAAAAATAAAAACTTTAAATATATTAAAAAATCTATAAACTAATATTTTTAAAACTAGCTTATTTAAAAACTTTTTTTAAAAAAAAAAAAAATTTTTTAAGCCAGTTAAACTATAATGTTATATAAAAACTAATAAATAACTTGCCGGCAGCTAAACTTTAAAATATATAATACTAATATAATATTTATTTTTTAAACAAAAAATTATTAATTAATTTTTATAATAAATTGCTCTTTGCTTTCGGGTTAGGGTTGCCACTGTTGTTGGCTGTTGACTTAGTCAAAATTTTGCTGATTTTCTGCCATACAAAAAAGCCCGGCCAATTAAAAGCCTAGGTTGCGTGTCGCTATCCCTGCTAGTTGCAGACCCGCAGGGCTGCACCCAATAAAAACAGCCGGTTACGTGTCGCTATCCCTGCCAGTAACAGGCCCGCAGCGCTGCACCCAATAAAAACAGCCGGTTACGTGTCGCTATCCCTGCCAGTTACCCACCTGCAGGACTGCACCCAATAAAAACAGCCGGTTACGTGTCGCTATCCCTGCCAGTTACCCACCTGCAGGACTGCACCCAATAAAAACAGCCGGTTACATATTAGTGTCCCTGCTAGTCAGACCCACAGGCATGCACCCAATAAAAACAGCTGGTAACATGTTAATATCTCAAATAGCCACAGACCTGTAGAAATACAGCTTATTAAAACAGCCAGTTATATGTTGTTATTACTGCTAGTTAAAAACTACTATTAATATATTAATTAAATAAATTAAATAAATTAAATAAATTCAATAAATTAAATAAATTAAATAAATTAAATAAATTCAATAAATTAAATAAATTAAATAAATTCAATAAATTAAATAAATTAAATAAATTTAATAAATTAAATAAATTAAATAAATTAAATAAATTAAATAAATTAAATAAATTCAATAAATTAAATAAATTAAATAAATTAAATAAATTTAATAAATTCAATAAATTCAATAAATTCAATAAATTCAATAAATGCAATAAATTCAATAAATACAATAATTTAAATAAATTCGATAAATTCAATAAATGAAATAAATTTAATAAATGCAATAAATTCAATAAATTCAGTAAATTTAATAAATTAAATAAAAATAACAAATTTATTAAATTTAATTAAAAACAAGAAAAATATCTAGGAAAAATTAAAAAATTAAATAAAGAATATAAATTAAATAAAAGTATGAATTAATTTTATTAGCTTAAAAACTAAACATAAAATATAAAAATAAAGCTGATTAAAGCAACAAAAAATCTAATAAATTATATATTTTATTTAAATTAAATTAATTTTTTAAATATACTAATATATTTTATTTAAAAATCAAAAATTTATTACTTTTTAAATAATTATAATAAATTATATTAAAAAACAATATAATATATAAAGATTAAATAAATATATAAATATATAAATTTAATATTTATAAAAATTTAAAATATAATAATGTAAATATATTAATATTAAAAATAATATTTTAATGTTAATAAAACTTTATAATTATAAATATAAATATAAAAAACATGTAATAATAATTTTTATTTTATAAATAAAAAAATATTTAAAATTAATTAAAATTATATTATAATTATATTAATATTAATATTATTTAAATAATAAATAACAAATTTTATTATATTTATAATTAAAATATTTAAATATATTTAAATATATCATATTATTAATATTTACTTTTTAACTAATATTAACTTGTTTGTTTATTATTTTAAATTTTTATTTTATTATAATAAATGTTTACAAAAACATTTTTATTTAATTTTATTAATTATATAATAACGCTTTTATCTTTAGTTTTATTATTTTAATTATTTTTAACAAAAAACACACTTTTATATATAAACTATTAAAAACAAATTTTTTAAAAATATATAAAAAGTCTGGTTAAAAATATAAAGCTATAAATAGCTATATTTATAATATATTAGTTTATATTATAATAATATATATATATTAATAATAAAAATAATAGAATTTTAAACGTAGTTTTAAAATTTTATTTATTAATATAAATAAGAAGGCCTAGCTTAATTAAGTTTAGCTTAAAATAGCTTGTGCTACTTTATTTAATTTTATAATAAAACAACTAGCAGTAGTACGTTTAGTATTTTTGTTTATTTTAATAATATATATAAATATTTATATTATTAAAATATTAAATTTATAATTATATTTTAAAATTTATAAAATAAAACTATTACTTATTATATTTTTAATAATTTAATTTATAATATATTTATTTTTAATAAAAATTAAAAGTTTAACAATAAATTATAAATTATATAAAGAATATATAAAAAAAAGTTTAGTTTATTAAATTTTTAATTTAAAATAAATATATAAAATAAGTTTAATTTATATAAATAATAATAAAAAACTAATTATTTTTAGTTATTTATATAATAATATTTTATATATATTAATAATAATTATTATAAAATTTTATATATAAGTTTTAAATTTTAATAATTAATATAAATAAATAAATAAGTTTAGCTTAAATAACTTGTATTTTTTATTTAATTTTATAATAAAATAATAAATAATATTAAATATAATATTTTTTTTATAATATAAACCGTTAAAAAATGTTTAAAAAACCTGCTTTAGGCTAAGCTCGGCCGGTTAAGCTAGGCCTGCAGGGCCTGGCCAGGCTTGCAATAGATTAGATAAAAGTAGCCGACTAGCTATTTTTAGCTAGGTTTAAAGTTGCTAGCATAGCTAGTTTTTTTTTTTATTTATAATTTGCTATTTTTATTAAATTTGTAATAGCTGCAATAACGGCAGTTGGAACGATGCCCAATTATACCTATGTATTAGGAAGAAAAACTAAGGTTGAAGAAAAAAGAAAACTATATACAGGGCCGACGGCCGGAATTCCTACTTGTATATATTACTAGTTATTTACTACGTGACTGGCCTACTTACTATATTTACTATTCTACACCTGTACCTGCTTAGCTAGGTGGCTAATCAGGGATCGACTGGCCAGCCAGCCAATCAGAGATCGCTATTATAGCTGTAGGCTATAACAAAATTATTATATAAAACTTTAAGCAAGTTTTATTATTTTATATTTTTTTTAAATTATTACTATATTAATTATATTAATTAATTTATATTTATAATTAAATTTACTAATATTAAAATATATTATATATAATTTTATTTTTAATATAAATTTTTTGTTTTAAAGTTTTTAAATAATTATATAATAAATTATTATAATTAATTTAAAAATTAATTTAAATAAAAATATAAAAATAAAAATTATAACATATAAAATATTTTAGTTTATATTTTCTTTAAATATATAAAAACAATAAACAGCATAAAATCTTTTAAATAAATTTAAAATATAATTAATTTATATAAATAAATAAATATAATATTTTATTTTATTATAAAAAATCATAATAATTATAAATGTTTTATTTTATAAATCTTTAAAAGTTTTATTATTATATTAAAATATTAAAATAAGTTTAAACTTTAAATAATCTTTTAGTAAATTTTTATAGATTATATTAATAATATTAAAAAAACTTTATAAAAACATATTTAAATTTTTTATAAACCTATAATTTTTATATTTAATTATGTTTTAATTTTAATTTTGTAAATTATATATATTTATATATTTAAATTATTACAATAATTTTATAGTTTTTAGGTTAATAACATTTTTATTAAAATTAAAATAAAATAATTATAGAATTTTATTTTTTGTTATAAATTTAAAGGTTTAATTTTTAATAAATAAATAATATATAAAATTAAAATTATTTTATTATTAAATTAAAAACAAAAATTTAAATAATTTAATAAATATTAAATTATTTATTAATAAAACTATATAAAAATTATAGAAATATATAAATATAAAATTTATAAATTATAATTTTACTTATTATATTTTTATATATAAAATAAATAATAAACAATAAAATCTTTTTATTATTATTTATATAAATAAAAGTTTATTAATATTATAAATTATTAAGAATTGTTTATATAATATTTTAATTAAATATTATAACATATTAAAACTTATTAATAGTTTTTGTTTTATTTAATAAATAATTTAAAATTTTTATTTAATTATATAATAAAGTTTTATTTATTTTAATATATATATTTTTTTAATATTATATTTAATTTTTTTATATTAAAAACTTTTTTATATATAAAAAGCATAAAAACATTTAATATTATAAAAATTATATTTTATTACTTTTTTAAAATATTTAAATTGTTAAAATTAAAAAAAAAATATTTTATATTATTATTTTTAATAATTATTTTATAATATAATAAATATTTTTTTATATAATTTTATAAATATATTTATAATATGTACTTAATTAAAATCTAATAATTTTAAACTTTATATATTAATTATAATATTTTAAACTATGTTTAAATAGTTAAATATACTTTTTATATATTATATAAAAATAATTTAATTTTAATTATTTAAAAATTATTTTTATATTATAAATAAAAAAGTTTAAAATTATGAATAATATTTATTTATAATTTATAAAAGTTTATTTATTTTTTTAATTTTAAAATAATAAAGTTTTAAATATTTAATATATTATATTTATTAAAAATAAATAAATAATTTTTAAAAAAGTTGCAATAAAATTAAGTCTATATATATATATATATATATATATTAAATTATATAAAAATATTTATTATAAAGAAATTTTAAATTATATTAAAAGTAATTTTATATAAAATTTAAATTATATTTAAAAAAAAACATGATTTGATTTAATATTTTATTTTATTTATTATATAAAATTTAATTTATTAATATTAATAATTTAAATTTTTAAATATTAAAATTATTTAAAATTTAATAAATTAATAAAGTTTTATATAAATAATATTTATAAAAAAAGATTAATATATAGCCTAAAATAAAAAAAGGTTATATATGTTTATTTTAAATAATTTTTAAATTAAAATTAAAATAATTAAAATTAAACAATTTTATAAAACTATTTTTTATAAGCTATATATATATTTTATATAATTTTATAATGTTGTTATAAAATAGATTTTATTTATATTTTTAATAAATATATTTTTTAATTTTTAAACTTTATTAAATTAATAATAAATTAATTAAAAGTTTAATTTATATAATTATATATATTATATAATAATAAAATAATAAAATTATATTTGTTATAAAATAATAAATAAATTTAAAAATATTTATATTTAGGCTTATAATTTTTATTATTTTATATGTTTATTTATAAATTTTATTTTAAATAAAAACTATTTATAAAAACAATTTAAAAATTTCTTGTATATTTTATAAAAAACAAGTTTATTTTATATTTTAATATCTTATTATTATATTAATATTTTATAATTTTTAAAAATCTTTAGATTATATTTTAATTATTTTAAAATATATGCATTATAATATTATTAAAATTTATATAAAAATATATAACTAATATTATAATATAACATCTTTTTAAATAAAAATAAATTATTTTATTTTATAAAATATTTATATTTATATTTTCTTTTTAATATTATATATATATAATATAATTATTTATTAATAAATATTAATAAAATATTATATAAAAAATGTTTTATTTTTTATAGTAATATATATTTAATATTAATAAATTATTAAAAAATAATTATAAATTAAAATTAATTTATACTTTTAATATTTTTTAATTAATTTCCAAGTTCTACTTATTATAAAATTTATATAAAAACTTATTGCTTATGCCTAAATCCCTATATATATAAACTTTATAATACTAAATAATCTTGTTTTTAATATAAATATAACATATTTAAAATTACTTAAAAAAAAATAATTAATTTAATATATATAAAAGTTCTTATAATTATATATATTTAAAATTTATATATTAATATATATAAAATGAATTTTATTTTTATATTTAATATTATTTTATAATAAAATAAAGAAAAATTTATTTAATTGAACTTTTAATAATAATATTATTAATAGTTGTTAATAAAAAATAAATTTTGTTAAAATTAAATATAAAACATTAAAATAATATAATTTATAAACATAAAAAAATTATTTAATTAATTATTAAAAATATAACTTTATATAAATAACATTTAATAAACATAATTTTAGGGTTAGGGTTAGGGTTAGGGTTAGGGTTAGGGTTAGGGTTAGGGTTAGGGTTAGGGTTAGGGTTAGGGTTAGGGTTAGGGGTTAGGGTTAGGGTTAGGGTTAGGGTTAGGGTTAGGGTTAGGGTTAGGGTTAGGGTTAGGGTTAGGGTTAGGGTTAGGGTTAGGGTTAGGGTTAGGGTTAGGGTTAGGGTTAGGGTTAGGGTTAGGGTT